>CM055117.1:1120625977-1121852526 GCA_029206835.1 Rana muscosa
AACCATCTCCCATCAACAGAAATGGTCCATTAACCCCAACAATCACTGTGTCTGAGCCTAATTACCACTCAGACACTCCCCTAAATTGAACACCCCGCTACACCTATACTGCTCAAGTTGTTGAATAAAAAGCATTGAGAAAAAAAGACTAAGTGACTGCTGAATGCATCTGTGGACTAATTGCCCAATTTAGAGCCAAGTACATTGAACTGAGGGGTAACGGCGGGACCAAAAATAACCAGCAGCTCCTACGGGGGTAGTGCTACACTTGTCTTGTAAAATTGTATATTAGTACAAATAAAAAAATATCACGGATAATACTCAGGAAGGGGGGGGGGGGTGTCCTCCATGTTCTTGTAGCTCAGGAAGGGGGAGGGGGTGTCCTCCATGTTCTTGTAGCTCAGGAAGGGGGAGGGGGTGTCCTCCATGTTCTTGTAGCTCAGGAAGGGAAGAATTTGTCCTCCATTTTCTTGTAGCTCTTTGTTTTCTTTTTCTTACTTACCCTCAGAGATTGTCTTTTTTTAACATTCTGCAAAAACTTTGAGTATTAATACTGCTGAGACCTTGAAGAAGGGGGTACACACCCCGAAATCTTGTCTTGAAAAATTGTCTATTAGTGCAAATAAAAAAATATCACAGAAAATACTCAGGGAAGGGGGAGGGGTGTCCTCCATTTTCTTGTACCTCAGGAAGGGGGAGGGTGTCCTCCATGTTCTTGTAGCTCAGGGAAGGGGGAGGGGTGTCCTCCATTTTCTTGTAGCTCAGGGGAGGGGTGTCCTCCATGTTCTTGTAGTTCGGTGATCAGTCTCCATGTGATGATACAATGTTTCATAGATTAGAAGAAATGTCTCCATTATCTCCGTCTTGTTTCCTCTCTGTGGACACAGCACCATCTAGTGTCTGCTCTCCATACTGCACCCTCCGTATTATCAGTCCTGTTATTCTAGTGATCCTCCTGATGGGACAAATCCCGGACTGAGCATGTGCGAAATGTCACTTCCTGTCCATGGAACACGTTTCCTGTTTTCAGCCATTTTAGGATCCAATTCCAGCAGATTCTCCGTCTCCATCCTGAACACACGACCACCATAGGGACAGCATGTTCTCCATGTCACACCCCACAGGTAAGTCAGGTAGGTGTCCTATTCATGGTACAGAGATCCTGTCCCTCTATAGACATGTCAATCATCTATGACTGACTCCTCCCCCTCTGTGTGATCAATCATCTGTTACTGACTCCTCCCCTTCCTTGTGATCGATCATTGGGGTATATATATATATATATATATATATATATATATGTCATAGTTGCCAAGATTGGAAAAAAAACATCTGGGACACTTTTTTTGTATTGAGGCGGGAGCCTTGCTATAATTAGGGGGCGGGGCATTCGTTTGTAGGCGTGTCATGTTGAAATGAAAAATGCGGTGCGCGCCGCGGCGAAAAATGGGCGTGGTTTACGCACGATAGTGGGTGTGGCTTAAATGGGCGTGGTTCAAAGGGGTGTGGCTACAGTCCGAGGTGAGAGAAAGAGAGAGAAAGAAATAGAAAGAAAGAAGCCAGATCCTACACCACAATAGTAATGTGTAACAAAATTGGCAGATAAGGATACTCCAAAACACCTGATGGCGCTTCAATCATCCCGACACCATGGTTGTTATGGTGTCAGGATGATTGAAGTGCATTATTTCTATTTTTACATTGTAATATAAAATGAAATCATTCAACTCACCATAATGCCGAATCAGTGGAAGCCCTGAGCGTGTTACCTGCCACGTCGCCTGCCACCAGATGGCATCAGGTGCCCCCAATGGAGTCCGTCCTTACATCAGCTTTACCCAGCGGAGTCCTTCCTTACATCAGGTGCCCCCAATGGAGTCCTTCCTTACATCAGGCGTCCCCAGCGGAGTCCCCCCTTACATCAGGCGTCCCCAGCGGAGTCCCCCTTACGTCAGGCGTCCCCAGCGGAGTCCCCCCTTACGTCAGGCGTCCCCAGCGGAGTCCCCCCTTACGTCAGGCGTCCCCAGCGGAGTCCCCCCTTACGTCAGGCGTCCCCAGCGGAGTCCCCCCTTACGTCAGGCGTCCCCAGCGGAGTCCCCCCTTACGTCAGGCGTCCCCAGCGGAGTCCCCCCTTACGTCAGGCGTCCCCAGCGGAGTCCCCCCTTACGTCAGGCGTCCCCAGCGGAGTCCCCCCTTACGTCAGGCGTCCCCAGCGGAGTCCCCCCTTACGTCAGGCGTCCCCAGCGGAGTCCCCCCTTACAACAGGCGTCCCCAGCGGAGTCCCCCCTTAACCAGGTGTCTCCTGTCTCGACCGCCATTACTGTTTCCCCTTCCCCGAGGGGGAACAAAATAGAGGCGGAGCCGACCACGTGGCTGCACAAAAAATTAAGCTGTGGCGCCGCCCACCCCCCGCCCCTTTCCATTACAGACAGACCTGCAGCGGGGCGGGGGGGTGGCCGGCCGGCCGGCCAGCCAAAACACGGATGTAGTACAATAGAAGATAAAGCTGCTGCGGCGCCGCCCACCCACGGGGAGACGCGGGGTATGGGCGGCGCCGCAGCAGCTTTATTTTCTATTGTACTACATCCTGGTTTTGGTCTTCTTTAAAATGGCGGCCGGCGGAGACATTGTCTCCGCCGGCCGTGGACCTCTAGTGGCGTCGGCTCGCGGAGGCCAAAGTCGTGGAAACCGGGAAAAAACGGATTGGCCGGGACAAAATAAATCCGGGAAAAGGGTTTGAATCCCGGGAATGTCCCGGCCAATCCGTGACTGTTGGCAACTATGATATGTATGTAGTCCTCTCCTGTACATACCGCCCACTGTCATACCTTCCACACTCCTCTCCTGTACATACCGCTCACTGTCATATCCTCCACACTCCTCTCCTGTACATACCACTCACTGTCATACCCCCCACACTCCTCTCCTGTACATACCGCCCACTGTCATACCCTCCACACTCCTCTCCTGTACATACCGCTCACTGTCATATCCTCCACACTCCTCTCCTGTACATACTACCCACTGTCATACCCTCCACACTCCTCTCCTTTACATACCGCTCACTGTCATATCCTCCACACTTCTCTCCTGTACATACCGCCCACTGTCATACCCTCCACACTCCTCTCCTGTACATACCGCCCACTGTCATACCCTCCACATTCCTCTCCTGTACATACCGCTCACTGTCATACCCTCCACATTCCTCTCCTGTACATACCGCCCACTGTCATACCCTCCACATTCCTCTCCTGTATATACCGCCCACTGTCATACCCTCCACATTCCTCTCCTGTATATACCGCCCACTGTCATACCCTCCACATTCCTCTCCTGTATATACCGCCCACTGTCATACCCTCCACACTCCTCTCCTGTACATACCCCCCACTGTCATACCCTCCACACTCCCCTCCTGTACATACTGCTCACTGTCATACCCTCCACACTCCTCTCCTGTACATACCGCCCACTGTCATACCCTCCACACTCCTCTCCTGTACATACTACCCACTGTCATACCTTCCACACTCCTCTCCTGTACATACTGCCCACTGTCATACCCTCCACACTCCCCTCCTGTACATACTGCCCACTGTCATACCCTCCACACTCCTCTCCTGTACATACCCCCCACTGTCATACCCTCCACACTCCCCTCCTGTACATACTGCCCACTGTCATACCTTCCACACTCCTCTCCTGTACATACCGCTCACTGTCATATCCTCCACACTCCTCTCCTGTACATACCGCCCACTGTCATCCCCTCCACACTCCTCTCCTGTACATACTGCCCACTGTCATATCCTCCACACTCCTCTCCTGTACATACCGCCCACTGTCATCCCCTCCACACTCCTCTCCTGTACATACTGCCCACTGTCATACCTTCCACACTCCTCTCCTGTACATACCGCTCACTGTCATACCCTCCACACTCCTCTCCTGTACATACCGCCCACTGTCATGCCCTCCGCACTCCTCTCCATTACATACCGCTCACTGTCATACCCTCCACACTCCTCTCCTGTACATACTGCTCACTCTCATACCTTCCACACTCCTCTCCTGTACATACCGCTCACTGTCATCCCCTCCACACTCCTCTCCTGTACATACTGCTCACTGTCATACCCTCCACACTCCTCTCCTGTACAATACCGCCCACTGTCATACCCTCCACACTCCTCTCCTGTACAATACCGCCCACTGTCATACCCTCCACACTCCTCTCCTGTACAATACCGCCCACTGTCATACCCTCCACACTCCTCTCCTGTACATACCGCTCACTGTCATACACTCCACACTCCTCTCCTGTACATACCGCTCACTGTCATACCCCCCACACTCCTCTCCTGTACATACTGCTCACTGTCATACCTTCCACACTCCTCTCCTGTACATACTGCCCACTGTCATATCCTCCACACTCCTCTCCTGTACATACCGCCCACTGTCATATCCTCCACACTCCTCTCCTGTACATACTGCTCACTGTCATACCTTCCACACTCCTCTCCTGTACATACCGCCCACTGTCATACCCCCCACACTCCTCTCCTGTACATACTGCTCACTGTCATACCTTCCACACTCCTCTCCTGTACATACTGCCCACTGTCATACCCTCCAAACTCCTCTCCTGTACATACCGCCCACTGTCATATCCTCCACACTCCTCTCCTGTACATACCGCCCACTGTCATACCCTCCACACTCCTCTCCTGTACATACCGCCCACTGTCATATCCTCCACACTCCTCTCCTGTACATACCGCCCACTGTCATACCCTCCACACTCCTCTCCTGTACATACCGCCCACTGTCATATCCTCCACACTCCTCTCCTGTACATACTGCTCACTGTCATACCTTCCACACTCCTCTCCTGTACATACCGCCCACTGTCATATCCTCCACACTCCTCTCCTGTACATACTGCTCACTGTCATATCACCCACACTCCTCTCCTGTACATACCGCTCACTGTCATATCCTCCACACTCCTCTCCTGTACATACCGCTCACTGTCATATCCTCCACACTCCTCTCCTGTACATACCGCCCACTGTCATATCCTCCACACTCCTCTCCTGTACATACCGCCCACTGTCATACCCTCCACACTCCTCTCCTGTACATACCGCCCACTGTCATACCCTCCACACTCCTCTCCTGTACATACTACCCACTGTCATATCCTCCACACTCCTCTCCTGTACATACCGCCCACTGTCATACCCTCCACACTCCTCTCCTTTACATACCGCTCACTGTCATACCCTCCACACTCCTCTCCTTTACATACCGCTCACTGTCATACCCTCCACACTCCTCTCCTTTACATACTGCCCCCTGTCATACCCTCCACACTCCTCTCCTGTACATACCCTCCACACTCCTCTCCTGTACATACCGCCCACTGTCATACCCTCCACACTCCTCTCCTGTACATACCGCTCACTATCATATCCTCCACACTCCTCTCCTGTACATACCGCTCACTGTCATACCCCCCACACTCCTCTCCTGTACATACCGCCCACTGTCATCCCCTCCACACTCCTCTCCTGTACATACTACCCACTGTCATCCCCTCCACACTCCTCTCCTGTACATACTGCCCACTGTCATACACTCCACACTCCTCTCCTTTACATACCGCTCACTGTCATACCCTCCACACTCCTCTCCTGTACATACCGCCCACTGTCATATCCTCCACACTCCTCTCCTGTACATACCGCCCACTGTCATACCCTCCACACTCCTCTCCTTTACATACCGCTCACTGTCATACCCTCCACACTCCTCTCCTTTACATACTGCCCCCTGTCATACCCTCCACACTCCTCTCCTGTACATACCGCTCACTGTCATACCCTCCACACTCCTCTCCTGTACATACTGCCCACTGTCATACCCTCCACACTCCTCTCCTGTACATACCGCCCACTGTCATACCCTCCACACTCCTCTCCTGTACATACCGCTCACTATCATATCCTCCACACTCCTCTCCTGTACATACCGCTCACTGTCATACCCCCCACACTCCTCTCCTGTACATACCGCCCACTGTCATCCCCTCCACACTCCTCTCCTGTACATACTACCCACTGTCATACCCTCCACACTCCTCTCCTATACATACTGCTCACTGTCATATCCTCCACACTCCTCTCCTGTACATACTGCTCACTGTCATACCCTCCACACTCCTCTCCTGTACATACTGCTCACTGTCATACCCTCCACACTCCTCTCCTGTACATACTGCCCCCTGTCATACCCTCCACACTCCTCTCCTGTACATACTGCTCACTATCATATCCTCCACACTCCTCTCCTGTACATACCGCTCACTGTCATACCCCCCACACTCCTCTCCTGTACATACCGCTCACTGTCATACCCTCCACACTCCTCTCCTGTACATACCGCCCACTGTCATACCCTCCACACTCCTCTCCTGTACATACCGCCCACTGTCATACCCTCCACACTCCTCTCCTTTACATACTGCCCACTGTCATACCCTCCACACTCCTCTCCTGTACATACTGCTCACTGTCATACCCTCCACACTCCTCTCCTGTACATACTGCTCACTGTCATACCCTCCACACTCCTCTCCTGTACATACCGCTCACTGTCATACCCTCCACACTCCTCTCCTGTACATACCGCTCACTGTCATACCCTCCACACTCCTCTCCTGTACATACCGCCCACTGTCATATCCTCCACACTCCTCTCCTGTACATACCGCCCACTGTCATACCCTCCACACTCCTCTCCTGTACATACCGCCCACTGTCATATCCTCCACACTCCTCTCCTGTACATACTACCCACTGTCATACCCTCCACACTCCTCTCCTGTACATACTGCCCACTGTCATACCCTCCACACTCCTCTCCTGTACATACTACCCACTGTCATACCCTCCACACTCCTCTCCTGTACATACTACCCACTGTCATACCCTCCACACTCCTCTCCTGTACATACTGTCATACCCTCCACACTCCTCTCCTGTACATACTGCCCACTGTCATACCCTCCACACTCCTCTCCTGTACATACCGCCCACTGTCATACCCTCCACACTCCTCTCCTGTACATACCGCCCACTGTCATACCCTCCACACTCCTCTCCTGTACATACCGCTCACTGTCATACCCTCCACACTCCTCTCCTGTACATACTGCCCACTGTCATACCCTCCACACTCCTCTCCTGTACATACCCCCCACTGTCATACTCTCCACACTCCTCTCCTGTACATACCGCTCACTGTCATACCCTCCAGACTCCTCTCCTGTACATACCGCCCACTGTCATACCCTCCACACTCCTCTCCTGTACATACCGCTCACTGTCATACCCCCCACACTCCTCTCCTGTACATACCGCTCACTGTCATATCCTCCACACTCCTCTCCTGTACATACCGCCCACTGTCATACCCTCCACACTCCTCTCCTGTACATACCGCCCACTGTCATATCCTCCACACTCCTCTCCTGTACATACCGCCCACTGTCATACATTCCACACTCCTCTCCTGTACATACCGCCCACTGTCATACCCTCCACACTCCTCTCCTGTACATACCGCCCACTGTCATACCCTCCACACTCCTCTCCTGTACATACCGCCCACTGTCATACCCCCCACACTCCTCTCCTGTACATACTGCTCACTGTCATACCCTCCACACTCCTCTCCTGTACATACCGCTCACTGTCATCCCCTCCACACTCCTCTCCTGTACATACCGCCCACTGTCATACCCTCCTCTCCTGTACATACCGCTCACTGTCATACCCTCCACACTCCTCTCCTGTACATACCGCTCACTGTCATACCCTCCACACTCCTCTCCTGTACATACCGCCCACTGTCATACCCTCCACACTCCTCTCCTGTACATACCGCTCACTGTCATACCCCCCCACACTCCTCTCCTGTACATACCGCTCACTGTCATACCCTCCACACTCCTCTCCTGTACATACCGCTCACTGTCATACCCCCCACACTCCTCTCCTGTACATAGTGCCCACTGTCATACCCTCCACACTCCTCTCCTGTACATACCGCCCACTGTCATATCCTCCACACTCCTCTCCTGTACATACTGCCCACTGTCATACCTTCCACACTCCTCTCCTGTACATACCGCCCACTGTCATACCCTCCACACTCCTCTCCTGTACATACTGCCCACTGTCATACCCTCCACACTCCTCTCCTGTACATACCGCCCACTGTCATGCCCTCCACACTCCTCTCCTGTACATACTGCTCACTATCATACCCTCCACACTCCTCTCCTTTACATACTGCCCACTGTCATATCCTCCACACTCCTCTCCTGTACATACCGCCCACTGTCATATCCTCCACACTCCTCTCCTGTACATACTGCTCACTATCATACCCTCCACACTCCTCTCCTTTACATACTGCCCACTGTCATATCCTCCACACTCCTCTCCTGTACATACCGCCCACTGTCATACCCTCCTCTCCTGTACATACCGCTCACTGTCATACCCTCCACACTCCTCTCCTGTACATACCGCTCACTGTCATACCCTCCACACTCCTCTCCTGTACATACCGCCCACTGTCATACCCTCCACACTCCTCTCCTGTACATACCGCCCACTGTCATACCCTCCACACTCCTCTCCTGTACATACCGCCCACTGTCATACCCTCCACACTCCTCTCCTGTACATACCGCCCACTGTCATCCCCTCCACACTCCTCTCCTGTACATACCGCCCACTGTCATTCCCTCCACACTCCTCTCCTGTACATACCGCCCACTGTCATATCCTCCACACTCCTCTCCTGTACATACCGCCCACTGTCATATCCTCCACACTCCTCTCCTGTACATACCGCCCACTGTCATATCCTCCACACTCCTCTCCTGTACATACCGCCCACTGTCATACCCTCCACACTCCTCTCCTGTACATACCGCCCACTGTCATATCCTCCACACTCCTCTCCTGTACATACCGCCCACTGTCATATCCTCCACACTCCTCTCCTGTACATACCGCCCACTGTCATACCCTCCACACTCCTCTCCTGTACATACCGCCCACTGTCATACCCCCCACACTCCTCTCCTGTACATACCGCTCACTGTCATACCCTCCACACTCCTCTCCTGTACATACCGCCCACTGTCATATCCTCCACACTCCTCTCCTGTACATACCGCCCACTGTCATATCCTCCACACTCCTCTCCTGTACATACTGCCCCCTGTCATACCCTCCACACTCCTCTCCTGTACATACTGCTCACTATCATACCCTCCACACTCCTCTCCTGTACATACTGCCCACTGTCATACCCTCCACACTCCTCTCCTGTACAAACCGCCCACTGTCATACCCCCCACACTCCTCTCCTGTACATAGTGCCCACTGTCATACCCCCCACACTCCTCTCCTGTACATACCGCCCACTGTCATATCCTCCACACTCCTCTCCTGTACATACCGCCCACTGTCATACCCTCCACACTCCTCTCCTGTACATACCGCCCACTGTCATATCCTCCACACTCCTCTCCTGTACATACCGCCCACTGTCATACCCTCCACACTCCCCTCCTGTACATACTGCTCACTGTCATACCCTCCACACTCCTCTCCTGTACATACCGCTCACTGTCATACCCCCCACACTCCTCTCCTGTACATACCGCTCACTGTCATCCCCTCCACACTCCTCTCCTGTACATACTGCCCACTGTCCTACCCTCCACACTCCTCTCCTGTACATACCGCCCACTGTCATATCCTCCACACTCCTCTCCTGTACATACTGCCCACTGTCATACCTTCCACACTCCTCTCCTGTACATACCGCCCACTGTCATATCCTCCACACTCCTCTCCTGTACATACCGCTCACTGTCATACCCTTCACACTCCTCTCCTGTACATACCGCCCACTGTCATACCCTCCACACTCCTCTCCTGTATATACCGCCCACTGTCATACCCTCCACACTCCTCTCCTGTACATACCGCCCACTGTCATACCCTCCACACTCCTCTCCTGTACATACCGCCCACTGTCATACCCTCCACACTCCTCTCCTGTACATACCGCCCACTGTCATACCCTCCACACTTCTCTCCTGTACATACCGCTCACTGTCATCCCCTCCACACTCCTCTCCTGTACATACCGCTCACTGTCATCCCCTCCACACTCCTGTCCTGTACATACCGCCCACTGTCATATCCTCCACACTCCTCTCCTGTACATACCGCTCACTGTCATACCCTCCACACTCCTCTCCTGTACATACCGCCCACTGTCATATCCTCCACACTCCTCTCCTGTACATACCGCCCACTGTCATATCCTCCACACTCCTCTCCTGTACATACCGCCCACTGTCATATCCTCCACACTCCTCTCCTGTACATACCGCCCACTGTCATACCCTCCACACTCCTCTCCTGTACATACTGCTCACTGTCATATCCTCCACACTCCTCTCCTGTACATACCGCCCACTGTCATACCCTCCACACTCCTCTCCTGTACATACCGCCCACTGTCATACCCTCCACACTCCTCTCCTGTACATACCGCCCACTGTCATACCCTCCACACTCCTCTCCTGTACATACCGCTCACTGTCATACCCTCCACACTCCTCTCCTGTACATACTACCAACTGTCATACCCTCCACACTCCTCTCCTGTACATACCGCCCACTGTCATCCCCTCCACACTCCTCTCCTGTACATACCGCCCACTGTCATATCCTCCACACTCCTCTCCTGTACATACCGCCCACTGTCATACCCTCCACACTCCCCTCCTGTACATACTGCTCACTGTCATACCCTCCACACTCCTCTCCTGTACATACCGCTCACTGTCATACCCCCCACACTCCTCTCCTGTACATACCGCTCACTGTCATCCCCTCCACACTCCTCTCCTGTACATACTGCCCACTGTCCTACCCTCCACACTCCTCTCCTGTACATACCGCCCACTGTCATATCCTCCACACTCCTCTCCTGTACATACTGCCCACTGTCATACCTTCCACACTCCTCTCCTGTACATACCGCCCACTGTCATCCCCTCCACACTCCTCTCCTGTACATACCGCCCACTGTCCTACCCTCCACACTCCTCTCCTGTACATACCGCTCACTGTCATACCCTCCACACTCCTCTCCTATACATACCGCTCACTGTCATACCCTCCACACTCCTCTCCTATACATACCGCTCACTGTCATACCCTCCACACTCCTCTCCTGTACATACCGCCCACTGTCATATCCTCCACACTCCTCTCCTGTACATACCGCCCACTGTCATACCCTCCACACTCCTCTCCTGTACATACCGCCCACTGTCATCCCCTCCACACTCCTCTCCTGTACATACTACCCACTGTCATACCCTCCACACTCCTCTCCTTTACATACCGCTCACTGTCATACCCTCCACACTCCTCTCCTGTACATACCGCCCACTGTCATATCCTCCACACTCCTCTCCTGTACATACCGCCCACTGTCATACCCTCCACACTCCTCTCCTTTACATACCGCTCACTGTCATACCCTCCACTCTCCTCTCCTTTACATACTGCCCCCTGTCATACCCTCCACACTCCTCTCCTGTACATACCCTCCACACTCCTCTCCTGTACATACCGCCCACTGTCATACCCTCCACACTCCTCTCCTGTACATAACGCTCACTATCATATCCTCCACACTCCTCTCCTGTACATACCGCTCACTGTCATACCCCCCACACTCCTCTCCTGTACATACCGCCCACTGTCATACCCTCCACACTCCTCTCCTGTACATACCGCCCACTGTCATACCCTCCACACTCCTCTCCTGTACATACCGCCCACTGTCATCCCCTCCACACTCCTCTCCTGTACATACTACCCACTGTCATACCCTCCACACTCCTCTCCTTTACATACCGCTCACTGTCATACCCTCCACACTCCTCTCCTGTACATACCGCCCACTGTCATACCCTCCACACTCCTCTCCTGTACATACCGCCCACTGTCATATCCTCCACACTCCTCTCCTGTACATACCGCCCACTGTCATACCCTCCACACTCCTCTCCTTTACATACCGCTCACTGTCATACCCTCCACACTCCTCTCCTTTACATACTGCCCCCTGTCATACCCTCCACACTCCTCTCCTGTACATACCGCCCACTGTCATACCCTCCACACTCCTCTCCTGTACATACCACTCACTATCATATCCTCCACACTCCTCTCCTGTACATACCGCTCACTGTCATACCCCCCACACTCCTCTCCTGTACATACCGCCCACTGTCATCCCCTCCACACTCCTCTCCTGTACATACTACCCACTGTCATACCCTCCACACTCCTCTCCTGTACATACCGCCCACTGTCATACCCTCCACACTCCTCTCCTGTACATACTGCTCACTGTCATACCCTCCACACTCCTCTCCTGTACATACTGCCCACTGTCATATCCTCCACACTCCTCTCCTGTACATACCGCTCACTGTCATACCCTCCACACTCCTCTCCTGTACATACCGCCCCCTGTCATACCCTCCACACTCCTCTCCTTTACATACCGCTCACTGTCATACCCTCCACACTCCTCTCCTGTACATACCGCTCACTGTCATACCCCCCACACTCCTCTCCTGTACATACCGCTCACTGTCATACCCTCCACACTCCTCTCCTGTACATACCGCCCACTGTCATACCCTCCACACTCCTCTCCTGTACATACCGCCCACTGTCATACCCTCCACACTCCTCTCCTGTACATACCGCCCACTGTCATATCCTCCACACTCCTCTCCTGTACATACCGCTCACTGTCATACCCTTCACACTCCTCTCCTGTACATACCGCCCACTGTCATACCCTCCACACTCCTCTCCTGTACATACCGCTCACTGTCATCCCCTCCACACTCCTCTCCTGTACATACCGCTCACTGTCATACCCTCCACACTCCTCTCCTGTACATACCGCTCACTGTCATACCCTCCACACTCCTCTCCTGTACATACCGCCCACTGTCATACCCTCCACACTCCTCTCCTGTACATACCGCCCACTGTCATACCCTCCACACTCCTCTCCTGTACATACCGCTCACTGTCATACCCTCCACACTCCTCTCCTATACATACCGCCCACTGTCATATCCTCCACACTCCTCTCCTGTACATACCGCCCACTGTCATACCCCCCACTCTCCTCTCCTGTACATACCGCCCACTGTCATACCCTCCACACTCCTCTCCTGTACATACCGCCCACTGTCATACCTTCCACACTCCTCTCCTGTACATACCGCCCACTGTCATACCCTCCACACTCCTCTCCTGTACATACCGCCCACTGTCATACCCTCCACACTCCTCTCCTGTACATACCGCTCACTGTCATCCCCTCCACACTCCTCTCCTGTACATACCGCCCACTGTCATATCCTCCACACTCCTCTCCTGTACATACCGCTCACTGTCATACCCTCCACACTCCTCTCCTGTACATACCGCCCACTGTCATATCCTCCACACTCCTCTCCTGTACATACCGCCCACTGTCATATCCTCCACACTCCTCTCCTGTACATACCGCCCACTGTCATATCCTCCACACTCCTCTCCTGTACATACCGCCCACTGTCATACCCTCCACACTCCTCTCCTGTACATACTGCTCACTGTCATATCCTCCACACTCCTCTCCTGTACATACCGCTCACTGTCATACCCCCCACACTCCTCTCCTGTACATACCGCTCACTGTCATCCCCTCCACACTCCTCTCCTGTACATACTGCCCACTGTCCTACCCTCCACACTCCTCTCCTGTACATACCGCCCACTGTCATATCCTCCACACTCCTCTCCTGTACATACTGCCCACTGTCATACCTTCCACACTCCTCTCCTGTACATACCGCCCACTGTCATCCCCTCCACACTCCTCTCCTGTACATACCGCCCACTGTCCTACCCTCCACACTCCTCTCCTATACATACCGCTCACTGTCATACCCTCCACACTCCTCTCCTATACATACCGCTCACTGTCATACCCTCCACACTCCTCTCCTGTACATACCGCCCACTGTCATCCCCTCCACACTCCTCTCCTGTACATACTACCCACTGTCATACCCTCCACACTCCTCTCCTTTACATACCGCTCACTGTCATACCCTCCACACTCCTCTCCTGTACATACCGCCCACTGTCATATCCTCCACACTCCTCTCCTGTACATACCGCCCACTGTCATACCCTCCACACTCCTCTCCTTTACATACCGCTCACTGTCATACCCTCCACTCTCCTCTCCTTTACATACTGCCCCCTGTCATACCCTCCACACTCCTCTCCTGTACATACCCTCCACACTCCTCTCCTGTACATACCGCCCACTGTCATACCCTCCACACTCCTCTCCTGTACATACCGCTCACTATCATATCCTCCACACTCCTCTCCTGTACATACCGCTCACTGTCATACCCCCCACACTCCTCTCCTGTACATACCGCCCACTGTCATACCCTCCACACTCCTCTCCTGTACATACTGCCCACTGTCATACCCCCCACACTCCTCTCCTGTACATACCGCCCACTGTCATACCCTCCACACTCCTCTCCTGTACATACCGCCCACTGTCATACCCTCCACACTCCTCTCCTGGACATACCGCCCACTGTCATACCCTCCACACTCCTCTCCTGTACATACCGCCCACTGTCATCCCCTCCACACTCCTCTCCTGTACATACTACCCACTGTCATACCCTCCACACTCCTCTCCTTTACATACCGCTCACTGTCATACCCTCCACACTCCTCTCCTGTACATACCGCCCACTGTCATACCCTCCACACTCCTCTCCTGTACATACCGCCCACTGTCATATCCTCCACACTCCTCTCCTGTACATACCGCCCACTGTCATACCCTCCACACTCCTCTCCTTTACATACCGCTCACTGTCATACCCTCCACACTCCTCTCCTTTACATACTGCCCCCTGTCATACCCTCCACACTCCTCTCCTGTACATACCCTCCACACTCCTCTCCTGTACATACCGCCCACTGTCATACCCTCCACACTCCTCTCCTGTACATACCACTCACTATCATATCCTCCACACTCCTCTCCTGTACATACCGCTCACTGTCATACCCCCCACACTCCTCTCCTGTACATACCGCCCACTGTCATCCCCTCCACACTCCTCTCCTGTACATACTACCCACTGTCATACCCTCCACACTCCTCTCCTGTACATACCGCCCACTGTCATACCCTCCACACTCCTCTCCTGTACATACTGCTCACTGTCATACCCTCCACACTCCTCTCCTGTACATACTGCTCACTGTCATACCCTCCACACTCCTCTCCTGTACATACCGCTCACTGTCATACCCCCCACACTCCTCTCCTGTACATACCGCTCACTGTCATACCCTCCACACTCCTCTCCTGTACATACCGCCCACTGTCATACCCTCCACACTCCTCTCCTGTACATACCGCCCACTGTCATACCCTCCACACTCCTCTCCTTTACATTCTGCCCACTGTCATACCCTCCACACTCCTCTCCTGTACATACTGCTCACTGTCATACCCTCCACACTCCTCTCCTGTACATACTGCTCACTGTCATATCCTCCACACTCCTCTCCTGTACATACCGCCCACTGTCATCCCCTCCACACTCCTCTCCTGTACATACCGCCCACTGTCATACCCTCCACACTCCTCTCCTGTACATACCGCTCACTGTCATACCCTCCACACTCCTCTCCTGTACATACCGCTCACTGTCATACCCTCCACACTCCTCTCCTGTACATACCGCCCACTGTCATATCCTCCACACTCCTCTCCTGTACATACCGCTCACTGTCATACCCTCCACACTCCTCTCCTGTACATACCGCCCACTGTCATATCCTCCACACTCCTCTCCTGTACATACTACCCACTGTCATACCCTCCACACTCCTCTCCTGTACATACTACCCACTGTCATACCCTCCACACTCCTCTCCTGTACATACTGTCATACCCTCCACACTCCTCTCCTGTACATACTGCCCACTGTCATACCCTCCACACTCCTCTCCTGTACATACCGCCCACTGTCATACCCTCCACACTCCTCTCCTGTACATACCGCCCACTGTCATACCCTCCACACTCCTCTCCTGTACATACCGCTCACTGTCATACCCTCCACACTCCTCTCCTGTACATACTACCCACTGTCATACCCTCCACACTCCTCTCCTGTACATACTGCCCACTGTCATACCCTCCACACTCCTCTCCTGTACATACTACCCACTGTCATACCCTCCACACTCCTCTCCTGTACATACTACCCACTGTCATACCCTCCACACTCCTCTCCTGTACATACTGTCATACCCTCCACACTCCTCTCCTGTACATACCGCCCACTGTCATATCCTCCACACTCCTCTCCTGTACATACTGCCCACTGTCATACCTTCCACACTCCTCTCCTGTACATACCGCCCACTGTCATACCCTCCACACTCCTCTCCTGTACATACCGCCCACTGTCATATCCTTCACACTCCTCTCCTGTACATACCGCCCACTGTCATACCCTCCACACTCCTCTCCTGTACATACTGCCCACTGTCATACTCTCCACACTCCTCTCCTGTACATACCGCCCACTGTCATACCCTCCACACTCCTCTCCTGTACATACCGCCCACTGTCATACCCTCCACACTCCTCTCCTGTACATACCGCTCACTGTCATATCCTCCACACTCCTCTCCTGTACATACCGCTCACTGTCATACCCCCCACACTCCTCTCCTGTACATACCGCTCACTGTCATATCCTCCACACTCCTCTCTTGTACATACCGCCCACTGTCATACCCTCCACACTCCTCTCCTGCACATACCGCCCACTGTCATGCCCTCCACACTCCTCTCCTGTACATACCGCTCACTATCATACCCTCCACACTCCTCTCCTGTACATACCGCCCACTGTCATATCCTCCACACTCCTCTCCTGTACATACTGCTCACTATCATACCCTCCACACTCCTCTCCTTTACATACTGCCCACTGTCATATCCTCCACACTCCTCTCCTGTACATACTGCTCACTGTCATACCCCCCACACTCCTCTCCTGTACATACCGCCCACTGTCATACCCCCCACATTCCTCTCCTGTACATACCGCCCACTGTCATACCCTCCACACTCCTCTCCTGTACATACCGCCCACTGTCATACCCTCCACACTCCTCTCCTGTACATACCGCTCACTGTCATCCCCCCCCACACTCCTCTCCTGTACATACCGCTCACTGTCATACCCTCCACACTCCTCTCCTGTACATACTGCCCACTGTCATACCCTCCACACTCCTCTCCTGTACATACCGCCCACTATCATACCCTCCACACTCCTCTCCTGTACATACCGCCCACTGTCATACCCTCCACACTCCTCTCCTGTACATACTGCTCACTGTCATACCCTCCACACTCCTCTCCTGTACATACTGCCCACTGTCATACCCTCCACACTCCTCTCCTGTACATACCCCCCACTGTCATACTCTCCGCACTCCTCTCCTGTACATACCGCTCACTGTCATACCCTCCACACTCCTCTCCTGTACATACCGCCCACTGTCATCCCCTCCACACTCCTCTCCTGTACATACCGCCCACTGTCATATCCTCCACACTCCTCTCCTTTACATACTGCCCACTGTCATACCCTCCACACTCCTCTCCTGTACATACCGCCCACTGTCATACCCCCCACACTCCTCTCCTGTACATACCGCTCACTGTCATACCCTCCACACTCCTCTCCTGTACATACCGCCCACTGTCATACCCTCCACACTCCTCTCCTGTACATACCGCCCACTGTCATACCCTCCACACTCCTCTCCTGTACATACCGCTCACTGTCATATCCTCCACACTCCTCTCCTTTACATACTGCCCACTGTCATACCCTCCACACTCCTCTCCTGTACATACCGCCCACTGTCATACCCTCCACACTCCTCTCCTGTACATACCGCCCACTGTCATACCCTCCACACTCCTCTCCTGTACATACCGCTCACTGTCATATCCTCCACACTCCTCTCCTGTACATACCGCCCACTGTCATACCCTCCACACTCCTCTCCTGTACATACCGCTCACTGTCATATCCTCCACACTCCTCTCCTGTAAATACCGCTCACTGTCATATCCTCCACACTCCTCTCCTGTACATACCGCCCACTGTCATCCCCTCCACACTTCTCTCCTGTACATACCGCCCACTGTCATACCCCCCACACTCCTCTCCTGTACATACCGCCCACTGTCATACCCTCCACACTCCTCTCCTGTACATACCGCTCACTGTCATATCCTCCACACTCCTCTCCTGTACATACTGCCCACTGTCATATCCTCCATACCCCTCTCCTGTACATACCGCCCACTGTCATATCCTCCATACCCCTCTCCTGTACATACCGCCCACTGTCATATCCCCCACACTCCTCTCCTGTACATACCGCCCACTGTCATACCCTCCACACTCCTCTCCTGTACATACCGCTCACTGTCATATCCTCCACACTCCTCTCCTGTACATACCGCCCACTGTCATACCCCCCACACTCCTCTCCTGTACATACTGCCCACTGTCATACCCTCCACACTCCTCTCCTTTACATACTGCCCACTGTCATATCCTCCGCACTCCTCTCCTGTACATACCGCCCACTGTCATACCCTCCACACTCCTCTCCTGTACATACCGCCCACTGTCATACCCTCTACACTCCTCGCCTGTACATACCGCCCACTGTCATCCCCTCCACACTCCTCTCCTGTACATACCGCCCACTGTCATACCCCCCACACTCCTTTCCTGTCCATACCGCCCACTGTCATACCCTCTACACTCCTCTCCTGTACATACCGCCCACTGTCATATCCTCCACACTCCTCTCCTGTACATACCGCCCACTGTCATATCCTCCACACTCCTCTCCTGTACATACCGCCCACTGTCATACCCTCCACACTCCTCTCCTGTACATACCGCCCACTGTCATACCCTCCACACTCCTCTCCTGTACATACCGCCCACTGTCATACCCTCCACACTCCTCTCCTGTACATACCGCCCACTGTCATACCCTCCACACTCCTCTCCTGTACATACCGCCCACTGTCATACCCTCCTCTCCTGTACATACCGCTCACTGTCATACCCTCCACACTCCTCTCCTGTACATACCGCCCACTGTCATCCCCTCCACACTCCTCTCCTGTACATACCGCCCACTGTCATTCCCTCCACACTCCTCTCCTGTACATACTGCCTACTGTCATACCCTCCACACTCCTCTCCTGTACATACCGCCCACTGTCATATCCTCCACACTCCTCTCCTGTACATACCGCCCACTGTCATATCCTCCACACTCCTCTCCTGTACATACCGCCCACTGTCATACCCTCCACAATCCTCTCCTGTACATACCGCTCACTGTCATACCCTCCACACTCCTCTCCTGTACATACCGCCCACTGTCATACCCTCCACACTCCTCTCCTGTACATACCGCCCACTGTCATACCCTCCACACTCCTCTCCTGTACATACCGCCCACTGTCATACACTCCACACTCCTCTCCTGTACATACCGCTCACTGTCATATCCTCCACACTCCTCTCCTGTACATACCCCCCACTGTCATACCCTCCACACTCCTCTCCTGTACATACTTCCCACTGTCATACCCTCCACACTCCTCTCCTGTACATACTGCCCACTGTCATACCCTCCACACACCTCTCCTGTACATACTGCCCACTGTCATACCCTCCACACACCTCTCCTGTACATACTGCCCACTGTCATACCCTCCACACTCCTCTCCTGTACATACCGCCCACTGTCATACCCTCCACACTCCTCTCCTGTACATACCGCTCACTGTCATACCCTCCACACTCCTCTCCTGTACATACTGCTCACTATCATACCCTCCACACTCCTCTCCTGTACATACTGCTCACTATCATACCCTCCACACTCCTCTCCTTTACATACCGCCCACTGTCATACCCTCCACACTCCTCTCCTGTACATACTGCCCCCTGTCATACCCTCCACACTCCTCTCCTGTACATACTGCTCACTATTATACCCTCCACACTCCTCTCCTTTACATACCGCCCACTGTCATACCCTCCACACTCCTCTCCTGTACATACTGCCCCCTGTCATACCCTCCACACTCCTCTCCTGTACATACTGCTCACTATCATACCCTCCACACTCCTCTCCTGTACATACTGCTCACTGTCATACCCTCCACACTCCTCTCCTGTACATACTGCCCACTGTCATATCCTCCACACTCCTCTCCTGTACATACCGCCCACTGTCATATCCTCCACACTCCTCTCCTGTACATACTGCTCACTATCATACCCTCCACACTCCTCTCCTTTACATACTGCCCACTGTCATACCCTCCACACTCCTCTCCTGTACATACCGCCCACTGTCATATCCTCCACACTCCTCTCCTGTACATACTGCTCACTGTCATACCCTCCACACTCCTCTCCTTTACATACTGCCCACTGTCATACCCTCCACACTCCTCTCCTGTACATACTGCCCACTGTCATACCCTCCACACTCCTCTCCTGTACAAACCGCCCACTGTCATACCCCCCACACTCCTCTCCTGTACATTGTGCCCATTGTCATACCCCCCACACTCCTCTCCTGTACATACCGCCCACTGTCATATCCTCCACACTCCTCTCCTGTACATACTGCTCACTGTCATACCCCCCACACTCCTCTCCTTTACATACCGCCCACTGTCATACCCTCCACACTCCTCTCCTGTACATACCGCCCACTGTCATACCCTCCACACTCCTCTCCTGTACATACCGCCCACTGTCATACCCTCCACACTCCTCTCCTGTACATACCGCTCACTGTCATACCCTCCACACTCCTCTCCTGTACATACTACCAACTGTCATACCCTCCACACTCCTCTCCTGTACATACCGCCCACTGTCATCCCCTCCACACTCCTCTCCTGTACATACCGCCCACTGTCATATCCTCCACACTCCTCTCCTGTACATACCGCCCACTGTCATACCCTCCACACTCCCCTCCTGTACATACTGCTCACTGTCATACCCTCCACACTCCTCTCCTGTACATACCGCTCACTGTCATACCCCCCACACTCCTCTCCTGTACATACCGCTCACTGTCATCCCCTCCACACTCCTCTCCTGTACATACCGCCCACTGTCATATCCTCCACACTCCTCTCCTGTACATACTGCCCACTGTCATACCTTCCACACTCCTCTCCTGTACATACCGCCCACTGTCATATCCTCCACACTCCTCTCCTGTACATACCGCTCACTGTCATACCCTTCACACTCCTCTCCTGTACATACCGCCCACTGTCATACCCTCCACACTCCTCTCCTGTACATACCGCCCACTGTCATACCCTCCACACTCCTCTCCTGTACATACCGCTCACTGTCATCCCCTCCACACTCCTCTCCTGTACATACCGCTCACTGTCATCCCCTCCACACTCCTCTCCTGTACATACCGCCCACTGTCATATCCTCCACACTCCTCTCCTGTACATACCGCCCACTGTCATACCTTCCACACTCCTCTCCTGTACATACCGCCCACTGTCATATCCTCCACACTCCTCTCCTGTACATACCGCCCACTGTCATACCCCCCACACTCCTCTCCTGTACATACCGCCCACTGTCATATCCTCCACACTCCTCTCCTGTACATACCGCCCACTGTCATATCCTCCACACTCCTCTCCTGTACATACCGCCCACTGTCATATCCTCCACACTCCTCTCCTGTACATACCGCCCACTGTCATATCCTCCACACTCCTCTCCTGTACATACCGCCCACTGTCATACCCTCCACACTCCTCTCCTGTACATACTGCTCACTGTCATATCCTCCACACTCCTCTCCTGTACATACCGCCCACTGTCATACCCTCCACACTCCTCTCCTGTACATACCGCCCACTGTCATACCCTCCACACTCCTCTCCTGTACATACCGCCCACTGTCATCCCCTCCACACTCCTCTCCTGTACATACCGCCCACTGTCATATCCTCCACACTCCTCTCCTGTACATACCGCCCACTGTCATACCCTCCACACTCCCCTCCTGTACATACTGCTCACTGTCATACCCTCCACACTCCTCTCCTGTACATACCGCTCACTGTCATACCCCCCACACTCCTCTCCTGTACATACCGCTCACTGTCATCCCCTCCACACTCCTCTCCTGTACATACTGCCCACTGTCCTACCCTCCACACTCCTCTCCTGTACATACCGCCCACTGTCATATCCTCCACACTCCTCTCCTGTACATACTGCCCACTGTCATACCTTCCACACTCCTCTCCTGTACATACCGCCCACTGTCATCCCCTCCACACTCCTCTCCTGTACATACCGCCCACTGTCCTACCCTCCACACTCCTCTCCTATACATACCGCTCACTGTCATACCCTCCACACTCCTCTCCTATACATACCGCTCACTGTCATACCCTCCACACTCCTCTCCTGTACATACCGCCCACTGTCATATCCTCCACACTCCTCTCCTGTACATACCGCTCACTGTCATACCCTCCACACTCCTCTCCTGTACATACCGCCCACTGTCATCCCCTCCACACTCCTCTCCTGTACATACTACCCACTGTCATACCCTCCACACTCCTCTCCTTTACATACCGCTCACTGTCATACCCTCCACACTCCTCTCCTGTACATACCGCCCACTGTCATATCCTCCACACTCCTCTCCTGTACATACCGCCCACTGTCATACCCTCCACACTCCTCTCCTTTACATACCGCTCACTGTCATACCCTCCACTCTCCTCTCCTTTACATACTGCCCCCTGTCATACCCTCCACACTCCTCTCCTGTACATACCCTCCACACTCCTCTCCTGTACATACCGCCCACTGTCATACCCTCCACACTCCTCTCCTGTACATACCGCTCACTGTCATCCCCTCCACACTCCTCTCCTGTACATACCGCCCACTGTCATATCCTCCACACTCCTCTCCTGTACATACCGCCCACTGTCATACCTTCCACACTCCTCTCCTGTACATACCGCCCACTGTCATATCCTCCACACTCCTCTCCTGTACATACCGCCCACTGTCATACCCCCCACACTCCTCTCCTGTACATACCGCCCACTGTCATATCCTCCACACTCCTCTCCTGTACATACCGCCCACTGTCATATCCTCCACACTCCTCTCCTGTACATACCGCCCACTGTCATATCCTCCACACTCCTCTCCTGTACATACCGCCCACTGTCCTACCCTCCACACTCCTCTCCTATACATACCGCTCACTGTCATACCCTCCACACTCCTCTCCTATACATACCGCTCACTGTCATACCCTCCACACTCCTCTCCTGTACATACCGCCCACTGTCATATCCTCCACACTCCTCTCCTGTACATACCGCTCACTGTCATACCCTCCACACTCCTCTCCTGTACATACCGCCCACTGTCATACCCTCCACACTCCTCTCCTGTACATACCGCTCACTGTCATACCCCCCACACTCCTCTCCTGTACATACCGCCCACTGTCATACCCTCCACACTCCTCTCCTGTACATACTGCCCACTGTCATACCCCCCACACTCCTCTCCTGTACATACCGCCCACTGTCATACCCTCCACACTCCTCTCCTGTACATACCGCCCACTGTCATACCCTCCACACTCCTCTCCTGTACATACCGCCCACTGTCATACCCTCCACACTCCTCTCCTGTACATACCGCCCACTGTCATCCCCTCCACACTCCTCTCCTGTACATACCCTCCACACTCCTCTCCTGTACATACCGCTCACTATCATATCCTCCACACTCCTCTCCTGTACATACCGCTCACTGTCATACCCCCCACACTCCTCTCCTGTACATACCGCCCACTGTCATACCCTCCACACTCCTCTCCTGTACATACTGCCCACTGTCATACCCCCCACACTCCTCTCCTGTACATACCGCCCACTGTCATACCCTCCACACTCCTCTCCTGTACATACCGCCCACTGTCATACCCTCCACACTCCTCTCCTGTACATACCGCCCACTGTCATACCCTCCACACTCCTCTCCTGTACATACCGCCCACTGTCATCCCCTCCACACTCCTCTCCTGTACATACTACCCACTGTCATACCCTCCACACTCCTCTCCTTTACATACCGCTCACTGTCATACCCTCCACACTCCTCTCCTGTACATACCGCCCACTGTCATATCCTCCACACTCCTCTCCTGTACATACCGCCCACTGTCATACCCTCCACACTCCTCTCCTTTACATACCGCTCACTGTCATACCCTCCACACTCCTCTCCTTTACATACTGCCCCCTGTCATACACTCCTCTCCTGTACATACCCTCCACACTCCTCTCCTGTACATACCGCCCACTGTCATACCCTCCACACTCCTCTCCTGTACATACCGCTCACTATCATATCCTCCACACTCCTCTCCTGTACATACCGCTCACTGTCATACCCCCCACACTCCTCTCCTGTACATACCGCCCACTGTCATCCCCTCCACACTCCTCTCCTGTACATACTACCCACTGTCATACCCTCCACACTCCTCTCCTATACATACTGCTCACTGTCATATCCTCCACACTCCTCTCCTGTACATACTGCTCACTGTCATACCCTCCACACTCCTCTCCTGTACATACTGCTCACTGTCATACCCTCCACACTCCTCTCCTGTACATACTGCCCCCTGTCATACCCTCCACACTCCTCTCCTGTACATACTGCTCACTATCATATCCTCCACACTCCTCTCCTGTACATACCGCTCACTGTCATACCCCCCACACTCCTCTCCTGTACATACCGCTCACTGTCATACCCTCCACACTCCTCTCCTGTACATACCGCCCACTGTCATACCCTCCACACTCCTCTCCTGTACATACTGCTCACTGTCATACCCTCCACACTCCTCTCCTTTACATACTGCCCACTGTCATACCCTCCACACTCCTCTCCTGTACATACCGCTCACTGTCATACCCTCCACACTCCTCTCCTGTACATACCGCTCACTGTCATACCCTCCACACTCCTCTCCTGTACATACCGTCATTGTCATATCCTCCACACTCCTCTCCTGTACATACCGCTCACTGTCATACCCTCCACACTCCTCTCCTGTACATACCGCCCACTGTCATATCCTCCACACTCCTCTCCTGTACATACCGCTCACTGTCATATCCTCCACACTCCTCTCCTGTACATACCGCCCACTGTCATATCTTCCACACTCCTCTCCTGTACATACCGCCCACTGTCATACCCCCCACACTCCTCTCCTGTACATAGTGCCCACTGTCATACCCCCCACACTCCTCTCCTGTACATACCGCCCACTGTCATACCCTCCACACTCCTCTCCTGTACATACTGCTCACTGTCATATCCTCCACACTCCTCTCCTGTACATACCGCCCACTGTCATACCCTCCACACTCCTCTCCTGTACATACCGCTCACTGTCATACCCTCCACACTCCTCTCCTGTACATACCGCCCACTGTCATACCCTCCACACTCCTCTCCTGTACATACCGCTCACTGTCATACCCCCCACACTCCTCTCCTGTACATACCGCTCACTGTCATCCCCTCCACACTCCTCTCCTGTACATACTGCCCACTGTCATACCCTCCACACTCCTCTCCTGTACATACTGCCCACTGTCATACCCTCCACACTCCTCTCCTGTACATACCGCCCACTGTCATACCCTCCACACTCCTCTCCTGTACATACTACCCACTGTCATACCCTCCACACTCCTCTCCTGTACATACCGCCCACTGTCATACCCTCCACACTCCTCTCCTGTACATACCGCCCACTATCATACCCTCCACACTCCTCTCCTGTACATACCGCCCACTGTCATACCCTCCACACTCCTCTCCTGTACATACCGCTCACTGTCATACCCTCCACACTCCTCTCCTGTACATACTACCCACTGTCATACCCTCCACACTCCTCTCCTGTACATACTGCCCACTGTCATACCCTCCACACTCCTCTCCTGTACATACTACCCACTGTCATACCCTCCACACTCCTCTCCTGTACATACTACCCACTGTCATACCCTCCACACTCCTCTCCTGTACATACTGTCATACCCTCCACACTCCTCTCCTGTACATACCGCCCACTGTCATACCCTCCACACTCCTCTCTTGTACATACCGCCCACTGTCATATCCTCCACACTCCTCTCCTGTACATACTGCTCACTATCATACCCTCCACACTCCTCTCCTTTACATACTGCCCACTGTCATATCCTCCACACTCCTCTCCTGTACATACTGCTCACTGTCATACCCTCCACACTCCTCTCCTTTACATACCGCCCACTGTCATACCCTCCACACTCCTCTCCTGTACATACCGCCCACTGTCATATCCTCCACACTCCTCTCCTGTACATACTGCTCACTGTCATACCCTCCACACTCCTCTCCTTTACATACTGCCCACTGTCATATCCTCCACACTCCTCTCCTGTACATACTGCTCACTGTCATACCCCCCACACTCCTCTCCTTTACATACCGCCCACTGTCATACCCCCCACACTCCTCTCCTCTACAAACCGCCCACTGTCATACCCCCCACACTCCTCTCCTGTACATAGTGCCCACTGTCATACCCCCCACATTCCTCTCCTGTACATACCGCCCACTGTCATACCCCCCACATTCCTCTCCTGTACATACCGCCCACTGTCATACCCTCCACACTCCTCTCCTGTACATACCGCCCACTGTCATACCCTCCACACTCCTCTCCTGTACATACCGCTCACTGTCATCCCCCCCCCACACTCCTCTCCTGTACATACCGCTCACTGTCATACCCTCCACACTCCTCTCCTGTACATACTGCCCACTGTCATACCCTCCACACTCCTCCTCCTGTACATACCGCCCACTATCATACCCTCCACACTCCTCTCCTGTACATACCGCCCACTGTCATACCCTCCACACTCCTCTCCTGTACATACCGCTCACTGTCATACCCTCCACACTCCTCTCCTGTACATACTGCCCACTGTCATACCCTCCACACTCCTCTCCTGTACATACCCCCCACTGTCATACTCTCCGCACTCCTCTCCTGTACATACCGCTCACTGTCATACCCTCCACACTCCTCTCCTGTACATACCGCCCACTGTCATACTCTCCACACTCCTCTCCTGTACATACCGCCCACTGTCATACCCTCCACACTCCTCTCCTGTACATACTGCCCACTGTCATACTCTCCACACTCCTCTCCTGTACATACCGCCCACTGTCATACCCTCTACACTCCTCTCCTGTACATACCGCCCACTGTCATACCCTCCACACTCCTCTCCTGTACATACCGCCCACTGTCATACCCTCCACACTCCTCTCCTGTACATACCGCTCACTGTCATACCCCCCACACTCCTCTCCTGTACATACCGCCCACTGTCATACCCTCCACACTCCTCTCCTGTACATACCGCTCACTGTCATATCCTCCACACTCCTCTCCTGTACATACCGCCCACTGTCATACCCCCCACACTCCTCTCCTGTACATACTGCCCACTGTCATACCCTCCACACTCCTCTCCTGTACATACTGCCCACTGTCATACCCTCCACACTCCTCTCCTTTACATACCGCCCACTGTCATATCCTCCGCACTCCTCTCCTGTACATACCGCCCACTGTCATACCCTCCACACTCCTCTCCTGTACATACCGCCCACTGTCATACCCTCTACACTCCTCGCCTGTACATACCGCCCACTGTCATCCCCTCCACACTCCTCTCCTGTACATACCGCCCACTGTCATACCCCCCACACTCCTTTCCTGTCCATACCGCCCACTGTCATACCCTCTACACTCCTCTCCTGTACATACCGCCCACTGTCATATCCTCCACACTCCTCTCCTGTACATACCGCCCACTGTCATATCCTCCACACTCCTCTCCTGTACATACCGCCCACTGTCATACCCTCCACTCTCCTCTCCTGTACATACCGCCCACTGTCATACCCTCCACACTCCTCTCCTGTACATACCGCCCACTGTCATACCCTCCACACTCCTCTCCTGTACATACCGCCCACTGTCATACCCTCCACACTCCTCTCCTGTACATACCGCCCACTGTCATACCCTCCTCTCCTGTACATACCGCTCACTGTCATACCCTCCACACTCCTCTCCTGTACATACCGCCCACTGTCATTCCCTCCACACTCCTCTCCTGTACATACTGCCTACTGTCATACCCTCCACACTCCTCTCCTGTACATACCGCCCACTGTCATATCCTCCACACTCCTCTCCTGTACATACCGCCCACTGTCATATCCTCCACACTCCTCTCCTGTACATACCGCCCACTGTCATACCCTCCACAATCCTCTCCTGTACATACTGCCCACTGTCATACCCTCCACACTCCTCTCCTGTACATACCGCCCACTGTCATACCCTCCACACTCCTCTCCTGTACATACCGCCCACTGTCATACCCTCCACACTCCTCTCCTGTACATACCGCCCACTGTCATACACTCCACACTCCTCTCCTGTACATACCGCTCACTGTCATATCCTCCACACTCCTCTCCTGTACATACCCCCCACTGTCATACCCTCCACACTCCTCTCCTGTACATACTTCCCACTGTCATACCCTCCACACTCCTCTCCTGTACATACCGCCCACTGTCATACACTCCACACTCCTCTCCTGTACATACCGCTCACTGTCATATCCTCCACACTCCTCTCCTGTACATACCCCCCACTGTCATACCCTCCACACTCCTCTCCTGTACATACCGCTCACTGTCATACCCTCCACACTCCTCTCCTGTACATACTGCTCACTATCATACCCTCCACACTCCTCTCCTGTACATACTGCTCACTATCATACCCTCCACACTCCTCTCCTTTACATACCGCCCACTGTCATACCCTCCACACTCCTCTCCTGTACATACTGCCCCCTGTCATACCCTCCACACTCCTCTCCTGTACATACTGCTCACTATCATACCCTCCACACTCCTCTCCTTTACATACCGCCCACTGTCATACCCTCCACACTCCTCTCCTGTACATACTGCCCCCTGTCATACCCTCCACACTCCTCTCCTGTACATACTGCTCACTATCATACCCTCCACACTCCTCTCCTTTACATACCGCCCACTGTCATACCCTCCACACTCCTCTCCTGTACATACCGCCCACTGTCATATCCTCCACACTCCTCTCCTGTACATACTGCTCACTATCATACCCTCCACACTCCTCTCCTTTACATACTGCCCACTGTCATACCCTCCACACTCCTCTCCTGTACATACCGCCCACTGTCATATCCTCCACACTCCTCTCCTGTACATACTGCTCACTGTCATACCCTCCACACTCCTCTCCTGTACAAACCGCCCACTGTCATACCCCCCACACTCCTCTCCTGTACATAGTGCCCACTGTCATACCCCCCACACTCCTCTCCTGTACATACCGCCCACTGTCATATCCTCCACACTCCTCTCCTGTACATACTGCTCACTGTCATACCCCCCACACTCCTCTCCTTTACATACCGCCCACTGTCATACCCTCCACACTCCTCTCCTGTACATACCGCCCACTGTCATACCCTCCACACTCCTCTCCTGTACATACCGCCCACTGTCATCCCCTCCACACTCCTCTCCTGTACATACCGCCCACTGTCATATCCTCCACACTCCTCTCCTGTACATACCGCCCACTGTCATACCCTCCACACTCCCCTCCTGTACATACTGCTCACTGTCATACCCTCCACACTCCTCTCCTGTACATACCGCTCACTGTCATACCCCCCACACTCCTCTCCTGTACATACCGCTCACTGTCATCCCCTCCACACTCCTCTCCTGTACATACCGCCCACTGTCATATCCTCCACACTCCTCTCCTGTACATACCGCCCACTGTCATATCCTCCACACTCCTCTCCTGTACATACTGCTCACTATCATACCCTCCACACTCCTCTCCTTTACATACTGCCCACTGTCATACCCTCCACACTCCTCTCCTGTACATACCGCCCACTGTCATATCCTCCACACTCCTCTCCTGTACATACTGCTCACTGTCATACCCTCCACACTCCTCTCCTGTACAAACCGCCCACTGTCATACCCCCCACACTCCTCTCCTGTACATAGTGCCCACTGTCATACCCCCCACACTCCTCTCCTGTACATACCGCCCACTGTCATATCCTCCACACTCCTCTCCTGTACATACTGCTCACTGTCATACCCCCCACACTCCTCTCCTTTACATACCGCCCACTGTCATACCCTCCACACTCCTCTCCTGTACATACCGCCCACTGTCATACCCTCCACACTCCTCTCCTGTACATACCGCCCACTGTCATCCCCTCCACACTCCTCTCCTGTACATACCGCCCACTGTCATATCCTCCACACTCCTCTCCTGTACATACCGCCCACTGTCATACCCTCCACACTCCCCTCCTGTACATACTGCTCACTGTCATACCCTCCACACTCCTCTCCTGTACATACCGCTCACTGTCATCCCCTCCACACTCCTCTCCTGTACATACCGCCCACTGTCATATCCTCCACACTCCTCTCCTGTACATCCTGCCACTGTCATACCTTCCACACTCCTCTCCTGTACATACCGCCCACTGTCATATCCTCCACACTCCTCTCCTGTACATACCGCTCACTGTCATACCCTTCACACTCCTCTCCTGTACATACCGCCCACTGTCATACCCTCCACACTCCTCTCCTGTATATACCGCCCACTGTCATACCCTCCACACTCCTCTCCTGTACATACCGCCCACTGTCATACCCTCCACACTCCTCTCCTGTACATACCGCCCACTGTCATACCCTCCACACTCCTCTCCTGTACATACCGCTCACTGTCATCCCCTCCACACTCCTCTCCTGTACATACCGCTCACTGTCATCCCCTCCACACTCCTCTCCTGTACATACCGCCCACTGTCATATCCTCCACACTCCTCTCCTGTACATACCGCTCACTGTCATACCCCCCACACTCCTCTCCTGTACATACCGCCCACTGTCATATCCTCCACACTCCTCTCCTGTACATCCTGCCACTGTCATACCTTCCACACTCCTCTCCTGTACATACCGCCCACTGTCATATCCTCCACACTCCTCTCCTGTACATACCGCTCACTGTCATACCCTTCACACTCCTCTCCTGTACATACCGCCCACTGTCATACCCTCCACACTCCTCTCCTGTATATACCGCCCACTGTCATACCCTCCACACTCCTCTCCTGTACATACCGCCCACTGTCATACCCTCCACACTCCTCTCCTGTACATACCGCCCACTGTCATACCCTCCACACTCCTCTCCTGTACAAACCGCCCACTGTCATACCCCCCACACTCCTCTCCTGTACATAGTGCCCACTGTCATACCCCCCACACTCCTCTCCTGTACATACCGCCCACTGTCATATCCTCCACACTCCTCTCCTGTACATACTGCTCACTGTCATACCCCCCACACTCCTCTCCTTTACATACCGCCCACTGTCATACCCTCCACACTCCTCTCCTGTACATACCGCCCACTGTCATACCCTCCACACTCCTCTCCTGTACATACCGCCCACTGTCATCCCCTCCACACTCCTCTCCTGTACATACCGCCCACTGTCATATCCTCCACACTCCTCTCCTGTACATACCGCCCACTGTCATACCCTCCACACTCCCCTCCTGTACATACTGCTCACTGTCATACCCTCCACACTCCTCTCCTGTACATACCGCTCACTGTCATCCCCTCCACACTCCTCTCCTGTACATACCGCCCACTGTCATATCCTCCACACTCCTCTCCTGTACATCCTGCCACTGTCATACCTTCCACACTCCTCTCCTGTACATACCGCCCACTGTCATATCCTCCACACTCCTCTCCTGTACATACCGCTCACTGTCATACCCTTCACACTCCTCTCCTGTACATACCGCCCACTGTCATACCCTCCACACTCCTCTCCTGTATATACCGCCCACTGTCATACCCTCCACACTCCTCTCCTGTACATACCGCCCACTGTCATACCCTCCACACTCCTCTCCTGTACATACCGCCCACTGTCATACCCTCCACACTCCTCTCCTGTACATACCGCTCACTGTCATCCCCTCCACACTCCTCTCCTGTACATACCGCTCACTGTCATCCCCTCCACACTCCTCTCCTGTACATACCGCCCACTGTCATATCCTCCACACTCCTCTCCTGTACATACCGCTCACTGTCATACCCTCCACACTCCTCTCCTGTACATACCGCCCACTGTCATATCCTCCACACTCCTCTCCTGTACATACCGCCCACTGTCATATCCTCCACACTCCTCTCCTGTACATACCGCCCACTGTCATATCCTCCACACTCCTCTCCTGTACATACCGCCCACTGTCATACCCTCCACACTCCTCTCCTGTACATACTGCTCACTGTCATATCCTCCACACTCCTCTCCTGTACATACCGCCCACTGTCATACCCTCCACACTCCTCTCCTGTACATACCGCCCACTGTCATACCCTCCACACTCCTCTCCTGTACATACCGCCCACTGTCATACCCTCCACACTCCTCTCCTGTACATACCGCTCACTGTCATACCCTCCACACTCCTCTCCTGTACATACTACCAACTGTCATACCCTCCACACTCCTCTCCTGTACATACCGCCCACTGTCATCCCCTCCACACTCCTCTCCTGTACATACCGCCCACTGTCATATCCTCCACACTCCTCTCCTGTACATACCGCCCACTGTCATACCCTCCACACTCCCCTCCTGTACATACTGCTCACTGTCATACCCTCCACACTCCTCTCCTGTACATACCGCTCACTGTCATACCCCCCACACTCCTCTCCTGTACATACCGCTCACTGTCATACCCCCCACACTCCTCTCCTGTACATACCGCTCACTGTCATCCCCTCCACACTCCTCTCCTGTACATACTGCCCACTGTCCTACCCTCCACACTCCTCTCCTGTACATACCGCCCACTGTCATATCCTCCACACTCCTCTCCTGTACATACTGCCCACTGTCATACCCTCCACATTCCTCTCCTGTATATACCGCCCACTGTCATACACTCCACACTCCTCTCCTGTACATACCGCCCACTGTCATCCCCTCCACACTCCTCTCCTGTACATACCGCCCACTGTCCTACCCTCCACACTCCTCTCCTATACATACCGCTCACTGTCATACCCTCCACACTCCTCTCCTATACATACCGCCCACTGTCATATCCTCCACACTCCTCTCCTGTACATACCGCTCACTGTCATACCCTCCACACTCCTCTCCTGTACATACCGCCCACTGTCATATCCTCCACACTCCTCTCCTGTACATACCGCCCACTGTCATATCCTCCACACTCCTCTCCTGTACATACTGCCCACTGTCATATCCTCCACACTCCTCTCCTGTTCATACCGCCCACTGTCATATCCTCCACACTCCTCTCCTGTACATACCGCTCACTGTCATACCCTCCACATTGCTCTCCTGTACATACCGCCCACTGTCATACCCTCCACACTCCTCTCCTGTACATACCGCCCACTGTCATACCCTCCACACTCCTCTCCTGTACATACCGCTCACTGTCATACCCTCCACACTCCTCTCCTGTACATACCGCCCACTGTCATACCCTCCACACTCCTCTCCTGTACATACCGCTCACTGTCATACCCTCCACACTCCTCTCCTGTACATACCGCTCACTGTCATCCCCTCCACACTCCTCTCCTGTACATACCGCCCACTGTCATACCCTCCACACTCCTCTCCTGTACATACCGCCCACTGTCATACCCTCCACACTCCTCTCCTGTACATACCGCTCACTGTCATACCACCCACACTCCTCTCCTGTACATACCGCTCACTGTCATACCCTCCACACTCCTCTCCTGTACATACCGCCCACTGTCATATCCTCCACACTCCTCTCCTGTACATACCGCCCACTGTCATATCCTCCACACTCCTCTCCTGTACATACCGCCCACTGTCATACCCTCCACACTCCCCTCCTGTACATACTGCTCACTGTCATACCCTCCACACTCCTCTCCTGTACATACCGCTCACTGTCATACCCCCCACACTCCTCTCCTGTACATACCGCTCACTGTCATCCCCTCCACACTCCTCTCCTGTACATACCGCCCACTGTCATATCCTCCACACTCCTCTCCTGTACATACCGCCCACTGTCATATCCTCCACACTCCTCTCCTGTACATACTGCTCACTATCATACCCTCCACACTCCTCTCCTTTACATACTGCCCACTGTCATACCCTCCACACTCCTCTCCTGTACATACCGCCCACTGTCATATCCTCCACACTCCTCTCCTGTACATACTGCTCACTGTCATACCCTCCACACTCCTCTCCTGTACAAACCGCCCACTGTCATACCCCCCACACTCCTCTCCTGTACATAGTGCCCACTGTCATACCCCCCACACTCCTCTCCTGTACATACCGCCCACTGTCATATCCTCCACACTCCTCTCCTGTACATACTGCTCACTGTCATACCCCCCACACTCCTCTCCTTTACATACCGCCCACTGTCATACCCTCCACACTCCTCTCCTGTACATACCGCCCACTGTCATACCCTCCACACTCCTCTCCTGTACATACCGCCCACTGTCATCCCCTCCACACTCCTCTCCTGTACATACCGCCCACTGTCATATCCTCCACACTCCTCTCCTGTACATACCGCCCACTGTCATACCCTCCACACTCCCCTCCTGTACATACTGCTCACTGTCATACCCTCCACACTCCTCTCCTGTACATACCGCTCACTGTCATCCCCTCCACACTCCTCTCCTGTACATACCGCCCACTGTCATATCCTCCACACTCCTCTCCTGTACATCCTGCCACTGTCATACCTTCCACACTCCTCTCCTGTACATACCGCCCACTGTCATATCCTCCACACTCCTCTCCTGTACATACCGCTCACTGTCATACCCTTCACACTCCTCTCCTGTACATACCGCCCACTGTCATACCCTCCACACTCCTCTCCTGTATATACCGCCCACTGTCATACCCTCCACACTCCTCTCCTGTACATACCGCCCACTGTCATACCCTCCACACTCCTCTCCTGTACATACCGCCCACTGTCATACCCTCCACACTCCTCTCCTGTACATACCGCTCACTGTCATCCCCTCCACACTCCTCTCCTGTACATACCGCTCACTGTCATCCCCTCCACACTCCTCTCCTGTACATACCGCCCACTGTCATATCCTCCACACTCCTCTCCTGTACATACCGCTCACTGTCATACCCCCCACACTCCTCTCCTGTACATACCGCCCACTGTCATATCCTCCACACTCCTCTCCTGTACATCCTGCCACTGTCATACCTTCCACACTCCTCTCCTGTACATACCGCCCACTGTCATATCCTCCACACTCCTCTCCTGTACATACCGCTCACTGTCATACCCTTCACACTCCTCTCCTGTACATACCGCCCACTGTCATACCCTCCACACTCCTCTCCTGTATATACCGCCCACTGTCATACCCTCCACACTCCTCTCCTGTACATACCGCCCACTGTCATACCCTCCACACTCCTCTCCTGTACATACCGCCCACTGTCATACCCTCCACACTCCTCTCCTGTACAAACCGCCCACTGTCATACCCCCCACACTCCTCTCCTGTACATAGTGCCCACTGTCATACCCCCCACACTCCTCTCCTGTACATACCGCCCACTGTCATATCCTCCACACTCCTCTCCTGTACATACTGCTCACTGTCATACCCCCCACACTCCTCTCCTTTACATACCGCCCACTGTCATACCCTCCACACTCCTCTCCTGTACATACCGCCCACTGTCATACCCTCCACACTCCTCTCCTGTACATACCGCCCACTGTCATCCCCTCCACACTCCTCTCCTGTACATACCGCCCACTGTCATATCCTCCACACTCCTCTCCTGTACATACCGCCCACTGTCATACCCTCCACACTCCCCTCCTGTACATACTGCTCACTGTCATACCCTCCACACTCCTCTCCTGTACATACCGCTCACTGTCATCCCCTCCACACTCCTCTCCTGTACATACCGCCCACTGTCATATCCTCCACACTCCTCTCCTGTACATACCGCCCACTGTCATATCCTCCACACTCCTCTCCTGTACATACCGCCCACTGTCATATCCTCCACACTCCTCTCCTGTACATACCGCCCACTGTCATACCCTCCACACTCCTCTCCTGTACATACTGCTCACTGTCATATCCTCCACACTCCTCTCCTGTACATACCGCCCACTGTCATACCCTCCACACTCCTCTCCTGTACATACCGCCCACTGTCATACCCTCCACACTCCTCTCCTGTACATACCGCCCACTGTCATACCCTCCACACTCCTCTCCTGTACATACCGCTCACTGTCATACCCTCCACACTCCTCTCCTGTACATACTACCAACTGTCATACCCTCCACACTCCTCTCCTGTACATACCGCCCACTGTCATCCCCTCCACACTCCTCTCCTGTACATACCGCCCACTGTCATATCCTCCACACTCCTCTCCTGTACATACCGCCCACTGTCATACCCTCCACACTCCCCTCCTGTACATACTGCTCACTGTCATACCCTCCACACTCCTCTCCTGTACATACCGCTCACTGTCATACCCCCCACACTCCTCTCCTGTACATACCGCTCACTGTCATACCCCCCACACTCCTCTCCTGTACATACCGCTCACTGTCATCCCCTCCACACTCCTCTCCTGTACATACTGCCCACTGTCCTACCCTCCACACTCCTCTCCTGTACATACCGCCCACTGTCATATCCTCCACACTCCTCTCCTGTACATACTGCCCACTGTCATACCCTCCACATTCCTCTCCTGTATATACCGCCCACTGTCATACACTCCACACTCCTCTCCTGTACATACCGCCCACTGTCATCCCCTCCACACTCCTCTCCTGTACATACCGCCCACTGTCCTACCCTCCACACTCCTCTCCTATACATACCGCTCACTGTCATACCCTCCACACTCCTCTCCTATACATACCGCCCACTGTCATATCCTCCACACTCCTCTCCTGTACATACCGCTCACTGTCATACCCTCCACACTCCTCTCCTGTACATACCGCCCACTGTCATATCCTCCACACTCCTCTCCTGTACATACCGCCCACTGTCATATCCTCCACACTCCTCTCCTGTACATACTGCCCACTGTCATATCCTCCACACTCCTCTCCTGTTCATACCGCCCACTGTCATATCCTCCACACTCCTCTCCTGTACATACCGCTCACTGTCATACCCTCCACATTGCTCTCCTGTACATACCGCCCACTGTCATACCCTCCACACTCCTCTCCTGTACATACCGCCCACTGTCATACCCTCCACACTCCCCTCCTGTACATACTGCTCACTGTCATACCCTCCACACTCCTCTCCTGTACATACCGCTCACTGTCATACCCCCCACACTCCTCTCCTGTACATACCGCTCACTGTCATCCCCTCCACACTCCTCTCCTGTACATACCGCCCACTGTCATATCCTCCACACTCCTCTCCTGTACATACCGCCCACTGTCATATCCTCCACACTCCTCTCCTGTACATACTGCTCACTATCATACCCTCCACACTCCTCTCCTTTACATACTGCCCACTGTCATACCCTCCACACTCCTCTCCTGTACATACCGCCCACTGTCATATCCTCCACACTCCTCTCCTGTACATACTGCTCACTGTCATACCCTCCACACTCCTCTCCTGTACAAACCGCCCACTGTCATACCCCCCACACTCCTCTCCTGTACATAGTGCCCACTGTCATACCCCCCACACTCCTCTCCTGTACATACCGCCCACTGTCATATCCTCCACACTCCTCTCCTGTACATACTGCTCACTGTCATACCCCCCACACTCCTCTCCTTTACATACCGCCCACTGTCATACCCTCCACACTCCTCTCCTGTACATACCGCCCACTGTCATACCCTCCACACTCCTCTCCTGTACATACCGCCCACTGTCATCCCCTCCACACTCCTCTCCTGTACATACCGCCCACTGTCATATCCTCCACACTCCTCTCCTGTACATACCGCCCACTGTCATACCCTCCACACTCCCCTCCTGTACATACTGCTCACTGTCATACCCTCCACACTCCTCTCCTGTACATACCGCTCACTGTCATCCCCTCCACACTCCTCTCCTGTACATACCGCCCACTGTCATATCCTCCACACTCCTCTCCTGTACATCCTGCCACTGTCATACCTTCCACACTCCTCTCCTGTACATACCGCCCACTGTCATATCCTCCACACTCCTCTCCTGTACATACCGCTCACTGTCATACCCTTCACACTCCTCTCCTGTACATACCGCCCACTGTCATACCCTCCACACTCCTCTCCTGTATATACCGCCCACTGTCATACCCTCCACACTCCTCTCCTGTACATACCGCCCACTGTCATACCCTCCACACTCCTCTCCTGTACATACCGCCCACTGTCATACCCTCCACACTCCTCTCCTGTACATACCGCTCACTGTCATCCCCTCCACACTCCTCTCCTGTACATACCGCTCACTGTCATCCCCTCCACACTCCTCTCCTGTACATACCGCCCACTGTCATATCCTCCACACTCCTCTCCTGTACATACCGCTCACTGTCATACCCCCCACACTCCTCTCCTGTACATACCGCCCACTGTCATATCCTCCACACTCCTCTCCTGTACATCCTGCCACTGTCATACCTTCCACACTCCTCTCCTGTACATACCGCCCACTGTCATATCCTCCACACTCCTCTCCTGTACATACCGCTCACTGTCATACCCTTCACACTCCTCTCCTGTACATACCGCCCACTGTCATACCCTCCACACTCCTCTCCTGTATATACCGCCCACTGTCATACCCTCCACACTCCTCTCCTGTACATACCGCCCACTGTCATACCCTCCACACTCCTCTCCTGTACATACCGCCCACTGTCATACCCTCCACACTCCTCTCCTGTACAAACCGCCCACTGTCATACCCCCCACACTCCTCTCCTGTACATAGTGCCCACTGTCATACCCCCCACACTCCTCTCCTGTACATACCGCCCACTGTCATATCCTCCACACTCCTCTCCTGTACATACTGCTCACTGTCATACCCCCCACACTCCTCTCCTTTACATACCGCCCACTGTCATACCCTCCACACTCCTCTCCTGTACATACCGCCCACTGTCATACCCTCCACACTCCTCTCCTGTACATACCGCCCACTGTCATCCCCTCCACACTCCTCTCCTGTACATACCGCCCACTGTCATATCCTCCACACTCCTCTCCTGTACATACCGCCCACTGTCATACCCTCCACACTCCCCTCCTGTACATACTGCTCACTGTCATACCCTCCACACTCCTCTCCTGTACATACCGCTCACTGTCATCCCCTCCACACTCCTCTCCTGTACATACCGCCCACTGTCATATCCTCCACACTCCTCTCCTGTACATACCGCCCACTGTCATATCCTCCACACTCCTCTCCTGTACATACCGCCCACTGTCATATCCTCCACACTCCTCTCCTGTACATACCGCCCACTGTCATACCCTCCACACTCCTCTCCTGTACATACTGCTCACTGTCATATCCTCCACACTCCTCTCCTGTACATACCGCCCACTGTCATACCCTCCACACTCCTCTCCTGTACATACCGCCCACTGTCATACCCTCCACACTCCTCTCCTGTACATACCGCCCACTGTCATACCCTCCACACTCCTCTCCTGTACATACCGCTCACTGTCATACCCTCCACACTCCTCTCCTGTACATACTACCAACTGTCATACCCTCCACACTCCTCTCCTGTACATACCGCCCACTGTCATCCCCTCCACACTCCTCTCCTGTACATACCGCCCACTGTCATATCCTCCACACTCCTCTCCTGTACATACCGCCCACTGTCATACCCTCCACACTCCCCTCCTGTACATACTGCTCACTGTCATACCCTCCACACTCCTCTCCTGTACATACCGCTCACTGTCATACCCCCCACACTCCTCTCCTGTACATACCGCTCACTGTCATACCCCCCACACTCCTCTCCTGTACATACCGCTCACTGTCATCCCCTCCACACTCCTCTCCTGTACATACTGCCCACTGTCCTACCCTCCACACTCCTCTCCTGTACATACCGCCCACTGTCATATCCTCCACACTCCTCTCCTGTACATACTGCCCACTGTCATACCCTCCACATTCCTCTCCTGTATATACCGCCCACTGTCATACACTCCACACTCCTCTCCTGTACATACCGCCCACTGTCATCCCCTCCACACTCCTCTCCTGTACATACCGCCCACTGTCCTACCCTCCACACTCCTCTCCTATACATACCGCTCACTGTCATACCCTCCACACTCCTCTCCTATACATACCGCCCACTGTCATATCCTCCACACTCCTCTCCTGTACATACCGCTCACTGTCATACCCTCCACACTCCTCTCCTGTACATACCGCCCACTGTCATATCCTCCACACTCCTCTCCTGTACATACCGCCCACTGTCATATCCTCCACACTCCTCTCCTGTACATACTGCCCACTGTCATATCCTCCACACTCCTCTCCTGTTCATACCGCCCACTGTCATATCCTCCACACTCCTCTCCTGTACATACCGCTCACTGTCATACCCTCCACATTGCTCTCCTGTACATACCGCCCACTGTCATACCCTCCACACTCCTCTCCTGTACATACCGCCCACTGTCATACCCTCCACACTCCTCTCCTGTACATACCGCTCACTGTCATACCCTCCACACTCCTCTCCTGTACATACCGCCCACTGTCATACCCTCCACACTCCTCTCCTGTACATACCGCTCACTGTCATACCCTCCACACTCCTCTCCTGTACATACCGCTCACTGTCATCCCCTCCACACTCCTCTCCTGTACATACCGCCCACTGTCATACCCTCCACACTCCTCTCCTGTACATACCGCCCACTGTCATACCCTCCACACTCCTCTCCTGTACATACCGCTCACTGTCATACCACCCACACTCCTCTCCTGTACATACCGCTCACTGTCATACCCTCCACACTCCTCTCCTGTACATACCGCCCACTGTCATATCCTCCACACTCCTCTCCTGTACATACCGCCCACTGTCATATCCTCCACACTCCTCTCCTGTACATACCGCCCACTGTCATACCCTCCACACTCCCCTCCTGTACATACTGCTCACTGTCATACCCTCCACACTCCTCTCCTGTACATACCGCTCACTGTCATACCCCCCACACTCCTCTCCTGTACATACCGCTCACTGTCATCCCCTCCACACTCCTCTCCTGTACATACCGCCCGCTGTCATATCCTCCACACTCCTCTCCTGTACATACCGCCCACTGTCATATCCTCCACACTCCTCTCCTGTACATACTGCTCACTATCATACCCTCCACACTCCTCTCCTTTACATACTGCCCACTGTCATACCCTCCACACTCCTCTCCTGTACATACCGCCCACTGTCATATCCTCCACACTCCTCTCCTGTACATACTGCTCACTGTCATACCCTCCACACTCCTCTCCTGTACAAACCGCCCACTGTCATACCCCCCACACTCCTCTCCTGTACATACCGCTCACTGTCATCCCCTCCACACTCCTCTCCTGTACATACTGCTCACTGTCATACCCTCCACACTCCTCTCCTGTACAAACCGCCCACTGTCATACCCCCCACACTCCTCTCCTGTACATACCGCTCACTGTCATCCCCTCCACACTCCTCTCCTGTACATACCGCCCACTGTCATATCCTCCACACTCCTCTCCTGTACATACCGCTCACTGTCATACCCTCCACACTCCTCTCCTGTACATACCGCCCACTGTCATATCCTCCACACTCCTCTCCTGTACATACCGCCCACTGTCATATCCTCCACACTCCTCTCCTGTACATACCGCCCACTGTCATATCCTCCACACTCCTCTCCTGTACATACCGCCCACTGTCATACCCTCCACACTCCTCTCCTGTACATACTGCTCACTGTCATATCCTCCACACTCCTCTCCTGTACATACCGCCCACTGTCATACCCTCCACACTCCTCTCCTGTACATACCGCCCACTGTCATACCCTCCACACTCCTCTCCTGTACATACCGCCCACTGTCATACCCTCCACACTCCTCTCCTGTACATACCGCTCACTGTCATACCCTCCACACTCCTCTCCTGTACATACTACCAACTGTCATACCCTCCACACTCCTCTCCTGTACATACCGCCCACTGTCATCCCCTCCACACTCCTCTCCTGTACATACCGCCCACTGTCATATCCTCCACACTCCTCTCCTGTACATACCGCCCACTGTCATACCCTCCACACTCCCCTCCTGTACATACTGCTCACTGTCATACCCTCCACACTCCTCTCCTGTACATACCGCTCACTGTCATACCCCCCACACTCCTCTCCTGTACATACCGCTCACTGTCATACCCCCCACACTCCTCTCCTGTACATACCGCTCACTGTCATCCCCTCCACACTCCTCTCCTGTACATACTGCCCACTGTCCTACCCTCCACACTCCTCTCCTGTACATACCGCCCACTGTCATATCCTCCACACTCCTCTCCTGTACATACTGCCCACTGTCATACCCTCCACATTCCTCTCCTGTATATACCGCCCACTGTCATACACTCCACACTCCTCTCCTGTACATACCGCCCACTGTCATCCCCTCCACACTCCTCTCCTGTACATACCGCCCACTGTCCTACCCTCCACACTCCTCTCCTATACATACCGCTCACTGTCATACCCTCCACACTCCTCTCCTATACATACCGCCCACTGTCATATCCTCCACACTCCTCTCCTGTACATACCGCTCACTGTCATACCCTCCACACTCCTCTCCTGTACATACCGCCCACTGTCATATCCTCCACACTCCTCTCCTGTACATACCGCCCACTGTCATATCCTCCACACTCCTCTCCTGTACATACTGCCCACTGTCATATCCTCCACACTCCTCTCCTGTTCATACCGCCCACTGTCATATCCTCCACACTCCTCTCCTGTACATACCGCTCACTGTCATACCCTCCACATTGCTCTCCTGTACATACCGCCCACTGTCATACCCTCCACACTCCTCTCCTGTACATACCGCCCACTGTCATACCCTCCACACTCCTCTCCTGTACATACCGCTCACTGTCATACCCTCCACACTCCTCTCCTGTACATACCGCCCACTGTCATACCCTCCACACTCCTCTCCTGTACATACCGCTCACTGTCATACCCTCCACACTCCTCTCCTGTACATACCGCTCACTGTCATCCCCTCCACACTCCTCTCCTGTACATACCGCCCACTGTCATACCCTCCACACTCCTCTCCTGTACATACCGCCCACTGTCATACCCTCCACACTCCTCTCCTGTACATACCGCTCACTGTCATACCACCCACACTCCTCTCCTGTACATACCGCTCACTGTCATACCCTCCACACTCCTCTCCTGTACATACCGCCCACTGTCATATCCTCCACACTCCTCTCCTGTACATACCGCCCACTGTCATACCCTCCACACTCCTCTCCTGTACATACCGCTCACTGTCATACCCTCCACACTCCTCTCCTGTACATACTGCCCACTGTCATATCCTCCACACTCCTCTCCTGTGCATACCGCCCACTGTCATACCCTCCACACTCCTCTCCTGTGCATACCGCCCACTGTCATACCCTCCACACTCCTCTCCTGTACATACCGCTCACTGTCATATCCTCCACACTCCTCTCCTGTACATACTGCCCACTGTCATATCCTCCACACTCTTCTCCTGTACATACCGCCCACTGTCATACCCTCCACACTCCTCTCCTGTACATACCGCCCACTGTCATACCCTCCACACTCCTCTCCTGTACATACCGCTCACTGTCATATCCTCCACACTCCTCTCCTGTACATACTGCCCACTGTCATACCCTCCACACTCCTCTCCTGTACATACCGCCCACTGTCATACCCCCCACACTCCTCTCCTGTACATACTACCCACTGTCATACCCTCCACACTCCTCTCCTTTACATACCGCCCACTGTCATACCCCCCACACTCCTCTCCTGTACATACTGCTCACTGTCATCCCCTCCACACTCCTCTCCTGTACATACCGCCCACTGTCATACCCCCCACACTCCTCTCCTGTACATACCGCCCACTGTCATACCCTCCACACTCCTCTCCTGTACATAATGCTCACTGTCATACCCTCCACACTCCTCTCCTTTACATACCGCCCACTGTCATACCCTCCACACTCCTCTCCTGTACATACCGCCCACTGTCATACCCCCCACACTCCTCTCCTGTACATACCGCCCACTGTCATACCCTCCACACTCCTCTCCTGTACATACCGCCCACTGTCATACCCTCCACACTCCTCTCCTGTACATACCGCTCACTGTCATACCCTCCACACTCCCCTCCTGTACATACCGCCCACTGTCATACCCTCCACACTCCTCTCCTGTACATACTGCCCACTGTCATACCCTCCACACTCCTCTCCTGTACATACTGCCCACTGTCATACCCTCCACACTCCTCTCCTGTACATACCGCTCACTGTCATACCCTCCACACTCCTCTCCTGTACATACCGCCCACTGTCATATCCTCCACACTCCTCTCCTGTACATACCGCTCACTGTCATACCCTCCACACTCCTCTCCTGTACATACCGCTCACTGTCATACCCTCCACACTCCTCTCCTGTACATACCGCCCACTGTCATACCCTCCACACTCCTCTCCTGTACATACCGCCCACTGTCATATCCTCCACACTCCTCGCCTGTACATACTGCCCACTGTCATACCCTCCACACTCCTCTCCTGTACATACCGCTCACTGTCATACCCCCCACACTCCTCTCCTGTACATACCGCCCACTGTCATACCCTCCACACTCCTCTCCTGTACATACCGCCCACTGTCATACCCTCCACACTCCTCTCCTGTACATACCGCCCACTGTCATACCCTCCACACCCCTCTCCTGTACATACCGCTCACTGTCATACCCTCCACACTCCTCTCCATACTGCTCACTGTCATACCCTCCACACTCCTCTCCTGTACATACCAGAAGAGAGAGCGGGGGTGGCGCTTAGCCCCATCTGTGTGTGACTGGTCACACTGTGAGGAAGGAGGGGCCAGGAGCACCAGTGAAGGACATGAAAAGAGGAGGATCGGGACTGCTTTGTGCAAAACCATTACACAGAGCAGGTAAGGAGGACATGTTTGTTATTTTAAAGGGAAAAAAAACTGCATTTGCAGTCACTTTAATTGGCATGTTCGGCACTTCGGCTCCCACTCAGCTCCTTCCTGACAGGATTGATTATTTTTTACATAGAGAAAAACATAGAAAATCTACTGACAGAACACATTTTCTGACAAAAATTGGAGAGAGAGAGAGAGAGAGAGAGAGAGAGAGAGAGAGAGGGATGGGGGGGGGAGAGAGGGAGAGGGGAGGGGGAGGCGGGAGGGAGGGGGAGAGGGAGGGGGTGAGAGAGAGAACAAGGGAGGGGTGAGAGGGATGAGAGAGAGGGAAGAAAGAGGGATGAGAGGGATGAGAGAGAGAGAGAGGGAAGAAAGAGGGATGAGAGAGAGAGAGGGAAGAAAGAGGGATGAGAGAGAGAGAGGGAAGAAAGAGGGATGAGAGAGAGAACAAGGGAGGGGGTGAGAGAGAACAAGGGAGGGAGATGAGAGGGATGAGAGAGAGAGAACAAGGGAGGGGGATGAGAGAGAGAGAGAGAGAGGGATGAGAGAGAGAGGGATGAGAGAGAACAAGGGAGGGGGGATGAGACAGGGAGAGGAGGGAGGGGGATGAGAGGGAGGGGGATGAGAGAGTGAGAGAACAAGAGAGGGAGATGAGAGAGAAAGCAAAGGAGGGGAATGAGAGAGGGAGGGGGATGAGAGAGGGGGGGAGAGAGAGATGAGAGAACAAGGGAGGGGGAAGATGGATGGATGGATGGGAGAGGAGGTGATAGAGGGAGAGATAAGGACGAGAAAACAAGAGGGATGAGAAAACAAGGGGGATGAGAGAGAACAAGGGAGACAGGGAGAGGAGGCAGGGGGATGAGAGTGAGAGAACAAGGGAGGGGAATGAGAGAGTGAGAGAACAAGGGAGGGGATGAGAGAGGGAGAGGAGGAAGGGGGAAGAGGGGGGGAGAGTGAGAGAAGAGGGGGGGGGGGGGGAGAGAGAGAGAGAACAAGGGAGGGGGATGAGAGAGGGAGAGAACAAGGGAGGGGGATGAGAGGGGGGGTGGGAGAGGGATGAGGGAGGGGAATGAGAGAGGGAGAGAAAAAGGGAGGGGATGAGAGAGGGATGAGGGGGATGAGAGAGAACAAGGGAGGGGGGATGAGAGAGGGAGAGGAGGAAGGGGGATGAGAGGGGGAGAGTGAGAGAAGAGGGGGGGGGGAGAGAGAGAGAGAGAGAACAAGGGAGGGGGATGAGTGTTACGGGAGGGCCCGTGGAACCCAGAATCCCTTGGAAAGTATGGGCTACTCTTGTTTCAGCTCCCCATGCACCTCTTATGTCTAAATCACCCGGTGTCCATTAGACATGTGCACCCTCAATAAATTTGTTTTGTTCCGTTTCGTATTAGCCGAAAATTCATATTTCGTAATTTGCGTCCGAAATTTAATTTTGGATTTGTTTCGTACGAAATACGAATTTTCGTTAGATTCGTTAACTTTTCGTAACAATCACGAACATTCGCTATGATGAATTTAAAAAGCAAAAAATACCTTTCTCAATATGGCAGTTGTCGGCTCATTATGCTCCCTATGAGGGGCTCCCTCCATCCCTGTGCTGATTTCCTCCTGGGGCTGTACCCCTGCTGTGCTCATTATGAGGGGCTCCCACCATCCTTGTGCTGTGATGACTTCCTGGGTTTTTAACTTCACCATAACGAATAATCGTAATTATTATGACAATAATAAAACAATATTAACAAACATTCTTATACCGGCATTGGGGGACTGGAACTACTGACTAACTTCGGAGTCAACCCGTGTGGGGTCTTCTCCTGTGTTAGTCCCCTGCCGAAAGGGGAGAAATGCGACGGGAGGGCCCATAGAACCCAGAATCCCCTGGAAAGTATGAGCTACTCTTGTTTCAGGGTGACAGAGAAAATATATCTTGGACTACTTAAAATGGGACAGTAATATTGATCCACAATATCCCCCAGGATATCTGTAAAGACTATTCTTGGTTTGTTTGATTCTGAACTCAACATGTTAATTGAAAGAGCCGATCACATTGGCCTCTGTACAATGTAGGAGACGAGCCGACTCCTGCTATTGTGTCAAGATGTCCTGTGTTTGTACTTATGATAATGTGTATTGTATAGCCCGTGAGCTAGGAGACGTGAAGTCTACCCTAAAAGGTCATGTCTCTGAGTCATCTTTGCTGCTTAAAGGGATTAGTAATTAGCTCATGTTAATTGGGTCAGGTCGCAGGTGTATTTTCAGAGTAATATGAGCAGGATATGTATGCACCTCCTCTTTTACTGTATATAAGACTGTATTGTTTTTCTAATAAACAGTCCATGTTCAGCAGACAAACAAGTATCGTCTCGTTGTGTGCTTGTGAACTTGAGATCCTGGAGACAGGTCCACTCGCTGTCACTGGATCTTGCTCACCCGGATAGGCCCCTCTCACCGGCCTAGCAGCCGGGATGATGAACGGACAAATGAAAAGTCTCTGCCACAGACTTGGTAATCAGAATCTTCAAAGTTCAAGCACAACTACACAGTATGAAAAGTCCTTTAAGCCGACCCGGCAATACTGTGAGGCAGATTGGTTGAGATGCATCCTCCAATTGAGGCCTCAGGCTCCCCTCGGGATACCAGCCTTCCGCTGCGTGTTCTCCAAGACGAGTCCTCCCCTGGTTCCTTCAACTGCTCGGCTTCTTCCCGCAGGACAGACAGCACAGGACCATCCTCGAACCAGTAGGCCCCAGATAGCTTCTGTGCCTACCTCCCAGTAACGAAACCTCGGGCCAGCAGGCCCAGAGGCAGAAAAGGAGTTGTCACATTCCTCCAGCCAGGGTGGCCATGAGGTGAGAGCCTCTCCAGAAATGGCGTCCGTCCCTTAAGTACCCTCTCCCAGCATGCCCAGCGGTATCAACCTCCCGCTAGGTTGCATCTGGGAAAGAGCACCCAATACGCCTCGGCTTGTTTTACCTTCCAACACAAACCAGAGGTGGCACTGACACCTGCTGGTAACTGCGGGAAATACACCCAACTCAGCCAAGGCTGGGACATAGGCCAATTTAGCCAAAACATGGAATCTGAACCAACTACAGTTCAGACATCGAACTAAATTTAGATCATAGCGCCTGGTCAACAGGAGCAGGGTGCTACAGAAGGAGAGAGGGTTAGGGGTTTCGGATACCACAGCAAATCACTTATTGACCCCTTGGATCCAGAACAAAGTACAGCTTCACAGTGTCAGAACCTTTAAGCCAACCTGACAACATTGCAAGAACATCTTCAGATTCTGGTGCGTCTTCCAAGCAAGTCACCAGGCCCTTCTGAGAGACCAACCTTCATCTTGGTTCTCTCCAGCAAGGGTCCTCCCCTGGATCTTCTCACCTTTTTAACTCCGCTTCCTCCACAGCCTTAGGACCACCTCAGCGTACATAGACCTCCCAAATAGGCTTGGTCTCAATACAGAGCTCCCTCCACCAGTGCCTCAGCCTGAGGCAAGAGAACCAGCACATGGGCTTTCCTAAATATATATCCTTCCCCAGCATGCACCAGTAGCCAAAGAACCTCCAGTCTTAGCTGCCTGCAGCCCAACCAAAAACTAAAATTACATAGAAGTCTCAGTTTAGGACCAGGGAGCTACAGTACATAGTCTATGGCGGTACCCCCATAGGGGATGCTGGTGATTGTGGTCCATCTCCCACCCTGCACAGCCAGGCACATGAATTTCCAGACACACTTTAGTCCAGGATCAATCCTTTTACTTAGTTTTTTTATTTTTTTATTGAGGGGATATAACTTGTATGGTATATATGGGATGCCCACTTGATTGAGGCTGGGTTCACACCATCACTGGATCCATCTCACAGCAGGGGTCCAGTGCGTCCTGGTTCAACGTTTTCAGGTCCGAATTTAGACCAGATTTTGTGCTTAATTCGGACCTGAAACGGACCAAAAAACGCACCAGACCTGCTGCGGAGATATGTGAACCGATGGAGCCGGTCAAAATCTACGGGGAACCCGCATCCAATTCCCAATGGCGTGAACCCAGCCTGAAGATAGAAAAATGCAGGGACTAACTATATACACCCCTGGTATATACAACCTCTCCTCTTCACCTCCAGCACATACACTAGATTGCAGACTATCTCACCCGAAACCAGATGGCACTGTTGAGGCCTGACACTGGCTCTGCCAGGCCCAAAGCAAATGCCCTTTGCAGGCAGGGACCACGGGCCCCTATGGTGTAGCAAAAAAACGTTAGTCCTAGGGCTACATGTGGCTACTGCTCCCAGTACCACTTCTTCAGGCTCTGCCAGTCCTCCTGGCTGCAGCTGCCCCTTTCCACTGCCGTGCCACCACAGTCCTCCTGACTGGCTCTGCACCCATCCCAGACTGCTCCATCCCAGTCCTCTCAGGCATGCCTCCCAGTCCTCCTGACTGTGTGCCACTCACCATCCCTCAAGGCTGTTCCTTGTTCCTCCTGGAGACTTGCCTGGCAGTGTTCTCCCGGTGTCCTCTTTGCTCCCGTGCCTCCTGGCCAGGACACCTCTGTGGTTTTATGAAGGTCCCGTCTGTACCCGAGCCCAGGCCGAAGGTCAGCACCCCCCCAGACTGGGGAGCTCTCTCAAAGGCCACAACAGCCTAAAGCCTCATACACACAATCGGATTTCCATCGGACAAAGCGTAGGACTTTTGTCCAAAGGACGTTGGAACACGGAACGGCATGGTTTTTCAGCTCTTTAGCGCCACCCTTTGGGCTACTTTATAGTTAGCATTGCTTCTGAGCATGCGTGTTTGTACTTTGGATTTTTGTCCGAAGGACTTGTGTTCACACACGATCGGATACAACAGCCTGTCAGCACACAATTCCCGTCGGAAAATCCGATCGTGTGTACGAGGCCCTAACACTCCATCTCCACCCGAACACAACTCCTCTCCAGATGAGCTGACCCATAGTATTTGAGGGGGGCCTGCCCCCTGCCAATCCAAGTTGGGGATTAGTCAGGGCCTTCAGAATATTCGAGGCAGCTCCACTTTACCTCCCCCCTCCCATCTTTCTAGAACAGGGGTCTCAAACTGGTGGCCCTCCAGCTGTTGCAAAACTACAAGTCCCATGAGGCATTGCAAGGCTGACAGTTCTAAGCATGAATCCCACAGGCAGAGGCATGATGGGACTTGTAGTTTCGCAACAGCTGGAGGGCCACCAGTTTGAGACCCCTGTTCTAGAAGGTTCTAGTACACATGTGTCAAACACAAGGCCCGGGGGCCGAATCCGGCTCTCCAGGCCATTTCATGTGCAATACAAAAGTTTCCCCTCACAGGGCGGGACTTTATAGGCATGAATTTACATAACCACTAGGGTAGAGTATAAAAATAATTTATTACAAAAGTAGAAAGTATGAATACATAAAATTGTAGGCCAATAAAAAAGACTTGATATATGCAGAAAATACAATCAATGAATCAATAGAATAGATGTTGAATTATGCCCAATGCGTCGCATGCCCAGGGGAAAGGATTATACCCTAGACTGCAATGCTAGTGCACAATTATATGAAAATGTGAATAGTAATTATATAGGTCAGATCCAACGCGTTACGGAGATAACTCCTTCTTCAGGGATAATCCGACATATAATTCAGAATTGAAATCTAAAACAGAGAAGAATACAGTTGTCTCATATGATGGCATTCATTAAACATGACTTTATAGTATCCAAAATCTTCATTTGGACAGAATCCCAAACCCCTCAATAGACCATCTCTCTCATCCAAACTTAAAGTATGTGAAGAGAGGTTGATTATGTTCATGGAGGGAATGGGATTGGGAGAGTCAGTCCCTCCATTTTCTAACTCACTGATGGCATTGTATTTAATGTGGGTCCTTTTTGAATGTGAGACATCGAGCGGGTCTGAAAAGAAGAAGAAGAAGAGGAGGAAGAGAAAATAGGTGCCACGGGAGTGGAGACAGTTTCTTTACGATCTAATGAATATCTGATGTCTATCGGATCGTGCAGATCTTCGCATGAAGATATAGAGGATAGTTCCACAGCCACACCCATATGTGAATTACCTGTTACCAAAGAAGTGGAAGGACACCCAGAAACCTGCATGTTTTGTGTTGAGTGTGTATTTGGTCCTCGCATAGATTTTTTTCACTGTATGTTCCTGTGGTTCCTCCTGTTGTCTCGATCGTTTAGTTCGTCCATTGCCCCTATGTCTAGAGGGAGGTTGTTGTTGAGAGGAAGAAATGTTAGAAGAAGACTGTGAAACATTGTTTACATATGTTTTGGATAAATTGAAATTAGATTTAGATGGCATTTTGAGATTGATAAGTTGACCACTTAGAACTGCTTTTAGGGAGGGGGAAGCGTATATCTCTCATCATCTTCTTTTCTTTTTTGACAAGAATACCCTTGTTGAATTTTTCCAAGCGCTCTGTCATGAGCTTTTCTCGTTCACTATAGCAGGGGTCATCAACCCCCGGTCCCCGGCCCACTACCGGGCCGTGGCTCTTCTGCAGCCGGGCCGCGGGTGCGGGCGGCCGTCAAGAGACACGCTGTGCTGAGCTGCCGGCATGAGAGCGCTGGGTGGGTGGAAAAAGCGAGCGGGCAGGCAAGCAGAGATGATATCTCTCTCCGCCCCCTGCATCACAGCTTTTCCGCCCTCAAAGTCAGTGCTCTGTCTCAGTGTCTGAGATGGGGCGGGGAGCAGAGAGATGACATCATCACTGCCCGCCACGCATCACCGCTCTCCTGCGGCTCCTCGCTGTAAGAACTTGTTCAGCGGCGCAGATTGCCTGCCCCCCCCCCCCCCGGACAGCTAATCAGGCATGGCAGAGAGGTGGAGCCAGAAAGTGACAGCCGAAGGAGACCGGCTGCAGCATGAGAAAGGAGACACCCTGCTATATCCAGAGGGGCGATCCCACAGAGATGTGACGTCATCAGTGACAGGTAAGCTGTGTGTGGGAGTACAGGTGAGGTGTGCTGGAACTTGTAGTTCACCCCCTCAGCTGTCTGCCTGATATACCACAAGGGGCGCTCCACTCACTCTGCATCTGGTGACATGCAACGTGGCAAGTGACAATTCACATCTTGTGGCAGGTAATGTGGCAAGTGACAATCCACATCTTGTGGCAGTAAGCGTGGCAGGTGATGTGGCAAGTGACAATCCACATCTTGTGGCAGTAAGCGTGGCAGATGATGTGGCAAGTGACAATACACATCTTGTGGCAGTAAGCGTGGCAGGTGATGTGGCAAGTGACATTACACATCTTGTGGCAGGTGATGTGGCAAGTGACAATCCACATCTTGTGGCAGTAAGCGTGGCAGGTGATGTGGCAAGTGACATTACACATCTTGTGGCAGGTGATGTGGCAAGTGACAATCCACATCTTGTGGCAGTAAGCGTGGCAGGTGATGTGGCAAGTGACAATCCACATCTTGTGGCAGTAAGCGTGGCAGGTGATGTGGCAAGTGACATTACACATCTTGTGGCAGGTGATGTGGCAAGTGACAATCCACATCTTGTGGCAGTAAGCGTGGCAGGTGATGTGGCAAGTGACAATCCACATCTTGTGGCAGTAAGCGTGGCAGGTGATGTGGCAAGTGACATTACACATCTTGTGGCAGGTGATGTGGCAAGTGACAATCCACATCTTGTGGCAGTAAGCGTGGCAGGTGATGTGGCAAGTGACAATCCACATCTTGTGGCAGTAAGCGTGGCAGATGATGTGGCAAGTGACAATACACATCTTGTGGCAGTAAGCGTGGCAGGTGATGTGGCAAGTGACAATCCACATCTTGTGGCAGTAAGCGTGGCAGGTGATGTGGCAAGTGACAATCCACATCTTGTGGCAGTAAGCGTGGCAGGTGATGTGGCAAGTGACAATACACATCTTGTGGCAGTAAGCGTGGCAGGTGATGTGGCAAGTGACAATCCACATCTTGTGGCAGTAAGCGTGGCAGGTGATGTGGCAAGTGACAATCCACATCTTGTGGCAGTAAGCGTGGCAGGTGATGTGGCAAGTGACAATCCACATCTTGTGGCAGGTGATGTGGCAAGTGACATTACACATCTTGTGGCAGGTGATGTGGCAAGTGACAATCCACATCTTGTGGCAGTAAGCGTGGCAGGTGATGTGGCAAGTGACAATCCACATCTTGTGGCAGTAAGCGTGGCAGGTGATGTGGCAAGTGACATTACACATCTTGTGGCAGGTGATGTGGCAAGTGACATTACACATCTTGTGGCAGGTGATGTGGCAAGTGACAATCCACATCTTGTGGCAGTAAGCGTGGCAGGTGATGTGGCAAGTGACAATCCACATCTTGTGGCAGTAAGCGTGGCAGGTGATGTGGCAAGTGACAATACACATCTTGTGGCAGGTGATGTGGCAAGTGACAATCCACATCTTGTGGCAGTAAGCGTGGCAGGTGATGTGGCAAGTGACATTACACATCTTGTGGCAGGTGATGTGGCAAGTGACAATCCACATCTTGTGGCAGTAAGCGTGGCAGGTGATGTGGCAAGTGACAATCCACATCTTGTGGCAGTAAGCGTGGCAGGTGATGTGGCAAGTGACAATCCACATCTTGTGGCAGGTGATGTGGCAAGTGACATTACACATCTTGTGGCAGGTGATGTGGCAAGTGACAATCCACATCTTGTGGCAGTAAGCGTGGCAGGTGATGTGGCAAGTGACAATCCACATCTTGTGGCAGTAAGCGTGGCAGGTGATGTGGCAAGTGACATTACACATCTTGTGGCAGGTGATGTGGCAAGTGACATTACACATCTTGTGGCAGGTGATGTGGCAAGTGACAATCCACATCTTGTGGCAGTAAGCGTGGCAGGTGATGTGGCAAGTGACAATCCACATCTTGTGGCAGTAAGCGTGGCAGGTGATGTGGCAAGTGACATTACACATCTTGTGGCAGGTGATGTGGCAAGTGACATTACACATCTTGTGGCAGGTGATGTGGCAAGTGACAATCCACATCTTGTGGCAGTAAGCGTGGCAGGTGATGTGGCAAGTGACATTACACATCTTGTGGCAGGTGATGTGGCAAGTGACATTACACATCTTGTGGCAGGTGATGTGGCAAGTGACAATCCACATCTTGTGGCAGTAAGCGTGGCAGGTGATGTGGCAAGTGACAATCCACATCTTGTGGCAGTAAGCGTGGCAGGTGATGTGGCAAGTGACAATACACATCTTGTGGCAGGTGATGTGGCAAGTGACAATCCACATCTTGTGGCAGTAAGCGTGGCAGGTGATGTGGCAAGTGACATTACACATCTTGTGGCAGGTGATGTGGCAAGTGACAATCCACATCTTGTGGCAGTAAGCGTGGCAGGTGATGTGGCAAGTGACAATCCACATCTTGTGGCAGTAAGCGTGGCAGGTGATGTGGCAAGTGACAATCCACATCTTGTGGCAGGTGATGTGGCAAGTGACATTACACATCTTGTGGCAGGTGATGTGGCAAGTGACAATCCACATCTTGTGGCAGTAAGCGTGGCAGGTGATGTGGCAAGTGACATTACACATCTTGTGGCAGGTGATGTGGCAAGTGACATTACACATCTTGTGGCAGGTGATGTGGCAAGTGACAATCCACATCTTGTGGCAGTAAGCGTGGCAGGTGATGTGGCAAGTGACAATCCACATCTTGTGGCAGTAAGCGTGGCAGGTGATGTGGCAAGTGACATTACACATCTTGTGGCAGGTGATGTGGCAAGTGACATTACACATCTTGTGGCAGGTGATGTGGCAAGTGACAATCCACATCTTGTGGCAGTAAGCGTGGCAGGTGATGTGGCAAGTGACAATCCACATCTTGTGGCAGTAAGCGTGGCAGGTGATGTGGCAAGTGACATTACACATCTTGTGGCAGGTGATGTGGCAAGTGACATTACACATCTTGTGGCAGGTGATGTGGCAAGTGACAATCCACATCTTGTGGCAGTAAGCGTGGCAGGTGATGTGGCAAGTGACAATCCACATCTTGTGGCAGTAAGCGTGGCAGGTGATGTGGCAAGTGACAATACACATCTTGTGGCAAGTGACAATACACATCTTGTGGCAGGTGATGTGGCAAGTGACATTCCGCATCTGGTGACAGGCAGCGTGGCAAGTGACTATCCACATCTGGTAGCAGGCGACAGTGGCACGTGACACGCTCGGGGCTCCCACTGATTCTACATTATGATGAGTTGAACTATTTCATTTATTACGACAATGTAATAATAGAAATAATGCACTTCAATCACCCTGACACCATATTAAGCATGGTGCCGTGACGATTGAAGCGCTAACACCAGCCATTGCCCGCGAAAAATCGAGACCCCCCCCCCCCCCCGGTCCTTGGCACAATTTTCTTCCACGCAAGCGGTCCCCGGTGCCAAAAAGGTTGGGGACCACTGCCCTATAGGATGCTTGTCCCTGCAGGGGCTGTAATAAAGCCAGAGTCTGATCCAGGTCTAGTTCTAGATCAGACATCTGTCTCCTATAGGCCTCTATTAGATGTTTCATCGTGTCTCTGGAGCATTTGTTCAGGTTTTTTTCCCATTCTTTCTTAAATACATTGTCATGAATCTCAAATGTGGGAAAGATTTGGACACGAAGTCCAAATGGTTTAATATCTTCTTTTATATAATTTTCAAAAGACTGTATATGCCAATAAAGTGACGACTTTGTTTAGCCGGAAAAATAATGCTGGCCATGGCATGTGCGCAGTTTCCACCCATTTCCCCATATAGGGGATTGTTTTCACACCATAACCCTTGTGTTTTCTGGGTGTTGTGGTTCTATGATGACTGATATATATATAAGCTTGATATATGGCTGCAGAGGTGAGTACTCTGCCAATTGGGTGTTTTCCATGCTCACCCTCATTTGCATATTTATTGTTTTATGTTTTTGTTTTGTGTTTTATGTTTAATGAATGCCATCACATGAGACAACTGTATTCTTCTTCTCTGTTTTAGATTTCAATTCTGAATTATATGTCGGATTATCCCTGAAGAAGGAGTTATCTCCGTAACGCGTTGGATCTGACCTATATAATTACTATTCCAATTTTCATATAATTGTGCACCAGCATTGCAGTCTAGGGTATAATCCTTTCCCCTGGGCATGCGACGCATTGGGCATAATTCAACATCTATTCTATTGATTCATTGATTGTATCTTCTGCATTTATCAAGTCTTTTTTATTGGCCTACAATTTTATATAATCATACTTTCTACTTTTGTAATAAATAATTTTTATACTCTACCCTAGTGGTTATGTAAATTCATGCCTATAAAGTCCCGCCCTGTGAGGGGAAACTTTTGTATTGTATCAGTTAGGGATGTTGGCTACATCACACCAGACCTGTTTTCTACAACCTCCTATTTCCTTGAGGCCATTTCATGTGGCCCTCGTGCCTGCCCCGCAGCTCCAGCCCTCCTCCAAACCTCTTTCCGCTTTAACACAATGCCTCCAACTTCTTCCCAGCAGCAGCACGGGGTAAGGGGGATGCTCTGTGATGTAAGGGAGGGTGGGGGACTCAACTTCTGATGGTGAGGAGCTCTTGATGTCTGATGTAAGGGGGAGGGGATGCTCTGGATATCTAGTCTTACAAATACAACCGGCCCTTTTGAGGGCAATCGTAATGCTGATGCGGCCTGCAATGACATTTTCTTTCACAACCTTGTTCTAGTACATTCAAAAATAGGGGGGGAGGTCTCAGTGAAGCTGTCTGTGAGTCATCCAGCTCTCCCTGAATCTCTGCCCAACCCAAGACGAAAACACAGACAGGCTTGGCTGCCAACCAAGCCTGCACAAATTTTCTACACTCAAATACCCCCCCAAAAAACCACCTATCTACAATTCTAGCACTAGAGGGTGCTACACTAGTATTGAGGCACTCATGGGTCTTGCAGAGGAGTTAAAGCGGTGTCCCAGACGCTATTTTATTTTTATTTTTTTAAATTTAATGTCAGCTGCTAACTTTTAATAAGGACACTTACCTGTCCAGTGAGCCCCACGATGTCGCCCCCCCCCCCCCCCCCGAGGCCGATCCATCCATCGGATCAGGTGCCGGCGCCGCCATCCTAACTAAGGGAAACGGGCAGTGGAGCCTTGCGGCTTCACTGCCCATTTCCTACTGTGCCTGCGCGAGTGGCGCAGCGCTTTGTGAATGGCTGGCTGTCTTCTGGGACACACACAGGTCCCAGAAGACAGAGCGCCCCATTTCCCAGGAGGCAACGCAAGGGAGGAAGAAAACGAGGAGCTCCGCGGAGAAGGAAGTGTCAGATTAGGAAGACTGCCTAGCAACAGGCTTTTCTGTTAAGCCCGGACCATTTGGCTGCCAATGACCTGGCCGCTTTTTGCGATTCGGCACTGCGTCGCTGTAACTGACAATTGCGCGGTCGTGCGACGTGGCTTCCAAACAAAATTGACGTTCTTTTTTCCCCACAAATAGAGCTTTCTTTTGGTGTTATTTGATCACCTCTGTGTTTTATTTTTTTTTTGTTTTTTGCGCTATAAACAAAAATAGAGCGACAACTTTGGGGAAAAAAAAGCTATATTTTGTACTTTTTGCTATAATAAATATCCCCAATTTTTTTTTTTTTTTTTTAAAAAAGCACATTTTTTTTCCCTCAGTTTTTAGTCTGATACGTATTCTTCTACATATTTTTGGTTAAAAAAATCCCAATAAGCGTATATTGATTGTTTTGCGCAAAAGTTATAGCGTCTACAAAATAGGGGGTAGTTTTATGGCATTTTTATTATTATTTCTTTACTTGTTATGGCGGCGATCAGCGATTTTTTTTTTTTTTTTTTTTTTATTATTATTATTTTTGTGTGTGTGTGTGTGTGTGTGTGTGTGTATATATGTGTATATATGTATGTATGTATGTATGTATGTATGTGTATATATATATATATATGTGTGTGTGTGTGTGTGTGTATGTGTGTGTGTATATATATATATATATATATATATATATATATATTTATATAAAAAAAATTTTTTTTTTTTTTTTTACATGACTGCGACATTATGGCGGACACTTTTGACACTATTTTGGGACCATTGTCATTTACACAGCGATCAGTGCTCTAAAAATACACTGATTACTGTATAAATGTGACTGGCAGGGAAAGGGGTTACCCAGTAGGGGGCGGGAAGGGGTTAAGTGTGTCCTAGGGAGTGATTCTAACTGTTAGGGGGTGTGGCTAAGTGTGACATGTCACTGATGGCTGCTCCCGATGAGAGGTAGCAGGCGATCAGTGTCCTGTCACTAGGCAGAACAGGGAGATGCCTTGTTTACAAGGGCATCTCCCCGTTCTGCCGTTCTGTGACCTGATTGCGGGACACCGGCGGACATTGGGTTCCGCGGGCACGGTCGTGGTGGGGGCGTGCCCGCTAGGGGGCAGGATTCAAAGCAACGTGTATATATATACGTTGCTCTGCCTGCCCGTGCCATTCTGCCGAAGTATATCTGCGTTAGGCAGTCGGCAAGCGGTTAAATATATTCAGTAATGGAAGTTTAAAAAACATAAGAAGTTACTTTAATTTAGTCCTATTGATATAGTTCTGGCTTTTCATTTTATTTATTTTTATCTCTGTACAGGTGAATTGACAAGTGATTGTTGGTCTTCATAAGCACAACTGAGTCACATTGGAGACGAGTCATATGGATGTTCTGAGAGAATGAAAGACTTTGCTACAGATCATTGGAGGAGTCCCATAGGACACAAGTCATATCCACATTCTGAAAGTGCTAAATGTTTGGAATAAATACTCTTCAACATCGAACCAGCTTGAGGGACAACAGGAGAGAAGTCATTCTTGGAAGTGATAATGGCTTTACAGTAAAGTCAATCCCATACATACCCAAGAGACGTCACACAATAGAGCATTGGACTGTAACAAAGTTTACAATGGAAGAGAATCTTATTGGGCACCAGGAGGTTCTCACAGAGAATAATCCATATCCGTGCTCCGAATGTGGCAAATCTTTTAGCCCGAAGTCGCGTCTTATGAGGCACAAGATGAGTCACGCTGCAGTGAAGCCATATCGGTGTTCTGAATGTGACAAATCTTTTAGCATGAAGGCCAATCTTCTCGTACATGAGCGTGTCCACACCGGGGAGAAGCCGTTTCAGTGCGGTGAATGTGAGAGATCTTTCAGCGAGAAGTCGCAGCTTAATGGGCACAAGATGAGTCACGCTGCAGTGAAGCCATATCGGTGTTCTGAATGTGACAAATCTTTTAGCATGAAGGCCAATCTTCTCGTACATGAGCGTGTCCACACCGGGGAGAAGCCGTTTCAGTGCGGTGAATGTGAGAGATCTTTCAGCGAGAAGTCGCAGCTTAATGGGCACAAGATGAGTCACGCTGCAGTGAAGCCATATCGGTGTTCTGAATGTGACAAATCTTTTAGCATGAAGGCCAATCTTCTCGTACATGAGCGTGTCCACACCGGGGAGAAGCCGTTTCAGTGCAGTGAATGTGAGAGATCTTTCAGCGTGAAGTCGCAGCTTATAAGACACAAGACGATCCACACTGGAGAGAAACCATTTCAGTGCGGCGAGTGTAACAAAATGTTTAAGAGGAAGGATGTGCTGATCATTCACCAGAGGATTCACACGGGAGAGAAGCCGTATCAGTGCTCCGAATGTCATAAAGCTTTTACAGAGAAGTCACAGCTTCTCTCACACCAGAAGGTTCACACTGAAGAGAAGCCGTATCCGTGTTGTGAGTGTGATAAAGCTTTTGCAAGGAAGGAACATCTTCTCAAACACCAGAGAAGTCACACTGCGAATAAACCGTATCCGTGTTCTGAATGTGACAAAGTTTTTAAACTGAAGAAGAGCCTTATCGCCCACCAGATACTCCACACCGGAGAGAAGCCTTATGCTTGTTCTGAATGTGATAAAGGTTTCTCAGCAAAGTCAGATCTTAACGTACACCAGAGGTTTCATACGGGAGAGCGGCCGTATCAGTGCTCTGAATGTGATAAAGCTTTTACAGTGAAGTCACACCTTATCACACACCAGAGGGGTCACACCGGAGAGAAGCCATATCTGTGTTTTGAATGCGACAAATCTTTTAGAGTGAAGTCAAAGCTTATCAAACACCAAAGGATTCACAGTCTTACTTTTTGGCTACAAAGCGGAAACTCTGGGAGAAAGTAGAGTGTTATTGGGGTTGCAGATGATCAATTCCAAAAGTGGTTTGGGGAGGTCTCAGTTGCACACCCCATGTCATGCCCCAAGCTAATGGTGAAACAATATTATCCTTCTTTAACCACTTCAGCCCCCATAAGAATTTACCCCCTTCCTGATCAGGGCACTTTTTGCGATTCGGCACCGTGTCGCTTTTAATTGGCAATTGCGCGGTCGTGCGACGTAGCTGCCAAACAAAATTTACGTCCTTTTTTTCTCACAAATAGAGATTTCTTTTGGTGGTATTTGATCACCTCTGCGGTTTTTAATCTTCTGCGCTATAAACAAAAAAAAGCAACAATTTTGAAAAAAAGCAATATTTTTTTACTTTTTGCTATAAGAAATATCCCCCAAAAATGTATAAAAAAACCCGAAATTTTTCCTCAGTTTAGGCCGATACGTATTCTTCTACATATTATTGGTAAAAAAAATCGCAATAAGTGTATATTGATTGGTTTGCGCAAAAGTTATAGCGTATACAAAATAGGGGATAGAATTATGACTTTTTTTTTTCTAGTAATGGCGGCGATTTGCGTTTTTTTTTAATTTTTTTTATATCGTGACTGCGACATTGTGGCGGGCATATCAGACACTTTTGAAACTATTTTGAGAAAATTCACATTTATAGAGCGATTAGTGCTATAAAAATGCACTGATTACTGTGTAAATGTGACTGGCAGGGAAGGGGTTAACACTAGGGGGCGGATCAAGGGGTTAAATGTGTTACCTAGGGAGTGATTCTAACTGTAGGGGGAGGGGACTCACAAGGGGAGGAGACCAATCGGTGTTCCTCTGTATTGGGAACACACCATCGGTCTCCTCTCCTCTGACAGGATGTGGATCTGTCACCGGCAATCACGGGTGCCCGGCAGACATCGCGGCCGCCGGGCATGCGCACCTGTACCCAAGTGATGCGGCGGGTGCGCGCCCCCCAGAAGCCGAGGACATCATATGATGCCCGGCCAGAACGAGAGCCGCACCGCCCACCCGTCATATGATGGCCGGCGGCAAGCGGTTAAAGCGGAGTTCCAACAACAATTTTTGTGTGTGTGTGTGTGTGTGTGTGTGTGTATATATATATATATATATATATATATATATATATATATATATATATATATATATATATATATATATATATATTAGTTTATAACATTTCAAAGTATCACTCACTTCTTTAGTCAAATTCATCCCCCGATGTCCGGTTTCATCTAAAAAAAACGAAGTTAGAAAATTTCTTCCTGGCCGTTTTCATCTTGCTTGTGGGCATGTGAAGCCCACAAGCATACAGTTCCGGGATATGGTGCTGTTGAGTTTCCAGCATGCACTGCTTGTTTCCCGCGCATGCGCAGTATGTACGCCGCGCAGCGCCGTAAACTCCCGACGTTGCCATCACAACGGGCGTCGTCGGAAGTGCCGCCCAGATTGTGATGGTAACGAAGATTCCAGGGAATCATTTCGTCACTTCCGGTTTTCGCGAATCTTGTGAGAACGAGCGGCGGCCATCCACACTGACTCCTGGGAATAAGGACACAGCTCCCAGGAGACAGTGTGCCGCCGGATATGACGGCCATACCCACGGAAAGGCCACTGAAAAGCCTCCTTATTTTTTTTTCCATTGTAGAACGACTGTATTGCCTAAATGATTTTAATGTAAAGTTGAAAAATTTGAGTGGCACTCGGCTTTTAAGAAACAAACGTATTACAATCTATCAGCAAACTGGAATGAAATGGACGGATGTATGGCGGTTACCATTTATGTCCACCAGACTCACACCTAGAAAGCCTTTAAATACTTTACCTTTCGAGATACTTTTTGATCGAGTACCAAAGACTGAACTATGGTCTCATCCTTTTTGTTTTATGGCTGAATACGTATTATACACAAATTAACCTTCATCCCCCCTAACTGTTTCCTTCATTGCCAGATCTTGCCTCAGTACCAGAGACTTTGTTAGTAGTCAAGTGGTCTGTTGCCAATAGACATGTGCATTCGTTTTTGTCCGAAGGCATTTTTGTCCGAATTTCAGGTATTTTCGTTATCGTTTTAACAAACGAAAATGCAGAATCCGAAAACCGAAAGATCCGACATAAACAAATGCTTAATTTTCGTTTTCGTTGCAACAACAGTTGGATATAGATAGGAGATTCGACGTGACGCTGACAATAACAATCTGTGTCTATAGAACCTGTGGTCGAATGTGCCTAACCTTAACTCTTTTAGTCCAAGATTATTCGACATTATAGAGAGAAAAGATTTGACATTATAGAAGATTTGACATTATAGAGAGAAAAGATCGCTGCTGGAATTGGGTGGGGGAAGTAAAATAAAAAAATGATGATGATGAATGTTATTGGCTGATTGTAACCAAAGAGGAGGAGCAGTAAAATAGCTACCGTAGAACTAACTTGACAATTCAACGTGAACGACGAAGATTCGACAAAGCATGGAAAAACATACAAACGTGGAATCTGTCATTGAAGGCTTATGGTGTCTGTTGAAAGTTTTAAGAAGATTCGACGGTGCAGCTAAACTGTACGACGCTGCGATCCTACATTTCTGGTCAAATGCTCCTCCCATAGGCTATAGAAGAATTCTAATGTTGGTTGACTAGTAATAGTAATGAATAAATATAATTATTACTAGTCATACAACATTAGAATTCTTCTATAGCTTGTGGGCGGAACATTCGACCGGAAATGTAGGATTGCAGCGTCGTACAGTTTAGCTGCTCCGTCGATTCTTCTTTGAACATTCGACAGACACCATAAGCCTTCAATGACAGATTCGACGTTAATTAATTCAGATTTTCGGACGAATGCAATTTGTAACGAAAACGAAATTCCGAAACGAAATATTTCAGTGTGCACATGTCTAGTTGCCAAGTCTCCGTAGTCTTGTGGGAAGAGATCTTTCCAGGTTCTGATGACTATTGCTACATCATTGGAGTTGAAGGTTCCAGGTTAACCCATCTAAGCCCACGTCTATTTTGGTTCCTCCCTCCTTTGTTTTATGTGTTGCTATAGACCAGGTTTTCTCACCCCCGGGGTTCCTCCAGAGGTTGCTCGAGGTTCCTTGAGCAATGAGAAATTTCTGCCTCTCAGATACTGTATATACTCGAGTATAAGCACTTTCTTTTGTGCTAATAAAAAAAAAGCCCCCCTCGGCTTATACTCGAGTCTCCCTGCCTCACTGTGGCCATCTGCAGCCTTACGTACCTGATCTGGAGCTGTGACATGCAGTCGGCGGCCGTGCAGTGTAACAAAGCCCCACCTCCTTCTCGTCCTCGTTCCGTGATAGGCGGAGCACTGACTCACTGCTGGGAAACTGAATCAGTGTTCCGTCACGGACGAGGACAAGGAGGAGGTGGAGCTTTGTTACACTGGACGGCCGCCGACGATGTCCCAGCTCGTGATCAGGTAAATGAGGCATGCAGATGGGCCCAGTGAGGCATGCAGATGGGCCCAGTGAGGCATGCAGATGGGCCCAGTGAGGCAAGCAGATGGGCCCAGTGAGGCTGCAAATGGGCACTGTTGACCCTCTTTTCCACTTACAATAGCTGCTGCATTTCTCACCCTAGGCTTATACTCGAGTCAATACGTTTTCCCAGTTTTTTGTGGTAAAATTCGGTACCTCGGCTTATATTCGGGACAGCTTATACTCGAGTATATACGGTATGTTCCCACTGACCCCATTCATCTTTTTAGCTATCTGTATTCTTCCCACTGGCCACAAGTGTAAGGAGCATTCTTCCTATGGACCATCAATAATATACTAGCCATGTGCAGAATGAAATCATTTTTGTTTTTGTTTCGGATCAATTTATTAAGTACCGTATATACCCGAGTATAAGCCGACCCGAATATAAGCTGAGGCACCTAATTTTCCCACAAAAAACTGGGAAAACGTATTGACTCGAGTATAAGCCTAGGGTGTCCATCTGCATGCCTCACTGTGCCCATGCCTCACTGTGCCCATGACTAGACTGACGTTTAACATGGGAGTCTATGGAAGGGGTGCCGGTTTTGAAAAATCGGTGCTCACCGGTCGTAGGTAACCCCAGACAACAAACTTTGCACACTTGTAGAGGAAGAGTGGGGCTACATGTGTGCCAAGTTTGGGATCCAGGGGACCTATGGCCGGCCAGTACCGGGTCCTCAAATTTCGGGAGATCAGGCGCAAAAAGGTGACTCGAGTATAAGCCGAGGGGGGGCATTTTCAGCACAAAAAAATGTGCTGAAAAACTCGGCTTATACTCGAGTATATACGGTAACTAATTTTGTTTTGTTGCATTCAGAACGAGATTCACTTCATTTTCAAATTTTTCCAATGGATTCAAATTGAAAAATAAATATCCAATTGATTGAAATGCATTGTGAAGAATCGCCGATTGTCTTCTATTCAAAATTTCAAAAAAGACGGCTTTATTCTTTCTATTTTATTCTATTCTTTTCTTTTTCTTTTCTATCTTTATGTTCAATTTTCTATTCTGTTTTACTCTATTATTTTCTATTGTATTGTGTTCTGTTTTATTCTATTTTCAAAATTAGAATTTCAGAACACCGGTATACAGTGGAACCTCGGTTTACGAGTAACGCGGTTAACAATCGCTTTGAAAGACGAGCAACTTTAAAAAAATAAATAAAATCCTGACTCTGTTTGAAAGTGTCTGTCTCGCAAAACGAGTAGAATTCAAGCTAATGGGGGGGGGTGTGCAGTACCGCATTTGGCCAGAGGTGCGGGGGCGCCGGTGACACTCAGAACGGTTCAGAGCCGTTCAGAATCACTCAGAAATACTCCATTCCCGAACCCTTCCGGGGGGTTTCTGAGATCAGCCGAGCTGTACCACGGTATTTCCGAGGCTCTCCAGCGCCCCCCAACACCTCTGGCCACATGCGATATTGCATACCGTTGAAGTCAATGCGGAACGAATTATCTTCGTTTCCATTGACTTCTATGGGGAAACTCGCTTTGATAGGCAAGTGCTTTGGATTACAAGCATTCTCCTGGAACGGATTATCCTCGTAATCCAAAGTTCCCCTGTATTCTATTTTATTATATTTCAAACTTTTTAAATTCAAATTTTGAAAGACGACTATATCCTATTTTTTTTTTTTTTTCTACTCAAAATTTGAATATTGGAAGATGGCTTCTATTCTATTCTATTCTATTCTGTTCTAATCTATTCAGATTTATTATATATATATATATATATATATATATATATATATATATATATATATATATATATAATGTATATGCTTTTTTTTTTTTTTTTTTCTATTCTATTTCTTTATCTTCTCTTCTGTTTTATTTTATTCTTTTCGCTGGCTATTTTCTAACACTGATCCACACAGTCTTTGAAGGAAATCAGCAATATGTTTAACAGTTTTGAATTTGTTTTCCAATTAAATTTTAGTTTTTTTTTTATTCGATTTGGATAATTTTATTTCAGGTGAAATGTTATTTCAGATTTGTTACTATTGTAATTCAGAACAAGGAAAATTTCATTCGAATCGGAATGAAAGGAACCGCACGTGTCTTTAACCCTTTCCATGCCTAAGCCTATTTCTGACATTCGGTGCTTACAAGTTAAAATCCATATTTTCCGGCGTATAAGACGACTTTTTAACCCCTAAAAATCCTCTCATAAGTCGGGGGTCGTCTTATACGCCGGTTACCTGACATGAACTGTAGAATCTCAGACCGTGGCCGTCCATTTTTCAAAAGCCGCGCCTCCTCCTCGTGCTGTTCTGTGATAGGCGGAACACTCAGCTTCCCAGCAGAGCCTCTGTTCAGTGTTCCGCCTATCAGGGAAGCCCTCTCGGCCTCGGATAAGAGGGCATCTGTGATAGGCGGAACACTGAACACAGTGTCTGCTGGGAAGCTGAGTGTTTCCGCCTATCACAGAACAGTACGAGGAGGAGGCGCGGCTTTTGAAAAAATGGACGGCTGCGGTCTGACTGGAGATTCTACATGTCAGGGATAAGGTAAGTGATCGTCGAGGGGCACAGTGAGGCATGCAGGGGCACAGTGAGGCATGCAGGGGCACAGTGAGGTATGCTGAGGCATGGCTAGTCGGAAGGGGGGTCGTCTTATACGGCGAGTATATCCCAAAACCCAAATTTTATCTGGAAAATTAGGGGGTCGTCTTATACGCCCAGTTGCCTTATACGCCGGCAAATACAGTATTTATTTTTTTCTAGAAAATTACTTGGAACCCCCCAAACACATATATATATATATATAAGACCCTAGAGAATAAAATGGCGATCGTTGCAATATTTTATGTCACACGGTATTTGCACAGTGGTCTTTCAAACACAATTTTTTTTGGGGGGAAAAAAAGACCCTTTCGTGAATAAAAAAAAAACAAAGCAGTAAAGTTAGCCCAATTTTTGTTGTATAATGTGAAAGTTGATGTTACGCTGAGTAACTAGATACCTAACGTGTCACGCTTTTGAAATTGCGCACACTCGTGGAATGGCGACAATCTACGGTACCTAAAAAAAAAAAAATCTCCAAAAAAACATTAACAGTTACCAACTGATAGTTACAGAGGAGGTATTTTGCTAGAATTATTGCTCTCACTCTGACGATCACGGCAATACCTCACATGTGTGATTCGATCACCGTTTACATTTGCGGGCGCGACTTGCGTATGCGTTTTTCTTTGCTGCGCGAGCACGCGGGGATGAGGGCGCTTTAAATTTTTTCTTTTTTTTTCTTTGTCCCTTTTGATTAAAAAATAAAATAAAAATTCTGCTCACTTTTATTGCTGTCATAAGGAATGTAAACGTCCCATGTGACAGTAATCGGGGGGGACAGGTCCTCTTTATGGAGGGATCAGGGGTCTATAATAAATGTAAACATCCCATGTGACAGTAATCGGGGGGGACAGGTCCTCTTTATGGAGGGATCAGGGGTCTATAATAAATGTAAACATCCCATGTGACAGTAATAGGAGGTGACAGGTCCTCTTTTATGGAGGGATCGGGGGTCTATAATGAATGTAAACATCCCCATGTGACAGTAATAGGCAGTGACAGGTCCTCTTTATGGAGAGATCGGGGGTCTATAATGAATGTAAACATCCCATGTGACAGTAATAGGAGGTGACAGGTCCTCTTTATGGAGAGATCGGGGGTCTATAATGAATGTAAACATCCCCATGTGACAGTAATAGGCAGTGACAGGTCCTCTTTATGGAGAGATCTGGGGTCTATAATGAATGTAAACATCCCATGTGACAGTAATAGGTGGTGACAGGTCCTCTTTATGGAGAGATCTGGGGTCTATAATGAATGTAAACATCCCATGTGACAGTAATAGGAGGTGACAGGTCCTCTTTATGGAGAGATCTGGGGTCTATAATGAATGTAAACATCCCATGTGACAGTAATAGGAGGTGACAGGTCCTCTTTATGGAGAGATCTGGGGTCTATAATGAATGTAAACATCCCATGTGACAGTAATAGGAGGTAACAGGTCCTCTTTATGGAGAGATCTGGAGGTCTATAATGAATGTAAACATCCCATGTGACAGTAATAGGAGGTGACAGGTCCTCTTTATGGAGAGATCTGGGGTCTATAATGAATGTAAACATCCCTTGTGACAGTAATAGGAGGTGACAGGTCCTCTTTATGGAGGGATCTGGGGTCTATAATGAATGTAAACATCCCATGTGACAGTAATAGGAGGTGACAGGTCCTCTTTATGGAGAGATCTGGAGGTCTATAATGAATGTAAACATCCCATGTGACAGTAATAGGAGGTGACAGGTCCTCTTCATGGAGGGATCTGGGGTCTATAATGAATGTAAATTGGGTCTGAGATCAAAAGTAAAATTTCTGTCTTTGCAGATGACACCAAGCTATGCAGTGGAATAACGTCCTTACAGGATGTCGCCAATTTACAAGCCGACCTCAATGCTTCTGTCTAATTGGGCGACTATGTGGCAGATGAGGTTTAATGTTGATAAATGTAAAGTTATGCACTTGGGGGCTAATAATATGAATGCATCATACATACTAGGGGGAGTACAACTGGGGGGATCCGTAGTGGAGAAGGATCTGGGGGGATCCGTAGTGGAGAAGGATCTGGGGGGATCTGTAGTGGAGAAGGATCTGGGGGGATCCGTAGTGCAGAAGGATCTGGGGGGGATCCGTAGTGAAGGATCTGGGGGGATCCGTAGTGGAGAAGGATCTGGGGGATCCGTAGTGGAGAAGGATCTGGGGGGGATCCGTAGTGGAGAAGGATCTGGGGGGATCCGTAGTGGAGAAGGATCTGGGGGGATCCGTAGTGGAGAAGGATCTGGGGGTTTTGGTAGATCATAAGCTCAATAATAACATGCAATGCCAAGCTGCGGTTTCCAAAGCAAGCAAAGTCCTTTCTTGTATAAGAGAGGTATGGACTCCAGAGAGAGAGATATCATTTTGCCCCTGTTCAAATCATTAGTAAGACCTCATCTGGAATATGCAGTTCAGTTTTGGGCCCCAGTTCTCAAAAAGGATATTGGGGAACTGGAGAAAGTGCAGAGAAGGGCAACCAAACTGATAAGAGGCATGGAGGAGCTCAGCTATGAGGAGAGATTAGAGGAACGGAATTTATTCTCTCTTGAGAAGAGGAGAATAAGGGGGGATATGATTAACATGTACAAATATATAAGGGGTCCATATAGTGAACTTGGTGTTCAGTTATTCACTTTACGGTCAACACAAAGGACAAGGGGGCACTCTTTGCGTCTAGAGGAAAAGAGATTTCACCTCCAAATACGGAAAGGTTTTTTCACAGTAAGAGCTGTGAAAATGTGGAATAGACTCCCTGCAGAGGTGGATCTGGCCAGATCAGTAGATTGCTATAAGAAAGGTCTGGATTCTTTCTTAAATGTACATAATATAACTGAGTACTGACATTTATAGGGAAAGGTGATCCAGGGAATATCCGATTGCCTCTCGGGGGATCAGGAAGGAATTTTTTCCCCTGCTGTAGCAAATTGGATCATGCTCTTCTGGGTTTTTTTTGCCTTCCTCTGGATCAACTGTGGGTATAGAATTGGGTATATGGGATTGTACGATATATGTTTATTTTTTTTTATTTATTTTTTTTACGGTTGAACTGGATGGACTTGTGTCTTTTTCAACCTGACTAACTATGTAACTATGTAACTATGTAACTATGTAATGTAAACATCCCATGTGACAGTAATAGGTGGTGACAGGTCCTCTTTATGGAGAGATCTGGAGGTCTATAATGAATGTAAACATCCCATGTGACAGTAATAGGTGGTGACAGGTCCTCTTTATGGAGAGATCTGGAGGTCTATAATGAATGTAAACATCCCATGTGACAGTAATAGGAGGTGACAGGTCCTCTTTATGGAGAGATCTGGGGTCTATAATGAATGTAAACATCCCTTGTGACAGTAATAGGAGGTGACAGGTCCTCTTTATGGAGGGATCTGGGGTCTATAATGAATGTAAACATCCCATGTGACAGTAATAGGAGGTGTCAGGTCCTCTTTATGGAGAGATCTGGGGGTCTATAATGAATGTAAACATCCCATGTGACAGTAATAGGAGGTGTCAGGTCCTCTTTATGGAGAGATCTGGGGTCTATAATGAATGTAAACATCCCTTGTGACAGTAATAGGAGGTGACAGGTCCTCTTTATGGAGGGATCTGGGGTCTATAATGAATGTAAACATCCCTTGTGACAGTAATAGGCGGTGACAGGTCCTCTTTATGGAGAGATCTGGGGTCTATAATGAATGTAAACATCCCATGTGACAGTAATAGGAGGTGACAGGTCCTCTTTATGGAGAGATCTGGGGTCTATAATGAATGTAAACATCCCATGTGACAGTAATAGGAGGTGACCGGTCCTCTTTATGGAGAAATCTGGGGTCTATAATGAATGTAAACATCCCATGTGACAGTAATAGGAGGTGTCAGGTCCTCTTTATGGAGAGATCTGGGGGTCTATAATGAATGTAAACATCCCATGTGACAGTAATAGGTGGTGTCAGGTCCTCTTTATGGAGAGATCTGGGGGTCTATAATGAATGTAAACATCCCTTGTGACAGTAATAGGAGGTGACAGGTCCTCTTTATGGAGAGATCTGGGAGTCTATAATGAATGTAAACATCCCATGTGACAGTAATAGGTGGTGACAGGTCCTCTTTATGGAGGGATCTGGGGTCTATAATGAATGTAAACATCCCATGTGACAGTAATAGGGGGGGACTAGGGTGACCACATTTCCAAACTGCCATTCAGGGACACACCCCCTATCTCACCTACCCCAAAAAAGATGTCGGGGGCAGGGGGGTAATGTAGTCTCGGGGTTGATGGGGAATTTGGCGACAGGGTTATTTGTCAGGTGAATGTGCCACTTGCCACCAGATGCAGTGCCACTTGCCACCCATAGCCTGCCACCTGCTGTCACTCCCTCTGCATGAGCCACGTGCATAGAAGGAAAGGAGTGGCGTCACTATCTGGAGAGTGAAGATCACACCAGTCCCTTGCTGCTGGGTGCCAGAGAAGAAGGAGGAGGTGCCGAGGTGGGTGGGGACAGCAGTGCTGCACTAGGCGCAGGCCTCGCTCCCGGTCTCACTGTCTGAGAGTAAATTGTCACTGGTTGCAAGATGACAGGCAGCTCTGGCCCTAGCAACCAGTTCCGGAAATGTAGTTATTAGTTAGTAGGGGGTGGCTGTGTCCTCTATTTCATTCCGGGACATTGTATTGTCCCGGAATGAAGGTGGCCGGGACCCAGGACAGATATGGCAATTGCTGGACAGTCCCGGGCAATCCGGGACACGTGGCCACCCTAGGGGGGGACAGGTCCTCTTTATGGAGGGATCTGGGGTCTATAATGATTGTAAACATCCCACGTGACAGTAATAGGAGATGATAGGTCCTCTTTATGGAGAGATCTGGGGTCTATAATGAATGTAAACATCCCATGTGACAGTAATATGAGGTGACAGGTCCTCTTTATGGAGAGATCTGGGGTCTATAATGAATGTAAACATCCCATGTGACAGTAATAGGAGGTGTCAGGTCCTCTTTATGGAGAGATCTGGGGTCTATAATGAATGTAAACATCCCATGTGACAGTAATAGGAGGTGACAGGTACTCTTTATGGAGAGATCTGGGGTCTATAATGAATGTAAACATCCCATGTGACAGTAATAGGGGGGACAGGTCCTCTTTATGGAGAGATCTGGGGTCTATAATGAATGTAAACATCCCATGTGACAGTAATAGGAGGTGACAGGTCCTCTTTATGGAGGGATCTGGGGTCTATAATGAATGTAAACATCCCATGTGACAGTAATAGGTGGTGACAGGTCCTCTTTATGGAGAGATCTGGGGTCTATAATGAATGTAAACATCCCATGTGACAGTAATAGGAGGTGACAGGTCCTCTTTATGGAGAAATCTGGGGTCTATAATGAATGTAAACATCCCATGTGACAGTAATAGGGGGTGACAGGTCCTCTTTATGGAGAGATCTGGGGTCTATAATGAATGTAAACATCCCATGTGACAGTAATAGGAGGTGACAGGTCCTTTTTATGGAGGGATCAGGGGTCTATAATGAATGTAAACATCCCATGTGACAGTAATAGGAGGTGACAGGTCCTCTTTATGGAGAGATCTGGGGTCTATAATGAATGTAAACATCCCATGTGACAGTAATAGGAGGTGACAGATCCTCTTTATGGAGGGGTCTGGGGTCTATAATGAATGTAAACATCCCATGTGACAGTAATAGGGGGGACAGGTCCTCTTTATGGAGAGATCTGGGGTCTATAATGAATGTAAACATCCCATGTGACAGTAATAGGCGGTGACAGGTCCTCTTTATGGAGAGATCTGGGGTCTATAATGAATGTAAACATCCCATGTGACAGTAATAGGGGGGACAGGTCCTCTTTATGGAGAGATCTGGGGTCTATAATGAATGTAAACATCCCATGTGACAGTAATAGGAGGTGACAGGTCCTCTTTATGGAGGGATCGGGGGTCTATAATGAATGTAAACATCCCATGTGACAGTAATAGGAGGTGACAGGTCCTCTTTATGGAGAGATCTGGGGTCTATAATGAATGTAAACATCCCATGTGACAGTAATAGGGGGGACAGGTCCTCTTTATGGAGAGATCTGGGGTCTATAATGAATGTAAACATCCCTTGTGACAGTAATAGGAGGTGACAGGTCCTCTTTATGGAGAGATCTGGGGTCTATAATGAATGTAAACATCCCATGTGACAGTAATAGGGGGGACAGGTCCTCTTTATGGAGAGATCTGGGGTCTATAATGAATGTAAACATCCCATGTGACAGTAATAGGGGGGACAGGTCCTCTTTATGGAGAGATCTGGGGTCTATAATGAATGTAAACATCCCATGTGACAGTAATAGGGGGGACAGGTCCTCTTTATGGAGAGATCTGGGGTCTATAATGAATGTAAACATCCCATGTGACAGTAATAGGGGGGACAGGTCCTCTTTATGGAGGGATCGGACCCCAAATTCCTCCTTTGCACTTAAAAGTATTCAGATCCTCAAAATCGGCGATTCAGAATATATATATATATATATATATATATATTTTTTTAAATCTGCGCCATTGGCGGCCGAGTAAGCCGGAATTGACGTTGTGATGGCGCTTCTGGGATTTTACATCGGAGACCCGATCGGAGCCGACTACGGCTTTGTTCGGGGGCTCGGCCTAGGCGGTGGACGCGCCAGCTGGTGGCTCGGGTCTCCCGGTGGGACGGGAGGCCTGGGAAGAGTGAAGGAAGGCGAAGGCGGCGCCCCCTTGATGTCCCCTCTCGCTCCTTTAGGATAACATCAGAGCGGCTTGTAGCCGCATCGGTTGTTGTCACTAAAAAGCCGACCGCCCGCTCTAAAAAAAAAAAAAACGGTTCCCGGGGTGATGCCTGCAGCTGCATATCACCCCGGTTTAACCCCTTCAAGCCATGAATGCAAATTTGCGTATGGTCGGCACTAAGGTGCCCACGTGTCCCGGATTGCCCGGGACTGTCCCGCAATTGACATTTCTGTCCCGGGTACCTTCATTCCAGGACAATACAATGTCCCGGAATGAAATAGAGGACACAGCCACCCCCTACTAGCAACTACATTTCTGGAACTGGTTGCTAGGGCTGGCGCTGCCTGGCATCTTGAAACCAGTGACAATTTACTCTCAGACAGTGAGACCAGGAGCGAGGCCTGCGCCTAGTGCAGCACTGCTGTCCCTACCCACCTCGGCACCTCCTCCTTCTCCGGCACCCAGCGGCAAGCAGCAGGGAACTGGTGTGATCTTCACTCTCCAGATAGTGACGCCACTCCTTTCCTTCTACGCACGTGGCTCATGGAGAGGGAGTGACAGCAGCACTGCATCTGGTGGGCAGGCTATGGGTGGCAAGCGGCACTGCATCTGATGGCAAGTGGCACATTCACCTGACAAGAAACCCGCCGCCAAATTCCCCATCAACCCCGAGACTACATTTTCCCCCCGCCCCCCCCCCCCCCCTTCATCTTTTTTTGGGGAAGGAAAGAAAGGGGGTGTGTCCCTGAATGTCAGTTATTTTTATTAGGGGTTCCCTGACACCGGAAAGTTATTTCAAGGGTTCCTCCGTGTTAAAAAGGTTGAGAATGGCTGCTTTAGACACCATTTTAAGCCCAGCTGCCCAAAAGTCATCCCATCATTCCATTGGGGTAAAAAATGGATGTCCGTATTTCCTTCCCAGCTATTGCTCCGGCTCCATGGACTGAAAATGTTTTGGCGCAAACCACGCCGTGCGACTGTAAAAGATCTGAACTTGGAGACCTTGTCATCACCAACTTGGCAGGTAAAAGTTCAGAAACGTTCGGTATTTGCACCATTTTCCTTTCCACAAGTGATTTTTTTACATTGACTGGCAATGAAATTCTCAACTTTCTAGCATTTTACTACTCCAGGAAGTGTCAATTTCCCATCATCTGCCCCCCTCCCGTCTCTCCAGTGCAGCGCTGCCACCCAATTGCTTTCACACACCCCCAGTAATGGCGCCTCACTTACCCAAACCCCCTGTTGCATGCCCTGCCATGTATCCCGCGCTCCCCTTTCCCATCTGTGGGCCCGGGACCGACATAGTGGGAGTAAGGTGACCACGTGTCCTGGATTGCCCGGGACAGTCCCGCATTTTGCAGGTCTGTCCCGGGTACCTCCTATGCCAGGACAGTACTGTGTCCCGGAATGAAACTGACACCGCCAATCTGATGCCCCCAAAAAAGGCCGCCACATCACCACTTTACTCACTGACCATACTTGTTCTGGCTGGGAATGCCTGGAGGAGCACAATCCCCGCCCCCTGCTTGTGATTGGAGAAATCCTAAATCCCACCTCTTGTGTCCAATCACTGTGCTGTGATTCGTTACAGCACAAGCTGATTTTTGGGAAGGGAGGGTGTCCCTGAATGGTAGTTTGGAAATGTGGTCACCCTAAGCGGGAGCCACTGGATAGAAAGGGGGGGAGCAGAAGGTCCCCTTCTTGTTGCTGACCCAGATAGCGACGTGTATGACATCACATCCAGGTCAGCCCCTCAGTCAGGGGCGGCCTGTCAATTAAGGGTCCATGGCTGCCCCCCCCCTATCCATGAGTCCGGCCCCTTTCAGGACTCCAATGGGAGGGGTTTTTTTTTTTTAAGCACCTGATTAGAGCCAGAGGCTCTAATAGACTTCAAAATAGGGTGGGCTCCTGGCACAGAGAATGCGAACGGAGCCCACCCAGTTGTGTTACAGTAGCGAATGAATATTCCCTATTGTACCACTGACCCTCCTCCCGACCAATCAGGAAGTGGGTCTTGAGAAACCGTCATACGATTGGCTTAAAAGACAGGCGATCCTATCTGACGCCTAGCAGGAGGGGAGGAGATACATGGCCGCCGAGATTGAGGAAAGGACACAGGAGCCGATGCCTGCCACCTAGATGGGGTAAGTGCCAGACCGACCGGCAGACAGCGGGTGAGGTTGTTCGCTAGCCCCCCCCAAAAAAAGAAAAAATACACCAGCCTCCACCGCCCTCAGTGTACCCGGGAAAAGAATGTAATTCAACGTGACCCGGAATGTCTCATTAAAGAGAACCTGTCACCTAAATGTCATCACATAGGGGACAACATGTGATGGGGGGGGGGGGGAAGGTAAGTAAAAAAAAAAAGTAATAGTGAAAAATGTGTAAAACCCACACACATAAAATCCCCCACATGTACACACGTACGAACGTAAACGCACACAGTGGGGCGCCTGCGTGTGAAACCGTTGACTGTGTTGCATATCACCGCGCACGCCGGAGTGAGACCGATAATTCTATCACCAGACCGCCTCCGTAACAGTAAACTGTTGACCTGTAGGGGTCTTTTTAAAGTGTCGCCTATAGAAAATATAGGGTACTGAAGTTTGTCGCCATTTCACAGGCGCACGCAAAATTTAAGGTCTGGCATGTTGGGTATCAATTTACGTGGCGCAGCCTCGTCTTTTTTTTTTTTTTATATTTTACCAAAAATTTGGGTAATGTATTATGTTTTTTTGAGCCCTAAAATACTTTTTAGTGTAATAATTTTCTTTTTTACTAAACGTTTTGCGTTTTCCTAGACCTTCGCGGTGTTGTGGAAAATTTTATGAAGATGTATTTAATATTAATATAAAAAAAAAAAGGAGAGCGGGATTTTTTCCATTTCCACCAGTCCCTTTCATCCTGCATACACCACTCATTTTCGAATGCCTGACCGACCTGTGGGGGCCACATGTCTTGTTTTTCCCTGCCACAGTCCCCGGCGCGAGTTGTCCCAGCCCATTGTGGCCTGCCTGGGCCTCACTTCCATACCGGCAGCAATTGGCAGCCTGGTGAGTACCATCTAGGACCCTGCTTCCATCTATGGTCCCATGTATGTCTGGTGCGCTGGTTCAAGCCCAAGATTTTATTTATTTGTATTATTTGTGTCATTACTGTAAGAAAACGCATGCCTGCTCCTGATGAGCGACTAAAGTCATGAAACGCGTAGAGCTACTATCTCATGCTTCATATACGCATCAATACCGTATACAATATTGTTGAACATTTTTTGTATGTCTGTATACTTGGGTCCTCAGTTGATATGTTTTCCCCTTTTAAACTCAGTCTGTGTAATGTATATGCACATCAATTTAAACTTCACTAATGCAATTTTAGTCATGGACGATGCATTAGGTGAAAGAAATAATAATAAAAAAAACTTTTTTAAGATACCAGATATTCCAGATTTGTTGTTATCCTTTGTTTATCCAAACCCTCTCCCGCACATGCTTTTTTATTTTTTTATATTAATACAAAATTAAGGGATGTGAGGTAATTGACCCATCGCCTCTGGACAGTCCCACTATATCCATTCCCCCCTCCCCCTTTTATCAATCACAATGTATTTAATATGTATTGTCATAGTGTCACCCAGTGTTAGTACTTCCGCAACCCGCTCTAAAAGAGCTGACTGGGGCGGACTGACGCTGGTTGAGATAAACTTCCTGGTTTGGAGAAGGGTGTTTGCGGAGTGAGGCCTCTCTGCAAACACATTATCGGTTTAGTGGATGTCTTGTCACCTCTGTGTCTGATCAGCATGGAGGTGGTGGCGTGAGCGCACACCTGCAGATAAGCTCCCCTCATCAGGAACTGTGTTCATTGGTTATTGTATTATTATTGTATTCATGTATTGTATTAGAACATATCCTTATATGGTCATCTGCTGGGAGGAGGTCACATGTTGTGAGCTCACTTCCTATGGAGGAGGTCACATGTTGTGACATCACTTCCGGCTGGGAGTTTAAGAAAAGAGCCTTTGAGGGCGTCGGCAGTTCAGTGGATGCTGTGATGCCAAGATGAACCTAGCAGTCTGGTGATGATGTCTCTTGATTTGTATGAATGGTAATCGAATGGAAGGTGAGTGAATTTTAGCTTAAGAAGCATTATTGCATTAACATGAAGTGTGTGCTACTTGGCACAAGGCAAAATGGCTGTGTGCTCTGCATACAACCAATCTTGCCACCACAGCGGTAATATTGTGTGACAAAAAAAAAAAATTGGACTTGCAACTATTTTTTATTTTCCAGGGTTTCTGCTTGTAGAACATATATCATGTTTTGGGGGTTTATGTAATCTTCAGGCCTAAAATTATTTTTTTAAGTATGTGCAGAAAAAAAAGCTCTGGCAGTGAACGTCTTAACCATTTGACGACCGTCGCACACACATATACGTCGACAGACAAATTGGCGTACAGGTACGTCCCTTTAAATTTGCTGCCGTGTGGTCGGGCGCGAACCACACGGGCCCACGGACTCGATGTCCCGCGATCGTGTAAACATAACATCTCCCCGTTCTTCCTAGTGACATGTCACTGATCGAATGCTTCCTCTCATCGGGAGCAGCGATCGGTGTCGTGTCACAGTAAGCTACGCCCCCTAACAGTTAGGATCACTCCCTAGAACACACTTAACCCCCTTCCCCTGCCCCCTAGTGGTTAACCCCATTACTGCCAGTCACATTTACACAGTGATCAGTGCATTTTTATAGCACTGATAAATGTGAATGGTCCCAAAATAGCACCAAAAGTGTCCGCCATAATGTCGCAGCCCCGATTAAAAATTTGCAGATCGCCGCCATTACTAGTAAAAAAAAAAAAAAAAATATTAATAAAAATGCCATAAAACTATCCCGTAGACGCTATAACTTTTGCGCAAACCAATCAATTGCGATTTTGTTTTTTACCAAAAATATATGTAGAAGAATACGTATCGGCCTAAACTGAGGAAAAAATGTGTTTTTTTTAATATATTTTTGGGGATATTTATTATAGCAAAAAGTAAAAAATATTGCTTTTTTTTTCAAAATTGTCGCTCTATTTTTGTTTATAGCGCAAAAAAAAACAAAAAACGCAGAGGTGATCAAATACCACCAAAAGAAAGTTCTATTTGTGCGGAAAAAAGGTCAATTTTGTTTAAGAGCCACGTCGCACGACCGCGCAATTGTCAGTTAAAGCGATGCAGTGCCGAATCGCAAAAAGTGCTCTGGTCTTTGGGCAGCCAAATGGTCCGGGGCTGAAGTGGTTAAAGGAAATCGCATCGGAGGTGATCAAAAATGCTTTAAGAAGTCCTCTTAACATATTCCCAGCGCTTTATAAAAAAATATAATATTAAGGAAAAAAAAGGATAGAAAATCTATCTAACCAGCTGGCTCTTTATTATTGTTCTATATCAAGTGTAAGTGGTACCGTATAATGTTTTACTATTGATTAAATGACAATATTAAGTGCTTATATGTTAATGTTAGCCGGCTATTTTCTTGCTTGCTGGAATGATCTTGCAGAATAATGTTATGGAACAGATTGCTGTTCCCCGGATCCTTGGAAGGTCTTGTGTGCTGCGGCGAGACAGGTTATCTCCATCTTCTACAATTAGATATTTGAGTGTCGGGGGTCGTGATGAGGTATTCCACAAACAACCTAGAACTTAATTTCTCCAGTAATTAAGGATGATGTGCTGGTTGTGCAAAAAAATGTTAAATAAATATTTTAATGGCGTAAAAGAGTTACCGTATTTGCCGACGTATAAGACGACCCCCTATTTTTCAAGTGAAAACATAGCTTTTGGGCTATACTCACCGTATAAGACTTCCCCCTTCCAAGGCAACACCATTTTTAAAAAAAACATGGATTCCACCACATATTCACCACCGACCTCAGACACGTGGGCATACTTTACATTAGACATGTGCACAACATAAAAATTTGTTTCGTTTGGTTTAGTTTCTGTGCGTTTCCGTTGATTTGTAAAGATTCGTAATTTCGTAAGACGTGGGTTATCGTATTCGGACTCTTTCGTATTTCCGTAAGGGTTATTTTTCTGTTGATTCGTTTTTCCGTTGGTCTAATTTTCGTTGATTCTAAATTCGAATTTACGTTATATTTTATATTCGACCGCGTTCGTATTTTCGTAAGAACTATATTTTCGTTGATTTGCAATGATTCGTATTTTCGTCTTATTTCCGTTGATTGGAAAATCGTACTTTTGTAGATTTAATTACATTCGTACTTTCGTTAGAATACATTTTCCGTTTATTCAAAACACTACTCGTCGTAATTTTGTAATTCGTTCTTTCGTGAGATTGACCGGCTCATTTATTCGTACTTTCGTAACATTGTTTTCGTAGATTCGTAATCGGGGCATAATTCGTAATTTTACATAATGTGTCAGAATAGGAGAAAACAAAATTATGTCAGATATTACAAAATACAAATATAGGAATTAGAATCTAGACAGAGTATGCTTAAGAAACAAAGAATTTCTCTCTCACAAGTCACAACTTTACTCACAAATCCAACAGAACAGTGCAACCTACCCAACCACAACCTATCTGGACTGTGGATGGAATGCACTGCAGTCTAACACAGAAAAACACACAAGGGAATAAGAAACAAGCTCATTGGGGGAAGAGACAACCTCTTCAGGGGAAGGGACAAGCTTATTGGCCATTGGCCAACATCCAGAACTAATTCAGAACTAACAAAATAGAATTTACGTTTTTTTCGAATTTTCGTTGTTTTGATTTACGTTTTCCGAAGATTCTTAATTATTATTTTTGTTCATCATTTTCGTTGTTTTGTTTTACGTTTTTTTCCGAATATTCGTAATTTCGCGTTTTCCGTTCATTTTGATTTTCGTTATTTTTTGATCTTTGTTCGGTATTTTTGTTGTTTTTATGTTTTCGTTTTTTACTTTTTCGTAGTTTGGCTGTTTCAAATTTACTAAATTCGTATTTTCGTTGTTTTCCATATTCGTTCTTTTCGATAATTCGTTGTTTGTAATTTTATCAAACCGTTCGATTATTCGTATGTTTACGAATCAACTAATATAACAAACTTTGACGAATAACGAATTCGTAACTAAACGAATTGCACATGTCTACTTTTACATCCGCCACAATAATCGCTATTCCAACAGGTGTTACAGTCACCTGTGCCACCATTGCAGCCTCGGCTCACCTGTGCAGAGGATCATCAAGAGGAAGAGAAAAGCCGCGGGATTACAGAGCGGATAGTCGGCTGTTACAGCAGAGTTTATCCCTGACATGCAGACTGCCGGCGTCCATTGTTCAAAAGCCGCGCCTCCTCCTCATCCTGTTCCGTGATAGGCGGAACACTCAGTTTCCCAGCAGAGCCTGTGTTCAGTGTTCCGCCTATCACGGAACAGGACGAGGACGAGAGGAGGTCCGTGATAGGAGGAACACTGAACACAGGCTCTGCTGGGAAACGGAGTGTCCTGCCTATCACGGAACAGGACGAGGACGAGAGGAGGTCCGTGATAGGCTGAACACAGGCTCTGCTGGGAAACGGAGTGTCCTGCCTATCACGGAACAGGACGAGGACGAGAGGAGGTCCGTGATAGGAGGAACACTGAACACAGGCTCTGCTGGGAAACGGAGTGTCCTGCCTATCACGGAACAGGACGAGGACGAGAGGAGGTCCGTGATAGGCTGAACACAGGCTCTGCTGGGAAACGGAGTGTCCTGCCTATCACGGAACAGGACAAGGACGAGAGGAGGTCCGTGATAGGCGAAACACTGAACACAGGCTCTGCTGGGAAACGGAGTGTCCTGCCTATCACGGAACAGGACGAGGACGAGAGGAGGTCCGTGATAGGCGAAACACTGAACACAGGCTCTGCTGGGAAACGGAGTGTCCTGCCTATCACGGAACAGGACGAGGAGGCGTGGCTTTTGAACAATAGACACCCGCAGTCTGACTTTGCATACAGAGTCTAATACCGGTGTATAAGACGACCCCCGATTTTTGGGGGATATTTTTAAGCACAAAAGGTCGTCTTATACGCCAGGAAAATACGGTATGTTTGGTAGGTTCTGTATGGCCACTGTCCGAGGGTGGAGCTTGGCCTCCCGGTTTTTGGCCAAGAGTTCAGGTCCTTGGTAAATTTGACTTGTTTCTGAAGATCTCTGAATGCAGAAACTTCTCTGCTGTTTAATAAATTTACTTTGAAAGCTTATTTAGAAGAGAAAAGTTACAAACCATTCACCACGAGCAGAAGTTTAAAGCTTTCATTATCGGACCATTCAGAACCTCAGCCTATTCCCTGTCCTGTAAGTTAGTGGTTCTCAACCTCAGTCCCCAAGTACCCCCAAACAGGCCATGTTTTGGGAATTTCTCTTTAGATAAAATAGCTGTCCAAAATACCAAAGACCTTGACTCTGATTTAAAGCACCTGTGCAAGATAAAGGAAAACCTGCAAACATGGCCTGGTTGGGGGTACTTGAGGACCGAGGTTGTGAACCGCCACTGGCCCTGTAGGACTGAGACTGATGCTCAACAACTGTAGGTAGTGCTCACCGGTCTCTACTTTTCTTCCTGATCGGTGGGGCTTGTAGTGGGAAGATATGGTGACATTGATGCCGTGTCTCTCATGGTGCATTTTCTTCTTGATTCTCCTTGACCTTGTTGTTGTTTCCCTTGGTTGCCAAGAGTGAGGTCCAGCCCATTCCTCATCATTGTGGTTGTCTTGGACACATGGCTGGGATTTGGTAAGTGCATCTGGGATGCATCAAACACTACAGTTTGAAGGGCAACAAAGCTAATAAAGGGTCTGGAGGATATTAGTTATGAGGAAAGGTTGTGAGCTCTGAACTTATTCTCTCTGGAGAAGACGCTTGAGAGGGGAGATGATTTCAATGTACAAATACCGTACTGGTGACCCCACAATAGGGAGAAAAAAAATTGTGGAATGGAGTTTAACAAAACATGTGGCCACTCATTAAAATGAGAAGAAAGGAGGTTTAACCTTAAACTACGTAGAGGGTTCTTTACTGTAAGAGCGGCAAGGATGTGGAATTCCCTTCCACAGGCGGTGGTCATCGATCGTTTCAAGAAACTATTAGATAAGCACCTGAAGGAGCACAACATACAGGGATATAGATCGTAATAATGACATAGAATCACACACAGGCTGGATTTGTGTCTTTTTTCAACCTCACTATGTAACTACAGCCACATACTAGACTGACTTTTATCTGACACCAGAATGAGAAGAGTTGCCCCAAGACAAATATGCCAACCTAATTGCTCCTTTCCTGTCAGGAGACCCACAAAAGATGTATTATGACCTCACTCCGGAGGAGGCTAGGGTTTTTTTTGGTCCACCCATAACTCTAATGCCGCGTACACACAATCGGAAAATCCGACAAGAAAACCGTCATTTTTTTTTCCGACGGAATGTTGGCTCAAACTTGTGTTGCATACACACGATCACACCAAATTCCGGCCGCCAAGAACGCGGTGACGTACAACACTACAACGAGCCGAGAAAAATGAAGTTCAATGATTCCGAGCATGTGTCCAATTGATTCCGAGCATGCGTGTTTTTTTTTGCGCGTCAGAATTGCATAGATGATCGGAATTTCCTCCAAGAACTTTTCTTTTAGGAAAAATTGAGACCCAGCTCTCAAATTTTTCTTGGTCGGAAATTCCGACAGAAAAATGTCCGATGGAGCATACACACAGTCGGAATTTCCGACCAAAAGCTCACATCGGACTTTTCTTGTCGGGAATTTCCGATTGTGTGTACGGAGCATTAGAGATTTTAACCTGCCTGGGAATGACAACAGCGGTCCGAGCACCAATCATATCAGTAACCACGGTTGCAGATGCATGATCTGATCCATAAAGTAACTAAATAGCTGCAACCTGAGACCTTGACGGGACTGAATGGTGGAAATGGCTGTGATGGACTAGTATCTTTGGCCTTCACCAGTTGGCCTGCAACAGCGAGTGTGTCATGGAGACCCAAAAACTGTAGGCCAACTGGTGGATTGATACACAGGGAGGAGCTGCTCCCCAATGGAAGAAGCTTGCTTCTACATGTCGTGAAACTTTAATCTTTGGGGAATCTGGAATCGGCCTAAGGGAATCTCCGAATGAGACACGAGCCTCCTTGTCTCAGAAGGGAGGGATCCATACAATGCTGGAGTTGTGATATTAGGGCACAATGCCTGTGGAGTTAGCGTAAGACTCTCTACACAGGTGTGTTCTCTTTTTGCACAAAAAGCCAGTACTGCCCGTCCCCTTTCTGGTTGGGGGAACCTTTTAGAATTCAATGTGGTTATCAGCCAGGTACTAGTCACCTCCCTCCTGGACTTGGGGAGCATTGTAACCATGATACTGGATGCCCTGGTTGGTGAGGTACGACCACAAAAAGGGTCTGACCAAATTGGTAAAACAGACCTCTGAACCTCAGGGGACAATGTTATAAATATATTGATTATCCTTAACGTTGTTGTTGGCCTTGGTTGCTAAGAGTGAGGCCCAGCCAATCCCTCACCATTGTGGTTGCCTTGGACAAGCAGTGACATGACTCGTAGCTGGGATTTGGTAAGTGGTCCCCAAAGTCTGGGATGCATCGAGAACTACAGCCACATACTGGACTAACCTTTGGCCTATATATTACTGCACCGTAGTAAATACCTTCAGGTTCACTGTTTGCTAAGAGGAGGAGGGAACTACAATTTGGACAGATCATTAACTCCACAACTTGGAAATAATTTGGACTATTTGATTACCTGCTCGGGTATTCGTTTGAAGGCACACTGGCATGAATGGGAAATGAATGTTGCGGAAAAACCCTGAAATGTTCTGCATGAGAGCCACTAAGAGGGGTAACATATCCTCCTAATCTCAGCCAAGCTAAGGAGTACACCCCGCCTCCACTGAATCTCAGAGTAACAACCCTTCTCCTGTCTACACAATCACAGATCACAGCCATGGGCGTCCGCTCTATAGGGCAAGGGGGGTCGTTTGCCCCCCCTGGAATCGAGAAGGTGTTGGCCAAATTGGCAGTGTTCTACACCCTCCGCCACCCTTACACCCACTTCCATCCCCTCTGGACCTGCTGAAGGTGAGAAGGAAGGAGAGCCGGGCTGTGTGTGCGGTATGGAGGGAGGAGGAGATGTCCTACAACACGTGTGTGTGTGTGTGTGACTGCAGAGACATGACGTCATAGGACATGTCATACATATGGTCAGTGTGCAGTGTAGTGGTCAGTGTGTAGTGTTCAGAGTGCTGCTGTGTAATGTAAAGGGGTCCAGTGATGCAGGGTGCTGTGTAATGTAAAGGGTCCAGTGATGCAGGGTTCTGTGTAATGTAAAGGGGGTCAGAGGTGCAGGGTGCTGTGTAATGTAAAGGGTCCAGTGATGCAGGGTTCTGTGTAATGTAAAGGGGTGCAGTGATGCAGGGTGCTGTGTAATGTAAAGGGGTCCAGTGATGCAGGGTGCTGTGTAATGTAAAGGGTCCAGTGATGCAGGGTTCTGTGTAATGTAAAGGGGGTCAGAGGTGCAGGGTGCTGTGTAATGTAAAGGGTCCAGTGATGCAGGGTTCTGTGTAATGTAAAGGGGTGCAGTGATGCAGGGTGCTGTGTAATGTAAAGGGGTCCAGTGATGCAGGGTGCTGTGTAATGTAAAGGGGGTCAGAGGTGCAGGGTGCTGTGTAATGTAAAGGGGTCCAGTGATGCAGGGTGCTTTGTAATGTAAAGGGGTCCAGTGATGCAGGGTGCTGTGTAATGTAAAGGGTCCAGTGATGCAGGGTTCTGTGTAATGTAAAGGGGTGCAGTGTAATGTAAAGGGGTCCAGTGATGCAGGGTGCTGTGTAATGTAAAGGGTCCAGTGATGCAGGGTTCTGTGTAATGTAAAGGGGTGCAGTGATGCAGGGTGCTGTGTAATGTAAAGGGGTCCAGTGATGCAGGGTGCTGTGTAATGTAAAGGGGGTCAGAGGTGCAGGGTGCTGTGTAATGTAAAGGGGTCCAGTGATGCAGGGTGCTGTGTAATGTAAAGGGGTCCAGTGATGCAGGGTGCTGTGTAATGTAAAGGGTTCCAGTGATGCAGGGTGCTGTGTAATGTAAAGGGTTCCAGTGATGCAGGGTGCTGTGTAATGTAAAGGGGTCCAGTGATGCAGGGTGCTGTGTAATGTAAAGGGGTGCAGTGATGCAGGGTGCTGTGTAATGTAAAGGGGTCCAGTGATGCAGGGTGCTGTGTAATGTAAAGGGTCCAGTGATGCAGGGTTCTGTGTAATGTAAAGGGGGTCAGAGGTGCAGGGTGCTGTGTAATGTAAAGGGTCCAGTGATGCAGGGTTCTGTGTAATGTAAAGGGGTGCAGTGATGCAGGGTGCTGTGTAATGTAAAGGGGTCCAGTGATGCAGGGTGCTGTGTAATGTAAAGGGGGTCAGAGGTGCAGGGTGCTGTGTAATGTAAAGGGTTCCAGTGATGCAGGGTGCTGTGTAATGTAAAGGGGTCCAGTGATGCAGGGTGCTGTGTAATGTAAAGGGGTGCAGTGTAATGTAAAGGGGTCCAGTGATGCAGGGTGCTGTGTAATGTAAAGGGGTCCAGTGATGCAGGGTGCTGTGTAATGTAAAGGGGTCCAGTGATGCAGGGTGCTGTGTAATGTAAAGGGTTCCAGTGATGCAGGATGCTGTGTAATGTAAAGGGGTCCATTGATGCAGGGTGCTGTGTAATGTAAAGGGGTGCAGTGTAATGTAAAGGGGTCCAGTGATGCAGGGTGCTGTGTAATGTAAAGGGGTCCAGTGATGCAGGGTGCTGTGTAATGTAAAGGGGTCCAGAGATGCAGGATGCTGTGTAATATAAAGGGTTCCAGAGATGCAGGGTGCTTTGTAATGTAAAGGGGTCCAGTGATGCAGGGTGCTGTGTAATATAAAGGGTTCCAGAGATGCAGGGTGCTGTGTAATGTAAAGGGGTCCAGAGATGCAGGATGCTGTGTAATATAAAGGGTTCCAGAGATGCAGGGTGCTTTGTAATGTAAAGGGGTCCATTGATGCAGGGTGCTGTGTAATGTAAAGGGGTCCAGTGATGCAGGTTGCTGTGTAATGTAAAGGGGTGCAGTGTAATGTAAAGGGGTCAGTGATGCAGGGTGCTGTGTCATGTAAAGGGGTCCAGAGCTGTGGGGTGCTGTGTAATGTAAAGAGGTGCAGTTGTGGAGAGGGGGGTACACAGTAGTGACAAATAGATATTTTAAGATGCAGGGGGCACAGTGGGGTGTTTTTACTATTTAATGTGGGGGGGTCGCTTTTAACCCCCGCAAGCGGTCAAAGTAAGGGTAAAATGCGACTGTGTATCGCCGCTGCTGAAGCACCCCCCCCCCCCCCCCCCGAAAACATTTCAGCGGACGCCCATGATCACAGCTGAGACACAGAGGGTAAATGAACGGTATTTCCCACGCTTGTTGATCAATGTGTGGGGGGCAGAGTGGACCCCCAACTCCTCTGGGGCACACATAGAGGATACACCAGTGTTTCTCAAATCCAGTCTTCAAGGCGCCCAAACAGGTCATGTTTTCAGGATTTCTCTCAGATGAAATGGCTGTGGTAATCACTAAGGCAGCGAAACTGATCAAATCTCCTGTGCGAAATAACGGAAAACCTGAAAACATGACCTGTTGGGGCGCCTCGAGGACTGGAGTTGAGAAACACTACTGGGTGTCGCACTTCCACAGCCTCTTCCTATATTTAGATTCTATTTGAACAGATGGCGATGGATTTGGTAAATCCACCCGAGGTTACCGGTACATACTGGTGCTCCTCAACCATGCCACACCCGTACTTTGAGACCCCTGCTCTACAGAATACCTCGCCCAACACAAAATTGCCATAGAACGATTCTACATGGTCAGGAATTCAGGTTTTACCAAATAAATTCTTACTGACCAGGGCACGCCATTCATGTCGAGGGTTATGGAAGATGCATGCAAGCTATTCCAGATTAGGTACCTGCTCACACCTGTCTACCATCCCCAGATCGGGGGCCTCAATAAATGCTTCAACGCCAAAAACATGTTTAAGCAGCTAGTGCAAAAAAATAGGAAAAGGCCTGGGACCGCCCACTGCAAGCACTCCTGTTCGTCATACATGAGGTACCTCCGGCCTCCACAGGGTTTTCACCCATTCAAGACAAAACCAGAACATTCCATAGGTCAACTCACCAACCAGTCTGCCAACCAACCGAATTACCCACCCAACAGTCTGCATAAAAAAAACAGGGGTTTCGTTTTCAAATTGCGTGCTAACGCATGCGTAAGCTGCAAGGCCTCTTCGCGGCACCCTGTGTATTGCTTGCAGTCCTAAACGCTACTACATATATAAGTGTCTCCACAGTGGAAGCCCATGCATTCAAGAAAAAAGGGACAAATTCCCCAGTGGGGCTTTGGACAGCGGTATAAAACTATTAGACGACTGTACAATGGATAACAGAAAAACAGTAAATTTTTTGGGAATCACACAGTAATAGTATAATAATTACAATGCAGCATATAAGCATAGATCATATGTCAGTAAAAATATATAAAAGGGGCTGGCCCAATGGTACACTATACATTCCACAACAAAGCGTATATACAAATAGTACAAAGATTGAAGCACGTGGTTGCATATCGAGATGCTAAGGTGCAGAATCCCCGACACGTTTCGACCTGTATGTGGTCATCATCAGGGGGACAATTAGCTCTAGAAGACACATTGCATATCCTCAGACTTGTAAAACATATCATCACATCATGAATACCATATAGGTTCTAAATGCTGACATATTTACCGCTAAAAAGTGGAAAGGATGATCCCAGGGCCAGAAGAGATGCGGGCCGTGGAGCAGTCTGGGGGCCCCCTCGTGGCCGCCCCTGCCTATCCCAAAGGGGGACGGGCCCGATCCAAAGGGATTGCAAGGAGTCGCAACAATGACGCCCTCCAGGGGACGGAAGGGTTGACATCTGCAATAAATGCCCAATCAATGACCATAAAGAAATGCGAAGATTGCGGATAAATGATCTCTTAACGCACTGGCAAGAGTAAGTGTATATATGTATGTATGGAATAGGTATATGGACTTATTCCAAACAGGTATGTTTGTCACGGTGTACCTAGCAGTAACTTTGATTATAGGTTTGCATTCAATAAATAGATGAGGGGCGGGTGGGCCTGGAGGCAGCCCGATCCCCCTTAAAAGGAACAGGAGCACACTGGACACCCACCACGTAGCTCAGTGCCAGCAAAGGTGCCCAGTGTGTCCTCGGGCCGTGCCAACTAAACCCCCTGTTTTTAACGCAGACTGTTGGACAGGTTCATCCGGTTGGTTGGTGAGTGGAAAAAAAAAATTCAGTAATTCAATTCAAAAAGTGAATCTCCTAAAGTTTTACATAGATGTGTTAAGCCCTCGTACACACGGTGGGACTTTTTGACAACAAACTTCAAAAATGAGCTAGTTTTCCAAAAAAATCCGACCGTGTGTACGCTCCATCGCACAAACTTTTTCGGTTTTTAATCGGACAAAATTTCGCTGTGCAAACGGACAAACTTTTCGGCAACAAGAGTCCTACGGCGCAAAATCCTATCGTGTGTACAGAAATCCATCGGACTTTTGTCCGAAGTACAAACACGCATGCCCAGAACCAATGTTAAAATCAACCAACGATAGCAGAAGTTGACTAAAGGGTGGCGGTAAAGAGCAGAAAAGAGGAGGAAAAACCACGTGATGTTGGGAAAGTTTACAGAAAAGTCCTGCCGTGTGTATGTAACGTCACGGAAAAGTTTGTTTTGAAGTCCTACCGTGTGTACGAGGCTTTACACACAGAGTGATATATTTCAAGCATTTCTTTATTTTAATATTGATGATTATGGCTTACAGATAGTGACACCCCAAAATTTAGTATCTCGGAAAATGAGAATAATACATAAAAAATGTTTTAATATAGAAATGTAGTCTTAGTGAAAAGTCTGTCCATGTACAGTATAGGAGGCACTCAATACTTGGTTCGGGACTCCTTTGGCATGAATTACGGCATCAATGCGGCGTGGCATGGAGAAGATCAGCCTGTGGCACTGCTGAGGTGTTATGGAAGTCCAGGTTGCTTTAAATAGCGGCCTTCAACTCGTCTGCATTGTTGGGTCTGGTGTCTCATCTTCCACAGATTCTCTATGGGGTTTAGGTCAGGCGAGTTTGCTGGCCAATCAAGCGCAGTGATCCCATGATCATGTGACCAGGTATTGGTAGTTTTGGCAGTGTGGGAGGTGCCAAGTCCTGCTGGAAAAAGAAATCGGCATCTCCATAAAGCTGGTCAGCAGAGGGGAGCATGAAGTACTCTAGAATTTCCTGCTAGAGGGCGCCGCTGACTTTGGACTGTGATAAAACACAGAGGGACCAACACCAGCAGAAGACACACCCCCCCCCCAAACTTGGATTCTGTGCCTCTCCACTTTTCATTTAGGACTCTGGGACCGCGATTTCCAAATGAAATGCAAAATTTTCTACAGTCCGTGATGATTTGGGGGGGGAATACCACCAAATGAAATCTCTGTCTGTCTCAAAACAAATGGTAAAATTGTCATTTGGGTACAGCGTAGCATGACTGAGTAATTGTCATTCAAAGTGTGAGAGCACGTAGCCTCCTCTGTCTCCTGGATCCCATAACACGTGGTATATACTGTATGTAGCACCCTGCTCCCAATGACTGGGCGCTATGTTAAATGTAGTGGGTGTCTGAGCCAATAGTTGGGCTCAGACTTAAGTGATTATGTTAAATTGGCCTCTGTTCAGCTGTGGCTGTGCCTGACAGGATTTCCCACTGTTGCCTGTAGGTGGCGATACCACCACAGGCTGGCGTTTGGAATATGGGCAGGTCATGGTGTATTGAGTGTCCTTTCCCGGGAACAGCCCAGTGGGAGTGGTGTCCCTGTTGGACATGCTGGGAAAGGGGTACTTAAGGGGCAGACGCCATATTTTGGGGTCCTTCTCTCCCTCATGGCCCTCCTGGGGCCAGGAGTGTGTTGTGTGATTTTGACCTCAGGACAATGTTGACTGGGGCCTAAACTTTGAAGGTGATCCTGTGCTGTCCATCCTGCGGGAGGAAGCCACTCAATGGAGGAAACCAGGGGAGGACCTGTCCTGGAGAAGACCGAGCGGAAGGCTGGTGTCTTGAGGAAGGCCTGGTGATTCTATTGGAGGATGCACCGTAAAGTTATCTTGCAGTCTGCTTAAAGGCTCTTTGACTGTTTGGCTGGAAGTTCGGGCGTTAAGTCCTGTGGCAGAGGATCCCAGATTATCCAATTTTGTCTACAACCAGTCTGTGGCAGAGACTGGTCCTGATCATGGTCCGTGCATCATACCGGCTGCTAGGCCAGGTGAGAGGGGCCTATCCGGGTGAGCAATACCCACTCGAGGAGGAGTGGTGAATGACTTTATTAGTTGAGAAGTTACCTACCCCTTTCCTCCTTCATCCTTCTACTATTCTTCAAAAGTTTCATGCAAAAGAAAATAAAACCTAACAGCAGAAGGCTTTATATCTTGTGTGGACATTGGAGTTCTTACAGACTTTATTCCCCTAGACAACGAATACCGAGGTAACGTGCAAGGCCCAAATCTAAACCAGCAGCCCCTGCGGGGGTGTGACATCTATACTAAAGAGAAATTAAATATCCTACAAGAAACCTGTACGAAATTACCAACAACCTACACAGGGAGGGGGGCGGTGCTATGGAACTGACACTTCCTGGAGTAGTAAAATTTGCTAACAAGTTGAGAAATACATAATCAGTCATTAAAAAATCATTTGTGGAAAGGATTTTTTTTTTTTTTTTAATTGTGAAGTAAGCTCTGAAAATACAGAACGTTTCTGTGATTTTACCTGCAATGGATTTAACCACTTGCCGACCACACTAAAAGCGGAATGACGGCTACAGTGCGGTCGGCCAGTTCTGGGAGGGTTTCAATAGATGTCTTCCCAGAACCCCGCCTCCTGATCACAGATCGGGACAAAGGGTCAATCACAGAGGCCCTTAATCATGTCATCAGCTGTGTCCAATCACATGTAAATAGGTTTGCTGGTTATCGGCGGTCCTTTCCTCCCATGCTGTGTTTGCGGGAGGAAAGGAGAGCCGTTAACTGGTAAGCCTTTCAGCTAATGATGGGCACTAATGAAGTGGCTGATGCCACATTATTCACACTGATAATCAGGGTATTGATCATCAGTCCCCATCAGTGCCGCCTATCGATGCACATCAATGCCACCTATCAGTTCTGCCCATCAGTGCCGCCTATCGGTTCAGCCTGTATCGCCTATAAGTGCATCCTCATAAGTGCCACTTATCAATGCCCATCAGTGCCGCCCATCGGTTCTGCTTATCTGTGCCGCCTATCAGTGCATCCTCATCAGTGCAACCTATCGATGCCCATCTGTGCCGCCAATCAATGCCCATCTGTGCCGCCAATCAATGCCCATCAGTGCCGCCAATCAATGCCCATCAGTGCCGCCTATCGGTTCTGCTTATCTGTGCCTCCTATCGGTTCAGCCTGTGCCGCCTATAAGTGCATCCTATCAGTGCCACATATCAATGCCCACCAGTGCCGCCTATCGATGCCCATCAGGGGCACTTCATCAGCTCCCCTTAATGGAAGAAGAAGAAAAATGATTTATGTAAAAAAAATAACAGAAAATAAGAAACATTTTTTGTTTCAAAATTTACTGTCTTTTTTCTTTGGCTTAGCAACAAAAATAAAACACCCAGGGGTGATTACATATCACTGGAGAAAGCTCTATTTGTGTGAAAAATGATAAAAACATAAATTTGGGTACAGTGTAGCATGACCGAGCAATGGTCATTCAAAGCGTGACAGCGCTGAAAGCTGAGAATTGGCCTGGGCAGGAAGGGGGTGACGGTGCCCGGTATTGAAGTGGTTAAGTTGCTGACAAGGTCTCCAAGTTCAAATCTTTTACAGTCGCACGGTTTGATTTGAGCCAAAGCATTTTCAGTCCATGGATCCTGAGCAATAGCTGGGAAGGTAATATGGACATCTACTCTTTTGTACCCAATGGAATGCCTAGACTTGTGGCCAGCTGGGCTTAAATATCATTGTCAAAAGCAGCCTCTCTCAGTGCAGAGGAACCCTTGAAATGACGTTCCGGTCTTAGGGAACCCCCCTGCTAAAAATGACTACAACTCATGATACATTAGTGTGATGGTCAGTGGGAAGAAAGCTCCTTCCACTTGTGGTCATTGAGAAGAATGACCCTTTTACAGATAACTAAAAAGGATCAATGGGGTCAGTGGGAACGTATCGGAGAGGCAGAAAGTGCTCAAAGAACCTCTGGAGAAACCCTGGTCTAAAGCAGCTCATAAAAGAGAGGAGGGAGGAACCTTCTTATACTAGGAGATGTGGGCTCATGTGGGTTTACCTGGAACCCTCAAGCTCCAATAATGTAGCAATAGTCATCAGAACCTGGGAAGATCTCTTCCAACAAGGCTATGGAGACTTGGCAATGAAGGAAACACTTGGGGATGAAGGTCAAGAAGTCTAGGATACAAATATAAATACATATTCAGCCATGAATAAAGGATGAGACCATAGTTCAGTCTTTGGTGCTCAATCATAAAGTATCTCAAAAAGTAAAAAACTGTAAGGCTTTCTAGCTGGGAGTCTGGTGGGCATAAATGGTAATCTCCATGCATCCGTCCATTTAAAGCAACACATAAAACAGAGGAGATAGGGAACCTTCTTAAAACAGGAGACGTGGGCTTAGATGGTGTGACAGGAGTCACTTTGGGCACAGGGTGACTGAGGAAATATACCTTTCACTACCTAAAATGGGATACTAATATTTATCCACAATATCTCCCAGGATATAAGTAAAATAACTATTTATTGGCTGTTGATTCTGAACTCAACAGGTTAACTGAAAAAGTGACTCATTCATAATGTTGGGACACATACTGTTAGATGCTAATGTCACCACCTCCAGCCCACCTGTCTGCCTGTTGTGATGTAAATGAATCCAGACTAACTTCTAAAGATCTTCTCTTTGTGGATTGGGCTAATTCACCCTGTATTGTATAAAGGATTCCTGTGATAATGTGTATTGAAGTTCAGGAGACAGCCCGGCTACTAAAGGAATTAGGTAATTAGCTCATGTAAATTAGGTCTGGTCAAAGGTGTATTTTTCAGGAGGAGAATGTAAGAACCTCCTCCTTTTGGTGTATAAAACTTGTAGTTTTTCAATAAAGATTGTCATTCCCTGTTTGGAACCTCAACACAGAGCGTTGTCTTGTTTGTGGAGGGAGAATTATTTGTATGGTGTCTTATTCGGCTGGTTGGAGTGTCTGGTAGCTGCCGTGTGTTTGGCAATGGAATATCTTAAACGACGTTAACCCCTGTCGTTACAGATGGGTTTACCTGGAACCCTCAAGCTCCAATGATGTAGCAATAGTCATCAGAACCTGGGAAGATCTCTTCCAACAAGACTACGGAGACTTGGCAACAGACCACTTGACTATTACCAATTCTCTGGTACTGAGGCAAGATCTGACAATGAAGGAGACACTTAGGGATGAAGATCAATTAGTGTATAATACGTATTCAGCCATAAAGAAAGAATGAGACCATAGTTCAGCCTTTGCTGATCAAAAAAGATTTCTAGGCGTGTGTCTGGTAGACCTAAATGGTAAACTCCATACATCCGTCCATTTCATTCCAGTTTTCTCACAGGTTGTAGTAAGTTAGCATTCTATCGTTTCACTTTTCCATTAGCTTGGGGCATGACATGGGACGTGCAACTCTTGAGATAAACATTTCTTATAGGGTTTGGGGGTATCTGCTACTCTTTTTAAACACTCTACTTTCTCCCAGAGTTTCCGCTTTGTAACCAAAACGTAAGACTGTGACTCCTTTGGTGTTTGATAAGCTCCGACTTTCCTCTAAAAGATTTATCGCATTCATAACACTGATGTGGCTGCTCTCCGGTGTGACCTCTCTGATGTCTGAGAAGATGAGTCTTCACTGCAAAAGCTTTGTCACAGTCAGGACACGGATACGGCCGCTCTCCGGTGTGAAACCTCTGGTGTATGGTAAGATACGACTTTGTTGCAAAGCTTTTATGACATTCAGAACAAGTGTATGGCTTCTCTCCAGTGTGGACTATCTGGTGTGCGATAAGGCTTTTCTTCGCTTTGAAAGCTTTGTCACAGTCAGAACATGGATACACTGCAATTGTTGCAATTTTGTGACATTTCTTGTGTCTGACAAAATCTTCCCTCCTTGTAAAATCTTTATCACACTCACAACACCGATACGGTTTCTCTCCCGTATGAATCCTCTGGTGTATGGTAAGATTTGACTTGGCTCTAAAAGCTTTATCACATTCGGAGCACTGATATGGATTCTCTCCGGTGTGAATCCTCTGGTGTTTAATCAGCGCATCCTTCCTTCGAAACGTTTGGTTACACTCGCTACACTGAAATGGTTTCTTTCCGGTGTGAACCATCTGGTGCGTTACAACCTGCGACCTCACGCTAAAAGATTTGTCACATTCACCGCACTGAAAGGGCTTCTCCCCGGTGTGGACCCTCTCATGTATGAGAAGATGCGCCTTCAGTCTAAAAGATTTGTCACATTCAGAACACCGATACGGCCTCACTCCAGTGTGAATTGTCTTGTGTTTGATAAGATCGCCCTTCCCTGCAAAAGATCTATCGCATTCAGAACACGGATATGGTTTCTCTCCAGTGTGAACCCTCTTGTGCCTCACGAGATGTGAATTCTGGTTAAAAGATTTGCCACATTCAGGGCACTGATATGGATTTTGAACCTTCTGGTGCCCGATAAGATTTGCTTCCATTGTAAAACCTTTGTTACAATTCAAACAAAATATATCTTCTCTCCTGTGTGACGTCTCTTGGGTATGTATGGGTCGGACTTTATTGTAAAGCCATTGTCACTTCCAAGGATGACTTCTCTCCTGTCCTCTGAGGCTGGATCAACGATGAGTATTCAAAACATTTACGACGTTTAGAGCACGCATATGACTTGCGTCCTGTGGGAATCCTCCAATGATCTGTAGTCTTTCAGTCTCTCAGAACATCCATAGGACTCGTCTCCAATGTGACTCAGTTGTGCTTCTGAAGACCAACAAAACCTGTCAATCCACCTGTACAGAGATATAAAAATAAACAAAAATGAAAAACCAAAACTATATCAATATGTCTAAATTTAAGTTACTTCTTATGTTTTAACTTCCATTACTGAATATATTTAATACATAGACTATCGGTCTTGAGAAAAGATGGATTGAGCTTCATCAAAACATTGACAATAAAAATGCTGCGCTTCAATCTACCTCCTCCCCAAGACCCGTGAGTGCCTCTGTACTAGTTTTGGATGAATGCATAGACCATGTACTGTAGCTCCCTGGTCCTAAACTGAGGCTCCGATGTAAATTTAGATTCTGGTTGGGCTGTAGGCAGCTAAGACCGATTGCATTGTTTGTATTTGGGCTTTCCCTAAACTTAGTTGAGCTGCGCATTTCTCACTATCGCCAGTATGTGTCACTGATACCACAGGCCATAGTATGAGATTTCCCAAACAGGCTGAGGTATGAATATTTATATTTTCTTCAGTCAGCCCAGTAGGAGGTTATTGGCTACTGGTGCATGCTGGGGAAGGATATATATTTTGCACAGCCCATGTGCTGGCTCTCTTGCCTCAGGCTAAGGTGCTGCTGAAGGGAGCTCTGTATTGAGGCCAAACCTATTTGGAGAGTCTACGTACGCCAGGGGTCTCAAACTGGCGGCCCTCCAGTTGTTGCGAAACTACAAGTCCCATCATGCCTCTGTCTTTGGGAGTCCTGCTTGCAACTGTCAGCCTTGCAATGCCTCATGGGACTTGTAGTTTCCCAACAGCTGGAGGGCCACCAGTTTGAGACCCCTGACGTACGCTGAAGTGGTCCTGAGGCTGTGGAGGAAGCTCAGCCAAGGTGAGAAGGTCCAGGGGGAGGAGGCTTGCTGGAGAGAGCCAGGATGAAGGTTGTTCTTTCAGAAGGGCCTGGTGACTTGCTTGGAGGACGCACCAGAATCTGAAGATGTGCTTGCCCTGTTGTCTGGTCGGCTTAAAAAAGGTTCTGACACTGTGAAGCTGTACTTTGTTCTGGATCCAAGGGGTCTGTTAATTGATCTGCTGTGGTATCTGAGACCCTATCAGGGATCTTGTGTAGCAGGTGATCATTCCCATGCAGCAGGTGATCATTCTTATGTGCATGTGCAAAGTCATGAGCATAGAAGCCCAAGATAAGCAAGGACTAGAATGCTCACGCAAATGCGCATACATAAGGGCACATGTGCGTACATACGCATCCACAGATTCTGGCACCCAGCAAAGGGCCTGGTATGGATTGGGGGAGGGACCCCCGTGCAATTTTTTTTTTTAAAAATTGTATAGTCGTCAATGTTCCATTCAGCTGTCAGTGGCGAAGCCCGTTGACTGCTGATGACTCATCCTTTGGTAAGGATGCGGTGGCCGGCTTCCCGGCCCACTCCTTAACAACCAACTATTCACTGTACCCTGATTGGCTGAAGCAATCAAGGCTTTGCCCAATCAGAGCTTGGAGTGCATTGTGGGGTGCTTGGCAGGCAAACATCCCGACGAGCACTCCGCAAATTGGGGTGAACAGATATGTTAAGGCCGAATTTATGCTCGGAACGATCTGCTCGCCCAACACTAGCTAAAATTAGCTCTACAAGTTCCGCCAGCATTTATCCTATACCCGAGCCTATTATAGAGTCATCATAAGCAAAAAAACTGCTGGAAATGGGGAACCCTCTATTTTCCAATGTCTTGGATACCTTTTATCCACATAATCATTACATGTTACAGTAAAAAAGGAACTGGACCTTCAAATCCTCCAGGGTGAATTCTTCCCAATGAAGGGGAGCCCCAACTTTAAGTGGAGAGATTGTTGTTGGCTCTTGAGGTCACTTGGGACTGAGATGTCCCAGAAACGTTACATGTTTGCCACTGAGGAAGGTGGAGTCTACAAGGCTTCTGTGGCTGGGTCTTAAAAGAATACATTTTCATCTCTTCCAAGCTTTGGGCTCACAACAAAAACCTGGCACTCCTTCAGTGAAAGGAAGTGGACCTCCAAATACTCCAAGGGGCAGACAATAATTCTTCCCAGTGAAGGGGAGCCCCAACTTTAAGTGGAGAGATTGTTGTTGGCTCTTGAGGTCATTTGGGACTGAGATATCCCAGAAATGTTGGTCCAGGACATTGTGTACATAGGCTACAAGCTGGTGTTTTGCACCTTGCCTTTTCCACCCTTTATGCCATCCAATGTAATTTCAAGCCCAAGTAGAAAAGCCACCTTGTTTGCTGCACTGGAGTTACTGTCCTAACAAGCGGTTAACACTCGTTTGAAAGCAAGAAGATTTTCATAATGTTTTTAGCCTGTTCTCTCTTCCCAGGCCAAATGGAAGTGTGTAGCCCATCCTGCACCTAAAACACCTAAAGTTCCGTATGGAATCCGTACGGTCAGTCATTGCGATCCTTCATCAGGGAATCTTTTTGTCTTCAAAGGAAATCAAGGATACCGATCACCACTCTTCTATATTCTCAGCCTCACCCATGCTATCGGTTTTGTAATAGGAGGACATGGTTTTCAGGTTATGGCCTCACCATTATACCATGGGTTTTCACCAAGGTGCTGGCCCCAGTACTGGATTTTCTCAAGCTCATAGGATCACAATTTAGGCATATCTGGATGACCCGATTCTGTGGGAGCAATCGTTGGACAAGCTGCCAATCAATATCCAGAGGATAAGGCAGACTCTGCGGAGCTTTAAATGGACCCAGAACTTCCAAGAATCAGCATTGGATCCATCAAACCACCTACAATATATGGGCCTAGTTATGGACACAGCCCTGGCACACGTTTTTATCCCCCAGGTAAAGCTTATAACCCTTCAGTCCAATGTAGGAGAATCTATGGCCCATGATTCACTTCTCAATTTGCTTCTGCATGAAAGTATTGGGCTTGATGGTGGTCTCCTTCATGGCAGCCCTGTATGTCCAGTTTCACTCCAGACTATTGCAACTCAATGTTCTGACAGCAGTGGGACAAATGGGTCCAGTCCTGGGATTTACTCATGCATCTGACCAGAAAAAAAACAGGATGGCTGTCAGGAAAGGTTCCACTCGCTGGTAATACCATCTGATATTTGGCGTGCAGTACTGTTGTCCACCAGCAGGTGTCTCCTGGCAGTTTGGAGCTGTCAGGAAGAGCCTTTCCCTGCTGGTGTTATGTGATCTTTTGGCCACAGTATGGGCGTCCACCAGCAGGTGGATCCTGGCAGGATGGAGCAGATATCTCCTCCCGTAATTAGGAATCACCTGAACCTGATAGCAGGTAATGGTATAAAAACCTGGCAAGTCCAAACACTTTGCCCTGGCTTCGTCTTGTGCCCTGATCGGAACTTTGAGCCTGAACCCGACTCTGATCCTGATCCCTAACCTATTTGCACCTGTTCATGTCAGTCCTGTATCCCTGGATCCCTGCCCTGCTGTCTGATCCCTTTCCCGCCTTCTCCTTGTCTATTGCTCCTTGTCCCCCATTTGCTGATCTCCCGTTATGACCATGGCTTAGCTAGACTACGATTCCGGTATTCCCTTTTGGCTATATTTTATTCGTCTGATTATTGTTATTTTGGGGTCTTGTCTAATATTGGGTTGTTGTGTACTGTGTGTTATTGGAGGTGGTTGCGTTACATATTATTCACATTTCATTAATAAATTATTACTTTCTTCACCTATATACACGTCTGGTTCACTTGTGCAGTCCACACAGTTCTGATCTAGGGTGACCACATTTCCAAACTACCATTCAGAGACACCCCCCCCCCTTCCCAAAAATCAGCTTGTGCTGTAACCAATCACAGCACAGTGATTGGACACAAGAGGCGGTATTTATGATTTCTCCAATCACAAGCAGGGGGCGGGGATTGTGCTCCTCCAGGCATTCCCGGCCAGGACAAGTACTGTCAGTGAGTAAAGCGGTGATGTGGCTCTCTTTTTTGGGGGCATCAGATTGGCCCGGGGGGGGGGGGGGGGGGGTGGCTGTGTCAGTTTCATTCCGGGACACTGTATTGTCCTGGAATGAAGGTGCCCGGGACAGACCTGCGAAATGCGGGACTGTCCCGGGCAATCCGGGACACGTGGTCACCCTATTCTGATCACATCTGATTCATGACAATGGCCCTGTGGTGGATTGTCCAGTTTGGCACTGGAAATAGGGAAGCCCTTTCTCCTGATGGTCTAGAACAGGGGTCTCCAAACTACGGCCCTCCAGGTTGTTCAGGAAATACAATTCCCATCATGCCTAGTCATGTCTGTGAATGTCAGAGTTTCACAATGCATCATGGGACGTGTCGTTCCACAAACAGCAGGAGAGCCGTAGTTTGGAGATCCCTGGTCTAGAAGATACAGATGATGGGATACCAGTCTGTTTGGCTGGGGAAGAGGCCTTGATTCCCTATTGGTTCAGGAGACATGGTTATAGGAGGAAGCTTAGCTGCCAATCGGTGTTTTGGAGCTCAGGGTGATTAGACTGTCCTTTCAGCACTGGACCCCCTGCTTCAGGGTCTCCCAGCCAGGGTGCAGTCTCACAACATCACTACAGTGGTGGACATCCAACTACCAGGAGCAGCAGAAACTCTCTAAAAAAAAGGGGACATGACTCCTTCTGGCCGGGGCAGAACTTCATATTATGCTCTAGGCAGAGGCATGGTCATACAGGGAAATGGCAGGTAGGGGAGACACTGGAGAAATATCTTCATGTCACTAATAGCATAGTGATGTATGGTAGATATGGAAGCACTCTCTTATCCACTTCAGCCCCGGACCATTTGGCTGGCCAAAGACCAGGCCACTTTTTTGCTATTTGGCACTGCGTCCCCTTAACTGACAATAGCGCGGTCGTGCGACGTGGCTTCCAAACAAAATTGACGTCCTTTTTTTCCCCACAAATAGAGCTTTCTTTTGGTGGTATTTGATCACCTCTGCGGTTTTTATTTTTTGCGCTATAAACAAAAGAAGGGCGACAATTAAAAAAAAAAAAAAAGCAATATTTTTTACTTTTTGCTATAATAAATATCCCCCCAAAAAATATAGAAAAAAACTATTTTTTTCCCCTCAGTTTAGTCCGATACGTATTCTTCTACATATTTCTTGTTCATACATCACGGGACACAGAGCAGCATAGTCATTACTATGTGGGTTATATAGAATTACCTTCAGGTGCTGGCACTGGCAACTTCCAAAACAGGAAGTACCCTCCCCTATATAAGCCCCTCCCATCCGGGAGTACCTCAGTTTTTTGCCAGTGTCTAAGGTGTTGGCCAAGGTTAACATGTATTCATCTGGGCTTGTGTACAGGTTCTCTGGGCCTTAGCAAGCTATTCCGGATCCGACCAAAAAAGCTTCATAGCTAAACGGTCGGTACCCGGGCCTTGCAGAGAAGAGCAGGGTTTTGCCTGTAATGCCTCTCTTAGGAGAGCTGGACCCTGGGATCCAGAGCTCTGGTCATACCCAAAACCAAGAGGCTATCTGTGCAGGGTGCTATACAGGTCCAGGGGAGTGGAATCCTTGGGAACCCGGTCCCTGAAGGTCTAGTACAATGCCTGCCATGAGAGGTGAAGTTTGGGCTTCTGTGGACCAAACAAAGTCCTGCGGCGGGGAAAAGGTAAGTGGGGGCCCCTCAGGAACTTGGTTCTATTGAGGGGACCCCCAAGCCTAATATGTCTTTCTGCCTGTTACCTAAAAGGTATTCCCGCTAATAGCTGTATATGCCTAAGAAATCCTAGAAATGTTTTTTCATAAGGGAAGTTTTAAAAAAACTGTAAACCTGGAAATGTTTTTCATAAAGGTGGTTTTAAAAAAAATAAAAAAAAAAGACAAAAGTGCGGTACCTGTGTTTGTCCACTAGAGGCCGCTGTGGAACGTCTTTTTTCTTGGGACTATTCCTTCCATGGTGAAAGTCCAGGCAGATGAGTGAGCTCTCTATCAGGGAAGCTGCATTCCTCTGTCATGCTGCCAAGTAGTTTCCTTCCATCCCCGAGTCCTGGTGAAACAGGGACCCTGGCTCCTCTCCCTACATGGCGCCAAGAGCGCACACGTGCACGCGCGCACACATGCTTTCTTTTTATAAGGTTTAGCTTCAAAAAAGGGGGCGGAGCCTGGCGGATGACGCGCTCTGTGCGCCCAGCGCTTCTGCGCATGTGCGGGCGTCCCAGCAAGATAAAAGGACTCAGTCCACGCTGCTTGCTATTGACACAGAGCATGAAAAGGAGCTGGTAGCATGGTATAGGGGCTTACAGCGGGCGGTTGATACAGGCATCCCCAGAAAGACGCATTAGTAGACACCCACTGATGTACATAGCAGCAAATTGCATTAGACTATTTCAGTAAAGGGGTGTATTGCGGCTGGAATACCTCAGCTTTGAACTAAGGAATATGCCGCCTAAAAAACTCCGAGATATACCTCTCAGGAAGTGTAGGGGGTCTCCATCGGGCTCTGAGGATCTGGAGCAGTCATCTGCACCCTCCTCCCCTGAGAAATCAGAGGTTAATACCCATAAGGAACCCCCGGGAGTGCCAGGTACTGCGGCTGTCCTCAGTCCACCTGCTCCTGCATATATAACAGAGGAGGTTTTTTCCTCAACTCTGGAGGGATTGGAGCAGAGATTGGCTGCATTGATCGCTTCTTCTCTACAGGAAAGAAAGCGCGCCAGATCTCCATCACCTCCATTAGAGTGCCTGTTGGCAGAGCAACAGTCCCAGGAAGGGACTGACCTACCTGAAGGGGATCAGGAGGAGGTTAGCTCTGTTTTTGAGGAATCGACAGTAGATGAACCATTTTCAGCATCACAGACTGAAAGATTGTGGGTCCAGACCCTAACTGACATGGTTCGATCTGCATTTAAAATGCCTCTTGTTGAACCATCAACTACTGCTGTCTCCTCGTTGGGGTCGCTAAAAGCTCCCCAGGTTAATTGCTCCTTTCCAATACATCCATTATTGGAAGGACTTATATACCAGGACTGGGAACATCCTGATAAACTATTTGTTCCGCCTAAAAGGTTTCCGGTGATCTATCCCATGGAGGAAAAGTTCACCCAGAGATGGAATGTTCCTACGGTGGATGCAGCTATCTCTTCTGTGAACAAATCACTGACATGCCCAGTAGATAATGTTCAAATGTTCAAAGATCCAGTGGATAAAAAATTGGAATCTTTATTAAAATCTGCTTTTTCCACAGCAGGGGCTGTTACACAGCCAGCAGTGGCAGCTATTGGGGTCTGCCAAGCTTTAAAGGATCAAATGAAAATGGTCCTGAGGGATTTGCCAGACCAGCAGGCCCAGGCTCTGGCTGATCTGCCTAGAGCATTATGCTTTGCGGTTGACGCCATCAAGGATTCTATCCATCAGGCCTCCCGCCTCACGCTGTCTTTGGTACATATGCGTAGGCTTCTGTGGCTCAAAAACTGGTCTGCTGAAGCTCCCTGTAAGGAGCTCTTAGTTAGCTTCCCATTTCATGGGGAACGCCTTTTTGGCGAGGACCTGAATAAGTATATCCAGAAGATTTCCAGTGGTAAAAGTACTCTCTTACCGAGTAAGAAGAGGTCTAGGGGTCCATCTTTTAAGAGGACTACCTCTCCTATCCCTGGGACGTCTGCTACTAAGCAGTTCCGACGGCCTCCTCGGTCAAACTCAGGAGGTAAAAATCAGGGACAGCCACAGGGTAATAAGAAACCCTGGATCCGAAGAGGTACTAAACCAGCCTCCAAGTCAAGCCTATGAAGGGCTGCCCCCACTCAAACGGGTGGGGGGAAGACTTCAGTTGTTCGCAGAGACCTGGCGGGAGACGATCAAGGACAGATGGGTGCTCTCCGCAGTAACTCTGGGATACAAGTTGGAGTTAAAAGAGTCTCCTCCGTCCCATTTTATGTGGTCAGGCATGCCAAGAGACCCTCTGAAAAGAGGGTCTCTCCTATTGGCGTTAGAACAACTATTGCTCCAAGGAGTAATTATGGAGGTTCCTATGGAAGAGTGGGGGTTGGGTTTCTACTCAAACCTTTTCACAGTCCCGAAGCCAAACGGGGACATAAGACCCATATTGGACCTAAAGAGTCTAAACAAATTTCTAAACGTCCGGTCTTTCCGGATGGAGTCGATCCGATCGGTCACCGCTGCCCTACAAGGGGAGGAATGGTTAGCCTCGATCGACATCAAAGATGCTTACTTGCATGTTCCCATCTTTCCAGGTCATCAAAAATTCCTACGCTTTGCAGTAGAAGGGCGCCATTTTCAGTTCAGAGCCTTACCATTCGGTCTGGCCACAGCACCACGAGTGTTCACAAAAATTCTGGCCCCACTGTTGGCCGATCTAAGAACACGGGGTGTAACGATAATGGCATACCTAGACGACCTTTTGTTGATGGACCACTCAGTTGCCAAGCTAGAAGTGGTAATTGTCGATACAATCAAGTATCTAGAATCTCACGGTTGGGTCATCAACCTGGACAAGTCAGCCCTACAGCCAGTGAAAAACCTGGTATATCTAGGGCTACGGCTGGATTCAGACCAGAGGAAGATTTTCTTACCTCTAGACAAGGTATCCTCTTTGAGGGGCTTGGTCCGTCTGCTTTGTGCAAAAAGACAGCCGTCCATACGCCTGTGCATGAGGCTGCTAGGAAAGATGGTAGCATCATTCGAAGCTGTGCCATACGCCCAATTCCACTCAAGGAATTTACAAAGGGCCATATTGTCAGCCTGGAACGGAAAAGTTCAGGCTCTAGACTTCCCAATGGCTTTGTCCCCTTCCGTTCGGAAGAGTCTCTGCTGGTGGTTGATCCCCCAGAATCTCCAGAAGGGAAAACCCTTCAGCCCGATATCTTGGAAGGTGGTCACTACAGATGCCAGCCTTACAGGCTGGGGGGCAGTACTGGAGCAATGGTCTCTCCAGGGCAGATGGTCAAATGTAGTAAAAACCCTGCCCATCAATCTCTTAGAGATACGAGCAGCCCGGTACGCCCTAGTAGCCTGGACATCCAGACTCCAAGGGTCCCCTGTCAGAATTCAATCAGACAATGCCACAGCAGTGGCATATATCAATCATCAGGGAGGCACCAGGAGTCGTGCAGCCCAGAGGGAAGTAAGTCACATCCTGGAATGGGCAGAAAAGCATGTCCCATGTATATCAGCTGTCTTCATTCCAGGGGTGGAGAATTGGAAGGCGGACTTTCTGAGTCGCCAACAGTTATGCCCAGGGGAATGGTCCCTTCATCCCGAGGTCTTCCGAGCAATATGTCAGCGGTGGGGAACACCGGATGTAGATCTGCTAGCATCCAGATTCAACGCAAAGGTGGACAGATTTGTCTCCCGGACAAGGGATCCCCTCGCTTGCGGCTCGGATGCTCTGGTGTTCCCTTGGGATCAGTTCAGACTGATATATGCATTCCCTCCGCTACAATTGTTGCCTCGACTCCTTCGCAGAGTCAGGTTGGAGAAGAAGCCGGTGATCCTGGTGGCTCCAGCGTGGCCCCGAAGGGCCTGGTATGCGGAGATCATCAAAATGTCTGTGGGGAGTCCTTGGACCCTTCCACGTCGTCCGGACCTGCTTTCGCAAGGACCGATATACCACCCTTCCTTACTAACTCTAAGTTTAACGGCCTGGCTATTGAATCCCACATCCTAAAGAAGAGAGGTCTCTCTAACTCTGTGGTATCAACTATAATCAATGCCAGGAAGCCTGTATCCAGGCAGATCTACTATAGAGTTTGGAAGGCGTACATCACTTGGTGCGAGGCCAGAAAATGGCATCCACGTAAGTACGTTATAGGCAGAATTCTGGACTTCCTGCAGTGGGCTGTAGACAGGAAGTTTGCCTTAAGTACTATCAAGGGCCAGGTTTCGGCCTTATCAATACTATTTCAAAGGCCCCTGGCTATGCATTCACTTGTCAAATCCTTTATGCAAGGTGTGACTCGTATTATTCCACCGATTAAGGCTCCCATGTGCCCATGGGATCTAAATTTGGTTCTGTCGGTTCTGCAGGAGCAGCCATTTGAACCTTTGCGGCACATTTCCTTGGTTCTACTCACCAGGAAATTGATATTTTTAGTAGCCATATGCTCGGCTAGAAGAGTGTCGGAATTAGCCGCCATGTCCTGTAAAGAGCCATATCTGGTTATCCATAAGGACAGAGTAGTATTACGTCCTCAGCCAGCCTTTCTTCCTAAGGTGGTATCGAGGTTTCACTTGAACCAAGATGTGGTTCTTCCTTCTTTTTTCCCCAAACCTACTTCGGTAGAGGAAAAGTTATTACATTCTTTGGATGTAGTAAGAGCAGTTAAAGCTTATCTAAAAGCCACTGCTCAGATTCGCAGAACGGATACTTTGTTTATTCTGCCGGAAGGCCCCAGAAAGGGTCAGGCAGCATCAAAATCTACTTTAGCCAAGTGGATTCGACAGGTCATAATACAAGCCTATGGCTTGAGAAGTAGACCGCCTCCGTTCAAAGTTAGGGCGCACTCCACAAGAGCAGTTGGAACTTCATGGGCAGTGCATCACCAGGCCTCCCTGGCGCAAATTTGTAAGGCCGCAACATGGTCTTCGGTACACACGTTTACTAGGTTCTACCAGGTGGACGTGAGAAGTCAGGAGGATGTCGCTTTTGGGCGCAGTGTGTTGCAGGCCGCAAAAGATCCTCATGCCTGATGGCGCCCAGCTTATGTATGGTGTATCCCCCCCTCATGTGGCATTGCTTTGGGACGTCCCACATAGTAATGACTATGCTGCTCTGTGTCCCGTGATGTATGAACAAGAAAGTAGGATTTTTAAAACAGCTTACCTGTAAAATCCTTTTCTTGGAGTACATCACGGGACACAGAGCTCCCACCCCTCTTTTGGGGACACGTATTGCTTTGCTACAAAACTGAGGTGCTCCCGGATGGGAGGGGCTTATATAGGGGAGGGTACTTCCTGTTTTGGAAGTTGCCAGTGCCAGCACCTGAAGGTAATTCTATATAACCCACATAGTAATGACTATGCTGCTCTGTGTCCCGTGATGTACTCCAAGAAAAGGATTTTACAGGTAAGCTGTTTTAAAAATCCTACTTTTTGGTAAGAAAAAAAAAAATACGAATAAGCGTTTATTGATTGGTTTGCGCAAAAGTTATAGCGTTTATAAAACGAAGGATAGTTTTATGGCATTTTTATTAATATTTTTTTTGTACTAGTAATGGCGGCGATCAGCGATTTTTATCGTGACTGGGACATTATGGCGAACTCATCGGACACTTTTGACACCATTTTGGGACCATTGTCATTTATACAGCGATCAGTGCTATAAAAATGCACTGGTTACTGAAAAATGACACTGGCAGTGAAGGGGTTAACCTGTAGGGGGCACTGACAGGGTTAAGTGTGCCCTAGGGAGTGATTCTAACTGTAGGGGGGATGGGCTGTGTGTGAAACGACACTGATCACCGCTCCCGATTACAGGAAGCTGTGATCAGCGTCCTGTCACTAGGAAAATGCCTGGTTTACATCAGCATCTCCCCATTCTTCCTCTCCGCGAGACGATCGCGGGTATCCCCACGGACATCGAGTCCGCGGTAACCGCGGTTGGACTCACGGAGAGGAAGAACGGGGAAATGCTAATGTAAACAAGGCATCTCCCCATTCTTCCTAGTGACAGGACACTGATCACAGCTTCCTGTAATCGGGAGCGGTGATCAGTGTCGTTTCACACACAGCCCATCTCCCCTCACCTGTAGGCCCATCTGCCCAGCCGTGCCATTGTGCCGACGTATATCGTCGTGCGCTGGTCGGCAAGTGGTTATACAGAGGCCAGGCTGGGAGGGACATTGAGGACAATAGTATTGGGTGTCACATTGAATTTTGTTAATGGTGCATACACAAAAAAAAAATTTGGGGGGCGGGGGGGTTACGGCCTGTTTGGGTAGGAGGGATGATATTGGGGAAATGTCTTTCATGTAGTCTACTCAGAGGGCATTTGTGCGAGGCCCTGCCATGGACCGAGATTAGAAAATGGTTGGGAAAAGGACATTGGATTTGCATGTGAGACTCCAGAATATATTTTATGAGTGGAAAGAACACCTGTTTCTTTCTCGTACATCACGGGACACAGAGCGACATAGTCATTACTAATGGGTTATATAGATACCGTCAGGTGCTGGCACTGGCAACTTCCAAAACCGGAAGTACCCTCCCCTATATAAGCCCCTCCCATCCGGGAGTACCTCAGTTTTTTGCCAGTGTCTAAGGTGTTGGCCAAGGTTAACATGTATTCATCTGGGCTTGTGTACAGGTTCTCTGGGCCTTAGCAAGCTATTCCGGATCCGACCAAAAAAGCTTCATAGCTAAACGGTCGGTACCCGGGCCTTGCAGAGAAGAGCAAGGTTTTGCCTGTAATGCTTCTCTTAGGAGAGCTGGACCCTGGGATCCAGAGCTCTGGTCATACCCAAAACCAAGAGGCTATCTGTGCAGGGTGCTATACAGGTCCAGGGGAGTGGAATCCTTGGGAACCCGGTCCCTGAAGGTTTGATTACAATGCCTGCCGTGATAGGTGAAGTTTGGGCTTTTGTGGACCAAACAAAGTCCTGCGGCGGGGAACAGGTAAGTGGGGGCCCCCAGGAACTTGGTTCTATTGGGGGACCCCCAAGCCTAATTTGTCTTTCTGTCTGTTACCTAACGGTATTCCCGCTAATATTCTGTGTATGCCTGTTACTACTGAGAAAATGTAAAAATTTTAATAGTAGGCAAGAAAAAAAAAAAAAAAATGCAAGACCGCGGTACCTGTGTTAGACACTAGAGGCCGCTATGGTTCTTTTTCTTGTAATGTGGATTTTTTTCTTCCAGAATCAAATCCAGGCAGTTGGTATGTTCTCTGCTGGGAAGCTGTCTCCTCTGCCCTGTTGCTGCGCTCATCCATCCCCGGGCCCTGCGGCAAAGGGACCCTGGCTCCCATCTAGCTCCTTGTTGTTTTCAAAAAAGGCGCCGAAGGCGCACGTGCCCGCGCGCGTGCCTCTATTCATAGAGGCGATCTGGAAAAAGGGGCGGAGCGGGTGGATGACGCTCAGGTGTGCGCCGCGGCGCTACTGCGCATGTGCGGGCGTCCAGCGTGTTTTGAAGCACATTATAGCTGGCTGTTGAAGTGCACAGACAGAGCTAGCAACAATATAAAGGCACACAGAGGCGGTTGATGCAGGCATCCCCTAGAAAGGCACATTAGTAGACACCAACTGTGATATAGCAGCAATTGTGCTAGACTATTCTCAGTAAAAGTGGTGTATTACAGCTGGAATACCTCAGCTTTAGGCTTAGGAATATGCCGTCCAGAAGCTCCGGAACTGAATCTTCCAGGAAGCGAAGGGGGTCTCATCGGGCTCGGAGGATCTTGGGCATGCTTCTGCTGCACCAGTCTCCCCTGAAGTTCAGAGGTAAGTGACCATAGAGACCCCGCAGGGGTACTTGGTACTGTGGCTGTCCTCAGTCACCTGCTCCTGTGTATGTAACAGAGGAGGTTTTTTCCTCAGCTCTGGGAGGATTAGAGAGAGATTGTCAACATTGATCGCTGCCTCCCTGTCAGGGAAAGCACGCCGATCTCCATCTCCTCCTTCAAAGTGCCTGTTAGCAGAGCAACAGTCCCATACAGGGATCGACCTGCCTGAAGGGGATCAGGATAAGGTTGATTCTGTTATAGAGGAGTCAACAGTGGGGGAACCTTTTCTCAGCATCTCAAGCTGAAAGATTATGGGTTCAGTCTCTGACTAACATGGTCCGATCAGCATTTAAAAATGCACCTTGCGGAACCATCAACCACTACTGTATCCTCGTTGGGGTCGCTAGAAGCCCCCAGACTGTTTGTTCTTTTCCACTTCACCCTTTACTGAAAGGGCTCATTTACCAGGATTGGGAACGTCCTGAGAAAATATTTATTCCCCCAAGAGATTTCCGGTGGTCTATCCCATGGAGGATAAGTTCATCAAAAAAAAAAAAAAAAAAATGGAAGGTCCCTACAGTGGACGCAGCCATCTCTTGTATGTATAAATCACTGACATGTCCAGTGGATAATGTCCAAATGTTCAAGAACCCAATAGATAAAAGATTGGAGTCCTTATGAAAATCTGCTTGGGGATACAACCAGCAGTAGCAGCTATTGGGGTCTGCTAAGCAGTGAAGGATCAGTTGAAACAGGTCTTGAGGGACTTGACAGATCAGCAGGCTTTGCCCTAGCTGATCTACCTAGAGCCTTAGGCTTTGCGGTTGACGCCATAAAGGATTCAGTCCATCAGGCCTCCCGCCTTACGCTGTCTATAGTACATATGCGTAGGCTTCTATGGCTCAAAAACTGGTCTGCTGAAGCTCCCTGTAAAGAATGGCTGGTTAGCGTCCCATTTCATGGTGAACGCTTTATTCAGGGAAAACCTGGACAAATATATCCAGAAAATTTCCAGCGGTAAAAATACGCTCTTGCCGGTTAAAAACAGAGTTAGAGGTCCCTCTTTAAGAGGCCTGCTTCTCCAGTCCCTGGGGCATCGGCTGTGTAACAGTTCCGACGGCCTCCTCGGTCAATTCCCGGGGGTAAAAAACAGGGACAATAGCAGGGTAATGAGAAACCCTGGGTCAGGGGGGGTACAAAACCTCCCCCAAAGTAAAATTCATAGAAGGGTTGCCCCCACTCAGTCGGGTGGGGGGAGGACTCCAGTTGTTCGCAAGAGACCTGGCGGGACACGATCAAGACAGATAGGTGCTCTCCGCAGTATGTTTGGGATACAGTTTGGAGTTAAAAGACTCTCCTCCTTCCCATTTTTGAGGTCAAACGTGCCAAGGGATCCCCGGAAGATAGAGTCCCTCTTGTTGGCACTAGAACAACTATTGCTCCAAGGAGTAATTATGGAGGTTCCCCTGTAAGAATGAGGGTTTGGGTTTTACTCAAACCTCTTTACAGTCCCGAAGCAAACGCGGATGGGAGGCCCATATTAATTCTAAAAGGGCTATACAAATTCCTGTATGTCAGGACTTTCCGATGGAGTCGATCCGATCGGTGGCCACTGCCCTACAAGGGGAGGATTGGTTAGCCGCGATCGACATCAAAGATGCTTATTTGCACATTCCCATCTTTCCAGTCCACCAAAAATTTCTACGCTTTGCAGTAGAAGGGCGCCATTTTCAGTTCAGAGCCTTACCCTTCGGTTTGGCCACAGCACCACGAGTGTTTACAAAAATTCTGGCCCTTTATTGGCCAATCTAAGAACACAAGGTGTAATGATAATGGCATATCTAGATGACTTGTTGCTGATAGACCACTCAGTGGAAAAACTAGACGTGGTCGTTCACAAGACAATCAAGTATCTGGAATCTCACGGTTGGATTATCAACCGAGACAAGTTAGCCCTAAAAACCAGTCAAAAGTCTGGAATACTTGGGGCTAAGGTTGGATTCAGGCCAGAGAAAAATATTCTTGCCTCGAGGAAAGGTGTTGTCTTTGAAAGATTTGATCCACTTAGTGGGTACAAAAAAGACAGCCGTCCATACGCCTGTGCATAAGGCTGCTGGGAAAAATGGTGGCATCATTCGAAGCAGTACCCTACGGTCAATTCCATTCAAGGAATTTGCAGGGGGCCATACTGTCAGCCTGGAACAAAAAAGTTCAGGCCCTAGACTTACAATGCCCTTGTCCCCTTCCGTTCGCAAGAGCCTCCGTTAGTGGTTGGTTCCCCAGAATCTGAAAAAAGGGAAATCCTTCAGTCTGATTTCTTGGAAGGTGGTCACTACAGATGCCAGCCTTACAGGCTGGGGAGCAGTACTGGAGCAATAGTCTCTCCAGGGCAGATGGTCGGATGCAGAAAAGGCCCTGCCCATCAATCTCTTAGAGATACGAGCAGCCCGGTATGCCCTAGTAGCATGGACATCCAAACTCCAAGGGTCCCCTGTCAAAATTCAATCATCAGGGGGGCACCAGGAGTCGTGCAGCCCAGAGGGAAGTAAATTACATCCTGAAATGGGCAGAAAAATATGTCCCAGCCATATCTGCGGTATTCATTCCAGGAGTGGAGAATTGGAAGGCGGACTTTCTAAGTCGCCAGCAATTAGGCCCAGAGGAAGGGTCCCTTCACCCCGAGGTTTTCTGGACAATATGTCAGCGGTGGGGAACATCGGATGTAGATCTTCTAGTATCCAGATTCAACGCAAAGGGGGGACAGGTTTGTCTCTCGGACAAGGGATCCCCTAGCTTGCGGCTCGGATGCCCTAGTGTTCCCTTGGGATCAGTTCAAGCTGATATATGCATTCACACCGCCACAATGGTTACCTCGATTACTCCGCAGAATCAGGGTAGAAAAGAAACCAGTGATTCCGGTGGCTCCAGCGTGGCCCCGAAGAGCGTGGTATGCGGAGATTGTAAAATTTCAGTGGGGAGTCCTTGGACTCTCCCACGTCGTCCGGACCTGCTTTCGCAAGGACCGATATACCACCCTTCCTTACCAGCCCTAGGTTTGACGGCCTGGCTATGGAAGCCCACATTCTAAAAAAGGGAGGGCTCTCTAATCCTGTGGTATCTACCATGATCAATGCCAGGAAGCCGGTATCCAGGCAGATCTAATATAGAATCTGGAAGGCGTACATCGCGTGGTGTGAGGCCAAGAAATGGCATCCACATAAGTACGTAATAGGTAGGATTCTGGACTTCCTACAATGGGCTGTAGATAGGAAGCTTGCCTTGAGTACTATCAAGGGTCAGATTTCGGCCTTGTCAATATTTTTTCAAAGGCCCTTGGCTTCGCATTCACTAGTCAAAGCCTTTATACAAGGAGTGATGCGTATTAGTCCTCCGGTTAATATTCCCATATGTCCATGGGATCTAAACTTGGTTCTGTCGGTTCTACAGAAACAACCATTTGAACCATTACAGCATATTTCTTTGGTGCTTCTCACCAGGAAATTGATTTTTCTAGTAGCCATTTGTTCGGCTAAAAGAGTGTCGGAATTAGCAGCTATGTCCTGTAAGGAGCCATATCTGGTTATCCATAAGGATAGAGTAGTATTACGTCCTCATCCAGCCTTTCTTCCTAGGGTGGTACCGAGGTTTCATTTGAACCAAGATGTGGTTCTTCCTTCTTTTTTCCCCAAACCTACTTCGGTAGAGGAAAAGTTATTGCATTCTTTGGATGTAGTAAGAGCAGTTAAAGCTTATCTAAAAGCCACTGCTCAGATTCGCAGAACGGATACTTTGTTTATTCTGCCGGAAGGCCCCAGAAAGGGTCAGGCAGCGTCAAAATCTACTTTAGCCAAGTGGATTCGACAGGTCATAATACAAGCCTATGGCTTGAGAAGGAGACCGCCTCCGTTCAAAGTTAGAGCGCACTCCACGAGAGCAGTTGGAACTTCATGGGCAGTGCATCACCAGGCCTCCCTGGCTCAAATCTGTAAGGCCGCAACATGGTCTTCAGTACACACGTTTACTAGGTTCTACCAGGTGGACGTTAGAAGTCAGGAGGATGTCGCCTTTGGGCGCAGTGTGTTGCAGGCCGCAAAAGATCCTCATGTCTGATAGCGCTCAGCTTATATATGGTGTATCCCCCCCCCCCTCATTGGGCATTGCTTTAGGACATCCCATTAGTAATGACTATGTCGCTCTGTGTCCCGTGATGTACGGGAAAGAAAATAGGATTTTTATAACAGCTTACCTGTAAAATCCTTTTCTTAGGAGTACATCACGGGACACAGAGCTCCCGCCCCTCTTTGGGGACACTTATTGCTTTGCTACAAAACTGAGGTGCTCCCGGATGGGAGGGGCTTATATAGGGGAGGGTACTTCCGGTTTTGGAAGTTGCCAGTGCCAGCACCTGACGGTATCTATATAACCCATTAGTAATGACTATGTCGCTCTGTGTCCCGTGATGTACTCCTAAGAAAAGGATTTTACAGGTAAGCTGTTATAAAAATCCTATTTTTTACAGCTCTCTCTGGATTTCGGCCATCCTGGATGGGGCTCCGTAGTTTGGAGATTTCATAGTGCCCTGGGAGGGACGAAATCTCCAACCCAGTGTCCGGGTTTTGTGGAAAGCCAGCAGGGTGTGTGTCCAGGTGCACACAGCCCTTATATTGACAGAAAAGCAAAAAAAAAAATAGGGGTGTGGGACTTTAAATGAAGCCTCTCTGTTATTGCGAATGGATAAAACTATTTGATCATACCTAATGAAGGATTATTTAGACCAATCCCCGGTGGATAATCCCCATAACCACAATGTGAAATAGTTTATTCTAAATTGGTACTTGGAAAAAAAAAAAAAAAAAATGATAGAGATATAGCTTTTCTTGCCAAGCCGTGCATACAGACGGCCATTCAAAAGAACCGCCGTTCTATGAATGACAAGAACGCGGTGACGTCATCGACTACAACTACGTCATCACATTCGATGCCGTCGCCGCCATCTTGCTTCACCCTACACCACCCTTGTAACCTACCACGCATGCGTCGAAGTCTCATCGAGCATGCGCGGGCTTACCGGAGGACAGGTAAGCTTGTAGCCTCGTACACACACACACGCGGTTTTCTCATCGGGAAACAGGCCGACGAGAATCCCGATGAGAAAATACAGAGCAGGTTCTCCATTTTTCTCGTCGAGATTCCCAGCAGTTTTCCCGACGAGAAACCATACACAAGACCGGTTTTCTCGGCAAAAAGCTCTGCCAGCAGTTTTCTTTCCAAGAAAACCAGCCGTGTGTACGAGGCTTAAGTCCAGAAAAAAATAAATAAAGCACGATGACAGGTTTCCACATAATGGGATAGATTTCGGATTTCTGGCAATGAATAGGCCGGCCCACAATAAATTCCGCAAATCATCAATAAAAATTACAAATGAAAAAAAAATAAATGAATCTGCGTAATATTTTCTATTACTATCTGGAGGGCCGGGCTGCCCTGTAAAAGGGGGGATTGCAGAATTGGTGGGCAGCCATGCTGGACATAAAAGCTCCTCTAAGAGGCCAGTATGGACCCTACTTCTTTGTGGTGGACGTGACACCCCAACACTAGAACCTGTCCTATCATCTGAGTGTACTGCACTGCTGGTGGTCACCACTTCACCAGGATGTACAGCGCTGCTGGTGGTAGCCTTCTCCTCAGGCCACCTCCTTCTCTTTGTTGGGACCCTCTCCTCCTCAGACCACCTCCTTCTCTTTGTTGGGACCCTCTCCTCCTCAGGCCACCTCATTCTCTTTGTTGGGACCCTCTCCTCCTCTTTGTTGGGACCCTCTCCTCCTAAGATCACCTCATTCTCTTTGTTGGGACCCTCTTCTCCTCAGATCACCTCATTCTCTTTGTTGGGACCCTCTCCTCCTCAGACCACCTCCTTCTCTTTGTTGGGACCCTCTCCTCCTCAGACCACCTCCTTCTCTTTGTTGGGACCCTCTCCTCCTCAGACCACCTCCTTCTCTTTGTTGGGACCCTCTCCTCCTAAGATCACCTCATTCCCTTTGTTGGGACCCTCTCCTCCTCAGATCACCTCATTCCCTTTGTTGGGACCCTCTTCTCCTCAGATCACCTCATTCTCTTTGTTGGGACCCTCTCCTCCTCAGACCACCTCCTTCTCTTTGTTGGGACCCTCTCCTCCTCAGATCACCTCATTCTTTGTTGGGACCCTCTCCTCCTCAGATCACCTCATTCTTTGTTGGGACCCTCTCCTCCTCAGATCACCTCATTCTTTGTTGGGACCCTCTCCTCCTCAGATCACCTCATTCTTTGTTGGGACCCTCTCCTCCTAAGATCACCTCATTCCCTTTGTTGGGACCCTCTCCTCCTAAGATCACCTCATTCCCTTTGTTGGGACCCTCTCCTCATTCTCTTTGTTGGGACCCTCTCCTCAGACCACCTCCTTCTCTTTGTTGGGACCCTCTCCTCCTCAGATCACCTCATTCTTTGTTGGGACCCTCTCCTCCTCAGATCACCTCATTCTTTGTTGGGACCCTCTCCTCCTCAGATCACCTCAATCTCTTTGTTGGGACCCTCTCCTCCTCAGATCACCTCAATCTCTTTGTTGGGACCCTCTCCTCCTCAGATCACCTCCTTCTCTTTGTTGGGACCCTCTCCACCTAAGATCACCTCAATCTATTTGTTGGGACCCTCTCCTCCTCAGATATTCTCATTCCCTTTGTTGGGACCCTCTCCTCCTCAGATCACCTCATTCTTTGTTGGGACCCTCTCCTCCTCAGATCACCTCAATCTCTTTGTTGGGACCCTCTCCTCCTCATTCTCTTTGTTGGACCCTCTCCTCCTCAGAATACGTTACTGACCCACTGTTCTCGAAGGGTTCATATTCAGAATCTGAGTCTGACAGTGAAATAGATGTTGGTGCACTGGGACACTGACACGGCTTGTGCAAGGATTTTTGACCCCCTAGGCGAAACCTCATTTCGCCGGCCCCCCACCTTCCCGGCTCTGCCCCATGACTCAACCCCTTTGCCCTGCCCATGTGACAGGAGGCGGTGCTATACAGGAAACCCGCAATCTGGGCTTGCCGACCCAGAGCAAGAGGTGGCGGGCCACAGCAGAGGGCGCCAGCGGTTGGGCACCACCTGCTGTAAGGCATGCATTGTGTGTTTCTGTGTGGAGGCCTCCACTCCTCAGCAGCTGAGCACAGATGACAGCTGGGAAGGTCGTCCTGTTTGTGAAGGAGGAGGAGGCATCTATAGGAAGCAATGTATGGAGAGACACCCTATCATAGTGCAGGAGGGGGACCCCTACATCCAGGCCAGGTACTCGGTACGATGACATCACACATGTGAGGACAGATTAGTCTATACAACATTATACAGTATATACACAATTTCAGTGTTCTTCATTTACCTGCCATAGTTCTGCAAAAGACAACCCTGCCAAGAACAATCCTTGCCTTCCAACTGTCACCAGACACGACCCAGGAGCGCCCACTACTCCTATAGGCTATAGCTCATGCTGCAGCTGTACAGGACAGGCCGGGAAGGAGAGTGGCCTCTACGAATGGCGGTGACACAGGGGGGCAGGGTCAGGGGTTACATGGCTCACCAGACAGGCCACTGATCATAGAGGCACGCAGGGGATGTTTGCTTGCCTGTCAGTACTGCGCCTCTATAAATGACAGTATGGATTGGAGCGGCTGCCTGTGTTACATGCAGAATAGGCATCCCTCTAGATGTGGAGGTTTTATCCCAGCCAGCAGCACCGGCGCCCACTAGAGGCTATAACATTGTTATATAAGTATTTATAATACAGCACAGAAAACTTACATAGCGCAGCCGTGGAGACGGAAAGTAGGGAAACCAGTGGCCGGGCGCCCTAGGCAGTAGTGCACCATAGGCAGCTGCCTAGTTTGCCTAGTGGTAGCACCGGCCCAGCACTGACAAATGTTGATTATGGAGACGTAGAGGAGTGTGGAGGATATGACAGTGGGCGGTATGTACAGGAGAGGAGTGTGGGGGGTATGACAGTGGGCGGTATGTACAGGAGAGGAGTGTGGAGGGTATGACAGTGGGCGGTATGTACAGGAGAGGAGTGTGGAGGGTATGACAGTGAGCGGTATGTACAGGAGGGGAGTGTGGAGGGTATGACAGTGGGCGGTATGTACAGGAGAGGAGTGTGGAAGGTATGACAGTGGGCGGTATGTACAGGAGAGGAGTGTGGAGGGTATGACAGTGAGCAGTATGTACAGGACAGGAGTGTGGAGGATATGACAGTGGGCGGTATGTACAGAAGAGGAGTGTGGAGGATATGACAGTGGGCAGTATGTACAGGAGAGGAGTGTGGAGGATATGACAGTGGGCGGTATTGTACAGGAGAGGAGTGTGGAGGGTATGACAGTGAGCAGTATGTACAGGAGAGGAGTGTGGAGGGTATGACAGTGAGCGGTATGTACAGGAGAGGAGTGTGGGGGGTATGACAGTGAGCGGTATGTACAGGAGAGGGGTGTGGAGGGTATGACAGTGAGCGGTATGTACAGGAGAGGGGTGTGGAGGGTATGACAGTGAGCGGTATGTACAGGAGAGGAGTGTGGGGGGTATGACAGTGGGCGGTATGTACAGGAGAGGAGTGTGGAGGATATGACAGTGGGCACTATGTACAGGAGAGGAGTGTGGAGGGTATGACAGTGAGCAGTATGTACAGGAGAGGAGTGTGGAGGGTATGACAGTGGGCGGTATGTACAGGAGAGGAGTGTGGAGGGTATGACAGTGGGCGGTATGTACAGGAGAGGAGTGTGGAGGATATGACAGTGGGGGGTATGTACAGGAGAGAAGTGTGGAGGGTATGACAGTGGGCGGTATGTACAGGAGAGGAGTGTGGAGGGTATGACAGTGGGCGGTATGTACAGGAGAGGAGTGTGGAGGGTATGACAGTGGGCGGTATGTACAGGAGAGGAGTGTGGAGGGTATGACAGTGGGCGGTATGTACAGGAGAGGAGTGTGGAGGGTATGACAGTGGGCGGTATGTACAGGAGAGGAGTGTGGAGGGTATGACAGTGGGCGGTATGTACAGGAGAGGAGTGTGGAGGATATGACAGTGAGCAGTATGTACAGGAGAGAAGTGTGGAGGGTATGACAGTGGGCGGTATGTACAGGAGAGGAGTGTGGAGGGTATGACAGTGGGCGGTATGTACAGGAGAGAAGTGTGGAGGGTATGACAGTGAGCAGTATGTACAGGAGAGGAGTGTGGAGGGTATGACAGTGAGCGGTATGTACAGGAGAGGAGTGTGGGGGGTATGACAGTGAGCGGTATGTACAGGAGAGGTGTGTGGAGGGTATGACAGTGAGCGGTATGTACAGGAGAGGGGTGTGGAGGGTATGACAGTGAGCGGTATGTACAGGAGAGGAGTGTGGAGGATATGACAGTGGGCGGTTTGTACAGGAGAGGAGTGTGGAGGGGATGACAGTGAGCGGTATGTACAGGAGAGGAGTGTGGAGGATATGACAGTGAGCGGTATGTACAGGAGAGGAGTGTGGAGGATATGACAGTGGGCGGTATGTACAGGAGAGGAGTGTGGAGGATATGACAGTGGGCGGTACGTACAGGAGAGGAGTGTGGAGGATATGACAGTGGGCGGTATGTACAGGAGAGGAGTGTGGAGGATATGACAGTGGGCGGTATGTACAGGAGAGGAGTGTGGAGGATATGACAGTGAGCGGTATGTACAGGAGAGGAGTGTGGGGGTATGACAGTGGGCGGTATGTACAGGAGAGGAGTGTGGAGGATATGACAGTGGGCACTATGTACAGGACAGGAGTGTGGAGGATATGACAGTGGGCGGTATGTACAGGAGAGGAGTGTGGAGGATATGACAGTGAGCGGTATGTACAGGAGAGGAGTGTGGGGGTATGACAGTGGGCGGTATGTACAGGAGAGGAGTGTGGAGGATATGACAGTGGGCACTATGTACAGGACAGGAGTGTGGAGGATATGACAGTGGGCAGTATGTACAGGAGAGGAGTGTGGAGGATATGACAGTGAGCGGTATGTACAGGAGAGGAGTGTGGAGGGTATGACAGTGGGCACTATGTACAGGAGAGGAGTGTGGAGGGTATGACAGTGGGCGGTATGTACAGGAGAGGAGTGTGGAGGGTACAGTGGGCACTATGTACAGGAGAGGAATGTGGGGGGTATGACAGTGGGCAGTACAATGGCCCCAGGAAGGAGTATCGGCATTCTGATGACATTTCGGGGTCTATTCTCCACCATGAACCTGAATTCTTGGGGTGTCAGGACCCAGCGGGTTCTCCGGGTGTTTCCCCCTCATTCTGTCTCGGACACATCAGAGAACATGGTGGGAGATGAGCCTGAATGTCCTTCCTAGGAGAGAATATCGGATTCATTCTGGAGGAACATTTAATGGTCGGCCATGAAGAGGAAACCAACAGTGAGAAGAAGATTCTTGAAGTCGGAGTTACTGAAGTCCCGGATCAGCAGAGAAGTTCGTCCAACATTAAGAGAGTGCGGAGACCTTCTTTATCAAGGTGACCGACAGAGACAAAGTGTGGGAATACAATCCATATAGATATGTGTAAAGGCTGGCCGTAGGCTAGCCTGTATTTGTGGGAGGAGGCTGAGAGGACTACTTAAACCTCCTCCCTTATCAGATCCTCCGTCGGCGTCTTTCAGGGTTACTACTGACGTCACTTCCGTGTTTGCAGGGCATCAGTGTCACTTCCGATTTTTTGTTCCGGCTGAACGGCAGCATGGTTTGCGGCAGGAGGCTCCTCTTCATCACATTGCCCGGGGCTCGCAGTTCTGGTAGTGGGGCGGAGGGCTTCAACAGGGGGGTCCGCTCGGATGCCAGTTGCCATGCACGTGCCGAGGGGGGGGGGGGGGGGGAGGGTGTCATGCTCCGGCTCTGGATCTCTCATGGGGCATCATGGGAGGAGACGCCCACACGCCTCCCGGTTCCCACACCGGCATCATTGGAGGGGGGGGGGGGGGGGGCTGTCCATCTCCAGATCGCTGTGTTGGCGTCCGAGAGGGGGGGGGCCGTCTGTCCAGCCATTCATCTCCTGGTCCCATGCTGGCTTCAGGGAGGGGGGGGGGGCCGCCGTCCACATGCTTTTCCGGTGCTTGTCCGGCTCCTCCTTCTGCACCGCCCGCCCGGTCTTCCATGTGCACCCTCTTTCTTCCGGGTTCACGCCGGCAGCATCTGCAGGGCCGCCCCACTCGTCCACCTACTCCTCCTCCCGGACTCATGCTGATCCATCCATGCACTCCTCCCGGGCCCACGTTGGCAGCGTGAGGGGGGGGGGGGGGTTTGTTCTTACTGCTGCAGGGGGTCACACGCTGGCTGCATAGGGGGGGGGCCTGTCCACCGGCATCTCCAGGGGTCATGCTAGCGGAGGGGGCTGTCGTCCTATTCCTCCCGGGGTCACTGGGTGTATGAGGGGGGGGGGGGTCTCGCTGGCAGCTCGGGGGCGGGGGGGCGTACGCCATTGCTCCAGGGGTCACACGCTGGCCGCATGGGGGGGGGGGGGCTGTGTCTACCCACGTCTCCACGGGTCACGCTGGCAGTGTTTCCTTATGACACATGCAATTTGCCGTAAGTATCCTGTCTTTCTGTCGCTGCGTTTTTCTCTGTCTGCATTTCCAGTCTCTGCATTTTTTCTGTCATAGCGTTCCTGTCTTGGCACGTCGGCCTCAGCATGTGCACGATTTCTGTCGTTGCGTTTCTGCCCCACGATTTCTGTCGTTGCGTTTCTGCCCTACGATTTCTGTCGTTGCGTTTTAGTCTCAGTGTCTGCCCCAGGGTTCCGTCAGTAGCATTGCTGCCCCCACGATTTGCTGTCATAGGGTTTGTCACAGTGTTTGTCATATCGTTGTCTTCTTTGTGGTTACCATGTCTCATTGTCCTTGTCATGTTACAACCCGGGCTGTTTAGCTAGTGTTCACATCTTGGGATCTGTCACGTCTACAGGTCCATACGGGCTGAGGTTTCGTTTTCAATGATTGATGACCACAATCTTCTCGCCCGTATACCACACTTCATACGACATACGTTCATTCATTACACCTGTACGTTACCCACCACGGCCTGTGGGTGCACCAGCCCTGAGTGTTCAGTTCTACTGCCTGTCTGCGCTGCAGGTTACTCGGGCTCACATTAGGGTGGGGGGGGCCGTCATCATGTTCTTTCACGCACAGTGGTCTTGACGTTGGTCATTCTCAGGTAGGCACGGGGGGGGGGGGGCGCGTTTTTTTTTGTGTCTGGTTCTGTTGTCTTGTCTTGTTTGTTTTCCTGGTTGGGCTCGCTGCCCGTCTCTGTTGGACTAGTTCATGTGCATCCCTTCAATCACGGGGTGCTTGGTCTGGTTTCTTTGACTTCATTCTGTAGGTGGGGGGGGGGGGCCTCCTAGGTACCTAGGGGCGAGTTCCTGTTGCATTGGTTCTTTTGGGCTGCTTTCCTGCTTGTTTTTCCGTTAGGTTCTCATCCGTGGTCTGGCGGTCCAGCACTTGCACCACTTGAGGGAGGTTTGGTTTGGCTTCCACACCGATGTCAACTGTTGTTTCGCACTCGTTCCTTCAGTCCTGCTGTTGATAGGGTTGGACTATTGTGCATTCGGGACTCATGATCGGGTCATGCTTCTGCCTGGGATCTGCCAGCCGAGTCCGTCAGGTGGGACCGGTGTTTCTGTGTGTCTGGCTTTTCCATGTTCAACGATGCTGGTTGCCTCAGCGCATTGGCCTTTTCTACCTGCTCCTCCAGGTGTCCAGCACTTCAGATTCCTGCCAGGTTGTCCTTTTGCAACTCACCCTCTCACTTCCCATACCTAGGGTGGGTAGGCCAGGGGTTTGGGGGGGTTTCTTCACAGAGCACTTCACGGGTGTCCGTTGAGGCTTTCATCCTGCTTGGCCTCGTTGCAGGGGCCCCTCGGGCCAGCCTTGCCCTAACTTCCCTCTCGTATCCTCTCATCGCGAGCACTTCAGTCATGTCTGGGTTATCTCAGGTGTCAGGCTCCATCCAACCTTCAAAGGGTGTTCAGTCGACTTCTGGGCTTCTTCTCAGCTTCGATAGATGGAACCGCCTACCTTGAGTCGATTGGGTTTCTCCAGTCATCACGGATACTCATCGGATACTTATACTGTTACCTTCGGGGCACGCGTGGCCTTCCTTGTCGGTCAGTTACCTTCCCTTCTTCACCTAAACATGTGTCTTTGTCCCTCTTCTCAGGCATACCGACCAGCTTTAGCCAAGGAACACCTCAGGCCTTGGTTGTTAGGGTTCTACGCTTACTTACTTGCTCGAAGACTCCGACAACAAGTGGAAAGGCTGGCCGTAGGCTAGCCTGTATTTGTGGGAGGAGGCTGAGAGGACTACTTAAGCCTCCTCCCTTGTCAGGTCCTGCGCCGGCGTCTTTCAGGGTTCCCACCCACCCATTTCCTCTCAGCCTTCATACACTCTTTATACTTTTTTTCTTATTCTAATGCCGCTTACACACGACCGCTTTTCTCGACGAGAAAAACTGCTTTTTTTTTTTTCGCCGAGAAAAACGATCGTCTGTGGGCTTTATGTCGTTTTTCTCGTTGAGAAAAACGGCATAAAAAAACGACGAGAAAAATTAGAACATGTTCTAAATTTTCTCATCGTTTTTTCCAGCATTTTTTTCCGCGGCAGTTTTCCCATCACACTGCCGCGGAGCCCACAGACGGTCGTTTTTCTCGTCAAGAGAAAAAAATGACGGGAAAAAAACGACCGTGTGTAGGGAACCCTTGGAACCAAAGCGGTTCCCTAGTTTTTAATGACATTATTCACAGCGGTTTTTTAACCGCCGTGAATAATGATCGTGTGTACGCGGCATTACATTCAGGGTATGCCTTCTTCTCAGGCATACCGACCAGCTTTGGAATACAATCCATATAGATATATATATATATATATATACACACACTGTATATACACAGATGATTGATCACACGGAGGGGGAGGAGCCGGTCACAGATGATTGATCACATGGAGGGGGAGGAGCCGGTCACAGATGATTGATCACACGGAGGGGGAGGAGCCGGTCACAGATGATTGATCACCTGGAGGGGGAGGAGCCGGTCACAGATGATTGATCACACGGAGGGGGAGGAGCCGGTCACAGATGATTGATCACATGGAGGGGGAGGAGCCGGTCACAGATGATTGATCACACGGAGGGGGAGGAGCCGGTCACAGATGATTGATCACATGGAGGGGGAGGAGCCGGTCACAGATGATTGATCACACGGAGGGGGAGGAGCCGGTCACAGATGATTGATCACCTGGAGGGGGAGGAGCCGGTCACAGATGATTGATCACACAGAGGGGGAGGAGTCAGTCATAGATGATTGATATCTCTATAGAGGGACAGGATCTCTGTACCATGAATAGGACACCTACCTGACTTACCTGTGGGGTGTGACATGGAGAACATGCTGTCCCTATGGTGGTCGTGTGTTCAGGATGGAGACGGAGAATCTGCTGGAATTTGATCCTAAAATGGCTGAAAACAGGAAACGTGTTCCATGGACAGGAAGTGACATTTCGCACATGCTCAGTCCGGGATTTGTCCCATCAGGAGGATCACTAGAATAACAGGACTGATAATACGGAGGGTGCAGTATGGAGAGCAGACACTAGATGGTGCTGTGTCCACAGAGAGAAAACAAGACGGAGATAATGGAGACATTTCTTCTAATCTATGAAACATTGTATCATCACATGGAGACTGATCACCGAACTACAAGAACATGGAGGACACCCCTCCCCCTTCCCTGAGCTACAAGAACATGGAGGACACCCTCCCCCTTCCTGAGCTACAAGACAAAGAAACCCCCCCTCTTCCTCCCATACATGGTGCTGCAGCCAGACACAGGCGAGAGACTGAAGGAGAAATGTCCGGAGAGATGGGGGAGGGGTTCGGGAGGAGAGGACAGAGGAGTGCGGACAATGAGGAGTATGACGATCCTCCATACAATGTAATCACCGCCTTTAGATGGAGAGAATTTCTCAGAACACGGAACGTCGTTGGAAAGATTGCGTTTAATTTTAGGATTTGATTTTGGAATAAAATAGACGTTACTGAACAATTCCCCCCAATCGCTGCGAGAAATCCCCCCCAATCACTGCGAGAAATTCCCCCAATCACTGCGAGAAATTCCCCCAATCACTGCGAGAAATTCCCCCCAATCACTGCGAGAAATTCCCCCCAATCACTGCGAGAAATTCCCCCCAATCACTGCGAGAAATTCCCCCAATCACTGCGAGAAATTCCCCCCAATCACTGCGAGAAATTCCCCCCAATCACTGCGAGAAATTCCCCCAATCACTACGAGAAATCCCCCCCCAATCACTGCGAGAAATTCCCCCAATCACTGCGAGAAATTCCCCCAATCCCTGCGAGAAATTCCCCCAATCACTGCGAGAAATTCCCCCAATCCCTGCGAGAAATCCCCCCAATCACTGCGAGAAATTCCCCCCAATCACTGCGAGAAATCCCCCCAATCACTGCGAGAAATTCCCCCCAATCACTGCGAGAAATTCCCCCCAATCACTGCGAGAAATTCCCCCAATCACTGCGAGAAATTCCCTCCAATCACTACGAGAAATTCCCCCAATCACTGCGAGAAATTCCCCCAATCCCTGCGAGAAATTCCCCCAATCACTGCGAGAAATTCCCCCAATCCCTGCGAGAAATCCCCCCAATCACTGCGAGAAATCCCCCCAATCACTGCGAGAAATCCCCCCCAATCACTGCGAGAAATTCCCTCCAATCACTGCGAGAAATTCCCTCCAATCACTGCGAGAAATTCCCCCCCAATCACTGCGAGAAATCCCCCCCAATCAAATTCCCCCCAATCACTGCGAGAAATTCCCCCCCAATCACTGCGAGAAATTCCCCCCAATCACTGCGAGAAATTCCCCCCAATCACTGCGAGAAATTCCCCCCAATCACTGCGAGAAATTCCCTCCAATCACTACGAGAAATTCCCCCCCAATCACTGCGAGAAATTCCCTCCAATCGCTGCGAGAAATTCCCCCAATCACTGCGAGAAATTCCCTCCAATCACTACGAGAAATTCCCCCCAATCGCTACGAGAAATTCCCTCCAATCGCTGCGAGAAATTCCCCCCAATCGCTGCGAGAAATTCCCCCCAATCGCTGCGAGAAATTCCCTCCAATCCCTGCGAGAAATCCCCCCAATCACTGCGAGAAATTCCCCCCAATCACTGCGAGAAATTCCCCCCCAATCACTGCGAGAAATTCCCCCCAATCCCTGCGAGAAATTCCCCCAATCACTGCGAGAAATCCCCCCCAATCACTACGAGAAATTCCCCCCAATCACTGCGAGAAATCCCCCCAATCACTGCGAGAAATTCCCCCCAATCACTGCGAGAAATTCCCCCCAATCACTACGAGAAATTCCCTCCAATCACTGCGAGAAATTCCCCCCAATCACTACGAGAAATTCCCCCAATCACTGCGAGAAATTCCCTCCAATCACTGCGAGAAATTCCCTCCAATCACTGCGAGAAATTCCCTCCAATCACTGCGAGAAATTCCCCCCCAATCACTGCGAGAAATCCCCCCCAATCAAATTCCCCCCAATCACTGCGAGAAATTCCCCCCAATCACTGCGAGAAATTCCCCCCCAATCACTGCGAGAAATTCCCCCCCAATCACTGCGAGAAATTCCCCCCAATCACTGCGAGAAATTCCCCCCAATCACTGCGAGAAATTCCCCAATCACTACGAGAAATTCCCCCCAATCACTACGAGAAATTCCCCCAATCACTGCGAGAAATTCCCCCCAATCACTGCGAGAAATTCCCCAATCACTACGAGAAATTCCCCCCAATCACTACGAGAAATTCCCCCAATCACTGCGAGAAATTCCCCAATCACTACGAGAAATTCCCCCCAATCACTACGAGAAATTCCCCCAATCACTGCGAGAAATTCCCCCAATCACTGCGAGAAATTCCCCCCAATCACTGCGAGAAATTCCCCAATCACTACGAGAAATTCCCCCCAATCACTACGAGAAATTCCCCCAATCACTGCGAGAAATTCCCCAATCACTACGAGAAATTCCCCCCAATCACTACGAGAAATTCCCCCAATCACTGCGAGAAATTCCCCCCAATCACTGCGAGAAATTCCCCAATCACTACGAGAAATTCCCCCCAATCACTACGAGAAATTCCCCCAATCACTGCGAGAAATTCCCCCCAATCACTGCGAGAAATTCCCCCCAATCACTGCGAGAAATTCCCCCAATCACTGCGAGAAATCCCCCCCAATCACTGCGAGAAATTCCCCCAATCACTGCGAGAAATTCCCCCAATCACTGCGAGAAATTCCCCCCCAATCACTACGAGAAATTCCCCCCAATCACTGCGAGAAATTCCCCCCAATCACTGCGAGAAATTCCCCCAATCACTGCGAGAAATTCCCCCCAATCACTGCGAGAAATTCCCCCAATCACTGCGAGAAATTCCCCCAATCACTACGAGAAATTCCCCCAATCACTGCGAGAAATTCCCCCAATCACTGCGAGAAATTCCCCCCAATCACTGCGAGAAATTCCCCCAATCACTGCGAGAAATTCCCCCCAATCACTGCGAGAAATTCCCCCAATCACTGCGAGAAATTCCCTCCAATCACTGCGAGAAATTCCCCCCAATCACTGCGAGAAATTCCCCCAATCACTACGAGAAATCCCCCCAATCACTGCGAGAAATTCCCTCCAATCACTACGAGAAATTCCCCCCAATCACTGCGAGAAATTCCCCCAATCACTGCGAGAAATCCCCCCAATCACTGCGAGAAATTCCCCCCAATCACTACGAGAAATTCCCCCAATCACTACGAGAAATTCCCCCAATCACTGCGAGAAATTCCCCCAATCACTGCGAGAAATTCCCCCAATCACTGCGAGAAATTCCCCCCAATCACTGCGAGAAATTCCCCCAATCACTGCGAGAAATTCCCCCAATCACTGCGAGAAATTCCCCCCAATCACTGCGAGAAATCCCCCCAATCACTGCGAGAAATTCCCTCCAATCACTACGAGAAATTCCCCCCAATCACTGCGAGAAATTCCCCCAATCACTGCGAGAAATCCCCCCAATCACTGCGAGAAATTCCCCCCAATCACTACGAGAAATTCCCCCAATCACTACGAGAAATTCCCCCAATCACTGCGAGAAATTCCCCCAATCACTGCGAGAAATTCCCCCAATCACTGCGAGAAATTCCCCCAATCACTGCGAGAAATTCCCCCAATCACTGCGAGAAATTCCCCCCAATCACTGCGAGAAATTCCCCCCAATCACTGCGAGAAATTCCCCCAATCACTGCGAGAAATTCCCCCCCAATCACTGCGAGAAATTCCCCCCAATCACTGCGAGAAATTCCCCCCAATCACTGCGAGAAATTCCCCCCAATCACTACGAGAAATTCCCCCAATCACTGCGAGAAATTCCCCCAATCACTGCGAGAAATTCCCCCAATCACTGCGAGAAATTCCCCCAATCACTGCGAGAAATTCCCCCCAATCACTGCGAGAAATTCCCCCCCAATCACTGCGAGAAATTCCCCCCAATCACTACGAGAAATTCCCCCCAATCACTACGAGAAATTCCCCCCAATCGCTGCGAGAAATTCCCTCCAATCGCTGCGAGAAATTCCCCCCCAATCACTACGAGAAATTCCCCCAATCACTGCGAGAAATTCCCCCCAATCACTGCGAGAAATTCCCCCCAATCACTGCGAGAAATTCCCCCCCAATCACTGCGAGAAATTCCCCCAATCACTGCGAGAAATTCCCCCCAATCACTACGAGAAATTCCCCCCAATCACTGCGAGAAATTCCCCCCAATCACTGCGAGAAATTCCCCCCAATCACTGCGAGAAATTCCCCCAATCACTACGAGAAATTCCCCCAATCACTGCGAGAAATTCCCCCAATCACTGCGAGAAATTCCCCCCAATCACTACGAGAAATTCCCCCAATCACTACGAGAAATTCCCCCCAATCACTACGAGAAATTCCCCCCAATCACTGCGAGAAATTCCCTCCAATCACTACGAGAAATTCCCCCCCAATCACTGCGAGAAATTCCCTCCAATCACTACGAGAAATTCCCCCAATCACTGCGAGAAATTCCCCCAATCACTGCGAGAAATTCCCCCAATCACTGCGAGAAATTCCCCCCCAATCACTACGAGAAATTCCCCCCAATCACTACGAGAAATTCCCCCCAATCACTGCGAGAAATTCCCCCCAATCACTGCGAGAAATTCCCCCCAATCACTGCGAGAAATTCCCCCCAATCACTACGAGAAATTCCCTCCAATCACTACGAGAAATTCCCCCCCAATCACTGCGAGAAATTCCCCCAATCACTACGAGAAATTCCCCCAATCACTACGAGAAATTCCCCCCCAATCACTGCGAGAAATTCCCCCCCAATCACTGCGAGAAATTCCCTCCAATCACTACGAGAAATTCCCCCCCAATCACTGCGAGAAATTCCCCCCCAATCACTGCGAGAAATTCCCTCCAATCACTGCGAGAAATTCCCCCCCAATCACTGCGAGAAATTCCCCCCAATCACTGCGAGAAATTCCCTCCAATCACTGCGAGAAATTCCCCCCAATCACTGCGAGAAATTCCCCCCAATCACTGCGAGAAATTCCCCCCAATCACTGCGAGAAATTCCCCCCAATCACTGCGAGAAATTCCCCCCAATCACTGCGAGAAATTCCCCCCAATCACTGCGAGAAATTCCCCCAATCACTGCGAGAAATTCCCCCAATCCCTGCGAGAAATTCCCTCCAATCACTGCGAGAAATTCCCCCCAATCACTGCGAGAAATTCCCCCAATCACTGCGAGAAATTCCCCCCAATCACTGCGAGAAATTCCCTCCAATCACTGCGAGAAATTCCCCCCAATCACTGCGAGAAATTCCCCCAATCACTACGAGAAATTCCCCCCAATCACTACGAGAAATTCCCCCCAATCACTACGAGAAATTCCCCCCAATCACTACGAGAAATTCCCCCAATCACTGCGAGAAATTCCCCCAATCCCTGCGAGAAATTCCCTCCAATCACTGCGAGAAATTCCCCCAATCACTGCGAGAAATTCCCCCCAATCACTGCGAGAAATTCCCTCCAATCACTGCGAGAAATTCCCCCCAATCACTGCGAGAAATTCCCCCAATCACTACGAGAAATTCCCCCCAATCACTACGAGAAATTCCCCCAATCACTGCGAGAAATTCCCCCAATCACTGCGAGAAATTCCCCCAATCACTGCGAGAAATTCCCCCAATCACTGCGAGAAATTCCCCCCAATCACTGCGAGAAATTCCCCCCAATCACTACGAGAAATTCCCCCCAATCACTACGAGAAATTCCCCCAATCACTGCGAGAAATTCCCCCCAATCACTGCGAGAAATTCCCCCAATCACTACGAGAAATTCCCCCAATCACTGCGAGAAATTCCCCCCCAATCACTGCGAGAAATTCCCTCCAATCACTGCGAGAAATTCCCCCAATCACTACGAGAAATTCCCCCAATCACTGCGAGAAATTCCCCCCAATCACTGCGAGAAATTCCCCCCAATCACTACGAGAAATTCCCTCCAATCACTGCGAGAAATTCCCCCAATCACTGCGAGAAATTCCCCCAATCACTGCGAGAAATTCCCCCAATCACTGCGAGAAATTCCCCCAATCACTGCGAGAAATTCCCCCCAATCACTGCGAGAAATTCCCCCCAATCACTACGAGAAATTCCCCCCAATCACTGCGAGAAATTCCCCCCAATCACTGCGAGAAATTCCCCCCAATCACTACGAGAAATTCCCCCAATCCCTGCGAGAAATTCCCCCAATCACTGCGAGAAATTCCCCCAATCACTGCGAGAAATTCCCCCCAATCACTACGAGAAATTCCCCCCAATCACTGCGAGAAATTCCCCCCAATCACTACGAGAAATTCCCCCCAATCACTGCGAGAAATTCCCCCCCAATCACTACGAGAAATTCCCCCCAATCACTGCGAGAAATTCCCCCCAATCACTGCGAGAAATTCCCCCCAATCACTACGAGAAATTCCCCCCAATCACTGCGAGAAATTCCCCCCCAATCACTGCGAGAAATTCCCCCCAATCACTGCGAGAAATTCCCCCCAATCACTACGAGAAATTCCCCCCAATCACTGCGAGAAATTCCCCCCAATCACTGCGAGAAATTCCCCCCAATCACTGCGAGAAATTCCCCCAATCACTACGAGAAATTCCCCCCAATCACTACGAGAAATTCCCCCCAATCACTGCGAGAAATCCCCCCAATCACTGCGAGAAATTCCCCCAATCACTGCGAGAAATTCCCCCAATCACTACGAGAAATCCCCCCAATCACTGCGAGAAATTCCCCCAATCACTGCGAGAAATTCCCTCCAATCACTGCGAGAAATTCCCTCCAATCACTGCGAGAAATTCCCCCCCAATCACTGCGAGAAATTCCCCCAATCACTGCGAGAAATTCCCTCCAATCACTGCGAGAAATTCCCTCCAATCACTGCGAGAAATTCCCCCCCAATCACTGCGAGAAATTCCCCCAATCACTACGAGAAATCCCCCCAATCACTGCGAGAAATTCCCCCCAATCACTGCGAGAAATTCCCCCCAATCACTGCGAGAAATTCCCCCCAATCACTGCGAGAAATTCCCCCCAATCACTGCGAGAAATTCCCCCCAATCACTGCGAGAAATTCCCCCAATCACTACGAGAAATTCCCCCCCAATCACTGCGAGAAATTCCCCCCAATCACTACGAGAAATTCCCCCAATCACTACGAGAAATTCCCCCCAATCACTGCGAGAAATTCCCCCCAATCACTACGAGAAATTCCCCCCAATCACTGCGAGAAATTCCCCCCAATCACTGCGAGAAATTCCCCCCAATCACTGCGAGAAATTCCCCCCAATCACTGCGAGAAATTCCCCCCAATCACTGCGAGAAATTCCCCCAATCACTGCGAGAAATCCCCCCCAATCACTACGAGAAATTCCCCCCAATCACTGCGAGAAATTCCCCCCAATCACTGCGAGAAATTCCCCCCAATCACTACGAGAAATTCCCCCCAATCACTGCGAGAAATTCCCCCCAATCACTGCGAGAAATTCCCCCCAATCACTGCGAGAAATTCCCCCCAATCACTGCGAGAAATTCCCCCCAATCACTGCGAGAAATTCCCCCAATCACTGCGAGAAATCCCCCCCAATCACTGCGAGAAATTCCCCCCAATCACTACGAGAAATTCCCCCAATCACTACGAGAAATTCCCCCCAATCACTGCGAGAAATTCCCCCCAATCACTGCGAGAAATTCCCCCAATCACTACGAGAAATTCCCTCCAATCACTACGAGAAATCCCCCCAATCACTACGAGAAATTCCCCCCAATCACTGCGAGAAATTCCCCCAATCACTACGAGAAATTCCCTCCAATCACTGCGAGAAATTCCCTCCAATCACTGCGAGAAATTCCCCAATCACTACGAGAAATTCCCTCCAATCACTGCGAGAAATTCCCCCAATCACTGCGAGAAATTCCCCCAATCACTGCGAGAAATTCCCCCCCAATCACTGCGAGAAATCCCCCCAATCACTGCGAGAAATCCCCCCCAATCACTGCGAGAAATTCCCCCAATCACTGCGAGAAATCCCCCCAATCACTGCGAGAAATTCCCCCAATCACTGCGAGAAATTCCCCCAATCACTACGAGAAATCCCCCCAATCACTGCGAGAAATTCCCCCAATCACTGCGAGAAATTCCCCCAATCACTACGAGAAATTCCCCCCAATCACTGCGAGAAATCCCCCCAATCACTACGAGAAATTCCCCCCAATCACTACGAGAAATTCCCTCCAATCACTGCGAGAAATTCCCCCAATCACTGCGAGAAATTCCCCCCAATCACTGCGAGAAATTCCCCCAATCACTGCGAGAAATTCCCCCCAATCACTGCGAGAAATTCCCCCAATCACTACGAGAAATTCCCCCCAATCACTACGAGAAATTCCCTCCAATCACTGCGAGAAATTCCCCCAATCACTGCGAGAAATCCCCTCCAATCACTGCGAGAAATTCCCCCCAATCCCTGCGAGAAATTCCCCCAATCACTGCGAGAAATCCCCCCAATCACTGCGAGAAATTCCCCCAATCACTGCGAGAAATTCCCCCAATCACTGCGAGAAATTCCCCCAATCACTGCGAGAAATCCCCCCCAATCACTGCGAGAAATTCCCCCCAATCACTACGAGAAATTCCCCCCAATCACTGCGAGAAATTCCCCCCCAATCACTACGAGAAATTCCCCCCAATCACTGCGAGAAATTCCCTCCAATCACTGCGAGAAATTCCCCCCAATCACTGCGAGAAATCCCCCCAATCACTACGAGAAATCCCCCCAATCACTGCGAGAAATTCCCCCCAATCACTACGAGAAATTCCCCCAATCACTACGAGAAATTCCCCCAATCACTACGAGAAATTCCCTCCAATCACTACGAGAAATTCCCCCCAATCACTGCGAGGAATTCCCCCCAATCACTGCGAGAAATCCCCCCAATCACTGCGAGAAATTCCCCCCAATCACTGCGAGAAATTCCCTCCAATCACTGCGAGAAATTCCCCCCAATCACTACGAGAAATTCCCCCCAATCACTACGAGAAATTCCCCCAATCACTACGAGAAATTCCCTCCAATCACTACGAGAAATTCCCTCCAATCACTACGAGAAATTCCCCCCAATCACTACGAGAAATTCCCCCCAATCACTACGAGAAATTCCCCCAATCACTACGAGAAATTCCCCCAATCACTACGAGAAATTCCCCCCAATCACTACGAGAAATTCCCCCCAATCACTACGAGAAATTCCCCCCCAATCACTGCGAGAAATTCCCCCCAATCACTGCGAGAAATTCCCCCCAATCACTACGAGAAATTCCCCCCAATCACTACGAGAAATTCCCCCCAATCACTACGAGAAATTCCCCCCAATCACTGCGAGAAATTCCCCCCAATCACTGCGAGAAATTCCCCAATCACTGCGAGAAATTCCCTCCAATCACTACGAGAAATTCCCCCCAATCACTGCGAGAAATTCCCCCAATCACTACGAGAAATTCCCCCCCAATCACTGCGAGAAATTCCCCCAATCACTGCGAGAAATTCCCCCCAATCACTACGAGAAATTCCCCCAATCACTGCGAGAAATTCCCCCAATCACTACGAGAAATTCCCCCCAATCACTGCGAGAAATTCCCTCCAATCACTGCGAGAAATTCCCCCCAATCACTACGAGAAATTCCCCCCAATCACTGCGAGAAATTCCCTCCAATCACTGCGAGAAATTCCCCCCAATCACTGCGAGAAATTCCCCCAATCAACACCAGTCCCAGTGTCTCCAATCACCTCCACACCAGTCCCAGTGTCTCCAATCACCTCCACACCAGTCCCAGTGTCTCCAATCACCTCCACACCATTCCCAGTGTCTCCAATCACCGCCACACCAGTCCCAGTGTCTCCAATCACCTCCACACCAGTCCCAGTGTCTCCAATCACCTCCACACCAGTCCCAGTGTCTCCAATCACCGCCACACCAGTCACAGTGTCTCCATTCACCTCCACACCAGTCCCAGTGTCTCCATTCACCTCCACACCAGTCCCAGTGTCTCCAATCACCGCCACACCAGTCCCAGTGTCTCCAATCACCTCCACACCAGTCCCAGTGTCTCCATTCACCTTCACACCAGTCCCAGTGTCTCCAGTCACCGCCACACCAGTCCCAGTGTCTCCAATCACCGCCACACCAGTCACAGTGTCTCCATTCACCTTCACACCAGTCCCAGTGTCTCCAATCACCGCCACACCAGTCCCAGTGTCTCCATTCACCTCCACACCAGTCCCAGTGTCTCCAATCACCTCCACACCAGTCCCAGTGTCTCCATTCACCTCCACACCATTCCCAGTGTCTCCAATCACCGCCACACCAGTCACAGTGTCTCCATTCACCTTCACACCAGTCCCAGTGTCTCCATTCACCTCCACACCAGTCCCAGTGTCTCCATTCACCTCCACACCAGTCCCAGTGTCTCCATTCACCTCCACACCAGTCCCAGTGTCTCCATTCACCTCCACACCAGTCCCAGTGTCTCCAGTCACCTCCACACCAGTCCCAGTGTCTCCAATCACAGCCACACCAGTCCCAGTGTCTCCAATCACCACCACACCAGTCACAGTGTCTCCAATCACCTCCACACCAGTCCCAGTGTCTCCAATCACCGCCACACCATTCCCAGTGTCTCCAATCACCGCCACACCAGTCCCAGTGTCTCCAATCACCTCCACACCAGTCCCAGTGTCTCCAATCACCGCCACACCAGTCCCAGTGTCTCCAATCACCGCCACACCAGTCCCAGTGTCTCCAATCACCGCCACACCAGTCCCAGTGTCTCCAATCACCTCCACACCAGTCCCAGTGTCTCCAATCACCGCCACACCAGTCCCAGTGTCTCCAATCACCGCCACACCAGTCCCAGTGTCTCCAATCACCGCCACACCAGTCCCAGTGTCTCCAATCACCTTCACACCAGTCCCAGTGTCTCCAATCACCTTCACACCAGTCCCAGTGTCTCCATTCACCTCCACACCAGTCCCAGTGTCTCCATTCACCTCCACACCAGTCCCAGTGTCTCCAATCACCTTCACACCAGTCCCAGTGTCTCCATTCACCTTCACACCAGTCCCAGTGTCTCCATTCACCTTCACACCAGTCCCAGTGTCTCCAATCACCTCCACACCAGTCACAGTGTATCCAATCACCTCCACACCAGTCCCAGTGTCTCCAATCACCTCCACACCAGTCCCAGTGTCTCCATTCACCTTCACACCAGTCACAGTGTCTCCATTCACCTCCACACCAGTCACAGTGTCTCCATTCACCTTCACACCAGTCACAGTGTATCCAATCACCTCCACACCAGTCCCAGTGTCTCCAATCACCTCCACACCAGTCCCAGTGTCTCCATTCACCTTCACACCAGTCACAGTGTCTCCATTCACCTTCACACCAGTCACAGTGTCTCCATTCACCTTCACACCAGTCACAGTGTCTCCAATCACCGCCACACCAGTCCCAGTGTCTCCATTCACCTCCACACCAGTCCCAGTGTCTCCAATCACCTCCACACCAGTCCCAGTGTCTCCATTCACCTCCACACCAGTCACAGTGTCTCCAATCACTGCCACACCATTCCCAGTGTCTCCAATCACCGCCACACCAGTCCCAGTGTCTCCAATCACCGCCACACCAGTCCCAGTGTCTCCAGTCACCTCCACACCAGTCCCAGTGTCTCCAATCACCTCCACACCAGTCCCAGTGTCTCCATTCACCTCCACACCAGTCACAGTGTCTCCAATCACTGCCACACCATTCCCAGTGTCTCCAATCACCGCCACACCAGTCCCAGTGTCTCCATTCACCTTCACACCAGTCCCAGTGTCTCCATTCACCTTCACACCAGTCCCAGTGTCTCCAGTCACCGCCACACCAGTCCCAGTGTCTCCATTCACCTCCACACCAGTCACAGTGTCTCCATTCACCTCCACACCAGTCCCAGTGTCTCCAATCACCGCCACACCAGTCCCAGTGTCTCCAATCACCTCCACACCAGTCACAGTGTCTCCATTCACCTCCACACCAGTCCCAGTGTCTCCATTCACCTTCACACCAGTCCCAGTGTCTCCAGTCACCGCCACACCAGTCCCAGTGTCTCCAATCACCTCCACACCAGTCCCAGTGTCTCCATTCACCTCCACACCAGTCCCAGTGTCTCCAATCACCTCCACACCAGTCCCAGTGTCTCCAATCACCTCCACACCAGTCCCAGTGTCTCCATTGACCTTCACACCAGTCCCAGTGTCTCCAGTCACCGCCACACCAGTCCCAGTGTCTCCATTCACCTCCACACCAGTCCCAGTGTCTCCATTCACCTCCACACCAGTCCCAGTGTCTCCAATCACCGCCACACCAGTCCCAGTGTCTCCAATCACCTCCACACCAGTCACAGTGTCTCCATTCACCTCCACACCAGTCCCAGTGTCTCCATTCACCTTCACACCAGTCCCAGTGTCTCCATTCACCTCCACACCAGTCCCAGTGTCTCCAATCACCTCCACACCAGTCCCAGTGTCTCCAATCACCGCCACACCAGTCACAGTGTCTCCAATCACCTCCACACCAGTCCCAGTGTCTCCAGTCACCGCCACACCAGTCCCAGTGTATCCAATCACCTCCACACCAGTCCCAGTGTCTCCAATCACCTCCACACCAGTCCCAGTGTCTCCAATCACCGCCACACCATTCCCAGTGTCTCCAATCACCGCCACACCAGTCCCAGTGTATCCAATCACTGCCACACCAGTCCCAGTGTATCCAATCACCTCCACACCAGTCCCAGTGTCTCCATTCACCTTCACACCAGTCCCAGTGTCTCCAATCACCTCCACACCAGTCCCAGTGTCTCCAATCACCGCCACACCAGTCCCAGTGTCTCCAATCACCTCCACACCAGTCCCAGTGTCTCCAATCACCTCCACACCAGTCCCAGTGTCTCCAATCACCTCCACACCATTCCCAGTGTCTCCAATCACCGCCACACCAGTCCCAGTGTCTCCAATCACCTCCACACCAGTCCCAGTGTCTCCAATCACCTCCACACCAGTCCCAGTGTCTCCAATCACCGCCACACCAGTCACAGTGTCTCCATTCACCTCCACACCAGTCCCAGTGTCTCCATTCACCTCCACACCAGTCCCAGTGTCTCCAATCACCGCCACACCAGTCCCAGTGTCTCCAATCACCTCCACACCAGTCCCAGTGTCTCCATTCACCTTCACACCAGTCCCAGTGTCTCCAGTCACCGCCACACCAGTCCCAGTGTCTCCAATCACCGCCACACCAGTCACAGTGTCTCCATTCACCTTCACACCAGTCCCAGTGTCTCCATTCACCTTCACACCAGTCCCAGTGTCTCCAATCACCGCCACACCAGTCCCAGTGTCTCCAATCACCGCCACACCAGTCCCAGTGTCTCCAATCACCTCCACACCAGTCCCAGTGTCTCCAATCACCTCCACACCAGTCCCAGTGTCTCCATTCACCTCCACACCATTCCCAGTGTCTCCAATCACCGCCACACCAGTCACAGTGTCTCCATTCACCTTCACACCAGTCACAGTGTCTCCATTCACCTCCACACCAGTCCCAGTGTCTCCAATCACCTCCACACCAGTCACAGTGTCTCCATTCACCTTCACACCAGTCCCAGTGTCTCCATTCACCTTCACACCAGTCCCAGTGTCTCCATTCACCTCCACACCAGTCCCAGTGTCTCCATTCACCTCCACACCAGTCCCAGTGTCTCCATTCACCTCCACACCAGTCCCAGTGTCTCCATTCACCTCCACACCAGTCCCAGTGTCTCCAGTCACCTCCACACCAGTCACAGTGTCTCCAATCACAGCCACACCAGTCCCAGTGTCTCCAATCACCACCACACCAGTCACAGTGTCTCCAATCACCTCCACACCAGTCCCAGTGTCTCCAATCACCGCCACACCATTCCCAGTGTCTCCAATCACCGCCACACCAGTCCCAGTGTCTCCAATCACCTCCACACCAGTCCCAGTGTCTCCAATCACCGCCACACCAGTCCCAGTGTCTCCAATCACCGCCACACCAGTCCCAGTGTCTCCAATCACCGCCACACCAGTCCCAGTGTCTCCAATCACCTCCACACCAGTCCCAGTGTCTCCAATCACCGCCACACCAGTCCCAGTGTCTCCAATCACCGCCACACCAGTCCCAGTGTCTCCAATCACCGCCACACCAGTCCCAGTGTCTCCAATCACCGCCACACCAGTCCCAGTGTCTCCAATCACCTTCACACCAGTCCCAGTGTCTCCATTCACCTCCACACCAGTCCCAGTGTCTCCATTCACCTCCACACCAGTCCCAGTGTCTCCAATCACCTTCACACCAGTCCCAGTGTCTCCATTCACCTTCACACCAGTCCCAGTGTCTCCATTCACCTTCACACCAGTCCCAGTGTCTCCAATCACCTCCACACCAGTCACAGTGTATCCAATCACCTCCACACCAGTCCCAGTGTCTCCAATCACCTCCACACCAGTCCCAGTGTCTCCATTCACCTTCACACCAGTCACAGTGTCTCCAATCACCTTCACACCAGTCACAGTGTCTCCATTCACCTTCACACCAGTCACAGTGTCTCCAATCACCGCCACACCAGTCCCAGTGTCTCCATTCACCTCCACACCAGTCCCAGTGTCTCCAATCACCTCCACACCAGTCCCAGTGTCTCCATTCACCTCCACACCAGTCACAGTGTCTCCAATCACTGCCACACCATTCCCAGTGTCTCCAATCACCGCCACACCAGTCCCAGTGTCTCCAATCACCGCCACACCAGTCCCAGTGTCTCCATTCACCTCCACACCAGTCCCAGTGTCTCCAATCACCTCCACACCAGTCCCAGTGTCTCCATTCACCTCCACACCAGTCACAGTGTCTCCAATCACTGCCACACCATTCCCAGTGTCTCCAATCACCGCCACACCAGTCCCAGTGTCTCCATTCACCTTCACACCAGTCCCAGTGTCTCCAGTCACCTCCACACCAGTCCCAGTGTCTCCAATCACCTCCACACCAGTCCCAGTGTCTCCATTCACCTCCACACCAGTCACAGTGTCTCCAATCACTGCCACACCATTCCCAGTGTCTCCAATCACCTCCACACCAGTCCCAGTGTCTCCATTCACCTTCACACCAGTCCCAGTGTCTCCATTCACCTTCACACCAGTCCCAGTGTCTCCAGTCACCGCCACACCAGTCCCAGTGTCTCCATTCACCTCCACACCAGTCACAGTGTCTCCATTCACCTCCACACCAGTCCCAGTGTCTCCAATCACCGCCACACCAGTCCCAGTGTCTCCAATCACCTCCACACCAGTCACAGTGTCTCCATTCACCTCCACACCAGTCCCAGTGTCTCCATTCACCTTCACACCAGTCCCAGTGTCTCCATTCACCTCCACACCAGTCCCAGTGTCTCCATTCACCTCCACACCAGTCCCAGTGTCTCCAATCACCGCCACACCAGTCCCAGTGTCTCCAATCACCTCCACACCAGTCACAGTGTCTCCATTCACCTCCACACCAGTCCCAGTGTCTCCATTCACCTTCACACCAGTCCCAGTGTCTCCATTCACCTCCACACCAGTCCCAGTGTCTCCAATCACCTCCACACCAGTCCCAGTGTCTCCAATCACCGCCACACCAGTCACAGTGTCTCCAATCACCTCCACACCAGTCCCAGTGTCTCCAGTCACCGCCACACCAGTCCCAGTGTATCCAATCACCTCCACACCAGTCCCAGTGTCTCCAATCACCTCCACACCAGTCCCAGTGTCTCCAATCACCGCCACACCATTCCCAGTGTCTCCAATCACCGCCACACCAGTCCCAGTGTATCCAATCACCTCCACACCAGTCCCAGTGTCTCCATTCACCTTCACACCAGTCCCAGTGTCTCCAATCACCTCCACACCAGTCCCAGTGTCTCCAATCACCTCCACACCAGTCCCAGTGTCTCCATTCACCTCCACACCAGTCACAGTGTATCCAATCACCTCCACACCAGTCCCAGTGTCTCCAATCACCTCCACACCAGTCCCAGTGTCTCCATTCACCTTCACACCAGTCACAGTGTCTCCATTCACCTCCACACCAGTCCCAGTGTCTCCAATCACCGCCACACCAGTCCCAGTGTCTCCATTCACCTCCACACCAGTCCCAGTGTCTCCAATCACCTCCACACCAGTCCCAGTGTCTCCATTCACCTTCACACCAGTCACAGTGTCTCCATTCACCTTCACACCAGTCCCAGTGTCTCCATTCACCTCCACACCAGTCACAGTGTCTCCATTCACCTCCACACCAGTCCCAGTGTCTCCAGTCACCGCCACACCAGTCCCAGTGTCTCCATTCACCTCCACACCAGTCCCAGTGTCTCCAATCACCTTCACACCAGTCCCAGTGTCTCCATTCACCTTCACACCAGTCCCAGTGTCTCCATTCACCTCCACACCAGTCCCAGTGTCTCCATTCACCTCCACACCAGTCCCAGTGTCTCCAATCACCTCCACACCAGTCACAGTGTCTCCATTCACCTCCACACCAGTCCCAGTGTCTCCATTCACCTCCACACCAGTCCCAGTGTCTCCATTCACCTCCACACCAGTCACAGTGTCTCCAATCACCTTCACACCAGTCCCAGTGTCTCCATTCACCTCCACACCAGTCCCAGTGTCTCCATTCACCTCCACACCAGTCCCAGTGTCTCCATTCACCTCCACACCAGTCCCAGTGTCTCCAGTCACCGCCACACCAGTCCCAGTGTCTCCATTCACCTCCACACCAGTCCCAGTGTCTCCAATCACCTCCACACCAGTCACAGTGTCTCCATTCACCTCCACACCAGTCCCAGTGTCTCCATTCACCTCCACACCAGTCCCAGTGTCTCCAGTCACCTCCACACCAGTCCCAGTGTCTCCAGTCACCTCCACACCAGTCCCAGTGTCTCCAGTCACCTCCACACCAGTCCCAGTGTCTCCAATCACCTCCACACCAGTCCCAGTGTCTCCAATCACCGCCACACCAGTCCCAGTGTCTCCAATCACCGCCACACCAGTCCCAGTGTCTCCAATCACCGCCACACCAGTCCCAGTGTCTCCATTCACCTCCACACCAGTCCCAGTGTCTCCAATCACCTCCACACCAGTCCCAGTGTCTCCAATCACCGCCACACCAGTCCCAGTGTATCCAATCACCTCCACACCAGTCCCAGTGTCTCCAATCACCTCCACACCAGTCCCAGTGTCTCCAATCACCTCCACACCAGTCACAGTGTCTCCAATCACCGCCACACCAGTCCCAGTGTCTCCAATCACCTCCACACCAGTCCCAGTGTCTCCAATCACCTCCACACCAGTCCCAGTGTCTCCAATCACCGCCACACCAGTCCCAGTGTCTCCAATCACCGCCACACCAGTCCCAGTGTCTCCAATCACCGCCACACCAGTCCCAGTGTCTCCAATCACCTCCACACCAGTCCCAGTGTCTCCAATCACCTCCACACCAGTCCCAGTGTCTCCAATCACCGCCACACCAGTCCCAGTGTCTCCAATCACCGCCACACCAGTCCCAGTGTCTCCAATCACCGCCACACCAGTCCCAGTGTCTCCATTCACCTCCACACCAGTCCCAGTGTCTCCAATCACCTCCACACCAGTCCCAGTGTCTCCAATCACCGCCACACCAGTCCCAGTGTATCCAATCACCTCCACACCAGTCCCAGTGTCTCCAATCACCTCCACACCAGTCCCAGTGTCTCCAATCACCGCCACACCAGTCCCAGTGTCTCCATTCACCTCCACACCAGTCCCAGTGTCTCCAATCACCTCCACACCAGTCCCAGTGTCTCCAATCACCGCCACACCAGTCCCAGTGTATCCAATCACCTCCACACCAGTCCCAGTGTCTCCAATCACCTCCACACCAGTCCCAGTGTCTCCAATCACCTCCACACCAGTCACAGTGTCTCCAATCACCGCCACACCAGTCCCAGTGTCTCCAATCACCGCCACACCAGTCCCAGTGTCTCCAATCACCGCCACACCAGTCCCAGTGTCTCCATTCACCTTCACACCAGTCCCAGTGTCTCCATTCACCTTCACACCAGTCCCAGTGTCTCCAATCACCGCCACACCAGTCCCAGTGTCTCCATTCACCTCCACACCAGTCCCAGTGTCTCCAATCACCTCCACACCAGTCCCAGTGTCTCCAATCACCGCCACACCAGTCCCAGTGTCTCCATTCACCTCCACACCAGTCCCAGTGTCTCCAATCACCTCCACACCAGTCCCAGTGTCTCCAATCACCGCCACACCAGTCACAGTGTCTCCAATCACCTCCACACCAGTCCCAGTGTCTCCAATCACCTCCACACCAGTCACAGTGTCTCCAATCACCGCCACACCAGTCCCAGTGTCTCCAATCACCGCCACACCAGTCCCAGTGTCTCCAATCACCGCCACACCAGTCCCAGTGTATCCAATCACCTCCACACCAGTCCCAGTGTCTCCAATCACCTCCACACCAGTCCCAGTGTCTCCAATCACCGCCACACCAGTCCCAGTGTCTCCATTCACCTCCACACCAGTCCCAGTGTATCCAATCACCTCCACACCAGTCCCAGTGTCTCCAATCACCTCCACACCAGTCCCAGTGTCTCCAATCACCTCCACACCAGTCACAGTGTCTCCAATCACCGCCACACCAGTCCCAGTGTCTCCAATCACCGCCACACCAGTCCCAGTGTCTCCAATCACCGCCACACCAGTCCCAGTGTCTCCATTCACCTTCACACCAGTCCCAGTGTCTCCATTCACCTTCACACCAGTCCCAGTGTCTCCATTCACCTTCACACCAGTCCCAGTGTCTCCAGTCACCGCCACACCAGTCCCAGTGTCTCCATTCACCTCCACACCAGTCCCAGTGTCTCCAATCACCTCCACACCAGTCCCAGTGTCTCCATTCACCTCCACACCAGTCCCAGTGTCTCCATTCACCTTCACACCAGTCCCAGTGTCTCCATTCACCTTCACACCAGTCCCAGTGTCTCCATTCACCTTCACACCAGTCCCAGTGTCTCCAGTCACCGCCACACCAGTCCCAGTGTCTCCAATCACCTCCACACCAGTCCCAGTGTCTCCATTCACCTCCACACCAGTCCCAGTGTATCCAATCACCTCCACACCAGTCCCAGTGTCTCCAATCACCTCCACACCAGTCACAGTGTCTCCATTCACCTCCACACCAGTCCCAGTGTCTCCAATCACCTCCACACCAGTCCCAGTGTCTCCATTCACCTTCACACCAGTCCCAGTGTCTCCATTCACCTTCACACCAGTCCCAGTGTCTCCAATCACCTCCACACCAGTCCCAGTGTCTCCAATCACCGCCACACCAGTCCCAGTGTCTCCATTCACCTCCACACCATTCCCAGTGTCTCCAATCACCGCCACACCAGTCCCAGTGTCTCCATTCACCTCCACACCATTCCCAGTGTCTCCAATCACCTTCACACCAGTCCCAGTGTCTCCAATCACCTCCACACCAGTCCCAGTGTCTCCATTCACCTCCACACCAGTCACAGTGTCTCCAATCACCGCCACACCAGTCCCAGTGTCTCCAATCACCTCCACACCAGTCCCAGTGTATCCAATCACCTCCACACCAGTCCCAGTGTCTCCAATCACCGCCACACCAGTCCCAGTGTCTCCATTCACCTCCACACCATTCCCAGTGTCTCCAATCACCGCCACACCAGTCCCAGTGTCTCCATTCACCTCCACACCATTCCCAGTGTCTCCAATCACCTTCACACCAGTCCCAGTGTCTCCAATCACCTCCACACCAGTCCCAGTGTCTCCATTCACCTCCACACCAGTCAAAGTGTCTCCAATCACCGCCACACCAGTCCCAGTGTCTCCAATCACCTCCACACCAGTCCCAGTGTCTCCAATCACCGCCACACCAGTCCCAGTGTCTCCATTCACCTCCACACCATTCCCAGTGTCTCCAATCACCGCCACACCAGTCCCAGTGTCTCCATTCACCTCCACACCATTCCCAGTGTCTCCAATCACCTTCACACCAGTCCCAGTGTCTCCAATCACCTCCACACCAGTCCCAGTGTCTCCATTCACCTCCACACCAGTCACAGTGTCTCCAATCACCGCCACACCAGTCCCAGTGTCTCCATTCACCTCCACACCAGTCCCAGTGTATCCAATCACCGCCACACCAGTCCCAGTGTCTCCAATCACCGCCACACCAGTCCCAGTGTCTCCAATCACCTCCACACCAGTCCCAGTGTCTCCATTCACCTTCACACCAGTCCCAGTGTCTCCATTCACCTTCACACCAGTCCCAGTGTCTCCATTCACCTTCACACCAGTCCCAGTGTCTCCATTCACCTTCACACCAGTCCCAGTGTCTCCAATCACCGCCACACCAGTCCCAGTGTCTCCATTCACCTCCACACCAGTCCCAGTGTCTCCATTCACCTTCACACCAGTCCCAGTGTCTCCATTCACCTTCACACCAGTCCCAGTGTCTCCATTCACCTTCACACCAGTCCCAGTGTCTCCAATCACCTACACACCAGTCACAGTGTCTCCAATCACCGCCACACCAGTCCCAGTGTCTCCATTCACCTCCACACCAGTCCCAGTGTCTCCATTCACCTCCACACCAGTCCCAGTGTCTCCATTCACCTCCACACCAGTCACAGTGTCTCCAATCACCTCCACACCAGTCACAGTGTCTCCATTCACCTCCACACCAGTCCCAGTGTCTCCAATCACCGCCACACCAGTCCCAGTGTCTCCAATCACCGCCACACCAGTCCCAGTGTCTCCAATCACCTCCACACCAGTCCCAGTGTCTCCAATCACCTCCACACCAGTCCCAGTGTCTCCATTCACCTCCACACCATTCCCAGTGTCTCCAATCACCGCCACACCAGTCACAGTGTCTCCATTCACCTTCACACCAGTCACAGTGTCTCCATTCACCTCCACACCAGTCCCAGTGTCTCCAATCACCGCCACACCAGTCCCAGTGTCTCCAATCACCTCCACACCAGTCACAGTGTCTCCATTCACCTTCACACCAGTCACAGTGTCTCCATTCACCTCCACACCAGTCCCAGTGTCTCCAATCACCTCCACACCAGTCCCAGTGTCTCCATTCACCTCCACACCAGTCCCAGTGTCTCCATTCACCTCCACACCAGTCCCAGTGTCTCCATTCACCTCCACACCAGTCCCAGTGTCTCCAGTCACCTCCACACCAGTCACAGTGTCTCCAATCACAGCCACACCAGTCCCAGTGTCTCCAATCACCACCACACCAGTCACAGTGTCTCCAATCACCTCCACACCAGTCCCAGTGTCTCCAATCACCGCCACACCATTCCCAGTGTCTCCAATCACCGCCACACCAGTCCCAGTGTATCCAATCACCTCCACACCAGTCACAGTGTCTCCAATCACCTCCACACCAGTCCCAGTGTCTCCAATCACCTCCACACCAGTCACAGTGTCTCCAATCACCGCCACACCAGTCCCAGTGTCTCCAATCACCGCCACACCAGTCCCAGTGTATCCAATCACCGCCACACCAGTCCCAGTGTCTCCATTCACCTTCACACCAGTCCCAGTGTCTCCATTCACCTCCACACCAGTCCCAGTGTCTCCATTCACCTTCACACCAGTCCCAGTGTCTCCATTCACCTTCACACCAGTCCCAGTGTCTCCATTCACCTTCACACCAGTCCCAGTGTCTCCAATCACCTCCACACCAGTCCCAGTGTCTCCAATCACCGCCACACCAGTCCCAGTGTATCCAATCACCTCCACACCAGTCCCAGTGTCTCCAATCACCTCCACACCAGTCCCAGTGTCTCCAATCACCTCCACACCAGTCACAGTGTCTCCAATCACCTCCACACCAGTCCCAGTGTCTCCAATCACCTCCACACCAGTCCCAGTGTCTCCATTCACCTTCACACCAGTCCCAGTGTCTCCAGTCACCGCCACACCAGTCCCAGTGTCTCCATTCACCTCCACACCAGTCACAGTGTCTCCATTCACCTCCACACCAGTCCCAGTGTCTCCAATCACCTCCACACCAGTCCCAGTGTCTCCAATCACCTCCACACCAGTCCCAGTGTCTCCAATCACCGCCACACCAGTCCCAGTGTCTCCATTCACCTCCACACCAGTCCCAGTGTCTCCAATCACCTCCACACCAGTCCCAGTGTCTCCATTCACCTCCACACCAGTCACAGTGTCTCCAATCACTGCCACACCATTCCCAGTGTCTCCAATCACCGCCACACCAGTCCCAGTGTCTCCATTCACCTTCACACCAGTCCCAGTGTCTCCATTCACCTTCACACCAGTCCCAGTGTCTCCATTCACCTTCACACCAGTCCCAGTGTCTCCAGTCACCGCCACACCAGTCCCAGTGTCTCCATTCACCTCCACACCAGTCACAGTGTCTCCATTCACCTCCACACCAGTCCCAGTGTCTCCAATCACCTCCACACCAGTCCCAGTGTCTCCAATCACCTCCACACCAGTCCCAGTGTCTCCATTGACCTTCACACCAGTCCCAGTGTCTCCAGTCACCGCCACACCAGTCCCAGTGTCTCCATTCACCTCCACACCAGTCACAGTGTCTCCATTCACCTCCACACCAGTCCCAGTGTCTCCAATCACCGCCACACCAGTCCCAGTGTCTCCAATCACCTCCACACCAGTCACAGTGTCTCCATTCACCTCCACACCAGTCCCAGTGTCTCCATTCACCTTCACACCAGTCCCAGTGTCTCCATTCACCTCCACACCAGTCCCAGTGTCTCCATTCACCTCCACACCAGTCCCAGTGTCTCCAATCACCTCCACACCAGTCCCAGTGTCTCCAATCACCGCCACACCATTCCCAGTGTCTCCAATCACCGCCACACCAGTCCCAGTGTATCCAATCACCGCCACACCAGTCCCAGTGTCTCCATTCACCTCCACACCAGTCCCAGTGTCTCCAATCACCTCCACACCAGTCCCAGTGTCTCCATTCACCTTCACACCAGTCCCAGTGTCTCCAATCACCTCCACACCAGTCCCAGTGTCTCCAATCACCTCCACACCAGTCCCAGTGTCTCCATTCACCTCCACACCAGTCACAGTGTATCCAATCACCTCCACACCAGTCCCAGTGTCTCCAATCACCTCCACACCAGTCCCAGTGTCTCCATTCACCTTCACACCAGTCCCAGTGTCTCCATTCACCTCCACACCAGTCCCAGTGTCTCCAATCACCTCCACACCAGTCACAGTGTCTCCATTCACCTCCACACCAGTCCCAGTGTCTCCAATCACCGCCACACCAGTCCCAGTGTCTCCAATCACCTCCACACCAGTCCCAGTGTCTCCATTCACCTCCACACCAGTCACAGTGTCTCCAATCACCTTCACACCAGTCCCAGTGTCTCCATTCACCTCCACACCAGTCCCAGTGTCTCCATTCACCTCCACACCAGTCACAGTGTCTCCATTCACCTCCACACCAGTCCCAGTGTATCCAATCACCGCCACACCAGTCCCAGTGTCTCCATTCACCTTCACACCAGTCCCAGTGTCTCCAATCACCGCCACACCAGTCCCAGTGTCTCCAATCACCTCCACACCAGTCACAGTGTCTCCATTCACCTCCACACCAGTCCCAGTGTCTCCATTCACCTCCACACCAGTCCCAGTGTCTCCAATCACCTCCACACCAGTCCCAGTGTCTCCATTCACCTTCACACCAGTCCCAGTGTCTCCAATCACCTCCACACCAGTCCCAGTGTCTCCAATCACCTCCACACCAGTCCCAGTGTCTCCATTCACCTCCACACCAGTCACAGTGTATCCAATCACCTCCACACCAGTCCCAGTGTCTCCAATCACCTCCACACCAGTCACAGTGTCTCCATTCACCTCCACACCAGTCCCAGTGTCTCCATTCACCTCCACACCAGTCCCAGTGTCTCCAATCACCTCCACACCAGTCCCAGTGTCTCCATTCACCTCCACACCAGTCACAGTGTATCCATTCACCTCCACACCAGTCCCAGTGTCTCCAATCACCTCCACACCAGTCACAGTGTCTCCATTCACCTCCACACCAGTCCCAGTGTCTCCATTCACCTCCACACCAGTCCCAGTGTCTCCAATCACCTCCACACCAGTCCCAGTGTCTCCATTCACCTCCACACCAGTCACAGTGTCTCCAATCACCTTCACACCAGTCCCAGTGTCTCCATTCACCTCCACACCAGTCCCAGTGTCTCCATTCACCTCCACACCAGTCACAGTGTCTCCATTCACCTCCACACCAGTCCCAGTGTATCCAATCACCGCCACACCAGTCCCAGTGTCTCCATTCACCTTCACACCAGTCCCAGTGTCTCCAATCACCGCCACACCAGTCCCAGTGTCTCCAATCACCTCCACACCAGTCACAGTGTCTCCATTCACCTCCACACCAGTCCCAGTGTCTCCATTCACCTCCACACCAGTCCCAGTGTCTCCAATCACCTCCACACCAGTCCCAGTGTCTCCATTCACCTTCACACCAGTCCCAGTGTCTCCAATCACCTCCACACCAGTCCCAGTGTCTCCAATCACCTCCACACCAGTCCCAGTGTCTCCATTCACCTCCACACCAGTCACAGTGTATCCAATCACCTCCACACCAGTCCCAGTGTCTCCAATCACCTCCACACCAGTCACAGTGTCTCCATTCACCTCCACACCAGTCCCAGTGTCTCCATTCACCTCCACACCAGTCCCAGTGTCTCCAATCACCTCCACACCAGTCCCAGTGTCTCCATTCACCTCCACACCAGTCACAGTGTCTCCATTCACCTCCACACCAGTCACAGTGTATCCAATCACCTCCACACCAGTCCCAGTGTCTCCAATCACCTCCACACCAGTCACAGTGTCTCCATTCACCTCCACACCAGTCCCAGTGTCTCCAATCACCTCCACACCAGTCACAGTGTCTCCATTCACCTCCACACCAGTCCCAGTGTCTCCATTCACCTCCACACCAGTCCCAGTGTCTCCAATCACCTCCACACCAGTCCCAGTGTCTCCATTCACCTCCACACCAGTCCCAGTGTCTCCAATCACCTCCACACCAGTCCCAGTGTCTCCATTCACCTCCACACCAGTCCCAGTGTCTCCAGTCACCGCCACACCAGTCCCAGTGTCTCCATTCACCTCCACACCAGTCCCAGTGTCTCCAATCACCTCCACACCAGTCACAGTGTCTCCATTCACCTCCACACCAGTCCCAGTGTCTCCAATCACCGCCACACCAGTCCCAGTGTCTCCAATCACCGCCACACCAGTCCCAGTGTCTCCAATCACCTCCACACCAGTCCCAGTGTCTCCAATCACCTCCACACCAGTCCCAGTGTCTCCATTCACCTCCACACCATTCCCAGTGTCTCCAATCACCGCCACACCAGTCACAGTGTCTCCATTCACCTTCACACCAGTCACAGTGTCTCCATTCACCTCCACACCAGTCCCAGTGTCTCCAATCACCGCCACACCAGTCCCAGTGTCTCCAATCACCTCCACACCAGTCACAGTGTCTCCATTCACCTTCACACCAGTCCCAGTGTCTCCATTCACCTTCACACCAGTCCCAGTGTCTCCATTCACCTCCACACCAGTCCCAGTGTCTCCATTCACCTCCACACCAGTCCCAGTGTCTCCATTCACCTCCACACCAGTCCCAGTGTCTCCATTCACCTCCACACCAGTCCCAGTGTCTCCAGTCACCTCCACACCAGTCACAGTGTCTCCAATCACAGCCACACCAGTCCCAGTGTCTCCAATCACCACCACACCAGTCACAGTGTCTCCAATCACCTCCACACCAGTCCCAGTGTCTCCAATCACCGCCACACCATTCCCAGTGTCTCCAATCACCGCCACACCAGTCCCAGTGTCTCCAATCACCTCCACACCAGTCCCAGTGTCTCCAATCACCGCCACACCAGTCCCAGTGTCTCCAATCACCGCCACACCAGTCCCAGTGTCTCCAATCACCGCCACACCAGTCCCAGTGTCTCCAATCACCTCCACACCAGTCCCAGTGTCTCCAATCACCGCCACACCAGTCCCAGTGTCTCCAATCACCGCCACACCAGTCCCAGTGTCTCCAATCACCGCCACACCAGTCCCAGTGTCTCCAATCACCGCCACACCAGTCCCAGTGTCTCCATTCACCTTCACACCAGTCCCAGTGTCTCCATTCACCTTCACACCAGTCCCAGTGTCTCCATTCACCTTCACACCAGTCCCAGTGTCTCCAATCACCTCCACACCAGTCACAGTGTATCCAATCACCTCCACACCAGTCCCAGTGTCTCCAATCACCTCCACACCAGTCCCAGTGTCTCCATTCACCTTCACACCAGTCACAGTGTCTCCAATCACCTTCACACCAGTCACAGTGTCTCCATTCACCTTCACACCAGTCACAGTGTCTCCAATCACCGCCACACCAGTCCCAGTGTCTCCATTCACCTCCACACCAGTCCCAGTGTCTCCAATCACCTCCACACCAGTCCCAGTGTCTCCATTCACCTCCACACCAGTCACAGTGTCTCCAATCACCGCCACACCAGTCCCAGTGTCTCCAATCACCGCCACACCAGTCCCAGTGTCTCCATTCACCTCCACACCAGTCCCAGTGTCTCCAATCACCTCCACACCAGTCCCAGTGTCTCCATTCACCTCCACACCAGTCACAGTGTCTCCAATCACTGCCACACCATTCCCAGTGTCTCCAATCACCGCCACACCAGTCCCAGTGTCTCCATTCACCTTCACACCAGTCCCAGTGTCTCCATTCACCTTCACACCAGTCCCAGTGTCTCCATTCACCTTCACACCAGTGCCAGTGTCTCCAGTCACCGCCACACCAGTCCCAGTGTCTCCATTCACCTCCACACCAGTCACAGTGTCTCCATTCACCTCCACACCAGTCCCAGTGTCTCCAATCACCGCCACACCAGTCCCAGTGTCTCCAATCACCTCCACACCAGTCACAGTGTCTCCATTCACCTCCACACCAGTCCCAGTGTCTCCATTCACCTTCACACCAGTCCCAGTGTCTCCAGTCACTGCCACACCAGTCCCAGTGTCTCCAATCACCTCCACACCAGTCCCAGTGTCTCCATTCACCTCCACACCAGTCCCAGTGTCTCCAATCACCTCCACACCAGTCCCAGTGTCTCCAATCACCTCCACACCAGTCCCAGTGTCTCCATTGACCTTCACACCAGTCCCAGTGTCTCCAGTCACCGCCACACCAGTCCCAGTGTCTCCATTCACCTCCACACCAGTCACAGTGTCTCCATTCACCTCCACACCAGTCCCAGTGTCTCCAATCACCGCCACACCAGTCCCAGTGTCTCCAATCACCTCCACACCAGTCACAGTGTCTCCATTCACCTCCACACCAGTCCCAGTGTCTCCATTCACCTTCACACCAGTCCCAGTGTCTCCATTCACCTCCACACCAGTCCCAGTGTCTCCATTCACCTCCACACCAGTCCCAGTGTCTCCAATCACCTCCACACCAGTCCCAGTGTCTCCAATCACCGCCACACCATTCCCAGTGTCTCCATTCACCTCCACACCAGTCCCAGTGTCTCCAATCACCTCCACACCAGTCCCAGTGTATCCAATCACCTCCACACCAGTCCCAGTGTCTCCAATCACCGCCACACCAGTCCCAGTGTATCCAATCACCTCCACACCAGTCCCAGTGTCTCCAATCACCTCCACACCAGTCCCAGTGTCTCCAATCACCGCCACACCATTCCCAGTGTCTCCAATCACCGCCACACCAGTCCCAGTGTATCCAATCACCTCCACACCAGTCCCAGTGTCTCCAATCACCTCCACACCAGTCCCAGTGTCTCCAATCACCTCCACACCAGTCCCAGTGTCTCCAATCACCGCCACACCAGTCCCAGTGTCTCCAATCACCGCCACACCAGTCCCAGTGTATCCAATCACCGCCACACCAGTCCCAGTGTCTCCATTCACCTTCACACCAGTCCCAGTGTCTCCAATCACCGCCACACCAGTCCCAGTGTCTCCAATCACCTCCACACCAGTCACAGTGTCTCCATTCACCTCCACACCAGTCCCAGTGTCTCCAATCACCGCCACACCAGTCCCAGTGTCTCCATTCACCTTCACACCAGTCCCAGTGTCTCCAATCACCTCCACACCAGTCCCAGTGTCTCCAATCACCTCCACACCAGTCCCAGTGTCTCCATTCACCTCCACACCAGTCACAGTGTATCCAATCACCTCCACACCAGTCCCAGTGTCTCCAATCACCTCCACACCAGTCACAGTGTCTCCATTCACCTCCACACCAGTCCCAGTGTCTCCATTCACCTCCACACCAGTCCCAGTGTCTCCAATCACCTCCACACCAGTCCCAGTGTCTCCATTCACCTCCACACCAGTCACAGTGTCTCCAATCACCTTCACACCAGTCCCAGTGTCTCCATTCACCTCCACACCAGCCCAGTGTCTCCATTCACCTCCACACCAGTCACAGTGTCTCCATTCACCTCCACACCAGTCCCAGTGTCTCCAGTCACCGCCACACCAGTCCCAGTGTCTCCATTCACCTCCACACCAGTCCCAGTGTCTCCAATCACCTCCACACCAGTCACAGTGTCTCCATTCACCTCCACACCAGTCCCAGTGTCTCCAATCACCGCCACACCAGTCCCAGTGTCTCCAATCACCGCCACACCAGTCCCAGTGTCTCCAATCACCTCCACACCAGTCCCAGTGTCTCCAATCACCTCCACACCAGTCCCAGTGTCTCCATTCACCTCCACACCATTCCCAGTGTCTCCAATCACCGCCACACCAGTCACAGTGTCTCCATTCACCTTCACACCAGTCACAGTGTCTCCATTCACCTCCACACCAGTCCCAGTGTCTCCAATCACCGCCACACCAGTCCCAGTGTCTCCAATCACCTCCACACCAGTCACAGTGTCTCCATTCACCTTCACACCAGTCCCAGTGTCTCCATTCACCTTCACACCAGTCCCAGTGTCTCCATTCACCTCCACACCAGTCCCAGTGTCTCCATTCACCTCCACACCAGTCCCAGTGTCTCCATTCACCTCCACACCAGTCCCAGTGTCTCCATTCACCTCCACACCAGTCCCAGTGTCTCCAGTCACCTCCACACCAGTCACAGTGTCTCCAATCACAGCCACACCAGTCCCAGTGTCTCCAATCACCACCACACCAGTCACAGTGTCTCCAATCACCTCCACACCAGTCCCAGTGTCTCCAATCACCGCCACACCATTCCCAGTGTCTCCAATCACCGCCACACCAGTCCCAGTGTCTCCAATCACCTCCACACCAGTCCCAGTGTCTCCAATCACCGCCACACCAGTCCCAGTGTCTCCAATCACCGCCACACCAGTCCCAGTGTCTCCAATCACCGCCACACCAGTCCCAGTGTCTCCAATCACCTCCACACCAGTCCCAGTGTCTCCAATCACCTCCACACCAGTCCCAGTGTCTCCAATCACCGCCACACCAGTCCCAGTGTCTCCAATCACCGCCACACCAGTCCCAGTGTCTCCAATCACCGCCACACCAGTCCCAGTGTCTCCATTCACCTTCACACCAGTCCCAGTGTCTCCATTCACCTCCACACCAGTCCCAGTGTCTCCATTCACCTTCACACCAGTCCCAGTGTCTCCATTCACCTTCACACCAGTCCCAGTGTCTCCATTCACCTTCACACCAGTCCCAGTGTCTCCAATCACCTCCACACCAGTCACAGTGTATCCAATCACCTCCACACCAGTCCCAGTGTCTCCAATCACCTCCACACCAGTCCCAGTGTCTCCATTCACCTTCACACCAGTCACAGTGTCTCCAATCACCTTCACACCAGTCACAGTGTCTCCAATCACCGCCACACCAGTCCCAGTGTCTCCAATCACCGCCACACCAGTCCCAGTGTCTCCATTCACCTCCACACCAGTCCCAGTGTCTCCAATCACCTCCACACCAGTCCCAGTGTCTCCATTCACCTCCACACCAGTCACAGTGTGTCCAATCACTGCCACACCATTCCCAGTGTCTCCAATCACCGCCACACCAGTCCCAGTGTCTCCATTCACCTCCACACCAGTCCCAGTGTCTCCAATCACCTCCACACCAGTCCCAGTGTCTCCATTCACCTCCACACCAGTCCCAGTGTCTCCAATCACCTCCACACCAGTCCCAGTGTCTCCATTCACCTCCACACCAGTCACAGTGTCTCCAATCACTGCCACACCATTCCCAGTGTCTCCAATCACCGCCACACCAGTCCCAGTGTCTCCAATCACCGCCACACCAGTCCCAGTGTCTCCATTCACCTCCACACCAGTCCCAGTGTCTCCAATCACCTCCACACCAGTCCCAGTGTCTCCATTCACCTTCACACCAGTCCCAGTGTCTCCAGTCACCGCCACACCAGTCCCAGTGTCTCCAATCACCTCCACACCAGTCCCAGTGTCTCCATTCACCTCCACACCAGTCCCAGTGTCTCCAATCACCTCCACACCAGTCCCAGTGTCTCCAATCACCTCCACACCAGTCCCAGTGTCTCCATTGACCTTCACACCAGTCCCAGTGTCTCCAGTCACCGCCACACCAGTCCCAGTGTCTCCATTCACCTTCACACCAGTCCCAGTGTCTCCAATCACCGCCACACCAGTCCCAGTGTCTCCAATCACCTCCACACCAGTCACAGTGTCTCCAATCACCTCCACACCAGTCCCAGTGTCTCCATTCACCTCCACACCAGTCCCAGTGTCTCCATTCACCTCCACACCAGTCCCAGTGTCTCCAATCACCTCCACACCAGTCCCAGTGTCTCCATTCACCTCCACACCAGTCCCAGTGTCTCCAATCACCTCCACACCAGTCCCAGTGTCTCCATTCACCTCCACACCAGTCACAGTGTATCCAATCACCTCCACACCAGTCCCAGAGTCTCCAATCACCTCCACACCAGTCCCAGTGTCTCCAATCACCGCCACACCATTCCCAGTGTCTCCAATCACCGCCACACCAGTCCCAGTGTATCCAATCACCTCCACACCAGTCCCAGTGTCTCCAATCACCTCCACACCAGTCCCAGTGTCTCCAATCACCTCCACACCAGTCCCAGTGTCTCCAATCACCGCCACACCAGTCCCAGTGTCTCCAATCACCGCCACACCAGTCCCAGTGTATCCAATCACCGCCACACCAGTCCCAGTGTCTCCATTCACCTTCACACCAGTCCCAGTGTCTCCAATCACCGCCACACCAGTCCCAGTGTCTCCAATCACCTCCACACCAGTCACAGTGTCTCCATTCACCTCCACACCAGTCCCAGTGTCTCCATTCACCTCCACACCAGTCCCAGTGTCTCCAATCACCTCCACACCAGTCCCAGTGTCTCCATTCACCTCCACACCAGTCCCAGTGTCTCCAATCACCTCCACACCAGTCCCAGTGTCTCCATTCACCTCCACACCAGTCACAGTGTATCCAATCACCTCCACACCAGTCCCAGTGTATCCAATCACCTCCACACCAGTCCCAGTGTCTCCAATCACCGCCACACCAGTCCCAGTGTATCCAATCACCTCCACACCAGTCCCAGTGTCTCCAATCACCTCCACACCAGTCCCAGTGTCTCCAATCACCGCCACACCATTCCCAGTGTCTCCAATCACCGCCACACCAGTCCCAGTGTATCCAATCACCTCCACACCAGTCCCAGTGTCTCCAATCACCTCCACACCAGTCCCAGTGTCTCCAATCACCTCCACACCAGTCCCAGTGTCTCCAATCACCGCCACACCAGTCCCAGTGTCTCCAATCACCGCCACACCAGTCCCAGTGTATCCAATCACCGCCACACCAGTCCCAGTGTCTCCATTCACCTTCACACCAGTCCCAGTGTCTCCAATCACCGCCACACCAGTCCCAGTGTCTCCAATCACCTCCACACCAGTCACAGTGTCTCCATTCACCTCCACACCAGTCCCAGTGTCTCCATTCACCTCCACACCAGTCCCAGTGTCTCCAATCACCTCCACACCAGTCCCAGTGTCTCCATTCACCTCCACACCAGTCCCAGTGTCTCCAATCACCTCCACACCAGTCCCAGTGTCTCCATTCACCTCCACACCAGTCACAGTGTATCCAATCACCTCCACACCAGTCCCAGTGTCTCCAATCACCTCCACACCAGTCCCAGTGTCTCCATTCACCTTCACACCAGTCACAGTGTCTCCATTCACCTCCACACCAGTCCCAGTGTCTCCAATCACCGCCACACCAGTCCCAGTGTCTCCATTCACCTCCACACCAGTCCCAGTGTCTCCAATCACCTCCACACCAGTCCCAGTGTCTCCATTCACCTTCACACCAGTCCCAGTGTCTCCATTCACCTTCACACCAGTCCCAGTGTCTCCATTCACCTCCACACCAGTCACAGTGTCTCCATTCACCTCCACACCAGTCCCAGTGTCTCCAGTCACCGCCACACCAGTCCCAGTGTCTCCATTCACCTCCACACCAGTCCCAGTGTCTCCAATCACCTTCACACCAGTCCCAGTGTCTCCATTCACCTCCACACCAGTCCCAGTGTCTCCATTCACCTCCACACCAGTCCCAGTGTCTCCAATCACCTCCACACCAGTCACAGTGTCTCCATTCACCTCCACACCAGTCCCAGTGTCTCCATTCACCTCCACACCAGTCCCAGTGTCTCCATTCACCTCCACACCAGTCACAGTGTCTCCAATCACCTTCACACCAGTCCCAGTGTCTCCATTCACCTCCACACCAGTCCCAGTGTCTCCATTCACCTCCACACCAGTCCCAGTGTCTCCATTCACCTCCACACCAGTCCCAGTGTCTCCAGTCACCGCCACACCAGTCCCAGTGTCTCCATTCACCTCCACACCAGTCCCAGTGTCTCCAATCACCTCCACACCAGTCACAGTGTCTCCATTCACCTCCACACCAGTCCCAGTGTCTCCAGTCACCTCCACACCAGTCCCAGTGTCTCCAGTCACCTCCACACCAGTCCCAGTGTCTCCAGTCACCTCCACACCAGTCCCAGTGTCTCCAGTCACCTCCACACCAGTCCCAGTGTCTCCAATCACCGCCACACCAGTCCCAGTGTCTCCAATCACCGCCACACCAGTCCCAGTGTCTCCAATCACCGCCACACCAGTCCCAGTGTCTCCATTCACCTCCACACCAGTCCCAGTGTATCCAATCACCTCCACACCAGTCCCAGTGTCTCCAATCACCGCCACACCAGTCCCAGTGTCTCCATTCACCTCCACACCAGTCCCAGTGTCTCCAATCACCTCCACACCAGTCCCAGTGTCTCCAATCACCGCCACACCAGTCCCAGTGTATCCAATCACCTCCACACCAGTCCCAGTGTCTCCAATCACCTCCACACCAGTCCCAGTGTCTCCAATCACCTCCACACCAGTCACAGTGTCTCCAATCACCGCCACACCAGTCCCAGTGTCTCCAATCACCTCCACACCAGTCCCAGTGTCTCCAATCACCGCCACACCAGTCCCAGTGTCTCCAATCACCGCCACACCAGTCCCAGTGTCTCCAATCACCGCCTCACCATTCCCAGTGTCTCCAATCACCGCCACACCAGTCCCAGTGTATCCAATCACCTTCACACCAGTCCCAGTGTCTCCATTCACCTCCACACCAGTCACAGTGTCTCCAGTCACCGCCACACCAGTCCCAGTGTCTCCATTCACCTTCACACCAGTCCCAGTGTCTCCAATCACCTCCACACCAGTCCCAGTGTCTCCATTCACCTCCACACCAGTCACAGTGTATCCATTCACCTCCACACCAGTCCCAGTGTCTCCAATCACCTCCACACCAGTCACAGTGTCTCCATTCACCTCCACACCAGTCCCAGTGTCTCCATTCACCTCCACACCAGTCCCAGTGTCTCCATTCACCTCCACACCAGTCACAGTGTCTCCATTCACCTCCACACCAGTCCCAGTGTATCCAATCACCGCCACACCAGTCCCAGTGTCTCCATTCACCTTCACACCAGTCCCAGTGTCTCCAATCACCGCCACACCAGTCCCAGTGTCTCCAATCACCTCCACACCAGTCACAGTGTCTCCATTCACCTCCACACCAGTCCCAGTGTCTCCATTCACCTCCACACCAGTCCCAGTGTCTCCAATCACCTCCACACCAGTCCCAGTGTCTCCATTCACCTTCACACCAGTCCCAGTGTCTCCAATCACCTCCACACCAGTCCCAGTGTCTCCAATCACCTCCACACCAGTCCCAGTGTCTCCATTCACCTCCACACCAGTCACAGTGTATCCAATCACCTCCACACCAGTCCCAGTGTCTCCAATCACCTCCACACCAGTCACAGTGTCTCCATTCACCTCCACACCAGTCCCAGTGTCTCCATTCACCTCCACACCAGTCCCAGTGTCTCCAATCACCTCCACACCAGTCCCAGTGTCTCCATTCACCTCCACACCAGTCCCAGTGTCTCCATTCACCTCCACACCAGTCACAGTGTCTCCATTCACCTCCACACCAGTCCCAGTGTCTCCAGTCACCGCCACACCAGTCCCAGTGTCTCCATTCACCTCCACACCAGTCCCAGTGTCTCCAATCACCTCCACACCAGTCCCAGTGTCTCCATTCACCTCCACACCAGTCACAGTGTCTCCATTCACCTCCACACCAGTCCCAGTGTCTCCAGTCACCGCCACACCAGTCCCAGTGTCTCCATTCACCTCCACACCAGTCCCAGTGTCTCCAATCACCTCCACACCAGTCACAGTGTCTCCATTCACCTCCACACCAGTCCCAGTGTCTCCAATCACCGCCACACCAGTCCCAGTGTCTCCAATCACCGCCACACCAGTCCCAGTGTCTCCAATCACCTCCACACCAGTCCCAGTGTCTCCAATCACCTCCACACCAGTCCCAGTGTCTCCATTCACCTCCACACCATTCCCAGTGTCTCCAATCACCGCCACACCAGTCACAGTGTCTCCATTCACCTTCACACCAGTCACAGTGTCTCCATTCACCTCCACACCAGTCCCAGTGTCTCCAATCACCGCCACACCAGTCCCAGTGTCTCCAATCACCTCCACACCAGTCACAGTGTCTCCATTCACCTTCACACCAGTCCCAGTGTCTCCATTCACCTTCACACCAGTCCCAGTGTCTCCATTCACCTCCACACCAGTCCCAGTGTCTCCATTCACCTCCACACCAGTCCCAGTGTCTCCATTCACCTCCACACCAGTCCCAGTGTCTCCATTCACCTCCACACCAGTCCCAGTGTCTCCAGTCACCTCCACACCAGTCACAGTGTCTCCAATCACAGCCACACCAGTCCCAGTGTCTCCAATCACCACCACACCAGTCACAGTGTCTCCAATCACCTCCACACCAGTCCCAGTGTCTCCAATCACCGCCACACCATTCCCAGTGTCTCCAATCACCGCCACACCAGTCCCAGTGTCTCCAATCACCTCCACACCAGTCCCAGTGTCTCCAATCACCGCCACACCAGTCCCAGTGTCTCCAATCACCGCCACACCAGTCCCAGTGTCTCCAATCACCGCCACACCAGTCCCAGTGTCTCCAATCACCTCCACACCAGTCCCAGTGTCTCCAATCACCGCCACACCAGTCCCAGTGTCTCCAATCACCGCCACACCAGTCCCAGTGTCTCCAATCACCTCCACACCAGTCCCAGTGTCTCCAATCACCTCCACACCAGTCCCAGTGTCTCCAATCACCTCCACACCAGTCCCAGTGTCTCCATTCACCTCCACACCAGTCCCAGTGTCTCCATTCACCTTCACACCAGTCACAGTGTCTCCAATCACCTTCACACCAGTCACAGTGTCTCCATTCACCTCCACACCAGTCACAGTGTCTCCAATCACCGCCACACCAGTCCCAGTGTCTCCATTCACCTCCACACCAGTCCCAGTGTCTCCAATCACCTCCACACCAGTCCCAGTGTCTCCATTCACCTCCACACCAGTCCCAGTGTCTCCATTCACCTCCACACCAGTCCCAGTGTCTCCAATCACCTCCACACCAGTCCCAGTGTCTCCATTCACCTCCACACCAGTCCCAGTGTCTCCATTCACCTCCACACCAGTCCCAGTGTCTCCAATCACCTCCACACCAGTCCCAGTGTCTCCATTCACCTCCACACCAGTCACAGTGTCTCCAATCACTGCCACACCATTCCCAGTGTCTCCAATCACCGCCACACCAGTCCCAGTGTCTCCATTCACCTTCACACCAGTCCCAGTGTCTCCATTCACCTTCACACCAGTCCCAGTGTCTCCATTCACCTTCACACCAGTGCCAGTGTCTCCAGTCACCGCCACACCAGTCCCAGTGTCTCCATTCACCTCCACACCAGTCACAGTGTCTCCATTCACCTCCACACCAGTCCCAGTGTCTCCAATCACCGCCACACCAGTCCCAGTGTCTCCAATCACCTCCACACCAGTCACAGTGTCTCCATTCACCTCCACACCAGTCCCAGTGTCTCCATTCACCTTCACACCAGTCCCAGTGTCTCCAGTCACCGCCACACCAGTCCCAGTGTCTCCAATCACCTCCACACCAGTCCCAGTGTCTCCATTCACCTCCACACCAGTCCCAGTGTCTCCAATCACCTCCACACCAGTCCCAGTGTCTCCAATCACCTCCACACCAGTCCCAGTGTCTCCATTGACCTTCACACCAGTCCCAGTGTCTCCAATCACCGCCACACCAGTCCCAGTGTCTCCAATCACCTCCACACCAGTCACAGTGTCTCCATTCACCTCCACACCAGTCCCAGTGTCTCCATTCACCTTCACACCAGTCCCAGTGTCTCCATTCACCTCCACACCAGTCCCAGTGTCTCCATTCACCTCCACACCAGTCCCAGTGTCTCCAATCACCGCCACACCATTCCCAGTGTCTCCATTCACCTCCACACCAGTCCCAGTGTCAACAATCACCTCCACACCAGTCCCAGTGTCTCCAATCACCGCCACACCAGTCCCAGTGTCTCCAATCACCTCCACACCAGTCCCAGTGTCTCCAATCACCTCCACACCAGTCCCAGTGTCTCCAATCACCTCCACACCAGTCCCAGTGTCTCCAATCACCGCCACACCAGTCCCAGTGTCTCCAATCACCGCCACACCAGTCCCAGTGTATCCAATCACCGCCACACCAGTCCCAGTGTCTCCATTCACCTTCACACCAGTCCCAGTGTCTCCAATCACCGCCACACCAGTCCCAGTGTCTCCAATCACCTCCACACCAGTCACAGTGTCTCCATTCACCTCCACACCAGTCCCAGTGTCTCCATTCACCTCCACACCAGTCCCAGTGTCTCCAATCACCTCCACACCAGTCCCAGTGTCTCCATTCACCTCCACACCAGTCCCAGTGTCTCCAATCACCTCCACACCAGTCCCAGTGTCTCCATTCACCTCCACACCAGTCACAGTGTATCCAATCACCTCCACACCAGTCCCAGTGTCTCCAATCACCTCCACACCAGTCCCAGTGTCTCCATTCACCTTCACACCAGTCACAGTGTCTCCATTCACCTCCACACCAGTCCCAGTGTCTCCAATCACCGCCACACCAGTCCCAGTGTCTCCATTCACCTCCACACCAGTCCCAGTGTCTCCAATCACCTCCACACCAGTCCCAGTGTCTCCATTCACCTTCACACCAGTCCCAGTGTCTCCATTCACCTTCACACCAGTCCCAGTGTCTCCATTCACCTCCACACCAGTCACAGTGTCTCCATTCACCTCCACACCAGTCACAGTGTCTCCAGTCACCGCCACACCAGTCCCAGTGTCTCCAGTCACCGCCACACCAGTCCCAGTGTCTCCAATCACCTCCACACCAGTCCCAGTGTCTCCAATCACCTCCACACCAGTCACAGTGTCTCCAATCACCGCCACACCAGTCCCAGTGTCTCCAATCACCGCCACACCAGTCCCAGTGTCTCCAATCACCGCCACACCAGTCCCAGTGTCTCCAATCACCGCCACACCAGTCCCAGTGTCTCCAATCACCTCCACACCAGTCCCAGTGTCTCCAATCACCTCCACACCAGTCCCAGTGTCTCCAATCACCGCCACACCAGTCCCAGTGTCTCCAATCACCGCCACACCAGTCCCAGTGTCTCCAATCACCGCCACACCAGTCCCAGTGTCTCCATTCACCTCCACACCAGTCCCAGTGTCTCCAATCACCTCCACACCAGTCCCAGTGTCTCCAATCACCGCCACACCAGTCCCAGTGTATCCAATCACCTCCACACCAGTCCCAGTGTCTCCAATCACCTCCACACCAGTCCCAGTGTCTCCAATCACCGCCACACCAGTCCCAGTGTCTCCATTCACCTCCACACCAGTCCCAGTGTCTCCAATCACCTCCACACCAGTCCCAGTGTCTCCAATCACCGCCACACCAGTCCCAGTGTATCCAATCACCTCCACACCAGTCCCAGTGTCTCCAATCACCTCCACACCAGTCCCAGTGTCTCCAATCACCTCCACACCAGTCACAGTGTCTCCAATCACCGCCACACCAGTCCCAGTGTCTCCAATCACCGCCACACCAGTCCCAGTGTCTCCAATCACCGCCACACCAGTCCCAGTGTCTCCATTCACCTTCACACCAGTCCCAGTGTCTCCATTCACCTTCACACCAGTCCCAGTGTCTCCATTCACCTTCACACCAGTCCCAGTGTCTCCAGTCACCGCCACACCAGTCCCAGTGTCTCCATTCACCTCCACACCAGTCCCAGTGTCTCCAATCACCTCCACACCAGTCACAGTGTCTCCATTCACCTCCACACCAGTCCCAGTGTCTCCATTCACCTTCACACCAGTCCCAGTGTCTCCATTCACCTTCACACCAGTCCCAGTGTCTCCAGTCACCGCCACACCAGTCCCAGTGTCTCCAATCACCTCCACACCAGTCCCAGTGTCTCCATTCACCTCCACACCAGTCCCAGTGTATCCAATCACCTCCACACCAGTCCCAGTGTCTCCAATCACCTCCACACCAGTCACAGTGTCTCCATTCACCTCCACACCAGTCCCAGTGTCTCCAATCACCTCCACACCAGTCCCAGTGTCTCCATTCACCTTCACACCAGTCCCAGTGTCTCCATTCACCTTCACACCAGTCCCAGTGTCTCCAATCACCTCCACACCAGTCCCAGTGTCTCCAATCACCGCCACACCAGTCCCAGTGTCTCCATTCACCTCCACACCAGTCCCAGTGTCTCCAATCACCTCCACACCAGTCCCAGTGTCTCCAATCACCGCCACACCAGTCCCAGTGTATCCAATCACCTCCACACCAGTCCCAGTGTCTCCAATCACCTCCACACCAGTCACAGTGTCTCCAATCACCGCCACACCAGTCCCAGTGTCTCCAATCACCGCCACACCAGTCCCAGTGTCTCCAATCACCTCCACACCATTCCCAGTGTCTCCAATCACCGCCACACCAGTCCCAGTGTCTCCATTCACCTTCACACCAGTCCCAGTGTATCCAATCACCGCCACACCAGTCCCAGTGTCTCCATTCACCTCCACACCATTCCCAGTGTCTCCAATCACCGCCACACCAGTCCCAGTGTCTCCAATCACCTCCACACCAGTCCCAGTGTATCCAATCACCGCCACACCAGTCCCAGTGTCTCCATTCACCTTCACACCAGTCCCAGTGTCTCCATTCACCTTCACACCAGTCACAGTGTCTCCAATCACCGCCACACCAGTCCCAGTGTCTCCATTCACCTCCACACCAGTCCCAGTGTCTCCATTCACCTTCACACCAGTCCCAGTGTCTCCATTCACCTTCACACCAGTCCCAGTGTCTCCATTCACCTTCACACCAGTCCCAGTGTCTCCAATCACCTACACACCAGTCACAGTGTCTCCAATCACCGCCACACCAGTCCCAGTGTCTCCATTCACCTCCACACCAGTCCCAGTGTCTCCAATCACCACCACACCAGTCACAGTGTCTCCAATCACCTCCACACCAGTCCCAGTGTCTCCAATCACCGCCACACCATTCCCAGTGTCTCCAATCACCGCCACACCAGTCCCAGTGTATCCAATCACCTCCACACCAGTCACAGTGTCTCCAATCACCTCCACACCAGTCCCAGTGTCTCCAATCACCTCCACACCAGTCACAGTGTCTCCAATCACCGCCACACCAGTCCCAGTGTCTCCAATCACCGCCACACCAGTCCCAGTGTATCCAATCACCGCCACACCAGTCCCAGTGTCTCCATTCACCTTCACACCAGTCCCAGTGTCTCCATTCACCTCCACACCAGTCCCAGTGTCTCCATTCACCTTCACACCAGTCCCAGTGTCTCCATTCACCTTCACACCAGTCCCAGTGTCTCCAATCACCTCCACACCAGTCACAGTGTATCCAATCACCTCCACACCAGTCCCAGTGTCTCCAATCACCTCCACACCAGTCCCAGTGTCTCCATTCACCTCCACACCAGTCACAGTGTCTCCAATCACTGCCACACCATTCCCAGTGTCTCCAATCACCGCCACACCAGTCCCAGTGTCTCCATTCACCTTCACACCAGTCCCAGTGTCTCCATTCACCTTCACACCAGTCCCAGTGTCTCCATTCACCTTCACACCAGTCCCAGTGTCTCCAGTCACCGCCACACCAGTCCCAGTGTCTCCATTCACCTCCACACCAGTCACAGTGTCTCCAATCACCTCCACACCAGTCCCAGTGTCTCCATTGACCTTCACACCAGTCCCAGTGTCTCCAGTCACCGCCACACCAGTCCCAGTGTCTCCATTCACCTCCACACCAGTCACAGTGTCTCCATTCACCTCCACACCAGTCCCAGTGTCTCCAATCACCGCCACACCAGTCCCAGTGTCTCCAATCACCTCCACACCAGTCACAGTGTCTCCATTCACCTCCACACCAGTCCCAGTGTCTCCATTCACCTTCACACCAGTCCCAGTGTCTCCATTCACCTCCACACCAGTCCCAGTGTCTCCATTCACCTCCACACCAGTCCCAGTGTCTCCAATCACCTCCACACCAGTCCCAGTGTCTCCAATCACCTCCACACCAGTCACAGTGTCTCCAATCACTGCCACACCATTCCCAGTGTCTCCAATCACCGCCACACCAGTCCCAGTGTCTCCAATCACCGCCACACCATTCCCAGTGTCTCCAATCACCGCCACACCAGTCCCAGTGTATCCAATCACCTCCACACCAGTCCCAGTGTCTCCAATCACCTCCACACCAGTCCCAGTGTCTCCAATCACCTCCACACCAGTCACAGTGTCTCCAATCACCGCCACACCAGTCCCAGTGTCTCCAATCACCGCCACACCAGTCCCAGTGTATCCAATCACCGCCACACCAGTCCCAGTGTCTCCATTCACCTTCACACCAGTCCCAGTGTCTCCAATCACCGCCACACCAGTCCCAGTGTCTCCAATCACCTCCACACCAGTCACAGTGTCTCCATTCACCTCCACACCAGTCCCAGTGTCTCCATTCACCTCCACACCAGTCCCAGTGTCTCCAATCACCTCCACACCAGTCCCAGTGTCTCCATTCACCTCCACACCAGTCCCAGTGTCTCCAATCACCTCCACACCAGTCCCAGTGTCTCCATTCACCTTCACACCAGTCCCAGTGTCTCCAATCACCTCCACACCAGTCCCAGTGTCTCCAATCACCTCCACACCAGTCCCAGTGTCTCCATTCACCTCCACACCAGTCACAGTGTATCCAATCACCTCCACACCAGTCCCAGTGTCTCCAATCACCTCCACACCAGTCCCAGTGTCTCCATTCACCTTCACACCAGTCCCAGTGTCTCCAATCACCGCCACACCAGTCCCAGTGTCTCCATTCACCTTCACACCAGTCCCAGTGTCTCCATTCACCTTCACACCAGTCCCAGTGTCTCCATTCACCTTCACACCAGTCACAGTGTCTCCAATCACCGCCACACCAGTCCCAGTGTCTCCATTCACCTCCACACCAGTCCCAGTGTCTCCATTCACCTTCACACCAGTCCCAGTGTCTCCATTCACCTTCACACCAGTCCCAGTGTCTCCATTCACCTTCACACCAGTCCCAGTGTCTCCAATCACCTACACACCAGTCACAGTGTCTCCAATCACCGCCACACCAGTCCCAGTGTCTCCATTCACCTCCACACCAGTCCCAGTGTCTCCAATCACCACCACACCAGTCACAGTGTCTCCAATCACCTCCACACCAGTCCCAGTGTCTCCAATCACCGCCACACCATTCCCAGTGTCTCCAATCACCGCCACACCAGTCCCAGTGTATCCAATCACCTCCACACCAGTCACAGTGTCTCCAATCACCTCCACACCAGTCCCAGTGTCTCCAATCACCTCCACACCAGTCACAGTGTCTCCAATCACCGCCACACCAGTCCCAGTGTCTCCAATCACCGCCACACCAGTCCCAGTGTCTCCAATCACTGCCACACCAGTCACAGTGTCTCCAATCACCGCCACACCAGTCCCAGTGTCTCCAATCACCGCCACACCAGTCCCAGTGTCTCCAATCACCGCCACACCAGTCCCAGTGTCTCCATTCACCTCCACACCAGTCCCAGTGTCTCCATTCACCTTCACACCAATCCCAGTGTCTCCATTCACCTTCACACCAGTCCCAGTGTCTCCAATCACCTCCACACCAGTCACAGTGTATCCAATCACCTCCACACCAGTCCCAGTGTCTCCAATCACCTCCACACCAGTCCCAGTGTCTCCATTCACCTTCACACCAGTCACAGTGTCTCCAGTCACCGCCACACCAGTCCCAGTGTCTCCAATCACCGCCACACCAGTCCCAGTGTCTCCATTCACCTCCACACCAGTCCCAGTGTCTCCAATCACCTCCACACCAGTCCCAGTGTCTCCATTCACCTCCACACCAGTCACAGTGTCTCCAATCACCGCCACACCAGTCCCAGTGTCTCCATTCACCTTCACACCAGTCCCAGTGTCTCCATTCACCTTCACACCAGTCCCAGTGTCTCCATTCACCTTCACACCAGTCCCAGTGTCTCCAGTCACCGCCACACCAGTCCCAGTGTCTCCATTCACCTCCACACCAGTCACAGTGTCTCCAATCACCTCCACACCAGTCCCAGTGTCTCCATTGACCTTCACACCAGTCCCAGTGTCTCCAGTCACCGCCACACCAGTCCCAGTGTCTCCATTCACCTCCACACCAGTCACAGTGTCTCCATTCACCTCCACACCAGTCCCAGTGTCTCCAATCACCGCCACACCAGTCCCAGTGTCTCCAATCACCTCCACACCAGTCACAGTGTCTCCATTCACCTCCACACCAGTCCCAGTGTCTCCATTCACCTTCACACCAGTCCCAGTGTCTCCATTCACCTCCACACCAGTCCCAGTGTCTCCATTCACCTCCACACCAGTCCCAGTGTCTCCAATCACCTCCACACCAGTCCCAGTGTCTCCAATCACCTCCACACCAGTCACAGTGTCTCCAATCACTGCCACACCATTCCCAGTGTCTCCAATCACCGCCACACCAGTCCCAGTGTCTCCAATCACCGCCACACCATTCCCAGTGTCTCCAATCACCGCCACACCAGTCCCAGTGTATCCAATCACCTCCACACCAGTCCCAGTGTCTCCAATCACCTCCACACCAGTCCCAGTGTCTCCAATCACCTCCACACCAGTCACAGTGTCTCCAATCACCGCCACACCAGTCCCAGTGTCTCCAATCACCGCCACACCAGTCCCAGTGTATCCAATCACCGCCACACCAGTCCCAGTGTCTCCATTCACCTTCACACCAGTCCCAGTGTCTCCAATCACCGCCACACCAGTCCCAGTGTCTCCAATCACCTCCACACCAGTCACAGTGTCTCCATTCACCTCCACACCAGTCCCAGTGTCTCCATTCACCTCCACACCAGTCCCAGTGTCTCCAATCACCTCCACACCAGTCCCAGTGTCTCCATTCACCTCCACACCAGTCCCAGTGTCTCCAATCACCTCCACACCAGTCCCAGTGTCTCCATTCACCTTCACACCAGTCCCAGTGTCTCCAATCACCTCCACACCAGTCCCAGTGTCTCCAATCACCTCCACACCAGTCCCAGTGTCTCCATTCACCTCCACACCAGTCACAGTGTATCCAATCACCTCCACACCAGTCCCAGTGTCTCCAATCACCTCCACACCAGTCCCAGTGTCTCCATTCACCTTCACACCAGTCCCAGTGTCTCCATTCACCTCCACACCAGTCCCAGTGTCTCCAATCACCTCCACACCAGTCACAGTGTCTCCATTCACCTCCACACCAGTCCCAGTGTCTCCATTCACCTCCACACCAGTCCCAGTGTCTCCAATCACCTCCACACCAGTCACAGTGTCTCCATTCACCTCCACACCAGTCCCAGTGTCTCCAATCACCTCCACACCAGTCCCAGTGTCTCCAATCACCTCCACACCAGTCCCAGTGTCTCCATTCACCTCCACACCAGTCACAGTGTCTCCAATCACCTTCACACCAGTCCCAGTGTCTCCATTCACCTCCACACCAGTCCCAGTGTCTCCATTCACCTCCACACCAGTCACAGTGTCTCCATTCACCTCCACACCAGTCCCAGTGTCTCCAGTCACCGCCACACCAGTCCCAGTGTCTCCATTCACCTCCACACCAGTCCCAGTGTCTCCAATCACCTCCACACCAGTCCCAGTGTCTCCATTCACCTCCACACCAGTCCCAGTGTCTCCATTCACCTCCACACCAGTCCCAGTGTCTCCAATCACCTCCACACCAGTCCCAGTGTCTCCATTCACCTCCACACCAGTCACAGTGTCTCCAATCACTGCCACACCATTCCCAGTGTCTCCAATCACCGCCACACCAGTCCCAGTGTCTCCATTCACCTTCACACCAGTCCCAGTGTCTCCATTCACCTTCACACCAGTCCCAGTGTCTCCATTCACCTTCACACCAGTCCCAGTGTCTCCAGTCACCGCCACACCAGTCCCAGTGTCTCCATTCACCTCCACACCAGTCACAGTGTCTCCATTCACCTCCACACCAGTCCCAGTGTCTCCAATCACCTCCACACCAGTCCCAGTGTCTCCAATCACCTCCACACCAGTCCCAGTGTCTCCATTGACCTTCACACCAGTCCCAGTGTCTCCAGTCACCGCCACACCAGTCCCAGTGTCTCCATTCACCTCCACACCAGTCCCAGTGTCTCCAATCACCTCCACACCAGTCCCAGTGTCTCCATTCACCTCCACACCAGTCACAGTGTCTCCAGTCACCTCCACACCAGTCCCAGTGTCTCCAGTCACCTCCACACCAGTCCCAGTGTCTCCATTCACCGCCACACCAGTCCCAGTGTCTCCATTCACCTCCACACCAGTCCCAGTGTCTCCAATCACCTCCACACCAGTCCCAGTGTCTCCATTCACCTCCACACCAGTCCCAGTGTCTCCAGTCACCTCCACACCAGTCCCAGTGTCTCCAGTCACCTCCACACCAGTCCCAGTGTCTCCATTCACCTCCACACCAGTCCCAGTGTCTCCAATCACCACCACACCAGTCCCAGTGTCTCCAATCACCGCCACACCAGTCCCAGTGTCTCCAATCACCGCCACACCAGTCCCAGTGTCTCCATTCACCTCCACACCAGTCCCAGTGTCTCCAATCACCTCCACACCAGTCCCAGTGTCTCCAATCACCTCCACACCAGTCCCAGTGTCTCCAATCACCGCCACACCAGTCCCAGTGTCTCCATTCACCTCCACACCAGTCCCAGTGTCTCCATTCACCTCCACACCAGTCCCAGTGTCTCCATTCACCTCCACACCAGTCCCAGTGTCTCCATTCACCTCCACACCAGTCCCAGTGTCTCCATTCACCTCCACACCAGTCCCAGTGTCTCCAATCACCTCCACACCAGTCCCAGTGTCTCCAATCACCGCCACACCAGTCCCAGTGTCTCCAATCACCGCCACACCAGTCCCAGTGTCTCCAATCACCGCCACACCAGTCCCAGTGTCTCCATTCACCTCCACACCAGTCCCAGTGTCTCCAATCACCTCCACACCAGTCCCAGTGTCTCCAATCACCGCCACACCAGTCCCAGTGTATCCAATCACCTCCACACCAGTCCCAGTGTCTCCAATCACCTCCACACCAGTCCCAGTGTCTCCAATCACCGCCACACCAGTCCCAGTGTCTCCATTCACCTCCACACCAGTCCCAGTGTCTCCAATCACCTCCACACCAGTCCCAGTGTCTCCAATCACCGCCACACCAGTCCCAGTGTATCCAATCACCTCCACACCAGTCCCAGTGTCTCCAATCACCGCCACACCAGTCACAGTGTCTCCAATCACCGCCACACCAGTCCCAGTGTCTCCAATCACCTCCACACCAGTCCCAGTGTCTCCAATCACCTCCACACCAGTCCCAGTGTCTCCAATCACCGCCACACCAGTCCCAGTGTCTCCAATCACCGCCACACCAGTCCCAGTGTCTCCAATCACCGCCACACCAGTCCCAGTGTCTCCAATCACCTCCACACCAGTCCCAGTGTCTCCAATCACCTCCACACCAGTCCCAGTGTCTCCAATCACCGCCACACCAGTCCCAGTGTCTCCAATCACCGCCACACCAGTCCCAGTGTCTCCATTCACCTCCACACCAGTCCCAGTGTCTCCAATCACCTCCACACCAGTCCCAGTGTCTCCAATCACCGCCACACCAGTCCCAGTGTATCCAATCACCTCCACACCAGTCCCAGTGTCTCCAATCACCTCCACACCAGTCCCAGTGTCTCCAATCACCGCCACACCAGTCCCAGTGTCTCCATTCACCTCCACACCAGTCCCAGTGTCTCCAATCACCTCCACACCAGTCCCAGTGTCTCCAATCACCGCCACACCAGTCCCAGTGTATCCAATCACCGCCACACCAGTCCCAGTGTATCCAATCACCACCACACCAGTCACAGTGTATCCAATCACCACCACACCAGTCCCAGTGTCTCCATTCACCTCCACACCAGTCCCAGTGTCTCCAATCACCTCCACACCAGTCCCAGTGTCTCCAATCACCGCCACACCAGTCCCAGTGTCTCCATTCACCTCCACACCAGTCCCAGTGTCTCCAATCACCTCCACACCAGTCCCAGTGTCTCCAGTCACCTCCACACCAGTCCCAGTGTCTCCAATCACCTCCACACCAGTCCCAGTGTCTCCAGTCACCTCCACACCAGTCCCAGTGTCTCCATTCACCTCCACACCAGTCCCAGTGTCTCCAATCACCTCCACACCAGTCCCAGTGTCTCCAGTCACCTCCACACCAGTCCCAGTGTCTCCAATCACCTCCACACCAGTCCCAGTGTCTCCAATCACCTCCACACCAGTCACAGTGTCTCCAATCACCGCCACACCAGTCCCAGTGTCTCCAATCACCGCCACACCAGTCCCAGTGTCTCCAATCACCGCCACACCAGTCCCAGTGTCTCCATTCACCTTCACACCAGTCCCAGTGTCTCCATTCACCTCCACACCAGTCCCAGTGTATCCAATCACCTCCACACCAGTCCCAGTGTCTCCAATCACCTTCACACCAGTCCCAGTGTATCCAATCACCGCCACACCAGTCCCAGTGTCTCCATTCACCTCCACACCATTCCCAGTGTCTCCAATCACCGCCACACCAGTCCCAGTGTCTCCAATCACCTCCACACCAGTCCCAGTGTATCCAATCACCGCCACACCAGTCCCAGTGTCTCCATTCACCTTCACACCAGTCCCAGTGTCTCCATTCACCTTCACACCAGTCCCAGTGTCTCCATTCACCTTCACACCAGTCCCAGTGTCTCCATTCACCTTCACACCAGTCACAGTGTCTCCAATCACCGCCACACCAGTCCCAGTGTCTCCATTCACCTCCACACCAGTCCCAGTGTCTCCATTCACCTTCACACCAGTCCCAGTGTCTCCATTCACCTTCACACCAGTCCCAGTGTCTCCAATCACCTACACACCAGTCACAGTGTCTCCAATCACCGCCACACCAGTCCCAGTGTCTCCATTCACCTCCACACCAGTCCCAGTGTCTCCATTCACCTCCACACCAGTCCCAGTGTCTCCATTCACCTCCACACCAGTCACAGTGTCTCCAATCACCTCCACACCAGTCCCAGTGTCTCCAATCACCTCCACACCAGTCCCAGTGTCTCCATTCACCTTCACACCAGTCCCAGTGTCTCCATTCACCTTCACACCAGTCCCAGTGTCTCCATTCACCTTCACACCAGTCCCAGTGTCTCCATTCACCTTCACACCAGTCCCAGTGTCTCCAATCACCTACACACCAGTCACAGTGTCTCCAATCACCTCCACACCAGTCACAGTGTCTCCAATCACCTCCACACCAGTCCCAGTGTCTCCATTCACCTCCACACCAGTCCCAGTGTCTCCATTCACCTCCACACCAGTCCCAGTGTCTCCATTCACCTCCACACCAGTCACAGTGTCTCCAATCACCTCCACACCAGTCACAGTGTCTCCATTCACCTCCACACCAGTCCCAGTGTCTCCATTCACCTCCACACCAGTCCCAGTGTCTCCATTCACCTCCACACCAGTCCCAGTGTCTCCAATCACCTCCACACCAGTCACAGTGTCTCCATTCACCTCCACACCAGTCCCAGTGTCTCCAATCACCTCCACACCAGTCCCAGTGTCTCCATTCACCTTCACACCAGTCCCAGTGTCTCCATTCACCTTCACACCAGTCCCAGTGTCTCCAATCACCGCCACACCAGTCCCAGTGTCTCCAATCACCTCCACACCAGTCCCAGTGTCTCCATTCACCTTCACACCAGTCCCAGTGTCTCCATTCACCTTCACACCAGTCCCAGTGTCTCCATTCACCTTCACACCAGTCCCAGTGTCTCCAATCACCACCACACCAGTCCCAGTGTCTCCAGTCACCTCCACACCAGTCCCAGTGTCTCCATTCACCTTCACACCAGTCCCAGTGTCTCCATTCACCTTCACACCAGTCCCAGTGTCTCCAATCACCACCACACCAGTCCCAGTGTCTCCAGTCACCTCCACACCAGTCCCAGTGTATCCATTCACCTTCACACCAGTCCCAGTGTCTCCATTCACCTTCACACCAGTCCCAGTGTCTCCATTCACCTTCACACCAGTCCCAGTGTCTCCAATCACCGCCACACCAGTCCCAGTGTATCCAATCACCGCCACACCAGTCCCAGTGTCTCCAATCACCGCCACACCAGTCCCAGTGTATCCAATCACCGCCACACCAGTCCCAGTGTCTCCATTCACCTCCACACCAGTCCCAGTGTCTCCAATCACCTCCACACCAGTCCCAGTGTCTCCAATCACCTCCACACCAGTCCCAGTGTCTCAATTCACCTTCACACCAGTCCCAGTGTCTCCATTCACCTCCACACCAGTCCCAGTGTCTCCATTCACCTCCACACCAGTCCCAGTGTCTCCAATCACCTCCACACCAGTCCCAGTGTCTCCAATCACCTCCACACCAGTCCCAGTGTCTCCATTCACCTTCACACCAGTCCCAGTGTCTCCATTCACCTTCACACCAGTCCCAGTGTCTCCATTCACCTTCACACCAGTCCCAGTGTCTCCATTCACCTCCACACCAGTCCCAGTGTCTCCAGTCACCTCCACACCAGTCACAGTGTCTCCAATCACAGCCACACCAGTCCCAGTGTCTCCAATCACCGCCACACCAGTCCCAGTGTCTCCATTCACCTCCACACCAGTCACAGTGTCTCCCATCACCTCCACACCAGTCCCAGTGTCTCCAATCACCTCCACACCAGTCCCAGTGTCTCCAATCACCGCCACACCAGACAGTGTTTCCAATCACCGCCATACCAGTCACAGTGTCTCCAATCACCGCCACACCAGTCCCAGTGTCTCCCATCACCTCCACACCAGTCCCAGTGTCTCCATTCACCTCCACACCAGTCCCAGTGTCTCCATTCACCTCCACACCAGTCCCAGTGTCTCCATTCACCTCCACACCAGTCCCAGTGTCTCCATTCACCTTCACACCAGTCCCAGTGTCTCCAGTCACCTCCACACCAGTCCCAGTGTCTCCAATCACCGCCACACCAGTCCCAGTGTCTCCAATCACCTCCACACCAGTCCCAGTGTCTCCAATCACCGCCACACCAGACAGTGTTTCCAATCACTGCCATACCAGTCACAGTGTCTCCAATCACCGCCACACCAGTCCCAGTGTCTCCCATCACCTCCACACCAGTCCCAGTGTCTCCATTCACCTCCACACCAGTCCCAGTGTCTCCATTCACCTCCACACCAGTCCCAGTGTCTCCATTCACCTCCACACCAGTCCCAGTGTCTCCATTCACCTTCACACCAGTCCCAGTGTCTCCAGTCACCTCCACACCAGTCACAGTGTCTCCAATCACAGCCACACCAGTCCCAGTGTCTCCAATCACCGCCACACCAGTCCCAGTGTCTCCATTCACCTCCACACCAGTCCCAGTGTCTCCATTCACCTCCACACCAGTCCCAGTGTCTCCATTCACCTCCACACCAGTCCCAGTGTCTCCATTCACCTCCACACCAGTCCCAGTGTCTCCCATCACCTCCACACCAGTCCCAGTGTCTCCAATCACCTCCACACCAGTCCCAGTGTCTCCAATCACCGCCACACCAGACAGTGTTTCCAATCACTGCCATACCAGTCACAGTGTCTCCAATCACCGCCACACCAGTCCCAGTGTCTCCAGTCACCTCCACACCAGTCCCAGTGTCTCCAGTCACCTCCACACCAGTCACAGTGTCTCCAATCACCTCCACACCAGTCACAGTGTCTCCAGTCACCGCCACACCAGTCCCAGTGTCTCCAGTCACCTCCACACCAGTCACAGTGTCTCCAATCACCTCCACACCAGTCACAGTGTCTCCAATCACCTCCACACCAGTCACAGTGTCTCCAATCACTGCCATACCAGTCACAGTGTCTCCAATCACCTCCACACCAGTCCCAGTGTCTCCAATCACTGCCATACCAGTCACAGTGTCTCCAATCATCGCCACACCAGTCCCAGTGTCTCCATTCACCTTCACACCAGTCCCAGTGTCTCCATTCACCTTCACACCAGTCCCAGTGTCTCCAATCACCTCCACACCAGTCCCAGTGTCTCCAATCACCTTCACACCAGTCCCAGTGTCTCCAATCACCTCCACACCAGTCCCAGTGTCTCCAATCACCGCCACACCAGTCCCAGTGTCTCCATTCACCTTCACACCAGTCCCAGTGTCTCCATTCACCTTCACACCAGTCCCAGTGTCTCCAATCACCTCCACACCATTCCCAGTGTCTCCATTCACCTCCACACCAGTCCCAGTGTCTCCAATCACCTCCACACCAGTCAGTGTCTCCATTCACTTTCACACCAGTCCCAGTGTCTCCAATCACCGCCACACCATTCCCAGTGTCTCCAGTCACCGCCACACCAGTCCCAGTGTCTCCAGTCACCTCCACACCAGTCACAGTGTCTCCAATCACCTCCACACCAGTCCCAGTGTCTCCAGTCACCTCCACACCAGTCACAGTGTCTCCATTCACCTCCACACCAGTCCCAGTGTCTCCAATCACCTCCACACCAGTCAGTGTCTCCATTCACTTTCACACCAGTCCCAGTGTCTCCAGTCACCGCCACACCAGTCCCAGTGTCTCCAGTCACCGCCACACCAGTCCCAGTGTCTCCAATCACCTCCACACCAGTCCCAGTGTCTCCAGTCACCGCCACACCAGTCACAGTGTCTCCAATCACCTCCACACCAGTCCCAGTGTCTCCAGTCACCTCCACACCAGTCACAGTGTCTCCATTCACCTCCACACCAGTCCCAGTGTCTCCAGTCACCTCCACACCAGTCACAGTGTCTCCAGTCACCGCCACACCAGTCCCAGTGTCTCCAGTCACCTCCACACCAGTCCCAGTGTCTCCAGTCACCGCCACACCAGTCCCAGTGTCTCCAGTCACCTCCACACCAGTCACAGTGTCTCCATTCACCTCCACACCAGTCCCAGTGTCTCCAATCACCTCCACACCAGTCAGTGTCTCCATTCACTTTCACACCAGTCCCAGTGTCTCCAGTCACCTCCACACCAGTCACAGTGTCTCCAATCACCTCCACCCCAGTCCCAGTGTCTCCAGTCACCTCCACACCAGTCACAGTGTCTCCATTCACCTCCACACCAGTCACAGTGTCTCCATTCACCTCCACACCAGTCCCAGTGTCTCCAATCACCTCCACACCAGTCAGTGTCTCCATTCACTTTCACACCAGTCCCAGTGTCTCCAATCACTGCCACACCAGTCCCAGTGTCTCCAATCACCGCCACACCAGTCCCAGTGTCTCCAATCACTGCCACACCAGTCCCAGTGTCTCCAGTCACCTCCACACCAGTCCCAGTGTCTCCATTCACCTCCACACCAGTCACAGTGTCTCCAGTCACCGCCACACCAGTCACAGTGTCTCCAATCACCGCCACACCAGTCACAGTGTCTCCAATCACTGCCATACCAGTCACAGTGTCTCCAGTCACCGCCACACCAGTCCCAGTGTCTCCAGTCACCTCCACACCAGTCACAGTGTCTCCAATCACCGCCACACCAGCCAGTGTCTTCAATCACCGCCACACCAGTCCCAGTGTCTCCAATCACCTCCACACCAGTCACAGTGTCTCCAGTCACCTCCACACCAGTCACAGTGTCTCCAATTACCGCCACACCAGTCCCAGTGTCTCCAGTCACCTCCACACCAGTCACAGTGTCTCCATTCACCTCCAAACCAGTCCCAGTGTCTCCAGTCACCTCCACACCAGTCACAGTGTCTCCAATCACCGCCACACCAGACAGTGTCTCCATTCACCTCCACACCACTCCCAGTGTCTCCAATCACCTCCACACCAGTCCCAGTGTCTCCAGTCACCGCCACACCAGTCACAGTGTCTCCAGTCACCGCTACACCAGTCCCAGTGTCTCCAATCACCTTCACACCAGTCCCAGTGTCTCCAGTCACCGCTACACCAGTCCCAGTGTCTCCAATCACCTTCACACCAGTCACAGTGTCTCCAGTCACCTCCACACCAGTCACAGTGTCTCCATTCACCTCCAAACCAGTCCCAGTGTCTCCAGTCACCTCCACACCAGTCACAGTGTCTCCAATCACCGCCACACCAGACAGTGTCTCCATTCACCTCCACACCACTCCCAGTGTCTCCAATCACCTCCACACCAGTCCCAGTGTCTCCAATCACCTCCACACCAGTCACAGTGTCTCCAGTCACCGCCACACCAGTCACAGTGTCTCCAGTCACCGCTACACCAGTCCCAGTGTCTCCAATCACCTTCACACCAGTCCCAGTGTCTCCAGTCACCGCCACACCAGTCCCAGTGTCTCCAATCACCACCACACCAGTCCCAGTGTCTCCAATCACTGCCATACCAGTCACAGTGTCTCCAATCACCTCCACACCAGTCCCAGTGTCTCCAGTCACCGCCACACCAGTCCCAGTGTCTCCAGTCACCTCCACACCAGTCCCAGTGTCTCCAATCACCGCCACACCAGTCCCAGTGTCTCCAGTCACCTCCACACCAGTCACAGTGTCTCCAATCACCGCCACACCAGACAGTGTCTTCAATCACCGCCACACCAGTCCCAGTGTCTCCAATCACCTCCACACCAGTCACAGTGTCTCCAGTCACCTCCACACCAGTCCCAGTGTCTCCAGTCACCGCCACACCAGTCCCAGTGTCTCCAGTCACCTCCACACCAGTCCCAGTGTCTCCAATCACCGCCACACCAGTCCCAGTGTCTCCAGTCACCTCCACACCAGTCACAGTGTCTCCAATCACCGCCACACCAGACAGTGTCTTCAATCACCGCCACACCAGTCCCAGTGTCTCCAATCACCTCCACACCAGTCACAGTGTCTCCAGTCACCTCCACACCAGTCACAGTGTCTCCAGTCACCTCCACACCAGACAGTGTCTTCAATCACCTCCACACCAGTCCCAGTGTCTCCAGTCACCGCCACACCAGTCACAGTGTCTCCAGTCACCGCTACACCAGTCCCAGTGTCTCCAATCACCTTCACACCAGTCCCAGTGTCTCCAGTCACCGCCACACCAGTCCCAGTGTCTCCAATCACCGCCACACCAGTCCCAGTGTCTCCAGTCACCTCCACACCAGTCACAGTGTCTCCAATCACCTCCACACCAGTCACAGTGTCTCCAGTCACCTCCACACCAGTCACAGTGTCTCCATTCACCTCCACACCAGTCCCAGTGTCTCCAGTCACCTCCACACCAGTCACAGTGTCTCCAGTCACCGCCACACCAGTCCCAGTGTCTCCAATCACTGCCACACCAGTCCCAGTGTCTCCAATCACCTCCACACCAGTCAGTGTCTCCATTCACTTTCACACCAGTCCCAGTGTCTCCAGTCACCTCCACACCAGTCACAGTGTCTCCAATCACCTCCACACCAGTCCCAGTGTCTCCATTCACCTCCACACCAGTCACAGTGTCTCCAATCACCTCCACACCAGTCCCAGTGTCTCCATTCACCTCCACACCAGTCCCAGTGTATCCAATCACCTTCACACCAGTCCCAGTGTCTCCAGTCACCGCCACACCAGTCCCAGTGTCTCCAATCACTGCCACACCAGTCCCAGTGTCTCCAATCACCTCCACACCAGTCAGTGTCTCCATTCACTTTCACACCAGTCCCAGTGTCTCCAGTCACCTCCACACCAGTCACAGTGTCTCCAATCACCTCCACACCAGTCCCAGTGTCTCCATTCACCTCCACACCAGTCACAGTGTCTCCAATCACCTCCACACCAGTCCCAGTGTCTCCATTCACCTCCACACCAGTCCCAGTGTATCCAATCACCTTCACACCAGTCCCAGTGTCTCCAGTCACCGCCACACCAGTCACAGTGTCTCCAATCACCGCCACACCAGTCCCAGTGTCTCCAATCACTGCCACACCAGTCCCAGTGTCTCCAATCACCGCCACACCAGTCCCAGTGTCTCCAATCACTGCCACACCAGTCCCAGTGTCTCCAGTCACCTCCACACCAGTCCCAGTGTCTCCATTCACCTCCACACCAGTCACAGTGTCTCCAATCACCTCCACACCAGTCCCAGTGTCTCCATTCACCTCCACACCAGTCCCAGTGTCTCCAATCACTGCCATACCAGTCCCAGTGTCTCCATTCACCTCCACACCAGTCACAGTGTCTCCAATCACCTCCACACCAGTCCCAGTGTCTCCAGTCACCTCCACACCAGTCCCAGTGTCTCCATTCACCTCCACACCAGTCCCAGTGTCTCCAGTCACCTCCACACCAGTCCCAGTGTCTCCAGTCACCGCCACACCAGTCACAGTGTCTCCAATCACCGCCACACCAGTCACAGTGTCTCCAATCACTGCCATACCAGTCACAGTGTCTCCAGTCACCGCCACACCAGTCACAGTGTCTCCATTCACCTTCACACCAGTCCCAGTGTCTCCATTCACCTTCACACCAGTCACAGTGTATCCAATCACCGCCACACCAGTCCCAGTGTCTCCAATCACCGCCACACCAGACAGTGTCTTCAATCACCGCCACACCAGTCCCAGTGTCTCCAATCACCTCCACACCAGTCACAGTGTCTCCAGTCACCTCCACACCAGTCACAGTGTCTCCATTCACCTCCAAACCAGTCCCAGTGTCTCCAGTCACCTCCACACCAGTCACAGTGTCTCCAATCACCGCCACACCAGACAGTGTCTCCATTCACCTCCACACCACTCCCAGTGTCTCCAATCACCTCCACACCAGTCCCAGTGTCTCCAGTCACCGCCACACCAGTCACAGTGTCTCCAGTCACCGCTACACCAGTCCCAGTGTCTCCAATCACCTTCACACCAGTCCCAGTGTCTCCAGTCACCGCCACACCAGTCACAGTGTCTCCAATCACCGCCACACCAGTCCCAGTGTCTCCAATCACCACCACACCAGTCCCAGTGTCTCCATTCACCGTCACACCAGTCACAGTGTCTCCAATCACTGCCATACCAGTCACAGTGTCTCCAATCACCGCCACACCAGTCCCAGTGTCTCCCATCACCTCCACACCAGTCACAGTGTCTCCAATCACCTCCACACCAGTCCCAGTGTCTCCAGTCACCGCCACACCAGTCCCAGTGTCTCCAGTCACCTCCACACCAGTCACAGTGTCTCCAATCACCGCCACACCAGACAGTGTCTTCAATCACCGCCACACCAGTCCCAGTGTCTCCAATCACCTCCACACCAGTCACAGTGTCTCCAGTCACCTCCACACCAGTCACAGTGTCTCCAGTCACCTCCACACCAGACAGTGTCTCCATTCACCTCCACACCACTCCCAGTGTCTCCAATCACCTCCACACCAGTCCCAGTGTCTCCAGTCACCGCCACACCAGTCACAGTGTCTCCAGTCACCTCCAAACCAGTCCCAGTGTCTCCAGTCACCTCCACACCAGTCACAGTGTCTCCAATCACCGCCACACCAGACAGTGTCTCCATTCACCTCCACACCACTCCCAGTGTCTCCAATCACCTCCACACCAGTCCCAGTGTCTCCAGTCACCGCCACACCAGTCACAGTGTCTCCAGTCACCGCTACACCAGTCCCAGTGTCTCCATTCACCTCCACACCAGTCCCAGTGTCTCCAATCACCGCCACACCAGTCCCAGTGTCTCCAATCACCACCACACCAGTCCCAGTGTCTCCAGTCACCGCCACACCAGTCCCAGTGTCTCCAATCACCACCACACCAGTCCCAGTGTCTCCAGTCACCTCCACACCAGTCACAGTGTCTCCAATCACCGCCACACCAGTCCCAGTGTCTCCCATCACCTCCACACCAGTCACAGTGTCTCCAATCACCTCCACACCAGTCCCAGTGTCTCCAATCACCGCCACACCAGTCACAGTGTCTCCAATCACCGCCATACCAGTCACAGTGTCTCCAATCACCGCCACACCAGTCACAGTGTCTCCAGTCACCGCCACACCAGTCACAGTGTCTCCAATCACCGCCACACCAGTCACAGTGTCTCCAGTCACCGCCACACCAGTCACAGTGTCTCCAATCACCTCCACACCAGTCTCAGTGTCTCCAATCACCGCCACACCAGTCACAGTGTCTCCATTCACCTCCACACCAGTCACAGTGTCTCCAGTCACCGCCACACCAGTCCCAGTGTCTCCAATCACCGCCACACCAGTCACAGTGTCTCCATTCACCTCCACACCAGTCCCAGTGTCTCCAATCACCTCCACACCAGTCAGTGTCTCCATTCACTTTCACACCAGTCACAGTGTCTCCAATCACCTCCACCCCAGTCCCAGTGTCTCCAGTCACCGCCACACCAGTCACAGTGTCTCCATTCACCTCCACACCAGTCACAGTGTCTCCATTCACCTCCACACCAGTCCCAGTGTCTCCAATCACCTCCACACCAGTCAGTGTCTCCATTCACTTTCACACCAGTCCCAGTGTCTCCAGTCACCTCCACACCAGTCACAGTGTCTCCAATCACCTCCACACCAGTCCCAGTGTCTCCATTCACCTCCACACCAGTCACAGTGTCTCCAATCACCTCCACACCAGTCCCAGTGTCTCCAGTCACCGCCACACCAGTCACAGTGTCTCCAATCACCGCCACACCAGTCCCAGTGTCTCCAATCACTGCCACACCAGTCCCAGTGTCTCCAATCACCGCCACACCAGTCCCAGTGTCTCCAATCACTGCCACACCAGTCCCAGTGTCTCCAGTCACCTCCACACCAGTCCCAGTGTCTCCATTCACCTCCACACCAGTCACAGTGTCTCCAGTCACCGCCACACCAGTCACAGTGTCTCCAATCACCGCCACACCAGTCACAGTGTCTCCAATCACTGCCATACCAGTCACAGTGTCTCCAGTCACCGCCACACCAGTCCCAGTGTCTCCAGTCACCTCCACACCAGTCACAGTGTCTCCAATCACCGCCACACCAGACAGTGTCTTCAATCACCGCCACACCAGTCCCAGTGTCTCCAATCACCTCCACACCAGTCACAGTGTCTCCAGTCACCTCCACACCAGTCACAGTGTCTCCATTCACCTCCAAACCAGTCCCAGTGTCTCCAGTCACCTCCACACCAGTCACAGTGTCTCCAATCACCGCCACACCAGACAGTGTCTCCATTCACCTCCACACCACTCCCAGTGTCTCCAATCACCTCCACACCAGTCCCAGTGTCTCCAGTCACCGCCACACCAGTCACAGTGTCTCCAGTCACCGCTACACCAGTCCCAGTGTCTCCAATCACCTTCACACCAGTCCCAGTGTCTCCAGTCACCGCTACACCAGTCCCAGTGTCTCCAATCACCTTCACACCAGTCCCAGTGTCTCCAGTCACCGCCACACCAGTCACAGTGTCTCCAGTCACCGTCACACCAGTCACAGTGTCTCCAATCACTGCCATACCAGTCACAGTGTCTCCAATCACCGCCACACCAGTCCCAGTGTCTCCCATCACCTCCACACCAGTCACAGTGTCTCCAATCACCTCCACACCAGTCCCAGTGTCTCCAGTCACCGCCACACCAGTCCCAGTGTCTCCAGTCACCTCCACACCAGTCACAGTGTCTCCAATCACCGCCACACCAGACAGTGTCTTCAATCACCGCCACACCAGTCCCAGTGTCTCCAATCACCTCCACACCAGTCACAGTGTCTCCAGTCACCTCCACACCTTTCACAGTGTCTCCATTCACCTCCAAACCAGTCCCAGTGTCTCCAGTCACCTCCACACCAGTCACAGTGTCTCCAATCACCGCCACACCAGACAGTGTCTCCATTCACCTCCACACCACTCCCAGTGTCTCCAATCACCTCCACACCAGTCCCAGTGTCTCCAGTCACCGCCACACCAGTCACAGTGTCTCCAGTCACCGCTACACCAGTCCCAGTGTCTCCAATCACCTTCACACCAGTCCCAGTGTCTCCAGTCACCGCCACACCAGTCACAGTGTCTCCAATCACCGCCACACCAGTCCCAGTGTCTCCAATCACCACCACACCAGTCCCAGTGTCTCCAGTCACCGCCACACCAGTCACAGTGTCTCCAGTCACCGTCACACCAGTCACAGTGTCTCCAATCACTGCCATACCAGTCACAGTGTCTCCAATCACCGCCACACCAGTCCCAGTGTCTCCCATCACCTCCACACCAGTCACAGTGTCTCCAATCACCTCCACACCAGTCCCAGTGTCTCCAGTCACCGCCACACCAGTCCCAGTGTCTCCAATCACCGCCACACCAGTCACAGTGTCTCCAATCACCGCCATACCAGTCACAGTGTCTCCAATCACCGCCACACCAGTCACAGTGTCTCCAATCACCGCCACACCAGTCACAGTGTCTCCAGTCACCGCCACACCAGTCACAGTGTCTCCATTCACCTCCACACCAGTCCCAGTGTCTCCAATCACCTCCACACCAGTCACAGTGTCTCCATTCACCTCCACACCAGTCACAGTGTCTCCAGTCACCGCCACACCAGTCCCAGTGTCTCCAATCACCGCCACACCAGTCACAGTGTCTCCATTCACCTCCACACCAGTCCCAGTGTCTCCAATCACCTCCACACCAGTCAGTGTCTCCATTCACTTTCACACCAGTCCCAGTGTCTCCAGTCACCTCCACACCAGTCACAGTGTCTCCAATCACCTCCACCCCAGTCCCAGTGTCTCCAGTCACCTCCACACCAGTCCCAGTGTCTCCATTCACCTCCACACCAGTCACAGTGTCTCCAATCACCTCCACACCAGTCCCAGTGTCTCCAGTCACCGCCACACCAGTCACAGTGTCTCCAATCACCGCCACACCAGTCCCAGTGTCTCCAATCACTGCCACACCAGTCCCAGTGTCTCCAATCACCGCCACACCAGTCCCAGTGTCTCCAATCACTGCCACACCAGTCCCAGTGTCTCCAGTCACCTCCACACCAGTCCCAGTGTCTCCATTCACCTCCACACCAGTCACAGTGTCTCCAGTCACCGCCACACCAGTCACAGTGTCTCCAATCACCGCCACACCAGTCACAGTGTCTCCAATCACTGCCATACCAGTCACAGTGTCTCCAGTCACCGCCACACCAGTCCCAGTGTCTCCAGTCACCTCCACACCAGTCACAGTGTCTCCAATCACCGCCACACCAGACAGTGTCTTCAATCACCGCCACACCAGTCCCAGTGTCTCCAATCACCTCCACACCAGTCACAGTGTCTCCAGTCACCTCCACACCAGTCACAGTGTCTCCATTCACCTCCAAACCAGTCCCAGTGTCTCCAGTCACCTCCACACCAGTCACAGTGTCTCCAATCACCGCCACACCAGACAGTGTCTTCAATCACCGCCACACCAGTCCCAGTGTCTCCATTCACCTCCACACCACTCCCAGTGTCTCCAATCACCTCCACACCAGTCCCAGTGTCTCCAGTCACCGCCACACCAGTCACAGTGTCTCCAGTCACCGCTACACCAGTCCCAGTGTCTCCAATCACCTTCACACCAGTCCCAGTGTCTCCAGTCACCGCCACACCAGTCACAGTGTCTCCAATCACCGCCACACCAGTCCCAGTGTCTCCAATCACCACCACACCAGTCCCAGTGTCTCCAATCACCTCCACACCAGTCACAGTGTCTCCAATCACCGCCACACCAGTCACAGTGTCTCCAGTCACCGTCACACCAGTCACAGTGTCTCCAATCACCGCCACACCAGTCACAGTGTCTCCAGTCACCTCCACACCAGTCCCAGTGTCTCCAGTCACCTTCACACCAGTCCCAGTGTCTCCAATCACCTTCACACCAGTCCCAGTGTCTCCAATCACTGCCATACCAGTCACAGTGTCTCCAATCACCTCCACACCAGTCACAGTGTCTCCCATCACCTCCACACCAGTCCCAGTGTCTCCAATCACCTCCACACCATTCCCAGTGTCTTCAATCACCTCCACACCATTCCCAGTGTCTCCAATCATCGCCACACCAGACAGTGTCTCCAATCACCTCCACACCAGTCACAGTGTCTCCAATCACCACCACACCAGTTCCAGTGTCTCCATTCACTTCCACACCAGTCCCAGTGTCTCCATTCACCTCCACACCATTCCCAGTGTCTCCAATCACCTCCACACCATTCCCAGTGTCTCCAATCACCTCCACATCAGTCCCAGTGTCTCCATTCACCTCCACACCAGTCCCAGTGTCTCCATTCACCTCCACACCATTCCCAGTGTCTCCAATCACCGCCACACCAGTCCCAGTGTCTCCAATCACCTCCACACCAGTCCCAGTGTCTCCAATCACCGCCACACCAGTCACAGTGTTTCCAATCACCGTCACACCAGACAGTGTCTCCAATCACCGCCACACCAGTCCCAGTGTCTCCAGTCACCTCCACACCAGTCCCAGTGTCTCCAATCACCACCACACCAGTTCCAGTGTCTCCAGTCACCTCCACACCAGTCCCAGTGTCTCCAATCACCTCCACACCAGTCCCAGTGTCTCCAATCACCGCCACACCAGTCACAGTGTCTCCAATCACCGCCACACCAGTCACAGTGTCTCCAATCACCGTCACACCAGACAGTGTCTCCAATCACCGCCACACCAGTCCCAGTGTCTCCAATCACCGCCACACCAGTCCCAGTGTCTCCAATCACCTCCACACCAGACAGTGTTTCCAATCACCTCCACACCAGTCCCAGTGTCTCCAATCACCTCCACACCAGTCCCAGTGTCTCCAATCACTGCCACACCATTCCCAGTGTCTCCAATCACTGCCACACCATTCCCAGTGTCTCCAATCACCGCCACACCAGTCACAGTGTCTCCAATCACTGCCATACCAGTCACAGTGTCTCCAATCACCTCCACACCAGTCCCAGTGTCTCCAATCACTGCCATACCAGTCACAGTGTCTCCAATCACCTCCACACCATTCCCAGTGTCTCCAATCACCGCCACACCAGTCCCAGTGTCTCCAATCACCGCCACACCAGTCACAGTGTCTCCAATCACCGCCACACCAGTCACAGTGTCTCCAATCACCGCCATACCAGTCACAGTGTCTCCAATCACCGCCACACCATACAGTGTCTCCAATCACCGCCACACCAGTCACAGTGTCTCCAGTCACATGCACACCAGTCACAGTGTCTCCAGTCACCTCCACACCAGTCACAGTGTCTCCAATCACCGCCACACCAGTCCCAGTGTCTCCAATCACCGCCACACCAGTCACAGTGTCTCCAATTACCGCCACACCAGTCACAGTGTCTCCAGTCACCGCCACACCAGTCACAGTGTCTCCAATCACCTCCACATCAGTCACAGTGTCTCCAATCACCTCCACACCAGTCCCAGTGTCTCCAATCACCGCCACACCATTCCCAGTGTCTCCAATCACTGCCACACCATTCCCAGTGTCTCCAATCACCACCACACCAGTCTCAGTGTCTCCAATCACCTCCACACCAGTCACAGTGTCTCCATTCACCTCCACACCAGTCACAGTGTCTCCAGTCACCTCCACACCAGTCCCAGTGTCTCCAGTCACCTCCACACCAGTCACAGTGTCTCCAGTCACCTCCACACCAGTCCCAGTGTCTCCAATCACCTCCACACCAGTCCCAGTGTCTCCAATCACCGCCACACCAGTCCCAGTGTCTCCAATCACCTCCACACCAGTCCCAGTGTCTCCCATCACCTCCACACCAGTCCCAGTGTCTCCAATCACCTCCACACCAGTCACAGTGTCTCCAATCACCGCCACACCAGTCACAGTGTCTCCAATCACCGCCACACCAGTCCCAGTGTCTCCAATCACTGCCATACCAGTCACAGTGTCTCCAGTCACCGCCACACCAGTCCCAGTGTCTCCAATCACTGCCATACCAGTCACAGTGTCTCCAGTCACCTCCACACCAGTCCCAGTGTCTCCAGTCACCTCCACACCAGTCACAGTGTCTCCAATCACCTCCACACCAGTCCCAGTGTATCCAATCACCTCCACACCAGTCACAGTGTCTCCAATCACCGCCACACCAGTCACAGTGTATCCAATCACCTCCACACCAGTCACAGTGTCTCCAATCACTGCCACACCAGTCCCAGTGTCTCCAGTCACCGCCACACCAGTCCCAGTGTCTCCAATCACTGCCATACCAGTCACAGTGTCTCCAGTCACCTCCACACCAGTCCCAGTGTCTCCAGTCACCTCCACACCAGTCACAGTGTCTCCAATCACCTCCACACCAGTCCCAGTGTATCCAATCACCTCCACACCAGTCACAGTGTCTCCAATCACTGCCATACCAGTCACAGTGTCTCCAGTCACCGCCACACCAGTCCCAGTGTCTCCAATCACTGCCATACCAGTCACAGTGTCTCCAGTCACCTCCACACCAGTCACAGTGTCTCCATTCACCTCCACACCAGTCCCAGTGTCTCCAGTCACCTCCACACCAGTCACAGTGTCTCCAGTCACCTCCACACCAGTCCCAGTGTCTCCAATCACTGCCACACCAGTCTCAGTGTCTCCAATCACCTCCACACCAGTCACAGTGTCTCCATTCACCTCCACACCAGTCACAGTGTCTCCAGTCACCTCCACACCAGTCCCAGTGTCTCCAGTCACCTCCAAACCAGTCCCAGTGTCTCCAATCACCTCCACACCAGTCCCAGTGTCTCCAATCACCTCCACACCAGTCACAGTGTCTCCATTCACCTCCACACCAGTCACAGTGTCTCCAGTCACCTCCACACCAGTCACAGTGTCTCCAGTCACCTCCACACCAGTCACAGTGTCTCCAGTCACCTCCACACCAGTCCCAGTGTCTCCAATCACCTCCACACCAGTCCCAGTGTCTCCAATCACTGCCGCACCAGACCCAGTGTCTCCAGTCACCACCACACCAGTCACAGTGTCTCCAATCACCGCCACACCAGTCCCAGTGTCTCCAGTCACCTCCACACCAGTCACAGTGTCTCCAGTCACCTCCACACCAGTCCCAGTGTCTCCAGTCACCTCCACACCAGTCACAGTGTCTCCAGTCACCTCCACACCAGTCCCAGTGTCTCCAATCACCTCCACACCAGTCCCAGTGTCTCCAATCACTGCCATACCAGTCACAGTGTCTCCAGTCACCTCCACACCAGTCCCAGTGTCTCCAGTCACCTCCACACCAGTCACAGTGTCTCCAGTCACCTCCACACCAGTCCCAGTGTTTCCAATCACTGCCACACCATTCCCAGTGTCTCCAATCACCGCCACACCAGTCTCAGTGTCTCCAATCACCTCCACACCAGTCACAGTGTCTCCATTCACCTCCACACCAGTCACAGTGTCTCCAGTCACCTCCACACCAGTCCCAGTGTCTCCAGTCACCTCCACACCATTCCCAGTGTCTCCAGTCACCTCCACACCAGTCCCAGTGTCTCCAGTCACCTCCACACCAGTCACAGTGTATCCAATCACCTCCACATCAGTCCCAGTGTCTCCAATCACCTCCACACCAGTCCCAGTGTCTCCAATCACCTCCACACCAGTCCCAGTGTCTCCAATCACCTCCACACCAGTCCCAGTGTCTCCAATCACTGCCATACCAGTCACAGTGTCTCCAATCACCGCCACACCAGTCCCAGTGTCTCCAGTCACCTCCACACCAGTCCCAGTGTCTCCAATCACCTCCACACCAGTCCCAGTGTCTCCATTCACCTCCACACCAGTCACAGTGTCTCCATTCACCTCCACACCAGTCACAGTGTCTCCATTCACCTCCACACCAGTCACAGTGTCTCCAGTCACCTCCACACCAGTCCCAGTGTCTCCAGTCACCTCCACACCAGTCCCAGTGTCTCCAGTCACCTCCACACCAGTCACAGTGTCTCCAGTCACCTCCACACCAGTCCCAGTGTCTCCAATCACCTCCACACCAGTCCCAGTGTCTCCAATCACTGCCATACCAGTCACAGTGTCTCCAATCACCTCCACACCAGTCACAGTGTCTCCAATCACCTCCACACCAGTCACAGTGTCTCCAGTCACCTCCACACCAGTCCCAGTGTCTCCAATCACCTCCACACCAGTCCCAGTGTCTCCAATCACCTCCACACCAGTCCCAGTGTCTCCAATCACTGCCATACCAGTCACAGTGTCTCCAATCACCTCCACACCAGTCCCAGTGTCTCCAGTCACCTCCACACCAGTCCCAGTGTCTCCAGTCACCTCCACACCAGTCACAGTGTCTCCAGTCACCTCCACACCAGTCCCAGTGTCTCCAATCACCTCCACACCAGTCCCAGTGTCTCCAATCACTGCCATACCAGTCACAGTGTCTCCAATCACCTCCACACCAGTCACAGTGTCTCCAATCACCTCCACACCAGTCACAGTGTCTCCAGTCACCTCCACACCAGTCACAGTGTCTCCAGTCACCTCCACACCAGTCCCAGTGTCTCCAATCACCTCCACACCAGTCCCAGTGTCTCCAATCACTGCCATACCAGTCCCAGTGTCTCCAATCACCTCCACACCAGTCCCAGTGTCTCCAGTCACCTCCACACCAGTCCCAGTGTCTCCAATCACCTCCACACCAGTCCCAGTGTCTCCAATCACTGCCATACCAGTCACAGTGTCTCCAATCACCTCCACACCAGTCACAGTGTCTCCAGTCACCTCCACACCAGTCCCAGTGTCTCCAATCACCTCCACACCAGTCCCAGTGTCTCCAATCACTGCCATACCAGTCCCAGTGTCTCCAATCACCTCCACACCAGTCACAGTGTCTCCAGTCACCTCCACACCAGTCCCAGTGTCTCCAATCACCTCCACACCAGTCCCAGTGTCTCCAATCACTGCCATACCAGTCACAGTGTCTCCAATCACCTCCACACCAGTCACAGTGTCTCCAGTCACCTCCACACCAGTCACAGTGTCTCCAGTCACCTCCACACCAGTCCCAGTGTCTCCAATCACCTCCACACCAGTCCCAGTGTCTCCAATCACCGCCACACCAGTCCCAGTGTCTCCCATCACCTCCACACCAGTCCCAGTGTCTCCATTCACCTCCACACCAGTCCCAGTGTCTCCAATCACTGCCATACCAGTCACAGTGTCTCCAATCACCGCCACACCAGTCACAGTGTCTCCAATCACCTCCACACCAGTCCCAGTGTCTCCAATCACCGCCATACCAGTCACAGTGTCTCCAGTCACCTCCACACCAGTCACAGTGTCTCCAATCACCGCCACACCAGTCCCAGTGTCTCCAATCACCGCCACACCAGTCCCAGTGTCTCCAATCACCTCCACACCAGTCCCAGTGTCTCCCATCACCTCCACACCAGTCCCAGTGTCTCCAATCACCTCCACACCAGTCACAGTGTCTCCAATCACTGCCGCACCAGTCCCAGTGTCTCCAATCACCTCCACACCAGTCCCAGTGTCTCCAATCACCGCCACACCAGTCCCAGTGTCTCCAATCACCTCCACACCAGTCCCAGTGTCTCCAATCACCGCCACACCAGTCCCAGTGTCTCCAATCACCTCCACACCAGTCCCAGTGTCTCCCATCACCTCCACACCAGTCCCAGTGTCTCCAATCACCTCCACACCAGTCACAGTGTCTCCAATCACCGCCACACCAGTCACAGTGTCTCCAATCACCGCCACACCAGTCCCAGTGTCTCCAATCACTGCCATACCAGTCACAGTGTCTCCAGTCACCGCCACACCAGTCCCAGTGTCTCCAATCACTGCCATACCAGTCACAGTGTCTCCAATTACCGCCACACCAGTCACAGTGTCTCCAATCACTGCCACACCATTCCCAGTGTCTCCAATCACTGCCACACCATTCCCAGTGTCTCCAATCACCACCACACCAGTCTCAGTGTCTCCAATCACCGCCACACCAGTCACAGTGTCTCCAATCACCGCCACACCAGTCACAGTGTCTCCAATCACCTCCACACCAGTCACAGTGTCTCCAATCACCGCCACACCAGTCACAGTGTCTCCAATCACCGCCACACCAGTCACAGTGTCTCCAATCACCGCCACACCAGTCACAGTGTCTCCAATCACCGCCACACCAGTCCCAGTGTCTCCAATCACTGCCATACCAGTCACAGTGTCTCCAATTACCGCCACACCAGTCACAGTGTCTCCAATCACTGCCACACCATTCCCAGTGTCTCCAATCACTGCCACACCATTCCCAGTGTCTCCAATCACCACCACACCAGTCTCAGTGTCTCCAATCACCGCCACACCAGTCACAGTGTCTCCAATCACCGCCACACCAGTCACAGTGTCTCCAATCACCGCCACACCAGTCACAGTGTCTCCCATCACCTCCACACCAGTCACAGTGTCTCCAATCACCGCCACACCAGTCCCAGTGTCTCCAGTCACCTCCACACCAGTCACAGTGTCTCCAGTCACCACCACACCAGTCCCAGTGTCTCCAATCACCTCCACACCAGTCAGTGTCTCCATTCACTTTCACACCAGTCCCAGTGTCTCCATTCACCTCCACACCAGTCCCAGTGTCTCCAGTCACCTTAACACCAGTCACAGTGTCTCCAATCACCTCCACACCAGTCCCAGTGTCTCCATTCACCTCCACACCAGTCCCAGTGTCTCCAGTCACCGCCACACCAGTCCCAGTGTCTCCAATCACCTCCACACCAGTCCCAGTGTCTCCATTCACCTCCACACCAGTCACAGTGTCTCCAGTCACCGCCACACCAGTCACAGTGTCTCCAATCACCTCCATACCAGTCACAGTGTCTCCAGTCACTTCCACACCAGTCACAGTGTCTCCAATCACCTCCATACCAGTCACAGTGTCTCCATTCACCTCCACACCAGTCCCAGTGTCTCCAGTCACCTCCACACCAGTCACAGTGTCTCCAATCACCGCCACACCAGACAGTGTCTTCAATCACCGCCACACCAGTCCCAGTGTCTCCAATCACTGCCATACCAGTCACAGTGTCTCCAGTCACCTCCACACCAATCAGTGTCTCCAGTCACCTCCACACCCGTCCCAGTGTCTCCATTCACCTCCACACCAGTCCCAGTGTCTCCAGTCACCTCCACACCAGTCACAGTGTCTCCAATCACCGCCACACCAGACAGTGTCTTCAATCACCGCCACACCAGTCCCAGTGTCTCCATTCACCTCCACACCACTCCCAGTGTCTCCAATCACCGCCACACCAGTCACAGTGTCTCCAATCACCGCCACACCAGTCACAGTGTCTCCAATCACCGCCACACCAGACAGTGTCTTCAATCACCGCCACACCAGACAGTGTCTTCAATCACCGCCACACCAGACAGTGTCTTCAATCACCGCCACACCAGTCCCAGTGTCTCCAATCACCTCCACACCAGTCACAGTGTCTCCCATCACCTCCACACCAGTCACAGTGTCTCCAATCACCTCCACACCAGTCACAGTGTCTCCCATCACCTCCACACCAGTCCCAGTGTCTCCAATCACCTCCACACCATTCCCAGTGTCTCCAATCACCGCCACACCAGTCCCAGTGTCTCCAATCACCGCCACACCAGACAGTGTTTCCAATCACCTCCACACCAGTCCCAGTGTCTCCAATCACCTCCACACCAGTCCCAGTGTCTCCAATCACCGCCACACCAGACAGTGTCTCCAATCACCGCCACACCAGTCCCAGTGTCTCCAATCACCTCCACACCAGTCACAGTGTCTCCCATCACCTCCACACCAGTCCCAGTGTCTCCAATCACCTCCACACCATTCCCAGTGTCTTCAATCACCTCCACACCATTCCCAGTGTCTCCAATCATCGCCACACCAGACAGTGTCTCCAATCACCACCACACCAGTCCCAGTGTCTCCAATCACCACCACACCAGTCCCAGTGTCTCCAATCACCACCACACCAGTTCCAGTGTCTCCATTCACTTCCACACCAGTCCCAGTGTCTCCATTCACCTTCACACCAGTCCCAGTGTCTCCATTCACCTCCACACCAGTCCCAGTGTCTCCATTCACCTCCACATCAGTCCCAGTGTCTCCATTCACCTCCACACCAGTCCCAGTGTCTCCAATCACCGCCACACCAGTCACAGTGTCTCCAATCACCGTCACACCAGACAGTGTCTCCAATCACCGCCACACCAGTCCCAGTGTCTCCAGTCACCTCCACACCAGTCCCAGTGTCTCCAGTCACCGCCACACCAGTCCCAGTGTCTCCAATCACCACCACACCAGTTCCAGTGTCTCCAGTCACCTCCACACCAGTCCCAGTGTCTCCAATCACCTCCACACCAGTCCCAGTGTCTCCAATCACCGCCACACCAGTCACAGTGTCTCCAATCACCGTCACACCAGTCCCAGTGTCTCCAATCACCTCCACACCAGTCCCAGTGTCTCCATTCACCTTCACACCAGTCCCAGTGTCTCCATTCACCTTCACACCAGTCACAGTGTCTCCAATCACCGCCACACCAGTCACAGTGTCTCCAATCACCGTCACACCAGACAGTGTCTCCAATCACAGCCACACCAGTCACAGTGTCTCCAATCACCACCACACCAGTTCCAGTGTCTCCAGTCACCTCCACACCAGTCCCAGTGTCTCCAGTCACCGCCACACCAGTCCCAGTGTCTCCAATCACCGCCACACCAGTCCCAGTGTCTCCATTCACCTTCACACCAGTCCCAGTGTCTCCATTCACATTCACACCAGTCCCAGTGTCTCCAATCACCGCCACACCAGTCACAGTGTCTCCATTCACCTTCACACCAGTCCCAGTGTCTCCAATCACCGCCACAACAGTCCCAGTGTCTCCCATCACCTCCACACCAGTCCCAGTGTCTCCAATCACCTCCACACCAGTCCCAGTGTCTCCAATCACTGCCACACCATTCCCAGTGTTCCAATCACCGCCACACCAGTCACAGTGTCTCCAGTCATCTCCACACCAGTCCCAGTGTCTCCAATCACCGCCACACCAGTCACAGTGTCTCCAATCACCGCCACACCAGTCCCAGTGTCTCCAATCACCGCCACACCAGTCACAGTGTCTCCAATCACCGCCACACCAGTCACAGTGTCTCCAATCACTGCCACTCCAGTCACAGTGTCTCCAATCACCGCCACACCAGTCACAGTGTCTCCAATCACCGCCATACCAGTCACAGTGTCTCCAATCACCGCCACACCATACAGTGTCTCCAATCACCGCCACACCAGTCCCAGTGTCTCCATTCACCTCCACGCCAGTCCCAGTGTCTCCAATCACCGCCACACCAGTCCCAGTGTCTCCAATCACCGCCACATCAGTCACAGTGTCTCCAATCACCGCCACACCAGACAGTGTCTTCAATCACCGCCACACCAGTCACAGTGTCTCCAATCACCGTCACACCAGACAGTGTCTCCAATCACCGCCACACCAGTCCCAGTGTCTCCAATCACTGCCACACCATTCCCAGTGTCTCCAATCACCTCCACACCAGTCCCAGTGTCTCCAATCACCTCCACACCATTCCCAGTGTCTCCAATCACCGCCACACCAGTCCCAGTGTCTCCAATCACCGCCACACCAGACAGTGTTTCCAATCACCGCCACACCAGACAGTGTCTCCAATCACCACCACACCAGTCTCAGTGTCTCCAATCACCGCCACACCAGTCTCAGTGTCTCCAATCACCGCCACACCAGTCACAGTGTCTCCAATCACCGCCACACCAGTCACAGTGTCTCCAATCACCTCCACACCAGTCACAGTGTCTCCAATCACCTCCACACCAGTCACAGTGTCTCCAGTCACCGCCACACCAGTCACAGTGTCTCCAATCACCTCCACATCAGTCACAGTGTCTCCAATCACCTCCACACCAGTCCCAGTGTCTCCAATCACCGCCACACCAGTCACAGTGTCTCCAATTACCGCCACACCAGTCACAGTGTCTCCCATCACCTCCACACCAGTCACAGTGTCTCCAATCACCGCCACACCAGACAGTGTCTCCAATTACCGCCACACCAGTCACAGTGTCTCCCATCACCTCCACACCAGTCCCAGTGTCTCCAATCACCTCCACACCATTCCCAGTGTCTCCAATCACCACCACACCAGTCACAGTGTCTCCAATCACCGCCACACCAGACAGTGTCTCCAATTACCGCCACACCAGTCACAGTGTCTCCCATCACCTCCACACCAGTCCCAGTGTCTCCAATCACCTCCACACCATTCCCAGTGTCTCCAATCACCACCACACCAGTCCCAGTGTCTCCAATCACTGCCGCACCAGACCCAGTGTCTCCAGTCACCACCACACCAGACAGTGTCTCCAATCACCACCACACCAGTCCCAGTGTCTCCAATCACCACCACACCAGTCCCAGTGTCTCCATTCACCTCCACACCAGTCCCAGTGTCTCCATTCACCTCCACACCAGTCCCAGTGTCTCCATTCACCTCCACACCAGTCCCAGTGTCTCCATTCACCTCCACACCAGTCCCAGTGTCTCCATTCACCTCCACACCAGTCCCAGTGTCTCCATTCACCTCCACACCAGTCCCAGTGTCTCCATTCACCTCCACACCAGTCCCAGTGTCTCCATTCACCTCCACACCAGTCCCAGTGTCTCTATTCACCGCCACACCAGTCACAGTGTCTCCATTCACCGCCACACTGTCTCCAATCACCGCCACACCAGTCCCAGTGTCTCCAATCACAGTCACACCAGACAGTGTCTCCAATCACCGCCACACCAGTCCCAGTGTCTCCAATCACCTCCACACCAGTCACAGTGTCTCCAATCACCGCCACACCAGTCACAGTGTCTCCAATCACCGCCACACCAGTCCCAGTGTCTCCAGTCACCGCCACACCAGTCACAGTGTCTCCAATCACTGCCACACCAGTCACAGTGTCTCCAATCACTGTCACACCAGACAGTGCCTCCAATCACCGCCACACCAGTCCCAGTGTCTCCAATCACCGCCACACCAGTCCCAGTGTCTCCAATCACCACCACACCAGTCCCAGTGTCTCCAGTCACCGCCACACCAGTCACAGTGTCTCCAATCACTGCCACACCAGTCACAGTGTCTCCAATCACTGTCACACCAGACAGTGCCTCCAATCACCGCCACACCAGTCCCAGTGTCTCCAATCACCGCCACACCAGTCACAGTGTCTCCAATCACCGCCACACCAGTCCCAGTGTCTTCAATCACCTCCACACCAGTCCCCGTGTCTCCAATCACCTTCACACCAGTCCCAGTGTCGCCAATCACTGCCACACCAGTCACAGTGTCTCCAATCACCGCCACACCAGTCACAGTGTCTCCAATCACCGCCACACCAGTCCCAGTGTCTTCAATCACCTCCACACCAGTCCCAGTGTCTTTAATCACCTCCACACCAGTCCCAGTGTCTCCAATCACTGCCACACCAGTCCCAGTGTCTCCAATCACCACCACACCAGTCCCCGTGTCTCCAATCACCTCCACACCAGTCCCAGTGTCTCCAATCACTGCCACACCAGTCCCAGTGTCTCCAATCACCACCACACCAGTCCCCGTGTCTCCAATCACCTCCACACCAGTCCCAGTGTCGCCAATCACTGCCACACCAGTCACAGTGTCTCCAATCACCGCCACACCAGTCACAGTGTCTCCAATCACCGCCACACCAGTCCCAGTGTATCCAATCACCGCCACACCAGTCCCAGTGTCTTCAATCACCTCCACACCAGTCCCAGTGTCTTTAATCACCTCCACACCAGTCCCCATGTCTCCAATCACCGCCACACCAGTCCCAGTGTCGCCAATCACCGCCACACCAGTCACAGTGTCTCCAATCACCGCCACACCAGTCACAGTGTCTCCAATCACCGCCACACCAATCCCCGTGTCTCCAATCACCGCCACACCAGTCCCAGTGTCTCCAATCACCACCACACCAGTCCCAGTGTCTCCAATCACCTCCACACCAGTCCCTGTGTCTCCAATCACCTCCACACCAGTCCCAGTGTCGCCAATCACCGCCACACCAGTCACAGTGTCTCCAATCACCACCACACCAGTTCGTGTCTCCAGTCACCTCCACACCAGTCCCAGTGTCTCCAGTCACCGCCACACCAGTCCCAGTGTCTCCAATCACCGCCACACCAGTCACAGTGTCTCCAATCACAGCCACACCAGTCACAGTGTCTCCAATCACTGTCACACCAGACAGTGCCTCCAATCACCGCCACACCAGTCCCAGTGTCTCCAATCACCGCCACACCAGTCACAGTGTCTCCAATCACCGCCACACCAGTCCCAGTGTCTTCAATCACCTCCACACCAGTCCCAGTGTCGCCAATCACCTCCACACCAGTCCCAGTGTCTCCAATCACTGCCACACCAGTCCCAGTGTCTCCAATCACCACCACACCAGTCCCCGTGTCTCCAATCACCTCCACACCAGTCCCAGTGTCGCCAATCACCGCCACACCAGTCCCAGTGTCTCCAATCACCGCCACACCAGTCACAGTGTCTCCAATCACCTCCACACCAGTCACAGTGTCTCCAATCTTTCTTGATCTACCTGACCTTGGCTTGGTATCAAGAGATCCCCAAAATGCCCACTTTTTAATAAGTGATTGAACAGAACTGACTGGCATCTTCAAGGCTTTGGATATCTTTTTATATCCTTTTACATCTTTGTAAAGCTCCATTACCTTGTTACGCAGGTCCTTTGACTGTTCCTTTTCTACCTCCTCATGGCTCAGTGTCTCCATGTGAGAGATAACAAACTCATTGCCTATTTATACACCGACACTAATTGTGATTTAAAAAGCCACACATGTGGGAAATTTCCCTTTAATTGTCATTTACAACCCGTGTGCGCCGCCTTCTGTGTCTGTACCCAGGCCAAACATTCCAGGGTATGTAAACTTTTTATCAGGGCTATTTGGGTGCTTTCTGTTATTATGATTTAAAAAGGATCCAAAAAAAAAAAAAAAAAAATGTGATAATAAATGGCTTTATGTGATTGCCATCCTTAGCCACTCCCCGCCCACGTTTCGTCATGTGACGTCCCGGACTGTGAGCGGGGATATCTGAATGATGGGTGCAGCGGCTGTTCCACCGCTTGATCATTCTTACGGGCGACGAGAGGGGACATCCCCCCCCTCCCGCCGCCGCCCTCCGTTGCTTCTACCGACTCACCGCCGAAAGGATCCGCCGGCCCCGGATGTTTACCATAGAGATTTCCAGGGCGGACCAGATGGTCGCCGGAGTCTTCTATGATCGTTCGGAGGCCGGGCGCGATGTTATGACGTCACGCCCAGCCTCTGCATTCAAACAAATGGCGCCGCCTCGGCTGGGAAGCCGTGATAGTTTTATTTTTTTTATATTTCAGGCTTCCCAGCCTAGAGGTGAGATGTAGGGAGGGTCTTATTGACACCCCTCCCCCCCCCCCCCCCCCCATATCTCACTGTAAAGAGGACAATTAACAGTAAAAAAAGAAAAAAAGAAAAGTAAAATTAACAATAAAATAAAAGAAAAAGTAAAATTAACAATAAAAAAAAGAAAAGTAAAATTAACAATAAAAAAAGAAAAAAGAAAAAGTAAAATTAAGTAAAGCGCCCCTGTCCCCGTGAGCTCACACGCAGAAGCGAACGCATATGTAAGTCCCGCCCACATATGAAAACGGTGTTCAATCCACACACGTGAGGTGTTGTCGCGAACGTCAGAGCGAGAGCGATAATTCTAGCCCTAGATCTCCTCTGTAACTCAAAACATGCAACCAGTGAAAAAAAAAATCAATGAGGATTTTTAAGTAGTTTGGCGCCATTCCACGAGTGTGCGCAATTTTGAAGGGTGACATGTTGGGTATCTTTTTACTCGGCGTAACTTCATCTTTCACATTATGCAAAAAAATTGGGATAGTTAGCATGAAGCAGTTCAGTCCCCCCCCCCCCCCCTCAAAGTAAAAGTGTTCGAAAAATTGGTGCGCAAATGCCGTGCGAGATAAAAAGTTGCGACGACTGCTATTGTATTCTGTGGGGGCTCTTCTAAAAAAAAAAACAACAACATACATAATGTTTGGGGGGTTCTATGTAATTTTCTAGCAAAAAAAAAAAAAAGATGATTTTTACACGTCGGAGCGAAGTGCCAGAATTGGCCCCGGATGGGAAGTGCCAGAGTTGGCCCCGGATGGGAAGTGCCAGAGTTGGCCCCGGATGGGAAGTGCCAGAATTGGCCCCGGATGGGAAGTGCCAGAATTGGCCCCGGATGGGAAGTGCCAGAGTTGGCCCCGGATGGGAAGTGCCAGAATTGGCCCCGGATGGGAAGTGCCAGAATTGGCCCCGGATGGGAAGTGCCAGAGTTGGCCCCGGATGGGAAGTGCCAGAATTGGCCCCGGATGGGAAGTGCCAGAATTGGCCCCGGATGGGAAGTGCCAGAGTTGGCCCCGGATGGGAAGTGCCAGAATTGGCCCCGGATGGAAAGTGCCAGAATTGGCCCCGGATGGGAAGTGCCAGAATTGGCCCCGGATGGAAAGTGCCAGAATTGGCCCCGGATGGGAAGTGCCAGAGTTGGCCCCGGATGGGAAGTGCCAGAATTGGCCCCGGATGGGAAGTGCCAGAATTGGCCCCGGATGGGAAGTGCCAGAATTGGCCCCGGATGGGAAGTGCCAGAATTGGCCCCGGATGGGAAGTGCCAGAGTTGGCCCCGGATGGGAAGTGCCAGAATTGGCCCCGGATGGGAAGTGCCAGAATTGGCCCCGGATGGGAAGTGCCAGAATTGGCCCCGGATGGGAAGTGCCAGAATTGGCCCCGGATGGGAAGTGCCAGAGTTGGCCCCGGATGGGAAGTGCCAGAATTGGCCCCGGATGGAAAGTGCCAGAATTGGCCCCGGATGGGAAGTGCCAGAATTGGCCCCGGATGGAAAGTGCCAGAATTGGCCCCGGATGGAAAGTGCCAGAATTGGCCCCGGATGGGAAGTGCCAGAATTGGCCCCGGATGGGAAGTGCCAGAATTGGCCCCGGATGGGAAGTGCCAGAATTGGCCCCGGATGGGAAGTGCCAGAGTTGGCCCCGGATGGGAAGTGCCAGAGTTGGCCCCGGATGGGAAGTGCCAGAGTTGGCCCCGGATGGGAAGTGCCAGAGTTGGCCCCGGATGGGAAGTGCCAGAATTGGCCCCGGATGGAAAGTGCCAGAATTGGCCCCGGATGGGAAGTGCCAGAATTGGCCCCGGATGGAAAGTGCCAGAATTGGCCCCGGATGGGAAGTGCCAGAGTTGGCCCCGGATGGGAAGTGCCAGAATTGGCCCCGGATGGGAAGTGTCAGAATTGGCCCCGGATGGGAAGTGCCAGAATTGGCCCCGGATGGGAAGTGCCAGAGTTGGCCCCGGATGGGAAGTGCCAGAATTGGCCCCGGATGGGAAGTGCCAGAATTGGCCCCGGATGGGAAGTGCCAGAATTGGCCCCGGATGGGAAGTGCCAGAATTGGCCCCGGATGGGAAGTGCCAGAATTGGCCCCGGATGGGAAGTGCCAGAGTTGGCCCCGGATGGGAAGTGCCAGAATTGGCCCCGGATGGAAAGTGCCAGAATTGGCCCCGGATGGGAAGTGCCAGAATTGGCCCCGGATGGAAAGTGCCAGAATTGGCCCCGGATGGGAAGTGCCAGAATTGGCCCCGGATGGGAAGTGCCAGAATTGGCCCCGGATGGAAAGTAGTTAAATAAAAGACAGTTTTTTTGGCATGATCAGCCATATTTTCATTACTTAATGCCACAATTTCACCATTTCTACCAGGGTATGCAAACTTTTGAGCACAACTGTATATATATATATATTTATATACACACACAGTGACAGTGAGCCCAGTCCACTCCACAACATGTTTTAGGGCTTTTTTCTGCCCACTTTTATTTAAGAACTTTAAGATTCACAGAAGAATAATTTCCCTGTTAGAGGTTCTCACCATCAATGTGCCAAAACAAAACAGTTAGGCCCCTTTCACACGGGACGGATCAGTCATGATCCGCCCCGTGAAGCTCCGCTTGCTCAGCGGGGATCGCTCCGTTGATCCCTGCTGAGCCGGCGGATGACTGGGCGGTCCCCGCACACTGTGCAGGGACCGCCCTGTCAGAGCGCCGCTCTCCCCTATGGGGGGGATCCGATGACGACGGACCGTAGAGTCCGTTGTCATCCGATCCGATCCGATCCACAGACAGATGGAAAAATAGGGTTTTCCTCCGTCACACTTTGGCAGATCGGAGCGGGTCGGATGTCAGCGGACATGTCACCGCTGACATCCGTGGCTCCATAGGGGTACATGGAGCATCCGTTCAGGTCCGCCTAAAAAACTGACAGGCGGACCTGAACGGATCATCCGTGTGAAAGAGCCCTTACGGCACCTCCTGGCTCTTCTCTGCAGCATCTCTGGTTAGGCCTCCTGCCTTGGTTCTCCAGACCTTCACACACACACAGTAGTCCTCAGTGTTCTACTAACCACTGAACCTTTCTCAGCTCTGACCGTTTCTCCTGCGGCTACATCCTTACAGGCTCGGGCCTTTCACTGTCCCACCGTGGACGGTAGAGAGCAACGTGCTCCACACGGCTCCCTTGCACAGATTCTCCTGCTGCTACATCCTTACAGGCTCGGGTCTTTCACTGTCCCACCGTGGACGGTAGAGAGCAACGTGCTCCACACGGCTCCCTTGCACAGATTCTCCTGCTGCTACATCCTTACAGGCTCGGGCCTTTCACTGTCCCACCATGGACGGTAGAGAGCAACGTGCTCCACACAGCTCCCTTGCACAGATTCTCCTGCTGCTACATCCTTACAGGCTCGGGCCTTTCACTGTCCCACCATGGACGGTAGAGAGCAACGTGCTCCACACGGCTCCCTTGCACAGATTCTCCTGCTGCTACATCCTTACAGGCTCGGGTCTTTCACTGTCCCACCGCGGACGGTAGAGAGCAACGTGCTCCACACGGCTCCCTTGCACAGATTCTCCTGCTGCTACATCCTTACAGGCTCGGGCCTTTCACTGTCCCACCATGGACGGTAGAGAGCAACGTGCTCCACACGGCTCCCTTGCACAGATTCTCCTGCTGCTACATCCTTACAGGCTCGGGCCTTTCACTGTCCCACCGCGGACGGTAGAGAGCATTGTGCTCCACACGGCTCCCTTGCACAGATTCTCCTGCTGCTACATCCTTACAGGCTCGGGCCTTTCACTGTCCCACCGCGGACGGTAGAGAGCATTGTGCTCCACACGGCTCCCTTGCACAGATTCTCCTGCTGCTACATCCTTACAGGCTCGGGCCTTTCACTGTCCCACCGCGGACGGTAGAGAGCAACGTGCTCCACACGGCTCCCTTGCACAGATTCTCCTGCTGCTACATCCTTACAGGCTCGGGCCTTTCACTGTCCCACCGCGGACGGTAGAGAGCAACGTGCTCCACACGGCTCCCTTGCACAGATTCTCCTGCTGCTACATCCTTACAGGCTCGGGCCTTTCACTGTCCCACCGCGGACAGTAGAGAGCATTGTGCTCCACACGGCTCCCTTGCACAGATTCTCCTGCTGCTACATCCTTACAGGCTCGGGCCTTTCACTGTCCCACCGCGGACAGTAGAGAGCAACGTGCTCCACACGGCTCCCTTGCACAGATTCTCCTGCTGCTACATCCTTACAGGCTCGGGCCTTTCACTGTCCCACCGCGGACGGTAGAGAGCAACGTGCTCCACACGGCTCCCTTGCACAGATTCTCCTGCTGCTACATCCTTACAGGCTCGGGCCTTTCACTGTCCCACCGCGGACGGTAGAGAGCAACGTGCTCCACACGGCTCCCTTGCACAGATTCTCCTGCTGCTACATCCTTACAGGCTCGGGTCTTTCACTGTCCCACCATGGACGGTAGAGAGCAACGTGCTCCACACGGCTCCCTTGCACAGATTCTCCTGCTGCTACATCCTTACAGGCTCGGGTCTTTCACTGTCCCACCATGGACGGTAGAGAGCAACGTGTTCCACACGGCTCCCTTGCACAGATTCTCCTGCTGCTACATCCTTACAGGCTCGGGCCTTTCACTGTCCCACCATGGACGGTAGAGAGCAACGTGCTCCACACGGCTCCCTTGCACAGATTCTCCTGCTGCTACATCCTTACAGGCTCGGGCCTTTCACTGTCCCACCGCGGACAGTAGAGAGCAACGTGCTCCACACGGCTCCCTTGCACAGATTCTCCTGCTGCTACATCCTTACAGGCTCGGGCCTTTCACTGTCCCACCGCGGACAGTAGAGAGCAACGTGCTCCACACGGCTCCCTTGCACAGATTCTCCTGCTGCTACATCCTTACAGGCTCGGGCCTTTCACTGTCCCACCGCGGACGGTAGAGAGCAACGTGCTCCACACGGCTCCCTTGCACAGATTCTCCTGCTGCTACATCCTTACAGGCTCGGGCCTTTCACTGTCCCACCATGGACGGTAGAGAGCAACGTGTTCCACACGGCTCCCTTGCACAGATTCTCCTGCTGCTACATCCTTACAGGCTCGGGTCTTTCACTGTCCCACCATGGACGGTAGAGAGCAACGTGCTCCACACGGCTCCCTTGCACAGATTCTCCTGCTGCTACATCCTTACAGGCTCGAGTCTTTCACTGTCCCACCATGGACGGTAGAGAGCAACGTGCTCCACACGGCTCCCTTGCACAGATTCTCCTGCTGCTACATCCTTACAGGCTCGGGCCTTTCACTGTCCCACCATGGACGGTAGAGAGCAACGTGCTCCACACGGCTCCCTTGCACAGATTCTCCTGCTGCTACATCCTTACAGGCTCGGGCCTTTCACTGTCCCACCGTGGACGGTAGAGAGCAACGTGCTCCACACGGCTCCCTTGCACAGATTCTCCTGCTGCTACATCCTTACAGGCTCGGGCCTTTCACTGTCCCACCATGGACAGTAGAGAGCAACGTGCTCCACACGGCTCCCTTGCACAGATTCTCCTGCTGCTACATCCTTACAGGCTCGGGCCTTTCACTGTCCCACCATGGACGGTAGAGAGCAACGTGCTCCACACGGCTCCCTTGCACAGATTCTCCTGCTGCTACATCCTTACAGGCTCGGGCCTTTCACTGTCCCACCATGGACGGTAGAGAGCAACGTGCTCCACACGGCTCCCTTGCACAGATTCTCCTGCTGCTACATCCTTACAGGCTCGGGCCTTTCACTGTCCCACCATGGACAGTAGAGAGCAACGTGCTCCACACGGCTCCCTTGCACAGATTCTCCTGCTGCTACATCCTTACAGGCTCGGGCCTTTCACTGTCCCACCATGGACAGTAGAGAGCAACGTGCTCCACACGGCTCCCTTGCACAGATTCTCCTGCTGCTACATCCTTACAGGCTCGGGCCTTTCACTGTCCCACCATGGACAGTAGAGAGCAACGTGCTCCACACGGCTCCCTTGCACAGATTCTCCTGCTGCTACATCCTTACAGGCTCGGGCCTTTCACTGTCCCACCGTGGACGGTAGAGAGCAACGTGCTCCACACGGCTCCCTTGCACAGATTCTCCTGCTGCTACATCCTTACAGGCTCGGGCCTTTCACTGTCCCACCATGGACAGTAGAGAGCAACGTGCTCCACACGGCTCCCTTGCACAGATTCTCCTGCTGCTACATCCTTACAGGCTCGGGCCTTTCACTGTCCCACCGTGGACGGTAGAGAGCAACGTGCTCCACACGGCTCCCTTGCACAGATTCTCCTGCTGCTACATCCTTACAGGCTCGGGCCTTTCACTGTCCCACCATGGACAGTAGAGAGCAACGTGCTCCACACGGCTCCCTTGCACAGATTCTCCTGCTGCTACATCCTTACAGGCTCGGGCCTTTCACTGTCCCACCGTGGACGGTAGAGAGCAACGTGCTCCACACGGCTCCCTTGCACAGATTCTCCTGCTGCTACATCCTTACAGGCTCGGGCCTTTCACTGTCCCACCATGGACGGTAGAGAGCAACGTGCTCCACACGGCTCCCTTGCACAGATTCTCCTGCTGCTACATCCTTACAGGCTCGGGCCTTTCACTGTCCCACCGTGGACGGTAGAGAGCAACGTGCTCCACACGGCTCCCTTGCACAGATTCTCCTGCTGCTACATCCTTACAGGCTCGGGTCTTTCACTGTCCCACCATGGACGGTAGAGAGCAACGTGCTCCACACGGCTCCCTTGCACAGATTCTCCTGCTGCTACATCCTTACAGGCTCGGGTCTTTCACTGTCCCACCGTGGACGGTAGAGAGCAACGTGCTCCACACGGCTCCCTTGCACAGATTCTCCTGCTGCTACATCCTTACAGGCTCGGGCCTTTCACTGTCCCACCGCGGACAGTAGAGAGCAACGTGCTCCACACGGCTCCCTTGCACAGATTCTCCTGCTGCTACATCCTTACAGGCTCGGGCCTTTCACTGTCCCACCGCGGACAGTAGAGAGCAACGTGCTCCACACGGCTCCCTTGCACAGATTCTCCTGCTGCTACATCCTTACAGGCTCGGGCCTTTCACTGTCCCACCATGGACAGTAGAGAGCAACGTGCTCCACACGGCTCCCTTGCACAGATTCTCCTGCTGCTACATCCTTACAGGCTCGGGCCTTTCACTGTCCCACCGCGGACAGTAGAGAGCAACGTGCTCCACACGGCTCCCTTGCACAGATTCTCCTGCTGCTACATCCTTACAGGCTCGGGCCTTTCACTGTCCCACCATGGACGGTAGAGAGCAACGTGCTCCACACGGCTCCCTTGCACAGATTCTCCTGCTGCTACATCCTTACAGGCTCGGGCCTTTCACTGTCCCACCATGGACGGTAGAGAGCAACGTGCTCCACACGGCTCCCTTGCACAGATTCTCCTGCTGCTACATCCTTACAGGCTCGGGTCTTTCACTGTCCCACCATGGACGGTAGAGAGCAACGTGCTCCACACGGCTCCCTTGCACAGATTCTCCTGCTGCTACATCCTTACAGGCTCGGGTCTTTCACTGTCCCACCATGGACGGTAGAGAGCAACGTGCTCCACACGGCTCCCTTGCACAGATTCTCCTGCTGCTACATCCTTACAGGCTCGGGCCTTTCACTGTCCCACCATGGACGGTAGAGAGCAACGTGCTCCACACGGCTCCCTTGCACAGATTCTCCTGCTGCTACATCCTTACAGGCTCGGGCCTTTCACTGTCCCACCGTGGACGGTAGAGAGCAACGTGCTCCACACGGCTCCCTTGCACAGATTCTCCTGCTGCTACATCCTTACAGGCTCGGGCCTTTCACTGTCCCACCATGGACGGTAGAGAGCAACGTGCTCCACACGGCTCCCTTGCACAGATTCTCCTGCTGCTACATCCTTACAGGCTCGGGCCTTTCACTGTCCCACCATGGACAGTAGAGAGCAACGTGCTCCACACGGCTCCCTTGCACAGATTCTCCTGCTGCTACATCCTTACAGGCTCGGGCCTTTCACTGTCCCACCATGGACGGTAGAGAGCAACGTGCTCCACACGGCTCCCTTGCACAGATTCTCCTGCTGCTACATCCTTACAGGCTCGGGCCTTTCACTGTCCCACCATGGACGGTAGAGAGCAACGTGCTCCACACGGCTCCCTTGCACAGATTCTCCTGCTGCTACATCCTTACAGGCTCGGGCCTTTCACTGTCCCACCATGGACAGTAGAGAGCAACGTGCTCCACACGGCTCCCTTGCACAGATTCTCCTGCTGCTACATCCTTACAGGCTCGGGCCTTTCACTGTCCCACCATGGACAGTAGAGAGCAACGTGCTCCACACGGCTCCCTTGCACAGATTCTCCTGCTGCTACATCCTTACAGGCTCGGGCCTTTCACTGTCCCACCATGGACAGTAGAGAGCAACGTGCTCCACACGGCTCCCTTGCACAGATTCTCCTGCTGCTACATCCTTACAGGCTCGGGCCTTTCACTGTCCCACCGTGGACGGTAGAGAGCAACGTGCTCCACACGGCTCCCTTGCACAGATTCTCCTGCTGCTACATCCTTACAGGCTCGGGCCTTTCACTGTCCCACCATGGACAGTAGAGAGCAACGTGCTCCACACGGCTCCCTTGCACAGATTCTCCTGCTGCTACATCCTTACAGGCTCGGGCCTTTCACTGTCCCACCGTGGACGGTAGAGAGCAACGTGCTCCACACGGCTCCCTTGCACAGATTCTCCTGCTGCTACATCCTTACAGGCTCGGGCCTTTCACTGTCCCACCATGGACAGTAGAGAGCAACGTGCTCCACACGGCTCCCTTGCACAGATTCTCCTGCTGCTACATCCTTACAGGCTCGGGCCTTTCACTGTCCCACCGTGGACGGTAGAGAGCAACGTGCTCCACACGGCTCCCTTGCACAGATTCTCCTGCTGCTACATCCTTACAGGCTCGGGCCTTTCACTGTCCCACCATGGACGGTAGAGAGCAACGTGCTCCACACGGCTCCCTTGCACAGATTCTCCTGCTGCTACATCCTTACAGGCTCGGGCCTTTCACTGTCCCACCGTGGACGGTAGAGAGCAACGTGCTCCACACGGCTCCCTTGCACAGATTCTCCTGCTGCTACATCCTTACAGGCTCGGGTCTTTCACTGTCCCACCATGGACGGTAGAGAGCAACGTGCTCCACACGGCTCCCTTGCACAGATTCTCCTGCTGCTACATCCTTACAGGCTCGGGCCTTTCACTGTCCCACCGTGGACGGTAGAGAGCAACGTGCTCCACACGGCTCCCTTGCACAGATTCTCCTGCTGCTACATCCTTACAGGCTCGGGCCTTTCACTGTCCCACCGTGGACGGTAGAGAGCAACGTGCTCCACACGGCTCCCTTGCACAGATTCTCCTGCTGCTACATCCTTACAGGCTCGGGTCTTTCACTGTCCCACCATGGACGGTAGAGAGCAACGTGCTCCACACGGCTCCCTTGCACAGATTCTCCTGCTGCTACATCCTTACAGGCTCGGGCCTTTCACTGTCCCACCGTGGACGGTAGAGAGCAACGTGTTCCACACGGCTCCCTTGCACAGATTCTCCTGCTGCTACATCCTTACAGGCTCGGGCCTTTCACTGTCCCACCATGGACAGTAGAGAGCAACGTGCTCCACACGGCTCCCTTGCACAGATTCTCCTGCTGCTACATCCTTACAGGCTCGGGCCTTTCACTGTCCCACCATGGACGGTAGAGAGCAACGTGCTCCACACGGCTCCCTTGCACAGATTCTCCTGCTGCTACATCCTTACAGGCTCGGGCCTTTCACTGTCCCACCATGGACGGTAGAGAGCAACGTGCTCCACACGGCTCCCTTGCACAGATTCTCCTGCTGCTACATCCTTACAGGCTCGGGCCTTTCACTGTCCCACCGCGGACGGTAGAGAGCAACGTGCTCCACACGGCTCCCTTGCACAGATTCTCCTGCTGCTACATCCTTACAGGCTCGGGCCTTTCACTGTCCCACCGTGGACGGTAGAGAGCAACGTGCTCCACACGGCTCCCTTGCACAGATTCTCCTGCTGCTACATCCTTACAGGCTCGGGCCTTTCACTGTCCCACCATGGACAGTAGAGAGCAACGTGTTCCACACGGCTCCCTTGCACAGATTCTCCTGCTGCTACATCCTTACAGGCTCGGGTCTTTCACTGTCCCACCATGGACGGTAGAGAGCAACGTGCTCCACATGGCTCCCTTGCACAGATTCTCCTGCTGCTACATCCTTACAGGCTCGGGCCTTTCACTGTCCCACCGTGGACGGTAGAGAGCAACGTGCTCCACACGGCTCCCTTGCACAGATTCTCCTGCTGCTACATCCTTACAGGCTCGGGCCTTTCACTGTCCCACCGTGGACGGTAGAGAGCAACGTGCTCCACACGGCTCCCTTGCACAGATTCTCCTGCTGCTACATCCTTACAGGCTCGGGCCTTTCACTGTCCCACCATGGACGGTAGAGAGCAACGTGCTCCACACGGCTCCCTTGCACAGATTCTCCTGCTGCTACATCCTTACAGGCTCGGGCCTTTCACTGTCCCACCGTGGACGGTAGAGAGCAACGTGCTCCACACGGCTCCCTTGCACAGATTCTCCTGCTGCTACATCCTTACAGGCTCGGGCCTTTCACTGTCCCACCGTGGACGGTAGAGAGCAACGTGCTCCACACGGCTCCCTTGCACAGATTCTCCTGCTGCTACATCCTTACAGGCTCGGGCCTTTCACTGTCCCACCATGGACAGTAGAGAGCAACGTGCTCCACACGGCTCCCTTGCACAGATTCTCCTGCTGCTACATCCTTACAGGCTCGGGCCTTTCACTGTCCCACCGTGGACGGTAGAGAGCAACGTGCTCCACACGGCTCCCTTGCACAGATTCTCCTGCTGCTACATCCTTACAGGCTCGGGCCTTTCACTGTCCCACCGCGGACGGTAGAGAGCATTGTGCTCCACACGGCTCCCTTGCACAGATTCTCCTGCTGCTACATCCTTACAGGCTCGGGCCTTTCACTGTCCCACCATGGACGGTAGAGAGCAACGTGCTCCACACGGCTCCCTTGCACAGATTCTCCTGCTGCTACATCCTTACAGGCTCGGGCCTTTCACTGTCCCACCGCGGACGGTAGAGAGCAACGTGCTCCACACGGCTCCCTTGCACAGATTCTCCTGCTGCTACATCCTTACAGGCTCGGGCCTTTCACTGTCCCACCGTGGACGGTAGAGAGCATTGTGCTCCACACGGCTCCCTTGCACAGATTCTCCTGCTGCTACATCCTTACAGGCTCGGGCCTTTCACTGTCCCACCATGGACAGTAGAGAGCAACGTGCTCCACACGGCTCCCTTGCACAGATTCTCCTGCTGCTACATCCTTACAGGCTCGGGCCTTTCACTGTCCCAACGTGGACGGTAGAGAGCAACGTGCTCCACACGGCTCCCTTGCACAGATTCTCCTGCTGCTACATCCTTACAGGCTCGGGTCTTTCACTGTCCCACCATGGACGGTAGAGAGCAACGTGCTCCACACGGCTCCCTTGCACAGATTCTCCTGCTGCTACATCCTTACAGGCTCGGGCCTTTCACTGTCCCACCGTGGACGGTAGAGAGCAACGTGTTCCACACGGCTCCCTTGCACAGATTCTCCTGCTGCTACATCCTTACAGGCTCGGGCCTTTCACTGTCCCACCATGGACGGTAGAGAGCAACGTGCTCCACACGGCTCCCTTGCACAGATTCTCCTGCTGCTACATCCTTACAGGCTCGGGCCTTTCACTGTCCCACCATGGACAGTAGAGAGCAACGTGCTCCACACGGCTCCCTTGCACAGATTCTCCTGCTGCTACATCCTTACAGGCTCGGGCCTTTCACTGTCCCACCGTGGACGGTAGAGAGCAACGTGCTCCACACGGCTCCCTTGCACAGATTCTCCTGCTGCTACATCCTTACAGGCTCGGGTCTTTCACTGTCCCACCATGGACGGTAGAGAGCAACGTGCTCCACACGGCTCCCTTGCACAGATTCTCCTGCTGCTACATCCTTACAGGCTCGGGCCTTTCACTGTCCCACCATGGACAGTAGAGAGCAACGTGCTCCACACGGCTCCCTTGCACAGATTCTCCTGCTGCTACATCCTTACAGGCTCGGGTCTTTCACTGTCCCACCGTGGACGGTAGAGAGCAACGTGCTCCACACGGCTCCCTTGCACAGATTCTCCTGCTGCTACATCCTTACAGGCTCGGGCCTTTCACTGTCCCACCGTGGACGGTAGAGAGCAACGTGCTCCACACGGCTCCCTTGCACAGATTCTCCTGCTGCTACATCCTTACAGGCTCGGGCCTTTCACTGTCCCACCATGGACGGTAGAGAGCAACGTGCTCCACACGGCTCCCTTGCACAGATTCTCCTGCTGCTACATCCTTACAGGCTCGGGCCTTTCACTGTCCCACCGTGGACGGTAGAGAGCAACGTGCTCCACACAGCTCCCTTGCACAGACTGACCCCCCTCGGGAAGGGTGGGCCCACTCACCTCTACTCCCAGCTCTAACATCAGTCCAGGGCACACCATGGTTTGTGGAATCTATAACTTTCACACAGGACTAAATAATATACACTGGTTTGTGTCTCGGTCTCTGCACCCTCTTGTCCCTTACACCCCAGAGAGCTGTCCCCCCTGCTGTGTCATGTACTCTTCACTGTGATCATTTGGGGTGTGGTTGTATTCCATTGTTTGTGTCTGTCTGTCTTGGAAGAAACGTATATTATGGGATGGATGTCGATGCAGGAGGGGGATTCCTCCAGCAGCCCCCTGCTGATAAGGCTGTTTACTGATGAGAAGTTTGAAAACACCTGACCTGTGTGTCTGTTGTCATTGGAAAGTTTAACCCGCCCTGTTTTCCAAGGGTGGGGGGGGAGTGTCTTGGAGTGGGATATCTGTTGTAACTGTAGTACACACACACACACCTCTTCTCCCCCGCTTACCTTCTCCTGCGGGGTAAGAGACACACCATGCCACAAGCCCGTGTCCTCTGTATTAGAGGTCAGGCAGTGTTCACAATTTTGGGTTACCTCTCTCCACCGGTTCTCATCCCCAGAGTTTAGGGACAAGTCTCTATTTCTCCCCCAAGAAGGCCAATGTCCACACCACTTCAACAAAGAGTTTCTTTTATATTTTGCTTGGTAGACAGCAAGAAGTTGATGAGAGAAAGGATAGCAAGATTTGGGAATTAGGTCCAGGCACAAACTTGATATAATCGTCACCACTCGATCCCGAGTGGGTTTAGCTCACCCGGATAGTCCCCTTATACGGTCCTAGCAGCCGGAGTGATGCTCAAACATTCACTTAAGTTTCCTTGGGATACGATCAGAACAGTTCCAAGTCCTGAACTTCCCAGCGCTTGTAACAGAAGAACCAAGGTGCAAACTGAAGCACGTTATAAGCAGTGGCGTCTCCAGCTTTCATATTTAGGGGGGGCACATGGGGGGGACAGGGACAAAAGTAGGGGGGCAACTATAAAACACGCTATATATATATATATATATATATATATATATATATATATATATATATATATACATATATATATTGTGACAGCAGGAAGGTAAAGTCACCTGGTTGCATCCAGGGGGGTAGGTATATTTCTCCCAGATTCAGGCTTTATGCCGACTTATACAACTAGGGAGTAGTGATGAGCCGAACATCCCCGGGTTCGGTTCGCACCAGAACCCGCGAACGGACCGAAAGTTCGAACGAACATTAGAACCCTATTAAATACAATGGATGCGAACGTTCGAATTCTAAAGTGCTAATTATAACAACTATTATGCATGTTATTGTCCTAAAAAGGGTTTGGGAACCCGGGTTGTGCACCAGGGGACATGATGTATCAATGCAAAAAGAAGTTTTAAAAACGGTCGTTTTTCGGGAGCAGTCATTTTAATGATGCATAAAGTGAAAAAAAAAAGTCAAATATTCCTTTAAATATCGTACCTGGGGGGTGTCTAAAGTATGCCTGTGAAGTGCCACGTGTTTCCCGTGTTTAGAACTGTCCCTGCACAAAATGACACTTCTAAAGGAAAAAAAAGCCATTTAAAACTGCTTGCGGCTTTAATGTAATGTCTGGTCCCGGTAATATGGATGAAATTCTTTAAGAAAAATGGCATAGCTACCCCATGACCCCCCCCCCCCCTCTACCCCAGCCCATTACCAGCCCCTTTGGGTCTTGTATGGATATTAAGGGGAACCCTGCACATAAAATAAAAAAGGACCTATATACTCTGAACAGCCGTATACAGGCGGTGCATACAAGACAGGGACTGTAGGTTTGTTCTTATGTAGAATGTGTTTGTAATTTTGAACAGGTACATTGTTGAAGTGTAGCTCCAGACCAAAAATCTATTTTTAAACTTTTTGGAAAACATAGGTAAGGGTTATCACCCCTGTAACATTTGTTTTGCTGTCTGTGCCCCTGTTCAGAACATTTCACCTCACTTTCCGTCCCAATGACAACCGTTTTTTGAAAATTTGGGGTTTTTATTGAAACAAGGATTGGTGATAAAGCATCAGTACAGAGGAGACACCTTTCTCCCATATTTATTCTTACAGGAGAGAATTTGTCTTCCTAGGGGTAGATTTCCTCTCACTTCCTGTTGTCTTCTTGCGTTTGCAAGTAGGAGTCGTTTGTAAGTTGGATGTTTGAAAGTAGGGACCTGCCGTATATACTCTGCAGAAATAGGCCCCTTAGTTGTTGGTGTTGGCACAACACTGTAAGCACTCACAGTTACTCTTGGTTGGTGCTGGAACGCCCTGCTGTCAACTATTATATCAGGAATTTTAATTACATATAATTGTTGAACAGTGGTAGTAAAAATTGGGCCTTTGATGGTGGTGCTGGTGCCACAACACTGTAAGCCCTGACAGTTACTCTTGGTGGGTGCAGCAATGGGCCCTGCTGTGAATTATTAGATCAAGAATTGTAATTACATGCCCCTGTTGAACAGGGGCTGAAAAATTGGGCCTTAGGCACTGGTGGCACAACACTGCAACTCCTCACAGATACTGTATTTGGAGCACAGCAATGAGCCCTGTTGCAAAGTATTGCTTCAAAAATTGTAATGACACGCCCCTGTTAAACAGGGGCTGAAAAATTGGGCCTTAGGCACTGGTGGCACAACACTGCAACTCCTCACAGATACTGTACTTGGAGCACAGCAATGAGCCCTGTTGCAAAGTATTGCTTCAAAAATTGTAATTACACGCCCCTGTTAAACAGGGGCTGAAAAATTGGGCGTTAGGCACTGGTGGCGGCACCCATAAACAAAAATGATCTTCCAAGCTATCATCATCAATCGTATCATTGAGGACTCGGAGGAGGAGGATAGCCAGTCAACATAACAGCACAGGCACTCAGCATCAGCATCAGTCTTGAAGGGATGTGACATGTTAAAATCAATTAGTCTGTTATATCAGCATCAGGTGTGTGGTAGCTGGTGGTGATCCAAGACTGGTTCATCTTGATGAAAGTCAGTCGATCAACCGAGTCGGTGGACAGGCGCACCCTGTGATCCGTGACAAATCCTCCAGCAGCACTGAATGTGCGTTCCGAAAGAACGCTGGATGCAGGACAGGCCAGTAGCTCAATTGCATACTGTGCAAGCTCTGGCCAGTGATCCATCCTCAAGACCCAGTAAGCCAGAGGATTTTCGGTGGGGAAGGTGTCCAAGTCTGACCTTGCCCCTAGATATTCCTGCACCATGTTTATCAGACGCTGGCGATGGTTGCTGGAACCGATCATACTTTGGGGCTGCGGACTAAAGAATTGTCTGAACGCATCGGTCAGACGGCCACCTTCCCCACCGCTCCTTCTTTGACTGGCCGAAGCCTCAGCAACTCGTTGTCCAGGACCAGGAGTTTGCAACCTCCCAGTCTCTGGGAACGCGTTGCACAGACCTTTCTGCAAGGCCTCCCGGAGTTGTCTCATCCTCTGCTCCCTCTGCGACGGTAACATAAGGTCCGCAACCTTACCCTTGTACCGTGGATCAAGGAGAGTGGCCAGCCAGTAATGGTCCCTCTCCTTGATCCGAAGAATACGAGGATCCTTCCGCAGACTTTGCAGGATCAGGGAGGCCATGCAGCGTAGGTTTGCTGAGGCATTCGCTCCGGAGTCCTCTGGGTCACTAAGGACGACATGATCCGCAGCCACCTCCTCCCAGCCACGTACAAGTCCACTGGTTTCTTGGGACTGTAAATCATCCCTAAAAGACTGCTGCTGATGATGCTGAGTGCCAGCCTCCACCTCCATGCTGACACAATCCTCCTCCTCCTCCTCCTCCTCCTCTTCCTGTGCGATGGGTGGGACAGAAGGAACACTGTCTGGGTAAAGGGGGCCTTGAGAGGCAAGGAAGTCCTCCTCTTCCTGCCTCTGTTCTGCCTCAAGTGCCCTGTCCATTATTCCACGCAGCGTGTGCTCCAACAGGTGGACAAGAGGTACAGTGTCACTGATGCATGCACTGTCACTGCTCACCATCCTCGTGGCCTCCTCAAATGGTGCCAGGACAGTGCATGCATCCCTGATCATGCCCCACTGGCGTGGAGAAAAAAAACCAAGCTCCCCTGACCCTGTCCTGGTGCCGTAGTCGCACAGGTACTCATTGATGGCCCTCTGCTGCGTGTGCAGCCGCTGCAGCATGGCCAACGTTGAGTTCCACCTGGTGGGCATGTCACATATAAGGCGGTTCTTGGGCAGGTTCAACTCCTTTTGCAGCTCAGCCAGGCGAGCACTGGCATTATAAGATCTGCGGAAATGTACACAGACTTTCCTGGCCTGCCTCAGGACATCCTGTAAGCCCGGGTACCTGCCCAAGAAGCGCTGCACCACCAGGTTAAGGACGTGAGCCACACAGGGCACATGGGTCAGTTGTCCCTGTCGGAGGGCGGAGAGGAGGTTGGTGCCATTGTCGCAAACCACCATTCCTGGCTTAAGCTGGCGTGGCGTCAACCACCTCTCGGCCTGGCCCTGCAGAGCAGACAGGACCTCTGCCCCAGTGTGGCTTCTGTCCCCCAAACACACCAGCGCAAGCACGGCATGGCATCTTTTTGCCTGCGTACTTGCGTAGCCCCGTGAACGGCTACGGAGCACCGCTGGTTCATAGGACAAACCACAGGAAGAGGCCATGGAGGAAGAAGAAGAGGAGGGGGTGGAGGAGAGAGGTGTGTCACAACCAGTAGTAGCATTTTGGAGGCGTGGCGGTGGGACAACCTCCAACACTACTGCACCTTGTCCTGAATCCTTCCCAGCTGCCAAAAGAGTGACCCAATGGGCCCTGAAAGAAAGGTAACGTCCCTGTCCATGCCTGCTGGACCATGAGTCAGCGGTAATATGCACCTTACCGCTGACCGCCCTGTCCAGCGAGGCCAAGACATTGCCTTCCACATGCCGGTAGAGAGCCGGAATAGCCTTCCGTGAGAAAAAGTGGCGTTTGGGAACCTGCCACTGAGGAACCGCACATTGCACAAACTCACGGAAGGGGGCCGAGTCTACCAACTGAAAAGGCAGCAGTTGAAGCGCTAGCAATTTAGCCAAGCTAGCATTCAACCGCTGGGCATGTGGATGGCTGGGAGTGAACTTCTTTCGACGGTCCAGCAGCTGGGGCAGGGAAATTTGCCTGCTAGAATCGGACGTCGTGTACTGCTAGCAGAGTGGCCGCAAGTACTTGGCTGTGACACACCTAATTCTACACCTTCATTCCTCTCAGTGCATGTTTCAGAGAGGACTGAAGTTATAGTGGGGTTGGAGATCCCAGCTGATGCGGTGCAAGGAGAGGTCCGCTTTGTTCTTTGGTGTGGGTCTTTGAGGTAGGCTTGCCAACGAGCTGCATGGCAGGTCAACATATGTCTGGTCAGGCATGTGGTACCCAAGCGGCTGATGTTTTGGCCACGCGATATACGCTTGAGACATATGTTGCAAACAGCAGCTGTGCGATCTGATGCACTAGCCTCAAAAAAGGCCCACACCAAAGAACTTTTTGAATGACGGGCAGAGGCAGCGCCCTGCACAGGCGGAGCTCTGCGGTGTGATTCCGTCGGTGTACTGCCCTTACGCTGGCCACCAAAGGGCATCCTGCCTCGTTGGAGATGTGCCTCCTCCTCATCCTCCTCCTCCTCCTCTCTCCTATTAGGCACCCACGTGGAGTCAGTGACCTCATCATCCCCTCCCTCCTCATCACTGGAGCCAATCTGGCAGTATGCTGCAGCTGCTGGAACATGACTGCCAGATTGGTGTCCTTCTTGAGCATCCCCTCTGTCTGCTCTCACGCTACTGCCTTCCTCTAGCTGGGTTTCATCATCAGACCCTTCGAAACGCTGGGCATCCTCCTGGAGCATGTACCCAACACTGTGCTGAAACAGTTCGGGGGACTCCTCAGGAGGAGGACATGGTGGGTCTAGGGAAGGAGTGACTGATGATGAGTCTGACATTGATACCAGGGAAGAGGACGCTTTGGCAGCTGCTTTGCCAGTACCCTGAGCCTGGGTGAGAGAGGATGAGGAGGAGGAGGAGGGCTTGGTCATCCACTCTACCAAGTCTTCGGCATGATGTGGCTCAACATGTCCAGCTGCCGAAAAGAAGGACAAGCGTGTCCCATGGCCATGTGCTGATGACAATGCACCGCGTCCACGACCAGCACTGTTGCCCCCAGACACAGAGCCTGCTTGCCCTCTTTTATTGCCTCCTGACTGTCTGCCTCTCCTTGTTTGCCTTCCAGACATTCTAATAGATGGCCTGCAGGGAGATGGGAAAAAAGCAATAAGGGCTACCTTCAGGTGTCCTTCTCTGTCCCTTGAAACAAGGACTTTCACAGTGAAAGAAACTGACACTCTCCCTACCTACAGTTTTCTGTCCCTAGAAAAAATGTTTTTTTTAATCACAATATAGCACAAGGACAATTCACTCACTGTCCTTCCAGGTCCCTGGAAACAAGGACTTGCAGAGTGAAAGAAACTGACACTGTCCCTACCTACAGTTTTCTGTCCCTAGAAAAAATGTTTTTTTTAAGCACACTATAGCACAAGCACAAAACACACTGACACTCTCCCTACCTATCCTTCTCTTTCCCTAAACTAAAGGAATCCAGGTTAAGCAAGAAAGAAATAACAGTCACTGTCCCTGCCTATGCTGCTCTATCCCTGCTCCGGAACACACTACACTAGGCCGCCGTGCTGGCGGCCTTTTATAGTGTGGGGCGTGTACTAAACACCCTCAGCAATAATTGGCCACAGGCATCCTGCCTGTGGCCAATCATTGCTCTCCTCGCTGCCGGCGCTGTGATTGGCCAAGCATGCGGGGTCACAGTGCATGCTTGGCCAATCACAGCGCCTGGATGACACTGCGATGGCGTAGTGCATTGTGGGCCGTTCGCGTCACTCGAATTTGGCGCGAACGGCCCAAATCGTTCGATCTTCGTCGAACGATCGAACAGCCGATGTTCGAGTCGAACGTATGTTCGACTCGAACACGAAGCTCATCCCTACTAGGGAGAGAGTTGATGAAGCCCAGCTGAGGCTAGTGGGCTCATGGATGATTCATACCTCTAGGGAGAGTGCTGGGCGTCGTGCAGGCAGGGAGTTGATGAGACCAGCTGAAGCTTGTCAGCTCGTTTAAGGCCTCTATAAAAACTCCCAGCTTCATTAGGTGTTTGCTCATGCCTGGAACCAGACCTGTGTGGACTGTCTAGGGAGAGTGAACCCCTGTGCGGTGAGACAAAGCCTGTGTGGCTATTTGTTTGGACATTTACTAAACCAGGGACTTAGGGACTAGGACAGCACCAGGCTGATCCCAGTTGTTAGTTAGGGAAACCTGCATGTTTAGTCAGAGGTCAAGCTGACCAGGATTTATTTTGTTTATGTTTCTTTTTGCTTTGCTGTGTTTTTGTCACTGTAAATAGAGAAATAAACCGCACCTTTTGATCTTGAAAACCACAACCTCCGTCTGCTGGGCCTGTTTTTGTGTGGGGAGCCCATCCAGGGGGTCACACACACCCGCTGCCGAGCTAACCCCCTCACAGTTGGTGGAGAACCAGTGGCAGTTTTTTTTTAAGCCAGCATGGAGGAGATACTGAAACAGCTGGCTCTAGCAAATGCCAATCAACAGCAGACAAATGCAGGTTTGCAAAAGAGCTTCGCAGCCCAGCAACAAGCCCAGCAGCAATCTGAGGCCCGCTTCATAGACCTGTTGCAGAAGCAAGAGCAGAGACTACAACAACAGATGGAAGCAGTAATGCAGCAACGTCCACAGACCAGTGAGGAAAGCCGTCCCACTAATACCGCATCCTTTGGGGTGAGTCGTTTATTGACAAAAATGACTGGAGAGGATGATCCAGAGGTATTTTTGACCACATTTGAAAGGACCGCTGAAAGAGAAAAGTGGCCTGAGGAGCAGTGGGCTGGACTGGTGGCTCCTCTGTTAACTGGTGAATCGCAGAAAGCTTACTATGACCTAGAGCCTGACCAAGCAAAAGACTATGTGATGCTAAAAGCTGAAATATTGGCAAGGCTGGGTGTCACCCTGGCTGTCCGGGCTCAGCGTGTGCATAACTGGACTTTCCAGCTTGGAAAACCCCCCAGGTCTCAAATGTATGATCTCATTCACCTGAGCAGGAAGTGGCTACAGCCAGAGACTTTGTCCGCACCGGAGATTGTGGAACGTGTTGTAATGGATCGGTTTTTGAGAGCTCTTCCTACTGCCATCCAAAAGTGGGTAAGCCATGGAGACCCAGAAACGGCCGGTAAACTTGTGGATCGTGTAGAGAGATACTTGGCTGCAGAGAACCTGACGGCCTCTTCCAGAGACTCTCGGACTTTCCACCCTAAGACCAGACCATCCCCAGGGGCGGATAAGATGATTCCAAGGGGTGAGGGTGGAGAGAGTGAGAGGGTGGGAGCTCTGCCCAGGGTTTGGCGAGAACAGCCTGGGAAGTCGGGGGCTCAAGAGGCAGCCAAAAGGATTGTTTGCTACCGCTGCCGGCAAACGGGACATATTGCAGCAAATTGCCCGGTTGTGGAGGAACCCATGCAATGTGACTTTCTGACGGACAGACGTCAGTCGCTGTGTGCGACAGTCGCATGCACTGCCATTCGGGGAACTGAGAAACATTTATGCAAAATGTGTATTAATGGTAGAAATGTTGTGGTATTACTGGATTCAGGTAGCCTTGTGACCCTGATAAAGGCTGAGTTAGTTAAAACAGAGGTCTCTGGGAATAGCAAGGTAGCTGTTATTTGTGTGCATGGGGACACCCAAGAGTATCCAGTGACTACAGTGTGTTTCAAGACCCCCAAAGGTACCCTCTCTCATCCAGTGGGGTTAGTATCTCAATTACCGCATGACGCCATTGTGGGAAGGGATTTTCCGAAGTTCTGGGAACTGTGGGATGATCCTGAGCCCCCCACTGGTGCCCCTATGTACCAGGAATGTGATAGCCAGAACTCCTCTGAGAGTGGTGAGGACTCTCCAGAATTTCCCTTGTCAGTATTTGCAGGGGAGACTCAAGAAACTGGAGAGGAGCCCACCTCCTCAGACGAAAACCTACCGTCTGTGGAGTTTTCTGATCTTGAGGTTCACAGGGAAAACTTTGCCACAGAACAGTTGAAAGACCCCGCCCTAATAAAGGCACGGGAAAACGTAGTGGAAATAGATGGCGAGTTAGTGAACCCAGATAATACCTGCACTTACCCATACTTCAGCGTAGAGAAGGACCTACTGTATCGGGTGGCAAAAAGGGCAGAAGAAACCGTTGAGCAGCTTGTGGTGCCCAAAACTTACAGGAAGTTGGTGTTGGAGTTGGCCCATGGGCACATTCTTGGAGGTCATCTGGGGACAGAGAAAACCCGAGAGAGGGTATTACAGAGATTCTATTGGCCTGGGGTGATGAAGGACATAGAAAATTATTGTTCCTCCTGCCCTGTGTGTCAGAGGTCGGCCCCGATGCCACATTTCCGTAGCCCGCTGGTCCCTCTACCCATCATTGAGGTCCCGTTTGAGAGGATCGCAATGGATTTGGTAGGTCCTATAATCAAGTCCGCTAGGGGGCACCAGTACATATTAGTTATAATGGACTATGCCACCCGTTATCCAGAAGCGATCCCTCTCCGAAATACCTCGGCCAAAACCATAGCCAAAGAGCTATCTCTTGTTTTTAGCCGGGTGGGTATTTGTAAAGAACTGCTTACGGACCAAGGTACACCCTTTATGTCCCGGGTTATGAAAGAGCTGTGTAAATTGTTCAAAGTGACGCAATTGCGTACGTCTGTGTATCACCCCCAAACCGATGGGCTGGTTGAAAGATTCAACAAAACCCTAAAACAAATGTTGAAGAAAGTGGTGGATAGAGATGGAAAGGATTGGGACTGTCTACTTCCTTATTTGATGTTTGCTATTAGGGAGGTGCCCCAATCCTCTACGGGATTCTCCCCCTTTGAGTTACTGTATGGGAGACACCCAAGAGGGCTGTTGGATATTGCCAAGGAAACTTGGGAAAGTGAGAGTTCTCCCCACAGGAGTGTGATTGAGCATGTCGCCCTGATGCAAGATCGAATTGCACAGGTAATGCCCATCGTGAAGGAACATTTGGCCCAAGCGCAGTTGGCACAGCAGAGAGTGTACAACCGTGGAGCCAAGACCCATACCTTTTCCCCGGGGGATAGGATATTGGTACTTGTCCCTACGGTTGAAAGTAAATTCCTTGCCAAATGGCAAGGCCCCTACGAGATAATGGAAAAAGTGAGCGAAGTGAATTACAAGGTCAGACAACCAGGAAGGCGAAAGCCCGAACAGATCTATCACGTTAATCTGTTGAAAGCCTGGAGGGATAGAGAGTCCCTAGTCGCAGACACTTGGTCACCAGCTCAAACTGGTTGCGTGATTCCGGAGGTTGGAATAGCAGCCACCTTGTCACAACCCCAACAACAGGAGGTTAAGGAGTTTGTGCTTCGCAACAAGGAGGTGTTCTCTGAGCTGCCGGGACAAACATCTGGGGTAGAGCATGATATTATTACCCCGCCCGGTGAAAGGGTGAAGTTAAAACCCTATCGGATCCCAGAGGCCCGACGGGAGGCAATACGGGAGGAAGTACAGAAAATGCTGAACTTAGGGGTGATAGAGGAGTCCCAAAGTGATTGGTCTAGTCCCATTGTGTTGGTGCCTAAACCGGATGGGAGCTGGCGATTTTGTAACGATTTTCGTCAGTTGAACAAAGTTACAAAATTTGACACCTACCCCATGCCACGTATAGATGAGTTGATCGACCGGCTGGGAACAGCCCGATACATGACGACTCTTGACCTCACAAAAGGGTATTGGCAAATTCCCCTGGCCAAGTCGGCCAAAGAGAAAACCGCATTTGTAACCCCAGACGGGGCGTTCCAATATAAGAGAATGCCGTTCGGGTTACAGAATGCGCCGGCCACATTCCAGCGGAAAATGGACCAGATGCTGAGGCCCCATCGGAAGTATGCTGCGGCTTACCTGGATGACGTAATTGTCCATAGCACAGATTGGGCCTCACATCTGCCAAAAGTGCAAGCAGTCCTAGACTCTATCCGGGAAGCGGGGTTTACGGCTAACCCCAAGAAGTGTACCATTGGGCAGGAGGAGGCCAAATATCTTGGGTACACCATTGGCAGGGGAGTAATAAAACCCCAACTCAACAAAGTCGAGGCCATCCAGAGTTGGCCACGTCCCAACAGCAAGAAGCAGGTACGGGCCTTTCTGGGAATCACGGGTTATTATCGGCGCTTCATTCCCCACTTTGCTTCTAAGGCTGTGCCCCTAACCAACCTGACGAAAGGGAAAGGGTCGGTCATGATTAAATGGACCCCCGAGGCTGAGGCAGCATTCCAATTCTTGAAACAAGCCTTATGTAGCCAGCCAGTGTTGTACTCACCCGACTTCTCTAAAGACTTTGTCGTACAAAGTGATGCGTCAGATGTGGGGTTAGGAGCAGTATTGTCCCAGGTCTGGAACGGGGAAGAGCACCCAGTCATTTACCTCAGCAGGAAGTTGAAGTCCCATGAGGTAAATTACGCCACGGTTGAAAAGGAGTGTTTAGCGGTGAAGTGGGCTCTAGATTCCCTTCGGTACTACCTGCTAGGTAGGCACTTTGACATGGTTACGGATCACGCTCCGTTAAAGTGGATGGCTCAAAACAAGGAGACAAATAGAAGAGTGAATAGGTGGTTCCTGGCCCTACAGGAATTCAACTTCACAGTAAAGCATCGCCCTGGCGTTCAAATGGGGAATGTGGATGCTTTGTCTCGAGTACATGAATGCCTGATTGCTGGTGTTCCAACCCCAAGGTTAAAACAAGAGGGGGGGGGGTATGTGACAGCAGGAAGGTAAAGTCACCTGGTTGCATCCAGGGGGGTAGGTATATTTCTCCCAGATTCAGGCTTTATGCCGACTTATACAACTAGGGAGAGAGTTGATGAAGCCCAGCTGAGGCTAGTGGGCTCATGGATGATTCATACCTCTAGGGAGAGTGCTGGGCGTCGTGCAGGCAGGGAGTTGATGAGACCAGCTGAAGCTTGTCAGCTCGTTTAAGGCCTCTATAAAAACTCCCAGCTTCATTAGGTGTTTGCTCATGCCTGGACCCAGACCTGTGTGGACTGTCTAGGGAGAGTGAACCCCTGTGCGGTGAGACAAAGCCTGTGTGGCTATTTGTTTGGACATTTACTAAACCAGGGACTTAGGGACTAGGACAGCACCAGGCTGATCCCAGTTGTTAGTTAGGGAAACCTGCATGTTTAGTCAGAGGTCAAGCTGACCAGGATTTATTTTGTTTATGTTTCTTTTTGCTTTGCTGTGTTTTTGTCACTGTAAATAGAGAAATAAACCGCACCTTTTGATCTTGAAAACCACAACCTCCGTCTGCTGGGCCTGTTTTTGTGTGGGGAGCCCATCCAGGGGGTCACACACACCCGCTACCGAGCTAACCCCCTCACAATATATACACACATATATATACACACACACACACATATACATATACACACACACACCTCTCAAGAATAGAATGCACTCCAGGGGTCTTGTTAAAAAGAGAGATGTTAACTGAAGATTGCAGCCCATCAATGCAGCCCATCAGTGCCCATTAGCGCCTCCCATCAGTGCCCATCAATGCAGCCCATCAGTGCCCATTAGCGCCTCCCATCAGTGTCCATCAATGCAGCCCATCAGTGCCTCCCATCAGCGCCTCCCATCAGTGCCCATCAATGCAGCGCCTCCCATCAGTGCCCATTGGTGCTATTTTTTTAAACCCTGCAAAATAAAAGGAATAATGTGTTACTATGCATCACATACTAGCACATTATGAAAAACCTACCTTAGAACAAAGCCCTCCAGTGCTGTGATGTCACCACTTACAGTCGCCTCCATCTTCACCCGGTCTTCCCTCCGGGTTCGCGTCCTCCAGCTGTCTGATTGGCTGTGCCGGGTTGATGTCACTCCACCGCACACAAAGCTCTGAAGCGATGGCACGGATATACTGTCCCTACAGAGTGCATGTGCCGGTGACGTCACTGCCTGCATGCAAAGGGAATATCTCCTAAATTGCGCAGGTTTAGGAGATATTAACTGTACCTACAGGTAAGCTTTATTATAGGCTTTATTATAGGCTTACCTGTAGGTACAAGTGGCAAAAAATGGTTTACTTCCACTTTAACCACTTCAGACCCGGACCAATACGGGCCATTATGACCGGGCCCCTTTTTGCGATTCGGCACTGCGTCGCTTTAACTGACAATTGCGCAGTCGTGTGACGTGGCACCCAAACAAAATTGGCGCCCTTTTTTTCCCACAAATAGAGATTTCTTTTGGTGGTATTTGATCACCTCTGCGGTTTTTATTTTTTGCGCTATAAACAAAAATAGAGCGAAAATTTTGAAAAAAAAATGACATTTTTTGCTACAATAAATATCCCCCCAAAAATATATAAAAAAAAAATTTTTCCCTCAGTTTCGGCCGATACGTATTCTTCTACATATGTTTGGTAAAAAAAAAAAAAAAAAAAAAAAAATCGCAATCGGCGTTTATTGATTGGTTTGCGCAAAAATTATAGCGCTTACAAAATAGGGAATAGTTTTAAGGCATTTTTATTAATTATTTTATTTTTACTAGTGATGGCGGCGATCAGCGATTTTTTTCGTGACTGCGACATTATGGCGGACACATCGGACACATTTTTGGGACCAGTGTCATTTTCACAGCGATCAGTGCAATAAAAATGCACTGGTTACTGTGAAAATGACACTGGCAGTGATGGGGGTTAACCACTAGGGGCGCTGGAGGGGTTAAGTGTTCCCTAGGGGAGTGATTACTACTGTGTGGGGGCGTGGCTACGACTGACACGTCACCGATCTCCACTCTGATTACACAGAGCGGAGATCGCTGACATTGTCAGTAGAGGAGCGGGGAGATGTTGTGTTTTACACCCACATCTCCCCGCTCCGAGCCTCCGTGAGACGATCGCGGGGATCCCCACGGCGATCGAGCCCGCGGTCCCCCTCACGGGGAAGGCAGGGGGGTCGCAAGCGCGCCGGCGCGCGCTACCCCGGCAGTTAAAGGGTCACGTACAGGTACGTGATTGTGCCTGTACGTGCCATTCTGCCGACGTATATGTACCGTGAGCGGTCGGCAAGTGGTTAAGGGCTGCAAAGAAGCCAGAGAGTCATCTAAAGCCTCAGTCACACTTTGCCCCATGTGCCAACACCAGAAGCTCTTTTAGACCACTTCCTCGTTTGCACCACAAACAACTGCTCTTCTCATATCAATCTGCCAACGATGACAGCCCCGAGTCCCAGCAAGGCTTCTATAGACTAGAGGTCGGGAGAGGAAAGATTGCTCTGCAGACCACAGATAGGTTCCTGACTCCCCTCCATCATTGCTTATAAGTTATTAGCTAGAAAAAGCTAAAATACTGCCCCTCGCTATGGTGCATGGGTGTTGCTAGGATTGGGACATACCTAGGGAACACAAAAAAAATATATAATAATTAACCCCTTCAATACCGGGGGGGGGCACTTACGCACCTTCCTGCCCAGGCCAATTTTCAGCTTTCAGCGCTGTCGCAATTTGAATGACAATTGCGCGGTCGTGCTACACTGTACCCAAACTAAATTTTTTATCATTTTGTTCCCACAAATAAAGCTTTCTTTCGGTGGTATTTGATCACCTCTGCGATTTTTATTTTTTGGACAACAAATAAAAAAAGAGCGAAAATTATGAAAAAAAACTAAGTTATTCTTTGTTTCTGTTATTTTTTTTGTAAATAAGTACCTTTTCTACTTCAATGACGAGCACTGATATGGCTGCACTGATGGGCACTGGTAAGGCGGCACCGATGGGGTGACACTGATGATAGCCACTGATGGGGCGGCACTGATGGGCACTCATAGGCGGCACTGATGGGCACTCATAGGTGGGCACAGATAGGTGGGCACAGATGGGCACTGATAGGTGGGCACAAATGGGCACTGGTGGCTGGCATTGCTGGGCATCACACATTGTGGTCGTGCCAGTCAGTGTCCATTTGTGGGCACTGATTGGCATATGTTTTTTATGTATTTGTACATGTGGATGGCCATGGGGGACTTACCTGGCCATCCACATGCTTGGGGCTTCCCTGGTGGTCCTGGGCGGCATCCTGGTGGTCTAGTGTGGGCATCCGAGAGGGGGCTGCGCTGATAAACAATTAGTGCAAACCCCCCCCCCCCCCCCGTCAGGAGAGCCACCAATCGGCTCTCCTCTACTCGCGTCTGTCAGACGCGAGTGAGGAAGAGCCGATCAACGGCTCTTCCTGTTTACATCGTGATCAGCCGTGATTGGACACGGCTGATCACGTGGTAAAAAGCCTCCGCCGGAGGCTCTTTACTGAGATCAGTGTAGCGGTGGGTCAGACAGACACACCGCACCACTGATCGCCGCGATGCGCCCCCCCCCCCCGGGCGTGCGGCGGCTGTTATCCTGCAGGACATCAATAGACCACTTCCCGGACGCATACCTCCCAACCCGTACGGATTCTCCACATCATCTTCCCGCGTACCCGTGCGGGACACTGTTTTCCCGCATAGTCCCCCCAGTCCGCCAGCGCGGCAGGCAGGGAAGCCTGGCGGAAGTCAGAGCAGCAGCGAAAAGCAGGTCAGTTAGGCGGGCGTGTTGTATCCTAATCTTCCCTCCCCTCAGCACGTCACATTCCCCCCCCCCGCTCAACAACACCACCACCACGTCCCTAGAAAAAAACCTAAATGTCCCGAGGCATCCCCCCCCCCCCCCCGCTCAACAACTTTGATGAGAGGGGGAAAATAACATGAATTAAAGTATTAAAGTCCCACAGTGGACACTAGGAAAGTTGGGAGGTATGCGGACGTCAATCTCCTATTGACCGGGCGGGAAGTGGTTAAAGCACTTAGCATGCCGCGGTTCATAGTGGGCATGCAGAGAGAACACCAGACCGTGGCCTAAGAGAAAATCGGGTAAATAGAATCTGATAAATGTGCATAGAAACTAAAGTGCTTAGTGGTAATTCACTAAAAGATTTAAAAAAAATGATAATAACATGGAGAAAACAGCACACTGCATTACGTGTGAATGAGCAAACACTTTGAGTAACACCTAAATATTAAATAAATATGTGCTGATTCGTGCCGATTTCATGCTGTGCAAAATTAAAGTGCTGAGTGCAAACAAAGTGATACATACATAACTAAAAAAAGTGAATAAAGTTGAAACCACCGGGGGCGTGTCCGGAATGGTGCTGGGAGCAGACGTGTTTGTCTGAGCTCCCCAGGACCGGTGCCAAAATCCCTAATTTATAGGGTGCAGATCTGCAACAAATCAAACCTAACAACTCTCCTGTGTCCCCCTGGACTTGGGGGCCTGTGAGGGAGAGGAAGTCTGCCTGAAATCCGGGGAGGGGGCCGCGGGACCGGACATCGCGGACAGGGCCGCAGCCGCAGATTCGCCTCCTAATCCAGGTAACCGGACCCCCCTGGAGGCCCACGCACCTGCGACCGCGGATTCGCCGCTCTCCGGCTGTACGGCGGCCTCCGCGAGCCCGCGATCCGATACGCAGGTGCCGCATTTAGGAAACACCGCGGCTTGGGCCTAGCTGTGGAGGTCGGCGGCCATCTTGCTACACCCGGCGTGGGATCCGGCCTTGGCAGTAAGCAGGCCTGCTACGGGAGACCCCCCCTCCCCCCCTCCTCCTGTGTGCCCCCAGCCTTAATAGTACTCCTGGGGTATGAGAAGGGGCAGCTCCCAACGGAAGACAGGCAAAAAGGCTGCGAAACTGGACATTGCAGGCAGGGCCGCAGCCACGGCCTCACCTAAACATCCTGCCCAGATGGAGAACCAGGCTGAGGATCCTGATCGGCTGCCGGCAACGGCGGCTGACTTTAAGGCCGTAATGCAGGCCATCACTGCTCTGACTGGCAAAGTGGATCATATTCAGACCCATGTAGATTTTATCCGGAAAGACTTTGACACCCTTCGAGGTCGCATGACTGAAGTGGAGCAGAGGGTCTCTCAAACGGAAGACACGGTACGTGACCAGGGGGCTGATATGCATGTACTGAAAACTAAGGTTAGGGCGCTGGAGGCCCGAGCCGAGGATGCTGAGAATCACAATAGGCGGAACAACCTGCGAGTGCTGGGTCTTCCGGAGGGGGCTGAGGGTGCGGATCCCACCGCCTTTGCTGAACGCCTGCTGCTAATTATCCTCCCCTCGGCACGTTTCTCCCCATTTTTTACGGTGGAAAGAGCCCACCGCATACCCTCCACGAGGGGGCCGCAAGGAGCGCCACCCCGTACTTTCATCTTCAAATTGCTTCACTTCCGTGACCGCGATACAGTAATGAAGGAAGCGAGAGCCCAAGGTGAACTGCGATTTGAGAACGCCAAGCTCCTGATCTTCCCAGACTACTCGCTGGAAACTCAGAAACAACGGAAATCTTACGACGCAGTGAGAGCCAAACTTCGAGCCAAGCAGATTAAGTACAGCATGCTGTTCCCGGCCAGGCTGCGAGTGGAGGACGGCGAGTCGGTAAGATTCTTCGCATCTCCTGAGGAGGCCTCCATGTGGATCGACACGCTACCTCGCAGATAAGTACCATTACTACTGAGGGGTCAAATTGTTTTTTCTACATGAGCCATGCCACCTGCTGCCTTATGGACGTGCCTCCTTTCTACATTGGCCTGTGCTTGGCCCGTGCTCCCCCCTTCCCCCCCCCCTCCGGGAGGGTCCCATGTGTTGACTAACATTTTACTTTATGAACTGCGGGGGTTGGGGGTCGTTACTCCCTGGTTCTTTCCGGGGGTGGGTGGGGTACCCTGGTTGGAGGGTCGAATAACTGTTGATCCTTTGTTATATCCCCCCCCCCCCTCCCTTGGCCAAGGCCGGCAATTTTGGTAGCTCATGCAACGTTATTGTTCAAGTTTCTCTACCCCCGGCGGCTGCCGGGAGACTGCACCCATATATCTGATCCGGTCTCTGGCAAGGGACTAACTGTGCATCATCTGATTGCTGGACTGTGGATGCCGTTCCGCGCGCGTTTCCCCATTGCAGGCGTGTTCGCCTGGGTTCTGAGTTGGGATCCTAAGCCTCCCCAAAGTTGGGGCTGGGGCTGGCGGGGTGGGAATGTTTTGTTATACCCTGTTTTTTTACCGATTTTTCACAAGCGATGTATTTATGTATGTCATTGAATATTTGAGATGCTCTGTCCTGACCTTTGTGGTGGTCCGGACTCTGCATCCACCCATGAAGGCTAGATACTGGGCTGAATATGTGATCCTAGATGCTTATGGCTGAATGTAATATAATATCTTGGAACGTCAGGGGGCTGAACTCCTCTGTGAAGAGGTCACTGGTGTTTCAATTTCTTAAACAATATCACCCCCATATTTGCATACTGCAGGAGACGCACTTAACGGGCAGCAAGCTTTTGAGTCTTAGGAGACCTTGGGTGGGGCATCTATACCACTCTACGCATACCAATTACTCCAGAGGGGTCAGCATTCTTGTACGTAAATCCCTACCGTTTCGACTGCTGGCACTAGAACTAGATCGAGACGGACGTTTTGTTATACTGCATGCTATACTGGACCAGTTGGAGTTGGTGGTGGTGGGAGTGTACCTGCCCCCTCCGGCCTCCGCGCGACTACTTAATCAACTGATCTCTAAGATAGCCACCTTTGCCACAGATAAAGTGGTGATACTGGGCGACTTTAATCTCGTCCCGGACTCTGGAGTGGACAGACTTTCACCCGTAGCGAGCTCATCTTCGGAGCTGCTATCTTGGGCGGAGGCTTCCAACCTGACTGATGTGTGGAGGTGGCGTAACCCTTCCCAGCGGGCTTATACTTGCCACTCGGCTTCACACAAGACCCTTTCACGTATAGACCTTGCCTATGCTGGGGGGTCTGTCCTCTCTAGGGTTCGGGATATCTCTATTCTCCCCCGTGGCATTTCTGACCATGCGCCGCTTGCATTGAAACTCTGTGTTTCCAGTGCACCGGGGGAGAGCCTGTGGAGACTGTCTAGGTTTTGGTTATCCGACTCGAGGATCTCGGAGCCATATAGATCCGAGGCGATACGTTATTGGCAGGACCTGGACCACTCTATAGCTCTGACCACGTCATGGGACGCATTTAAGGCGTTTACTAGAGGTAGTTTGCAGTCCCACATTCGTGGGGTCCGGAGGGATCTGAGAGAGGACACCCTGGGGGCTGAGAGGAGGGTGGCTGCACTCGAAGTAGAATACTCAAATACTGGGTCCCCCAGGGTTTATTCAGATTTCCAGGCAGCTTTGAGGGATGTTCTCCTGCTCCGAACAGCGGCCACAAAAAATGCGCTTCTGCATCAGTCCCAAAGAATATTTGAACATGGGGAGAAGACGGGTAGTATGCTGGCATGGCTGGCACGGGAGAACTCCTCTCCAGTGACCATCTCGCTGATATGTGACTCTGATGGGGCGGCTTTGACGGACCCCAGTGCTATTAATGCCAGATTTGCATCTTTCTATCGGGAGCTTTACAGCTCTCGGATGATTTGCACGGATGCAGAGCTTACAGCCTATCTCGATGAGACGGAGCTTCCGTGCCTGACATCCTCGTACAGGGAGGCATTGGATGGCCCTATCACATTGGAGGAGCTTCAACGAGCGGTAGCGTCCTTGCAAGGCGGCAAAACGCCGGGTCCTGATGGCATCCCTGCCGAATTCTTTAAAGCATATGCAACAGAAATTCTCCCATCCTTTAAACTTATGCTCCAAAAGGCCGCGGAGGAGAACTCTCTCCCCCCGACAATGGCTGAGGCGGTGATTGTTGTCATCCTTAAGCCAGGCAAGGCCCCTGAACAGTGTTCCTCGTACCGCCCAATCTCTCTCCTCAACGTAGATGCCAAACTGCTGGCCAAAATACTGGCCGGACGACTGAACACTGTGATCACCGCATTGGTACATGCAGATCAGTCTGGCTTTATGCCGGGCAGAGGAACTGATATTAATATCCGTCGTCTCCTCACTCATCTCTCCAGGGCAAGTGAGGGCCTGCACAGAGGTGGTAGCCTCCTTAGACGCCGAGAAGGCTTTTGACTCGGTTGAGTGGCGCTACCTCTGGGCCGTCTTGCATAAATTTGGGTTTGGCCCCCGATTTATTGGATGGATTCAGATGCTATACCACAATCCCACAGCCCGTATACGCACAAATAATTCGCTGTCGTTACCTTTCCCCCTGTCTAGGGGTACTAGGCAGGGCTGCCCGCTTTCCCCCGGTCTGTTTGCGCTAGCCATGGAACCCATGGCGGCCCGCATCAGATCTGCTCCCTCGGTAGAGGGGATTCGGATAGCTGCAGTTACGGATAAAATATCCCTCTATGCCGATGACACCCTCCTTTTCCTCAAAGATACTTCCTCCCTTCCACCTGCACTTCAAATAGTGGATATATTCGCCTCGTTCTCGGGCATTAAGGTTAATTGGGGAAAATCACTCCTCTTCTCGCTGCATGCGTCGGGCCCTCACCCGCCGACGAGCACCCCCCTAAATTGGACACCTGAATTTAAATATCTGGGAGTTACGGTCAGGACCCCGCTGTCCTCATACTATGAGCTGAATCTCCAACCACTGCTGAAAACCTTTTCGCAGAAATGTATAACCTGGAGGACTCTCCCCCTTTCACCAGTGGGTAGGGTGAACTTGATTAAGATGGTGTATTTGCCTAAATTTCTCTACTTCTTCCGAAATTCCCCTCTGATCCCCCCCGCCTCATTTTTTACCAAGCTAAAAAGTATAATATCCTCCTTTATCTGGAATGGGGGGCCCCCGCGGCTGGCTGTCTCCACCCTTCAGCTTCCCATTGCTAGGGGGGGACTATCCCTGCCGGACTTCCAGGTCTACTTTTGGGCGGCCGTCCTGGTGACGGTTAGATGGTGGTTCTCCCAACCCCGCGACAACCCGGCAGTGACTCTGGAGGCGGCCATAATGGGGTCATATTCCTCCCTTAGTAACGTGGTGTTCAGGGGGGCGAGGTCCCACCCTGGCATCACGGACTTGATGCGTACAACTATCACGATATGGCACAGGGCCAGATCCCGTTTCGGCTCCCCCGAGACATTCTCACCTCATATTCCCCTTTGGGGCAACCCTAATCTGCCGCACATGAACTCCGTCCCGGATCCGCAGATCTGGGCGAGAAAGGGCATAGTGAAGCTGAGGCACATTGTCAGGGGTGGCAGGCTGCGATCTTTCTCCGATCTCCAGGCTGCCTACTCACTACCAGGATGGATGTTGTTCCGATACTACCAGCTCCGGCATGCCTACGGGAAACAGTTGCCATCACCTCTCACGCTGGAATCAGACTCTGTGGAGGGGTTTCTTAATGCCAAGATCATAGACAAACCTCTGTCCTCCCTATACCTCCGTTTGTCCATTACTCCCACAAAGAAACTGGAAAAAACTATGGACAAATGGAGGATGGACATTCCTGATCTGTCAGAGGATGAATGGGAGACATGTGTGTCCACCTTCGTTACCACTATGGTCTCGGCTAGGGACCGATTTATGCAGGTCAAATTCCTCCACAGAGCCTATTTCACTCCAAAACGGTTGACAATTATGAATCCTAGCACCCCGGTGGCTTGTCCCAGATGTGGCCTACAGGCTGCCCCCTTTTTCCACATGGTCTGGTCCTGCCCCCGCCTCGGAGACTATTGGTCGGGAGTGGTGGATGACCTCGTTCGGGTGACTTCTCTGGATTTGGAAACTGACCCTAAATCACTACTGCTGAATGTCTTTAATCCTGGGGTGAGGGGTAAATACACTAAACTCTTCCTTAGATACGCTACTTTTTATGCCCGTAGGGAGATATTCCTCCACTGGAAGAGCGCGGTACCTCCTACGGTGTCCTCGTGGCGCTTGGTATTGAACTCGGTGCTGCCACTATACAAGATCACCTTTGCTAGTCGAAACTGTCCTACTAAATTTGATAAAATATGGTCGGGGTGGATAGATTCTTGGGGCACCGAGTTCATGGGTGACAATGAGAACAACGGCCCAATGTTAGATCCCCAGTGAGCTATTCGCTATCTGTTCAAGGTGTATTTGACTGATTAGATGAGGTCCCTCCCTGCCCCCCTCCCTCCCCCCCCTGCCCCCCCTCCCGTTCCTCACTCCTACTGCTCCCCTCCTTCCCCCCCCCTTCCCCCCTGGACCTCCCCGACCAACCCTGTTGGGATTTCTTGTTTCCAGAACGATATCTCGCTGTATTGTGTATACTAGCCTTTCAACACTTCCCTCCTGTTTATATCTGCAGGACATCTAACCTAGGATAAATCTGCATAATGCTTTTTTCTATGACTAACTGTGTCTATGCATCGCTTGTACTGTTCAATCTGAATAAACATTTTTCTTGTTAAAAAAGTTGAAACCACCAGATTAAATTAATTCATGCATTACGGACAAAAGCGGATCTCCTGAGGGCTATTAGCCGCCATTTCATTGTTCCTCCACCAAAAATAAAGTGACACGTGCAATAAAACAAAAGTTCATCTGGATATTTAAGATCTTTACACCCACTTTGGTGCGCCACCACCACTGTGCGCATACAGGGCGCAGGGCCGCCATCAGGGGGGTACAGGCAGTACACCTGTAAGGGGCCCGGATGGCAACCCCCCCTTTTTTTTTTAAGGGGCCCGGAGTTCCCCAGGGCCCCGAATGTCAATCCCCCTTTTTTGTATTTTTTTAAATAATTTTTTTTATTACTAATTTCTTTATTAAAATTTTTTTTTATTTATTTTTTGTAAGGGGCCCAGAGGTCCCCAGAGGCCCGGAGGTCCCAAGGGCCCCGGATGGAAACCTCCCTTTTTTATTTATTTTTTATAAAAATAAATTATTATATATTTTTTTATTAAAATTTTTTTTTATATTTTTTTTTTTATTTTTATTTTTTGTAAGGGGCCCAGAGGTCCCCATGGCCCCGGATGGAAACCTCCCTCTTTTTTTTTTTTTTATAATATTTTTATTTTTGTAAGGGGCCCAGGAGGTCCCCAGGGCCCTGGATGGCAACCCCCCTATTTTTTTTTTTTTTTTTGTGTTCGTCAGCACCCAAACCCCCTGCTTCTCAATTCGTGGCACTCCCCCCCCCCCGCTTCTCAATTTGCTCCAGGGGGGGGCCCCATGTCTGAAGCTGTGTAAGGGGCCCCAAAATTCCTGATGGCGACCCCCTGACAGGGCGCTACCAGAGGCTGCAGCCACAATACATGGGCCCAACCACACTGAATTGTAATCCGGCAGCACAATCCCACTCTGACCGGCTCCAAATGAATAAACTGCATTGCACATTTCAAAGGCTTGCCAACGGACATCATCACATGTTAGCTGCAGTCATAATACATGCATGGAAAATAAAATCTACCGTAATGCATAAACCCTTCCAAAGATTATTTATTTGCAATTATTGCGCTTTTACATTTCAGTACAAAACAAATGGCCCCCTGCCCCCACCTAGAACGGGCCTTTGCAGCAAGGAGCACATGGAAGGGCAATACATGCAAAACAAAACCAAAGACATTCCCAGATCAACTTCCCGACCAGCCTGCTAACCAATCAAATTATTCTGTCTAACAGTATGCGTTAAAAGGCGGAGTTTAGTCAGCATACATTTGCAAATACATGCGTAAGCTACGGAGCCCCATCAAGGCCCCCCATTTTCTGTAGTTCTAGCTCTACATTGAGAGTCTGCAAACCAGTAATAAGCTTTTACACCACAGACAATCCACACAGTGCTCGCCACTCTGAACATCAGCTCCGCCCCTCCACTAAAGCCCGCTGTCGGCTGATGTCACAGAGCTGGTCCAGGCTCTGCAGGGATAATAATGACCAGCGGTTCAGGTGACAATAAACCCATGGCTCAAATGCCTACTTTTTTACCGCCTTACTGCAAATATAAACGAGCCCTTACATTGGTGGCATATATATGTAGCGGGTATCTGCTTTTCTATTATTTTTTTTGAATTTGGTGGGGAAACTGATGTGTGGTTCCCTGGGGCCCACCAGGTGGCGCTGTCGCTTTGGGCCCGGGGTTGAGCCATCGTTGCGGAGTCGTGCCTCTTTTTGGCCTCTCTCGGCAATTGTATGGTGGGCGGAGCGCCCGCCGTGCTTGCTGGGAGAGGGTATAAGGGGGGCGGCCATTTTTGGAGTCGAGAGGCGAGCCCCAGGCACCTTCAGCCTGCGGGTGGGGGTCCGTGTCGGAGGTCCAGGCGGCCTAGGCCTGGAGGGCGTTCGGAAGTCGTGTTCCATCCCAGGCACCTTTAGCTGTGGTAGTTGTACTCAAACCCTTTGATTGTCAGGGCTTTGCTGGCCAATTTATACCGCAGGTGGAGTATCAGTGTATAGTTCCCTGTGGCCTGTAGGTGGCACTGTCACCTGGGGCTAGGGCTGAACCGCTGGTATAGTGCTGTGCCTTGAATGTCCCCTCTCGGCAGTAGGACAGTGGGTGTGGGCAAAATGCTGTGCATGCCGGGAGAGGACATAAAAGGGGCAGACGCTGCCTGTTTAGGGTCTTCGGTGCGGGGTTCTACCCGTGTTCTGTCCCTGGGGGGGGGGGCGATCTTACCCCCGGGGACCAGGGTTGCTGTCTGGTGAATCAGTCCCAGGCACCTTTAGCCCTGGGGCTGCAACAAAAAGGCCTTGGGCCCACAAAGGATCGAGGAATCCCAGGGTGCTACCTTGCGAGGAGGCCCGTATCTTAGATGAGGAGGCCGGGGGAGGACCGTTCTGAGGGACTGGTGAGAAGTCACAGTGAAGGAAGGGGCCCGGTAACTCTCTGGAGGGATGTCTTCTCCTTAACAGAGGTTTAATATTGCAACCAAGTTCACCGGTTCTGTGGCAGAGACCCAAGTTCACCGGTTCTGTGGCAGAGACCCAAGTTCACCGGTTCTGTGGCAGAGACCCAAGTTCACCGGTTCTGTGGCAGAGACCCAAGTTCACCGGTTCTGTGGCAGAGACCCAAGTTCACCGGTTCTGTGGCAGAGACCCAAGTTCACCGGTTCTGTGGCAGAGACCCAAGTTCACCGGTTCTGTGGCAGAGACCCAAGTTCACCGGTTCTGTGGCAGAGACCCAAGTTCACCGGTTCTGTGGCAGAGACCCAAGTTCACCGGTTCTGTGGCAGAGTTTGTGCAGAGACGGTGTGTATCTAGTTCGAGTGCCATTCCGGCTAGTAGGGTCCTCTCTGAGGGAGACTACCCAAATGGGCGAAGTCTACTTAAGAAGATAAGTAGTGAGACATACTTTGTTTGTGCCTGGACCTTCTCCACACCTTCCGCTGTCCTGTTCTCCATCCAACCTTTCCTATCTAGAGACTGTGCTTTAGGAAAATAAACTCTACATTGGAGTTACAGCTGGTATGGACCTTGGCGTTATTGGGGGAAATAGAGACTTGTCTTTATTGTGCATGGAGATGAGAACCATTCTCTGGAGAACCTCGCTGTGGAGGCCCGTTTCATAACACCTCTCAACCTCTTCACACAGGAGGGTACGGGCACATAACACGGGTGTACTTTTTTCCTGCCAAGGAGCCAAAAGCAGGTAAAGGGTTCGTGTGCTACACTAAAGCCCCGTACACACGATCGGTTTGACAGATGAAAACCGTCCGATGGATGGTTTTCATCAGACCAACTGATCGTGTATGGTACCCATCGGTCTTTTTTCCCCCATCGGTTGTAAAAAATAGAACTTGTTTTAAAATTTTCCGATGGATAAAAAACCGATGGGAATTTCCGATCGTCTATGGGCAAGTCCATCGGTTAAAAAACCCACGCATGCTCAGAATCAAGTCGACGCATACTCAGAAGCATCAAACTTCATTTTTCTCGGCTCATCGGAGTGTTTTACGTCACCGCGTTTGGAACGGTCGGTCTTTTGACTGATGGCGTGTGGCCAAGACTGATGAAAAACAGTTTCATCGGATTTCCGATGGACAAATCCATCGGACGAAAATCCATAGGTTATCCGATCGCGTGTATGGGGCTTTACATTTGAGGTCATTGGGAAGAATTCCCTCCTTACAGATTGCTAAAAAGATCAATGGTGTCTGTGGGAACTTATCCGAGAGGCAGAAATTGCTCAAGGAAATGCTAGCAACCTCTGGGAGGAACCCTGGTCTAAAGCAACACATAAAACAGAGGAGATAGGGAACCTTCTTAAAACAGGAGACGTGGGCCTAGATGGGTTTACCTGGAACCCTCAAGCTCCAATGATGTAGCAATAGTCATCAGAACTAGACATGTGCGATTAGTTTCGTACGAATCGAAAATTCGTACAAATTTTTCGAAATTCGTACGAATCTGAAATTACGAATTTTTATGGATACGAATTCTGTACGAAATTCGAAGTTTCGTTTACAAATTTCGGCTCCAAATTGAAAAGATTTGACATTATAGAGCGAAAAGATTTGACATTCTAGAGAGAAAAGATTTGACATTCTAGAGAGAAAAGATTTGACATTCTAGAGAGAAAAGATTCGACATTCTAGAGAGAAAAGATTCGACATTCTAGAGAGAAAAGATTCGACATTATAGAGAGAAAAGATTCGACATTATAGAGAGAAAAGATTCGACATTATAGAGAGAAAAGATTCGACATTATAGAGAGAAAAGATCCGACATTATAGAGAGAAAAGATCCGACATTATAGAGAGAAAAGATCCGACATTATAGAGAGAAAAGATCCGACATTATAGAGGGAAAAGATCCGACATTATAGAGAGAAAAGATCCGACATTATAGAGAGAAAAGATTCGACATTATAGAGCGAAAAGATTTGACATTATAGAGAGAAAAGATTCGACATTATAGAGAGAAAAGATTCGACATTATAGAGAGAAAAGATTCGACATTATAGAGAGAAAAGATTCGACATTATAGAGAGAAAAGATTCGACATTATAGAGAGAAAAGATTCGACATTATAGAGAGAAAAGATTCGACATTATAGAGAGAAAAGATTCGACATTATAGAGAGAAAAGATTCGACATTATAGAGAGAAAAGATTCGACATTATAGAGAGAAAAGATTCGACATTATAGAGAGAAAAGATTCGACATTATAGAGAGAAAAGATTCGACATTATAGAGCGAAGATTGCTGCTGGAATTGGGTGGGGGGGGGGGGGGGGGGGGGGGAGTACATTTCCGGTCGAATCATTTGTTTGTTCTGGTCGAATCGTTCGTTATACGCGTCGTATGAAATTCGTATTTCGTACGAATCCGAATTGAATTCCGTACACGAATTACGATTTTTTTTTTAATAGGAAATGGAACTAAACAAATTTTTCGACGGCTCCCATGTCTAATCAGAACCTGGGAAGATCTCTTCCAACAAGACTACGGAGACTTGGCAACAGACCACTTGACTATTACCAAGTCTCTGGTACTGAGGCAAGATCTGACAATGAAGGAGACACTTAGGGATGAAGGTTTATTTGTGATGAACATATAATACACATTAAGCCATAAACAAAAGGATGAGACCATAGTTCAGACTTTGATGATCAAAAAGGCTTTCAAGGCGCGTCTGGTAGACAAATGGTTAACTTTATCCATCCGTCCATTAAATTCCAGTTTCCTCACAGATTGTAGTAAGTCCCAAAGTATGATAATATGGTTTCATTTTCCCATTAGCTTGGAGCATGGCATGGGGCGAGACCCCCCAAACCCTATCAGAGATGTTTATCTGCTACGCTATTACCACTACTCTACTTTCTCCCAGAGTTTCAGCTTTGTAGCCAAAAAAGTAAGACTTGTGACTCCTTTGGTGTTTGATAAGTTCTGACTTCACTCTAAAAGATTTAGATCGCATTCATAACACTGATGTGGCTGCTCTCTGGTGTGACCCCCTCTGGTGTCTGAGAAGATGAGTCTTCACTACAAAAGCTTTGTCACAGTCAGGACACGGATACGGCCGCTCCCCGGTGTGAAACCTCTGGTGTACGAAAAGATCGGACTTTGTTGCAAAGCCTTTATAACATTCAGAACAAGCGTAAGGCTTCGCTCCAGTGTGGACCATCTGGTGTGCTTTAAGGCTTTTCCTTGCTTTGAAAGCTTTGTTACATTCAGAACATGGATACGGTTTATTTTCAGTGTGACATTTCTGGTGTTGGATAGAATCTTCCCTCCTTGTAAAAGTTTTATCACACTCACAACACCGATACGGCTTCTGTCCCGTATGAATCCTCTGGTGTATGGTAAGATTTGATTTGTCTGTAAAAGCTTTATCACATTCGGAGCACTGATATGGCTTCTCTCCGGTGTGAACCCTCTGGTGTTTAATCAGCGCCTCCTTCCTTTGAAATGTTTTATTACACTCGCTACACCGAAATGGTTTTTTTTCCGGTGTGAACCGTCTGGTGCGCTATGAGCTGGGCCTTCACGCCAAAAGATTCATCACATTCACTGCACTGAAATGGCTTCTCCCCGGTGTGGACCCTCTCATGTATGAGAAGATGCGCCTTCAGTCTAAAAGATTTGTCACATTCAGAACACTGATACGGCTTCACTCCAGTGTGAACCATCTTGTGTTTGATAAGATTGCTCATCAATGAAAAAGATTTACCACATTCAGAACACGGATATGGTTTCTCTCCAGTGTGACTCCTCTTGTGTCTCATAAGATGTGCCTTCACGCTAAAAGATTTTCCACATTCAGGGCACCGATATGGCTTTTCTTCTGTGTGAACCTTCTGGTGCCCGATAAGATTTGCTTCCATTGTAAAAACGTTGTTACAATCCAAACAAGATGTATCTTCTCTATTGTGTGGCGTCTCTTGGGTATGTATGGGTCTGACTTTATTGTAAAGCCATTGCCACTTCCAAGGAAGACTTCTCTCCGGTCCTCCGAGGCTGGATCAATGAGGGGGGGTCCTTCAAAACATTGATGTAAATCCTCCAATGATCTGTAGTAAAGCTTTTCAGTCTCTCAGAACATCCATAGGACTCGTCTCCAATGTGACTCAGGTGTGTTTCTGAAGACCAACAAACCCGTCAATCCACCTGTACAGAGATAAAAAAAATGAAAACTCAGAACTATATCAATAGGACCCAATTAAAAAAGTTACGTCTTATTTTTTAACTTCCTTTACTGAATATATTTAATACATAGACTATCGGTCTTGAGAAAAGATGGACTAAACTTCATCGAAACATTGACAATAAAAAAAAGCTTCTGCTTGGATCTACCTTCTGGGCAAGACCCGCGAGTGCCTCTATACTAGTTTTGGATTAATACATAGACCATGTACTGTACAGGTTTAGGTTTGTATTGGATTGTGGACACCATATTCTTCCCATTAGCTGGAATGGTAAAGCACCCATTACAACTGTGATGAACCCTCGTCCTCAACAGGACTAGGTCCGCCGTAAATGCTTCCTCTGTCCAGAACCAGCACTATCCAAGACCCCTTAGCTCACCCAGTCACCAGCCATACAGCCGTAACACAGTGTAGGGTGAACAACATCAAACTCATTTTTTTTTAATCACACATGTACACAGATATCCAACTCCGAGACAGTCCCCCCCCCCCACCCTTGGATGATTCAGGGCGGGTTAAACTGTCCAATGACAATAGACACACAGGTCAGGTCTATTCAAACTTCTCATCAGTAAACAGTCTTAATAGCAGGGGCGCTGCTGGAGGAGTCCCCCCTCCCCCTTTCCTCACAGCAAACACACTTACACATCCCATAATATTTGAGGCAGACAACCACAATAGAACAATAGAATACAGTCACATCCCAAACCATCAAATGCAAAGAGTACTCAAGAAAATGAGACAATATACAAAATATAATCTAGCACACGGATCTTTTTCCCCCCTCTCACCTCCTCAAGCAGGGGAAGAAGACACACCATGCCACATGCCCGTGTCCTCTAGGTTATAAAGGTCAGGCGGTGTTACATACTTGGGTCCTGCAGTTGAAAAAGCCCCTTCTTCTGGTTCTCCCCTCTATGTTTATAGAGGCGAGTCTTTATCTTTCCCAAATGAGGTCAATGTGCACACAACAGATCAACTCCAACGTGAGTTTATTTTATCTTCCTTCCAGGAACCAGAGAGTTGAAGTGAGAAGAAGGTTAGCAGATAGAAGTGGATTCAGGCACACTCTTGGCTTCGTCGCCACTCGGTCCCGAGTGGGTACAGCTCACCCGGATAGTCACTCAATAGCACTAGCAGCCGGCGTGATGCTGGAACAATGACTCAGTCCCCTCCAAGGACCAAGTTAAGGAGATCCCTCCTTTTTAAGCAGCAAACAGCTCCTCTAAGGCAGTCCGTGAGGCTAGGAATCCTTCTCTCTGACAGGTCACCAGGCCTTTCCCGAGTTAGCAATCTTTATCACTACCCTCTTGTTATGGGATCGATTCTCCCCCGGTTCCCCTTCAGTCAGAGCGGTCACCCCTCCAAGGTTCCCTCGGTTTCCTCAGCTTCTTCTATGGACTCAGTCAAAGGTACTGAGCCCATCCGGAACTCTGTAGTCTCGCGCTAAAAGGTGCCCGAGACTCCTCGATCATGATGGGGCGCACCCCCCCTTAAGGTGTAGCTTCCTCCTTGCATAAAAATGGCCCCAGTGTAATAGCGTCTGCCCCTTATAAATCATCTCCCGGCATGCACAGCAGGCCAGAACCGCCCACCAACGGCAGCCGAGAAAGGACATCTAATATCCACTCCCTCACCTGTGGTTCAACCCCGGGTATAGATGACAACACCACCTATACAACCAAAGGGGAACTGCACGCCAGGTGACACAGCAGTAAAGCAGAGTCCAAATAATCAAATGTCCCGAGCCAACTATTGCTCTGGTCTGCCCTACATTTAGGTATAGCGGGGTTAAATTTGGGGACCCCGCCTCTCTCTCTCTCTTTTTGATTTATTTATACACACACACACACACACACACACACACACACACACACACACACTCCAGTGTGGTTGTACAGTGAGTCCGGTTATTACAGATCAGACTGGATTTCTTGGTCACCATGTGCCCCTGTTAGAGACACACGGTGATTTACACATACGAGGGTCCGGGGAAGCTGGACACTGAGTTTCCAGAGCTCTCCAAGGTAAGCCGAGTTGCACAAACCCCCCACCCAAAGTGACTCCCGTCACAACAACGTTCTTCAGGAGAATCTCATCTTTGGTCTCAGGAGCATTGTGCTGCATTTCTAGCACAGGGCAGGAGAAATCAGATGCACCGTGTTTTAGCCCCCCCATGATATCAGCATTGTGAGGGTTTGGCTGTTCTTTGTGTTAAACACATAGGCTTCCCGACACAGGATGGACGTGTGCACCAAAGATGACGCAAAGTTTTAAAAAAAATATATATACATAAATTTACAGCAACTTCCCTCAGTACTTACCTTGTGCGCTCCTCCAACTTCAAAACCGAACCAATTATGACAGTTCTCACATACACGTCAAATTTTAGTGCACAAAAAAAACAATATATTACTCACTTTTTTGGTAATATATAAAAAGATGATGTTACACCGAGTAAACAGATACCCAACGTGTCATAATTCTAAATTGTGTACACCTACAGAATGGAAACAAACTACGGTACCTAAATAAAAAACTCCATAGGCGCCGCTTTAACTGCTTAAGGACCAGCACATGACGATATATACGTTGACAAAATGGCACGACTGGGCAGATGGACGTACCTGGACGTCCCCTTTAAGATGCGGCATTTTGGGCGCACGCCTGCCGCGAGCTTTCGTGAGTGCGACCGCGGGTCCCGCGGACTCGATACCCCGCGATCGTCTCACGGATAGGAAGAACGGAGAAATGCTGATGTAAACAAGGCATTTCCCCAGTCTTCCTAGTGACAGGACACTGATCACAGCTCCCTGTAAAACGGGAGCGGTGATCAGTGTCGTGTCACACGTAGCCCATCCCCCCCTACAGTTAGAACACATTCCTAGGACACACTTAACCTCTTCAGCGCCCCCTAGTGGTTAACCCCTTCACTGCCAGTGTCATTTTTACAGTAATCAGTGCATTTTTATAACACTGATCGCTGTATCAATGACAATGGTCCCAAAATGGCGTCAAAAGTGTCCGCCATAATGTCGCAGTCACAATAAAAATGAAATCGCTGATCGTCGCCATTACTAGTAGAAAAATAAAAATGCCATAAATCTATCCCCTATTTTGTAGACACTATAACTTTTGCGCAAACCAATCAATAAACGCTTATTGCGATTTTTAGTTTTTTTACCAAAAATATGTAGAAGAATACGTATCGGCCCAAACTGAGGGAAAAACATTTTTTTGTTAATATATTTTTTGGGGATATTTACTATAGCTAAAAGTAAAAAAATATTGAATTTTTTAGAAAATTGTCGCTCTAATTTTGTTTATAGCGCAAAAAATAAAAAACGCAGTGGTGATCAAATACCACCAAAAGAAAGCTCTATTTGTGGGGGGGAAAAAAAAAAAAGGACATAAATTTTGTTTGGGAGCCACGTCGCATGGCCGCGCAATTGTCAAAGTGTCGCAGTTCTGAATCGCAAAAAGTGCTCTGGTCTTTGGCCAGCCAAATGCTCTGGGGCTGAAATGGTTAAAGTCTTGCGCAATTCCCAGTTTTTAGGCGGCTCTGTTGCTTTCCTGGACTACAGCACCACCCTTTACATGCGTGCTCCTGGAAGAGTGGGATTCCAAGAGGATGCCATGACACTGCCTGCAGAGACCGATGTGTAGTTGCCACCGTGGCAGTTGAATTATGAGACATGTAGTCCTAAGGAGGAGAAACCCGGTGACTTTCTCTGAAGTGATGAGTGTTCCCTACCCCCATCGGAAAGTTCGGGAAAACATTTCTTAAAAGAAAGCACAAGACTGGTTCAGACCAATGGGTTCTGCTCTACTTCTAGGTGATTGGACACTGGCAAATAGAAAAGCTGTAACCCAGCCCTGCAGAGGCGGCTCCGGGCTTTGTGAGGCCTTAGGCAAAACTTAGACATGAGGCCCCACTCACGCCCATAATGGGAAAAATAACTCAAGCAAGAAAAATGGCTGCAGAAAATGCACGGATCTGGCACACAGGTGATCAGCACCACTTCCAGGGCACCCTCCTCACCCATCAGACATATTCAGCCAATGCAAGAGGGGGGAGAGAGGGGGAGGTGAGAAAGAGAGAGGGGTAATAGAGAGATCCGATGATGCCGTCATTAGTATTGATCACAGGCAAATTAGGCAGCCGCGAGGCCCCTGTGAGTGCGAGGCCTTAGGCGACCACCTAATTTGCCTAATTAGAGAGCCGCCTCTGCAGCCCTGCACAACTCTTCCCACTCCCAGCATGCCTTCAGTTTTTTTTCTAGTGTCCATAGGTAATGGACAGATTTCTCCCTGCTGAAAGATTGATCTTCTAGTAAGTATTTTCCTTGTCCTGCTGATACCTCCGAAGGCTCTTTTCACAGCCGCATTTATCCAGATCAGCCTCACAGCACTTTGAAGGACTGTACTCTGACTCCGCAGGTTGGTGGACAAGGCCTGTAAGGTTACTGGACCCCATAGAACACCACTGCAGCAGCATGAGAGAGTTTATGGGGCAGGGGGGGGGGGGGGAATATACAAGACCAGGACCGTGGTCCACTGTGGCGAAGCCAAGATCCTGAAGACATTTGCCGTAGTGACCAGGGCCAGAGGCAAAGATTGAGCTGGGTTTTTAGGACATGCAGCTTTACGTCTGAAGATTGCTTTAGCGAGTGGCCCTTCTTTGGGTCCCAGTGTGCTTTTCACTTGCCCTTTGGGCAGTGGGAGATAAGAGGACTGGTATCGGCACTTTCAAAATTGACATAAAATTCTTACACTGGGACTTTGCCCTTTTGTGGGCAGTCCTTTACACATGTGTAGGTCCGCCTTTGGACCGTACTGCACATGCGCACGCCATCTTGCTGGTGATGTTTTTTCCTCCCAGACACTGTCCACACAAGACACCACTAAAGAAGCGGCCTAAAAAATACTAACAGCACATGAGGTTCTTCTGCTTTTGGGACCAGAGGCCTCCAGGTAGTGGGACACAAAGAGGCCTCCATCTCCAGGTCGGGATCATGACTACCCTCCGTAAATAGTTTAGCTAAGCCCATGGGGGAGGTTATACATGAGTGGGGGGGGGGGGGGGGGGGGTGTGACAAGATTGCCAACAATCAGATGGCTTATGGCAAAAAAGGAGGGAATGGCGCTTCCCTCTACAAGCATTGGTCCTCTACCTGACCCTATTACAGAGTCATCATGAGCAAAACACTGCTGGAACAAGGAACACCTATTCGCCAATGTCTTGGATATCTTTATCCATTTATATCATTCCACCCCCCCACATTACTGTCCCCAGTCCCCCCCACCACCATCACCACATCACAATCCTCAACCCCGCCCCCCACATTACTGTCCTCACCTCAGTCCCCCGTATCTTGGATATCTTTATCCATTTATACACGTTTTCCACTGAAGATGGTAAAGTCTACAGGGCCAAAGCCTTCTGTGGCTGGGGCTAAAAAGAATAGCCCCAGCCCCGTTCCTCCCCTTAACCCACATTATTGTCCTCAGTCCCCCATTCCACCCCCCCCCAACCCACATTACTGTCCTTAGTCCCCCATTCCACCCCCCCACATTACTGTCCTCAGTCCCCCGTTCCACCCCCCCAACCCACATTACTGTCCTTAGTCCCCCATTCCACCCCCCCACATTACTGTCCTCAGTCCCCCGTACCACCACCCCCCACATTACTGTCCTCAGTCCCCCGTTCAACACCCCCCCCCCCCCACATGACTGTCCTCAGTCCCCCTTTCCACCACCCCCCACATTACTGTCCTCAGTCCCCCCGTTCCACCCCCCAACCCACATTACTGTCTTCAGTCCCCCGTTCCACCCCCCACATTACTGCCCTGAGTTCCCCGTACCACCACCCCCCACATTACTGTCCTCAGTCCCCCGTACCACCCCCCCCAACCCACATAACTGTCCTCAGTCCCCCCCCCACCATCACCACATCACAATCCTCAGCCCCACCTCCCACATTACAGTTCTTAGCCCCCCATTACAGTCCTCAGCCCCCCACCCCACATTACAGTCCTCAGTCCCCACCCACACACACACTACAGTTCTCAGCCCCACCCCACATTACAGTCCTCAGGCTCCTCCAACTTTAATGTCATCAGCCCCAAATATCACTGTCCTCAGCTCCCTTCAAGCCTTTCACATTAGTGTCCTCACCCCCTGTAACTTCACCCCCTCCCTCACTGTCTTACCCTACAGACCGTAGATCGGCACAGCATGTCTGGATGGAGGACAGGTGTTGCAAGATAGCGATTGGTTGCTAGGACTGCCCTTCATCCTAGCAGCCAATCAACTGCTTGCTAATCTCGGGCAGCTCCGCCCTCAATCCAGAACTGTCCTGCCTCCTGCTGTCGGCTCTCTGAGGATTACAGAGCGACAGCAGGGGGAAAGAAATGGCTGCTAAATGGTGGAAGCGCGGAGGGGGACAAATGTGAATGCGACATGGTCTGCATTTGGCCCTCGGTCCACCATTTAGTGATCCCTGGTCTAGAAGATACGGATGATGGGATACCAGCCTGTTTGGCTGGAGAAGAGGCCTGAAATCCCTATTGGTTCAGGAGACATGGTTATAGGAGGAAGCTTAGCTGGCAATTAGTGTTTTGGAGCTCAGGGTGATTAGACTGTCCTTTCAGCACTGGACCCCCTGCTTCAGGGTCTCCCAGCCAGGGTGCAGTCTGACTACATCACTACAGTGGTGGACATCCAACTACCAGGGCAGCAGAAACTCTCTCAAAGAAACAGAACTCATTCTGGCCTGGGGCAGAATTTTGTTATGGCCTTGTCCAGGCAGCAGGCCGAGGCATGGTCATACGGGAAAATGGCAGGCAGCGGACACTGGAGAAATATCTACATTTATGGTACATATGGAAGCACGCTCCTATACAGATGCCAGGCTGGGAGGGACATTGAGGACAATAGTATTGGGTGTCACGCGGAATTCTGTTATCGGTACATATACAACATTTCTGGGGGGTTGCGGCCTGTTTGGGTTGGAGGGATCATAACCAGAGAAATATCTTTTATGTAGTCTGCTTACTAATAGAGTTCGGCGAACAGTTCGAGCCAAGCAAAAGTTCAGCCTGAACATCGCCTGTTCCCCCAACTCCCGAATATGCAGGGTGCTTCGCGGGAAGTACGCCCCGAGTGCTGCACAGTAAATGCTAAGCTCTGATTGGGCAAAGCCTTGCCCAGTAAGGGTACAGTGAATAGTTGGTTGTTAAGGAGCGGGCTAGGAAGCTAGATGCAGCGTCCTTGACTAAAGATAAGTCATCATCTGTCAATGGGCTTCCCCGCTGAATTAACAACAGACCCTTATCTGAGAATGCAGCCAGGCAGGACAGTAAAGGAAAGGGGGGGGGGAGGCTCCCCTGAACCATACCAGGCCACATGCCCTCAACATAGGGGGGGCACTTTGGGGCAGGACCTCTTCCCGACAACCCTGGGCAGAGGTTGTGGGGGTCTGTAAGCAGAGGACTTTTTGTAATCTGGAAGCCCCCTTTAACATGGGGGCCCCCCAGATCCCGTCCCCTCCATGTCAACTAGTATGGAGTACATTGTACCCCTACCCATTCACAAAAAAAAAAAAAAAAAAAAAAGCGTCAAAAATAAATAAAGACAGGAGACAGTTTTTGACATGTCCCCAATGTGGAACCATTGTCAATCACCATACCCACCACCACCGCCGGCCCAAAAAACAAAAACAAAAAAACTCTGCCCACAACGAGCTGACTGCCGAATGCCTGGTTTAGTATTTCTTAAATAGGTAAGGGGCAGGGGAGACCTGGTGACGTGACCGATCCAGCATGCACTGGTCAGTGATGTCACATGGGGCGGTGCCACCAGATGATGTTGCCAAGTTACCTATTTAAGAATTGGGGTACAATTTACCCCATAATACGTCACACAGGGGGGCAGGATCTGGGGGCCCTCTTGTCAAAAGGGGGCTTTCAGATTCCAATAAGCCCCCTGCCCACAGACCCCCCACAACCACAGCCCAGGGTTTTCAGGATGAGGCAGAGCCCCCCACCCCAAACCACCCTCCCCATGTTGAGGGCATGTGGCCTGGTATGGTTGAAAAGGGGGACGCTCACTCATTCCCCCCCCCTTTCCTGACCTGCATGCTCGGATAAGGGTCCGGTATGGATTGGGGGGGGACAATTTTTTATTTTTTTTAAAAAGCCAGCGTGGGGGTCCCCCCAAATCCATACCTGGCCTTTCGGGTTTGGGATGGATTTTAAGGGAAACCCCTACGGAAAAAAAAAAAAAAGTAGGGCGTGGGGTTTCCCTCAAAATCCATCCCAAACCAGAAGGGCCAGCTATGGATTGGGGGGTGGGGGGGGCCCACACCGCTTTTTTTTTTTAAACATTTTTGTATTGCTAGCAATTTAAAATGTGTTTTTGTTTTTTATAAAGGTCGGTTTTGCTGCAGCAGGTTCTATACACGGTACAGATGCACAACTTTGCAGGCAGACTAAGGGGACCCCCCCCCAGGAACTATATTTAAAGGAATTTTTCATTTATTGTTTTACTTTAAGCATCATAAAAAAAAATAAAAATAAAATAAAAAAACCACTGCTCCTGACTTCAATGGGGTTTGAGTTCTGGTGCGACACTATCTTCCGGGTCACGGTACAGCTGAGCGACCAGCTTGCAGCGCCGTACACTTTGGACGTTGCCATCACAACGGGCGGTGTCGTCGGAAGTGCCCACCCCGTTGTGATGGTAACGAAGCCCTCGGCGCTGCCCACGGACCCCTGGGAAATGATGACACACATCTCCCAGGAGCAGTAGTGACCCCAGGCGCCGAGGGAAATGACATCAGGAAGAGGCAGATTACAAGGCACCCCTTAGCAACAGCCAGGAAAGCGTAAGTAAAAAATATATATATTTTTTTCCCCCCAAATGTTGTTGCTTAGGATTATTGCTGCCGAATACCGCAAAGTAAATTTTATGGGTGGAACTCCGCTTTAAGAAAACCCCTGCCCATTGGCTGAGATACCCCATTGTAACGGCACCCCAAATATGAAAGGGGTAAACGCCGTCTATGATGTTCCCTCTCCTGGACACAGATTCACTGTCGATCCTCCACAGTCAGAAGACCACTTCCCATAGGAATTAATCCTTCCAAAAGAACGAGACGCACTCTGTATCTTTCCAACACGAACTGACCCTTTATTGCAAAAGTACTACAACTCTTATACACAGAGAGAAGCTTCAGACCCTCCTCTCATCATACACCTCTGACCAGACCCAAATTTACATGAGCCAATTAACTACAGTGAATGGCTAATACACATCTCACAATGAAAGGATCTGTAGCATACACAAGCAGGCAGGTGACTCATCAGCATCTCTTCAATTAACCTGTCTGTCTGCTAGTTCCACAACCTATAATTACAGGCTTGAGGCGGGGTTCACACTAGTGCGACACGACATCTGTCCTACTTTGCCCTGCGACATGAAGCCGACTTTCAATGAACGGGGATCCGACTTGGATCCCTGCCAATATCAGGCACTGTGTTTTGTATGAATCTTGAGGGGGAACTCCAGGCCAAATTTTAAATAAAAAACCGGCATGGGTTCCCCCTCCAGGAGCATACCAGGCCCTTGGGTCTGGTCTGGATTTGCAGGGGCGCCCCTACGCCGAAAAAACGGCGTGGGGGTCCCCCCCGAAATCCAAACCAGACCCTTATCCGAGCACACAACCTGGCCGGCCGCAGGGGAAGAGGGGGGGGGGACGAGAGAGCGGCCCCCCCTCCCTCCTGAACCATACCAGGCCGCATGCCCTCAACATGGGGGGTTTGGTGCTCTGGGGCAGGGGGGCGACCTGCGGCCCCCCCCACCCCAGAGCACCCTGCCCCCATGTTGATGTCAACATCGAGGAGGAGAAGAGGGAAGAAGACGCCGGGAAGACCGGCCCCTCCACTAGCAAAAGAGCTGGAAGAAGATAGTGGAGGGGCCGGCAGAAGGACAATGGAGAGCCGGACGAGACGACGGGGAAGACCGGGCCTCCGCTAGCAAAAGAGCTGGAAGAAGAGGCCCGGCAGAAGGAAGAAAGAACCGGAGAGGAGAAGAGGGAAGAAGGCGACGGAGAAGACCGGGCCCCGCTAGCAAAAGAGCTAAAAAGAAGTTAGCGGTGGCCCGGCAGAAGAAAGAACCGGAGAGCGCGGCGATGACACCGGAGACCCCCGAAGTCGGAAGAAGACCCCCGGAGCTGTGCAATAAAATACTTTAAAAAGCTGTGTGTTTTTTTTATTGCAATTTTTTTCGACCAGGTGAATGGGTAGGGGTACTATGTACCCCATACTCATTCACATAGGGTGGGGGGGGGCCCCCCTTTATTAAAGGGGGCTCCCGGATTCCGATAAGCCCCCCACCCGCAGACCCCGACAACCAACGGCCAGGGTTGTCGGGAAGAGGCCCTGTCCTCATCAACATGGGGGCAGGGTGCTTTGGGGTGGGGGGGCCGCAGGTCGCCCCCCTGCCCCAGAGCACCAAACCCCCCATGTTGAGGGCATGTGGCCTGGTACGGTTCAGGAGGGAGGGGGGGCGCTCTCTCGTCCCCCCCTTTTCCCCTGCGGCCGGCCAGGTTGCGTGCTTGGATAAGGGTCTGGTTTGGATTTTGGGGGGGACCCCCACGCCGTTTTTCCGGCGTAGGGGCGCCCTTCAAATCCAGACCAGACCCAAGGGCCTGGTATGCCTCTGGAGGGGGAACCCATGCCGGTTTTTTATTTAAAATTTGGCCTGGAGTTCTCCCTCAGGAGCAGCAGAGCACAAGTCGCATGCCAAAGTCGGATCATGCAAGACTGCGGTCCGACTTTGATCCGACTTCAATGATAGTCAATGGGCTAAAGTCGGATCAAAGTCGGACCAAAGTAGTACAGGGAGTATTTTCAAAGTCGGACCGACATGTGTCGGACCAGATAAGACGTCTCCCATAGGGAAACATTGATTTTCACACGTCATGCGACATGAGCTCCCAATGTCAGAGCGTTTGTCGCCCCAGTGTGAACCCGGCCTCACTCCCACAAGCCACAATAGCATGAAATCACACACCATCACAACAAGTATTACATAAACAACCCACACACAGTATATACCCAATATATGCCCTGTATATACCATATTGAATATGGCTATCACAGACCATATTGGGGTTTTCATTCACCCTGTGCCCCTAAGTGAGACACAGGGTGGTTTACACATAAGAGGCATTGGGGGGAGCTGAGGCAAGGCTATCTCATACTGTCTAAGAGATTCTGGGTTCCCCGGGCCTTCCTGTTACACCCATATACTCCTAATCTGTTGTTGCATTGCCCTTGGTCTTATCTAATACCACCAGGTACCCGGCCACCTAGTGACAGAAGAGAGAAGTGCAGCAATTCCAGACTAATGCTGCGTACACACGCTCGGAATTTCTGACAACAAATGTCCGATGGGAGCTTTTGGTTGGAAATTCCGACCGTGTGTAGGCTCCATCGGAAATTTTCTGTTGGAATTTCCGACAACAAAAATTTGAGAGCTGGTTCTCAAATTTCCTGACAACAAAATCCGTTCTCGTAAATTCCGAGCGTGGGTAGACAATTTCCGACGCACAAAATTCCATGCATGCTCTGAATCAAGTACGAGACGGGAGCGCTCGGTGTGGTAAAACTAGCGTTGGTAATGGAGATCGCACATTCGTCACGCTGTAACGGACTGAAAAGCGCAGAGACTGAAAAGCGCGAATCGTCTCTCACCAAACTTTACTAACACGAGATCAGCAGAAGGAACCCAAAGGGTGGCGCACTTGGTATGGAACTTCCATTTTATTGTGCCGTCATACGCGCTGTACGTGACCGCGTTCTTGACGTTCGCAATTTCCGACAACATTTGTGCGACCGTGTGTATGCAAGACAAGTTTAAGGTCAACATCCATGGGAAATTTATCCACGGTTTTGTTGTCGGAATGTCCGATCGTCTGTACGCGGCATTACTGTGAACTCAATTGATCCCCAACAACGAGCAAAAGGTAACTAACTATACCTGGCAGGTACATTTTAGGAGCAACCCCCCCTAAACATGAGGGTGTCACACACACACACACTGTATATATCCTTATCATTCATCACAAGGAGGAGGAGCCGGTCACAGATGATTGATCACACGGAGGGGGGAGGAGCCGGTCACAGATGATTGATCACACGGAGGGGGAGGAGCCGGTCACAGATGATTGATCACACGGAGGGGGAGGAGCCGGTCACAGATGATCACACGGAGTAGAAGGAGTCGGTCACAGATGATTGATCACACGGAGGGGGAGGAGCCGGTCACAGATGATTGATCACACGGAGGGGGAGGAGCCGGTCACAGATGATTGATCACACGGAGGGGGAGGAGCCGATCACAGATGATTGATCACACGGAGGGGGAGGAGCCGATCACAGATGATTGATCACACGGAGGGGGAGGAGCCGGTCACAGATGATTGATCACACGGAGGGGGAGGAGCCGGTCACAGATGATTGATCACACGGAGGGGGAGGAGCCGGTCACAGATGATTAATCACACGGAGGGGGAGGAGCCGATCACAGATGATTGATCACACGGAGGGGGAGGAGCCGATCACAGATGATTGATCACACGGAGGGGGAGGAGCCGGTCACAGATGATTGATCACACGGAGGGGGAGGAGCCGGTCACAGATGATTGATCACACGGAGGGGGAGGAGCCGGTCACAGATGATTGATCACACGGAGGGGGAGGAGCCGGTCACAGATGATTGATCACACGGAGGGGGAGGAGCCGGTCACATGATTAATCACACGGAGGGGGAGGAGCCGGTCACAGATGATTGATCACACGGAGGGGGAGGAGCCGGTCACAGATGATTGATCACACGGAGGGGGAGGAGCCGGTCACAGATGATTGATCACACGGAGGAGGAGGAGCCGGTCACAGATGATTGATCACACGGAGGGGGAGGAGCCGATCACAGATGATTGATCACACGGAGGGGGAGGAGCCGATCACAGATGATTGATCACACGGAGGGGGAGGAGCCGATCACAGATGATTAATCACACGGAGGGGGAGGAGCCGGTCACAGATGATTGATCACACGGAGGGGGAGGAGCCGGTCACAGATGATTGATCACACGGAGGGGGAGGAGCCAGTCACAGATGATTGATCACACGGAGGGGGAGGAGCCGATCACAGATGATTGATCACACGGAGGGGGAGGAGCCGATCACAGATGATTGATCACACGGAGGGGGAGGAGCCGATCACAGATGATTGATCACACGGAGGGGGAGGAGCCGATCACAGATGATTAATCACACGGAGGGGGAGGAGCCGGTCACAGATGATTGATCACACGGAGGGGGAGGAGCCGATCACAGATGATTGATCACACGGAGGGGGAGGAGCCGGTCACAGATGATTAATCACACGGAGGGGGAGGAGCCGATCACAGATGATTGATCACACGGAGGGGGAGGAGCCGGTCACAGATGATTGATCACACGGAGGGGGAGGAGCCGGTCACAGATGATTGATCACACGGAGGGGGAGGAGCCGGTCACAGATGATTGATCACACGGAGGGGGAGGAGCCGGTCACAGATGATTGATCACACGGAGGGGGAGGAGCCGGTCACAGATGATTGATCACACGGAGGGGGAGGAGCCGGTCACAGATGATTGATCACACGGAGTGGAAGGAGTCGGTCACAGATGATTGATCACACGGAGGGGGAGGAGCCGGTCACAGATGATTGATCACACGGAGTGGAAGGAGTCGGTCACAGATGATTGATCACACGGAGGGGGAGGAGCCGGTCACAGATGATTGATCACACGGAGGGGGAGGAGCCGGTCACAGATGATTAATCACACGGAGGGGGAGGAGCCGATCACAGATGATTGATCACACGGAGGGGGAGGAGCCGGTCACAGATGATTGATCACACGGAGGGGGAGGAGCCGGTCACAGATGATTGATCACACGGAGGGGGAGGAGCCGGTCACAGATGATTGATCAAACGGAGGGGGAGGAGCCGGTCACAGATGATTGATCACACGGAGGGGGAGGAGCCGGTCACAGATGATTAATCACACGGAGGGGGAGGAGCCGGTCACAGATGATTGATCACACGGAGGGGGAGGAGCCGGTCACAGATGATTGATCACACGGAGGGGGAGGAGCCGGTCACAGATGATTGATCACACGGAGGGGGAGGAGCCGGTCACAGATGATTAATCACACGGAGGGGGAGGAGCCGATCACAGATGATTGATCACACGGAGGGGGAGGAGCCGGTCACAGATGATTGATCACACGGAGGGGGAGGAGCCGGTCACAGATGATTGATCACACGGAGGGGGAGGAGCCGGTCACAGATGATTGATCAAACGGAGGGGGAGGAGCCGGTCACAGATGATTGATCACACGGAGGGGGAGGAGCCGGTCACAGATGATTAATCACACGGAGGGGGAGGAGCCGGTCACAGATGATTGATCACACGGAGGGGGAGGAGCCGGTCACAGATGATTGATCACACGGAGGGGGAGGAGCCGGTCACAGATGATTGATCACACGGAGGGGGAGGAGCCGGTCACAGATGATTGATCACACGGAGGGGGAGGAGCCGGTCACAGATGATTGATCACACGGAGGGGGAGGAGCCGGTCACAGATGATTGATCACACAGAGGGGGAGGAGCCGGTCACAGATGATTGATCACACGGAGGGGGAGGAGCCGGTCACAGATGATTGATCACACGGAGGGGGAGGAGCCGGTCACAGATGATTGATCACACGGAGGGGGAGGAGCCGGTCACAGATGATTAATCACACGGAGGGGGAGGAGCCGGTCACAGATGATTGATCACACGGAGGGGGAGGAGCCGGTCACAGATGATCACACGGAGGGGGAGGAGCCGGTCACAGATGATTAATCACACGGAGGGGGAGGAGCCGGTCACAGATGATTGATCACACGGAGGGGGAGGAGCCGATCACAGATGATTGATCACACGGAGGAGGAGGAGCCGGTCACAGATGATCACACGGAGGGGGAGGAGCCTGTCACAGATGATTAATCACACGGAGGGGGAGGAGCCGGTCACAGATGATTGATCACACGGAGGGGGAGGAGCCTGTCACAGATGATTGATCACACGGAGGGGGAGGAGCCGGTCACAGATGATCACACGGAGGGGGAGGAGCCGGTCACAGATGATCACACGGAGGGGGAGGAGCCGGTCACAGATGATTAATCACACGGAGGGGGAGGAGCCGGTCACAGATGATTGATCACACGGAGGGGGAGGAGCCTGTCACAGATGATTAATCACACGGAGGGGGAGGAGCCGGTCACAGATGATTGATCACACGGAGGGGGAGGAGCCGGTCACAGATGATTGATCACACGGAGGGGGAGGAGCCGATCACAGATGATTGATCACACGGAGGGGGAGGAGCCGATCACAGATGATTGATCACACGGAGGGGGAGGAGCCGGTCACAGATGATTGATCACACGGAGGGGGAGGAGCCGATCACAGATGATTGATCACACGGAGGGGGAGGAGCCGATCACAGATGATTGATCACACGGAGGGGGAGGAGCCGGTCACAGATGATTGATCACACGGAGGGGGAGGAGCCGGTCACAGATGATTGATCACACGGAGGGGGAGGAGCCGGTCACAGATGATTGATCACACGGAGGGGGAGGAGCCGGTCACAGATGATTGATCACACGGAGGGGGAGGAGCCGATCACAGATGATTGATCACACGGAGGGGGAGGAGCCGATCACAGATGATTGATCACACGGAGGGGGAGGAGCCGGTCACAGATGATCAATCACACGGAGGGGGAGGAGCCGGTCACAGATGATCAATCACACGGAGGGGGAGGAGCCGGTCACAGATGATCGATCACACGGAGGGGGAGGAGCCGGTCACAGATGATCAATCACACGGAGGGGGCGGAGCCGGTCACAGATGATCGATCACCTGGAGGGGGAGGAGCCGGTCACAGATGATTGATCACACGGAGGGGGAGGAGCCGGTCACAGATGATTGATCACACGGAGGGGGAGGAGCCGATCACAGATGATCGATCACCTGGAGGGGGAGGAGCCGGTCACAGATGATTGATCACACGGAGGGGGAGGAGCCGGTCACAGATGATTGATCACACGGAGGGGGAGGAGTCAGGCACAGATGATTGATCACACGGAGGGGGAGGAGTCAGGCACAGATGATTGATCACACGGAGGGGGAGGAGCCGATCACAGATGATTGATCACACGGAGGGGGAGGAGCCGGTCACAGATGATTGATCACACGGAGGGGGAGGAGCCGGTCACAGATGATTGATCACACGGAGGGGGAGGAGCCGGTCACAGATGATCACACGGAGGGGGAGGAGCCGGTCACAGATGATCGATCACACGGAGGGGGCGGAGCCGGTCACAGATGATCGATCACCTGGAGGGGGAGGAGCCGGTCACAGATGATTGATCACACGGAGGGGGAGGAGCCGGTCACAGATGATTGATCACACGGAGGGGGAGGAGCCGGTCACAGATGATTGATCACACGGAGGGGGAGGAGCCGATCACAGATGATCGATCACCTGGAGGGGGAGGAGCCGGTCACAGATGATTGATCACACGGAGGGGGAGGAGCCGGTCACAGATGATCGATCACACGGAGGGGGAGGAGCCGATCACAGATGATCGATCACCTGGAGGGGGAGGAGCCGGTCACAGATGATTGATCACACGGAGGGGGAGGAGCCGGTCACAGATGATCACACGGAGGGGGAGGAGCCGGTCACAGATGATCGATCACACGGAGGGGGAGGAGCCGGTCACAGATGATCGATCACACGGAGGGGGAGGAGCCGGTCACAGATGATTGATCACATGGAGGGGGAGGAGCCGGTCACAGATGATTGATCACACGGAGGGGGAGGAGCCGGTCACAGATGATTGATCACCTGGAGGGGGAGGAGCCGGTCACAGATGATTGATCACACAGAGGGGGAGGAGTCAGTCATAGATGATTGATATCTCTATAGAGGGACAGGATCTCTGTACCATGAATAGGACACCTACCTGACTTACCTGTGGGGTGTGACATGGAGAACATGCTGTCCCTATGGTGGTCGTGTGTTCAGGATGGAGACGGAGAATCTGCTGGAATTTGATCCTAAAATGGCTGAAAACAGGAAACGTGTTCCATGGACAGGAAGTGACATTTCGCACATGCTCAGTCCGGGATTTGTCCCATCAGGAGGATCACTAGAATAACAGGACTGATAATACGGAGGGTGCAGTATGGAGAGCAGACACTAGATGGTATGGAGGACACCCCTCCCCCTTCCTGAGCTACAAGAAAATGGAGGACACCCCTCCCCCTTCCTGAGCTACAAGAAAATGGAGGACACCCCCTCCCCCTTCCTGAGTATTGTCAGTGATATTTTTTTATTTGCACTAATATACAATTTTTCAAGACAAGATTTCGGGGTGTGTACCCCCTTCTTCATGGTCTCAGCAGTATTAATACTCAAATTTTTAGCAGAATGTTAAAAAAAGACAATCTCTGAGGGAAAGAAAGAAAAAGAAAACAAAGAGCTACAAGAAAATGGCGGACACCCCCTCCCCCTTCCCTGAGCTACAAGAAAATGGAGGACACCCCTCCCCCTATCTAACAGCTGCAGACAGAGACAGAGGAGAGAAAGAAGGAGACACTTCTGATGAGATGGGGAGGGGAAGTTTGGGGGAGGGGAAGTATGGGGGAGGGGATCCAGAAGAATGTGTGCATGACGATCCCTCCAGAATTTTTATTCTTATTATTTCCAACAATTCTGAACTGTTGGGAAGATTTCACTTTAACCACTTCAGCCCCGGAAGATTTTACCCCCCTTCCTGACCAGAGCACTTTTTACAATTCGGCGCTGCGTCGCTTTATCTGACAATTGCGCGGTCGTGCGGCGTGGCTCCCAAACAAACTATACGTCCTTTTTTCCCCACAAATAGAGATTTCTTTTGGTGGTATTTGATCACCTCGGCGGTTTTTATTTTTTGCGCTATAAACAAAAAAAAAAGCAACAATTTTGATTAAAAAAAATATAGTTTTTTACTTTTTGCCATAATAAATATTTCCAAAATGTTTTTAAAAAACATTTTTTTCCTCAGTTTAGACCGATACGTATTCTTCTTCTACATATTTTTTTTTTTTTAAATCGCAATAAGCGTTTATTGATTGGTTTGCGCAAAAGTTATAGCGTCTACAAAATAGGAGATAGTTTTATGGCATTTTTATTAATACGTTTTTTTTTTACTAGTAATGGCGGCGATCAGCGATTTTTATCGTGACTGCGACATTATGGCGGACACATCGGACACTTTTGGCACTATTTTGGGACCATTGTCATTTATACAGCGATCAGTGCTATAAAAATGCACTGATTACTTTGTAAATGACACTGGCAGTGAAGGGGTTAACCACTAGGGGGCACTGAAGGGGTTAAGTGTGTCCTAGGGAGTGATTCTAACTCTAGGGGGGGGTGGGCTGTGTGTGACACGACACTGATCGCCGCTCCCGATCACAGGAAGCTGTGATCAGTGTCCTGTCACTAGGCAGAACGGGGAAATGTTTGTTTACATCAGCATCTCCCCGTTCTTCCTCTCTGGGAGACGATTGAGGGACTCCCAGGCGGACATCGAGTCCCCGGGACCCGCGGTCACACTCAAGGAGCTTGCGGCGGTCATGCGGACGTGCCCACAATGCTGCGTCTTAAAGGGGACGTATATATATATATATACACGTCCGTATGCCCAGCCTTGCCATTCTGCCGACGGTCGGCAAGGACATATGGAGGGGTGGCGGCAGGGATAAGGGGGTGGCGCCGCCCATGCACTCACAATGCATGGGCTGCCATTGGTCTACAGCTCGGGTCACTGAACACATTGAGGTATGAAGACCTCGGTACAAGGAGTTCAGTGTGGAGATACAAGTGGTATCCTAGGGTAATGAAGGTTTCTCTAGCAGCTTGTCGTCGTACATGTGGCAGGTGGGAAAGCCTTTTGCAAAGATTGAGATGTTGTTGGCACTCCTTTGGCCACGATCCATCTCCCATAGCAACGGGAGCACATCTGCAGCAACGGGGCCCTCATCTTGTACACAGGAATGGAAGAGTTGAATGAAGAGAAGTGCACACATGGACTCTGCGCTAGGTGCATGGCGGGACCCCAGACTGTTACTGGGGGTGAGGTAGCGGTGATACGCTGGATAGGTGGAGAGGGCATTGCGTGTCCCTCCTGAATGCACAAGTGATCGTTGTCACAGACTTGGGGCTGCAGGAGAACCATTGTCCAGTAGGGATGAGCCGAACACCCCCCCCCCCCCCGGTTCGGATCGCACCAGAACCTGCGAACAGCCAGAAAGTTCGTGTGAACTTTAGAACCCTATTAAATATGTAGCGGGGTGCTATATTTAGGGGGCGTATCTGAGTGGTAATTAGGTTCAGATGCACTAATTGTCAGGTTTCATGGACCATTTTGGCTCACGGAGGATAGCATTGGTGTCCAGTTCCCTGTGGCCTACAGGTGGCGCTGTCGCCATAGGCCAGGGTTGAACCACCAGTGGAGGGCTGTGCCTTTTGTGTCCCCTCTCGGCAGTAGTACAGCGGCGCAGGGAACCTGCTGTGCTTGCCGGGAGAGGGTATAAAAGGGGGAGACATCTTCTGTACGGGGTCCACTTCCCCTCCCAAGGGGTTCTGTCCACGTCCACGCCCCAGGCACCTTCGGCCTGGGGCTGAGGAGGGTCGTCTCCGGGTGCCCTAGGCCTGGAGATGAAGCTGCTGTTCCATCCGAGACACCTTCAGTCTGAGGTGAGGTACTATAAAGAAGGCCCGGGGCCCAGCAACCTTTGGCTGGGGTCCGCTGGGGATCGAGAGCTCCCAGGGATCCGCCTTGCGAGGGGAACTGTATCCAGGATTGAGGAGGCCAGGGAGGTGACCCTTTTTGAAGACCCAGCGCAGAGTCGTGGTGACAGATGGGGGCCTCTGGTAACTCTCCGGAGGGATGTTTTCTCCTTGACATGGGCCAAGTTGTTCTGGAAGGCAGTGCATGTTCTGTAGGTCATAGGGGCAGTGACTTTCATGTTCACCAGGTCTGTGGCAGAGACCAACTTCACGGTCTGTGGCAGAGATCGTGCGCCAAACCTGTTTGTGAAATCAGAGCAGTTAGGAGAAGCTAAATCAAGTTTGTGCCTGGACCTCCTCCCACCTTATCTGACCCGTGTCTCGTCTCAACCTGTCTGCTCTTAAAGAGGCTATTTATTATCCGTGTGAAATAAATACAGTGGTTGGACTTTCAGTTGGTGTGGACAGTGGCTTTACTGGGGAGAATTAAGGACTTGTTTCTGGCCAAGGCAGAAGTGAGATCATCTCGGGAGGATTCTAACACCAGCCGCAGGCAGACCCGAGAAAACTAACACCGCTCAACCCCCCCATCCCGGAGGGTACGGGCTTGTAGTGCGGTGTGCCTCAGTCTTTTCCTGCGGAGGAGCCAAATAATGAAAAGCAGGTAAAGTCTGGGGTTGGTGCGCTACAAATACAATGGACGCGAACGTTCGAAATCTAAGTGCTAATTATAACGACTATTATCCATGTTATTGTCCTAAAAAGGGTTTGGGAACCCGGGTTCTGCACCAGGGGACATGTATCAATGCAAAAAGAAGTTTTAAAAGCGGCCGTTTTTCTGGAGCAGTCATTTTAATGATGCATAAAGTGAAAAAAAAGTCAAATATTCCTTTAAATATCGTACCTGGGGGGTGTCTAAAGTATGCCTGTGAAGTGCCACGTGTTTCCCGTGTTTAGAACTGTCCCTGCACAAAATGACACTTCTAAAGGAAAAAAAAGCCATTTAAAACTGCTTGCGGCTTTAATGTAATGTCTGGTCCCGGTAATATGGATGAAAATCATTGAGAAAAATGGCATAGCTACCCCATGCCCCCCCCCCTACCCCAGCCCATTACCAGCCCCTTTGGGTCTTGTATGGATATTAAGGGGAACCCCGCACACAAAATAAAAAAGGCCCTATATACTCTGAACAGCCGTATACAGGCGGTGCATACAAGACAGGGACTGTAGGTTTGTTCTTATGTAGAATCTGTTTGTAATTTTGAACAGGTACATTGTTGAAGTGTAGCTCCAGCCAAAAAATCAATTTTTAAGCTTTTTGGAAAACATAGGTAAGGGTTATCACCCCTGTCACATTTGTTTTGCTGTCTGTGCCCCTGTTCAGAACATTTCACCTCACTTTCCGTCCCAATGACAAATGTTTTTGAAATGTGGTGTTTTTATTGAAACAAGAATTGGTGATAAAGAATCAGTGGAGAGGAGACACTTTTTTCCCATATTAACTCTTACAGGAGAGAATTTGCCTTCCTAGGGGTAGATTTCCTCTCACTTCCTGTTGTCTCCTTCCGTTTGTAAGTTGGATGTTTGAAAGTAGGGGCCTGCCGTATATACTCTGCAGAAATTGGCCCCTTACAGGTTGGTGTTGCCACAACACTGTGAGCCCTCACAGTTACTCTTGGTGGGCGCATGAATGGGCCCTGCTGTGAATTATTAGATCAAGAATTGTAATTACATGCCCCTGTTAAACAGGGGCAGAAAAATTGGGCCTTAGGCACTGGTGGCACAACACTGCAACCCCTCACAGATACTGTACTTGGAGCACAGCAATGAGGCCTGTTGCAAAGTATTGCATCAAAAATTGTAATTACACGCCCCTGTTAAACAGGGGCTTAAAAATTGGGCCTTAGCCACTGGTGGCGGCACCCAGAACCAAAAATGTTCTTTCAAGCTATCAGCATGATTATTGAGGAGGAAGAGGATATTCACTGAGCATAACAGGATAGTCACTCTGCATCAGCATAGGCAGTCTTGAAGGGATCTGACATTTCAAATAAAATTATTCTGTTACATCAGCATCAGGTGCTTGGTAGCTGGTGGTGATCCAAGACTGATTCATTTTTATGAAGGTCAGTAGATCGACCGAGTCGGTGGACAGGCGCACCCTGTGATCGGTTACAAAGCCTCCAGCAGCACTGAATGTGCGTTCCGAAAGAACGCTGGATGCAGGATAGGCCAGTATCTCAATTGCATACTGTGCAAGCTCTGGCCAGTGATCCATCCTCAAGACCCAGTAACCCAGAGGATTTTTGGTGGGGAAGGTGTCCAAGTCTGACCTTGCCCCTAGGTATTCCTGCACCATGTATATCAGACGCTGGCGATAGTTGCTGGAACCGATCATACCTTGGGGCTGCGGACTAAAAAATTGTTTGAACACATCGGTCAGACGGCCACCTTCCCCGCCGCTCCTTCTTTGACTGCCCGAAGCCTCAGCAACTCGTTGTCCTGGACCAGGAGTTTGTAACCTCCCAGTCTCTGGAAACACGTTGCACAGACCTTTCTGCAAGGCCTCCCGAAGATGCCTCATCCTCTGCTCCCTCTGCAACGGCAAGATAATGTCCGTAACCTTACCCTTGTAACGTGGATGAAGGAGGGTTGCCAGCCAGTAATGATCCCTCTCCTTGATCGCACGAATACGAGGATCCTTACGCAGGCTTTGCAGGATCAGGGAGGCCATGCAGCGTAGGTTTGCTGAGGCATTCGGTGTGGAGTCCTCTGGGTCACTGAGGACGACATGTTCCACAGCCACCTCCTCCCAGCCATGTACAAGTCCATGGGTGTCTTGGGACTGTAATTGATCCCTTGAAGACTGCTGATGATGCTGAGTGCTAGTCTCCACCTCCATGCTGACACAATCCTCCTCCTCCTCTTCCTGTGTGATAGCCGGTCCAGCAGGAACACTGTCTGGATAAAGGGGGCCTTGAGAGGTAAGGAAGTCCTCCTCTTCCTCCCTCTGTACTGCCTCAAGTGCCCTGTCCATTATTCCACGCAGCGTGTGCTCCAACAGGTGGACAAGAGGGACAGTGTCACGGATGCATGCACTGTCACTGCTCACCATCCTCGTGGCCTCCTCAAATGGTGCCAGGACAGTGCATGCATCCCTGATCATGCCCCACTGGCGTGGGGGAAAAATATCCCAAGCTCCCCTGACCCTGTCCTGGTGCCATATTGCAACAGATACTCATTGATGGCCCTCTGCTGCGTGTGCAGCTGCTGCAGCATGGCAAACGTAGAGTTCCACCTGGTGGGGAATGTCACAGATTAGGCGGTTCTTGGGCAGGTTTTAATCCTTTTGCAGCTCAGCCAGCCGAGCACTGTGGAACGAGCCCCTTGCTCGCTCGGTTCCACTCTCCCGACACTCCTCTGCTACTATTGGATCATATTGCAGATCGCAACGTCTGATGGTTCGGTCATCCGATGCTCCGGGATTCGAACTACAGCTATGTGCCATTCTAATCCATTTGTGATAGCTCAGAACAAACACCAGGCAGGCTGTATGTAAGTTCAAACAGGAATCTCATTTTATTGGATGCACACACACACTTTTATACAGCAGTTTGAACACCCTGCCCCCAACAACCACTTTCCTATTGGTCAATTGTAAAGTACATTGTATTTCTCAATTAGGTTCTCTTGGCCATGCAAATGAGGACTTGAAACAGGGTCAGCAGGGATTGGTCCGATAGGTTGAATAGGATAACTGAGATGTGTATTGACACAGAAGCCCCAGGGGGTAATTAAAGTACATAAACAAACAGTCAAACACAGAACAATGCTTTTCTTCCAGACCATGGAGCCTTCTGGAGGGGGGGTTAGCCTTAAGACAGGGCAGAAATCCCACCACTGTGTAATAGATTCAAAGGAGAAATACTTCAGTATTCCAAGGTTCATGACAATACTCCCTCCTGGGAAATAGTCCAACAGCCACAGTGGGACCCCGAATGGGTCAACTCGAGGATGTTGGAAAAGTAGTCTTAAGGTTCCAGGTCTGTCTGCCGGGATAACCCATCCACATTCCTGTCTTGAGGCCCTGGCCCATAATCCGAAGGCAAGAGGCTAGCATTCAGTCCTCTCCAAAAGCCTCTGTCCCGGCTAGGTCTGTCACACACTGGCATTATATGACCGGCGGAAATGCCCACAGAGTTTCCTGGCCTGCTTCAGGACCTCCTGTAAGCCCGGGAATCGGCCCAAGAACCGCTGCACCACCAAGTTAAGGATGTGAGCCAAACAGGGCACATGGGTCAGTTGTCCCTGTCGGAGGGCGGAGAGGAGGTTGGTGCCATTGTCGGAAACCACTTTTCCTGGCTTAAGCTGGCATGGCGTCAACCACCTCTGAGCCTGCCCCTGCAGAGCAGACAGAACCTCTGCCCCAGTGTGGCTCCTGTCCCCCAAACACACCAGCTCAAGCACCGCATGGCATCTTTTTGCCTATGGAGCACCGCTGGTTCCGAGGACAAATCAGCACATGAAAGAGGCCATGGAGGAAGAAGAAGAGGAGGGGTGGAGGAGAGAGGTGTGTCAGAATCACCTGTAGTAACATTTTAGAGGCGTGATGGTGGAACAACCTCCAAAACTACTGCACCGTGTCCTGCATCCTTCCCAGCTGCCAGCAGAGTCACCCAATGCGCTGTGAAAGAAAGGTAACGTCCCTGTCCATGCCTGCTGGACCATGAGTCAGCGGTAATATGCACCTTACCGCTGACCGCCCTGTCCAGCGAGGCCAAGACATTGCCTTCCACATGCCGGTAGAGAGCCGGAATCGCCTTCCGTGAGAAAAAGTGGCGTTTGGGAACCTGCCACTGAGGAACCGCACATTGCACAAACTCACAGAAGGGGGCCGAGTCTACCAACTGAAAGGGCAGCAGTTGAAGTGCTAGCAATTTAGCCAAGCTAGCATTCAACCGCTGGGCATGTGGATGGCTGGGAGTGAACTTCTTTCGGCGGTGCAGCAGCTGGGGCAGGGAAATTTGCCTGCTACAATCGGACGTTGGTGTACCGATAGCAGATTGCCCGCAAGTACTTGGCTGTGACACACCTAATTCGACACCTTCATTCCTCTCAGTGCAGGTTTCTGAGAGGACTGAAGGTATAGTGGGGTTGGAGATCCCAGCTGATGAGGAGCAAGGAGAGGTCCGCCTTGTTCTTTGGTGGGGGTCTTTTAGGTGTGCTTGCCAACGGACTGCATGGCAGGTCGACATATGTCTGGTCAAGCATGTGGTGCCCAAGCGGCTGATGTTTTGGCCATGCGAGATACGCTTTAGACATATGTTGCAAATAGCAGCGGTGCGATCTGCTGCACACGTCTGAAAGAACTTTTTGAATAACGCGTAGAGACAGCAGCGCCCTGCACATGCGGAGCTCTGCGGTGTGATGCAGTCGGTGTGCTGCCCTTAAGCTGGCCCCTGGAGGGCATCCTGCCTCGTTGGAGATGTGCCTCCTCCTCCTCTCTCCTATTAGGCACCCACGTGTAGACAGTGACCTCATCATCCCCTCCCTCCTCATCACTGGAGCCAATCTGGCAGTATGCTGCAGCTGCTGGAACATGACTGCCAGATAGCTGACCTTGTTGGGCACCCCCTCTCTCTGAGCTAACGTTACTGCCATCTTCCAGCTGGGTTCCATCATCAGAGCCTTCAAACCGCTGGGCATCCTCCTGGAGCATGTACCCAACACTGTGCTCAAACAGTTCGGGGGACTCCTCAGTAGGACAATGTGGGGCTAGGGAAGGAGTGACAGATGCCATTGAGCGGAGTGAAGAGGACGCTTTTGCAGCTGCTTTGCAGACAAAGTACCCTGAGCCTGGGTGAGAGAGGATGAGGAGGAGGATGGCTTGGTCGTCCACTCTACCAAGTCTTGGGCAACATGTCCAGCTGCCAAAAAGAAGGACAAGCGTGTCCCACGGCCACGTGCTGATGAGGATGCACCGTGTCCACGACCAGCAGCACTGTTGCCTCTAGACACAGAGCCTGCTTGTCCTCTTTTATTGCCTCGTGACTGCCTGCCTCTCCTTGTTTGCCTTCCAGACATACTAATGGCTTGCTGTGGTATTAGTATGGGAAAAACAGCAATTGTTTTCAGTTAGTTTTAGGTGAAAACTGGGCAGAGGACACAGTACACTGAAAATACTTGCAGCTCTCTGCTGTGGTTTTATTATGAGAACACCACTATAATAGTCACTAACTGTATTCAGGTGAGCTTTAGGTGAATGCTATGCAGAGCACACAGTAGTACACCAAGTGAAACACTGACTGTCTGCAGCTAGCACAATCACCTGCCTACCTGTCAGTATAGAGAATAACAGGAAGGGATCTAGCTAAACTCAATACAGTGTGTAAATATATATACAATAGGGATGAGCTTCGTGTTCGAGTCGAACATACGTTCGACTCGAACATCGGCTGTTCGATCGTTCGACGAAGATCGACCGATTTGGGCCGTTCGCGCCAAATTCGAGTGACGCGAACGGCCCACAATGCACTACGCCATCGCAGTGTCATCCAGGCGCTGTGATTGGCCAAGCATGCACTGTGACCCCGCATGCTTGGCCAATCACAGCGCCGGCAGCGAGGAGAGCAATGATTGGCCACAGGCAGGATGCCTGTGGCCAATTATTGCTGAGGGGGTTTAGTACACGCCCCACACTATAAAAGCCCGCCAGCGCGGCGGCCTTGTGTAGTGTGTTCCGGAGCAGGGAAAGAGAAGCATAGGCAGGGACAGTGTCATTTTTTTCCTTTACTAATCCTGGATTCCTTGTGTTTAGGGACAGGGAAGGATAGGTAGGGAGAGTGTCAGTGTGTCATTCTGTGCTAAACCTTGTTTGTAGGGACAGAGAAGGACAGTGAGGGAAACTGTCAGTGTGCTATTCTGTCCTAAACCAATCTAGCTGAACCATATTTGAAATCCTTGAGTTTAGGGACAGAGGACACTCGTGGAAACTATCAGTGTGCTATTCTGTGCTAATCCTTGTTTGTAGGGACAGAGAAGGACAGTGAGGGAAAGTGTCAGTGTGCTATTCTGTTCTAAACCAATCTTGCTGAACCATATTTGAAATCCTTGAGTTTAGGGACAGAGAAGGACACTCGTGGAAACTATCAGTGTGCTATTCTGTGCTAAATCTTGTTTGTAGGGACAGAGAAGGACAGTGAGGGAAAGTGTCAGTGTGCTATTCTGTCCTAAACCAATCTTGCTGAACCATATTTGAAATCCTTGTGTTTAGGGACAGAGAAGGATAGGCAGGGGACAGTGTCAGTGTCATTGTTGATAAGCCTCCTGCACAGTATACACCTGAAGGTAGCCCTTATTGCTGTTTTTCCCATCTCCCTGCAGGCCATCCATTAAAATGTCTGGAAGGCAAACAAGGAGAGGCAGACAGTCAGGAGGCAAAAAAAGAGGGCAAGCAGGCTCTGTGTCTGGGGGCAACAGTGCTGGTCGTGGACGCGGTGCATTGTCATCAGCACATGGCCATGGGACACGCTTGTCCTTCTTTTCGGCAGCTGGACATGTTGAGCCACATCATGCCGAAGACTTGGTAGAGTGGATGACCAAGCCCACCTCATCCTCCTCATCCTCTCTCACCCAGGCTCAGGGTACTGGCAAAGCAGCTGCCAAAGCGTCCTCTTCTCTGGTATCAATGTCATCATTAGTCACTCCTTCCCTAGACCCACCATGTCCTCCTCCTGAGGAGTCCCCCGAACTGTTTGAGCACAGTGTTGGGTACATGCTCCAGGAGGATGCCCAGCGTTTCGAAGGGTCTGATGATGATACCCAGCTAGAGGAAGGCAGTAGCGTGAGAGCAGAGAGAGGGGATGCTCAAGAAGGACACCAATCTGGCAGTCATGCTCCAGCAGCTGCAGCATACTGCCAGATTGGCTCCAGTGATGAGGAGGGAGGGGATGATGAGGTCACTGACTCCACGTGGGTGCCTAATAGGAGAGAGGAGGAGGAGGAGGATGAGGAGGAGGCACATCTCCAACGAGGCAGGATGCCCTTGAGTGGCCAGCGTATGGGCAGCACACCGACGGAATCACACCGCAGAGCTCAGCCTGTGCAGGGCGCTGCCTCTGCCCGTCATTCAAAAAGTTCTTTGGTGTGGGCCTTTTTTGAGGCGAGTGCATCAGATCGCACAGCTGCTGTTTGCAACATATGTCTCAAGCGTATATCGCGTGGCTAAAACATCAGCCGCTTGGGCACCACATGCTTGATCAGACATATGTTGACCTGCCATGCAGCTCGTTGGCAAGCCTACCTTAAAGACCCACACCAAAGAACAAAGCGGACCTCTCCTTGCACCGCATCAGCTGGGATCTCAAAACCCACTATAACTTCAGTCCTCTCTGAAACCTGCTCTGAGAGGAATGAAGGTGTAGAATTAGGTGTGTCACAGGCAAGTACTTGCGGCCACTCTGCTAGCAGTACACCGACGTCCGATTCTAGCAGGCAAATTTCCCTGCCCCAGCTGCTGGACCGTCGAAAGAAGTTCACTCCCAGCCATCCACATGCCCAGCGGTTGAATGCTAGCTTGGCTAAATTGCTAGCGCTTCAACTGCTGCCTTTTCAGTTGGTAGACTCGGCCCCCTTCCGTGAGTTTGTGCAATGTGCGGTTCCTCAGTGGCAGGTTCCCAAACGCCACTTTTTCTCACGGAAGGCGATTCCGGCTCTCTACAGGCATGTGGAAGGCAATGTCTTGGCCTCGCTGGACAGGGCGGTCAGCGGTAAGGTGCATATTACCGCTGACTCATGGTCCAGCAGGCATGGACAGGGACGTTACCTTTCTTTCACGGCCCATTGGGTCACTCTTTTGGCAGCTGGGAAGGATGCAGGACAAGGTGCAGTAGTGTTGGAGGTTGTTCCACCGCCACGCCTCCAAAATGCTACTACTGGTTGTGACACACCTCTCTCCTCCACCCCCTCCTCTTCTTCTTCCTCCATGGCCTCTTCCTGTGGTTTGTCCTCGGAACCAGCGGTGCTCCGTAGGCGTTCACGGGGCTACGCAAGTACGCAGGTAAAAAGATGCCATGCCGTGCTTGCGCTGGTGTGTTTGGGGGACAGAAGCCACACTGGGGCAGAGGTCCTGTCTGCTCTGCAGGGCCAGGCCGAGAGGTGGTTGACGCCACGCCAGCTTAAGCCAGGAATGGTGGGTTGCGACAATGGCACCAACCTCCTCTCCGCCCTCCGACAGGGACAACTGACCCGTGTGCCCTGTATGGCTCACGTCCTTAACCTGGTGGTGCAGCGGTTCTTGGGCAGGTACCCGGGCTTACAGGATGTCCTGAGGCAGGCCAGGAAAGTCTGTGTGCATTTCCGCAGATCTTATAATGCCAGTGCTCGCCTGGCTGAGCTGCAAAAGGAGTTGAACCTGCCCAAGAACCGCCTTATATGTGACATGCCCACCAGGTAGAACTCAACGTTGGCCATGCTGCAGCGGCTGCACACGCAGCAGAGGGCCATCAATGAGTACCTGTGCGACTACGGCACCAGGACAGGGTCAGGGGAGCTCGGGTTTTTTTCACTACGCCAGTGGGGCATGATCAGGGATGCATGCACTGTCCTGGCACCATTTGAGGAGGCCACGAGGATGGTGAGCAGTGACAGTGCATGCATCAGTGACACTGTACCTCTTGTCCACCTGTTGGAGCACACGCTGCGTGGAATAATGGACAGGGCACTTGAGGCAGAACAGAGGCAGGAAGAGGAGGACTTCCTTGCCTCTCAAGGCCCCCTTTACCCAGACAGTGTTCCTTCTGTCCCACCCATCGCACAGGAAGAGGAGGAGGAGGAGGAGGAGGAGGAGGAGGAGGATTGTGTCAGCATGGAGGTGGAGGCTGGCACTCAGCATCATCAGCAGCAGTCTTTTAGGGATGATTTACAGTCCCAAGAAACCAGTGGACTTGTACGTGGCTGGGAGGAGGTGGCTGCGGATCATGTCGTCCTTAGTGACCCAGAGGACTCCGGACTGAATGCCTCAGCTAACCTACGCTGCATGGCCTCCCTGATCCTGCAAAGTCTGCGGAAGGATCCTCGTATTCTTCGGATCAAGGAGAGGGACCATTACTGGCTGGCCACTCTCCTTGATCCACGGTACAAGGGTAAGATTGCGGACCTTATGTTACCGTCGCAGAGGGAGCAGAGGATGAGACAACTCCGGGAGGCCTTGCAGAAAGGTCTGTGCAACGCGTTCCCAGAGACTGGGAGGTTACAAACTCCTGGTCCTGGACAACGAGTTGCTGAGGCTTCGGGCAGTCAAAGAAGGAGCGGTGGGAAAGGTGGCCGTCTGACCGATGCGTTCAGACAATTCTTTAGTCCGCAGCCCCAAAGTATGATCGGTTCCAGCAACCATCGCCAGCGTCTGATAAACATGGTGCAGGAATACCTAGGGGCAAGGTCAGACTTGGACACCTTCCCCACCGAAAATCCTCTGGCTTACTGGGTCTTGAGGATGGATCACTGGCCAGAGCTTGCACAGTATGCAATTGAGCTACTGGCCTGTCCTGCATCCAGCGTTCTTTCGGAACGCACATTCAGTGCTGCTGGAGGATTTGTCACGGATCACAGGGTGCGCCTGTCCACCGACTCGGTTGATCGACTGACTTTCATCAAGATGAACCAGTCTTGGGTCACCACCAGCTACCACACACCTGATGCTGATATAACAGACTAATTGATTTTAAAATGTCACATCCCTTCAAGACTGATGCTGATGCTGAGTTCCTGTGCTGTTATGTTGACTGGCTATCCTCCTCCTCCGAGTCCTCAATGATACGATTGATGATGATAGCTTGGAAGATCATTTTGGTTTATGGGTGCCGCCACCAGTGGCTAAGGCCCAATTTTTCAGCCCCTGTTCAACAGGGGCATGCAATTATAATTATTGATCTAATAATTCACAGCAGGGCCCATTGCTGCGCCCACCAAGAGTAACTGTCAGGCCTTACAGTGTTGTGTCAACACCACCACCACCACCACCACCACCACCACCACCACCAAAGGCCCAATTTTTCAGCCCCTGTTCAACAGGGGCATGCAATTATAATTATTGATCTAATAATTCACAGCAGGGCCCATTGCTGCGCCCACCAAGAGTAACTGTCAGGCCTTACAGTGTTGTGGCACCAGCACCACCATCAAAGGCCCAATTTTTACTACCACTGATCAACAATTATATGTTATTACAATTCCTGATATAATAGTTGACAGCAGGGCGTTCCAGCACCCACCAAGAGTAACTGTGAGTGCTTACAGTGTTGTGCCAACACCAACACCTAAGGGGCCAATTTCTGCAGAATATATACGGCAGGTCCCTACTTTCAAACATCCAACTTACAAACGACTACTACTTGCAAACGGAAGAAGACAACAGGAAGTGAGAGGAAATCTACCCCTTGGAAGGAAAATTCTCTCCTGTAAGAATTAATATGGGAGAAAGGTGTCTCCTCTGTACTGATGCTTTATCACCAATCCTTGTTTCAATAAAAACACCACATTTCAAAAACAGTTGTCATTGGGACGCAAAGTGAGGTGAAATGTTCTGAACAGGGGCACAGACAGCAAACAAAATGTGACAGGGGTGATAACCCTTCCCTATGTTTTCCAAAAAGCTTAAAAATAGGTATTTGGGCTGGAGCTCCACTTAAACAATGTAGCTGTTCAAAATTACAAACAGATTCTACATAAGAACAAACCTACAGTCCCTGTCTTGTATGCACCGCCTGTATACGGCTGTTCAGAGTATATAGGGCCTTTTTTATTTTGTGTGCGGGGTTCCCCTTAATATCCATACAAGACCCAAAGGGGCTGGTAATGGGCTGGGGTAGGGGGGGGGTGATGGGGTAGCTATGCCATTTTTCTTAATGATTTTCATCCATATTGCCGGGACCAGACATTGCATTAAAGCCGCAAGCAGTTTTAAATGACTTTTTTTTCCTTTAGAAATGTAATTTTGTGCAGGGACAGTTCTAAACACGGGAAACACGTGGCACTTCACAGGCATACTTTAGACACCCCCCAGGTACAATATTTAAAGGAATATTTGACTTTTTTTTTTCACTTTATGCATCATTAAAATGACTGCTCCCGAAAAACGGCCGTTTTTAAAACTTCTTTTTGCATTGATACATGTCCCCTGGTGCAGAACCCGGGTTCCCAAACTCTGTTTAGGACAATAACATGGATAATAGTCGTTATAATTAGCACTTTAGAATTCGAACGTTCGCATCCATTGTATTTAATAGGGTTCTAATGTTCGTGCAAACTTTCGGTCCGTTCGCGGGTTCTGGTGCGAACCGAACCCGGGGGTGTTCGGCTCATCACTAATATACAACACCTAGGATGCATATATATCCTCTACACACTGTAACTGCAGCTAACTGACTTGCCTGCCTGCTCTATCTAACTCAAAATAAATTACACTGTCTCTCTCTCTCTGTCTGTCTTTAACCATCACAACATAGTACACAAGGCCGCCACAGAGGCGGCCTTATATAGTGTGGGGCGTGTACTAAACCCCCTGAGACATAATTGGCCAAAGCCACCTTGGCTTTGGCCAGTTATGGCTCTTCGTTTTTTGCGTGCTGTGATTGGCCAAAGCATGCGGGTCATAGTGCATGCTTGGCCAATCATCAGCCAGCAATGCACTACGATGCCGCAGTGAATTATGGGCCGTGACGCACCACTCGAATTTGGCGCGAACGGCCCATAATGTTCGATCTTCATCGAACGATCGAACAGCCAATGTTCGCTTCAAACATGGGTTTGACTCGAACACGAAGCTCATCCTTATTGTCCAGAGATCTCTGCCTTTTTACTGTGCTTTTAAGTCATCCAGGAGAAAATGGTCGCTAGGTGACTTTTATGCCCAGCCGGACTGTCTGATGTGGGCATTGACTGTAATAATGGGATTAGCTCTTATCTGATGGTTTTCTGTATAAGTTCAGTGTGTTTCTCTAATAAAGAAGTCTTCTTGTTTACTCCAAAAACTGGTGTTGCCGAGTTCTTTGTGGTAGCTCCACTTTTAGTCACTTGCCTCATGTTCCAGGAGCTTTGTTGGCAGAGATACCCAGTCTGGGTTTCCGGAGTCCATCAAAACCGTGCTGATGAAGAATACAACAAGAGAGTTTACTAGCGTTCGTTCATGTTTGTCAGCTAGCCTGGCTCAAGTAAAAGTACCCCATGTGTACGGCCATGACCCTGTACTAAGTGTCTAGTGTAGCCCAGAGTAGGGCCGCTCACGTGACCCTTGATTGGTGCCCAATGATGAGGGGAGCACGGAGGATGTGTTTACCACCCCACAGCGGGGTGGGTCTCTCATGTGACCCTTGCTTTGTGCCAAAGAGGAGGGGAGCATGGATGACGCAGCTACCACCTCATGGCGAGGTAGGCCTCTCATGTGAGCCTTGTTTGGTGCCCAGTGAAAAGGGGAGCATGGAGGATGTGGCTACCACCCCACAGCGGGGTAGGCCTCTCATGTGACCCTTGCTTGGTGCCTAATGAGGAGGGGAGCATGGAGGAAGCAGCTACCACCCCATGGTGGGGTAGGCCTCTCACGTGACCCTTGCTTGGTGCCCAATGAGAAGGGGAGCATGGAGGAAGCAGCTACCACCCTATGGTGGGGTAGGCCTCTCATGTGACCCTTGCTTGGTGCCCAGTGAGGAGGGGAGCATGGAGGAAGCAGCTACCACCCCACAGCGGGGTAGGCCTCTCATGTGACCCTTGCTTGGTGCCCAATGAGGAGGGGAGCATGGAGGAAGCAGCTACCACCCCATGGTGGGGTAGGCCTCTCATGTGACTCTTAATTGGTGCCCAATGAGGAGGGGAGCATGGAGGAAGCAGCTACCAGCCCACAGCGGGGTAGGCCTCTCATGTGACCCTTGCTTGGTGCCCAATGAGGAGGGGAGCATGGAGGATGCAGCTACCACCCCACAGCAGAGAAGGCCTCTCAGGTGAGCCTTGCTTGGTGCCCAGTGAAAAGGGGAGCAAGGACGATGTGGCTACCACCCACAGCGGGGTAGGCCTCTCATGTGACCCTTGTTTGGTGCCCAGTAAGGAGGAAAACATGGAGGACGTGACGCCCACCCCATCACCCCACCCCACCTTACAAGTTACTAATGGGATTACATGGCAATACTAGCTGAATATTATAAAGCGCAGAGTATTCCAAGGTGACTACGAGTTAAACTGTTATCAACTTTGCAGACAGTGAGGAGTATAAAGGTCTATTTGCACAAGTTCTAATCAAGTGTCCTATTGATCTCAGATCTTTAACTGTTTGGTTTATCCAGAAGGAAGGAAGCCTGGAGTCTACACTGCAGCCGGCATAGTCAACGGAGCAGCTGAAGGAGTCAAAAGAATAAACGTCTGAATCTCTCACTGACCCAAGGGCATAACTTCAAGAGCTCTCACCCGTCATTCTATAGACGGCTATAGAGGAAAGTCAGTTTTACTTCAAAGGAAATCTACAAGGATCTCAGAAGTTAGTAGGAACTGGATAAATCATGGACTTGTGGCGTAACAGACGGCTCCTGCTATCAGCCAAAGAGATCAAGGAGTCTCTTTTACAGCGGAAACGTAATAAGTCTGGAGGAATCTCCTGGGAATCTGGTGTACTAATCAGACGTACTCTTGGAGCGTCACCTACACAAGACTCTCACCTCGTCCATCTAGACTGGTCACTAGAGCTTCTTCTACAGGCTCTGACCCATCACTATCCTCCTCCGCTAGAGGCCCTTAATTAGGATCTATAGAGGGACAACCCCGGCCTGGTTTTCTACATCGGAATGAAGGAAACAGCAAAGATCCGACCACAGAGGAGATAGGAAACATCAACGCTATGGTATGGATCTTCTGGGCAAAGGTTTGGCCTTTAGTCCTAAAGTTCCAAAAAATAAGTTTTTGTTGGCACAGGACTTGTAGAGATTTTTTTGAAGGTAGATTATTCTTCGAGAGGCGATATTGAGGGATCATCTGTAGTAACACCACTGAGGAGGTCGGTCTTCGGTTTACAGACAAAATGGAAGTTTCCACCACCCACTACATATGCAGCAGCAGAAATGTTTCTTCATTTGGATGATAAAGATGGGAAAGTATTACAGGATATAATCAGGAACTGTGGGGGTCATATCTAGGGTTGCCACTTCATCCCTTTAAACCTGAACACAAATGAATTACACAGGTTCTGTGGCTGATTAAGGTGGTCATTAAACTCACTTGGTGCCTTATCTGCATTATATTAGCCTCAGAACCCGTGTATTTCATATGTGTTTGGTTTCGGGATGAGGTGGCACCCCTAGACATATCCTAACAATGTAACCATTGAAGAGAAAGGTGCATTGCCATCATTAGCAGCAAGGTGAGATAAAACATTGAAGCCTCTGATAAGGGGGATGGGTTGTCCTTTTGGACCCTGGTCATGTGACAAGGATCTGATTTAGATGTATATGAGAAATGGTCGGGTGACCCGGTATCAGGTCTACAGAGAACATTGAGATCTATTTTAGATGGAGGGATGAAGAAGAGGTTATTTTCAAAGGATATTTCAGAGTATTTCTGGACACAACACCCCATTACTCTGCTATTATATACACTACCTAAGATACAGAAACCTCCAACCTGCCCGCCAGGTATAATGGCAGTGGGGGGAGGGGAGATCTTTATATTTTCCAACAGCTACTTTACCTAATAAGGTGCTGTCACCTCTGATTAGGGATGAGCCAAACACCCCCCGGTTCAGTTCGCATCCAGAACCTGCGAAAGGACCGAAAGTTCGCGCAAACTTTCGAACACCATTAAAGTCTATGTGACTCGAACGTGAGAAATCAAAAGTGCGAATTTTAAAGACTAATATTAGGGATGGGCCGAACACCCCCCCTGGTTTGGTTCGCACCAGAACATGCAAACAGGCAATAAATTTGTTCGAACATCTGAACCCTGTTAAAGTCTTTGGGACACGAACATGAAAAATCAAAAGTGCTAATTTTAAAGGCTTATATGCAAGTTATTGTCCTAAAAAGTGTTTGGGGACCCGGGTCCTGCCCCAGGGGACATGTATCAATGCAAAAAAAAGTTTTAAAAACGGCTATTTTTTCGGGAGCAGTGATTTTAATAATGCTTAAAGTGAAACAATAAAAGTGAAATATTCCTTTAAATTTCATACCTGGGGGGTGTGTATGATATGTCTGTAAAGTAGCGATTGTTTCCCGTGCTTAGAACTGTCCCTGCACAAAATGTAATTTCTGAAGGAAAAAAAGTCATTTAAAAGTACTCGCGGCTATAATGAATTGCTGGTCCCGGCAATACAGAGAAAAGTCATTGATAAAAAAAAAAATGCGTGGGGGTCCCCCCAAATTCAATTACCAGGCCCTTCAGGTCTTGTATGGATATTAAGGGGAACCCTGCGCCAAATTTAAAAAATAAATGGCGTGCGGTTCTCCCCAAATATCCATACCAGACTTCAAAACAATCGGGCAGAGCAACCCTATTTAAAAAAGAAAAAAATTTATTTAAAAAACTCTACGGGGACAAGGAAATGGACGCCAGCGTCTCCAATCCTCATTCACCATAGCTTGACTCAATCAAGAGAAAAACTGTGATCACTGTGTATTAATTATCCATTTCCTTGTCCCCGTAGAGTTTTTTAAAAAAAAATATATATTTTTTTAAATAGGGTTGCTCTGCCCGATTGTTTTGAAGTTTTCTTTTGAATATATATGATAATATCTTTGTATAAAAAGTTTTTGTATCGCCATTCGTTAATACGAGGAGTATGGGCATGATGCCCATAACTAAGATGGCGCCCGTCGAACCTAAACACTGGCATCTCAGAGCGAGGCTTGGGTTTGTGTATTTATTGCGGTGAGTCAATGCGTGCCCTATGCCATTGAGAACGTCATATATGACGAAATGCGTCTGGGGGACACGCAGTGACGTCACCGCGCAGCTCGACCGAGGAAGGGCTTTCGCTTATGCCGGCCGGCATGTTTTTTATGCTTCACAATATTCGTTGTTTGTAAGTACGATACTTTAATAAACGCCTTAAAGGGTATTACTCTATGGTCTCCTCCTTCCCTTTTTTGGTATGGTTTATGGCCAATCGATGACGCTCTGGTACTTGTGAGGAGAGCTCCGTGAACTTGTATTGGGCCAGCTCGTGCAGGACACAGGCCGTGGACAGGTTGCAGTGAACGTGAGCTTTATCCTTGCGGTTGGTAAGGAGCCATTTTTATCAGGGTGCTTATCACGTTGATTGTTATTATTCACGGTGGTGGTGCTTTGACTTTCCTATACCAGTCAAAAGGTATTATTCTATGTTTTTTTAATTTTTTTTGTACCATTGAGCCATCAAGAGTTTCCTAATTATTGGAGGAGTGTGAACATCCTGTGGTATCTCTGGATCTCCCTTGTTTGTAAAGGCCACGGCTGGGTCACAGTCGACTGTGTTTACTTACCTTCTATCTGGTAAGCAGCCATTTCTAATAGTGTTGATGCCAAGCAAGATGTGCTAACGTACAAGATTGTTGGATACACTGTAGCCCATTGGTTTTCCCCGTCTCAATTTTTTCATCTTGAGGATACATCTTTGGACTTAGATATCCCAGATTGGGATATATTTATATAAAAAAAATTTTGGCGCAGTTTTCTTTTCTACTACTATTTCTCCTATGTTTATCACAATATTGCTGCTGCCTATACTTGGTATTTTCTTGTTCTAGCGCAGTTTTTTCCTTTTTTTTACTAAACTTTTACTAACACGCAGTAACACGAGATTAGCAAAAGCAGCCCAAGGGGTGGCGCCATGAGAATTGAACTTCCCCTTTATACTGGCGTCGTACGTGTTGTACGTCACCGCGCTTTTAGACCGACGAGATTTTGGATTGGCAGTGTGTATGCAAGGAAAGCTTCACAAGAATCTCGTCAAGCTTGACAAGAAACCCGTCGAGAGGCTTCAGAGATGGTAGAGGATGCTATGAGTAATGTCTGAATATACCTCTTGCAATGATAATAACACTGTAAGACCAAATTCTGTGCCCTACATGTGAGCTGTGAAGATTTACTATTTGTTCTGCTTTGTTTTTCCTTTTTGTTTTTTTTCAATAAACATCTTTGATTTAAAAAATAAATAAATAAAATATTGGATACGTTTTTATTTAATTTTGGGATTACGTGGCATAACTTTAGCTGAATATTATAACGCACAGGTTATCCAAGGTGACTACGAGTTAAACTGTTACCAACATTGCAAACAACGAGGAGTATAAAGGTCTATTTGCACAAATTCTAATCAAGTGTCCCATTGATCTCAGATCTTTAACTGTTTGGTTTATCCAGAAGGAAGGAAGCCTGGAGTCTCCACTGCAGCCGGCATGGTCAGCGGAGCAGTTGAAGGAGTCAAAAGAATAAATGTCTGAGTCTCCCACTGACCCATCACTCCCCTCCTCAGCTAGAGGCACTTTATTAGGATCTATAGAGGGACAACACCGGCCTGGTTTTCTACATCGGAATGAAGGAAACAGTAGAGATCCGACCACAGAGGAGATAGGAAACATCAACTCTGCAACAAGTCATCTGCCACTCAGCCAACCTTCCCAACAGAGGATTCCTCATCAACAGACGCAGTTCTCACCTTCTCCTCCGCTGAACTGACATCGGGTAAGATGGACCTTCTGGGGAAAGGTTTGGCCTTTAGTCCTAAAGTTCTAATGAAGAAGTTTTTGTTGGCACAGGACTTGTAGAGATATTTTAGGAATATTGATAGATTGAAGGTAGATTATTCTCCGAGAGGTGATATTGAGGGATCATCTGTAGTAACACCACTGGGGAGGTCTGTCTTAGGTTTACAGACAAAATGGAAAGCCAATGTTGGGGGACAGCAGATTTGTGGAGTAAGATTAGATCTCTATTCCTGGAAGATTTGGGCATTTCGGGTCGGGATGCAGCCAGTTTATATACATGTGTCACCCGTGTGGACGGGGAACTGGCATGGAAAATACGGATGCAACATTGTGATTTATACATTGTAGAGAGAAGGAAATTGGCTTCCTAATGAAACTATGGAAGATTTATTTGTCTAAGTCTCGGTTCACACTGCTGTGACTTCCAGTGTGACTTTTCAATTTGACTTGCTTGTGACTTTATGTGACTTCAATGCAACTTTCATCCACAGCCACTGCAGTAGAGTTTCCAATACCCAACACAGGTACACAGCACAGGTACCCCATTAGAGCTTCCAATACCCAGTACAAGTACACAGCACAGGTACCCCATTAGAGCTTCCAATACCCAGTACAGGTACACAGCACAGGTACCCCATTAGAGCTTCCAATACCCAACACAGGTACACAGCACAGTTACCCCATTAGAGCTTCCAATACCCAACACAGGTACACAGCACAGGTACCCCATTAGAGCTTCCAATACCCAGTACAAGTACACAGCACAGGTACCCCATTAGAGCTTTCAATACCCAACACAGGTACACAGCACAGGTACCCCATTAGAGCTTCCAATACCCAGTACAGGTACACAGCACAGGTACCCCATTAGAGCTTCCAATACCCAACACAGGTACACAGTACAAGTAACCCATTAGAGCTTCCAATACCCAACACAGGTACACAGTACAAGTACCCCATTAGAGCTTCCAATACCCAACACAAGTACACAGCACAGGTACCCCATTAGAGCTTCCAATACCCAACACAGGTACACAACACAGGTACCCCATTAGAGCTTCCAATACCCAGTACAAGTACGCAACACAGGCACCCCATTAGAGCTTCCAATACCCAACACAAGTACACAGCACAGGTACCCCATTAGAGCTTCCAATACCCAACACAGGTACACAGCACAGGTACCCCATTAGAGCTTCCAATACCCAACACAGGTACACAGCACAGGTACCCCATTAGAGCTTCCAATACCCAGCACAGGTACACAGCACAGGTATCCCATTAGAGCTTCCAATACCCAGTACAAGTACACAGCACAGATACCCCATTAGAGCTTCCAATACCCAGCACAGGTACACAGCACAGGTACCCCATTAGAGCTTCCAATACCCAACACAGGTACACAGCACAGGTACCCCATTAGAGCTTCCAATACCCAACACAATTACACAGCACAGGTACCCCATTAGAGCTTCCAATACCCAACACAAGTACACAGCACAGGTACCCCATTAGAGTTTCCAATACCCAGTACAAGTACACAACACAGGCACCCCATTAGAGCTTCCAATACCCAACACAATACACAGCACAGGCACTCCATTAGAGCTTCCAATACCCAACACAGGTACACAGCACAGGTATACCATTAGAGTTTCCAATACCCAACACAAGTACACAGCACAGGTACCCAATTAGAGATTCCAATACCCAGCACAGGTACACAGCACAGGCACTCCATTAGAGATTCCAATACCCAACACAAGTACACAGCACAGGTACCCCATTAGAGATTCCAATACCCAGCACAGGTACACAGCACAGGTACCCCATTAGAGCTTCCAATACCCAGCACAGGTACACAGCACAGGCACTCCATTAGAGCTTCCAATACCCAACACAGGTACACAGCACAGGTATCCCATTAGAGTTTCCAATACCCAGCACAGGTACACAGCACAAGTACCCCATTAGAGCTTCCAATACCCAACACAAGTACACAGCACAGGTACCCCATTAGAGCTTCCAATACCCAGCACAGGTACACAGCACAGGTACCCCATTAGAGCTTCCAATACCCAACACAAGTACACAGCACAGGTACCCCATTAGAGATTCCAATACCCAGCACAGGTACACAGCACAGGTACCCCATTAGAGCTTCCAATACCCAGCACAAGTACACAGCACAGGTACCCCATTAGAGCTTCCAATACCCAACACAAGTACACAGCACAGGTACCCCATTAGAGCTTCCAATACCCAGCACAGGTACACAGCACAGGTACCCCATTAGAGCTTCCAATACCCAGCACAGGTACACAGCACAGGTACCCCATTAGAGCTTCCAATACCCAACACAGGTACACAGCACAGGTACCCCATTAGAGCTTCCAATACCCAGCACAGGTACACAGCACAGGTACCCCATTAGAGCTTCCAATACCCAACACAGGTACACAGCACAGGTACCCCTTTAGAGCTTCCAATACCCAACACAGGTACACAGCACAGGTACCCCATTAGAGCTTCAAATACCCAACACAGGTACACAGCACAGGTACCCCATTAGAGCTTCCAATGCCCAACACAAGTACACAGCACAGGTACCCCATTAGAGCTTCCAATACCCAACACAAGTACACAACACAGGTACCCCATTAGAGCTTCCAATACCCAACATAAGTACACAGCACAGGTACCCCATTAGAGCTTCCAATACCCAGCACAGGTACACAGCACAGGTACCACATTAGAGCTTCCAATACCCAACACAGGTACACAGCACAGGTACCCCATTAGAGCTTCCAATACCCAACACAGGTACACAGCACAGGTACCCCATTAGAGCTTCCAATACCCAACACAATACACAACACAGGCACTCCATTAGAGCTTCCAATACCCAAACACAGGTACACAGCACAGGTACCCCATTAGAGCTTCCAATACCCAGTACAAGTACACAGCACAGGTACCCCATTAGAGCTTCCAATACCCAGTACAGGTACACAGCACAGGTACCCCATTAGAGCTTCCAATACCCAACACAGGTACACAGCACAGGTACTCCATTAGAGCTTTCAATACCCAACACAAGTACACAGCACAGGTACCCCATTAGAGCTTCCAATACCCAACACAATACACAGCACAGGCACTCCATTAGAGCTTCCAATACCCAGCACAGGTACCCTATTAGAGCTTCCAATACCCAGTACAAGTACACAGCACAGGTACCCCATTAGAGCTTCCAATACTCAGTACAGGTACACAGCACAGGTACCCCATTAGAGCTTCCAATACCCAACACAAGTACACAGCACAGGTACCCCATTAGAGCTTCCAATACCCAACACAAGTACACAGCACAGGTACCCCATTAGAGCTTCCAATACCCAACACAGGTACACAGCACAGGTACCCCATTAGAGCTTCCAATACCCAACACAAGTACACAACACAGGTACCCCATTAGAGCTTCCAATACCCAACACAAGTACACAGCACAGGTACCCCATTAGAGCTTCCAATACCCAACACAAGTACACAGCACAGGTACCCCATTAGAGCTTCCAATACCCAGCACAGGTACACAGCACAGGTACCCCATTAGAGCTTCCAATACCCAGCACAAGTACACAGCACAGGTACCCCATTAGAGCTTCCAATACCTAGTACAGGTACACAGCATAGGTACCCCATTAGAGCTTCCAATACCCAACACAGGTACACAGCACAGGTACTCCATTAGAGCTTTCAATACCCAACACAAGTACACAGCACAGGTACCCCATTAGAGCTTCCAATACCCAACACAAGTACACAGCACAGGTACCCCATTAGAGCTTCCAATACCCAACACAGGTACACAGCACAGGTACCCCATTAGAGCTTCCAATACCCAACACAATATACAGCACAGGCACTCCATTAGAGCTTCCAATACCCAACACAAGTACACAGCACAGGTACCCCATTAGAGCTTCCAATACCCAACACAGGTACACAGCACAGGTACCCTATTAGAGCTTCCAATACCCAGTACAAGTACACAGCACAGGTACCCCATTAGAGCTTTCAATACCCAACACAGGTACACAGCACAGGTACCCCATTAGAGCTTCCAATACCCAACACATGTACACAGCACAGGTACCCCATTAGAGCTTCCAATACCCAACACAAGTACACAGCACAGGTACCCCATTAGAGCTTCCAATACCCAACACAAGTACACAGCACAGGTACCCCATTAGAGCTTCCAATACCCAACACAAGTACACAGCACAGGTACCCCATTAGAGATTCCAATACCCAGTACAGGTACACAGCACAGACACTCTATTAGAGCTTTCAATACCCAGTACAAGTACACAGCACAGGCACTCCATTAGAGCTTCCAATACCCAACACAAGTACACAGCACAAGTACCCCATTAAAGCTTCCAATATCCAACACAGGTACACAGCAAAGGTACCCCATTAGAGCTTTCAATGCCCAGTACAGGTACACAGCACAGACACTCTATTAGAGCTTTCAATACCCAGTACAAGTACACAGCACAGGCAAAAAAATAGATGGTCGAGGCTCATTGAGGGAGGTTGGGAGGGAAGGCTCATTGATGGAGGTGGGGAGGGAAGGCTCATTGATGGAGGCTGGGGAAGCTCATTGATGGGGGTTGCGAGGGAAAGCTCATTGATGGAGGTGGGTAGGAAAGGCCCATTGATGGAGGTGGGGGAAGGCTCATTGATGGAGGTGGGGAGGGAAGGCTCATTGATGATGGTGGGGAGGGAAGGCTCATTGATGATGGTGGGGAGGGAAGGCTCATTGATGGAGGTGGGGAGGGAAGGCCCATTGATGGAGGTGGGGGGGAAGGCTCATTGATGGTGAGGGGGGAAGGCTCATTGATGGAGGTGGGGAGGAAAGGCTCATTGATGGAGGTGGGGGAGGCTCCATTGATGGAGATTGTGAGGGAAGGCTCATTTATGGAGTTGGGGGTAGGCTCATTGATAGAGGTGGGGGGGAAGGTTTATCGATGGAGGTGGGGAGGGAAGGCTCATTGATGGAGGTGGATAGCGGAAAGGCTCATTGATGGAGGTGGGAGAGAAGGCTCATTGATGGAGGTGGGGAGGGAAGGCTCATTGATGGAGATGGGGAGGGAAGGCTCATTGACGGAGGTGAGGAGGGAAGGCTCATTGATGGAGGTGGGGAGGGAAGGCTCATTGATGGAGGTGGATAGCGGAAAGGCTCATTGATGGAGGTGGGGAGGGAAGGCTCATTGATGGAGGTGGGGAGGGAAGGCTCATTGATGGAGGTGAGGAGGGAAGGCTTATTGATGGAGGTGAGGAGGGAAGGCTCATTGATGGAGGTGGGGAGGGAAGGCTCATTGATGGAGGTGGGGAGGGAAGGCTCATTGATGAAGGTGGGGAGGGAAGGCTCATTGATGGAGGTGGGGGGGCTCATTGATGGTAGTGAGGAGGGAAGGCTCATTGATGGAGGTGGGGGGGCTCAGTGATGTAGGTGGTGAGGGAAGTCTCATTGATGGAGGTGGGGGGAGGCTCATTGATGGAGGTGGGGAGGGAAGTCTCATTGATGGAGGTGGGGAGGGAAGTCTCATTGATGGAGGTGGTGAGGGAAGGCTCATTGATGGAGGTTCGGAGGGAAGGCTCATTGATGAAGGTGGGGAGGGAAGGCTCATTGATGGAGGTGGGGAGGGAAGGCTCATTGATGGAGGTGGGGAGGGAAGGCTCATTGATGGAGGTGGGGAGGGAAGGCTCATTGATGGAGGTGGGGGGAAAGGCTCATTGATGGAGGTGGGGATGGAAGGCTCATTGATGGAGGTGGGGAGGGAAGGCTCATTGATGGAGGTGAGGAGGGAAGGCTCATTGATGGAGGTGGGGAGGGAAGGCGTATTGATGGAGGTGGGGGAGGGAAGGCTCTTTGATGGAGGTGGGGAGGGAAGGCTTTTTGATGGAGGTGGGGATGGAAGGCTCGTTGTTGGAGGTGGGGAGGGAAGGCTCATTGATGGAGATGGAGAGGGAAGGCTCATTGATGGAGGTGGAGAGGGAAGGCCCATTGATGGAGATGGGGAGGGAAGGCTCATTGATGGAGATGGGGAAGGAGGCTCATTGATGGAGGTGGGGAGGGAAGGCTCATTGATGGAGGTGGGGGGAGGCACATTGATGGAGGTGGGGAGGGAAGGCTCATTAATGGAGGTGGGGAGGGAAAGCTCATTGATGGAGGTGGGTGGGGGAAAGGCTCTTTGATGGAGGTGGAGAGGGAAGGCTCTTTGATGGAGGTGGGGAGGGAAGGCTCATTGATGGAGGTGGGGAGAGGAAGGCTCATTGATGGAGGTGGGGAGAGGAAGGCTCATTGATGGAGGTGGGGGAGGGAAGGCTCATTGATGGAGGTGGGGGGGCTCATTGATGGAGGTGAGGAGGGAAGGCTCATTTATGGAGGTGGGGAGGGAAGGCTCATTGATGGAGGTGGGGGGAAAGCTCATTGATGGAGGTGGGGGAGGGAAGGCTCATTGATGGAGGTGGGGAGAGGAAGACTCATTGATGGAGGTGGGTGGGAAGGCTCATTGATGGAGGTGGGGGAGGGAAGGCTCATTGATGGAGGTGGGGAGGGAAGGCTCATTGATGGAGGTGGGGAAAGGAAGACTCATTGATGGAGGTGGGGGGGAATGCTCATTGATGGAGGTGTGGGAGGGAAGGCTCATTGATGGAGGTGGGGAGGGAAGGCTCATTGATGGAGGTGGGGGGGCTCATTGATGGAGATGAGGAGGGAAGGCTCATTGATGGAGGTGGGTGGGCTCATTGATGGAGGTGAGAGGGTAGGCTCATAGATGGAGGTGGGGAGGGAAGGCTCATTGATGGAGGTGGGAGGGAAGGCTTATTGATGGAGGTGAGGAGGGAAGGCTCATTTATAGAGGTGGGGGGGCTCATTGATGGTGGTTGGGGGCTCATTGATGGAGGTGAGGAGGGAAGGTTCATTGATGGAGGTGGGGGGGCTCAGTGATGGAGGTGGTGAGGGAAGTCTCATTGATGGAGGTGGGGGAGGCTCATTGATGTAGGTGGGGAGGGGAAGGCTCATTGATGGAGGTGGGGAGGGAAGGCTCATTGATGGAGGTGGGGAGGGAAGGCTCATTGATGGAGGTGGGGGGGGAGGCTCATTGATGGTGAGGGGGAAGGCTCATTGATGGAGGTGGGGAGGGAAGGCTCATTGATGGAGTTGGGTGAGGCTCCATTGATGGAGATTGTGAGGGAAGGCTCATTTATGGAGGTGGGGAGGGAGGCCCATTGATGGAGGTGGGGGAAGGCTCATTGATGGAGGTGGGGGGGAAGGCTCATCGATGGAGGTGGGTAGAGGAAAGGCTCATTGATGGAGGTAAGAGGGAAGGCTCATTGATGGAGGTGGGGAGGAAAGGCTCATTGATGGAAGTGGGGAGGGAAGGCTCATTGACGGAGGTGAGGAGGGAAGGCTCATTGATGGAGGTGGGGAGGGAAGGATCATTGATTGAGGTGGGGAGGGAAGGCTCATTGATGGAGGTGGATAGCGGAAAGGCTCATTGATGGAGGTGGGAGGGAAGGCTCATTGATGGAGGTGGATAGCGGAAAGGCTCATTGATGGAGGTGAGGAGGGAAGGCTCATTGATGGAGGTGGGGAGGGAAGGCTCATTGATGAAGGTGGGGAGGGAAGGCTCATTGATGGAGGTGGGGGGGCTCATTGATAGAGGTGAGGAGGGAAGGCTCATTGATGGAGGTGGGGGGGCTCAGTGATGAAGGTGGTGAGGGAAGTCTCATTGATGGAGGTGGGGGGAGGCTCATTGATGGAGGTGGGGGAGGGAAGTCTCATTGATGGAGGTGGGGGAGGGAAGTCTCATTGATGGAGGTGGTGAGGGAAGGCTCATTGATGGAGGTTCGGAGGGAACGCTCATTGATGAAGGTGGGGAGGGAAGGCTCATTGATGGAGGTGGGGAGGGAAGGCTCATTGATGGAGGTGGGGAGGGAAGGCTCATTGATGGAGGTGGGGGGGCTCATTGATGGAGATGAGGAGGGAAGGCTCATTGATGGAGGTGGGGGGGGCTCATTGATGGAGGTGAGAGGGAAGGCTCATTGATGGAGGTGGGGAGGGAAGGCTCATTGATGGAGGTGGGAGGGGGGCTCATTGATGGTGGTGGGGGGGCTCATTGATGGAGGTGAGGAGGGAAGGTTCATTGATGGAGGTGGGGGGGGCTCAGTGATGGAGGTGGTGAGGGAAGTCTCATTGATGGAGGTGGGGGAGGCTTATTGATGGAGGTGGGGAGGGGAAGGCTCATTGATGGAGGTGGGGAGGGAAGGCTCATTGATGAAGGTTGGGAGGGAAGGCTCATTGATGGAGGTGGGGGGGAGGCTCATTGATGGCGAGGGGGGAAGGCTCATTGATGGAGGTGGGGAGGGAAGGCTCATTGATGGAGGTGGGGGAGGCTCCATTGATGGAGATTGTGAGTGAAGGCTCATTTATGGAGGTGGGGAGGGAGGCCCATTGATGGAGGTGGGGGAAGTCTCATTGATGGAGGTGGGGGGGAAGGCTCATCGATGGAGGTGGGTAGAGGAAAGGCTCATTGATGGAGGTAAGAGGGAAGGCTCATTGATGGAGGTGGGGAGGGAAGGCTCATTGATGGAGGTGGATAGCGGAAAGGCTCATTGATGGAGGTGGGAGAGAAGGCTCTTTGATGGAGGTGGGGAGGGAAGGCTCATTGATGGAGATGGGGAGGGAAGGCTCATTGACGGAGGTGAGGAGGGAAGGCTCATTGATGGAGGTGGGGAGGGAAGGATCATTGATTGAGGTGGGGAGGGAAGGCTCATTGATGGAGGTGGGGGGAGGCACATTGATGGAGGTGGGGAGGGAAGGCTCATTGATGGAGGTGGGGATGGAAGGCTCATTGATGGAGGTGGGGAGAGGAAGACTCATTGATGGAGGTGGGGGGGAAGGCTCATTGATGGAGGTGGGGGAGGGAAGGCTCATTGATGGAGGTGGGGAGGGAAGGCTCATTGATGGAGGTGGGGAGAGGAAGACTCATTGATGGAGGTGGGGGGAAGGCTCATTGATGGAGGTGGGGGAGGGAAGGCTCATTGATGGAGGTGGGGAGGGAAGGCTCATTGATGGAGGTGGGGGAGGGAAGGCTCATTGATGGAGTTGAGGAAGGGAAGGCTCATTGATGGAGGTGGGGAGGGGAAGGCTCATTGATGGAGGTGGGGAGGGAAGGCTCATTGATGGAGGTGGGGAGGGAAGGCTCATTGATGGAGGTGGGGATGGAAGGCTCATTGATGGAGGTGGGGAGAGGAAGACTCATTGATGGAGGTGGGGGGGAAGGCTCATTGATGGAGGTGGGGGAGGGAAGGCTCATTGATGGAGGTGGGGAGGGAAGGCTCATTGATGGAAGTGGGGATTGAAGAATCATTGATGGAGGTGGGGATGGAAGGCTCATTGATGGAGGTGGGGAGGGAAGGCTCATTGATGGAGGTGGGAGGGAAGGCTCATTGATGGAGGTGGGGAGGGAAGGCTCATTGATGGAGGTGGGAGGGAAGGCTCATTGATGGAGGTGGGGAGGGAAGGTTCATTGATGGAGGTGGGAGGGAAGGCTCATTGATGGAGGTGGGGAGGGAAGGCTCATTGATGGAGGTGGATAGCAGAAAGTATCATTGATGGATGTGGGGAGGGAAGGCTCATTGATGGAGGTGGGGAGAGGAAGGCTCATTGATATAGGTGGGGAGGGAAGGCTTATTGATGGAGGTGGGGATGGAAGGCTCATTGATGGAGGTGGGGAGAGGAAGACTCATTGATGGAGGTGGGGGGTAAGGCTCATTGATGGAGGTGGGGAGAGGAAGGCTCATTGATATAGGTGGGGAGGGAAGGCTTATTGATGGAGGTGGGGATGGAAGGCTCATTGATGGAGGTGGGGAGAGGAAGACTCATTGATGGAGGTGGGGGGTAAGGCTCATTGATGGAGGTGGGGGAGGGAAGGCTCATTGATGGAGGTGGGGAGGGAAAGCTCATTGATGGAGGTGGGGATGGAAGGCTCATTGATGGAGGTGGAGAAGGAAGGCTCATTGATGGAGGTGGGGATTGAAGGCTCATTGATGGAGGTGGGGAGGGAAGGCTCATTGATGGAGGTGGGGTGGGAAGGCTCATTGATGGAGGTGGGGAGGGAGGCCCATTGATGGAGGTGGGGGTAGGCTCATTGATGGAGGTGGGGGGGAAGGTTTATCGATGGAGGTGGGGAGGGAAGGCTCATTGATGGAGGTGGATAGCGGAAAGGCTCATTGATGGAGGTGGGAGAGAAGGCTCATTGATGGAGGTGGGGAGGGAAGGCTCATTGATGGAGATGGGGAGGGAAGGCTCATTGATGGAGGTGAGGAGGGAAGGCTCATTGATGGAGGTGGGGAGGGAAGGCTCATTGATGGAGGTGGATAGCGGAAAGGCTCATTGATGGAGGTGGGGAGGGAAGGCTCATTGATGGAGGTGGGGAGGGAAGGCTCATTGATGGAGGTGAGGAGGGAAGGCTCATTGATGGAGGTGAGGAGGGAAGGCTCATTGATGGAGGTGGGGAGGGAAGGCTCATTGATGGAGGTGGGGAGGGAAGGCTCATTGATGAAGGTGGGGAGTGAAGGCTCATTGATGGAGGTGGGGGGGGCTCATTGATGGTGGTGAGGAGGGAAGTCTCATTGATGGAGGTGGGGGGAGGCTCATTGATGGAGGTGGGGAGGGAAGTCTCATTGATGGAGGTGGGGAGGGAAGTCTCATTGATGGAGGTGGTGAGGGAAGGCTCATTGATGGAGGTTCGGAGGGAAGGCTCATTGATGAAGGTGGGGAGGGAAGGCTCATTGATGGAGGTGGGGAGGGAAGGCTCATTGATGGAGGTGGGGAGGGAAGGCTCATTGATGGAGGTGGGGAGGGAAGGCTCATTGATGGAGGTGGGGGGAAAGGCTCATTGATGGAGGTGGGGATGGAAGGCTCATTGATGGAGGTGGGGAGGGAAGGCTCATTGATGGAGGTGAGGAGGGAAGGCTCATTGATGGAGGTGGGGAGGGAAGGCTTATTGATGGAGGTAGGGGAGGGAAGGCTCATTGATGGAGGTGGGGAGGGAAGGCTTTTTGATGGAGGTGGGGATGGAAGGCTCGTTGTTGGAGGTGGGGAGGGAAGGCTCATTGATGGAGATGGAGAGGGAAGGCTCATTGATGGAGGTGGAGAGGGAAGGCCCATTGATGGAGATGGGGAGGGAAGGCTCATTGATGGAGATGGGGAGGGTGGCTCATTGATGGAGGTGGGGAGGGAAGGCTCATTGATGGAGGTGGGGGGAGGCACATTAATGGAGGTGGGGAGGGAAGGCTCATTAATGGAGGTGGGGAGGGAAAGCTCATTGATGGAGGTGGGTGGGGGAAAGGCTCTTTGATGGAGGTGGAGAGGGAAGGCTCTTTGATGGAGGTGGGGAGAGAAGGCTCATTGATGGAGGTGGGGAGAGGAAGGCTCATTGATGGAGGTGGGGAGAGGAAGGCTCATTGATGGAGGTGGGGAGGGAAGGCTCATTGATGGAGGTGGGGGGGGCTCATTGATGGAGGTGAGGAGGGAAGGCTCATTTATGGAGGTGGGGAGGGAAGGCTCATTGATGGAGGTGGGGGGGAAAGCTCATTGATGGAGGTGGGGGGGAAAGCTCATTGATGGAGGTGGGGGAGGGAAGGCTCATTGATGGAGGTGGGGAGAGGAAGACTCATTGATGGAGGTGGGTGGGAAGGCTCATTGATGGAGGTGGGGGAGGGAAGGCTCATTGATGGAGGTGGGGAGGGAAGGCTCATTGATGGAGGTGGGGAGAGGAAGACTCATTGATGGAGGTGGGGGGGAATGCTCATTGATGGAGGTGTGGGAGGGAAGGCTCATTGATGGAGGTGGGGAGGGAAGGCTCATTGATGTAGGTGGGGGGGGCTCATTGATGGAGATGAGGAGGCAAGGCTCATTGATGGAGGTGGGGGGGCTCCCTGATGGAGGTGAGAGGGAAGGCTCATTGATGGAGGTGGGGAGGGAAGGCTCATTGATGGAGGTGGGAGGGAAGGCTCATTGATGGAGGTGAGGAGGGAATGCTCATTTATGGAGGTGGGGGGGCTCATTGATGGTGGTGGGGGGGCTCATTGATGGAGGTGAGGAGGGAAGGTTCATTGATGGAGGTGGGGGGGCTCAGTGATGGAGGTGGTGAGGGAAGTCTCATTGATGGAGGTGGGGGAGGCTCATTGATGGAGGTGGGGAGGGGAAGGCTCATTGATGGAGGTGGGGAGGGAAGGCTCATTGATGGAGGTGGGGAGGGGAAGGCTCATTGATGGAGGTGGGGAGGGGAAGGCTCATTGATGGAGGTGGGGAGGGAAGGCTCATTGATGGAGGTGGGGGGGAGGCTCATTGATGGTGAGGGGGGAAGGCTCATTGATGGAGGTGGGGAGGGAAGGCTCATTGATGGAGGTGGGTGAGGCTCCATTAATGGAGATTGTGAGGGAAGGCTCATTTATGGAGGTGGGGAGGGAGGCCCATTGATGGAGGTGGGGGAAGGCTCATTGATGGAGGTGGGGGGGAAGGCTCATCGATGGAGGTGGGTAGAGGAAAGGCTCATTGATGGAGGTAAGAGGGAAGGCTCATTGATGGAGGTGGGGAGGGAAGGCTCATTGATGGAGGTGGGGAGGGAAGGCTCATTGACGGAGGTGAGGAGGGAAGGCTCATTGATGGAGGTGGGGAGGGAAGGATCATTGATTGAGGTGGGGAGGGAAGGCTCATTGATGGAGGTGGATAGCGGAAAGGCTCATTGATGGAGGTGGGAGGGAAGGCTCATTGATGGAGGTGGATAGCGGAAAGGCTCATTGATGGAGGTGAGGAGGGAAGGCTCATTGATGGAGGTGGGGAGGGAAGGCTCATTGATGAAGGTGGGGAGGGAAGGCTCATTGATGGAGGTGGGGGGGCTCATTGATAGAGGTGAGGAGGGAAGGCTTATTGATGGAGGTGGGGGGGCTCAGTGATGAAGGTGGTGAGGGAAGTCTCATTGATGGAGGTGGGGGGAGGCTCATTGATGGAGGTGGGGAGGGAAGTCTCATTGATGTAGGTGGGGAGGGAAGTCTCATTGATGGAGGTGGTGAGGGAAGGCTCATTGATGGAGGTTCGGAGGGAACGCTCATTGATGAAGGTGGGGAGGGAAGGCTCATTGATGGAGGTGGGGAGGGAAGGCTCATTGATGGAGGTGGGGGGAAAGGCTCATTGATGGAGGTGGGGATGGAAGGCTCATTGATGGAGGTGGGGAGGGAAGGCTCATTGATGGAGGTGAGGAGGGAAGGCTCAGTGATGGAGGTGGGGAGGAAAGGCTCATTGATGGAGGTGGGGGAGGGAAGGCTCATTGATGGAGGTGGGGAGGGAAGGCTTTTTGATGGAGGTGGGGATGGAAGGCTCGTTGATGGAGGTGGGGAGGGAAGGCTCATTGATGGAGAGGGAAGGCCCATTGATGGAGATGGGGAGGGAAGGCTCATTGATGGAGATGGGAAGGGAAGGCTCATTGATGGAGGTGGGGGGAGGCACATTGATGGAGGTGGGGAGGGAAGGCTCATTGATGGAGGTGGGGAGAGGAAGGCTCATTGATGGAGGTGGGGAGAGGAAGGCACATTGATGGAGGTGGGGGGGGGGCTCATTGATGGAGGTGAGGAGGGAAGGCTCATTTATGGAGGTGGGGAGGGAAGGCTCATTGATGGAGGTGGGGGAAGGCTCATTGATGGAGGTGGGGGAGGGAAGGCTCATTGATGGAGGTGGGGAGAGGAAGACTCATTGATGGAGGTGGGTGGGAAGGCTCATTGATGGAGGTGGGGAGGGAAGGCTCATTGATGGAGGTGGGGAGGGAAGGCTCATTGATGAAGGTGGGGAGAGGAAGACTCATTGATGGAGGTGGGGGAAAGGCTCATTGATGGAGGTGTGGGAGGGAAGGCTCATTGATGGAGGTGGGGAGGGAAGGCTCATTGATGGAGGTGGGGGGGGCTCATTGATGGAGATGAGGAGGGAAGGCTCATTGATGGAGGTGGGGGGGCTCATTGATGGAGGTGAGAGGGAAGGCTCATTGATGGAGGTGGGGAGGGAAGGCTCATTGATGGAGGTGGGAGGGAAGGCTCATTGATGGAGGTGAGGAGGGAAGGCTCATTTATGGAGATGGGGGGCTCATTGATGGTGGTGGGGGGGCTCATTGATGGAGGTGAGGAGGGAAGGTTCATTGATGGAGGTGGGGGGGGCTCAGTGATGGAGGTGGTGAGGGAAGTCTCATTGATGGAGGTGGGGGAGGCTCATTGATGGAGGTGGGGAGGGGAAGGCTCATTGATGGAGGTGGAGAGGGAAGGCTCATTGATGGGGGTGGGGAGGGAAGGCTCATTGATGGAGGTGGGGGGAGGCTCATTGATGGTGAGGGGGGAAGGCTCATTGATGGAGGTGGGGAGGGAAGGCTCATTGATGGAGGTGGGGGAGGCTCCATTGATGGAGATTGTGAGTGAAGGCTCATTTATGGAGGTGGGGAGGGAGGCCCATTGATGGAGGTGGGGGAAGTCTCATTGATGGAGGTGGGGGGGAAGGCTCATCGATGGAGGTGGGTAGAGGAAAGGCTCATTGATGGAGGTAAGAGGGAAGGCTCATTGATGGAGGTGGGGAGGGAAGGCTCATTGATGGAGGTGGATAGCGGAAAGGCTCATTGATGGAGGTGGGAGAGAAGGCTCATTGATGGAGGTGGGGAGGGAAGGCTCATTGATGGAGATGGGGAGGGAAGGCTCATTGACGGAGGTGAGGAGGGAAGGCTCATTGATGGAGGTGGGGAGGGAAGGATCATTGATTGAGGTGGGGAGGGAAGGCTCATTGATGGAGGTGGGGGGAGGCACATTGATGGAGGTGGGGAGGGAAGGCTCATTGATGGAGGTGGGGATGGAAGGCTCATTGATGGAGGTGGGGAGAGGAAGACTCATTGATGGAGTTGGGGGGAAGGCTCATTGATGGAGGTGGGGGAGGGAAGGCTCATTGATGGAGGTGGGGAGGGAAGGCTCATTGATGGAGGTGGGGAGAGGAAGATTCATTGATGGAGGTGGGGGGAAGGCTCATTGATGGAGGTGGGGGAGGGAAGGCTCATTGATGAAGGTGGGGAGGGAAGGCTCATTGATGGAGGTGGGGAGGGGAAGGCTCATTGATGGAGGTGGGGAGGGAAGGCTCATTGATGGAGGTGGGGAGGGAAGGCTCATTGATGGAGGTGGGGATGGAAGGCTCATTGATGGAGGTGGGGAGAGGAAGACTCATTGATGGAGGTGGGGGGGAAGGCTCATTGATGGAGGTGGGGGAGGGAAGGCTCATTGATGGAGGTGGGGAGGGAAGGCTCATTGATGGAAGTGGGGATTGAAGGCTCATTGATGGAGGTGGGGATGGAAGGCTCATTGATGGAGGTGGGGAGGGAAGGCTCATTGATGGAGGTGGGAGGGAAGGCTCATTGATGGAGGTGGGGAGGGAAGGCTCATTGATGGAGGTGGGGGGGAAGGCTCATCGATGGAGGTGGGTAGAGGAAAGGCTCATTGATGGAGGTAAGAGGGAAGGCTCATTGATGGAGGTGGGGAGGGAAGGCTCATTGATGGAGGTGGATAGCGGAAAGGCTCATTGATGGAGGTGGGAGAGAAAGCTCATTGATGGAGGTGGGGAGGGAAGGCTCATTGATGGAGATGGGGAGGGAAGGCTCATTGACGGAGGTGAGGAGGGAAGGCTCATTGATGGAGGTGGGGAGGGAAGGATCATTGATTGAGGTGGGGAGGGAAGGCTCATTGATGGAGGTGGGGGGAGGCACATTGATGGAGGTGGGGAGGGAAGGCTCATTGATGGAGGTGGGGATGGAAGGCTCATTGATGGAGGTGGGGAGAGGAAGACTCATTGATGGAGGTGGGGGGAAGGCTCATTGATGGAGGTGGGGGAGGGAAGGCTCATTGATGGAGGTGGGGAGGGAAGGCTCATTGATGGAGGTGGGGAGAGGAAGACTCATTGATGGAGGTGGGGGGAAGGCTCATTGATGGAGGTGGGGGAGGGAAGGCTCATTGATGAAGGTGGGGAGGGAAGGCTCATTGATGGAGGTGGGGAGGGGAAGGCTCATTGATGGAGGTGGGGAGGGAAGGCTCATTGATGGAGGTGGGGAGGGAAGGTTCATTGATGGAGGTGGGGATGGAAGGCTCATTGATGGAGGTGGGGAGAGGAAGACTCATTGATGGAGGTGGGGGGGAAGGCTCATTGATGGAGGTGGGGGAGGGAAGGCTCATTGATGGAGGTGGGGAGGGAAGGCTCATTGATGGAAGTGGGGATTGAAGGCTCATTGATGGAGGTGGGGATGGAAGGCTCATTGATGGAGGTGGGGAGGGAAGGCTCATTGATGGAGGTGGGAGGGAAGGCTCATTGATGGAGGTGGGGAGGGAAGGCTCATTGATGGAGGTGGGAGGGAAGGCTCATTGATGGAGGTGGGGAGGGAAGGTTCATTGATGGAGGTGGGAGGGAAGGCTCATTGATGGAGGTGGGGAGGGAAGGCTCATTGATGGAGGTGGATAGCAGAAAGTATCATTGATGGATGTGGGGAGGGAAGGCTCATTGATGGAGGTGGGGAGAGGAAGGCTCATTGATGGAGGTGGGGAGGGAAGGCTCATTGATGGAAGTGGGGATGGAAGGCTCATTGATGGAGGTGGGGAGAGGAAGATTGATTGATGGAGGTGGGGGGTAAGGCTCATTGATGGAGGTGGGGGAGGGAAGGCTCATTGATGGAGGTGGGGATGGAAGGCTCATTGATGGAGGTGGAGAAGGAAGGCTCATTGATGGAGGTGGGGATTGAAGGCTCATTGATGGAGGTGGGGATTGAAGGCTCATTGATGGAGGTGGGGAGGGAAGGCTCATTGATGGAGGTGGGGAGGGAAGGCTCATTGATGGAGGTGGGGAGTGAAGGTGCATTGATGGAGGTGGGGAAAGAAGGCTCATTGATGGAGGTGGGGAGGAAAGGCTCATTGATGGAGTTGGAGAGGGAAGGCTCATTGATGGAGGTGGGGAGGGAAGGCTCCTTGATGGAGGTGAGGAGGGAAGGCTCATTGATGGAGGGGGGAGGGAAGGCTGATTGATGGAGGTGGGGAGGGAAGGCTCATTGATGGAGGTGGGGAGGGATGGCTCATTGATGGAGGTGAGGAGGGAAGGCTCATTGATGGAGGGGGGAGGGAAGGCTGATTGTTGGAGGTGGGGAGGGAAGGCTCATTGATGGAGGTGGGGAGGGAAGGCTCATTGATGGAGGTGGGGAGGGAAGGCTCATTGATAGAGGTGGGGAGGGAAGGCTCATTGATGGAAGTGGGGAAAGAAGGCTCATTGATGGAAGTGGGGATGGAAGGCTCATTGATGGAGGTGGAGAAGGAAGGCTCATTAAATGAGGTGGGGATGGAAGGCTCATTGATGGAGGAGGGGATGGAAGGCTCATTGATGGAAGTGGGGAGGGATGGCTCATTGATGGAGGTGAGGAGGGAAGGCTCATTGATGGAGGTGAGGAGGGAAGGCTCATTGATGGAGGTGGGGAGGGAAGGCTCATTGATGGAGGGGGGAGGGAAGGCTCATTGATAGAGGTGGGGAGGGAAGGCTCATTGATGGACGTGGGGAGGGAAGGCTCATTGATAGAGGTGGGGAGGGAAGGCTCATTGATGGAAGTTGGGAAAGAAGGCTCATTGATGGAAGTGGGGATGGAAGGCTCATTGATGGAGGTGGAGAAGGAAGGCTCATTAAATGAGGTGGGGATGGAAGGCTCATTGATGGAAGTGGGGAGGGAAGGCTCATTGATGGAGGTGGGGAGAGAAGGCTCATTGATGGAGGTGGGGAGGGAAGGCTCATTGATGGAGGTGGGGAGAGGAAGACTCATTGATGGAGGTGGGGCGGGAAGGCTCATTGATGGAGGTGTGGAGGGAAGGCGCATTGATGGAGGTGGGGAGAGAAGGCTCATTGATGGAGGTGGGGAGGGAAGGCTCATTGATGGAGGTGGGGTGGGAAGGCTCATTGATGGAGGTGTGGAGGGAAGGCGCATTGATGGAGGTGGGGAGAGAAGGCTCATTGATGGAAGTGGGGAGGGAAGGAGCATTGATGGAGGTGGGGAGAGAAGGCTCATTGATGGAGGTGGGGAGAGAAGGCTCATTGATGGAGGTGGGGAGGGAAGGCTCATTGATGGAGGTGGGGTGGGAAGGCTTTTTGATGGAGGTGGGGATGGAAGGCTCGTTGATGGAGGTGGGGAGGGAAGGCTCATTGATGGAGATGGAGAGGGAAGGCCCATTGATGGAGATGGGGAGGGAGGGTTCATTGATGGAGATGGGGAGGGAAGGCTCATTGATGGAGGTGGGGGGAGGCACATTGATGGAGGTGGGGAGGGAAGGCTCATTGATGGAGGTGGGGAGAGGAATGCTCATTGATGGAGGTGGGGGGGGCTCATTGATGGAGGTGAGGAGGGAAGGCTCATTTATGGAGGTGGGGAGGGAAGGCTCATTGATGGAGGTGGGGGGAAGGCTCATTGATGGAGGTGGGGGAGGGAAGGCTCATTGATGGAGGTGGGGAGAAGAAGACTCATTGATGGAGGTCGGTGGGAAGGCTCATTGATGGAGGTGGGGGAGGGAAGGCTCATTGATGGAGGTGGGGAGGGAAGGCTCATTGATGGAGGTGGGGAGAGGAAGACTCATTGATGGAGGTGGGGGGAAGGCTCATTGATGGAGGTGTGGGAGGAAAGGCTCATTGATGGAGGTGGGGAGGGAAGGCTCATTGATGGAGGTGGGAGGGGCTCATTGATGGAGATGAGGAGGGAAGGCTCATTGATGGAGGTGGGGGGGCTCATTGATGGAGGTGGGGAGGGAAGGCTCATTGATGGAGGTGGGAGGGAAGGCTCATTGATGGAGGTGGGGAGGGAAGGCTCATTGATGGAGGTGGGAGGGAAGGCTCATTGATGGAGGTGGGAGGGAAGGCTCATTGATGGAGGTGGGGAGGGAAGGCTCATTGATGGAGGTGGATAGCAGAAAGTATCATTGATGGATGTGGGGAGGGAAGGCTCATTGATGGAGGTGGGGAGAGGAAGGCTCATTGATGGAGGTGGGGAGGGAAGGCTCATTGATGGAGGTGGGGAGAGGAAGACTCATTGATGGAGGTGGGGGGTAAGGCTCATTGATGGAGGTGGGGGAGGGAAGGCTCATTGATGGAGGTGGGGAGGGAAAGCTCATTGATGGAGGTGGGGATGGAAGGCTCATTGATGGAGGTGGAGAAGGAAGGCTCATTGATGGAGGTGGGGATTGAAGGCTCATTGATGGAGGTGGGGAGGGAAGGCTCATTGATGGAGGTGGGGAGGGAAGGCTCATTGATGGAGGTGGGGAGGGAAGGCTCATTGATGGAGGTGGGGAGTGAAGGCGCATTGATGGAGGGGGGAGGGAAGGCTGATTGATGGAGGTGGGGATGGAAGGCTCATTGATGGAGGTGGGGAGGGAAGGCTCATTGATGGAGGTGGGGAGGGAAGGCTCATTGATGGAGGTGAGGAGGGAAGGCTCATTGATGGAGGGGGAGGGAAGGCTGATTGATGTAGGTGGGGAGGGAAGGCTCATTGATGGAGGTGGGGAGGGAAGGCTCATTGATGGAGGTGAGGAGGGAAGGCTCATTGATGGAGGTGAGGAGGGAAGGCTCATTGATGGAGGTGGGGACGGAAGGCTCATTGATGGAGGGGGGGAGGGAAGGCTCATTGATAGAGGTGGGGAGGGAAGGCTCATTGATGGAGGTGGGGAGGGAAGGCTCATTAAATGAGGTGGGGATGGAAGGCTCATTGATGGAGGAGGGGATGGAAGGCTCATTGATGGAAGTGGGGAGGGATGGCTCATTGATGGAGGTGAGGAGGGAAGGCTCATTGATGGAGGTGAGGAGGGAAGGCTCATTGATGGAGGTGGGGACGGAAGGCTCATTGATGGAGGGGGGGAGGGAAGGCTCATTGATAGAGGTGGGGAGGGAAGGCTCATTGATGGAGGTGGGGAGGGAAGGCTCATTGATAGAGGTGAGGAGGGAAGGCTCATTGATGAAAGTTGGGAAAGAAGGCTCATTGATGGAAGTGGGGATGGAAGGCTCATTGATGGAGGTGGAGAAGGAAGGCTCATTAAATGAGGTGGGGATGGAAGGCTCATTGATGGAAGTGGGGAGGGAAGGCTCATTGATGGAGGTGGGGAGAGAAGGCTCATTGATGGAGGTGGGGAGGGAAGGCTCATTGATGGAGGTGGGGAGAGGAAGACTCATTGATGGAGGTGGGGAGGGAAGGCTCATTGATGGAGGTGAGGAGGGAAGGCGCATTGATGGAGGTGGGGAGAGAAGGCTCATTGATGGAGGTGGGGAGGGAAGGCTCATTGATGGAGGTGGGGTGGGAAGGCTCATTGATGGAGGTGTGGAGGGAAGGCGCATTGATGGAGGTGCGGAGAGAAGGCTCATTGATGGAAGTGGGGAGGGAAGGAGCATTGATGGAGGTGGGGAGAGAAGGCTCATTGATGAAAGTGGGGAGGGAAGGCTCATTGATGTAGGTGGGGAGGGAAGGCTCATTGATGGAGGTGGGATGGGAAGGCTCATTGATGGAGGTGTGGAGGGAAGGCGCATTGATGGAGGTGGGGAGGGAAGGCTCATTGATGGAGGTGTGGAGGGAAGGCGCATTGATGGAGGTGGGGAGAGAAGGCTCATTGATGGAGGTGGGGAGGGAAGGCTCATTGATGGAGGTGGGGAGAGGAAGACTCATTGATGGAGGTGGGGAGGGAAGGCTCATTGATGGAGGTGGGGTGGGAAGGCTCATTGATGGAGGTGTGGAGGGAAGGCGCATTGATGGAGGTGGGGAGGGAAGGCTCATTGATGGAGGTGTGGAGGGAAGGCGCATTGATGGAGGTGGGAAGAGAAGGCTCATTGATGGAGGTGGGGAGGGAAGGCTCATTGATGGAGGTGTGGAGGGAAGGCGCATTGATGGAGGTGGGAAGAGAAGGCTCATTGATGGAGGTGGGGAGGGAAGGCTCATTGATGGAGGTGGGGTGGGAAGGCTCATTGATGGAGGTGTGGAGGGAAGGCGCATTGATGGAGATGGGGAGGGAAGGCTCATTGATGGAAGTGGGGAGGGAAGGAGCATTGATGGAGGTGGGGAGAGAAGGCTCATTGATGGAAGTGGGGAGGGAAGGCTCATTGATGGAGGTGGGGAGGGAAGGCTCATTGATGGAGGTGGGATGGGAAGGCTCATTGATGGAGGTGTGGAGGGAAGGCGCATTGATGGAGGTGGGGAGAGAAGGCTCATTGATGGAAGTGGGGAGGGAAGGCACATTGATGGAGGTGGGGAGTGAAGGCTCAATCATTGATTGAGAACACACAGAGCATTGCAGTTTGTTGTGTATGGAACTGTGTAGCTGCAGACCAGTCAGGGTGCCCAGGCTGACTCATGTCCACAGCCAAAAGCAGTATGGGAGGAAGGCAAGCTGGTGGAGGCAGTGTGAAGCTTTGGGCAATTTTTCTTCTGGAAAACCTTGGCTCCTGCCATTAATGTGGTTGTTATTTGACACGTACTACCTACCTAAACATTGTTGGTCACCAAGTACACCCCTTCATGGAAACGGTATTCCCTGATGGCAGTGGCCTCTTTTAGCAAGATAATGCACCCTGCCACCCTGAAAAAATGGTTCAATAACGGTTGGAGGAATACAACGAGTTTGAGGTGTTGATTTTGCCTCCAAATTCTCCAGATCTCAATCCTATCAAGCATCTGTGGGATGTGCTGGAAAAACAAGTCTGACCCATGGAGGCCCCTCCTCCCAACTTATAGGATCTTCTACTGACGGCCTGGTGCCAGATACCACGGCATACCTTCAGAGGTCTAGTGGAGTCCATTCCTCAATGGGTCAGGGCTGTTTTGGCAGCAAAGGGGGCTGTTTTGGTTGGCTGATCAGTGTGTTTATCAATGTTTGTGTGTGTGTATGTGTCTATATCTATCTATATATATTTATATATATATATATGACAGTGTGCCAGGGATGGGTCCTGGAAAACAAGTGTAGCACCCTCTACCGTAGGTGCTAGAGTGAGGATTTTTGTGAGGTAAGCTGCCAGCGCAGGTAAATTTAGGCAGGCCTATGCTTCAGGCTAGGCCTGCTTGTTTTGATCTGGGGGCAGGGAGTGATTAGTATAGCAGTGGGTGTGACCGACTGTACTTTAGTTCTGGGGCGCCGCGCCTTCTTCCAGGGAGAATGTACTGGAAGAGGGGCAGGGCAGAGGACTGGAGTGACAGGGAACTCATGTGAGGAGCCCTGACCAATCCCCACTTGGAATTGACAGGGGGCAGGCCTCCCATATAAGATCAGGTCCAGCCCACTGGGGGGGAGAATGGAGTGCTAGATAGCTGCAGGGGCCCATCCCCATCTGGGGGGGGGGTGCACGGCCCAGCGGAGGAGCCTGGGAGAGCTGGGAGGGAGCCTCATCCTTACACGATCATGGAGGAGGTGTCCTGGAACAGAAGGGCTGGAGAAGCTATCGGAACGCATGTCCAGTTCAAGTTCTCCATCATGGACTCGGGGCAGGAGAAGGTCTGTGAGTGTGACACAGTGGATGTTCTGGAAGAGGCATGCCAGGGGGGCTGGGTGCGAGGCCAGAGGAGAGACTGTGGGGTTCGTGTCAAATCGGTGCGGCCTGCGGGCGCAGGATTTGCAGGTCGGGCTAGCTGGGATCAGTAGTCCAGCAACTAATACAAGCTGCGAAACTACTAGGCCCTCTGACCTAGTAACTACACAGCAAAATTCAGCCAGCATCTGGGATTATTCAGAGTGATCTCTTTTGTCAAGTGAAGATGATGGGACAGGAAGACTAATGCCGTGTACACACGATCGATTTTCTCGACGGTGAAAACACCGCCGAGAAATTCCACATGAAAAACGAGGACCGGCTTGGTCCCCTACACACGGCCGGTTTTCATGACATTTTTTCTCTTGGTCGAGAAAACCGACCGTGTGTAGGCTCCCTGGCATTATAGTTTACAGTGGAAGATTTGTGCAGGAGGAGAGAAGTCCTGGGAGCAACAGTCTGCAGGAGTTGATGCAGAGGAGGAGCAACAGTCTGCAGGAGTTGATGCAGAGGAGGAGCAACAGTCTGCAGGAGTTGATGCAGAGGAGGAGCAACAGTCTGCAGGAGTTGATGCAGAGGAGGAGCAACAGTCTGCAGGAGTTGATGCAGAGGAGGAGCAATAGGCTGCATGAGTTATGCAGGGAAAGTGACTGCAAATGTTAGAAGTATATCAGTTCTTCGAGGCTCAATCTATTCTACTAATTTCTTTAAATATGATGGCAAAGAATTTTTTGTTCTATGGGCATGCCATATTCCCTTCCCCCAACCAAGTTATATCCCCCAATAAACAAAAATAAAACAACGCAAAATGACTGTTCATTGTCTGTTCATTGTCTCTGAGGTGATAGATGGAGGTCCATAGAGGGCGCAGGAGCGCCGCCCCCTCTCTCCTGCACCTATCACCATAGATAGATTCATGCATTATGAATCTATCTATTGTCGCTGCTGCCGCCCCCTATACAGGTGTCCGGCCCTTTGTCGGGCGCAGGGCATCTGAATTACAGCGGTGGGGGTGTATTTGGAAGCGCCTGATTAGAGCTGTTAGCTCTAATAGGCAGCCTGATTACAGCCATGGTGTTACGTACCTGACGGTGACGAGCCCGGTTTAGCAGAGGGAGGCCTCCCTTACGGCTCCCACCAGCAGCCCCTGGTAGTGAAACAGGAGGCACAGAGGTAGAAGGGGTACGAGTGCCTGGCAGGATCAACACAGAGCAAGTGGCTGGGTGGTCCGGGCTGGATCCGGGTACACCGAGGTGAGGCGAGTTGACAGGAACCAGGAAGCCAGGCAGCACAGCAGGTTGACAGGAACCAGGAAGCCAGGAAGCACAGCAGGTTGACAGGAACCAGGAAGCCAGGAAGCACAGAAGGTTGACAGGAACCAGGAAGCCAGGAAGCACAGCAGGTTCTGGAACCAGGAAGCCAGGAAGCACAGCAGGTTCTGGAACCAGGAAGCCAGGAAGCACAGCAGGTTCTGGAACCAGGAAGCCAGGAAGCACAGCAGGTTGACAGGAACCAGGAAGCCAGGAAGCACAGCAGGTTGACAGAAACCAGGAAGCCAGGAAGCACAGCAGGTTCTGGAACCAGGAAGCCAAGAAGCACAGCAGGTTCTGCGACAGCTGAACGGACCGGACCGGAGCCTGGGTCAGGCAGGGTAGTCGGACAAGCCGGGTCGGATACACTGGCAGACAGCGAGGTACAAAAGGACAAAGCAGAGCGGTGGTCAGAAACAAGCCAGAGATCAGGTGCAGGCGGATAACAGGAAGGTCACAGGAAAGCCGGGTCAGATGCAGATGGGTTTCTCAGATCGGGTTACACAGGTACTACGCTGTAGAGCAGACAGCAGGGACTGTCTGTAAATGGCAGGTTTAAATAGTCTCTCTGGCGCCACCCGCTGGACGCACGCGCGAACGGAGACCAGGAAGTCCGGGGCGCCTGTTTCTGGCAGGATCTCCATGACATTGCCCCCCCCAAGGGGCAGCCTCCAGATGCCCATACGGATGCATCTTTCGGGGTGAGATCTTCTGAAGGCCTGTATCAGATTCCTGGCATGAATGTTCTCCTCTCCTGTTCCCAAGAGTTCTCTTCGGGTCCGTAGCCCTTCCATTTAATTAAGAATTGGTTCCGGTTACCTCTTCTCCTCACGTCCAGAATAGCCTCTACTTCGAATTCCTGCTCCCCGTCTATGATGACGGGATCAGGGCGAGCCGGAGTCCGGCCTGGGAATGGGTTGGAGACTGATGGTTTCAACAGGGAAACATGAAAGACAGGGTGGACTCTAAGGGAGTCGGGGAGCTCCAGCTCGTAGGCCACTTCGTTAATCTTCCATTCATCACCCTCCTTGATTCGGACCAGATTGTAAGCTCCACGGAGGTCAAGTTTAGTAAAAATGGTGGCAGCTCCCAATCTTTGGAATAACTCTGGTACCAGGGGAAGCGGGTAGCGATTCTTAATGGTGACCTTATTTAGTTCACGGTAATCCACACAGGGTCGGAGGGTATGGTCCTTTTTTTCCACGAAGAAGATGCCTGCGCCTGCTGGCGACGTAGAGGGGCGAATGAACCCCTTTTGTAGGTTCTCGTCGATATAGTTCTTTAGTGCCCCCTGTTCTACCTCCGTTAATGGGAAGATCCTACCGAATGGAATAGCTGCTCCGGGTAGCAGGTCGATGGGGCAATCATAGGCCCGATGGGGTGGTAGTGTCTCTGCCCCCTGTCTGCAGTACACATCAAGGAAGTCCAGGTAGGCATCAGGGATGATCTGACGTGTACCAGCATCAGTGTCGGTACACAGTAGAGCGGCCGGCCCAGGGAGCTTGTGTGAGCCGCAGGACTGTTGGCAGTAGGAGGAAGGAAAGGTAACTACCCCCGTGACCCAGTTGATGGTGGGGTTGTGGGCTTGCAACCAGGGCATACCGAGAATCATAGGGAACAGTGGAGAAGAAATAATGTCCAGACGTAGGTACTCTCGGTGAACCCCGGTAGTGGTGAGGATGGTGACAGGTAAAGGGACCGTTTCTTGGACCACGGGTCCCGACTTGATAACGGACCCGTCAGCCAGGTGAACACATAATCCATGAGTCTTTGTAAGGAGAGGGATCAGCTGTGTGCGGGCAAAAGTTGAGTCCATAAAGCAACTACAAGCCCCAGAGTCAATGATAGCGGACACTTGCAGAGTCCTTCCTGGGAGCTGTAGGGAGATAGAAAGGGCAAGGTGAGATGAAGGCTTGGCCTGAGGGTTGGTTAAACCAGACGATACTGAGAAACACTTACGGGCTTTCAGGGGACAACTTCTAATGAAATGTCCGGGTTCCCCACAATACAGGCACAGGTTATGCGCTCGCCGGCGCTGGCGTTCCTCCGGAGTGAGGGAGGGACGAAGGACTCCAAGCTGCATGGGTTCAGGTGCATCGTGTGAGGGGGTCAGGGGTGCGACAGGAGCTGGGTGCAGGTGACTGGGGACCCGAGGAAGCATCCAGGTCGGACGGGAGAAGCCTGTGGCCCTCTCAGCCCTCCGTTCCCTCAAACGTCGGTCAATCTGAATAGTTAACTCGATCAACAGATTCAGAGTCTCTGGTATTCCGACCCTAGCCAGTTCGTCCTTCAGGGGGTCTGAAAGACCTATGCGGAACTGGTGACGGAGGGCGGCGTCATTCCACCTGGTATCTGCGCTCCAGCGCCTAAATTCAGCTACATAGTCCTCTGCCTCTCTGCGTCCCTGCTGAAGGGTCCGCAAAGCGTTTTCTGCGGTAACTGAAAGCTGACGGTCCTCATACAGTTGGGCCATGGCATCGAAGAAAACTGTAAGGCTGTCCAAGGCCACGTCCTTATGTTCCAGCAGGTGGTGGGCCCAGTTCTGGGGGTCTCCAGAGAGCAAAGAGATCACAAAGCCCACCTTGGTGGCTTCCAAGGAGAAGTTGCGGGGCTGTAAGGCAAAGTACAACTCACAGGAGTTACGGAAGGCTCTGAACTTGCTCCGGTCCCCGGAGAACCTTTCAGGTGTAGGGACCCTGGGTTCAGGAGGGAGCATGACCACCGTGGGTGTGGACCCTGTACCGGCAGAGGACGTAGAGGCAAGTGGACCCCCTTGGCCTCCAGAAGGGTTGGTGAGGGCCCGCACTTGTCCTTCCAGGTGGGTGTAGCCTTGCTGGAGGCTTTTGACTGCTTCAGTCAACCCCGCCAGGTGCCGACATAGTTCCTCCATAGGTGAGGCTCCCTGCTCGGGCTCAGACATGGCTGTCTGCTGCTGTCACGTACCTGACGGTGACGAGCCCGGTTTAGCAGAGGGAGGCCTCCCTTACAGCTCCCACCAGCGGCCCCTGGTAGTGAAACAGGAGGCACAGAGGTAGAAGGGGTACGAGTGCCTGGCAGGATCAACACAAAGCAAGTGGCTGGGTGGTCCGGGCTGGATCCGGGTACACCGAGGTGAGGCGAGTTGACAGGAACCAGGAAGCCAGGCAGCACAGCAGGTTGACAGGAACCAGGAAGCCAGGAAGCACAGCAGGTTGACAGGAACCAGGAAGCCAGGAAGCACAGCAGGTTGACAGGAACCAGGAAGCCAGGAAGCACAGCAGGTTCTGGAACCAGGAAGCCAGGAAGCACAGCAGGTTGACAGAAACCAGGAAGCCAGGAAGCACAGCAGGTTGACAGAAACCAGGAAGCCAGGAAGCACAGCAGGTTCTGGAACCAGGAAGCCAGGAAGCACAGCAGGTTCTGGAACAGCTGAACGGACCGGACCGGAGCCTGGGTCAGGCAGGGTAGTCGGACAAGCCGGGTCGGATACACTGGCAGACAGCGAGGTACAAAAGGACAAAGCAGAGCGGTGGTCAGAAACAAGCCAGAGATCAGGTGCAGGCGGATAACAGGAAGGTCACAGGAAAGCCGGGTCAGATGCAGATGGGTTTCTCAGATCGGGTTACACAGGTACTACGCTGTAGAGCAGACAGCAGGGACTGTCTGTAAATGGCAGGTTTAAATAGTCTCTCTGGCGCCACCCGCTGGACGCACGCGCGAACGGAGACCAGGAAGTCCGGGGCGCCTGTTTCTGGCAGGATCTCCATGACACATGGACTCTAATAGGCTTCCAATTTGGTAAACACCGGGCGCAGTGCTGTGCGTTCGCTGTTTACACAGTCGAATAAATCGCTTCCCTAACACTGACCCGCCTCTAAGCCAATCAGGTGCACCGGGTCTGGTTACCTGTCACCTGATTGGCTGAAGCGACAGGCACTGTGATTGGACGCCTACAGGCAGTCCCCGAGTTACGAACACCCGAGTTACGAACGACTCCTACTTACGAACGGCCTCAAATGCCGGCCACTTGTGCTCCACGCTGGTCCTGGATACCTTCAAACACCTCCGGACACATCCCACACTTCCGTACTACACCCCAGATGACATAACGAGCGCCTGGAATATCCCACATCCATGCACAGGCGGCAGGTACACTTACAAACACTTACGAATGCAGTGTTCCGACCGGAAGTTACACTTACAAATGCAGTGTTTCGACTTACGAACAAACCTACAGTCCTTATTGTGTTCGTAACTCGGGGACTCCCTGTATCAGGCGTCCAATCATAGCAGGAGAGGAAGGGAGAAGACATCGAGGACTCAGAGGAAGCGTGGAGGACAGCGCTGACCCGAGACAGGTGAGTGCCGGGCGGGGGCACACTGGCAGCATTTGATGGGGCAAACTGGTGGCAATTGAGGGGGCAAACTGGCGGCAATTGATGGGGCACACTGGCAGCAATTGATGGTTACAGTAGCTACGTTTGATGGCATAGTGGTGGAAATTTATGAGTACAGTGGCTGCGTTTGATGGCACAGTGGTGTTGTAATATTATATATGTGTATGTATTTTATATATTGTGTTATATGTATAGCACAGTGTATATGTGTCACATACATTCACAGTGGCTGCGTTTGATGGCACAGTGGCTGCGTTTGATGGCACAGTGGCTGCGCTTGATGGGCACAGTGGCTGTGTTTGATGGCACAGTGGCTGCATTTGATGGGCACAGTGGCTGAGTTTGGGCACAGTGGCTGCGTTTGATGGCACAGTGGCAGCAAATGATGGGCACAGTGGCTGTGGGCACAGTGGCTGCGTTTGATGGCACAGTGGCTGCGTTTTGATGGGCACAGTGGCTGCATTTAATGGGCACAGTGGTGGCAATTGTTGGGCACAGTGGCTGTGTTTGATAGGCACAATGGCTGCATTTGATGGGCACAGTGGCTGCGTTTAATGGCACAGTGGCTATGTTTGATGGGCACAGTGGCGGCAAATCATGGGCACAGTGGCTGCGTTTGATGGGCACAGTGGCTGCGTTTGATGGCACAGTGGCTGCGTTTGATGGGCACAGTGGCTGCTTTTGATGGCACAGTGGCGGCAAATGATGGGCACAGTGGCTGCGTTTGATGGGCACAGTGGCTGAGTTTGGGCACAGTGGCTGCGTTTGATGGCACAGTGGCAGCAAATGATGGGCACAGTGGCTGCGTTTGTTGGGCACAGTGGCTGCGTTTGATGGCACAGTGGCTGCGTTTTGATGGGCACAGTGGCTGCATTTAATGGGCACAGTGGTGGCAATTGTTGGGCACAGTGGCTGTGTTTGATGGGCACAATGGCTGCATTTGATGGGCACAGTGGCTGCGTTTAATGGCACAGTGGCTGCGTTTGATGGGCACAGTGGCTGCGTTTGATGGGCACAGTGGCTGCGTTTGATGGGCACAGTGGCTGCTTTTGATGGCACAGTGGCGGCAAATGATGGGCACAGTGGCTGCGTTTGATGGGCACAGTGGCTGAGTTTGGGCACAGTGGCTGCGTTTGATGGCACAGTGGCTGCGTTTTGATGGGCACAGTGGCTGCATTTAATGGGCACAGTGGTGGCAATTGTTGGGCACAGTGGCTGTGTTTGATGGGCACAATGGCTGCGTTTAATGGCACAGTGGCTGCGTTTGATGGGCACAGTGGCGGCAAATGATGGGCACAGTGGCTGCGTTTGATGGGCACAGTGGCTGCGTTTGATGGGCACAGTGGCTGCGTTTGATGGGCACAGTGGCTGCGTTTGATGGGCACAGTGGCTGCAATTGAAGGTTTTTTTTTTTCAGTTTGTTTGCACCCCCTCAAAAATTTTGAGCACCAGCCGCCACTGGTAGGGGGTCTGTGAGGTGGTGAATGGAACAGAACACAGTAGTGTGAGGGATGAGGACTGTCTGGCTACTGAGATGCTGCTTCGATGGGCTCCTCCTTTTCTGGACCCTGAAGAAGGAGGGTGTGAGGATTTGATTGACCTCACCGTCTCCATGTTGATCATACAGCTTCCATTTTTTGGGTACAAGATAAAGAATGGTTTTTCGGTGAGACTCATAAACTGCTGACTGTGTCTTATCTATGATTGGGTAATAACTGACAAACAGACTGAGAGTCCTTATCTTGTGGAAAGTCCCTGAACCTCCCGACCTGACCAGATATGATCATCATGTGTCATTAATCATTAAGGTCTCGGTGACATTGAGTTGTCTCCTTGTGATTGGTTCAAATATGATGCCTTAACCACACTTTTCGCCCCCTTCCTTCCCAGACCAATTTTCAGTGATCTCGCACATTTTCAATGAGAATTGCGCGGTCATGCTACGCTGTACCCAAATTACATTTTTATCATTTATTTGTTCACACAAATAGAGCTTTTTCTTTTGGTGGTATTTATTCGCGACTCCATTTTTTTATATTTTGTGATATAAGCGAAAAAAGAGCAGAAATTTGAAAACAAACAACAATATTTTCTAATTTCTATTTTTAAAGAAATCCAATAATATAGAATTTTGTCATAAATTTAAGCCAAAATGTATTCTGCTACATGTTTTTGGTAAAGAATCCTGTTAAGTGAATAATAATTGGTTTGTGTGATCATGTACATATGTGCGCAGGTGATCACAGACATATGTGCGCAGATGATCACGTGCAGATGTGCGCAGATGATCATGTACAGATGTGTGCAGGTGATCATGTGCAGATGTGCGCAGATGATCACAGACATACGTGCGCAGATGATCACGTGCAGATGTGCGCAGATGATCATGTACAGATGTGCGCAGGTGATCATGTACAGATGTGTGCAGATGATCACAGACATATGTGCGCAGATGATCATATACAGATGTGTGCAGGTGATCATGTACAGATGTGCGCAGATGATCATGTGCAGATGTACTCAGATGATCATGTGCAGATGTGCGCAGATGATCACAGACATATGTGTGCAGATAATCATATACAGATGTGCGCAGGTGATCATGTACAGATGTACTCAGATGATCATGTGCAGATGTGCGCAGGTGATTATGTACAGATGTGCGCAGATGATCATGTACAGATGTGCACAGATGATCGTGCGCAGGTGATCATGTGCAGATGTGCGCAGATGATCACGTGCAGATGTGCGCAGGTGATCACGTGCAGATGTGCGCAGGTGATCATGTACAGATGTGCGCAGGTGATCACGTGCAGATGGTCACGTGCAGATGTGCGCAGGTGATCACGTGCAGATGTGCGCAGGTGATCATGTACAGATGTGCGCAGATGATCATATACAGATGTGCGCAGGTGATCATGTGCAGATGTGCGCAGATGATCACAGACATATGTGTGCAGATGATCACAGACATATGTGTGCAGGTGATCATGTACAGATGTGCGCAGGTGATCATTTACAGATGTGTGCAGATGATCATATACAGATGTGCGCAGATGATCACAGACATATGTGTGCAGATGATCATATACAGATGTGTGCAGGTGATCATGTGCAGATGTGTGCAGATGATCATATACAGATGTGCGCAGATGATCACAGACATATGTGTGCAGATGATCACAGACATATGTGTGCAGATGATCATATACAGATGTGTGCAGGTGATCATGTACAGATGTGCGCAGATGATCATGTGCAGATGTGCGCAGATGATCACAGACATATGTGTGCAGGTGATCATGTGCAGATGTGTGCAGGTAATCATGTACAGATGTGCGCAGATGATCATATACAGATATGCGCAGATGATCATTGGGACATGTGATTTTACTGGGACATATGTGGGGGACAGGTGTTTTTACTGTTTGGGGACATGTGTGTGGGGACACTATTTTGGGGACTTGTGTGATTACATTGTGTGGGGACATGTGTGGGGACACTATTTTGGGGACATGTGTGTGGGGACACTGGGCCGGTAATCAGTGTGTAAAAAGCAGCTCATACTTACTGATCATCGGCCGGCTGCAGCGGTTCACTCTCCTCTCCTCACTGACAACTTCTGTGTGAGGAGAGGAGAGCCGATCGCCTAGCAACCGCCTCTCTATTTACATCACATGACGGCTGTGATTGGACACGGCCGTCATGTGATCAGGAGCGGCAATCACAGAGCCCCCCTGCCGATCAAAGATGCGCTGTGTCCAGGTGACACGAGCGCTCTGGGATCGCGCCGCTGCGGGGGCACGCGCACGTGCGATTCCCCTCCTTCTGAGTGACGTTCCTTAACATTCACTCAGAGGGAGGAAGCGCCCACCCACCTGTACATGTGCAGTGGCCGGGTGGGACGTAATTAAAGATGATGTGCTGTAACTTACTATATATGCTGTGGAGAAATGAAGACACTTTGAGTGTGCTGTGCTGTGGTAGCCGGTGTGTGTGCTTTGGTAGCCGGTGTGTGTGCTGTGGTAGCCGGTGTGTGCTGTGGTAGCCGGTGTGTGTGCTGTGGTAGCCGGCGTGTGTGCTTTGGTAGCCGGTGTGTGTGCTGTGGTAGCTGGTGTGTGTGCTGTGGTAGCCGGTGTGTGTGCTGTGGTAGCCGGTGTGTGTGCTGTGGTAGCCGGTGTGTGCTGTGGTAGCCGGTGTGTGCTGTGGTAGCCGGTGTGTGTGCTGTGGTAGCCGGTGTGTGCTGTGGTAGCCGGTGTGTGTGTTGTGGTAGCCGGTGTGTGTGCTGTGGTAGCCGGTGTGTGTGCTGTGGTAGCCGGTGTGTGTGCTTTGGTAGCCGGTGTGTGTGCTGTGGTAGCCGGTGTGTGCTGTGGTAGCCGGTGTGTGTGTTGTGGTAGCCGGTGTGTGTGCTTTGGTAGCCGGTGTGTGTGCTGTGGTAGCTGGTGTGTGTGCTGTGGTAGCCGGTGTGTGCTGTGGTAGCCGGTGTGTGCTGTGGTAGCCGGTGTGTGTGCTGTGGTAGCCGGTGTGTGTGCTGTGGTAGCCGGTGTGTGCTGTGGTAGCCGGTGTGTGTGTTGTGGTAGCCGGTGTGTGTGCTGTGGTAGCCGGTGTGTGTGCTGTGGTAGCCGGTGTGTGTGTTGTGGTAGCCGGTGTGTGTGCTGTGGTAGCCGGTGTGTGTGCTGTGGTAGCCGGTGTGTGTGCTGTGGTAGCCGGTGTGTGTGCTGTGGTAGCCGGTGTGTGTGCTGTGGTAGCCGGTGTGTGCTGTGGTAGCCGGTGTGTGTGCTGTGGTAGCCGGTGTGTGTGCTGTGGTAGCCGGTGTGTGTGCTGTGGTAGCCGGTGTGTGCTGTGGTAGCCGGTGTGTGTGCTTTGGTAGCCGGTGTGTGTGCTGTGATAGCCGGTGTGTGCTTTGGTAGCCGGTGTGTGTGCTGTGATAGCCGGTGTGTGTGCTTTGGTAGCCGGTGTGTGTGCTGTGATAGCCGGTGTGTGTGCTGTGATAGCCGGTGTGTGTGCTTTGGTAGCCGGTGTGTGTGCTTTGGTAGCCGGTGTGTGTGCTGTGGTAGCCGGTGTGTGTGCTGTGGTAGCCGGTGTGTGTGCTTTGGTAGCCGGTGTGTGTGCTGTGGTAGCCGGTGTGTGTGCTGTGGTAGCCGGTGTGTGTGTTGTGGTAGCCGGTGTGTGTGCTTTGGTAGCCGGTGTGTGTGCTGTGGTAGCCGGTGTGTGTGCTGTGGTAGCCGGTGTGTGCTGTGGTAGCCGGTGTGTGTGCTGTGATAGCCGGTGTGTGTGCTGTGGTAGCCAATGTGTGTGCTGTGGTAGCCGGTGTGTGTGCTGTGGTAGCCGGTGTGTGTGCTGTGGTAGCCGGTGTGTGTGCTGTGGTAGCCGGTGTGTGTGCTGTGATAGCCGGTGTGTGTGCTGTGGTAGCCAATGTGTGTGCTGTGGTAGCCGGTGTGTGTAGGGTTGCCACCTTTTCTTCAAGCCAAACCCGAACTCTTTAGCCACCTGGGACACCTTTGGGTGCCCCAAGGAGAGTCGTAATGCGGTGCGCATTGCATGCCGCAGTAAACAGCCGGTGTGGCCAAATTGCTCTTGCTGACATCATCGCCCTGCCCCCCAGTGATGTCGAACCTGCCCACAGCTCCGGGGTGGCAACAGATTTGTGTGTGACTACCTTGGTCATTTGGGGAGCCACAGGCTGGTCTGAATAATGTGCCCGGGTTTCAGTCCTCCTGAAACCTGGACACATGATTCAAAACCCGGAATGTCCGGGTGAATCCCAGACAGGTGGCAACCCTAGGTGTGTGTGCTGTGGTAGCCGATGTGTGTGCTGTGGTAGCCGGTGTGTGTGCTGTGGTAGCCGGTGTGTGTGCTGTGGTAGCCGGTGTGTGTGCTTTGGTAGCCGGTGTGTGCTGTGGTAGCCGGTGTGTGTGCTTTGGTAGCCGGTGTGTGTGTTGTGGTAGCCGGTGTGTGTGCTGTGGTAGCCGGTGTGTGTGCTGTGGTAGCCGTTGTGTGTGCGCTGTGGTAGCCGGTGTGTGCACCGCATACTAGCTCATTATGAAATACTTACCTTAGAACTAGGCGTCGGTAACTCTGGTTCACGCCGAGGTAGCTGACAAGTGTTGTGGAATTCCTAGGCTGTTTGCAGAGCACACAGCCTATAATTCCTGTGCTATCTAAGCACACATCAGATTTCATCTTTTTGCAATAATGCTATCTTTAGCCTAAGTTTGCTAAAATCCACTCACCGTTCATTCCCATTCATCCAAGAAAGGCAGCACCACAAAAGCTTATCTTCTCATCAGGCCATTCCAGCAAAGACTGAGTAGCCGACGCCTAATCATAGGCTTTTATTAAACTCAAAAGATCTCACACAGGAGGTGATTGGCTGCAGCAACCAATCCCCTCCCCCATGGGCGGGAACCTCACAGGATGTTCCTTCCTCACAGGAAAATTACAATACCTGGACATTCCTTCCAACAGGAGATGTCATACATGAATACAATAACGTAGGGTGGCTAAAGTTACCGTTGATAGGAATTCTTATTCTGCGCTATTCCATAGAATAACGCATATTAAGATTATACTATTATTGAATGGGGGAGGGAGGCTATCTGCAGATGCGCACTACAAATTCCAACCAATGTTGATCAGACACAGCAGAGACAAGAGTACGCATCTGCTCATAACCAATGATGTTGTTGCAGAGCGAGCATATCCCCCCCTCAACGATCGTCCGTGCTAATGCACAGAGGGCCCCCCGTCGGTGGACATATCCGCACCCTGCAAACATCACACTCCAACCTCAAGACGTTTTCCCCTATCAGACGGGATTCAACCAGCCTCAGACTACCCCAATCAGCTCTTTTAGAGCGGGTTGCGGAAGTACTAACACTGGGTGACACTATGACAATACATATTAAATACATCTCCATAAAAATCTCCACAACAACAAGTTGCCTCGGCGTGTCTTCCGGGTATCGCGGCTCCAGCGCTGTGAGTGGCTGAAGCCGCGATGTCGTCACTCCCATGCATGCGCCCGGGAGACTTTTTTCCGGCAAGGTCCGACTTCTGCCGGGCCTTCAGCCGAGAATCCCCTGTGCGCATGCGCCGCTGCAGTCAGCGGCTCATTGCGAAGGGAATATCTCCTAAACCGTAAAGGTTTAGGAGATTTTTTTTTACCTACAGGGAAGCCTTATTTTAGGCCTTATTATAGGCTCCCCCGGAGGTAAAAGTGAATAAAATGACTATACAAACGCTTTAAATGTTGTTTGTAATTCATGAGTTAAAGTAATAAAGTTGATGTATTTTGCTGCAAACTGCTATAAAGTGTTATTATATGATGTACATACAGACCGTGTTCCTGGCTGCACGCTTCTCTGTTTGCCAAGAACATGAGAGATAAGGCACCTCAGCGAAGGTTCAAAGGGCGACTCAGTTCCAGACTTTCCAAATAGGAGAGTTAAATGTTTGTTGTGCTATAAAAAATAAAATAAATAAAAAGTTGATTTAGACCCAGTTGAGGGACAAGGTTGGGCTGGCGGTGAGCCAAAAGTTTGATTTATACCAGGAGGTGGATGGACTGTTTGTTTTCTTTGTTTCCCATCCTGAAAATTTTCATTTATCCCTTGGAACAGTAAAGACTCTTCACTTTTACCGACTCAGCCGGCTGGTGATCCCCGGGCTCCCCGAGGTAGATAGATATAGGTACTGGCTGGTGATCCCCGGGCTCCCCGAGATAGATAGATATAGGTATTGGCTGGTGACCCCCGGGCTCCCCGAGATAGATAGATATTGGTGCTGGCTGGTGATCCCCGGGCTCCCCGAGATAGATAGATACAGATACTGGCTGGTGATCCCCGGTCTCCCCGAGATAGATAGATACAGATACTGGCTGGTGATCCCCGGGCTAGCCGAGATAGATACAGGTACTGGCTGGTGATCCCCGGGCTCCCCGAGGTAGATAGATATAGATGCTGGCTGGTGATCCCCGGGCTCCCCGAGATAGATAGATATACGTACTGGCTGGTGATCCCCGGGCTCCCCGAGATAGATAGATATAGGTGCTGGCTGGTGATCCCCGGGCTCACCGAGATAGATAGATATAGGTGCTGGCTGGTGATCGCTGGGCTCCCCGAGATAGAGGGATATAGGTGCCGGCTGGTGATCCCCGGGCTCCCTGAGATAGATAGATATAGGTGCTGGCTGGTGACCCCCGGGATCCCCGAGATAGAGGGATATAGGTGCCAGCTGGTGATCCCCGGGCTCCCTGAGATAGATAGATACAGGTACTGGCTGGTGACCCTGGGCTCCCCGAGATAGATAGATATAGGTACTGGCTGGTGATCCCCGGGCTCCCCGAGATAGATAGATATAGGTACTGGCTGGTGACCCCTGGGCTCTCCCAGATAGATAGATATAGGTACTGGCTGGTGACCCCCGGGCTCCCCGAGATAGAGGGATATAGGTGCTGGCTGGTGATCCCCGGGCTCCCCGAGATAGATAGATATAGGTACTGGCTGGTGATCCCCGGGCTCCCCGAGATAGATAGATATAGGTGCTGGCTGGTGATCCCCGGGCTCCCCGAGATAGATAGATATAGGTGCTGGCTGGTGATCCCCGGGCTCCCCGAGATAGATAGATATAGGTGCTGGCTGGTGATCCCCGGGCTCCCCGAGATAGATAGATATAGGTGCTGGCTGGTGATCCCCGGGCTCTCCCAGATAGATAGATAGATATAGGTACTGGCTGGTGATCCCCGGGCTCCCCGAGATAGATAGATATAGGTACTGGCTGGTGATCCCCGGGTTCCCCGAGATAGATATAGGTGCTGGCTGGTGATCCCCGGGCTCCCCGAGATAGATAGATATAGGTGCTGGCTGGTGATCCCCGGGCTCCCCGAGATAGATATAGGTGCTGGCTGGTGATCCCCGGGCTCCCCGAGGTAGATAGATATAGGTGCTGGCTGGTGATCCCCAGGCTCCCCGAGATAGATAGATATAGGTACTGGCCGGTGATTCCCGGGCTCCCCGAGATAGATAGATATAGGTGCTGGCTGGTGACCCCCGGGCTCCCCGAGATAGATAGATATAGGTGCTGGCTGGTGACCCCCGGGCTCCCTGAGATAGATAGATATAGGTGCTGGCTGGTGATCCCCGGGCTCCCCGAGATAGATATAGGTGCTGGCTGGTGACCCCCGGGCTCCCCGAGATAGATAGATATAGGTGCTGGCTGGTGATCCCCGGGCTCACCGAGATAGATAGATATAGGTGCTGGCTGGTGATCCCCGGGCTCCCTGAGATAGAGGGATATAGGTGCCGGCTGGTGATCCCCAGGCTCCCTGAGATAGATAGATATAGGTGCTGGCTGGTGACCCCCGGACTCCCCGAGAGAGAGGGATATAGGTGCCGGCTGGTGATCCCCGGGCTCCCTGAGATAGATAGATACAGGTACTGGCTGGTGATCCTCGGGCTCCCCGAGGTAGATAGATATAGGTGCTGGCTGGTGATCCCCAGGCTCCCCGAGATAGATAGATATAGGTGCTGGCTGGTGACCCCCGGGCTCCCCGAGATAGATAGATATAGGTGCTGGCTGGTGATCCCCGGGCTCGCCGAGATAGATAGATATAGGTCCTGGCTGGTGATCCCCGGGCTCCCCGAGATAGAGGGATATAGGTGCCGGCTGGTGATCCCCGGGCTCCCTGAGATAGATAGATATAGGTACTGGCTGGTGACCCAGGGCTCCCCGAGATAGATAGATATAGGTGCTGGCTGGTGATCCCCGGGCTCCCTGAGATAGATAGATATAGGTACTGGCTGGTGATCCCCGGGCTCTCCCAGATAGATAGATAGATATAGGTACTGGCTGGTGATCCCCGGGCTCCCTGAGATAGATAGATATAGGTACTGGCTGGTGATCCCGGGCTCCCCGAGATAGATAGATATAGGTACTGGCTGGTGATCCCCGGGTTCCCCGAGATAGATATAGGTGCTGGCTGGTGATCCCCGGGCTCCCCGAGGTAGATAGATATAGGTGCTGGCTGGTGATCCCCAGGCTCCCCGAGATAGATAGATATAGGTACTGGCCGGTGATTCCCGGGCTCCCCGAGATAGATAGATATAGGTGCTGGCTGGTGACCCCCGGGCTCCCCGAGATAGATAGATATAGGTGCTGGCTGGTGACCCCCGGGCTCCCTGAGATAGATAGATATAGGTGCTGGCTGGTGATCCCCGGGCTCCCCGAGATAGATATAGGTGCTGGCTGGTGACCCCCGGGCTCCCCGAGATAGATAGATATAGGTGCTGGCTGGTGATCCCCGGGCTCACCGAGATAGATAGATATAGGTGCTGGCTGGTGATCCCCGGGCTCCCTGAGATAGAGGGATATAGGTGCCGGCTGGTGATCCCCAGGCTCCCTGAGATAGATAGATATAGGTGCTGGCTGGTGACCCCCGGACTCCCCGAGAGAGAGGGATATAGGTGCCGGCTGGTGATCCCCGGGCTCCCTGAGATAGATAGATACAGGTACTGGCTGGTGATCCTCGGGCTCCCCGAGGTAGATAGATATAGGTGCTGGCTGGTGATCCCCAGGCTCCCCGAGATAGATAGATATAGGTGCTGGCTGGTGACCCCCGGGCTCCCCGAGATAGATAGATATAGGTGCTGGCTGGTGATCCCCGGGCTCGCCGAGATAGATAGATATAGGTTCTGGCTGGTGATCCCCGGGCTCCCCGAGATAGAGGGATATAGGTGCCGGCTGGTGATCCCCGGGCTCCCTGAGATAGATAGATATAGGTACTGGCTGGTGACCCAGGGCTCCCCGAGATAGATAGATATAGGTGCTGGCTGGTGATCCCCGGGCTCCCTGAGATAGATAGATATAGGTACTGGCTGGTGATCCCCGGGCTCTCCCAGATAGATAGATATAGGTACTGGCTGGTGATCCCCGGGCTCCCTGAGATAGATAGATATAGGTACTGGCTGGTGATCCCGGGCTCCCCGAGATAGATAGATATAGGTACTGGCTGGTGACCCCGGGCTCCCCGAGATAGATAGATATAGGTACTGGCTGGTGATCCCCGGGCTCCCCGAGATAGATAGATATAGGTGCTGGCTGGTGACCCCCAGGCTCCCCGAGATAGATAGATATTGGTGCTGGCTGGTGATCCCCGGGCTCTCCCAGATAGACAGATAGATATAGGTACTGGCTGGTGACCCCCGGGCTCCCCGAGATAGATAGATATAGGCGCTGGCTGGTGACCCCCGGGCTCCCCGAGATAGATAGATATTGGTGCTGGCTGCTGACCCCTGGGCTCCCCGAGATAGATAGATATAGGTGCTGGCTGGTGATCCCCGGGCTCCCTGAGATAGATAGATATAGGTGCTGGCTGGTGACCCCCGGGCTCCCCGAGATAGATAGATATAGGTACTGGCTGGTGATCCCCGGGCTCCCCAAGATAGATAGATATAGGTGCTGGCTGGTGACCCCCGGGCTCCCCGAGATAGATAGATATAGGTGCTGGCTGGTGACCCCCGGGCTCCCCGAGATAGATAGATATAGGCGCTGGCTGGTGACCCCCGGGCTCCCCGAGATAGATAGATATTGGTGCTGGCTGCTGACCCCTGGGCTCCCCGAGATAGATAGATATAGGTGCTGGCTGGTGATCCCCGGGCTCCCTGAGATAGATAGATATAGGTGCTGGCTGGTGACCCCCGGGCTCCCCGAGATAGATAGATATAGGTGCTGGCTGGTGATCCCCGGGCTCCCCGAGATAGATAGATATAGGTGCTGGCTGGTGATCCTCGGGCTCCCCGAGATAGATAGATATAGGCGCTGGCTGGTGACCCCCGGGCTCCCCGAGATAGATAGATATTGGTGCTGGCTGCTGACCCCTGGGCTCCCCGAGATAGATAGATATAGGTGCTGGCTGGTGATCCCCGGGCTCCCTGAGATAGATAGATATAGGTGCTGGCTGGTGACCCCCGGGCTCCCAGAGATAGATAGATATAGGTACTGGCTGGTGATCCCCGGGTTCCCCGAGATAGATAGATATAGGTGCTGGCTGGTGACCCCCGGGCTCCCCGAGATAGATAGATATAGGTGCTGGCTGGTGATCCCGGGCTCCCCGAGATAGATAGATATAGGTGCTGGCTGGTGATCCCCGGGCTCTCCCAGATAGACAGATAGATATAGGTACTGGCTGGTGACCCCCGGGCTCCCTGAGATAGATAGATATAGGTACTGGCTGGTGATCCCCGGGCTCCCCGAGATAGATAGATATAGGTGCTGGCTGGTGATCCCGGGCTCCCCGAGATAGGTAGATAAAGATATTGGCTGGTGATCCCCGGGCTCCCCGATATAGATAGATATAGGTACTGGCTGGTGACCCCCGGGCTCCCCGAGATAGATAGATATAGGTACTGGCTGGTGATCCCCGGGCTCCCCGAGATAGATAGATATAGGTGCTGGCTGGCAGGATTGTAGATGGTATGTATGGATCCAGGGAAACAATTAGAAATCACGGGGCCCTGTACAGACCTGACGCCCCCCCCCCACCCCCCAGGGGAAAATATCAAAACAATAATGTATATATTCCCCCAACTCCCAGCACAAATATTTGCCCCCCCCAATCCGGCCCCCAGCTCAAATCCCACCCCAATTCCCCCTCCCAGCACAAATCTTTGCCCCCCCCAATCCCGCCCGCCGGCTCAAATCCCACCCCAATTCCCCCTCCTAGCAGAAATCTCCCTCACCCTAAAAAAAATCACCTGCCTAGCACACATCCCCTTTCTTATCAAACTTTCTATCCTAGCACAAATCTCCAATCCCTCCTATTAGCCCGAATCCCCCCCCCCCGCACCCCCCCTCCTAGCACAAATCTTATCCCCCAAATTCCCCCTGTCAGCACAAATCCCTCCAATCTCTCCTATTAGCCCAAATCCCACTTTCCAGCACAGATAACCACCCATCCCCCTTCCTCCACAAACATCCCAAGCGCAAGCTTATATTCCCCCCTCCCCCAACTTATGGGGGTGGGGGAACCACTACAAAGCCAGAGGGAGGTACACTGTTGTTGTGCCCTCACCTCGTGTCAGAAGAGCGATCGTCTATACAGCACATGAGACAGGATCGCTCTCAGATCGCATTGCACTGTACACACACATCGTTTGATTACCGCCCCCCCCCCATCCACATTTCCTGCAGAGATGAGCAGTTCTTGCATAGGTGTGCACCCCAAAGCTCAAACATATATACGTATGTCTGCATGTGTATATATATATATATATATATATATATATATATATTGTGACAGCAGGAAGGTAAAGTCACCTGGTTGCATCCAGGGGGGTAGATATATTTCTCCCAGATTCAGGCTTTATGCCGACTTATACAACTAGGGAGTTGATGAAGCCCAGCTGAGGCTAGTGGGCTCATGAATGACTCATACCTCTAGGGAGAGTGCTGGGCGTCGTGAGGCAGGGAGTTGATGAGACCAGCTGAAGCTTGTCAGCTCATTTAGGCCTCTATAAGAACTCCCAGATTCATTAGGTGTTAGCTCATGCCTGGAACCAGACCTGTGTGGACTGTCTAGGGAGAGTGAACCCCTGTGCGGTGAGGCAAAGCCTGTGTGGCTATTTGTTTGGACTTTTACTAAACCAGGGACTTAGGGACTAGGACAGCACCAGGCTGATCCCAGTTGTTAGTTTAGGAAACCTGCATGTTTAGTCAGAGGTCAAACTGACCAGGATTTATTTTGTTTATGTTTCTTTTTGGCTTTGCTGTGTTTTTGTCACTGTACATAGAGAAATAAACCGCACCTTTTGATTTTGAAAACCACAACCTCCGTCTGCTGGCCCTGTTTTTGTGTGGGGAGCCCAACCAGGGGGTCACACACACCCGCTACCGAGTTAACCCCCTCACAGTTGGTGGAGAACCAGTGGCAGTTTTTTTTAAGCCAGCATGGAGGAGATACTGAAACAGCTGGCTCTAGCAAATGCCAATCAACAGCAGACAAATGCAGGTTTGCAAAGGAGCCTTGCAGCCCAGCAGCAAGCTCATCAACAAGCCCAGCAGCAATCTGAGGCCCGCTTCATAGACCTGTTACAGAAGCAAGAGCAGAGACTACAACAAATGGAAGCAGTAATGCAGCAACGTCCGCAGACCAGTGAGGAAAGCCGTCCCACTAATACCGCGTCCTTTGGGGTGAGTCGTTTATTGACAAAAATGACTGGAGAGGATGATCCAGAGGTATTTTTGACCACATTTGAAAGGACTGCTGAAAGAGAAAAGTGGCCTGAGGAGCAGTGGGCTGGACTGGTGGCTCCTCTGTTAACTGGTGAATCGCAGAAGGCTTACTATGACCTAGAGCCTGACCAAGCAAAAGACTATGTGATGCTAAAAGCTGAAATATTGGCAAGGCTGGGTGTCACCCTGGCTGTCCGGGCTCAGCGTGTGCATAACTGGACTTTCCAGCTTGGAAAACCCCCCAGGTCTCAAATGTATGATCTCATTCACCTGAGCAGGAAGTGGCTACAGCCAGAGACTTTGTCCGCACCAGAGATTGTGGAACGTGTTGTAATGGATCGGTTTTTGAGAGCTCTTCCTACTGCCATCCAAAAGTGGGTAAGCCATGGAGACCCAGAGACGGCCGGTGGTCTTGTGGATCGTGTAGAGAAATACTTGGCTACAGAGAACCTGACGGCCTCTTCCAGAGACTCTCGGACTTTCCACCCTAAGACCAGACCATCCCCAGGGGCGGATAAGAGGATTCCAAGGGGTGAGGGTGGAGAGAGTGAGAGGGTGGGAGCTCTACCCAAAGTTTGGCGAGAACAGCCTGGGAAGGCAGGGGCTCAAGAGGCAGCCAAATGGATTGTTTGCTACCGCTGCCGGCAAGCGGGACATATTGCAGCAAATTGCCCGGTTGTGGAGGAACCCATGCAATGTGACTTTCTGATGGACAGACGTCAGTCGCTGTGTGCGACAGTCGCATGCACTGCCATTCGGGGAACTGAGAAACATTTATGCAAAATGTGTATTAATGGTAGAAATGTTGTGGTATTACTGGATTCAGGTAGCCTTGTGACCCTGATAAAGGCTGAATTAGTTAAAACAGAGGTCTCTGGGAATAGCAAGGTAGCTGTTATTTGTGTGCATGGGGACACCCGAGAGTATCCAGTGACTACAGTGTGTTTCGAGACCCCCAAAGGTACCCTCTCTCATCCAGTGGGGTTAGTATCTCAATTACCGCATGATGCCATTGTGGGAAGGGATTTTCCGAAGTTCTGGGAACTGTGGGATGATCCTGAGCCCCCCACTGGTGCCCCTATGTACCAGGAATGTGATAGCCAGAACTCCTCTGAGAGTGGTGAGGACTCTCCAGAATTTCCCTTGTCAGTATTTGCAGGGGAGACTCAAGAAACTGGAGAGGAGCCCACCTCCTCAGACGAAAACCTACCGTCTGTGGAGTTTTCTGATCTGGAGGTTCACAGGGAAAATTTTGCCACAGAACAGTTAAAAGACCCCGCCCTAATAAAGGCACGGGAAAACGTAGTGGAAATAGATGGCGAGTTAGTGAACCCAGATAATACCTGCACTTACCCATACTTCAGCGTAGAGAAGGACCTACTGTATCGGGTGGCAAAAAGGGCAGAAGAAACCGTTGAGCAGCTTGTGGTGCCCAAACCTTACAGGAAGTTGGTGTTGGAGTTGGCCCATGGGCACATTCTTGGAGGTCATCTGGGGACAGAGAAAACCCGAGAGAGGGTATTACAGAGATTCTATTGGCCTGGGGTGATGAAGGACATAGAAAATTATTGTTCCTCCTGCCCTGTGTGTCAGAGGTCGGCCCCGATGCCACATTTCCGTAGCCCGCTGGTCCCTCTACCCATCATTGAGGTCCCGTTTGAGAGAATCGCAATGGATTTGGTAGGTCCTATAATCAAGTCCGCTAGGGGGCACCAGTACATATTGGTTATAATGGACTATGCCACCCGTTATCCAGAAGCGATCCCTCTCAGAAATACCTCGGCCAAAACCATAGCCAAAGAGCTATCTCTTGTTTTTAGCCGGGTGGGTATTTGTAAAGAACTGCTTACGGACCAAGGTACACCCTTTATGTCCCGGGTTATGAAAGAGCTGTGTAAATTGTTCAAAGTGACGCAATTGCGTACATCTGTGTATCACCCCCAAACCGATGGGCTGGTTGAAAGATTCAACAAAACCCTAAAACAAATGTTGAAGAAAGTGGTGGATAGAGATGGAAAGGATTGGGACTGTCTACTTCCTTATTTGATGTTTGCTATTAGGGAGGTGCCCCAATCCTCTACGGGATTCTCCCCCTTTGAGTTACTGTATGGGAGACACCCAAGAGGGCTGTTGGATATTGCCAAGGAAACTTGGGAAAGTGAGAGTTCTCCCCACAGGAGTGTGATTGAGCATGTCGCCCTGATGCAAGATCGAATTGCACAGGTAATGCCCATCGTGAAGGAACATTTGGCCCAAGCGCAGTTGGCACAGCAGAGAGTGTACAACCGTGGAGCAAAGACCCGTACCTTTTCCCCGGGGGATAGGATATTGGTACTTGTCCCTACGGTTGAAAGTAAATTCCTTGCCAAATGGCAAGGCCCCTACGAGATAATGGAAAAAGTGAGCGAAGTGAATTACAAGGTCAGACAACCAGGAAGGCGAAAGCCCGAACAGATATATCACGTTAATCTGTTGAAAGCCTGGAGGGATAGAGAGTCCCTAGTCGCAGAAACTTGGTCACCAGCTCAAACTGGTTGCGTGATTCCGGAGGTTGGAATAGCAGCCACCTTGTCACAACCCCAACAACAGGAGGTTAAGGAGTTTGTGCTTCGCAACAAGGAGGTGTTCTCTGAGCTGCCGGGACAAACATCTGGGGTAGAGCATGATATTATTACCCCGCCCGGTGAAAGGGTGAAGTTAAAACCCTATCGGATCCCAGAGGCCCGACGGGAGGCAATACGGGAGGAAGTACAGAAAATGCTGAACTTAGGGGTGATAGAGGAGTCCCAAAGTGATTGGTCTAGTCCCATTGTGTTGGTGCCTAAACCGGATGGGAGCTGGCGATTTTGTAACGATTTTCGTCAGTTGAACAAAGTTACAAAATTTGACACCTACCCCATGCCACGTATAGATGAGTTGATCGACCGGCTGGGAACAGCCCGATACATGACGACTCTTGACCTCACAAAAGGGTATTGGCAAATTCCCCTGGCCAAGTCGGCCAAAGAGAAAACCGCATTTGTAACCCCAGACGGGGCGTTCCAATATAAGAGAATGCCGTTCGGGTTACAGAATGCGCCGGCCACATTCCAGCGGAAAATGGACCAGATACTGAGGCCCCATCGGAAGTATGCTGCGGCTTACCTGGATGACGTAATTGTCCATAGCACAGATTGGGCCTCACATCTGCCAAAAGTGCAAGCAGTCCTAGACTCTATCCGGGAAGCGGGGTTTACGGCTAACCCCAAGAAGTGTACCATTGGGCAGGAGGAGGCCAAATATCTTGGGTACACCATTGGCAGGGGAGTAATAAAACCCCAACTCAACAAAGTCGAGGCCATCCAGAGTTGGCCACGTCCCAACAGCAAGAAGCAGGTACGAGCCTTTCTGGGAATCGCGGGTTATTATCGGCGCTTCATTCCCCACTTTGCTTCTAAGGCTGTGCCCCTAACCAACCTGACGAAAGGGAAAGGGTCGGTCATGATTAAATGGACCCCCGAGGCGGAGGCAGCATTCCAATTCTTGAAACAAGCCTTATGTAGCCAGCCAGTGTTGTACTCACCCGACTTCTCTAAAGACTTTGTCGTACAAAGTGATGCGTCAGATGTGGGGTTAGGAGCAGTATTGTCCCAGGTCTGGAACGGGGAAGAGCACCCAGTCATTTACCTCAGCAGGAAGTTGAAGTCCCATGAGGTAAATTACGCCACGGTTGAAAAGGAGTGTTTAGCGGTGAAGTGGTCTCTAGATTCCCTTCGGTACTATCTGCTAGGTAGGCACTTTGACATGGTTACGGATCACGCTCCGTTAAAGTGGATGGCTCAAAACAAGGAGACAAATAGAAGAGTGAATAGGTGGTTCCTGGCCCTACAGGAATTCAACTTCACAGTAAAGCATCGCCCTGGCGTTCAAATGGGGAATGTGGATGCTTTGTCTCGAGTACATGAATGCCTGATTGCTGGTGTTCCAACCCCAAGGTTAAAACAAGAGGGGGGGTATGTGACAGCAGGAAGGTAAAGTCACCTGGTTGCATCCAGGGGGGTAGATATATTTCTCCCAGATTCAGGCTTTATGCCGACTTATACAACTAGGGAGTTGATGAAGCCCAGCTGAGGCTAGTGGGCTCATGAATGACTCATACCTCTAGGGAGAGTGCTGGGCGTCGTGAGGCAGGGAGTTGATGAGACCAGCTGAAGCTTGTCAGCTCATTTAGGCCTCTATAAGAACTCCCAGATTCATTAGGTGTTAGCTCATGCCTGGAACCAGACCTGTGTGGACTGTCTAGGGAGAGTGAACCCCTGTGCGGTGAGGCAAAGCCTGTGTGGCTATTTGTTTGGACTTTTACTAAACCAGGGACTTAGGGACTAGGACAGCACCAGGCTGATCCCAGTTGTTAGTTTAGGAAACCTGCATGTTTAGTCAGAGGTCAAACTGACCAGGATTTATTTTGTTTATGTTTCTTTTTGGCTTTGCTGTGTTTTTGTCACTGTACATAGAGAAATAAACCGCACCTTTTGATTTTGAAAACCACAACCTCCGTCTGCTGGCCCTGTTTTTGTGTGGGGAGCCCAACCAGGGGGTCACACACACCCGCTACCGAGTTAACCCCCTCACAGTTGGTGGAGAACCAGTGGCAGTTTTTTTTAAGCCAGCATGGAGGAGATACTGAAACAGCTGGCTCTAGCAAATGCCAATCAACAGCAGACAAATGCAGGTTTGCAAAGGAGCCTTGCAGCCCAGCAGCAAGCTCATCAACAAGCCCAGCAGCAATCTGAGGCCCGCTTCATAGACCTGTTACAGAAGCAAGAGCAGAGACTACAACAAATGGAAGCAGTAATGCAGCAACGTCCGCAGACCAGTGAGGAAAGCCGTCCCACTAATACCGCGTCCTTTGGGGTGAGTCGTTTATTGACAAAAATGACTGGAGAGGATGATCCAGAGGTATTTTTGACCACATTTGAAAGGACTGCTGAAAGAGAAAAGTGGCCTGAGGAGCAGTGGGCTGGACTGGTGGCTCCTCTGTTAACTGGTGAATCGCAGAAGGCTTACTATGACCTAGAGCCTGACCAAGCAAAAGACTATGTGATGCTAAAAGCTGAAATATTGGCAAGGCTGGGTGTCACCCTGGCTGTCCGGGCTCAGCGTGTGCATAACTGGACTTTCCAGCTTGGAAAACCCCCCAGGTCTCAAATGTATGATCTCATTCACCTGAGCAGGAAGTGGCTACAGCCAGAGACTTTGTCCGCACCAGAGATTGTGGAACGTGTTGTAATGGATCGGTTTTTGAGAGCTCTTCCTACTGCCATCCAAAAGTGGGTAAGCCATGGAGACCCAGAGACGGCCGGTGGTCTTGTGGATCGTGTAGAGAAATACTTGGCTACAGAGAACCTGACGGCCTCTTCCAGAGACTCTCGGACTTTCCACCCTAAGACCAGACCATCCCCAGGGGCGGATAAGAGGATTCCAAGGGGTGAGGGTGGAGAGAGTGAGAGGGTGGGAGCTCTACCCAAAGTTTGGCGAGAACAGCCTGGGAAGGCAGGGGCTCAAGAGGCAGCCAAATGGATTGTTTGCTACCGCTGCCGGCAAGCGGGACATATTGCAGCAAATTGCCCGGTTGTGGAGGAACCCATGCAATGTGACTTTCTGATGGACAGACGTCAGTCGCTGTGTGCGACAGTCGCATGCACTGCCATTCGGGGAACTGAGAAACATTTATGCAAAATGTGTATTAATGGTAGAAATGTTGTGGTATTACTGGATTCAGGTAGCCTTGTGACCCTGATAAAGGCTGAATTAGTTAAAACAGAGGTCTCTGGGAATAGCAAGGTAGCTGTTATTTGTGTGCATGGGGACACCCGAGAGTATCCAGTGACTACAGTGTGTTTCGAGACCCCCAAAGGTACCCTCTCTCATCCAGTGGGGTTAGTATCTCAATTACCGCATGATGCCATTGTGGGAAGGGATTTTCCGAAGTTCTGGGAACTGTGGGATGATCCTGAGCCCCCCACTGGTGCCCCTATGTACCAGGAATGTGATAGCCAGAACTCCTCTGAGAGTGGTGAGGACTCTCCAGAATTTCCCTTGTCAGTATTTGCAGGGGAGACTCAAGAAACTGGAGAGGAGCCCACCTCCTCAGACGAAAACCTACCGTCTGTGGAGTTTTCTGATCTGGAGGTTCACAGGGAAAATTTTGCCACAGAACAGTTAAAAGACCCCGCCCTAATAAAGGCACGGGAAAACGTAGTGGAAATAGATGGCGAGTTAGTGAACCCAGATAATACCTGCACTTACCCATACTTCAGCGTAGAGAAGGACCTACTGTATCGGGTGGCAAAAAGGGCAGAAGAAACCGTTGAGCAGCTTGTGGTGCCCAAACCTTACAGGAAGTTGGTGTTGGAGTTGGCCCATGGGCACATTCTTGGAGGTCATCTGGGGACAGAGAAAACCCGAGAGAGGGTATTACAGAGATTCTATTGGCCTGGGGTGATGAAGGACATAGAAAATTATTGTTCCTCCTGCCCTGTGTGTCAGAGGTCGGCCCCGATGCCACATTTCCGTAGCCCGCTGGTCCCTCTACCCATCATTGAGGTCCCGTTTGAGAGAATCGCAATGGATTTGGTAGGTCCTATAATCAAGTCCGCTAGGGGGCACCAGTACATATTGGTTATAATGGACTATGCCACCCGTTATCCAGAAGCGATCCCTCTCAGAAATACCTCGGCCAAAACCATAGCCAAAGAGCTATCTCTTGTTTTTAGCCGGGTGGGTATTTGTAAAGAACTGCTTACGGACCAAGGTACACCCTTTATGTCCCGGGTTATGAAAGAGCTGTGTAAATTGTTCAAAGTGACGCAATTGCGTACATCTGTGTATCACCCCCAAACCGATGGGCTGGTTGAAAGATTCAACAAAACCCTAAAACAAATGTTGAAGAAAGTGGTGGATAGAGATGGAAAGGATTGGGACTGTCTACTTCCTTATTTGATGTTTGCTATTAGGGAGGTGCCCCAATCCTCTACGGGATTCTCCCCCTTTGAGTTACTGTATGGGAGACACCCAAGAGGGCTGTTGGATATTGCCAAGGAAACTTGGGAAAGTGAGAGTTCTCCCCACAGGAGTGTGATTGAGCATGTCGCCCTGATGCAAGATCGAATTGCACAGGTAATGCCCATCGTGAAGGAACATTTGGCCCAAGCGCAGTTGGCACAGCAGAGAGTGTACAACCGTGGAGCAAAGACCCGTACCTTTTCCCCGGGGGATAGGATATTGGTACTTGTCCCTACGGTTGAAAGTAAATTCCTTGCCAAATGGCAAGGCCCCTACGAGATAATGGAAAAAGTGAGCGAAGTGAATTACAAGGTCAGACAACCAGGAAGGCGAAAGCCCGAACAGATATATCACGTTAATCTGTTGAAAGCCTGGAGGGATAGAGAGTCCCTAGTCGCAGAAACTTGGTCACCAGCTCAAACTGGTTGCGTGATTCCGGAGGTTGGAATAGCAGCCACCTTGTCACAACCCCAACAACAGGAGGTTAAGGAGTTTGTGCTTCGCAACAAGGAGGTGTTCTCTGAGCTGCCGGGACAAACATCTGGGGTAGAGCATGATATTATTACCCCGCCCGGTGAAAGGGTGAAGTTAAAACCCTATCGGATCCCAGAGGCCCGACGGGAGGCAATACGGGAGGAAGTACAGAAAATGCTGAACTTAGGGGTGATAGAGGAGTCCCAAAGTGATTGGTCTAGTCCCATTGTGTTGGTGCCTAAACCGGATGGGAGCTGGCGATTTTGTAACGATTTTCGTCAGTTGAACAAAGTTACAAAATTTGACACCTACCCCATGCCACGTATAGATGAGTTGATCGACCGGCTGGGAACAGCCCGATACATGACGACTCTTGACCTCACAAAAGGGTATTGGCAAATTCCCCTGGCCAAGTCGGCCAAAGAGAAAACCGCATTTGTAACCCCAGACGGGGCGTTCCAATATAAGAGAATGCCGTTCGGGTTACAGAATGCGCCGGCCACATTCCAGCGGAAAATGGACCAGATACTGAGGCCCCATCGGAAGTATGCTGCGGCTTACCTGGATGACGTAATTGTCCATAGCACAGATTGGGCCTCACATCTGCCAAAAGTGCAAGCAGTCCTAGACTCTATCCGGGAAGCGGGGTTTACGGCTAACCCCAAGAAGTGTACCATTGGGCAGGAGGAGGCCAAATATCTTGGGTACACCATTGGCAGGGGAGTAATAAAACCCCAACTCAACAAAGTCGAGGCCATCCAGAGTTGGCCACGTCCCAACAGCAAGAAGCAGGTACGAGCCTTTCTGGGAATCGCGGGTTATTATCGGCGCTTCATTCCCCACTTTGCTTCTAAGGCTGTGCCCCTAACCAACCTGACGAAAGGGAAAGGGTCGGTCATGATTAAATGGACCCCCGAGGCGGAGGCAGCATTCCAATTCTTGAAACAAGCCTTATGTAGCCAGCCAGTGTTGTACTCACCCGACTTCTCTAAAGACTTTGTCGTACAAAGTGATGCGTCAGATGTGGGGTTAGGAGCAGTATTGTCCCAGGTCTGGAACGGGGAAGAGCACCCAGTCATTTACCTCAGCAGGAAGTTGAAGTCCCATGAGGTAAATTACGCCACGGTTGAAAAGGAGTGTTTAGCGGTGAAGTGGTCTCTAGATTCCCTTCGGTACTATCTGCTAGGTAGGCACTTTGACATGGTTACGGATCACGCTCCGTTAAAGTGGATGGCTCAAAACAAGGAGACAAATAGAAGAGTGAATAGGTGGTTCCTGGCCCTACAGGAATTCAACTTCACAGTAAAGCATCGCCCTGGCGTTCAAATGGGGAATGTGGATGCTTTGTCTCGAGTACATGAATGCCTGATTGCTGGTGTTCCAACCCCAAGGTTAAAACAAGAGGGGGGGTATGTGACAGCAGGAAGGTAAAGTCACCTGGTTGCATCCAGGGGGGTAGATATATTTCTCCCAGATTCAGGCTTTATGCCGACTTATACAACTAGGGAGTTGATGAAGCCCAGCTGAGGCTAGTGGGCTCATGAATGACTCATACCTCTAGGGAGAGTGCTGGGCGTCGTGAGGCAGGGAGTTGATGAGACCAGCTGAAGCTTGTCAGCTCATTTAGGCCTCTATAAGAACTCCCAGATTCATTAGGTGTTAGCTCATGCCTGGAACCAGACCTGTGTGGACTGTCTAGGGAGAGTGAACCCCTGTGCGGTGAGGCAAAGCCTGTGTGGCTATTTGTTTGGACTTTTACTAAACCAGGGACTTAGGGACTAGGACAGCACCAGGCTGATCCCAGTTGTTAGTTTAGGAAACCTGCATGTTTAGTCAGAGGTCAAACTGACCAGGATTTATTTTGTTTATGTTTCTTTTTGGCTTTGCTGTGTTTTTGTCACTGTACATAGAGAAATAAACCGCACCTTTTGATTTTGAAAACCACAACCTCCGTCTGCTGGCCCTGTTTTTGTGTGGGGAGCCCAACCAGGGGGTCACACACACCCGCTACCGAGTTAACCCCCTCACAATATATATATATATTTTTTTAATATTTTATTTTTAATTATATTTGACAATTTTATTTTATTTTTTTCAATTTTATTTTCGAACCCATTAGGGAGGCTTTGGTGAAATATCAGGGGCCCCACACAGGTGGAATCTGCACCACACAGGGTGATTTTTTTAATTACACTTTTCAATTTTATTTTATTTTATTTTTTTACAACTTTATTTTATTATTATTTTTTTACAACTTTATTTTATTATTTTTTTTTACAATTTTATTTATTTATTTATTTTTTTTAATTTTTAATTTTTTTTAACAATCTTTTTTAGGGGCCCATTAGGGGGGCTTTGGTGAAATATCAGGGGCCCAAACAGGGAGAATCTTTACCACACAGGGTGATCAGGGTGTGCCCAGGCACATCTGGCACACCCTGTGCGCACGCCTATGAGTCCTTGGAGGAGATAGGGGGCAGTAATCAAACTACACTATTTCGTCAAAAGTATTGGGACGCCTGCCTTTACACACACATGAACTTTAATGACATCCCAGTCTTAGTCCGGAGGGTTCATTATTGGGTTGGCCCACCCTGTGCAGCTATAACAGCTTCAACTCTTCTGGGAAGGCCGCCCACAAGGTTTAGGAGTGTGTCTATGGGAATGTTTGACCATTCTTCCAGAAGAGCATTTGTGATGTTGGATGAGAAGGCCTGGCTTGCAGTCTCTAAAGATGTTCTTTCGGGTTGAGGTCAGGACTCTGTGCAGGCCAGTCAAGTCCCTCCGCCCCAAACTCACTCCTCCATGTCTTTATGGTCCTGGAGTTTGAGGTTTTGAAGAGCTTTTGGTGGGATAAAGCCGCCACTTCTAGAATCCAGAAGTCTCGGGAACATTTGTGGCTCTGCCAAGTCTCAGGAACATTGCTCACTCTGGCAAGTCTCCGGAAGATTGCTCACTCTGCCAAGTCTCGGGAACATTCCTCGCTCTGCCATGCCTCAGAAACATTGCTTGCTCTGCCATGTCTCAGGAACATTGCTCACTCTGCCAAGTCTCGGGAACATTGCTCAATCTGCCAAGTCTCGGGAACATTGCTCACTCTGCCAAGTCTCGGGAACATTGCTCGCTCAGCCAAGTCTCGGGAACAATGCTCGCTCAGCCAAGTCTCGGGAACATTGCTCGCTCAGCCAAGTCTCGGGAACAATGCTCGCTCAGCCAAGTCTCGGGAACATTGCTCGCTCAGCCAAGTCTCAGGAACATTGCTCGCTCAGCCAAGTCTCGGGAACATTGCTCAATCTGCCAAGTCTCGGGAACATTGCTCACTCTGCCAAGTCTCGGGAACATTGCTTACTCTGCCAAGTCTCGGGAACATTGCTCGCTCAGCCAAGTCTTGGGAACATTGCTCACTCTGCCAAGTCTCGGGAACATTGCTCACTCTGGCAAGTCTCAGGAACATTGCTCGCTCAGCCAAGTCTCGGGAACATTGCTCGCTCAGCCAAGTCTCGGGAACAATGCTCGCTCAGCCAAGTCTCGGGAACATTGCTCGCTCAGCCAAGTCTCAGGAACATTGCTCGCTCAGCCAAGTCTCGGGAACATTGCTCAATCTGCCAAGTCTCGGGAACATTGCTCACTCTGCCAAGTCTCGGGAACATTGCTCACTCTGCCAAGTCTCTGGAACATTGCTCGCTCAGCCAAGTCTCGGGAACATTGCTCACTCTGGCAAGTCTCGGGAACATTGCTCGCTCAGCCAAGTCTTGGGAACATTGCTCACTCTGCCAAGTCTCGGGAACATTGCTCGCTCAGCCAAGTCTCGGGAACATTGCTCACTCTGCCAAGTCTCGGGAACATTGCTCACTCTGCCAAGTCTCGGGAACATTGCTCACTCTGCCAAGTCTCGGGAACATTGCTCGCTCAGCCAAGTCTTGGGAACATTGCTCACTCTGCCAAGTCTCGGGAACATTGCTCACTCTGGCAAGTCTCTGGAACATTGCTCACTCTGGCAAGTCTCAGGAACATTGCTCACTCTGCCAAGTCTCTGGAACATTGCTCGCTCAGCCAAGTCTCGGGAACATTGCTCGCTCAGCCAAGTCTCGGGAACATTGCTCGCTCTGCCAAGTCTCGGGAACATTGCTCGCTCTGCCAAGTCTCGGGAACATTGCTCACTCTGGCAAGTCTCGGGAACATTGCTCACTCTGGCAAGTCTCGGGAACATTGCTCACTCTGCCAAGTCTCTGGAACATTGCTCGCTCATCCAAGTCTCTGGAACATTGCTCGCTCAGCCAAGTCTCGGGAACATTGCTCACTCTGGCAAGTCTTGGGAACATTGCTCACTCTGGCAAGTCTCGGGAACATTGCTCACTCTGCCAAGTCTCTGGAACATTGCTCGCTCAGCCAAGTCTTGGGAACATTGCTCACTCTGCCAAGTCTCGGGAACATTGCTCACTCTGCCAAGTCTCGGGAACAATGCTCGCTCAGCCAAGTCTCGGGAACATTGCTCACTCTGCCAAGTCTCGGGAACATTGCTCACTCTGCCAAGTCTCGGGAACAATGCTCGCTCATCCAAGTCTCTGGAACATTTCTCGCGCAGCCAAGTCTCGGGAACATTGCTCGCTCAGCCAAGTCTCGGGAACATTGCTCGCTCAGCCAAGTCTCGGGAACATTGCTCGCTCAGCCAAGTCTCGGGAACATTGCTCGCTCTGCCAAGTCTCGGGAACATTGCTCGCTTTGCCAAGTCTCGGGAACATTGCTCGCTCAGCCAAGTCTCTGGAACATTGCTCGCTCTGCCAAGTCTCGGGAACATTGCTCACTCTGGCAAGTCTCGGGAACATTGCTCGCTCTGCCAAGTCTCTGGAACATTGCTCGCTCAGCCAAGTCTCAGGAACATTGCTCACTCTGCCAAGTCTCGGGAACATTGCTCACTTTGCCAAGTCTCGGGAACATTGCTCGCTCTGCCAAGTCTCGGGAACATTGCTCGCTCAGCCAAGTCTCGGGAACATTGCTCGCTCTGCCAAGTCTCTGGAACATTGCTCGCTCAGCCAAGTCTCAGGAACATTGCTCACTCTGCCAAGTCTCGGGAACATTGCTCACTTTGCCAAGTCTCGGGAACATTGCTCGCTCTGCCAAGTCTCGGGAACATTGCTCGCTCAGCCAAGTCTCGGGAACATTGCTCGCTCAGCCAAGTCTCTGGAACATTGCTCGCTCTGCCAAGTCTCTGGAACATTGCTCGCTCTGCCAAGTCTCTGGAACATTGCTCGCTCTGCCAAGTCTCGGGAACATTGCTCGCTCAGCCAAGTCTCGGGAACATTGCTCACTCTGCCAAGTCTCGGGAACATTGCTCGCTCAGCCAAGTCTCGGGAACATTGCTCGCTCAGCCAAGTCTCGGGAACATTGCTCACTCTGCCAAGTCTCGGGAACATTGCTCACTCTGCCAAGTCTCGGGAACATTGCTCACTCTGCCAAGTCTCGGGAACAATGCTCGCTCAGCCAAGTCTCGGGAACATTGCTCAATCTGCCAAGTCTCGGGAACATTGCTCGCTCTGCCAAGTCTCGGGAACATTGCTCATTCTGCCAAGTCTCTGGAACATTGCTCACTCTGCCAAGTCTCAGGAACATTGCTCACTCTGCCAAGTCTCGGGAACAATGCTCGCTCATCCAAGTCTCTGGAACATTGCTCGCTCAGCCAAGTCTCGGGAACATTGCTCGCTCAGCCAAGTCTCGGGAACATTGCTCGCTCAGCCAAGTCTCGGGAACATTGCTCGCTCAGCCAAGTCTCGGGAACATTGCTCGCTCAGCCAAGTCTCGGGAACATTGCTCGCTCTGCCAAGTCTTGGGAACATTGCTCGCTCTGCCAAGTCTCGGGAACATTGCTCGCTCAGCCAAGTCTCTGGAACATTGCTCGCTCTGCCAAGTCTCGGGAACATTGCTCACTCTGGCAAGTCTCGGGAACATTGCTCGCTCTGCCAAGTCTCTGGAACATTGCTCGCTCAGCCAAGTCTCAGGAACATTGCTCACTCTGCCAAGTCTCGGGAACATTGCTCACTTTGCCAAGTCTCGGGAACATTGCTCGCTTTGCCAAGTCTCGGGAACATTGCTCGCTCAGCCAAGTCTCGGGAACATTGCTCGCTCAGCCAAGTCTCTGGAACATTGCTCGCTCTGCCAAGTCTCTGGAACATTGCTCGCTCTGCCAAGTCTCTGGAACATTGCTCGCTCTGCCAAGTCTCGGGAACATTGCTCGCTCAGCCAAGTCTCGGGAACATTGCTCACTCTGCCAAGTCTCGGGAACATTGCTCGCTCAGCCAAGTCTCGGGAACATTGCTCGCTCAGCCAAGTCTCGGGAACATTGCTCACTCTGCCAAGTCTCGGGAACATTGCTCACTCTGCCAAGTCTCGGGAACATTGCTCACTCTGCCAAGTCTCGGGAACAATGCTCGCTCAGCCAAGTCTCGGGAACATTGCTCAATCTGCCAAGTCTCGGGAACATTGCTCGCTCTGCCAAGTCTCGGGAACATTGCTCATTCTGCCAAGTCTCGGGAACATTGCTCACTCTGCCAAGTCTCGGGAACATTGCTCACTCTGCCAAGTCTCGGGAACATTGCTCGCTCAGCCAAGTCTCGAGAACATTGCTCACTCTGCCAAGTCTCGGGAACATTGCTCGCTCAGCCAAGTCTCGGGAACATTGCTCAATCTGCCAAGTCTCGGGAACATTGCTCACTCTGCCAAGTCTCGGGAACATTGCTCGCTCAGCCAAGTCTTGGGAACATTGCTCACTCTGCCAAGTCTCGGGAACATTGCTCACTCTGCCAAGTCTCGGGAACAATGCTCGCTCAGCCAAGTCTCGGGAACATTGCTCAATCTGCCAAGTCTCGGGAACATTGCTCGCTCTGCCAAGTCTCGGGAACATTGCTCATTCTGCCAAGTCTCGGGAACATTGCTCACTCTGCCAAGTCTCGGGAACATTGCTCACTCTGCCAAGTCTCGGGAACATTGCTCGCTCATCCAAGTCTCGGGAACATTGCTCGCTCAGCCAAGTCTCGGGAACATTGCTCACTCTGCCAAGTCTCGGGAACATTGCTCGCTCAGCCAAGTCTCGGGAACATTGCTCGCTCTGCCAAGTCTCGGGAACATTGCTCGCTCAGCCAAGTCTCGGGAACATTGCTCATTCTGCCAAGTCTCGGGAACATTGCTCACTCTGCCAAGTCTCGGGAACATTGCTCGCTCAGCCAAGTCTCGGGAACATTGCTCGCTCAGCCAAGTCTTGGGAACATTGCTCGCTCTGCCAAGTCTCGGGAACATTGCTCACTCTGCCAAGTCTCGGGAACATTGCTCACTCTGCCAAGTCTCGGGAACATTGCTCGCTCAGCCAAGTCTCGGGAACATTGCTCATTCTGCCAAGTCTCGGGAACATTGCTCACTCTGCCAAGTCTCGGGAACATTGCTCGCTCAGCCAAGTCTCGGGAACATTGCTCGCTCAGCCAAGTCTTGGGAACATTGCTCGCTCTGCCAAGTCTCGGGAACATTGCTCACTCTGCCAAGTCTCGGGAACATTGCTCACTCTGCCAAGTCTCGGGAACATTGCTCGCTCTGCCAAGTCTTGGGAACATTGCTCGCTCAGCCAAGTCTCTGGAACATTGCTCGCTCTGCCAAGTCTCGGGAACATTGCTCACTCTGGCAAGTCTCGGGAACATTGCTCGCTCTGCCAAGTCTCTGGAACATTGCTCGCTCAGCCAAGTCTCGGGAACATTGCTCATTCTGCCAAGTCTCGGGAACATTGCTCACTTTGCCAAGTCTCGGGAGCATTGCTCACTCTGCAGATGTTCTGAGCTGATTATTGGAGAACAAATGTCCGGATACAATTTTTGTATGATGGGTTCTGATTGGTCTAAGTGACGATGAGATGATGGAAATCCCCTGGCATGAAGTATGTTCTCTGATCTGAGCAATAAAGATTGAATATTGGATGATACACCTCTGATCCATGAATGGACCTTCACTTTACATATGGGACCCAGCCAGGATTCTACAACCTCCTCCAATAATTCCCCCCACTGGGTGTTCACCCATCCAGGATTAAAACTCTTTGAAAGCTGTCACTAAATAAAATGGTTATCTTACAGTCCTGTTTACACCTTGCTTTTGCTTTGCTTCGGCTTTGCTTCAAAAATTATACTCCATGTAGCTGCAGGGGTGCTTCAAACTGTCTTCAAAGCCTCCATAGAAGTCTATGGCAAAGCTCGCTTGAAACCCACTGAAGTCCCACTGAAGCCCCATAAAGCCTCACTGAAGTTTTACCGAAGCTCCACCAAAACCTCATCGAAGCCCCACTGAAGCCCCACTGAACCCTACTTAAAGCACCAACAAAAGCAAAGTGTAAACAAGACTGACAGGAGCTTTGACTGGCGTTCAGAAAGATTTAACAAAGCCTGTCTGAAGCCATGTTTTGAAGCAAGTGTAAACTAGCCCTAAAAGGTAAAATTATAATTTTAATAATAAAAACATATATAGATACAATAAATGACAAATTATAAATATAAATGACAGTTGATTATTTTCAGACGACAGCCAGAAATATGGCGCGGACTCATTCCACAGGATGTAAGCACTTTTTCAAGGCCGCAATGAAAGAGGAGAAGACAACCAGGCTTAGAATTAAGAAATAACATTTTTAGAGTGAATTATTTCACAGATAAAATACAGAAATATTGGACAGATCCAATGCACAGCTTTAGCTTTAGACTGCAGTTTAAAAAGGAGACATCAGGTAGGTTAAAAAAAAATCTAATGAAGAGTATTATTTAGTTGAAAAATAAACATTGTTCAGTCCATGCACACTATGGGTGGTGATTTAATAGGTTGCAGTTTCAGAGGCAGACAACAGGCAGGGTTACAAAAAAAAAATCATTAGCGTGCTTTACTTGATAGTAATAAAAGGCAAAAATATAGTAATGACTCCATGCACATTATTTAGGCATATTTACTAGGTCATATTTTGAACAAGAAAGACACCAGCCAGCTTTTAATAAAAAGAAAAAAAAACTAGGAGTGTCTTTCTTTCACAAGATAAAAGCTTCCAAAATATTGCGGCAAGTATTTCCACAGGATTTAAACACTCGTACTGGAACACACTTTTAACAAGACATGCACCAACCAGTTTGCCTAAAAGAAAAACAAAAAAAAAACAGGGGGATTGGCAAAGGGATTTTCAGGAAGTGCTCAGTGGAAGACACATTGCTGGCTGAGCTGGTGCACGTGTGTGTGCGCCAAACGCGTGCGGGTGTGCGTGCGCGCGCGCGGGTGTGCGTGCATGATTCTCGGTGCCAAACGGCCTATTTAAACAGGATTAGCAGATAGGACTAGTGCTGTCTGATCTGCAGCTTCCTGTGACCCCTGCTCCTGTTAATCTGCTCTTGTGATCAACTTCCTGAATGACCTGGCTTGACCTTTGGACTTGTCTTGCTTTCTGCCTGCACCTGACCACGGCTCACCTCTGACCTTGAACCTGCCTTCTCCTTTGGATACCACGCTGCCCGCTAGTTACTGACCCTGCCTGTGACCCGACCTGTTTGCCCCTGGCACCTGCTCCAGCATCCCCTGTCTGTGCTGAACCCAGCCTGCCTGCTCTTGCCTGTATCCACACCCCTCTGGATTGTTATACTATCTGCCAGACCCGGCATCTGGGTGTGTGTGTCTGGATATCGGGTGTCCCAGCCTCTAGTCTGTCTGCTGTTCTGATCCTCCTCCCAGCTGGTCCTCAACTCTGCAGCATCAGGAACCTCGGAACAGCCTTTCTAACAGCTGACCAGCCAGGCACTCATACCATTCTGAACTCCCGTGCCACCTGTCTGTTCTACCAGGGGCCACAAGTCCGATACGTAAGGGAGGCCTTTCTCTTCTTTATCGGGCTCATCAGTCAGGTACATAGGAACTTGATAGGGGTGAAGAACACTGAATGGATGACAGTGTAGGAAATCCCCAGACACATAAGCAATGGAGCTGGAAATAATTGAAATATAGAAGGCAAAGGAGTCCCCCCCCCCAATTCATACCAGGCCCTGGAAGAAGACTGAAATAAATCAAGGGCTGGGTCTCCTGGGTGGCGTCATTGACAATATACTATATACTCTTTATATATATATATATTGATATTTTGTTTTGCATAGGGTCCCTCTTACAATTGATACCAGATCCTCATTAAGGATAAGGGTCTGGTATGGATGCCAGCTGCTTTTGTTTTAGAAACAGCCTTGATTAAAGTACTTCTCGTTGCCAAATTATATATTTACATTTATTTTTTTTGCATTGGAACATCTCCCACCTGGTAGTGCCCATCTCTCTGTGCCATTTGTTTGGCAATCCCCTGCTGATTGAAAATAGAAAGAATGGAATTTGAAAATTCACCTCCTATTGACTTCAATGGGGGTTTGCATTTATGTCCGCAATGTATGGAATTTGGCCGAACGTACCCGTCAATTCGAACCCAAGCACATTCCCCAATCAATATGCAGCACAATGAATTGGAAAAAAGAATGAGATTTACCTCTGTAGTAAACTGTCAATTTTACCAGCCAATGGGAATAATGTATTGTCCTCAATAAAATAAAATACAAATGTTTAAACTTTAAATTTATAATATTGTACACATTGTTTCTATATATTAGATATATTTAATAACGAAAGTTAAACAATAGAAAGAAACCATATTTAACCCTTTACTGTATATAGAATGCTGACTTTTATTTTATTTTTTCTGTACAGGTGAACCAGGTTTTCGGTCACGTTGATCTTCATGAATACAACAAAGTCACATTGGAAATGAGCCATATGGGTGTCTTAATTGACTGAAAGTCTATATTGCAGTTCACTGGAGGATCTACACAGGACACAAGCCATATCCGTGGTGTAAATGTCATACATGCTTTGAATACTCATCATTGATCCGGCTTCAGAGGACAAGAGAGAAGTCAATTCAGCGTTCTAGAAGTGACAATGGCTTTCTAGTAAAGTCCAACCCATATATACACGAGAGAAGTCATTTCAGAAGCTATTTCTAGTTTGGAAAGTAATAAAGGTTTTGCAATGAAGGCAAAACGTATCAACCACAAGAAGGTTCACACCGGAGAGAAACCATTTCAGTGTTCTGAATGTGACAACGTTTTTACAACGAAAGCTAGTCTTATTGTCCACAAGATGATTCACACTGGAGAGAAGCCACATCAATGTTCTGAATGTGGAAAACGTTTTTCACAAAAGTCAGTTCTTATCATACACGAGAGGGTCCACACTGAGGAGAAGCCATACGAGTGTTCTGAATGTGATAAAGCTTTTGCAACGAAGGGGCAACTTATCAGCCACAAGAGGTTCCACACTGGGGAGAAGCCATACGAGTGTTCTGAATGTGATAAAGCTTTTGCAACGAAGGGGCAACTTATCGGCCACAAGAGGTTCCACACTGGGGAGAAGCCATACGAGTGTTCTGAATGTGATAAAGCTTTTGCAACGAAGGGGCAACTTATCAGCCATAAGAGGTTCCACACTGGGGAGAAGCCATACGAGTGTTCTGAGTGTAAAAAGCCTTTTTCAAATAAGTCACACCTTATCAGACACCAGAAGGTCCACACTGGAGAGAAGCCATATAAATGTTCAGAATGTAATAAAGCTTTTACAGCAAAGCTTTATCTTATTAGACACCAGAGGATTCACACTGAAGAGGAGCCGTACCAGTGTTTAGAATGTGACAAATGTTTTACGCTGAGGGAAGACCTTATTGTACATAGAAGAAGCCACATTAAAGAGAAGCCATATAAGTGTTCTGAGTGTAAAAAAAGTTTTTTATGTAAGTCACACCTTATCATACACCAGAGGGTTCACACTGGAGAGAAGCCATATCAGTGTTTACAATGTGACAAAGCTTTTACACAGATGGCTACTCTTAACGCACATGTGAAGATTCACACTGGAGAGAAGACGCATGACTTTTCTGAATGCGACAAAGCTTTTAAAGGGAAGTCAGAGCTTATCAGACATGAGCGGGTTCATGCTAGAGAGAGGCCATATCAGTGTTTTGAATGTAACAAATCTTTTACAACAAAGAGTAATCTTAATACGCACAAGAGGATTCACACTGGAGAGAAACCACATCAGTGTTCTGAATGTGACAAAGCATTTACAATGAAGTCAGATCTTAACAGACACCAGAGGATTCACACTGGAGAGAAGCCGTATTTGTGTTCTGAATGTGATAAAGCTTTTAAAGAAAAGAGCACTCTTATTATACACCAGAGGATTCACACTGGGGAGAAACCATATCCATGTTCTGAATGTGATAAAGCTTTTAGGGATAAAACAATTCTGATCTACCACCAGAAGGTTCACACTGGAGAGAAATCATATCCATGTTCTGAATGTGATAAAGCTTTTAGGGATAAATCAATTCTGATCAGACACCAGAAGGTTCACACTGGAGAGAACCTGTCTGAATGTTTTGAATGTGGCAAAGCATTTACAACCAAGGGAGAGCTTATCACACACCAGATGATTCACACTGGAGAGAAGCCATACAAGTGCTCTGAATGTGATAACGCTTTTACACATAAGGTAAGCCTTATCAGACACCAGAGGGTCCACACTGGAGAAAAGCCATATCATTGTTCTGAATGTGACAAAGCTTTTCCATATAAGAGAAGCCTTATCGTACACCAGATGGCTCACACTGGAGAAAAGCCACATCAATGTTCTAAATGTGGAAAGGTTTTTACACAGAAGTCAGAGCTTATCTCACATCAGAAGGTTCACACCACAGAGAAGCCATATCCATGTTCTGAATGTGATAAATCTTTTAAACAGAAGTCAGATCTCAACATACACTCGAGGGTTCACACTGGAGAGAAGCCATATAAGTGTCCTGAATGTGATAAAGCTTTTAAACATAAGTCAGAGCTCATCTCACACAAGAGGAGTCACACTGGAGAGAAGCCATATCAGTGTTCTGAATGCCGTAAAGCTTTTACAGTGAAGTCACGTCTTATCAGACACCAGAAGGTGCACACCACAAAGATGTAATTCCAAAGCTCTGAATGTGACAAATCTTTTACAGCTAATGAGGGGCTAATCAAATGCCAGAGGATTCACAAACTTCAGCTGCAGAGAAGAGACTCTGAGAAAACAGGAGATGGTAGCAGCTGAGCCACAAGGAAAGAGTTTCGGGTGTCTCATTAATTTCACACCTCATGTCATCTCACAAGCTAATGAAAAAGTAAAAAGATATGCTGTTCTGAAAAACAAACTAAAATGTGTAAGCAAACATAAAGGTAATAGATGGATTTAGCTCTTATATCCAACAGGCAAACACCTAGAAAGACATTTTTTTTGGACGAACATCAACAACTGAACTGTATTTCCTTATGATTTTCATAATTATCTTTTTTTATAGAGCTGTGACTGAACATGTAATGCATTTGCATAATTCACTATCTAACCTTCATCCTCCAATCGTTTCCTTCATTTCTAAAACCTGAGCTAATATATTAATAACACTTCCTCCATTCCTGGGACTGGGATGTGGTCAAGTGGCATCTTGCCAAGCCTCTGAAGCCTCATTTTGAGAGTCATTTCCAGGTTCTGATAACTATTGATACATGTTTAGTGATGCTTGAGGGCTCCAACTAATCCCACCTTGTCCACACCTTCCTTTCCATGTTTCACCTCCCCACCCATGATCAATGCCTCCTTTCCATGTACCACCTCCCCTCCCATGATCAATGCCTCCTTTCCATGTACCACCTCCCCTCCCATGATCAATGCCTCCTTTCCATGTTCCACCTCCCCTCCCATGATCAATGCCTCCTTTCCATGTTCCACCTCCTCTCCCCACCCATGATCAATGCCTCCTTTTCACGTTCCACCTGCCCTTCCATGATCAATGCCCCCTTTCCATGTACCACCTCCCCTCCCATGATCAATGCCTCCTTTCCATGTACCACCTCCCCTCCCATGATCAATGCCTCCTTTCCATGTTCCACCTCCCCTCCCATGATCAATGCCTCCCTTCCATGTTCCACCTCCCCTCCCATGATCAATGCCTCCTTTCCATGTTCCACCTCCCCTCCCATGATCAATGCCTCCTTTCCATGTACCACCTCCCCTCCCATGATCAATGCCTCCTTTCCATGTTCCACCTCCCCTCCCATGGTCAATGCCTCCTTTCCATGTTCCACCTCCCCTCCCATGATCAATGCCTTCTTTCCATGTTCCACCTCCCCTCCCATGATCAATGCCTCCTTTCCATGTTCCACCTCCCCTCCCATGGTCAATGCCTCCTTTCCATGTTCCACCTCCCCTCCATGATCAATGCCTCCTTTCCATGTTACACCTCCCCTCCCATGATCAATGCCTCCTTTCCATGTACCACCTCCCCTCCCATGATCAATGCCTCCTTTCCATGTACCACCTCCCCTCCCATGATCAATGCCTCCTTTCCATGTACCACCTCCCCTCCCATGATCAATGCCTCCTTTCCATGTTCCACCTCCCCTCCCATCATCAATGCCTCCTTTCCATGTTCCACCTCCCCTCCCATGATCAATGCCTCCTTTCCATGTTCCACCTCCCCTCCCATCATCAATGCCTTCTTTCCATGTTCCACCTCCCCTCCCATGATCAATTCCTCCTTTCCATGTTCCACCTCCCCTCCCATGATCAATGCCTCCTTTCCATGTTCCACCTCCCCTCCCATCATCAATGCCTCCTTTCCATGTTCCACCTCCCCTCCCATGATCAATGCCTCCTTTCCATGTTCCACCTCCCCTCCCATGATCAATGCCTCCTTTCCATGTACCACCTCCCCTCCCATGATCAATGCCTCCTTTCCATGTTCCACCTCCCCTCCCATGATCAATGCCTCCTTTCCATGTTCCACCTCCCTTCCCATGATCAATGCCTCCTTTCCATGTTCCACCTCCCCTCCCATGGTCAATGCCTCCTTTCCATGTTCCACCTCCCCTCCCATGATCAATGCCTTCTTTCCATGTTCCACCTCCCCTCCCATGATCAATGCCTCCTTTCCATGTTCCACCTCCCCTCCCATGGTCAATGCCTCCTTTCCATGTTCCACCTCCCCTCCATGATCAATGCCTCCTTTCCATGTTCCACCTCCCTTCCCATGATCAATGCCTCCTTTCCATGTTCCACCTCCCCTCCCATGGTCAATGCCTCCTTTCCATGTTCCACCTCCCCTCCCATGATCAATGCCTTCTTTCCATGTTCCACCTCCCCTCCCATGATCAATGCCTCCTTTCCATGTTCCACCTCCCCTCCCATGGTCAATGCCTCCTTTCCATGTTCCACCTCCCCTCCATGATCAATGCCTCCTTTCCATGTTCCACCTCCCCTCCCATGATCAATGCCTCCTTTCCATGTTCCACCTCCCCTCCCATGATCAATGCCTCCTTTCCATGTTCCACCTCCCCTCCCATCATCAATGCCTCCTTTCCATGTTTCACCTCTCCTCCCATGATCAATGCCTCCTTTCCATGTTCCACCTTCCCTCCCATGATCAATGCCTCCTTTCCATGTTCCACCTTCCCTTCCATGATCAATGCCTCCTTTCCATGTTCCACCTCCCCTCCATGATCAATGCCTCCTTTCCATGTTCCACCTCCCCTCCCATGATTAATAACTAATTTCCACGTTCCACCTCCCCTCCCATGATCAATGTCACCTTTCCATGTTCCACCTCCCCTCCCATGATTAATAACTAATTTCCACGTTCCACCTCCCCTCCCATGATCAATGCCTCCTTTCCATGTTCCACCTCCCCTCCCATGATCAATGCCTCCTTTCCATGTTCCACCTCCCCTCCCATGATCAATGCCTCCTTTCCATGTTCCACCTCCCCTCCCATGACCAATGCCTCCTTTCCATGTTCCACCTTCCCTTCCATGATCAATGCCTCCTTTCCATGTTCCACCTCCCCTCCATGATCAATGCCTCCTTTCCACATTCCTCCTCCCCTTCCATGATTAATACCTAATTTCCATGTTCCACCTCCTCTCCCATGATCAATGCCACCTTTCCATGTTCCACCTCCCTTCCTATGATCAATCCCTCCTTTCCATGTTCCACCTCCCCTTCCATGATCAATCCCTCCTTTCCATGTTCCACCTCCCCTCCCATGATCAATGCCTCCTTTCCATGTTCCACCTCCCCTCCCATGATCAATGCCTCCTTTCCATGTTCCACCTCCCCTTCCATGATCAATGCCTCCTTTCCATGTTCCACCTCCCCTCCCATGATCAATGCCTCCTTTCCATGTTCCACCTCCCCTCCCATGATCAATGCCTTCTTTCCATGTTCCACCTCCCTTCCTATGATCAATCCCTCCTTTCCATGTTCCACCTCCCCTTCCATGATCAATGCCTCCTTTCCATGTTCCACCTCCCTTCCTATGATCAATCCCTCCTTTCCATGTTCCACCTCCCCTTCCATGATCAATGCCTCCTTTCCATGTTCCACCTCCCCTCCCATGATCAATGCTTCCTTTCCATGGTCCACCTCCCCTCCCATGATCAATGCCTCCTTTCCATGGTCCACCTTCCCTTCCATGATCAATGCCTCCTTTCCATGGTCCACCTTCCCTTCCATGATCAATGCCTCCTTTCCACATTCCTCCTCCCCTTCCATGATTAATACCTAATTTCCATGTTCCACCTCCCCTTCAATGATCAATGCCTCTTTTCCATGTTCCACCTCCCCTCCCATCATCAATGCCTCCTTTCCATGTTCCACCTCCCCTTCCATGATCAATGCTTCCTTTCACTGGTCCACCTCCCCTCCCATGATCAATGCCTCCTTTCCATGGTCCACCTTCCCTTCCATGATCAATGCCTCCTTTCCATGGTCCACCTTCCCTTCCATGATCAATGCCTCCTTTCCACATTCCTCCTCCCCTTCCATGATTAATACCTAATTTCCATGTTCCACCTCCCCTTCAATGATCAATGCCTCTTTTCCATGTTCCACCTCCCCTCCCATCATCAATGCCTCCTTTCCATGTTCCACCTCCCCTCCCATGATCATTGCTTCCTTTCCATGGTCCACCTCCCCTCCCATGATCAATGCCTCCTTTCCATGGTCCACCTTCCCTTCCATGATCAATGCCTCCTTTCCACATTCCTCCTCCCCTTCCATGATTAATACCTAATTTCCATGTTCCACCTCCCCTTCCATGATCAATGCCTCTTTTCCATGTTCCACCTCCCCTCCCATCATCAATGCCTCCTTTCCATGGTCCACCACCCCTCCCATGATCAATGCCTCCTTTCCATGGTCCACCTTCCCTTCCATGATCAATGCCTCCTTTCCACATTCCTCCTCCCCTTCCATGATTAATACCTAATTTCCATGTTCCACCTCCCCTTCCATGATCAATCCCTCCTTTCCATGTTCCACCTCCCCTCCCATGATTAATAACTAATTTCCACGTTCCACCTCCCCTCCCATGATCAATGCCACCTTTCCCTGTTTCACCTCCCCTCTCATGATCAATGCCTCCTTTCCATGGTCCACCTTCCCTTCCATGATCAATGCCTCCTTTCCATGTTCCACCTCCCCTCCCATGATCAATGCCTCCTTTCCATGTTCCACCTCCCCTCCCATGATCAATGCCTCCTTTCCATGGTCCACCCCCCTCCCATGATCAATGCCCCCTTTCCATGTTCCACCTCCCCTCCCATGATCAATGCCTCCTTTCCATGTTCCACCTCCCCTCCCATGATCAATGCCTCCTTTCCATGTACCACCCCCCCTCCCATGATCAATGCCTCCTTTCCATGTTCCACCTCCCCTCCCATGATCAATGCCTCCTTTCCATGTTCCACCTCCCTTCCCATGATCAATTCCTCCTTTCCATGTTCCACCTCCCCTCCCATGATCAATGCCTCCTTTCCATGTTCCACCTTTCCTTCCATGATCAATGCCTCCTTTCCATGTTCCACCTCCCCTCCATGATCAATGCCTCCTTTACACATTCCTCCTCCCCTTCCATGATTAATACCTAATTTCCATGTTCCACCTCCCCTCCCATGATCAATGCCACCTTTCCATGTTCCACCTCCCCTTCCATGATCAATGCCTCCTTTCCATGTTCCACCTCCCCTCCCATGATCAATGCCTCCTTTCCATGGTCCACCTCCCCTCCCATGATCAATGCCTTCTTTCCATGTTCCACCTCCCCTCCCATGATCAATGCCTCCTTTCCATGTTCCACCTCCCCTCCCATGATCAATGCCTCCTTTCCATGTTCCACCTCCTCTCCCCACCCATGATCAATGCCTCCTTTCCATGTTCCACCCCCTCCCATGGTCAATGCCTCCTTTCCATGTTCCACCTCCTCTCCCCACCCATGATCAATGCCTCCTTTCCATGTTCCACCCCCTCCCATGGTCAATGCCTCCTTTCCATGTTCCACCTCCTCTCCCCACCCATGATCAATGCCTCCTTTCCATGTTCCACCCCCTTCCATGGTCAATGCCTCCTTTCCATGTTCCACCTCCTCTCCCCACCCATGATCAATGTCTCCTTTCCATGTTCCACCTCCCCTCCCATGATCAATGCCTCCTTTCCATGTTCCACCTCCCCTCCCATGATCAATCCCTCCTTTCCATGTTCCACCTCCCCTCCCATGATCAATGCCTCCTTTCCATGGTCCACCTTCCCTTCCATGATCAATGCCTCCTTTCCATGTTCCACCTCCCCTCCCATGATCAATGCCTCCTTCCCATGTTCCACCTCCCCTCCCATGATCAATGCCTCCTTTCCACATTCCTCCTCCCCTTCCATGATTAATACCTAATTTCCATGTTCCACCTCCCCTTCCATGATCAATGCCTCTTTTCCATGTTCCACCTCCCCTCTTATCATCAATGCCTCCTTTCCATGTTCCACCTCCCCTCCCATGATCAATACCTCCTTTCCATGTTCCACCTCCTCTCCCCTCCCATGGTCAATGTCTCCTTTCCATGTTCCACCTCCCCTCCCATGATCAATACCTCCTTTCCATGTTCCACCTCCCCTCCCATGATCAATGCCTCCTTTCCATGTTCCACCTCCTCTCCCCACCCATGATCAATGCCTCCTTTCCATGTTCCACCCCCTCCCATGGTCAATGCCTCCTTTCCATGTTCCACCTCCTCTCCCCACCCATGATCAATGCCTCCTTTCCATGTTCCACCCCCTCCCATGGTCAATGCCTCCTTTCCATGTTCCACCTCCTCTCCCCACCCATGATCAATGCCTCCTTTCCATGTTCCACCCCCTTCCATGGTCAATGCCTCCTTTCCATGTTCCACCTCCTCTCCCCACCCATGATCAATGTCTCCTTTCCATGTTCCACCTCCCCTCCCATGATCAATGCCTCCTTTCCATGTTCCACCTCCCCTCCCATTAACAATGTCTCCTTTCCATGTTCCACCTCCCCTCCCATGATCAATGCCTCCTTTCCATGTTCCACCTCCCCTCCCATGATCAATGCCTCCTTTCCATGTTCCACCTCCTCTCCCCACCCATGATCAATGCCTCCTTTCCATGTTCCACCCCCTCCCATGGTCAATGCCTCCTTTCCATGTTCCACCTCCTCTCCCCACCCATGATCAATGCCTCCTTTCCATGTTCCACCCCCTTCCATGGTCAATGCCTCCTTTCCATGTTCCACCTCCTCTCCCCACCCATGATCAATGTCTCCTTTCCATGTTCCACCTCCCCTCCCATGATCAATGCCTCCTTTCCATGTTCCACCTCCTCTCCCCACCCATGATCAATGCCTCCTTTCCATGTTCCACCCCCTCCCATGGTCAATGCCTCCTTTCCATGTTCCACCTCCTCTCCCCACCCATGATCAATGCCTCCTTTCCATGTTCCACCCCCTTCCATGGTCAATGCCTCCTTTCCATGTTCCACCTCCTCTCCCCACCCATGATCAATGCCTCCTTTCCATGTTCCACCTCCCCTCCCATGATCAATGCCTCCTTTCCATGTTCCACTTCCCCTCCCATGGTCAATGTCTCCTTTCCATGTTCCACCTCCCCTCCCATGGTCAATGCCTCCTTTCCATGTTCCACCCCCTCCCATGGTCAATACCTCCTTTCCATGTTCCACCTCCAGTCGTGAATGATAGCTTTGCAGGCAGGTCTACGGGTTGGAACACCATCCAGGGAGAAGTCAGGCCTTCCAACAGCAAGTTTCTGCTGTTTTATGGGAAACCTTCAACACACTCAGTACAACTGAAACCCAGCTGGCCACTTGTGTTTCATGTTCTCCTGAAAGTCTCAGAGATTTCTATCAGATGAAGATTGGATGTCTTTATGATCTCGTTTCTCTGTCCAGCTATTGCTTCTCTCCGTAGACTGACCACACCGTACAACCGCAAGAGATCTGAACTTACAGAGTGTGTGGTGGTCACATTCCTACAACTTCTCCCCAGGGACTCAAATTCCTCCCATTCCAGTTCTCTTAGATGACTCTGAGTGGGCGGGTCTCTTGTTTGGGTAAAAGTTAGAAGACCCTAGAAACATTGCAGCCTAAAAAATGTTTTTTTTTCTTAATTTTTTGGCAAATGTCTCCGTTCTTCACATTATATCTTTAGCATTTGTTAATTTAAGTCATAAATTTAATGAATCACTCAAATGACAGCACATTATTAATTAATAAAGTTCATATAAATTATATTTATGTATTACTTAAAGCGGAGGTTCCGCGGCAAATAATTTTTTTGTTTTTGGTTGCATTCAATGTATTTTTATATCACCAATTAGTACTCACGTGTTTGGTGACTTCAAACCTCTCCTGTCTGTTTTCGGGCAAAAGATGAACTTTTAAAATCAGCTATAGAAATTTTCCATTTTGCTTGTGGGCATTGTGAAGCCCACAAGCACTGACTTCCTGGAAGCGGTGGACGGTGTTCTGCAGAAAAAGTTCCCCGGCGGATAAGGTTCCCTCCCCTGTACTGCGCATGCGCGGCACGAACCTCAACGGAGTTTCCGAAAGTAGCCGAACATGTAGAGCTGCGAGTTAGCTCTACACGGCGCCTGCGCAATGCCTAAGAGCCGTGTAGAGCTGACTGCGCAGGCGCCGTGTAGAGCCGACTCACAGCTCTACATGTTCGGCTACTTTCGGAAACTCCGTTGAGGTTCGTGCCGCGCATGCGCAGTACAGGGGGGGGGGGAACCTTATCCGCCGGGGAACTTTTTCTGCAGGACATGCGAACTCCCAGATTACATTGCGGGAGGATAGAAACGCCTACTCCCGCGGGAGTGAGTACCCGGAAGCCGAAATTGACATAGCCATAATACGGTATGTACAAAAGAAAAAAAAAAAAGATGTGGCTACTGGACATGTTAGTAGTGTAAGGAGTGTGCTCGTATATAGATGTTATTTTGGGTGACACTCCGCTTTAAATTAAATCACATATTTTTATTTCATTTAAGTAATACATTTGATTAATCACTCTAATTACGGCACATTAATAATTAATACATTAATTATATATATATATAATTATTTTTATTTTTTTATGTATATTCATATAATTTTTTAAGACTTTTTTTTATTTCTAATCTTCTTTCTCTATGCAACCTCATCCTTTATAAAAAATTAATTAACTTTTCTTTTATTATATATAATTCATTATAGTGTCATTTTTTTCCCCAAACATTTGCATTTGATAAACAGCTATGCAAATATCATGTGACAAAATTGCAGTAGCCACCATTTTATTCTCCAGGGCCTCTGCTTTTTAGAAAATATTTGTGACGTTGATTGACAATTAATCGGTTATACATTATCTTGTTTCTTTGGTATATAAAGGCAAAAAAAAAGACTGAAAAAAAAAAAAAGACTGAAAAAAAAAACTGCTTCCTTTCAGTTATAAAATTTTGCACATAAATTACCCCCCAGTACAAATACCCCCGAATCACCCCGCAGTACAAATACCCCCCGAATCACCCCGCAGTACAAATACCCCCCGAATCACCCCCCAGTACAAATACCCCCCAAATCACCCACCAGTACAAATACCCTCCAAATCACCCCCCCGGTACAAATACCCCCCAAATGACCCCCTAGTACAAATACCCTCCAAATCACCCCCTGTACAAATACCCCCCAAATCACCCCCCAGTACAAATACCCTCCAAATCACCCCCCAGTACAAATACCCCCCAAATCACCCCCCAGTACAAATACCCTCCAAATCACCCCCTGTACAAATACCCCCCAAATCACCCCCCAGTACAAATACCCTCCAAATCACCCCCCAGTACAAATACCCTCCAAATCACCCCCAGTACAAATATCCCCCAAATCACCCCACAGTACAAACACCCCCCAAATCACCCCCAGTACAAATACCCCCCAAATCACCCACCAGTACAAATACCCCCAAATCACCCCCAGTACAAATACCCTCCAAATCACCCCCCCGTACAAATACCCCCCAAATGACCCCTTAGTACAAATACCCTCCAAATCACCCCACAGTACAAATACCCCCTGAATCACCCCCCAGTACAAATACCCTCCAAATCACCCCCAGTAAAAATACTCTCCAAATCACCCCCCCAGTACGAATACCCCCCAAATCACCCCCCAGTACAAATACCCCCCAAATCACCCCCAGTACAAATACCCTCCAAATCACCCCCCAGTACAAATACCCCCCAAATCACCCTCCAGTACAAATACCCTCCAAATCACCCCCCAGTACAAATACCCCCCAAATCACCCCCAGTACAAATACCCTCCAAATCACCCCCCAGTACAAATACCCCCCAAATTACCCCCCAGTACAAATACCCTCCAAATCACCCCCCCCCAGTACAAATACCCTCCAAATCATCCACTAGTACAAATACCCCCCAAATCACCCCTGCGGTACAAATACCCCCCAAATCGCCCCCCAAATCACCCCTTAGTACAAATACCCCCGAATCACCCCCATTACAAATACAATCCAAATAACCTCCTAGGACAAATACCCTTCAAATCACCTCCTAGTACAAATACCCTCCAAATCACCCCCCAGTACAAATACCCCCCAAATCACCCCCAGTACAAATACTCTCCAAATCACCCCCCAGTACAAATACCCCCCAAATCGCCCCCCCATACAAATACCCCCCAAATCACCCCTTAGTACAAATACCCCCGAATCACCCCCCAGTACAAATACTCTCCAAATCACCCCCCAGTACAAATACCCTCCAAATCACCCCCCCAGTACAAATGCCCCCCAAATCACCCCCAGTACAAATACCACCCAAATCACCCCCCTAGTAAAAATACTCCCCAAATCACCCATCAGTACAAATACCCCCCAAATCACCCCCCTTTTTTTAATGGAGACAATCCAATCTATTCAGAAGAAGAAGCATGATGATTTTTTTTTAAATTGTATTTTTTTTTGCCACAATTTTCTGGAAAATGAGGAAAGTCAATAAAATTAGATTTTATTTCACAAAGTTTTCATTTTCGCAATTTATTTTCTAATACACAGTATGGGCATACTTACAATTCCACCCAAAAAAATCACATTCTGCTACTTCTCCCTAAATGTGGGGAGTGTGAGATATTTTTGTTTCCTGGATACCCAGGAGGCCAAAATCCAAGGAGCACCTTCAGGCTTTCATGGGGCATAAATTACACATCAGATTTCCTGATTATCTAACGTATTTTTGGAGACTTTGAAGTGCTAGTGACAGTCAAAAAAGCCCACAAACTGACCATATGTAAAGTAGTAGACCATATGTAAAGTGGGCAGCTCTACAGCCGTCTAATCTTCTTTGTGGTACTGAGAATTTTATTTTATTTTACAAAGTTGTAATTTTAGCAAGTTATTTCTAATACACAGTATGGGCATACTTACAATTCCACCCAAAAAAAAACACATTCTGCTCTTCCCCCTGAGTATGAGGAGTGTGAGATATTTTTGCTGCCTGGATACCCAGGAGGCCCAAAATCCAAGGAGCACCTTCAGGCTTTCATGGGGCATAAAGTACACATCAGATTTCCTGACTACCTAACGTATTTTTGGAGACTTTGAAGTGCCAGGACAGTCGAAAAAGCCCACAAACTGACCATGTGTAAAGTAGACGCACAAAAGTATTTATTTAGAGTCAAGGTGAGTCTTTTGAAAGTCAATCTTTTTCTGTGAGTTATTGGAATAGAAAGAGAATATATATATATATTTTTTTACACACAACTGTCAAATAATTACACACACAGATCTCAAAGATATTTCTCACACATGTCATGGTCATACTTAGGATCACATCCATAAAACAATCTTCGATACTCCTCCTGAGTATGAGGATACCATATATTTCAGACTCTTTCACAGCCTATCTGGATAGAGGGGCCCAAAATCCAAAGAGCCCCTTCAGGTTTGCAAGGGGCATAAAGTACACATCAGATTTCCTGACTACCTATCACATGTCTGGAGGCCCTGGAATGCCAGGACAGTAGAAACAACCACAAAATAACCACATTTATGTAGCGCTACCCCCTAGAGGGCCCCTGACTTTTGGGTCCCCCTATACCTGCACAGCTAGGCAACAGGCATTTTCCAACTTCACAGTCAGTGGTCAGTAACCAATCCATGGGCTTGTTTTTGTTGTTTTATATCACTGGGGCAAGCCAAGGGCCACATCCGGCCCCTAGGCCACAGTTTGTTGACCACTGGCATTGTAAATGGTGACATGGACTTGTTGTGTGGGAATGAGAAGGAGGAGCTGTGGCTTATCTTGTACCCAATGGGCTTGTTATGGGTAAAAGATTAGAGAGTCTTCTGGGAATTTACAGGAGTTTGGATAATTAGAGGGTTACACAAGTGGGCGGGGCTGGTATTAAAGAGGGGCGTGTCAAAAGTAAATCGGATTTCTTAGCACAGAAGATCTAAATGGTATAAATAGATCCCTGAAATGTAGCCAATCTATCACTTTCCTTCTGTTGTTAAAGGGCCACATTCATACGTTCAATAAACTTGGATTATATTGTCACCACACAAGACAGAGCTTTGGCGTTCTTCTTCAACATCTCCACTCATAAGGTAAAATTCTTGCACACAAGTTCTGTTTAATTAGAGCCCCTATGAAAGAAGCAGCATAACAATGAAAAAGAGTAAAAATAATAAGAAAGAACCACGGTAATCAATGTTGGTGGATGTACTTACCTCTCCCCCCGGTGTAGAGTGGCATGTCGTGGTGACTCTTCCAGCAAGATGATGGTGGATCCAGATCTCATGAGAAGGTGATCCAGCCCAGTGGAGGGATATATTATTGTAGGATTCGGGATCCTCACCGCTCCCAGGACCTCACCGGAAGGGCGGTGGTGTCCCTCTTGTCTTGCTGGGAGTCTCCAGGTGACACAGGATGCTCTGGGGGCTCCGGGTGACACAGGATGCTCTGGGGGCTCCGGGTGACACAGGATGCTCTGGGGGCTCCGGGTGACACAGGATGCTCTGGGGTCTCCAGGTGACACAGGATACTCTGGGGGCTCCGGGTGACACAGGATGCTCTGGGGTCTCCGGGTGACACAGGATGCTCTGGGGTCTCCGGTTGACACAGGATGCTCTGGGGGCTCCAGGTGACACAGGATGCTCTGGGGTCTCCGGGTGACACAGGATGCTCTGGGGTCTCCGGGTGACACAGGATGCTCTGGGGTCTCCAGTTGATACAGGTTGCTCTGGGGTCTCCGGGTGACACAGGATGCTCTGGGGTCTCCGGGTGACACAGGGTGCTCTGGGGTCTCCGGGTGACACAGGGTGCTCTGGGGTCTCCGGGTGACACAGGGTGCTCTGGGGTCTCCAGGTGACACAGGGTGCTCTGGGGTCTCCGGGTGACACAGGATGCTCTGGGGTCTCCGGGTGACACAGGATGCTCTGGGGTCTCCAGGTGACACAGGGTGCTCTGGGGTCTCCAGGTGACACAGGGTGCTCTGGGGTCTCCGGGTGACACAGGATGCTCTGGGGTCTCCGGGTGACACAGGATGCTCTGGGGGCTCCGGGTGACACAGGATGCTCTGGGGGCTCCGGGTGACACAGGATGCTCTGGGGGCTCCGGGTGACACAGGATGCTCTGGGGGCTCCGGGTGACACAGGATACTCTGGGGGCTCCGGGTGACACAGGATGCTCTGGGGTCTCCGGTTGACACAGGATGCTCTGGGGTCTCCGGGTGACACAGGATGCTCTGGGGTCTCCGGGTGACACAGGATGCTCTGGGGTCTCCGGGTGACACAGGATGCTCTGGGGTCTCCAGTTGATACAGGTTGCTCTGGGGTCTCCGGGTGACACAGGATGCTCTGGGGTCTCCGGGTGACACAGGATGCTCTGGGGTCTCCAGGTGACACAGGGTGCTCTGGGGTCTCCAGGTGACACAGGGTGCTCTGGGGTCTCCGGGTGACACAGGATGCTCTGGGGTCTCCGGGTGACACAGGATGCTCTGGGGTCTCCAGGTGACACAGGGTGCTCTGGGGTCTCCAGGTGACACAGGGTGCTCTGGGGTCTCCAGGTGACACAGGGTGCTCTGGGGTCTCCGGGTGACACAGGATGCTCTGGGGTCTCCGGGTGACACAGGATGCTCTGGGGTCTCCGGGTGACACAGGATGCTCTGGGGTCTCCGGGTGACACAGGATGCTCTGGGGTCTCCGGGTGACAGGATGCTTTGGGGTAAGGATGAGCCGAACACCCCCCCGGTTCGGTTCGCAGCAGAACACGCAAAAAATTAGTTCGAACACGCGAACCCCGTTAAAGTCTATGGGGCTCGAACATGAAAAACCGAAAGTGCTCATTTTAAAGGTTAATATGCAAGTTATTGTCATAAAAAGGGTTTGGGGACCCGGGTCCTGCCCCAGGGGAGTGTTTTGGGGCCCCAGGTCCTGCCCCAGGGGAGTGTTTTGGGGCCCCAGGTCCTGCCCCAGGGGACATGTATCAATGCAAAAATGTTTTTTTTAAACTGCTGTTTTTTCGGGAGCAGTGATTTTAATAATGCTTAAAGTGAAACAATAAAAGTGAAATATTCCTTTAAATTTCGTACCTGGGGGGTGTGTATAGTATGCCTGTAAAGTGGCGCATGTTTCCCGTGTTTAGAACTGTCCCTGCACAAAGTGTCATTTCTGAAGGAAAAAAGTTATTTAAAACTACTCACGGCTATAATGAATTGTCGGGTCCCGGCAATACAGATAAAAGTCATTGAAAAAAAACGACATGGGTACCCCCCCAGTCCAAAACCAGGCCATTTGGGTCTGGTATGAATATTAAGGTGAACCCTGAACCAAAATTAAAAAAAAAAATGGCGTGGGGTCCCCCCAAATTCCATACCAGGCCCTACAGGTCTGGTATTGATATTAAGGGGAACCCTCCACCATTTTTTTTTTAAATGGCATAGGGGTTCCCCTCAAAAATCCATACCAGACCTGAGGTCTGGTATGGATTTAAAGGGGAGCCCTGCGCCGAAAAAAAAAATTGTGTAGGGGTCCCCCCCAAAATCCATACCAGACCTTTATCCGAGCATACAACCTGGCAGTCCGCAGGAAACAAGGGGGGGGGACGAGAGAGCGCCCCCCCCTCCTGAACTGTACCAGGCCACATGCCCTGAATATGGGGGGATGGGTGCTTTGGGGCAGGGGGTCTGCACCCCCAACCCCAAAGCACCTTGCCCCCATGTTGATGGGGACAAGGGCCTCATCCCCACAACCCTTGCCCAGTGGTTGTGGGGGTCTGCGGGCGGGGGCTTATCGAAATCTGGAAGCCCCCTTTAACAAGGGGACCCCCAGATCCAGGTCCCCCCTATGTGAATTGGTAACGGGTACATTGTACCCCTACAATTTCACCAAAAAAGTGTAAAATATTGTAAAAAAGACAAGAGACAGATTGGGACAAGTCCTTTATTTAAAAAAAAAATAAAAAAATCCAGCGATGTAAATCCACGCCGCCCGACCGAAAAAAAAAAAAGCCACAAAAGTTCCGCCTCATTGGGAGGCTCCGTCAAATGATGCTTCTCCCTCCGGTGACAGCTGTTATATAGCTGAGGGCGGGGCCACCCGGTAATGTAAATGGATGACTCCGCCCCCTCTGACGCCACAGGAAACTCCCGTGACATCAGAGGGGGTGGGGTCACCCATTTACGTCACCAGGTGGCCCCGCCCTCAGTTATATAACAGCTGTCAAAGCGAGAGAAGCGTCAGTCGGCGGGATGTTGCAGAGATGTTGCTGCAATTTTTTTTACGGCTCATTGCGGCGGAATAGAAGATGAATGGACATCGCTGGACATTTTTTTTTTTTTTATAAAGGACTTGTCCCAAAGTGTCTCCTGTCTTTTTTTTACAATTTTTGTCACTTTCTTTGTGAAATGGTAGGGTTACAATACCCGTTACAAATTCACATGGGGGGGGGGGGCGGGATCTGAGGGTCCCCTTGTTAAAGGGGGCTTCCAGATTCCGATAAGCCCCCCTGCACGCAGACCCCCACAACCACCGGGGTTGTGGGGATGAGGCCCTTGTTCCCATCAACATGGGGACAAGGTGCTTTGGGGTGAGAGGGGCGCAGAGCCCCCCCCCCCAGCCTCAAAACACCCATCCCTCCATGTTGAGGGCATTTGGCCTGGTATGGTTCAGGAGGGGGCGCTCTCTCATCCCCCCTCTTTTCCTGCGGCCTGCCAGGTTGCGTGCTTGGATAAGAATCTGGTGTGGATTTTGGGGGGACCCCCACGCAATTTATTTTTTTAATTTTGGTTCGGGGTTCCCCTTAATATTCAGACCAAAGGGCCTGGTAATGGACTGGGGGGGGAGGACCCATGCCCTTTTTTTCAATGATTTTTATCTATTTTGCCAGGACCCGACAATTCATGAATAGCCACGAGTAGTTTTAAATTACTTTTTTTTCCTTTAGAAATTACATTTTGTGCAGGGACTGTTCTAAACACGGGAAACATGCGCTACTTTACAGGCATACTATACACACACCCCAGGTACGAAATTTAAAGGAATATTTAATTTTCATTGTGCCATTTTTAAAACTTTTTTTTTGCATTGATACATGTCCCCTGGGGCAGGACCCGAGTCCCCAAACACTTTTTATGGGTGACACAGGATTCTCTGGGGTCATCGGGTGAAACGGGATGCTCTGGGGTCATCGGGTGAAACGGGATGCTCTGGGGTCATTGGGTGACACAGGATGCTCTGGGGTCATCAGGTGACGCAGGATGCTCTGGGGTCTCCAGGTGACATGGGATGCTCTGGGGTCATCGGGTGAAACGGGATGCTCTGGGGTCATTGGGTGACACAGGATGCTCTGGGGTCTCCGGGTGACACAGAATGCTCTGGGGTCATTGGGTGACACAGGATGCTCTGGGGTCTCCGGGTGACACAGAATGCTCTGGGGTCATTGGGTGACACAGGATGCTCTGGGGTCATCGGGTGAAACGGGATGCTCTGGGGTCATTGGGTGACGCAGGATGCTCTGGGGTCATCAGGTGACGCAGGATGCTCTGGGGTCTCCGGGTGACACAGGATGCTCTGGGGTCATCGGGTGACACAGGAAGCTCTGGGGTCATCGGGTGACACAGGATGCTCTGGGGTCATTGGGTGACACAGGATGCTCTGGGGTCTCTGGGTGACACAGGATTCTCTGGGGTCTCCGGGTGACACGGGATGCTCTGGGGTCATTGGGTGACACAGGATGCTCTGGGGTCTCTGGGTGACACGGGATTCTCTGGGGTCTCCGGGTGACACAGGATGCTCTGGGGTCTCTGGGTGACACAGGATGCTCTGGGGTCTCTGGGTGACACAGGATGCTCTGGGGTCTCCGGGTGACACAGAATGCTCTGGGGTCATTGGGTGACACAGGATGCTCTGGGGTCATTGGGTGAAATGGGATGCTCTGGGGTCATAGGGTGACACAGGATGCTCTGGGGTCATCGGGTGAAACGGGATGCTCTGGGGTCATTGGGTGACACAGGATGCTCTGGGGTCTCTGGGTGACACGGGATTCTCTGGGGTCTCTGGGTGACACGGGATTCTCTGGGGTCTCCGGGTGACATGGGATTCTCTGGGGTCTCCGGGTGACACGAGATGCTCTGGGGTCATAGGGTGACACAGGATGCTCTGGGGTCATCGGGTGAAACGGGATGCTCTGGGGTCATCGGGTGACACGGGATGCTCTGGGGTCATTGGGTGACACGGGATGCTCTGGGGTCATCGGGTGACACGGGATGCTCTGGGGTCTTCGGGTGACACGGGATGCTCTGGGGTCATCGGGTGAAACGGGATGCTCTGGGGTCTCTGGGTGACACGGGATGCTCTGGGGTCATCGGGTGAAACGGGATGCTCTGGGGTCATCGGGTGAAACGGGATGCTCTGGGGTCATCGGGTGACACAGGATGCTCTGGGGTCATTGGGTGACACAGGATGCTCTGGGGTCTCTGGGTGACGCGGGATTCTCTGGGGTCTCCGGGTGACACAGGATGCTCTGGGGTCATCGGGTGAAACGGGATGCTCTGGGGTCATCGGGTGACACGGGATGCTCTGGGGTCATCGGGTGACACGGGATGCTCTGGGGTCATCGGGTGACACAGGATTCTGTGGGGTCTCCGGGTGACACGGGATGCTCTGGGGTCATCGGGTGACACAGGATGCTCTGGGGTCTCTGGGTGACACGGGATGCTCTGGGGTCATCGGGTGAAACGGGATGCTCTGGGGTCATCGGGTGACACAGGATGCTCTGGGGTCATCGGGTGACACAGGATGCTCTGGGGTCATTAGGTGAAACGGGATGTTCTGGGGTCATCGGGTGAAATGGGATGCTCTGGGGTCATCGGGTGACACAGGATGCTCTGGGGTCATCGGGTGACACGAGATGCTCTGGGGTCATCGGGTGACACGAGATGCTCTGGGGTCATCGGGTGACACGAGATGCTCTGGGGTCATCGGGTGACACGAGATGCTCTGGGGTCATCGGGTGACACGGGATGCTCTGGGGTCATCGGGTGACACAGGATGCTCTGGGGTCATCGGGTGACACAGGATGCTCTGGGGTCATCGGGTGACACAGGATGCTCTGGGGTCATCGGGTGACACAGGATGCTCTGGGGTCATCGGGTGACACAGGATGCTCTGGGGTCATCGGGTGACACAGGATGCTCTGGGGTCATCGGGTGACACAGGATGCTCTGGGGTCATCGGGTGACACGAGATGCTCTGGGGTCATCGGGTGACACGAGATGCTCTGGGGTCATCGGGTGACACGAGATGCTCTGGGGTCATCGGGTGACACGAGATGCTCTGGGGTCATCGGGTGACACGAGATGCTCTGGGGTCATCGGGTGACACGAGATGCTCTGGGGTCATCGGGTGACACGAGATGCTCTGGGGTCATCGGGTGACACGAGATGCTCTGGGGTCATCGGGTGACACGAGATGCTCTGGGGTCATCGGGTGACACGAGATGCTCTGGGGTCATCGGGTGACACGAGATGCTCTGGGGTCATCGGGTAACAATGGACAATGGGGTAACAGTCTCTGGAGGCAAATGAATGCAAGAGACACAAGAGCACAGAGGTGGTGGTTTGCTTTAGGTGGACATGGAGGAGGTGTGTGGTAGAATGCATTGCTTATCTAATACTGGACCACAATACCTGATTTCACCAGCAGAGGGAGCTGCAAAGTCAAACATATAACCACTGCTTCCATTTCAATGTCAGGCTGTGATGATGAGAGTAGTAGTATCAGAATACTAATTGATACTCGACGTCCACATCAGTCCCACAGGTACGTCGTGTGTACTCCTCATCTCATTAGGTGGTGGAAACAACACACAACCCCCCCCACCCCACTCATGGAATTAAATACAAAACAATATTTTTATTACAAAACATTTTTTTCTGTTTACCACGGACCAGGCCATTGTTTGCTATTCAGAACTGCGCTACTTTAACTGACAATTGCGGGGTCACGTGACACTGTACACAAATGTCTTTTCTATATTTTTATCACACAAATAGTTTTCTTTTGGAGGTATTTGATCACCTCTGGGGTTTTATTTTTTGTATTACTATTTAACCACTTGCCTACCGGGCACTGTCACTCCCTTCCTGCCCAGGACAATTTTCCGCTTTCCCAATCAGCCATTTTCCCTCCCCGGTGTCATGTGACTCGTTAGTGTTACAAGGTCTCAGGTGTGAATGGGGAGCAGGTGTGATAAATTTGGTGTTATCGCTCTCACTCTCTCATACTGGTCACTGGAAGTACAACATGGCACCTCATGGCAAAGAACTCTCTGAGGATCTGAAGAAAAGAATTGTTGCTCTACATAAAGATGGGCGGGGCTATAAGAAGATTGCCAAGACCCTGAAACTGAGCTGCAGCACGGTGGCCAAGACCATCCAGCGGTATAACAGGACAGGTTCCCCTCAGAACAGGCCTCGCCATGGTCCACCAAAGAAGTTGAGGTCACGTGCTCAGCGTCATATCCAGAGGTTGTCTTTGGGAAATAGACGTATGAGTGCTGCCAGCATTGCTGCAGAGGGTGAAGGGGTGGGGGAGGGGTCAGCCTGTCAGTGCTGAGACCATACGCCGCACACTGCATCAAATGGGTCTGCATGGCTGTCGTCCCAGAAGGAAGCCTCTTCTAAAGATGATGCACAAGAAAGACCAGCAGACTAAGGAGACGGATTACTGGAACCATGTCCTGTGGTCTGATGAGACCAAGATAAACGTATTTGGTGTCAGATGGTGTCAGGCGTGTGTGGCGGCAACCAGGTGAGGAGGACTAAGGGAAGTGTGTCTTCCCTACAGTCAGGCATGGTGGGGGGAGTGTCATGGTCTGGGGCTGCATGAGTGCTGCCGGCACTGGGGGGCTACAGATCATTGAGGGGACCATGAATGCCGACATGTACTGTGACATACTGAAGCAGAGCATGATCCCCTCCCTTCAGAGACTGGACCGCAGGGTAGTATTCCAACATGATAACCACCCCAAACACACCTCCAAGACCACCACTGCCTTGCTAGAGAAGCTGAGGGTAAAGGTGATGGACTGGCCAAGCATGTCTCCAGACCTAAACCCTATTGATCATCTGTGGGGGATCCTCAGAGGGAAGGTGGAGGAGCGCAAGGTCTCCAACATCCACCAGCTCCGTGATGTCATTATGGGGGAGGGGAAGAGGACTCCAGTGACAACCTGTGAAGCTCTGGTGACCTCCATGCCCAAGAGGGTTAAGGCAGTGCTGGAAAATAATAGCGGCCACACAAAATATTGATACTTTGGGCCCAATTTGGACATTTTCACTTAGGGGTGTCCTGACTTTTGTGAGATACTCTATATTGGTCCAAGCTGGTACAACGTAACAATTTAATAAAACACGTTCCTGGAGTTCAGCTTCATTGGTAGTAGAGAAGTCTGGACTTCATGATGGAAGAGTTGTTCATCTCAGTCTTCAAATGCTTCCTACAGAACAGATACCGACCACATTCCCCTACATTCAGAGGGGCGCACAGATACCGACCTCATTCCCCTACATTCAGAGGGGCGCACAGATACCAACCTCATTCCCCTACATTCAGAGGGGCGCACAGATACCAACCTCATTCCCCTACATTCAGAGGGGCGCACAGATACCAACCTCATTCCCCTACATTCAGAGGGGCGCACAGATACCAACCTCATTCCCCTACATTCAGAGGGGCGCACAGATACCAACCTCATTCCCCTACATTCAGAGGGGCGCACAGATACCAACCTCATTCCCCTACATTCAGAGGGGCGCACAGATACCAACCTCATTCCCCTACATTCAGAGGGGCGCACAGATACCAACCTCATTCCCCTACATTCAGAGGGGCGCACAGATACCAACCTCATTCCCCTACATTCAGAGGGGCGCACAGATACCAACCTCATTCCCCTACATTCAGAGGGGCGCACAGATACCAACCTCATTCCCCTACATTCAGAGGGGCGCACAGATACCGACCTCATTCCCCTACATTCAGAGGGGCGCACAGATACCGACCTCATTCCCCTACATTCAGAGGGGCGCACAGATACCAACCTCATTCCCCTACATTCAGAGGGGCGCACAGATACCAACCTCATTCCCCTACATTCAGAGGGGCGCACAGATACCAACCTCATTCCCCTACATTCAGAGGGGCGCACAGATACCGACCTCATTCCCCTACATTCAGAGGGGCGCACAGATACCAACCTCATTCCCCTACATTCAGAGGGGCGCACAGATACCAACCTCATTCCCCTACATTCAGAGGGGCGCACAGATACCAACCTCATTCCCCTACATTCAGAGGGGCGCACAGATACCAACCTCATTCCCCTACATTCAGAGGGGCGCACAGATACCAACCTCATTCCCCTACATTCAGAGGGGCGCACAGATACCAACCTCATTCCCCTACATTCAGAGGGGCGCACAGATACCAACCTCATTCCCCTACATTCAGAGGGGCGCACAGATACCAACCTCATTCCCCTACATTCAGAGGGGCGCACAGATACCAACCTCATTCCCCTACATTCAGAGGGGCGCACAGATACCAACCTCATTCCCCTACATTCAGAGGGGCGCACAGATACCGACCACATTCCCCTACATTCAGAGGGGCGCACAGATACCAACCTCATTCCCCTACATTCAGAGGGGCGCACAGATACCAACCTCATTCCCCTACATTCAGAGGGGCGCACAGATACCGACCACATTCCCCTACATTCAGAGGGGCGCACAGATACCGACCACATTCCCCTACATTCAGAGGGGCGCACAGATACCAACCTCATTCCCCTACATTCAGAGGGGCGCACAGATACCGACCTCATTCCCCTACATTCAGAGGGGCGCACAGATACCGACCACATTCCCCTACATTCAGAGGGGCGCACAGATACCAACCTCATTCCCCTACATTCAGAGGGGCGCACAGATACCGACCTCATTCCCCTACATTCAGAGGGGCGCACAGATACCGACCTCATTCCCCTACATTCAGAGGGGCGCACAGATACCAACCTCATTCCCCTACATTCAGAGGGGCGCACAGATACCGACCACATTCCCCTACATTCAGAGGGGCGCACAGATACCAACCTCATTCCCCTACATTCAGAGGGGCGCACAGATACCAACCTCATTCCCCTACTTTCAGAGGGGCGCACAGATACCAACCTCATTCCCCTACATTCAGAGGGGCGCACAGATACCAACCTCATTCCCCTACATTCACAGGGGCGCACAGATACCAACCTCATTCCCCTACATTCAGAGGGGCGCACAGATACCAACCTCATTCCCCTACATTCAGAGGGGCGCACAGATACCAACCTCATTCCCCTACATTCAGAGGGGCGCACAGATACCGACCTCATTCCCCTACATTCAGAGGGGCGCACAGATACCGACCTCATTCCCCTACATTCAGAGGGGCGCACAGATACCGACCACATTCCCCTACATTCAGAGGGGCGCACAGATACCAACCTCATTCCCCTACATTCAGAGGGGCGCACAGATACCGACCTCATTCCCCTACATTCAGAGGGGCGCACAGATACCGACCTCATTCCCCTACATTCAGAGGGGCGCACAGATACCGACCTCATTCCCCTACATTCAGAGGGGCGCACAGATACCAACCTCATTCCCCTACATTCAGAGGGGCGCACAGATACCAACCTCATTCCCCTACATTCAGAGGGGCGCACAGATACCAACCTCATTCCCCTACATTCAGAGGGGCGCACAGATACCAACCTCATTCCCCTACATTCAGAGGGGCGCACAGATACCAACCTCATTCCCCTACATTCAGAGGGGCGCACAGATACCAACCTCATTCCCCTACATTCAGAGGGGCGCACAGATACCAACCTCATTCCCCTACATTCAGAGGGGCGCACAGATACCAACCTCATTCCCCTACATTCAGAGGGGCGCACAGATACCAACCTCATTCCCCTACATTCAGAGGGGCGCACAGATACCAACCTCATTCCCCTACATTCAGAGGGGCGCACAGATACCAACCTCATTCCCCTACATTCAGAGGGGCGCACAGATACCAACCTCATTCCCCTACATTCAGAGGGGCGCACAGATACCAACCTCATTCCCCTACATTCAGAGGGGCGCACAGATACCAACCTCATTCCCCTACATTCAGAGGGGCGCACAGATACCAACCTCATTCCCCTACATTCAGAGGGGCGCACAGATACCAACCTCATTCCCCTACATTCAGAGGGGCGCACAGATACCAACCTCATTCCCCTACATTCAGAGGGGCGCACAGATACCAACCTCATTCCCCTACATTCAGAGGGGCGCACAGATACCAACCTCATTCCCCTACATTCAGAGGGGCGCACAGATACCAACCTCATTCCCCTACATTCAGAGGGGCGCACAGATACCAACCTCATTCCCCTACATTCAGAGGGGCGCACAGATACCAACCTCATTCCCCTACATTCAGAGGGGCGCACAGATACCAACCTCATTCCCCTACATTCAGAGGGGCGCACAGATACCAACCTCATTCCCCTACATTCAGAGGGGCGCACAGATACCAACCTCATTCCCCTACATTCAGAGGGGCGCACAGATACCAACCTCATTCCCCTACATTCAGAGGGGCGCACAGATACCAACCTCATTCCCCTACATTCAGAGGGGCGCACAGATACCAACCTCATTCCCCTACATTCAGAGGGGCGCACAGATACCAACCTCATTCCCCTACATTCAGAGGGGCGCACAGATACCAACCTCATTCCCCTACATTCAGAGGGGCGCACAGATACCAACCTCATTCCCCTACATTCAGAGGGGCGCACAGATACCAACCTCATTCCCCTACATTCAGAGGGGCGCACAGATACCAACCTCATTCCCCTACATTCAGAGGGGCGCACAGATACCAACCTCATTCCCCTACATTCAGAGGGGCGCACAGATACCAACCTCATTCCCCTACATTCAGAGGGGCGCACAGATACCAACCTCATTCCCCTACATTCAGAGGGGCGCACAGATACCAACCTCATTCCCCTACATTCAGAGGGGCGCACAGATACCAACCTCATTCCCCTACATTCAGAGGGGCGCACAGATACCAACCTCATTCCCCTACATTCAGAGGGGCGCACAGATACCAACCTCATTCCCCTACATTCAGAGGGGCGCACAGATACCAACCTCATTCCCCTACATTCAGAGGGGCGCACAGATACCAACCTCATTCCCCTACATTCAGAGGGGCGCACAGATACCAACCTCATTCCCCTACATTCAGAGGGGCGCACAGATACCAACCTCATTCCCCTACATTCAGAGGGGCGCACAGATACCAACCTCATTCCCCTACATTCAGAGGGGCGCACAGATACCAACCTCATTCCCCTACATTCAGAGGGGCGCACAGATACCAACCTCATTCCCCTACATTCAGAGGGGCGCACAGATACCAACCTCATTCCCCTACATTCAGAGGGGCGCACAGATACCAACCTCATTCCCCTACATTCAGAGGGGCGCACAGATACCAACCTCATTCCCCTACATTCAGAGGGGCGCACAGATACCAACCTCATTCCCCTACATTCAGAGGGGCGCACAGATACCAACCTCATTCCCCTACATTCAGAGGGGCGCACAGATACCAACCTCATTCCCCTACATTCAGAGGGGCGCACAGATACCAACCTCATTCCCCTACATTCAGAGGGGCGCACAGATACCAACCTCATTCCCCTACATTCAGAGGGGCGCACAGATACCAACCTCATTCCCCTACATTCAGAGGGGCGCACAGATACCGACCACATTCCCCTACATTCAGAGGGGCGCACAGATACCGACCACATTCCCCTACTTTCAGAGGGGCGCACAGATACCGACCACATTCCCCTACTTTCAGAGGGGCGCACAGATACCAACCTCATTCCCCTACATTCAGAGGGGCGCACAGATACCAACCTCATTCCCCTACATTCAGAGGGGCGCACAGATACCAACCTCATTCCCCTACATTCAGAGGGGCGCACAGATACCAACCTCATTCCCCTACATTCAGAGGGGCGCACAGATACCAACCTCATTCCCCTACATTCAGAGGGGCGCACAGATACCAACCTCATTCCCCTACATTCAGAGGGGCGCACAGATACCAACCTCATTCCCCTACATTCAGAGAGGCGCACAGATACCAACCTCATTCCCCTACATTCAGAGGGGCGCACAGATACCAACCTCATTCCCCTACATTCAGAGGGGCGCACAGATACCAACCTCATTCCCCTACATTCAGAGAGGCGCACAGATACCAACCTCATTCCCCTACATTCAGAGGGGCGCACAGATACCGACCACATTCCCCTACTTTCAGAGGGGCGCACAGATACCGACCACATTCCCCTACATTCAGAGGGGCGCACAGATACCAACCTCATTCCCCTACATTCAGAGGGGCGCACAGATACCAACCTCATTCCCCTACATTCAGAGGGGCGCACAGATACCGACCACATTCCCCTACATTCAGAGGGGCGCACAGATACCAACCTCATTCCCCTACATTCAGAGGGGCGCACAGATACCAACCTCATTCCCCTACATTCAGAGAGGCGCACAGATACCAACCTCATTCCCCTACATTCAGAGGGGCGCACAGATACCGACCACATTCCCCTACATTCAGAGGGGCGCACAGATACCAACCTCATTCCCCTACATTCAGAGGGGCGCACAGATACCAACCTCATTCCCCTACATTCAGAGGGGCGCACAGATACCAACCTCATTCCCCTACATTCAGAGGGGCGCACAGATACCAACCTCATTCCCCTACATTCAGAGGGGCGCACAGATACCAACCTCATTCCCCTACATTCAGAGGGGCGCACAGATACCAACCTCATTCCCCTACATTCAGAGGGGCGCACAGATACCGACCTCATTCCCCTACATTCAGAGGGGCGCACAGATACCAACCTCATTCCCCTACATTCAGAGGGGCGCACAGATACCAACCTCATTCCCCTACATTCAGAGGGGCGCACAGATACCAACCTCATTCCCCTACATTCAGAGGGGCGCACAGATACCAACCTCATTCCCCTACATTCAGAGGGGCGCACAGATACCGACCACATTCCCCTACATTCAGAGGGGCGCACAGATACCAACCTCATTCCCCTACATTCAGAGGGGCGCACAGATACCAACCTCATTCCCCTACATTCAGAGGGGCGCACAGATACCAACCTCATTCCCCTACATTCAGAGGGGCGCACAGATACCGACCACATTCCCCTACATTCAGAGGGGCGCACAGATACCGACCACATTCCCCTACATTCAGAGGGGCGCACAGATACCGACCACATTCCCCTACATTCAGAGGGGCGCACAGATACAGATCACTGGTTGTTGTGATTTTTTACTAACAATTTTTATTGAAGGTGAAGAGAAATAAACAATACATATAAAGAGAGAAGCAAATGATGCAGCATGGAGCTCTGGAGGCGAGGAACAAGATGGAGGAGGTCGCACCTCACACCTCCCCAGACACTTCCACCTTCACAGGAATTTCTGACCGCTATGTCCGCCATCTTCACAAGTTAGCCTTCATGATCTGTAAGAAAAAAGTAATTGTTACTGCAGGTAGCCGATTGCCCTCAGCCGATCTCCACCATGAGATGAAATTCAGGTCCCCTACAGGATGCGGAGACTTCTTTACCTTAAAGCACTGTGCCCTGAGCCCGGGAACCGGGAGGGGTGTCCGAGGCCGAGCCCGGGAACCGGGAGGGGTGTCCGAGGCCGAGCCCGGGAACCGGGAGGGGTGTCCGAGGCCGAGCCCGGGAACCGGGAGGGGTGTCCGAGGCCGAGCCCGGGAACCGGGAGGGGTGTCCGAGGCCGAGCCCGGGAACCGGGAGGGGTATCTGTATACAAGGCCGGGCCGAGGAACCAGGATCCGTATACAAGGCCGGGCCGAGGAACCAGGATCGGTATACAAGGCCGGGCCGAGGAACCAGGATCGGTATACAAGGCCGGGCCGAGGAACCAGGATCGGTATACAAGGCCGGGCCGAGGAACCAGGATCGGTATACAAGGCCGGGCCGAGGAACCAGGATCGGTATACAAGGCCGGGCCGAGGAACCAGGATCGGTATACAAGGCCGGGCCGAGGAACCAGGATCGGTATACAAGGCCGGGCCGAGGAACCAGGATCGGTATACAAGGCCGGGCCGAGGAACCAGGATCGGTATACAAGGCCGGGCCGAGGAACCAGGATCCGTATACAAGGCCGGGCCGAGGAACCAGGATCCGTATACAAGGCCGGGCCGAGGAACCAGGATCCGTATACAAGGCCGGGCCGAGGAACCAGGATCGGTATACAAGGCCGGGCCGAGGAACCAGGATCGGTATACAAGGCCGGGCCGAGGAACCAGGATCCGTATACAAGGCCGGGCCGAGGAACCAGGATCCGTATACAAGGCCGGGCCGAGGAACCAGGATCCGTATACAAGGCCGGGCCGAGGAACCAGGATCCGTATACAAGGCCGGGCCGAGGAACCAGGATCGGTATACAAGGCCGGGCCGAGGAACCAGGATCGGTATACAAGGCCGGGCCGAGGAACCAGGATCGGTATACAAGGCCGGGCCGAGGAATATTGTATACAAATCAACAACAGAGAAAGGTCACAACTCTCCTTTTATAACATGTCCCCCTTTCTGGGCCCGGCCTCCGATACTGATCCCTCTTTCTGCGCCCGGCCTCGGATACTGATCCCTCTTTCTGGGCCCGGCCTCGGATACTGATTCTGCTCCTGGGACCCGGCTTCAGATACTGATCCCCCTTCCAGGGCCCGGTCTCGGATACTGTCACCAGTGCAGTACAGCGTCATCATATATAACAATTTACTATTTTTTTTTACATACTTTTATCTTTTTTTTTTATGAACACTGTAACAGCAATCGTTTGAACGGTCATGAATGGTTTTCTGTTGACATGCTGTGATTGGCTACAGCTAATCACATGGTACAGGGTGCAGTGATTGGCCCGGGTACTATGTGATATCTGTGGGTCAATCACAGCATCGCTACAGAAAGCACAGCTGTTATGAATGAAAGTCATTCATAACAGTTGTGTATACATTGTGGTCATGTGATCGCATAGTGACCTTGTGGAGCAGCTGGGTACCAGGAACTGTAATTCGCTGTGTCCACCAGTTACAGGAGCAGCGTGCTGCGCGCCTCAGTGTGCGTATGCGAAGGAATGTATACAGAGTTGTATATAAAGTCTCCAGGGTTTGGGTCTCATTTACTTGTATCCTGTAGAACCATCTGCTCTGGTGACCCAACTAGAAGATCCAAGGTGGAAAAGAAGAAGGAGATGGAGCAGAAACATGACAAACAAAACAATTACACTTCGGATCCCCTCACCTTCACCCGGGTCCGTCCTCTCAGCCTCCAAACTTTCCGGTAAGACAGATGTTGCCTCAGACGTGGCAGGCATGTTTTCTGATGTTGTTTCAACAGAAGGTGGAGCCTCTTCGGATAGAATTTCTGACTGATTGGTCAAGGTGATGGACTCTGGGGGTGCCTCGGAATCCTCTGCCACAGCTGGATCTCCAACCACTGCAAGAAAAAAAAAGAGACATACTGAGAGATATGGGTCATATCTGAGGTCAGGTGACTCAGGACCCCCTGCCTCAGACGGCTCTCTAACCACAGCAAGGAGAAGAGACCTACTGAGAGATCTGACCTCAGAGATGGACTCGTATGACTCAGGACCCCCTGCCTCAGACGGCTCTCCAACCACTGCAAGGAGAAGAGACATACTGAGAGATACGGGTCCATCTCTGAGGTCAGATGACTCAGAACCCCCCGCCACAGACGGCTCTCCAACCACAGCAAGGAGAAGAGACATACTGAGAGATACGGGTCCATCTCTGAGGTCAGGTGACTCAGGACCCCCTGCCACAGATGGCTCTCCAACCACAGCAAGGAGAAGAGACATACCGAGAGATACGGGTCCATCTCTGAGGTCAGGTGACTCAGGACCCTCTGCCACAGATGGCTCTCCAACCACAGCAAGGAGAAGAGACATACTGAGAGATACGAGTCCATCTCTGAGGTCAGATGACTCAGGACCCCCCGCCACAGACGGCTCTCCAACCACTGCAAGGAGAAGAGACATACTGAGAGATACGAGTCCATCTCTGAGGTCAGCTGACTCAGAACCCCCCGCCACAGATGGCTCTCCAACCACTGCAAGGAGAAGAGACATACCGAGAGATACGAGTCCATCTCTGAGGTCAGATGACTCAGAACCCCCCGCCACAGACGGCTCTCCAACCACAGCAAGGAGAAGAGACATACTGAGAGATACGGGTCCATCTCTGAGGTCAGATGACTCAGAACCCCCCGCCACAGACGGCTCTCCAACCACAGCAAGGAGAAGAGACATACTGAGAGATACGGGTCCATCTCTGAGGTCAGATGACTCAGGACCCCCCGCCACAGACAGCTCTCCAACCACTGCAAGGAGAAGAGACATACTGAGAGATACGGGTCCATCTCTGAGGTCAGATGACTCAGAACCCCCCGCCACAGACGGCTCTCCAACCACAGCAAGGAGAAGAGACATACTGAGAGATACGAGTCCATCTCTGAGGTCAGATGACTCAGGACCCCCCGCCACAGACGGCTCTCCAACAACAGCAAGGAGAAGAGACATACTGAGAGATATGGGTCCATCTCTGAGGTCAGATGACTCAGAACCCCCCGCCACAGACGGCTCTCCAACCACAGCAAGGAGAAGAGACCTACTGAGAGATACGAGTCCATCTCTGAGGTCAGGTGACTCAGGACCCTCTGCCACAGATGGCTCTCCAACCACAGCAAGGAGAAGAGACATACCACAGCAAGGAGAAGAGACATACTGAGAGATACGAGTCCATCTCTGAGGTCAGGTGACTCAGGACCCTCTGCCACAGATGGCTCTCCAACCACAGCAAGGAGAAGAGACATACCGAGAGATATGGGTCCATCTCTGAGGTCAGGTGACTCAGGACCCCCTGCCACAGACGGCTCTCCAACCACAGCAAGGAGAAGAGACATACTGAGAGATACGAGTCCATCTCTGAGGTCAGGTGACTCAGGACCCTCTGCCACAGACGGCTCTCCAACCACTGCAAGGAGAAGAGACATACTGAGGAGATACGAGTCCATCTCTGAGGTCAGGTGACTCAGGACCCTCTGCCACAGACGGCTCTCCAACCACTGCAAGGAGAAGAGACATACTGAGGAGATACGAGTCCATCTCTGAGGTCAGGTGACTCAGGACCCTCTGCCACAGACGGCTCTCCAACCACTGCAAGGAGAAGAGACATACTGAGAGATATGGGTCATCTCTGAGGTCAGTTGACTCAGAACCCCCGCCACAGACGGCTCTCCATTCACATCAAGAAGAGACATACTGAGAGATACGAGTCCATCTCTGAGGTCAGGTGACTCAGGACCCCCTGCCACAGCCAGTAGGGATGAGCCAAACACCCGCATTGCGTCAGAGGGGGGCGGGGGTCACCTGTGACACCACGGGCAGACCGCCGGAAACCCCTGTTGCGTCAGAGGGGGGCGCGGTCACCCATCCATGTCACGGGTGGCCCTGTCTTTGGCTATATAAAGTTGTCAGACGGTTTGCGCGTCATTCAGCCAGGCGCCTCCTATGTAGGAGGCTGTATCGGTCGTGGCGGCGGGTCGTAGAAGGATTACAGCGCAGGATTTTTTGGGGTTTTTTATTAAAAAGGACTTGTCCCAAGGTGTGTGTGTGTTTTTTTTACATTTTTTGTCACTTTTTTGGGTGAAATAGTAGAGGTACATGTACCCCATTACCAATTCACATAGGGAGGGGGGGCGGGATCTGGGAGTCCCCTTTGTTAAATGGGGCTTCCAGATTTCGATAAGCCCCCCCGCCCGCAGACCCCACCGGGCAAGGGTTGTGGGGATGAGGCCCTTGTCCCCATAAACATGGGGACATCCTCCCCATGTTGAGGGCATGTGGCCTGGTACGGTTCAGAAGGGGGGGTGCTCTCTCGCCCCCCCCCCCTCTTTTCCTGCGGCCTGCCAGGTTGCGTGCTCAGATAAGGGTCTGGTATGGATTTTTGGGAGGACTCCACGCCATTTTTTTTTTTTTTGGCGCAGGGTTCACCTTAAAATCCATGCCAGGAGAAGAGACATACTGAGAGATACGGGTCCATCTCTGAGGTCAGAGGACTCAGAACCCTCTGCCACAGACGGCTCTCCAACCACAGCAAGGAGAAGAGACATACCGAGAGATACAGGTCATCTCTGAGGTCAGGTGACTCAGGACCCCCCGCCAGAGACGGCTCTCCAACCACAGCAAGGAGAAGAGACATACTGAGAGATACGAGTCCATCTCTGAGGTCAGATGACTCAGGACCCTCTGCCACAGACGGCTCTCCAACCACAGCAAGGAGAAGAGACATACTGAGAGATACGAGTCCATCTCTGAGGTCAGGTGACTCAGGACCCCCTGCCACAGACGGCTCTCCAACCACAGCAAGGAGAAGAGACATACCGAGAGATATGGATCATCTCTGAGGTCAGGTGACTCAGGACCCCCCGCCACAGACGGCTCTCCAACCACAGCAAGGAGAAGAGACCTACTGAGAGATATGGGTCATCTCTGAGGTCAGGTGACTCAGGACCCTCTGCCTCAGACGGCTCTCCAACCACAGCAAGGAGAAGAGACATACTGAGAGATATGGGTCCATCTCTGAGGTCAGGTGACTCAGGACCCTCTGCCTCAGACGGCTCTCCAACCACAGCAAGGAGAAGAGACATATGGGTCCATCTCTGAGGTCAGAGGACTCAGGACCCCTGCCACAGACGGCTCTCCAACCACAGCAAGGAGAAGAGACATACTGAGAGATATGGGTCCATCTCTGAGGTTAGGTGACTCAGGACCCTCTGCCACAGACGGCTCTCCAACCACAGCAAGGAGAAGAGACATACCGAGAGATACGGGTCCATCTCTGAGGTCAGGTGACTCAGGACCCTCTGCCACAGACGGCTCTCCAACCACAGCAAGGAGAAGAGACATACCGAGAGATACGGGTCCATCTCTGAGGTCAGGTGACTCAGGACCCCCTGCCACAGACGGCTCTCCAACCACAGCAAGGAGAAGAGACATACCGAGAGATATGGATCATCTCTGAGGTCAGGTGACTCAGGACCCCCCGCCACAGACGGCTCTCCAACCACAGCAAGGAGAAGAGACCTACTGAGAGATATGGGTCATCTCTGAGGTCAGGTGACTCAGGACCCTCTGCCTCAGACGGCTCTCCAACCACAGCAAGGAGAAGAGACATACTGAGAGATATGGGTCCATCTCTGAGGTCAGGTGACTCAGGACCCTCTGCCTCAGACGGCTCTCCAACCACAGCAAGGAGAAGAGACATATGGGTCCATCTCTGAGGTCAGAGGACTCAGGACCCCTGCCACAGACGGCTCTCCAACCACAGCAAGGAGAAGAGACATACTGAGAGATATGGGTCATCTCTGAGGTTAGGTGACTCAGGACCCTCTGCCTCAGACGGCTCTCCAACCACAGCAAGGAGAAGAGACATACTGAGAGATATGGGTCCATCTCTGAGGTCAGGTGACTCAGGACCCTCTGCCTCAGACGGCTCTCCAACCACAGCAAGGAGAAGAGACATACCGAGAGATACGGGTCCATCTCTGAGGTCAGGTGACTCAGGACCCTCTGCCACAGACGGCTCTCCAACCACAGCAAGGAGAAGAGACATACTGAGAGATATGGGTCATCTCTGAGGTTAGGTGACTCAGGACCCTCTGCCTCAGACGGCTCTCCAACCACAGCAAGGAGAAGAGACATACTGAGAGATATGGGTCATCTCTGAGGTCAGGTGACTCAGGACCCTCTGCCACAGACGGCTCTCCAACCACAGCAAGGAGAAGAGACATACCGAGAGATACGGGTCCATCTCTGAGGTCAGGTGACTCAGGACCCCCTGCCACAGACGGCTCTCCAACCACAGCAAGGAGAAGAGACATACCGAGAGATATGGATCATCTCTGAGGTCAGGTGACTCAGGACCCTCTGCCACAGACGGCTCTCCAACCACAGCAAGGAGAAGAGACATACTGAGAGATATGGGTCATCTCTGAGGTTAGGTGACTCAGGACCCTCTGCCTCAGACGGCTCTCCAACCACAGCAAGGAGAAGAGACATACCGAGAGATACGGGTCCATCTCTGAGGTCAGGTGACTCAGGACCCTCTGCCACAGACGGCTCTCCAACCACAGCAAGGAGAAGAGACATACTGAGAGATATGGGTCCATCTCTGAGGTCAGGTGACTCAGGACCCTCTGCCACAGACGGCTCTCCAACCACAGCAAGGAGAAGAGACATACCGAGAGATACGGGTCCATCTCTGAGGTCAGGTGACTCAGGACCCCCTGCCACAGACGGCTCTCCAACCACAGCAAGGAGAAGAGACATACCGAGAGATATGGATCATCTCTGAGGTCAGGTGACTCAGGACCCCCCGCCACAGACGGCTCTCCAACCACAGCAAGGAGAAGAGACCTACTGAGAGATATGGGTCATCTCTGAGGTCAGGTGACTCAGGACCCTCTGCCACAGACGGCTCTCCAACCACAGCAAGGAGAAGAGACCTACTGAGAAGGCCAAATAAGACCCCTAAACCTCCGAGAGAATCTAAGGGTGCGACCCACAAAATCCACAGGAGAGGATAAGACACCATCGCTCAGCCAATGAAAGCAATGCCAGTTTTGGGGGCGGAGTGCACCTTGGTTAGTGTTAGCAATGCAATGTGCCCGCCCCAGAACAAAGACCCGCCCCCCAGGAGTCGGTAAGTAAAAGCCTCGGCCGTGCCGGATAACAGCTGGAGATAGGGTGACTTCATACCTGGATCTGGGGGCGGTACCACTTCTGCGGGGGACCAGGTGGTCAGGCTGGTGATCCTCTCCGCGTTCCATTGTGTTGCCGTCACTGCCAGAGGCTCCTCCTCCTCCTCCTTTTCCTGGCGCAAGAAAAATGAGATTTGTATCACTGAGCTCACTGACCCCCTCCCCCCATCCTATTATACCAGATATACTGTCCGGTGTTAGGTTGTACCTACAGGGGGTGCACTGAGCGCAACTGTCCCTGGGCCCATGAGAGCAGGGGGCCCTACCAAGATGACTCCTCCCCTTTATTTCTATCTACCAGTCCTTAGATATGATGGCTGCATTCGTTTTCTTTTTTCATATTGCCAGTAACAGTTCCTGTCATCACAAGGGTGACAACCTTCACTCACTGTAACTATGGAGGAGCAGGGTTGTCACCCTAAGACAGGACTACAGAATGCACCCCCTGTCTCTGGTGTGATTGGCTCACTGCCCCTCCTGGAAGTCTGCACAGAGCTGGAATCACAATAATAAGCATCCCCTGAATTGTGTTCCTGTATTTACACCTCACACTGACCTAGGCGCAAATCTGAATGACAGCCCACTTGTGTGAAAGCCCCGCCCCCTTGTGTCATGTGATTATTTTAGCAAAACTACAGCTAGACACACACTACTGGAGGAAGCTCCTGATGAAGGTGGGAATGGTGAGCTCCCGATGAAGGGGGGAATATGGTGAGCCCCCGATGAAGGGGGGAATATGGTGAGCCCCCGATGAAGGGGGGAATATGGTGAGCCCCCGATGAAGGGGGGGGGAATATGGTGAGCTCCCGATGAAGGGGGGGGAATATGGTGAGCTCCCGATGAAGGGGGGGGAATATGGTGAGCTCCCGATGAAGGGGGGGGGGGAATATGGTGAGCTCCCGATGAAGGGGGGGGGGGGAATATGGTGAGCTCCCGATGAAGGGGGGGGGGGGAATATGGTGAGCTCCCGATGAAGGGGGGGGGGGGGAATATGGTGAGCTCCCGATGAAGGGGGGGGGGGGAATATGGTGAGCTCCCGATGAAGGGGGGGGGGGAATATGGTGAGCTCCCGATGAAGGGGGGGGGGAATATGGTGAGCTCCCGATGAAGGGGGGGGGAATATGGTGAGCTCCCGATGAAGGGGGGGGGAATATGGTGAGCTCCCGATGAAGGGGGGGGGGGAATATGGTGAGCTCCCGATGAAGGGGGGGGAATATGGTGAGCTCCCGATGAAGGGGGGGGGGGAATATGGTGAGCTCCCGATGAAGGGGGGGGGAATATGGTGAGCTCCTGATGAAGGGGGGGGGGGAATATGGTGAGCTCCTGATGAAGGGGGGGGGGATATGGTGAGCTCCTGATGAAGGGGGGGGGAAATATGGTGAGCTCCTGATGAAGGGGGGGGAAATATGGTGAGCTCCTGATGAAGGGGGGGGGGAATATGGTGAGCTCCTGATGAAGGGGGGGGGGAATATGGTGAGCTCCTGATGAAGGGGGGGAATATGGTGAGCTCCTGATGAAGGGGGGGGAATATGGTGAGCTCCTGATGAAGGGGGGGGAATATGGTGAGCTCCTGATGAAGGGGGGGGGGGAATATGGTGAGCTCCTGATGAAGGGGGGGGGGGAATATGGTGAGCTCCTGATGAAGGGGGGGGGGGGATATGGTGAGCTCCTGATGAAGGGGGGGGGGAATATGGTGAGCTCCTGATGAAGGGGGGGGGGGGAAATATGGTGAGCTCCTGATGAAGGGGGGGGGGGAATATGGTGAGCTCCTGATGAGAGGGGGGGGAATATGGTGAGCTCCTCATGAAGGGGGGGGGGAATATGGTGAGCTCCTCATGAAGGGGGGGGGGGGATATGGTGAGCTCCTCATGAAGGGGGGGGGGGGATATGGTGAGCTCCTCATGAAGGGGGGGGGGGAATATGGTGAGCTCCCAATGAAGGGGGGGGGAATATGGTGAGCTCCCAATGAAGGGGGGGGGAATATGGTGAGCTCCCAATGAAGGGGGGGGGAATATGGTGAGCTCCCAATGAAGGGGGGGGGGGAATATGGTGAGCTCCCGATGAAGGGGGGGGGGAATATGGTGAGCTCCCGATGAAGGGGGGGGGGAATATGGTGAGCTCCGATGAAGGGGGGGGGGGAATATGGTGAGCTCCTGATGAAGGGGGGAATATGGTGAGCTCCTGATGAAGGGGGGAATATGGTGAGCTCCTGATGAAGGGGGGAATATGGTGAGCTCCTGATGAAGGGGGGAATATGGTGAGCTCCTGATGAAGGGGGGAATATGGTGAGCTCCAGATGAAGGGGGGGGGAAATGGTGAGCTCCTGATGAACGGGGGGGGGGGGTGAGCTCCTGATGAAGGTGGGAATGGTAAACTCCTGATGAACGGGGGGGGGGGGGTGAGATCCTGATATGAAGGGAGGGGGGGGAATGGTGAGCTCCAGATGAAGGGGGGGGGGTTGGTGGGCTCCTGATGAAAGGGGGGGGGGAATGGTGAGCTCCAGATGAAGGGGGGGGGGTTGGTGGGCTCCTGATGAAGGGGGGGAATGGTGAGCTCCAGATGAAAGGGGGGGGAGAATGGTGAGCTCCTGATGAAAGGTGGGAATGGTAAACTCCTGATGAATGGGGGGGTTAGTGAGATCCTGATGAAGGGGGGGGGGGGGTTGGTGGGCTCCTGATGAAAGGGGGGGGAATGGTGATCCCCTGTAACACATCAGATACTTTGGATTGGTAGAACATTTTGTGCCCCTCTTGTCCTTTGTCTTTTTTCCCCAATAAAGTTTGTTGATATCCATGTCATGTATACGGGTGACTTGGAGAAGACCGGAGTTGTACGGTAATCTCCAGCCCGAGTCATCTTACTCAGCTGCGGGTGGAATGAGGAAGTTGAAAGCTCTTTCAGGTTCTTTTCCCGTCTTTGACCCCCATTGGGGAAATTTCCTTTCACTTCCTGTACTGGTGACACGGGGAGAAGAAATGGGGAGTGTGGTCACCAGTCAGAGATAAATTGTCGGAAGTTCTCACCTTCCTAGTATTATCAATCTGTATTCTGGGTACAGACGATCACTTCCTGTCCTGACAGGAAGTGAGGGTAAATATCTCCAGCGGGGGACACAGACAGCTACAAAACCCTGACAGAGGCTCTAACCCTTCACCACTCCATCCAAAGCTAAATAAGACATTTTGTCCTTAGTTGGGCTTTCATTGGCTGGTAACCGTGTCCAGCTCTACAGATTGGGGACCCTCCCCACTGCAATCACGGCACAGCAATGCCTAGAACACTCCCCCATCTATCCCCCCTCCATGTCATGCACCATCCCGAGATCACAGCACACCACTCCACCCACAACCGGTGTCACCGTCTCCTCCGCCATCACAGATACTTCAATGGGGTTCCTTCCCCCGGAGCGAGCACCGGACCGACCGCTCGCCACTCTCCCGGGATGAGGCGGCTAAACAAACCAACCAGATCAGGGGGTTACCTTATTTAAAGGGTGACTCCACCCACAATCGGGTCTGAGAGAGAGAGAGAGAGAGAGAGAGAGAGAGAGAGAGAGAGAGAGAGAGAGAGAGAGAGAGAGAGAGAGAGAGAGAGGAGAGAGAGAGAGAGAGAGAGAGAGAGAGAGAGATCATTAAATAAATAAAAATCAGCACAAGGGACATAAATGTGATGTGTCCCTTGTGCTGATGTCTGTTAGCTGATGATGCCATATTCCTTCAGTGCTGCGGGGGGTTAATAGAGCTGCGAGAGCAGTGACAGACCGACTCTGCCCGCCCTTTCCTGCCCCTCCTCCATTCATTGAAGGGGCACGGGACCTATGAATGGAGGGGGCGGAGCTATCATCACCCACCCCTCCTCCATTCATAAAAGCTGTAGTACGGCTTCAGTGAAGTGCGTTGCTGGGAAGAAAGGGGCGGGCATAGTTGGGCTCTCTTGATGATTGGCTGTCTCTGCTCTCCCGGGGAAGGGGAGGGGGGGGTATCAGCTAACAGAGACATCAGCACAAGGGACACATCACACTAATTCTAAGTTTTGTCCCTTGTGCTGATTTTCTTTTACTGCATTTGGGATTCCAATTTCCAGACAGACCGACAGTCTCTTACCTCTAGTAGCCACAAGAGGGGGAAATATGGAACAGCAAATATATAAAAGACGACATAACAGAGAAGTCTGGAGATCCAACATGGAGGATTACCTGTTCCACCTGGATGTAGGTGCCGTGCTGCTCGCAGCCGATGTCAAATATGTACTTCCCAGGACCGAGCATCTGAGGAGAGACACAGCGCTGTGATTGGACGAGATTTATACCTCAGGGGGCGGGGTTAGAACATATACTGATTGAGGATTATTCTGCCCTGCTCTCACCCATCAGCAGTGGGAGGAGCTATGCAAATATCTAAATACTTTGATGAGTGGATTGCAATCTGGAGGATTGGGAGGTCCTAGGCAGGCTGTATTTGCATAGGTAACGCCCACATGTGATGCCCACCCTCCATTATTGAAAGTACTGAAATCCAATGCATGAAAGGGGCGGGGCTTGTTTCCACTACACACCTTATTATATACACTGTGACGTCATCACTGGGTCTCTGTGCATCTCTATCCAATGCAGACAGATCATGACTGGTGGGAGGGGCCTGTACATCACTTTCTGATCACAGCCCCCGGCCTCAGTACTCCTTTTCAGAGCCCTCAGTCCTGATTTAAGCAGTGGGAGGAGCTATGCAAATATCTAAATACTTTGATGAGTGGATGGCAATCTGGAGGAGGAGTGGGCGGTCCTAGGCAGGCTGTATTTGCATAGGTAACGCCCACATGTGACGCTCAACCTCCATGATTGAAAGAACTGAAATCCAATCAATTAATAGGGCGGGGCCACAAACAGTCAGGCTGATGTCCTCCAGCCAGGAAATGGGGCGGGGCTTAATCTGACTGGCTGCAGCTTCTAATGCACATTATAAGAATCTCACAGACAAATCTTTAAAAAGAAAACTGTATAGAGGAGAGTGCTGTATGAGGAGCTGGGCCAGCACGGGCTGAGACATTCACCGTACTATAGGAAGGATCTATCTGGTGAATGGGCGGAGCTCCGTCACGATGGATAACTTACTTTAAAAAACAAACAAAAACTAAACAAATAAAACTGTGATGTCACCAGACTGGTCCAATGGGAAGAGGGGGAGGAGTTAAGCCCATGTAACCCTGAAGTGGGACGTCCCTGCAGACAAGGCCCTCCCACACACTGTAATATTTCGGGAAGGGGGCGGAGTTACTCACTGTGGTGTTGGAGAACTTCCCCCGGTAGCGGTGATTCAGGTGAACGAGTTCTCCGGCTCCGTCCTGCTTACCGTTCACCCAGGTGCCCACATACTTCGATCCCGTGTCCGTGTGCGTGTACACGCCTTGTCCGTGTCTGCGGGGGAGGGGGGGGGACAATACACACAGATTATAGGACTGGAGATATACGATGGTTCACATACTAGGGATCTGTTATTGTTATGTGTAGCCTTGTCTCCTCTACAGGAGTGGAGACAGAGCGCTCCTCTGATAGAAGAAGAGAGGAGTGGAGACAGAGCTCTCCTCTGATAGAAGAAGAGAGGAGTGGAGACAGAGCTCTCCTCTGATAGAAAAAGAGAGGAGTGGAGACAGAGCTCTCCTCTGATAGAAGAAGAGAGGAGTGGAGACAGAGCTCTCCTCTGATAGAAGAAGAGAGGAGTGGAGACAGAGCTCTCCTCTGATAGAAGAAGAGAGGAGTGGAGACAGAGCTCTCCTCTGATAGAAGAAGAGAGGAGTGGAGACAGAGCTCTCCTCTGATAGAAGAAGAGAGGAGTGGAGACAGAGCGCTCCTCTGATAGAAGAAGAGAGGAGTGGAGACAGAGCGCTCCTCTGATAGAAGAGAGGAGTGGAGACAGAGCGATCCTCTGAGAAGAGAGGAGTGGAGACAGAGCGATCCTCTGAGAAGAGAGGAGTGGAGACAGAGCGCTCCTCTGAGAAGAGAGGAGTGGAGACAGAGCGCTCCTCTGAGAAGAGAGGAGTGGAGACAGAGCGCTCCTCTGAGAAGAGAGGAGTGGAGACAGAGCGCTCCTCTGAGAAGAGAGGAGTGGAGACAGAGCGCTCCTCTGATAGAAGAAGAGAGGAGTGGAGACAGAGCTCTCCTCTGATAGAAGAAGAGAGGAGTGGAGACAGAGCTCTCCTCTGATAGAAGAAGAGAGGAGTGGAGACAGAGCGCTCCTCTGATAGAAGAAGAGAGGAGTGGAGACAGAGCGCTCCTCTGATAGAAGAGAGGAGTGGAGACAGAGCGATCCTCTGAGAAGAGAGGAGTGGAGACAGAGCGCTCCTCTGAGAAGAGAGGAGTGGAGACAGAGCGCTCCTCTGAGAAGAGAGGAGTGGAGACAGAGCGCTCCTCTGATAGAAGAAGAGAGGAGTGGAGACAGAGCTCTCCTCTGATAGAAGAAGAGAGGAGTGGAGACAGAGCTCTCCTCTGATAGAAGAAGAGAGGAGTGGAGACAGAGCGCTCCTCTGATAGAAGAAGAGAGGAGTGGAGACAGAGCGCTCCTCTGATAGAAGAAGAGAGGAGTGGAGACAGAGCGCTCTTCTGATAGAAGAAGAGAGGAGTGGAGACAGAGCTCTCCTCTGATAGAAGAGAGGAGTGGAGACAGAGCGCTCCTCTGATAGAAGAGAGGAGTGGAGACAGAGCGCTCCTCTGATAGAAGAGAGGAGTGGAGACAGAGCTCTCCTCTGATAGAAGAGAGGAGTGGAGACAGAGCGCTCCTCTGATAGAAGAGAGGAGTGGAGACAGAGCGCTCCTCTGATAGAAGAGAGGAGTGGAGACAGAGCGCTCCTCTGATAGAAGAGAGGAGTGGAGACAGAGCGCTCCTCTGATAGAAGAGAGGAGTGGGGACAGAGCGCTCCTCTGATAGAAGAAGAGAGGAGTGGAGACAGAGCGCTCCTCTGATAGAAGAAGAGAGGAGTGGAGACAGAGCGCTCCTCTGATAGAAGAAGAGAGGAGTGGAGACAGAGCGCTCCTCTGATAGAAGAAGAGAGGAGTGGAGACAGAGCACTCCTCTGATAGAAGAGAGGAGTGGGGACAGAGCGCTCCTCTGATAGAAGAAGAGAGGAGTGGAGACAGAGCGCTCCTCTGATAGAAGAAGAGAGGAGTGGAGACAGAGCGCTCCTCTGATAGAAGAAGAGAGGAGTGGAGACAGAGCTCTCCTCTGATAGAAGAAGAGAGGAGTGGAGACAGAGCGCTCCTCTGATAGAAGAGAGGAGTGGAGACAGAGCGATCCTCTGAGAAGAGAGGAGTGGAGACAGAGCGCTCCTCTGAGAAGAGAGGAGTGGAGACAGAGCGCTCCTCTGAGAAGAGAGGAGTGGAGACAGAGCGCTCCTCTGATAGAAGAAGAGAGGAGTGGAGACAGAGCTCTCCTCTGATAGAAGAAGAGAGGAGTGGAGACAGAGCGCTCCTCTGATAGAAGAAGAGAGGAGTGGAGACAGAGCGCTCCTCTGATAGAAGAAGAGAGGAGTGGAGACAGAGCGCTCCTCTGATAGAAGAAGAGAGGAGTGGAGACAGAGCTCTCCTCTGATAGAAGAGAGGAGTGGAGACAGAGCTCTCCTCTGATAGAAGAGAGGAGTGGAGACAGAGCGCTCCTCTGATAGAAGAGAGGAGTGGAGACAGAGCTCTCCTCTGATAGAAGAGAGGAGTGGAGACAGAGCGCTCCTCTGATAGAAGAGAGGAGTGGAGACAGAGCGCTCCTCTGATAGAAGAGAGGAGTGGAGACAGAGCGCTCCTCTGATAGAAAAGAGGAGTGGAGACAGAGCGCTCCTCTGATAGAAGAGAGGAGTGGAGACAGAGCGCTCCTCTGATAGAAGAGAGGAGTGGAGACAGAGCGCTCCTCTGATAGAAGAGAGGAGTGGGGACAGAGCGCTCCTCTGATAGAAGAAGAGAGGAGTGGAGACAGAGCGCTCCTCTGATAGAAGAAGAGAGGAGTGGAGACAGAGCGCTCCTCTGATAGAAGAAGAGAGGAGTGGAGACAGAGCACTCCTCTGATAGAAGAGAGGAGTGGGGACAGAGCGCTCCTCTGATAGAAGAAGAGAGGAGTGGAGACAGAGCGCTCCTCTGATAGAAGAAGAGAGGAGTGGAGACAGAGCGCTCCTCTGATAGAAGAAGAGAGGAGTGGAGACAGAGCTCTCCTCTGATAGAAGAAGAGAGGAGTGGAGACAGAGCGCTCCTCTGATAGAAGAAGAGAGGAGTGGAGACAGAGCGCTCCTCTGATAGAAGAAGAGAGGAGTGGAGACAGAGCGCTCCTCTGATAGAAGAAGAGAGGAGTGGAGACAGAGCGCTCCTCTGATAGAAGAGAGGAGTGGAGACAGAGCGCCCCTCTGATAGAAGAGAGGAGTGGAGACAGAGCGCCCCTCTGATAGAAGAGAGGAGTGGAGACAGAGCGCTCCTCTGATAGAAGAGAGGAGTGGAGACAGAGCGCTCCTCTGATAGAAGAGAGGAGTGGAGACAGAGCGCCCCTCTGATAGAAGAGAGGAGTGGAGACAGAGCGCTCCTCTGATAGAAGAGAGGAGTGGAGACAGAGCGCTCCTCTGATAGAAGAGAGGAGTGGAGACAGAGCGCTCCTCTGATAGAAGAGAGGAGTGGGGACAGAGCACTCCTCTGATAGAAGAGAGGAGTGGAGACAGAGCGCTCCTCTGATAGAAGAGAGGAGTGGAGACAGAGCGCTCCTCTGATAGAAGAGAGGAGTGGAGACAGAGCGCCCCTCTGATAGAAGAGAGGAGTGGAGACAGAGCGCCCCTCTGATAGAAGAGAGGAGTGGAGACAGAGCGCCCCTCTGATAGAAGAGAGGAGTGGAGACAGAGCGCTCCTCTGATAGAAGAGAGGAGTGGAGACAGAGCGCTCCTCTGATAGAAGAGAGGAGTGGAGACAGAGCGCTCCTCTGATAGAAGAGAGGAGTGGAGACAGAGCGCCCCTCTGATAGAAGAGAGGAGTGGAGACAGAGCGCTCCTCTGATAGAAGAGAGGAGTGGAGACAGAGCTCTCCTCTGATAGAAGAGAGGAGTGGAGACAGAGCTCTCCTCTGATAGAAGAGAGGAGTGGAGACAGAGTGCTCCTCTGATAGAAGAGAGGAGTGGAGACAGAGCGCTCCTCTGAGAAGAAGAGTGGGGACAGAGCTCTCCTCTGAATAGGATAGTCATTGAAGGACATTACCTCTGATGGGAGAACCAGTCTCCGCTGTAGGTGTCTCCATTGGGGTAGGTGTAGACTCCTTGTCCCTGCCGCTGGTCATCCACCCAATCACCTGGAGGGAGAGGAGAGGAGAGAAGAGGAGGGCGGGGATTAGATAGAAGAATTGCCCGGATTGGTCTCCGATCTTCTATAGAAGAAGTGGGAGGTCCCTCAGGTTACCTTCATATTTGGATCCATCGGGATACATGAAGGTCCCGGCACCGTGTTTGCGGTTCTGGTAATATTCTCCGATGTACCGCGAGCCGTTCCTGAATCGGTAAGTTCCCTGTCAATGGAAAGAATGATTAACGTTCTACACACACTGGGTTTCATCTACGGGGCCCCCTTACCCCTCCGGGGCTCTTCACCCCTCTGGGGCCCCTCACCCCTCCGGGAGCCCCTCACCCCTCCGGGACCCCTTCCAGACCCCTCACCCCTCCGGGACCCCCTCACCCCTCCGGGGCCCCCCCAGACCCCTCACCCCTCCGGGCCCCCCCCCCCTCCGGGACCCCCTCACCCCTCCGGGCCCCCCCCCAGACCCCTCACCCCTCCTGTGTTGTACCAGGCAGGCCAGCAGTGTGTAGAGGGCAGGAGACCTCCCCACCCCCTCTACCACCTTCCAGATATTTGTGGGTCAAACGTTCCCCTGAGTGACTGGAAACCAATGGGGGCGGAGGTGGGGGGGGGGGGTACCCAACTTCCAGACCTCTGATCCACCACCGTGGGGTCTCCAATCTCCCATATCTCTGTTTCCACCACTGTTGGGTTCCCCCATACTTATATTCCCTATTCTTCTATCTCCCATCCCCCCATTGTGTGGTCTCCAAACTCCCTCACCAGAAGGTCTTGAATTGGCCAAATCTAAAATCCCCCCCACCATGCGGGACCCCCCTGTGAGGTCCCCAATGTCTCCTGCCTCTGATTCTACGACAGTGGGGTCCCCAAGCTCTCCTACCCCTGAACCCACAACTGTTGAGTCTCTCACGAACCCCAATCTCTTCTGCCTTCAATCCGGCCACCATGAGGGTACCCAATCTCTCCAATCCCACCGCTGTGGTAGGATAAGGGGTGGGGAATGTAGGAGACCCCACAATGGTGGCATCAGAGTTGGGGAATTTGAGGATCCCACGGCGGTGAGATTGGAGGTAGGAGAGATTGGGGACCCTGCAGTGGTGTGATCAGAGGTGGGGGAGGTAGGAGAGATTGGGGACCCCACAGTGGTGTGATTGGAGGTGGGGGAGGTAGGAGAGATTGGTGACCCCACAGTGGTGTGATCGGAGGTGGGGGGAGTAGGAGGTCCCATAGTGATGGGATCAGAGTTAAGAAAGATTGGCAACCCAACAGAGGTGGGATCAGAGGTGAGGAAGGTAAGTGACTCCACAGCCAGGAGAGATTGGGGTTCCCTCATGGTGGTAGGTTTGGAGAAAGAGGAGAATGGGGACCCCACAGTGGTGGGATGAGAGGTGGAGAATTTGGGAGACCCCACAATGGTGGCATCCGAGACATGAGAGATTGAGGATCACATGGTGGTAGGATCGGAGTAGAAGAGATTGGTGACCACCAATGGACCACACAATGGTGGCATCAGAATGAGGGGTAATTGAGGACTCCCCGGCGGTGGGATTGGAGGTCGAAGAGATTGGGTTCCCTCATGGTGGTGGGATTGAAGACAGAAGAGATTGGGGATCCTGGGAGACAACAGTTGTGGATTCAGGGGTAGGAGAGATTGGGACCCCACGGTGGGATCCCTCATGGTGGTCACCAATCTCTTCTACCTCCTATCCTAACACTACAGGATCTCTAATTTCCCCAACATCCTGTCCCCTTACCATAAGGGGGATCTCCAATTCTCAAAAACCCCTCTACCTCCAATCCCACCACCATGAGAGTCTCCAAACTCCTCTCCCTCCAATCCCTCCACCATGAGAGTCTCCAAACTCCTACCTCCAATCCCACTACCATGAGAGTCTCCAAACTTCTCTACCTCCAATCCCACCACCATGAAAGTCTCCAAACTCTTCTACCTTCAATCCCACCACCATGAGAGTCTCCAAACTCCTCTACCTCCAATCCCACCACCATGAGGGTCTCCAAATTCCTCTACCTCCAATCCCACCACCATGAGAGTCTCCAAACTCCTCTACCTCCAATCCCACCACCATGAGAGTCTCCAAACTTCTCTACCTCCAATCCCACCACCATGAAAGTCTCCAAACTCCTCTACCTTCAATCCCACCACCATGAGAGTCTCCAAACTCCTCTACCTCCAATCCCACTACCATGAGAGTCTCCAAACTCCTCTACCTCCAATCCCTCCACCATGAGAGTCTCCAAACTCCTCTACCTCCAATCCCACCACCATGAGGGTCTCCAAACTCCTCTACCTCCAATCCCTCCACCATGAGAGTCTCCAAACTCCTACCTCCAATCCCACCACCATGAAAGTCTCCAAACTCCTCTACCTTCAATCCCACCACCATGAGAGTCTCCAAACTCCTCTACCTCCAATCCCACCACCATGAGGGTCTCCAAATTCCTCTACCTCCAATCCCACCACCATGAGAGTCTCCAAACTCCTCTACCTCCAATCCCACCACCATGAGGGTCTCCAAACTCCTCTCCCTCCAATCCCACTACCATGAGAGTCTCCAAACTCCTCTACCTCCAATCCCTCCACCATGAGAGTCTCCAAACTCCTCTACCTCCAACCCCACCACCATGAGAGTCTCCAAACTCCTCTACCTCCAATCCCACCACCATGAGAGTCTCCAAACTCCTCTACCTCCAATCCCACCACCATGAGAGTCTCCAAACTCCTCTACCTCCAATCCCACCACCATGAGAGTCTCCAAACTCCTCTACCTCCAATCCCACCACCATGAGAGTCTCCAAACTCCTCTACCTCCAATCCCACCACCATGAAAGTCTCCAAACTCCTCTACCTTCAATCCCACCACCATGAGAGTCTCCAAACTCCTCTACCTCCAATCCCACCACCATGAGGGCCTCCAAACTCCTCTACCTCCAATCCCACCACCATGAAAGTCTCCAAACTCCTCTACCTTCAATCCCACCACCATGAGAGTCTCCAAACTCCTCTACCTCCAATCCCACCACCATGAGAGTCTCCAAACTCCTCTACCTCCAATCCCACCACCATGAAAGTCTCCAAACTCCTCTACCTTCAATCCCACCACCATGAGAGTCTCCAAACTCCTCTACCTCCAATCCCACCACCATGAGGGCCTCCAAACTCCTCTACCTCCAATCCCACCACCATGAAAGTCTCCAAACTCCTCTACCTTCAATCCCACCACCATGAGAGTCTCCAAACTCCTCTACCTCCAATCCCACCACCATGAGGGCCTCCAAACTCCTCTACCTTCAATCCCACCACCGCGGGATCCACAATCTTCCCTAACTCTGATCCCACCTCCATGGGGCCTTCAACCTCCTCCACTCCAAATCCCACCACTGCGGGGTATCAAATCTCTAATTTCTCCCATCCCACTACTGAGTGGTCCGCAATCACCTCTGCTTCAGATCCAACCACCAAAGGTTCCCAATCTCTCCTACCTCCAACGTGGAGTCTCCTAGCTTCCCTACCTCTGTTACGTTGACAATCTTTCTGAACTCTGATCCCATCGCTATGGGATCTCCTACCCCTCCCCCCACCTCCGATCCCACCACTGCGGGGTCAACACTCTCTTCTACCTCCCCCACCTCCGATCCCACCACTTCAGGGGTCTCTAATTCACCAGACATCCCATCCCCTCACTGTGGGACGTGGGAGGAATGTGATGGCCCATAGAGGTCCCTTCCCATCAGATGGTGTAAGAGGACTTGTATGGAGGGATTGCTGCATGAGAGTGGACGGAAGATGTATGGAGGATGGAGCACTCACCTGGCCATGTCTCTTCCCTTTCTCATATAACCCTTCATAGGTGTCACCGTTCGGCAACCGTGCTTTACCCTGACCGTGTCTCTCCTCCACTTCATTCCGCTCCCCTTCATATTCCTGGAAGAGAAAGAGACATGGGGGTGAGACCCCGACACCTGGAGAGAGACATGGGGGTGAGACCCCGACACCTGGAGAGAGACATGGGGGTGAGACCCCGACACCTGGAGAGAGACATGGGGGTGAGACCCCGACACCTGGAGAGAGACATAGAAGTGAGACCCCGACACCTGGAGAGAGACATAGAGGTGAGACCCCGACACCTGGAGAGACCCCGACACCTGGAGAGAGACAGAGGTGAGACCCCAACACCTGGAGAGAGACATGGAGGTGAGACCCCGACACCTGGAGAGAGACATGGGGGTGAGACCCCGACACCTGGAGAGAGACATGGGGGTGAGACCCCGACACCTGGAGAGAGACATGGGGGTGAGACCCCGACACCTGGAGAGAGACATGGGGGTGAGACCCCGACACCTGGAGAGAGACATGGGGGTGAGACCCCGACACCTGGAGAGAGACATGGGGGTGAGACCCCGACACCTGTAGCAATAGACCAATCCCAGCAATAATAGATACCCCCCCCGACAACCATAGATTACTCCCCCAACCATAGATTACCCCCAACAACCATAGATTACCCCCCCCCCCCCCCCCAACAACCATAGATTACCCCCCCCCCAACAACAACCATAGATTACCCCCCCCCAACAACCATAGATTACCCCCCAGTAATAGAAGAACAATTATTTTCTTCAGATCCTCAGAGAGGTCTTTGCCATGAGGTGCCATGTTGTACTTCCAGTGACCAGTATGAGAGAGTGAGAGCGATAACACCAAATTTATCACACCTGCTCCCCATTCACACCTGAGACCTTGTAACACTAACGAGTCACATGACACCGGGGAGGGAAAATGGCTAATTGGGCCCAATTTGGACATTTTCACTTAGGGGTGTCCTGACTTTTGTACATATATAATGTGTGTGTTTATTATATTCCATGTTGGATGGAGTATACGGAGGGTTATACACCCCCCTCCCCCTCTATGGCAGGTGTCCCCATCAGGAGAGATTTCCCCTCACTTCCTGTCCCGGTGACACCAGAGAGAGGAAGAATCTCCAGAATGGGGACACAGAGGGTGGGGGAGGGGGGTGTCTCATCCCATAATAACAATACAAAGATTGGAGTCATTCTATACACCTCTGTGATGACGTACACACTCTATATATATATATATATATATATATATATATATATATATATATATCTCAGCCCCTCCCCCTCTGTATAGGAACATGTTCTATTATATATACTGTATATAGGATATTATATGAGTCTCACCCCGAGGTCAGGCTCGTGTTCCTCCTCGAACTCCTCTGATCCCAGGTCAGACATCTCTTCTTCTCCTCTCTCTTGTACTGTCTGTGTACCTCCGTCTCCATGGACACCGGGCCCCGCCCACAAGCCGCCACGCCTCACCATGGAGACGCGCACTTCCGCTGATCTAGGAAAGGGTAACGGAAGTGACGTGTGGTCGCCGCCATCTTACTACTCTCCTCAATGGTAAGGATTCCATGAGAAGGGGGGCAAGCGGACATCTTGGAGTTTTACATTTCACATTTATTTATAACAGGAAACGGGGGCATATAAAGGTGAAATACACGATTCATACACCATCGGACTGTTTACATGTTGAGTTATAAAATCAGCGCTGTTCTGTCAGATTAACAAACCTGTGCGATCAGCTGCTTTTTAAAATCCAACACGTAAACAGTCCGACAGATTTCCAAATCCTGTATTCCACCTGATAAGCTCCATTTACTGTTAAAAAATACGTGTGAAAGGCAAAACTCCGGTGGGTGTACTAAGATGTCCGCTTGCCCCCCTTCTCCGTATATCATTACTATGGGGGAGGGGTGTAGCAAGATGGCGGCAACGGAAAACAGCGGCGGGATGGAGATTAATAATGGCGGGAAAATAGGGGACTGTTACCTCATAGGCCAGCGTAGCATTTTTCTTACTAGAGGGGGCGGTATTGTAATAAATACTGTGCGCTGATAGGTTGAAACACGGAGCCCCCCCCTTAACGCCTTTTTTACTTCAAGCTTTCCGTTGCCATGTGCGCAATGATTGGTTGGAGGGCGGGAGTGTCGCAAATCTTACGCGCTGATTGGTTAGAACTCTCCAAAGCGGGTTCTCGCGTTATTAGTTTGGGATACGGTCCAGTGATTGGTCGGTGGGCGGGACTTTCATGACTCTCCCCCACATAACTGTTCTACTCACGTCATAGATACATGGAAATGCTGAGTATGGCGCACACATATACTGCAGCGTACAGAGCCAGCAACCAACACAGAGAAAAAGAACACACACACAAAAAAAAAGAAATAAGTAGAAAAAAATAAAACGTAAAATAAAAAAGGAAAAACAATAATAAAAAAAATAGAAATAAAAAAGTAAAAAAATCATTAAACAAAAGAAAATTAATAAAAAATGAACATCACTCCTAAAAAAAAAGAAAAAAAAAAAAAGTAAATGGCTAAAAAAGTAAAAAAAAGGGGGGGGGGGAATGAAAACACAAAAAAAACTCCCAAAAATAAATAAACGTAAAATAAAAAAGGAAAAACTATAATAAAAATAATAAAAAAAAAATACCCCCCCTCCCAAATAAAAATAGAAAAACAATCATTAAACAAAAGAAAATTAATAAAAAATGAACATCCCTCCTAAAAAAAAAAAAAAAAAAAAAAAAGGAAATGGGTAAAAAAGTAAAAAAATGGGGGAAAAAATGAAAACACCTCCCAAAAATAAACCCCAAAAAATAACAAAAAATAGGATTTTTTACTCACCGTAAAATCCTTTTCTCTGAGTCCATGGACCGACACAGCTTCTCTATTGACAAAGTGGGTATTATCCGTTAATTAGGAGTGACTAGGCAGAAAAACTTGTAAAAAGTGTTGCATCACACCTTCTACAGTACCGCCCAGGGGGCGGACCCTCTGGGTATACCCTCTCAGTCTGCACATCGCAGATCAGTTCGTCAAAAAGCAGTACAAACTTAAAAGGAGGGGTGGGTGCTGTGTCGGTCCATGGACTCAGAGAAAAGGATTTTACGGTGAGTAAAAAATCCTATTTACTCTTTCGTCCATGGACCGACACAGCTTCTCTATTGACAAAGTGGGACGTCCCAAAGCAGTGTCAGAGAAAAAACGAGGGGTGGTAACAGCATAAAAACAAACTTCACCCCAAAACACAAAACAGCACTCCTCCAACGGAGGAGTTGCAACTCTAAACAGCCGCCTGCAAAACCTTGCGGCCGAAAGAGGCATCCGAAGATGCACCTACATCAACTTTGTAGAATTTTGTGAAAGTGTGAGCGGACGACCAAGTCGCCGCTTTACATAGTTGGGAAACAGACGCTTGATGTCGGAAAGCCCAAGAGGCACCTATTGCCCTGGTCGAATGCGCCGTGACAGGAAAGGGGGGCGCCTGACCCTTTAAGGTGTAAGCCTGGATTACTATCTGTCGGATCCACCTAGAGATGGTGGCCGATGAGACTGCTTGGCCCTTCTTGGGACCAGCCACCGAAACAAACAGTGAGTCTGACTTCCGGAACAGGGAAGTAGCAGATATGTATACTCTCAAAGCTCGGACAACGTCCAAGGAATGCAACGCCGACTCCTTAGGATTCGACGGCTGAGGACACAAGGATGGAAGTACAATGTCTTCGTTGAGATGAAAAGCCGAAACGACTTTCGGAAGAAAGGAAGGCTGCGGCCGCAGCACCACCTTATCCTTGTGGAAAATCAAATAGGGAGCCTTGCAGGACAAGGCTGCCAGCTCAGAGACTCGTCTAACTGACGTAACAGCCACCAAAAAGACCACTTTCTGAGAAAGTGTCAACAGGGGAATATCTCTAATATTCTCAAACGGTGCCTTCTGAAGCACCGAGAGGACCAGATTCAAGTCCCACGGAGGTAACGGGGGGCGGACCGGAGGGGCCACATGTCGAACCCCCTGCACAAATGTACTCACGAGAGAGTGAGTCGCCAGGGGTCGCTGAAAAAAGACAGCCAGGGCAGATATCTGTCCCTTAATCGTACTTAGGGCAAGCCTTTGGTCTACCCCATGCTGTAAAAACAGCAGGATTCTGGAAACCAAATAGGTACGCGGATGCCATTTCATTTCCTCACACATGAAGATGTAGGCCCTCCAAGTGCGGTGATAGACCTTCCTAGAGGACGGTTTCCAAGCACTTCTCATAGTAGAGATTACTGAGTCTGACAGGCCCCGGTCTCTCAGTACCTGGTTCTCAACAGCCATGCCGTTAAAGCCAATGACTGTAAAGCAGGATGGAATATGGGACCTTGCGATAGCAGGTCCTTCCGTAGTGGTAGGCGCCAGGGGACGTCTGCTACCAGACGTACTAGATCGGCGTACCAAGGACGCTGAGGCCAATCTGGAGCGATTAGGATCATTGGAATTCCCTCTGCCTCCACTCTGCGGAGCAGAAGAGGAAGAAGCCTTAAGGGAGGGAAGGCATAGATTAGCCGATACTGACCCCACGATGCTACCAACGCGTCCGTTGCGTCTGCCCATGGGTCTCTTGACCGGGCCACAAACCTCAATACCTTCCGATTGAGTCAGGAAGCCAGAAGATCTACGTCTGGTGTGCCCCATCTTTGGCAGAGGAGTTGGAACACCTCCGGGTGTAAGGACCATTCTCCCTGGTCCAGCATCTGGCAGCTCAGGTAGTCCGCCTGCCAGTTTTCCACACCCGGAATGTACACGGCCGACAGTGCCGGTACGCTCCTCTCTGCCCACTTCAGGATGCGAGCGATCTCCGATGCTGCAGCTGAGCTTCTTGTTCCTCCTAGATGATTGACATATGCCACTGCTGTGGCGTTGTCTGACTGGATCCTGACTGGACGCCCTTGCAGTCTCTGAGACCATTTGAAGAGGCACAGCTTGATCGCCCGGATCTCCAGGACATTGATCGGCAGGAGGGCTTCCTCTGGGGTCCAGCGACCTTGCACCGACTGGACTCCCCCCCCAACCTGTAAGGCTGGCGTCCGTCGTGATCACTATCCAGTAAACCGGAAGAAATTACTTCCCGGCCATTAGAGCCGGTGCTGTCAGCCACCATACCAGGGATCTCCTGACTAGGTGGCTCACTCGGATTTGATAATCCAGAGATGAAGGGCATCTGTTCCATCTGGACAGAACTTCCTTCTGTAACACTCGAGTGTGGTATTGAGCATATGGGACCGCCTCGAAGGAGGCTACCATGAGGCCCAACACTTGCATGCAAAAACGGAGTGACGACCAATTCCTGGAAGTCAGCTGCCGTACTGCAGCCCGGAGGGTCTGCAACTTCTCCACAGGGAGGAATACCTTTGCCTCTGAGGAATCCAGAATCAACCCCAGGTACACTAGGCGTTGAGTGGGCACCAATACGGACTTTTGCGTGTTTAGTATCCAACCACAGTCTTGAAGAGTCTGACAGGTAATGGACACGCTTACCTCTAATTCTGAGCTTGAAGGGGCCTTCAGCAGAAGGTCGTCCAAGTAACCTGTGATAGCGATACCCCGCTGTCTTAGAAGTGCCAGAATCGGAGCGAGCACCTTGGTGAACGTCCTGGGTGCTGAGGCAAGGCCAAACGGGAGGGCCACAAACTGGTAGTGGTTCTTCCCGATAGCAAATCGCAGAAACCTCTGGTGTCTGGAGTATATGGGGACATGCAGGTATGCGTCCTTGATGTCCAAGGAGGCCAAAAAGTCCCCCGGATGGAGAGCCGTGACTACGGATCGAACCGACTCCATCCGAAATCTTTGTACCTTCACAAAGCAATTGAGGGCTCTGAGATCCAAGATTGGACGAACCCCCTCCTCCTTTGGCACAATGAACAGATTTGAGTAAAAACCCTGACCCCGTTCCTGTTCTGGAACTGGAATAACTACCCCGCGTTCCAGTAGACCCTGGACCACCCCATACAGGGCCTCCCGACGGGTCGGTAGTAGCTGGAGATTGGAGGTGATGAATCTGTCTGGTGGACAAGAGAGAAATTCTATCTTGTAGCCTGAGGAGATTACTTTGCAAACCCACCTGTCGGAGACTAGAGCAGTCCACTGAGTCGCGAATTTGCGAAGACGTCCCCCCACCCGAGAGCTGGGTGGGGGCGGACCTTCATGTGGACGCAGATTTGTCCGCAGGCTTGTTGGGTCTGCGGGACCAAGGACGCTTTTGTCCTTGGGCAGGCGCTTTATCGGCCTGGGGTCTTTTCCCTGTCGCCTTAAGGGGGCGAAAAAACGCTTACGTGCAGTAAAGGAGGGCCCTTGCCCTTGGCGTGGTCCCTTACCCTTGCTAGTTTGGGGAAGCAAAGTGCTTTTACCTCCTGTGGCATCCTTGATGATGTCATCCAGAGAAGCCCCAAAAAGTCTGTCGCCCTTAAAAGGCAGATCCAATAGGGCTTTCTTGGAAGTCTGGTCCGCAGACCAGCCCTTTAGCCAGATCAGGCGGCGTATTGCTACTGCATAAACCGAAGCTGTTGACAGCAGGGGAATAGTATCCATGTCTGACTCGCAGACAAACTTAAGGCCCTGGACCAACTGGTCGGCCAAAGTTATCTCATTAGGAGGAGCATCTCGCTCCTTTAACCCCTGGAGTAGCAATTTTGCCCATTCAGTAAGTGTCTGAGACACTAGGGCCCCCGCCAATGCCGGGCGTACTGCCGAGCCTACCACTGAGTATAGGTAGCGAGCGCTTCAGCCTTCTTATCCACAGGGTCCTTGAAAACAGGAGCCCCTTCTACTGGAATAGTGGTGGCTCTATTAAGTCTGGACACCAAAGGGTCCACTATAGGGGGAGAGGTCCATATCTTCAGAAAACTCTCCTCAAAGGGGTACCGTACTGCAAACCTCTTTGGGGCTGTAAAGACCCTCAGTGGGTTCTCCCATTCCTTGTATAAGTTTGTCAAAATAAGACACACAAGGGAACACCTTAGCAGTGCAGGCAGGTTTACGAAACCCAAAGGGGACTGGAGTATCTGCTACTTCTTCAGTCCTTTCCAACTTTAGCGTATCCCACACTGCAGTAATAAGGTCAGATACCAAAGCCGTCTCGCGTACTGACCTGGACTTGGAGTCCTCCTCACTGTCCGATCGGTCACGGTCTGCAGTCTCTGATGCATCAGAATCTGGGCCATGAGCCGTAGCTGGACCTGGTTCTGCATCAGAAATATCCCCAGAAGATTGCAGGGGACGGGGGCGTTTATTACCCCCTGTATTCCCGTGTGCTGCTTCCACCCTGGCAGCAAACACCTCTAGGATTGCCGACATAGCGTCCATAGACACCTCAGGGACACCAGCTGCTAAATCTGGTGTTTCAGGGGAGAAGACATCTGGCTCAGATGCCACGCTGACACCCACAGGGCTCCAGGCAAGATATCAATAGGCCACCCTCCTGCGCTGCAGAGATGCTGGGTTACCCAGAGGACTCACCACCCTGGATAGGTACTGCTATGCTGCGCCTGTGATGCTGTCCCCTTCCTGCTGTGTCAGTCTGCTTCTTTTATCAGCACTTCCTGTGTGAATTTTCGCGCCAGTGTAATGCACCCTAGAGGCCGGAGGCTCTCGCAAAATGGTTGCCAAAAACGTCTGTATGGAAGATAATGTGGGCTCTAAGAAAATGGCCGCCGACAGAGAGGTCAGGCAGCCATAGCCCACAAAAAAGATGGCCGCCGAACGGCAATATCTGCATACAGGGTGGACAAACATGGCCGCCGATCACCTGATAGGGGCCAGTGGGTGTGGCCGAACTACAGGAAGATGGCCGCCAGGCAGTTACAAGAGGCCAAACTTGGCATGGACCACCTCAAAATGGCCGCCGACAGCATGGAGACACAGAAACACAGGTAAGCAAAAATGACATTTCTTTTAAATGTTAGTTACAGCCAGCCCCGCTCCAGTGGGACCCCCTAGGTGACCCCCAGCACCCAGCAACCTTTAGCTAGAAGCCCAGGGAGGAGGGAAAGGCAGGGAGAGAGGGAAGAAAGGGGCCACAACCACTTACTTGATCTCTCCAGGAATGTCCAGCTAAATCACCCAGCCGAGGCAGGGGAGTTTTACTTACCTATCCTGCATGTATTCTGCTGGAAGACATTCCAAACAGATCATCGTCCGCGCACGGAAGGTGACTGTTGGCCAGGCATGCTGTGATTGGACCCAGAAGGGACGATCATATGTATGCCCTGGAGCATGACGCTCACCGGACAGGCTGCTGCGACTCGGCCGTAAGGTCAGCCGAAGCTGAGCGGTCCGATGCAAGCCTTGGAGCGCAAGCTCACCGGCCAGGCTGCTGCGACTCGGCCGTAAGGTCAGCCGAAGCTGAGCGGTCCGATGCAGGCCCTGGAGCGTAGGCTCACCGGCCACCCGTGGAGCGACGGGCATGTCGTGGAAAACCCAGCGCGTAGCTAGGGTCGGCACACGCTCGATGGCCGAAACTGGGGAGACTACAAGGATCGAGGATCCAGCCTGTCACCCAGTCGGCAGTTGATCGAAGATCGCAGGAAACAACAAATGTAGCAAAAAAAATATATATCTTTTTTCCCCGGACCAATGGGCCCGAAGGGAGCCATGTCCTACTCCTTGCTAGACAGAAAAAAACTGATCTGCGATGTGCAGACTGAGAGGGTATACCCAGAGGGTCCGCCCCCTGGGCGGGTACTGTAGAAGGTGTGATGCAACACTTTTTACAAGTTTTTCTGCCTAGTCACTCCTAATTAACGGATAATACCCACTTTGTCAATAGAGAAGCTGTGTCGGTCCATGGACGAAAGAGTAAACAAAACAAAAAAAAATACCCCCCCAAAAAAAGTAAACAGGTAAAAATGAAAAAAAAAACACCCCCCCCCCCAAAAAAAAACAGTAAACTGAAAAACAAAAGCTGAAAAGAAAAAAAAAAGAAAAAATACCCCAAATGAAAATAGAAAAAAAGAAAACGTTAATAAAAGGAAAACAAAAACTGAAAAGAAAAATAATAATAATAATAATAATAAAACAAAAAGAAAATTAATAAAAAAATGAACACCACTCCTAAAAAAAAGAGGGGAAGTAAATAGGTAAAAAAAAAAAAGGGGGAAAAATAATGAAAACACAAAAAAAACTCCCAAAAATAAATAAAAAACAAAACAAAAAAAAAGAAATGGGGAAAAAAATGAAAACACACAAAAATCACAAAAATAAATAAATAACCCCCCCCCCCAAAAAAAAAGCAAACAGGAAAAAAAATGTAAAAATAAAAACAAAAGTAAAATGTAAAAAATTAAAATTACACCTAAAATTATGAGCCCCACCCCACCCCCCACATACAGTTCTACACACATCATAGATATATATGTATGAAAATGCTAAATATGACGCTCACATACACTGTAGCGCACCCCCTACAGAGCCACCAACCAACAAAGGGGGAAAAAAAAAGAACACCATTTTTTTTTTTTTTTTTATAAATAAATAAAAATAAATAAATAAATAGAAAAAAGAAACCAAAAACAAACAAACAATAAAACAGAAAAAAAGAAAAACCTAAAAAAAAAAAAAGAACACCCAAACCTCCCTCCAAAAAGGTAAACGGAAAAACAAAACACGAAAACAATAAAAAAAATAAAATTAAAAATACCCCCTCTCCCAAATAAAAAAAATGAAAGTACAAAAAAAAAAACCTCCCAAAAATAAATAAATAAAACTAAAGGTGATAAAATAAAAAATACCCCCCCCCCAAAAAAATAAAATAATATATATATATAAAAGAAGCGGAAAAAATGAAAGCACATAAAAAAATACAAAAATAAATAAATAAAAAGCACCCCCACCCCCAAAAAAAATTGAAAAAAAAAAAAGCAAGGTCCATAAAGACATGGTTTGAGTGAGTTTGGGGTGGAGGAACTTGACTGGCCTGCACAGAGTCCTGACCTCAACCCCTTTGAACTCCTTTGGGATGGATTAGAGAGGAGTCTGCAAGCCAGGCCTTCTCATCCAACATCAGTGCCTGACCTCACAAATGCTCCTCTGGAAGAATGGTCAAACCTTCCCATAGACACCCTTCTAAACCGTGCAGACGGCCTTCCCAGAAGAGGTGAAGCTGTTATAGCTGCAAAGGGCGGGGCCAACTCAATATTGAACCCTCCGGACTAAGACTGGGGGGGCATTAAAGTTCATGTGCGTGTAAAGGCAGGTGTCCCAATACTTTTGGTAATATAATGTATGTGGGGACGGTGTCCAAAAAGATGGTTGTTGTCAGGCTGCTGGTTCTGGTAAGTGGTGTTGGATCTGGAACTATGGAGGCGCCGTAAGATGGACGGTCATCAGCCGCAGCTCAAGGAACCCCCCCCTAGGGATCCACAGCCTCCTGAACTGTCCCTGCACAAAGTGTCATTTCTGAAGGAAAAAAATCATTTAAAACTGCTTGCGGCTATAATGTCTGGTCCCGGCAATATGGATGAAAATCATTGAGAAAAACGGCATGGGTCGAAGGAGGAAGAGGATAGTCACTCAGCATAACAGGACAGTCACTCAGCATAACAGGACAGTCACTCAGCATCAGCATAGGCAGTCTTGAAGGGATCTGATATCCATAGAAAAATCATTCTGTTATATCAGATTCAGGTGTGTGGTAGCTGGTGGTGATCCAAGACTGGTTCATTTTTATGAAGGTCAGTCGATCAACCGAGTCGGTGGACAGGCGCACCCTGTGATCCGTGACAAATCCTCCAGCAGCACTGAATGTGCGTTCTGAAAGAACGCTGGATGCAGGACAGGCCAGTAGCTCAATTGCATACTGTGCAAGCTCTGGCCAGTGATCCATCCTCAAGACCCAGTAAGCCAGAGGATTTTCGGTGGGGAAGGTGTCCAAGTCTGACCTTGCCCCTAGATATTCCTGCACCATGTTTATCAGACGCTGGCGATGGTTGCTGGAACCGATTGTACTTTGGGGCTGCGGACTAAAGAATTGTCTGAACGCATCGGTCAGACGGCCATCTTCCCCACCGCTCCTTCTTTGACTGCCCGAAGCCTCAGCAACTCGTTGTCCAGGACCAGGAGTTTGTAACCTCCCAGTCTCTGGGAACGCGTTGCACAGACCTTTCTGCAAGGCCTCCCGGAGTTGTCTCATCCTCTGCTCCCTCTGCGACGGTAACATAAGGTCCGCAACCTTACCCTTGTACCGTGGATCAAGGAGAGTGGCCAGCCAGTAATGGTCCCTCTCCTTGATCCGAAGAATACGAGGATCCTTCCGCAGACTTTGCAGGATCAGGGAGGCCATGCAGCGTAGGTTAGCTGAGGCATTCAGTCCGGAGTCCTCTGGGTCACTAAGGACGACATGATCTGCAGCCACCTCCTCCCAGCCACGTACAAGTCCACTGGTTTCTTGGGACTGTAAATCATCCCTAAAAGACTGCTGCTGATGATGCTGAGTGCCAGGCTCCACCTCCATGCTGACACAATCCTCCTCCTCCTCCTCCTCCTCCTCCTCCTCCTCTTCCTGTGCGATGGGTGGGCCAGCAGGAACACTGTCTGGATAAAGGGGGCCTTGAGAGGTAAGGAAGTCTTCCTCCCTCTGTTCTGCCTCCAGTGCCCTGTCCATTATTCCACGCAGCGTGTGCTCCAACAGGTGGACAAGAGGTACAGTGTCACTGATGCATGCACTGTCACTGCTCACCATCCTCGTGGCCTCCTCAAATGGTGCCAGGACAGTGCATGCATCCCTGATCATGCCCCACTGGCGTGGAGAAAAAAAACCAAGCTCCCCTGACCCTGTCCTGGTGCCGTAGTCGCACAGGTACTCATTGATGGCCCTCTGCTGCGTGTGCAGCCGCTGCAGCATGGCCAACGTTGAGTTCCACCTGGTGGGCATGTCACATATAAGGCGGTTCTTGGGCAGGTTCAACTCCTTTTGCAGCTCAGCCAGGCGAACACTGGCATTATAAGATCTGCGGAAATGCACACAGACTTTCCTGGCCTGCCTCAGGACATCCTGTAAGCCCGGGTACCTGCCCAAGAACCGCTGCACCACCAGGTTAAGGACGTGAGCCACACAGGGCACATGGGTCAGTTGTCCCTGTCGGAGGGCGGAGAGGAGGTTGGTGCCATTGTCGCAAACCACCATTCCTGGCTTAAGCTGGCGTGGCGTCAACCACCTCTCGGCCTGGCCCTGCAGAGCAGACAGGACCTCTGCCCCAGTGTGGCTTCTGTCCCCCAAACACACCAGCGCAAGCACGGCATGGCATCTTTTTGCCTGCGTACTTGCGTAGCCCCGTGAACGGCTACGGAGCACCGCTGGTTCATAGGACAAACCACAGAAAGAGGCCATGGAGGAAGAAGAAGAGGAGGGGGTGGAGGACAGAGGTGTGTCACAACCAGTAGTAGCATTTTGGAGGCGTGGCGGCGGAACAACCTCCAACACTACTGCACCTTGTCCTGCATCCTTCCCAGCTGCCAAAAGAGTGACCCAATGGGCCGTGAAAGAAAGGTAACGTCCCTGTCCATGCCTGCTGGACCATGAGTCAGGGGTAATATGCACCTTACCGCTGACCGCCCTGTCCAGCGAGGCCAAGACATTACCTTTCACATGCCTGTAGAGAGCCGGAATAGCCTTCCGTGAGAAAAAGTGGCGTTTGGGAACCTGCCACTGAGGAACCGCACATTGCACAAACTCACGGAAGGGGGCCGAGTCTACCAACTGAAAAGGCAGCAGTTGAAGCGCTAGCAATTTAGCCAAGCTAGCATTCAACCGCTGGGCATGTGGATGGCTGGGAGTGAACTTCTTTTGACGGTCCAGCAGCTGGGGCAGGGAAATTTGCCTGCTAGAATCGGACATCGGTGTACTGCTAGCAGAGTGGCCGCAAGTACTGGGCTGTGACACACCTAATTCTACACCTTCATTCCTCTCAGTGCAGGTTTCAGAGAGGACTGAAGTTATAGTGGGGTTGGAGATCCCAGCTGATGCGGTGCAAGGAGAGGTCCGCTTTGTTCTTTGGTGTGGGTCTTTTAAGTGCTGTTGCCAACGGACTGCATGGCAGGTCGACATATGTCTGGTCAAGCACGTGTTGCCCAAGCGGCTGATGTTTTGGTCACGCTTGATACGCTTCAGACATAGGTTGCAAACACCAACGGTGCGATCTGATGCATACGTGTCAAAAAAGGCCCACACCAAAGAACTTTTCAAAATATGCGGGGAGTCAGCAGCGCCCTGTACATGCGGAGCTCTGCGGTGTCATGCAATAGGGTGGCTGCCCTTTAGCTGGCCCCTGGAGGGCATTCTGCCTCGTTGGAGATGTGCCTCCTGCTCCTCCTCTCTCCTATCAGGCACCCAAGTAGAGTCAGTGACCTCATCATCCCCTCCCTCCTCGTCACTGGAGCAAACTTGGCAGTATGCTGCAGCTGGGGGAACATGACTGCCAGTTTCTTGTCCTTCTTGGGCACCCCCTCTCTCTAGGCTCACGTTACTCCCTTCCTCAACCTGGGAACCATCATCGGAGCCTTCAAAACGCTGTGCATCCTCCTGCAGCATGTACCCAACACAGTTCGGGGGACTCCTCCATGCATGATGGTGGGGCTAGGGAAGGAGTGCCTGTTAACATGGAGCTGATGGAATAGGCCGCTTTGGCACCTGCGTTGGCAGGCAAACTACTCTGAGCCTGGGTGACAGAGGATGAGGATGGCTTTGTTATCCATTCCACCAACTCTTCTGCATGTTGTGGCTCAATAACACGGCCAGCTGCCGAAAAAAAGGACAAGCGTGTCCCACGGCCACGTGCTGAGGATGCACCATGTCCACGACCAGCACTGTTGTCTGTAGACACAGAGCCTGCTTGCCCTCTTTTAGTGGCCTGTGAGCATCTGCCTCTCCTTGGTGGCCTTCCGGACATACTGTAAATTTTGTTTACCAAAACCACACTACACTGTATTGTATACTGTGTACACCACCAGAAAAGTAGTAGCAACTGCACTATGGGTGCACAGTATTGTGTACACCACCAGAAGTGTAATAGCAACTATGGGTGCATGGTGCTGTGTACTGTGTACACCGCCTGAAGTATCTTAGAAAAAGTACACCAGGAATGGCCTGCAGTCAGATATAGGCTTGGCTACACTGGATGCAGTGGATATATATATGTACGAGACTGACTGTATATATATATATTAAATACACTGCAGCTACCTGAATAACCTGTCTGCCTGCTCAATCTAAATGACACTCTGTCTCCATCCACGCCAACATAGTGTGGGGCGTGGACTTAGTCCCCCTGAGCCATAATTGGACAAAGGCACCCTGACTTTGGCCAATCATAGCTCTCTTTGCTGAGGGCGCTGGGATTGGCCAAAGCATGCGGGTCATGGTGCATGCTTTGGCCAATCATCACACAACAATGCACTGCGATGTCGCAGTGCATTATAGGGCGTTACACGGCATTTGAATTTGCTGCGAACGCCCCATAATGTTAGTTTTTTCAGCGAACGGTCAAACAGTCAATGTTCGAGTCAAACTCATGTTCGACCGGAACATAAAGCTCATCCCTATTAGCCACCATATGGGTTGGTGAGTACCAATACCATGGGGAGAAGGCTGACCGGTGGAAGAATCTGGCAGTGTGAGGAGTTAGTCAGGACATCTATGTGGGGATTGTGTCCAAAAAGATCATTGTTGTCAGGCAGTTGGCTTTGGTAGGTGGTGTTGGTTCTGGAACTATGGAGGCGCCATAAGATGAGTTGGTGAGTACCAGTACCATGGGGAGAAGGGTGACTGGTGGAGGAATCTGGTAGTGAGAAGAGTTTAGACATCTATGTGGGGACAATGTCCCTGGTCTGGAGTTGTGTAATATTTCCTGCAAAGTAAAAAAAAAAGAAGTAACATTTAAAATATGCAAAGAGGTCTTCATCCCCGGGGATGTGCCAGATATAGTCTTGTGGCAGCTGCAGAGTCATTCTGTTCTACACACCATTCACTGAGGAGAAACACCCAACTGAGGAGAGAGAAGGCAAGGTAGAACTTTTCATTCCATAACACTAATGGTAATCAATGAAAGGAATAATCGTCGATATATCTGTGATGGATACTGAAGACACTCAGGTCAGACAATGGACCGCAGGTTCCCATAAACTCGGGCTCAGCCTTTGTCTTGTTATATTTTGATAGTATACTATGTAGAATTTTGACCTATTTTTTTCTTATGAGGATTATCCGAGATCCCGGTACCCAACCTGTAGCCTTGCGGAACAATATGGCCCTTTGGCTCATGTAGTGTGGCCCTTGGGGTTTTTTTTTTTACCTTGGTGGTTTTGGTGGTTCTGGGGGAGATAAAGTGCACCTTCGGCATAGGTTTTGGCATTTCATAAGATAAGTGGGTGGCAGTAGAAGGTCTGTAGCAGTATACAGGGGGTTAAGCACTGGCCACACCTTGTTCCCCACCTGGGGTATTTGTCTTTTCCCCGGGGGGGGGGGGGGTAATCAGTGTTGTCGGAGACAAGATACATGGGGTGTGATGGGACATATCTGATCCAGGGTGGTCTCATTACTAGTCCAGAGGCTAAATGACATTCTGTTGGATTCTCGATTCTGGTTATTACCCCTACGAGTATTAGGAGAGCGGTCGGCCAGATGTTGGCACCAAGTTGCACAGTCCCGCCCACCTGCCTGCCTGTGAGCAGGTGCCTCCAAAACGGTTCTCTCTGTGTTTTGGTTCTCAAGCCAATCATGTCGTCCAAGTGTAAATTGTTACAATGTCTCGATGTTGCACTGTTGATGCGTCCCTTAGCTGAGAGTAACTGAGCAGGAATGTTCAACATTTTCCCACTCTTTTTATCAAGGTCACCACCCCCTGCAGATCATACCATATAAATAGGGCTCACTAAGTGCCCCAGGTGTTGCTTGGGGGAAATACTGCCAAAATGTAGCTATTACACCATCAGAGTAATCCCCCCTGGGAAAGGGAGGGGGGATGGGAGCCCAGTCAGGGTTACGGGGGGGGGGGGGTATGGAGCCTGTAGACCCTCATGAACTTTATTGCCTTTGTGAATTATCACCAGATCATGGACTACTCACGGCCTTGTGGATTTACTGCCTATTAGACTCTTGCCTTGAAAGGATTTTTCATGAACTTGCCACATTTAGAAGACTCTGTCCCGACCCCCCCGAGGCATGTGCCCCACGCTATAGAACCTTCAGAAGAAGGTCAGGGTAGACAAGGTGACTCCAGCTAGTCTTCTCACTTAGACTCTGTAATGACCACCAGGGCACGTGCCCCACACAGCAGGACCTGCAGAAGAAGGTCAGGATAGACAAGGTGACTCCAGCTAGTCTTCTCACTTAGACTCTGTCCTGACCACCGGGGCCCGTGCCCCACGCTACAAGACCTGCAGAAGGTCAGGGTAGACAAGGTGACCCCAGCTAGTCTTCTCACTTAGACTCTGTCCTGACCACCGGGACACGTGCCCTACGCTACAAGACCTGCAGAAGGTCAGGGTAGACAAAGTGACACCAGCTAGTCTTCTCACTTAGACTCTGTACTGACCACCGGGGCACGTGCCCAACGCTACAAGACCTGCAGAAGAAGGTCAGGGATAGACAAGGTGACTCCAGCTAGAAACTACAGCAACTCACTTTGCTCTACTATAGGGGAGCCACCGAGAATCTGTATTCAAGGAGTACTCAATGGTTTTGGTTATGTTTTATGTGCAGCTTGTGTATGTTATGTATGGTTTTAGATATGAATACATGTGAAATTTTTATCATAAATAAATACTCTGAGATACTTTTTACATAAATTGGGTACCGTTATAGTCCTTATATTTAGTTTGTTAGGGTCCATTATTTTGTATATCATTGATCAGGATGAGGTACCAGACCTACATGGTCAACCAAATGGGGGTCTCTTATGGAGGCCTTCCTCTATTTTTCAGACTCCAGCTAGTCCTCTCACTTAGTCTCTGTCCAGGCCCCCGGGGGCAGATGCTCTATGCTACAGGTCCTGCAGAAGGAGGTCAGGGGTAGACAAGGTGACTCCAGCTAGTTTGATCCTCTACTGCCTCCCCCCTGCAGCGCCGCCGGCTTCTCCTCCTCTTTATCCCTCCGGCTGCACTGCAGGGGGCTTAGTCCTAGTATATGTTCCCCTTCCATTTGCTCGCCCTGGGCTCCCCTGTGTGCTCCTTCCAATCTTCTCTCCGGGCTCCCCTGTGTGCCCCTTCCCATCTGCTCTCTGGGCCCCCCATGTGTGCCCCTTCCCATCTGCTCTCCGGGCCCCCCTGTGTGCCCCTTTCCATCTGCTCTCTGGGCTCCCCTGTTTCCCCTTCCCATCTGCTCTCTGGGCCCCCCTGTGTGCCCCTTTCCATCTGCTCTCTGGCCCCCCCTGTGTGCCCCTTCCCATCTGCTCCTCGGGCCCCCCTGTGTGCCCCTTCCCATCTGCTCTCCGGCCCCCTGTGTGCCCCTTCCTATCTGCTCTCCGGGCCCCTCCTGTGTGCCCCTTTCCATCTGCTCTCCGGGCCCCTCCTGTGTGCCCCTTTCCATCTGCTCTCCGGGCCCCCCTGTATGCCCCTTCCCATCTGCTCTCCGGGCCCCCCTGTGTGCCCCTTTCCATCTGCTCTCCGGCTCCCCTGTGTGCCCCTTCTCATCTGCTCTCCGGGCCCCCCCTGTGTGCCCCTTCCCATCTGCTCTCCAGGCCCCCCTGTGTGCCCCTTCCCATCTGCTCTCCAGGCCCCCCTGTGTGCCCCTTACCATCTGCCCTCCGGAACCCCCTGTGTGCCCCTACCATCCGCTTTCAGGGCCCCCCTGTGTGCCCCTACCATCTGCTCTCAGGGCCCCCCTGTGTGCCCCTTCCCATCTGCTCTCCGGGCCCCCCTGTGTGCCCCTTCCCATCTGCTCTCCAGACCCCCCTGTGTGCCCCTTCCCATCTGCTTTCCGGGCTCCCCTGTGTCTCCCTTCCCATCTTCTCTCCGGGCCCCCCATGTGTGCCCCTTCCCATCTGCTCTCCGGGCCCCCTTGTGTGCCCCTTTCCATCTGCTCTCTGGGCCCCCCTGTGTGCCCCTTTCCATCCGCTCTCAGGGCCCCCCTGTTTGCCCCTCCCTATCTGCCCTCCGGGCCCCCCCTGTGTGCCCCTTCCCATCTGCTCTCCGGGCCCCCCTGTGTGCCCCTTCCTATCTGCTCTCCGGCCCCCTGTGTGCCCCTTCCCATCTGCTCTCCGGGCCCCTCCTGTGTGCCCCTTTCCATCTGCTCTCCGGGCCCCCCTGTATGCCCCTTCCCATCTGCTCTCCGGGCCCTCTTGTGTGCCCCTTTCCATCTGCTCTCCGGGCTCCCCTGTGTGCCCCTTCCTATCTGCTCTCCGGGCCCCCCTGTGTGCCCCTTCCCATCTGCTCTCTGGAACCCCCTGTGTGCCCCTACCATCTGCTCTCAGGGCCCCCCTGTGTGCCCCTTCCCATCTGCTCTCCGGGCCCCCCTGTGTGCCCCTTCCCATCTGCTCTCCGGACCCCCCTGTGTGCCCCTTCCCATCTGCTTTCCGGGCTCCCCTGTGTGCCCCTTCCCATCTTCTCTCCGGGTCCCCCATGTGTGTCCCTTCCCATCTGCACTCCGGGCCCCCCTGTGTGCCCCTTCCCATCTGCTCTCCGGCCCCCCTGTGTGCCCCTTCCCATCTGCTCTCCGGGCCCCTCCTGTGTGCCCCTTCCCATCTGCTCTCCGGGGCCCCCCCTGTGTGCCCCTTTCCATCCGCTCTCAGGGCCCCCCCTGTGTGCCCCTTCCCATCTGCTCTCTGGGCCCCCCTGTGTGCCCCTTCCCATCTGCTCTCCGGGGCCCCCCTGTGTGCCCCTTCCCATCTGCTTTCCGGAACCCCCTGTGTGCCCCTACCATCTGCTCTCCGGGGCCCCCCTGTGTGCTCCTTTTCATCCGCTCTCAGGTCCCCCCCTGTGTGCCCCTTCCCATCTGCTCTCCGGGCTCCTCTGTGTGCCCCTTCCCATCTGCTCTCCGGGCCCCCTGTGTGCCCCTTCCCATCTGCTCTCTGGGCTCCCCTGTGTGCCCCTTCCCATCTGCTCTCCGGGCCCCCCTGTGTGCCCCTTCCCATCTGCTCTCCAGGCCCCCCTGTGTGCCCCTTCCCATCTGCTCTCCAGGCCCCCCTGTGTGCCCCTTCCCATCTGCTCTCCGGAACCCCCTGTGTGCCCCTACCATCTGCTCTCCGGGGCCTCCCTGTGTGCCCCTTCCCATCTGCTCTCCAGGCCCCCCTGTGTGCCCCTTTCCATCTGCTCTCCGGGCTCCCCTGTGTGCTCCTTTCCATCCGCTCTCAGGGCCCCCCCTGTGTGCCCCTTCCCATCTGCTCTCCGGGCCCCCCTGTGTGCCCCTTCCCATCTGCTCTCCGGGCTCCCCTGTGTGCTCCTTTCCATCCGCTCTCAGGGCCCCCCTGTGTGCCCCTTCCCATCTGCTCTCCGGGCCCCCTGTGTGCCCCTTCCCATCTGCTCTCTGGGCCCCCTGTGTGCCCCTTTCCATCTGCTCTCTGGGCCCCTCCTGTGTGCCCCTTCCCTTCTGCTCTCCGGGCCCCTCCTGTGTGCCCCTTCCCATCTGCTTTCCGGGCCCCCATTTGCTCCTTTCTCCCACAGCACTGCCCGGCTTCTCCTCCTCTCCTCTCCCACCAGTTGCTGCTGCGGGCACACAGGGCAATGTTTCAGGATTAAGAGCGGGGGAAGGGGTTGGTAAATATGACATTTCCCGGCTCCTTCCTTTCCTGAATGAACACAGTAAGTGATCGGTACCAATCACTCATGTGTCCATTTCTTGCTAAAGCATAGGAAGCTGTGTTTTTATGGGCATTCATGCACACGGGTGGTCGGAGGGGGTGGGTTTTGGTGCTTTTATGTTTTTTAATTTATTTTATTAAAGTAAATTTTTTTCATTAAGCTGTATTTCTATCACAAGGTGCTAACCAGCCCCCCCCCGTGTGTGATAACATTGGTCAGGTGACAGATTCTCTGCAGACACAGAAGCTAGGGATCAGTGCCTGAGGTCCTGCTGGGGGTCAGTGCGGAAGGTCAGACTGAGGATCAGTGCCTGAGGTCCCGCTGGGGGTCAGTGCGGGAGGTAAGGCTGGGGGTCAGAGCCTGAGGTCAGGCTAGGGGTCAGTGTGAGAGGTCAGGCTAGGGGTCAGCGTGAGAGGTCAGGCTAAGGGTCAGTGCTGGAGGTCAGGCTAGGGATCAGTGCCTGAGGTCAGGCTAGGGGTCAGTGTGGGAGATTAGGCTAGGGGTCAGTGCTGGAGGACAGGCTGGGGGTCAGTGTGGGAGGTCAGGCTAGGGGTCAGTGCTGGAGGTCAGGCTAGGGGTCAGTGCTGGAGGTCAGGCTAGGGGTCAGTGTGGGAGATTAGGCTAGGGGTCAGTGCCTGAGGTCAAGCTGGGGGTCAGTGCAGGAGGTCAGGCTAGGGGTCAGTGCTGGAGGTCAGGCTAGGGGTCAGTGCCTGAGGTCCTGCTGGGGATCAGTGTGGGAGGTCAGGCTAGGAGTCAGTGCTGGAGGTCAGGCTAGGGGTCAGTGCTGGAGGTCAGGCTAGGGGTCAGTGCTGGAGGTCAGGCTAGGGGTCAGTGCTGGAGGTCAGGCTAGGGGTCAGTGCCTGAGGTCAAGCTGGGGGTCAGTGCAGGAGGTCAGGCTAGGGGTCAGTGCCTGAGGTCCTGCTGGGGATCAGTGTGGGAGGTCAGGCTAGGAGTCAGTTCCTGAGGTCAGGCTAGGGGTCAGTGCTGGAGGTCAGGCTAGGGGTCAGTGCTGGAGGTCAGGCTAGGGGTCAGTGCCTGAGGTCCTGCTGGGGATCAGTGTGGGAGGTCAGGCTGGGGGTCAGTGCGGTAGGTCGGGCTGGTGGTCAGTGCCTGAGGTCAGGCTAGGGGTCAGTGCTGGAGGTCGGGCCGGGGCTCAGTGCGGGAGGTCAGGCTAGGAGTCAGTGCGGGAGGTCGGGCCGGGGGTCAGTGCCTGAGGTCAGGTTGTTGATTGGAGCTTTCTGACCCCCAATCCTGTATAGTCTGATTGAGACAAAGTTTGTAAATCTAAATGAAGGGCCAATAAAGTTCCATCCTTTTACCTGCATTATTATCATCATTTAGGAAGAATATTCAGATTACTGAACATGGCCAATCATCAGCGGTCCTTCATTGGGGTCGGGTGAATGTCACAAGCATTGAATCCTGCCCATATTCTGCTTATGTTGACTTCCTAGGATTGTCAGCTCCATCTAGTGGTCATAATATACATATTTTCCTGAAATATCTCAATCAGGAAAATACTACATTATGGCCACTAGATGGAGCACATGATCATAGGAAATCAACATAAGCAAAATATATTCAGCATTCGAGGGGGCTGGGTGAACGCCTGTGACATTCATCCAGCAATTTTTTTTTTATACACAGACCCCTAATGAAGGACCATTGAGGATTGGCCATGTGCAGTAATCGGAATATTCCTCTGTCAATGTTTGCTGCAAATTGGAGGAACAAAGAAACAAATTCCTCCATCAACAGCCCTAAAATGACCATTTCATGTGTTTCTCCTGATAGATCATCATTGCACCAACCAGAATGAGTCGTCTCGGGAGAATTCTAACCATCTTCTGCCTGTTCATCCTGAAGGTGAAGGCGGAGGTATGTATTATGGGATGTCTCCATTACTTGGGGTATTTATTTTTCTCACCTTCTTAAAGGGATTGTTCTCTCTGAGTCTCTCGAATCTTTCAGACTTGGCATAGCACTGGTATGGACATTATTGTCCTCCTATAAAACTGGTGTGTGGTTGGCTTTGGCACAGTCGTTACACCAACCCCCCAGATCTCAAATCGACCCCTAACCCCAAACCTTTGTCTAGTCCTTTTAAATCCTTTTCTAAATCCTAAATATCAGTGCAAACTGTTGTCCATTATTCGTAACACTAGCCCTACATAACCTCCGAACCTTGACCCTCAACGTAACCTCAACCTTTACTCTAAACCACAATTTAACTGGAATCCCAGAAAATAAACCCAACACCTAATCTTTCATCTTCTCAATCCTAATCTTTATTTTTTATATATCTAAATCTAACGCTACACATCCCATCAAACCTGAACGTACAATCCTACCAGGCCAAACCCAACCTAAAACCAACCAAACCCAACCCATTCCAAAACCAATAAACCCAACCTAACACAGACAAACCAAACCCAACACCTAATCTTTCATCTTCTCAATCCTAATCTTTATTTTTAAATATCTAAATCTAACGCTACACATCCCATAAATCCTACCAGACCAAACCCAACCCAACCTAAAACCAACCAAACCAAACCCAACCCATTCCAAAACCAATAAACCCAACCCAAAACCGACAAACCCAACCCAAGCAAACCCAAAACCGACAAACCCAGCCCAAAACCGTCCCAACCCAAAACCGACAAACCCAACACCGACAATCGAAACTCAGCCCAAAACCATACAAACCAAACCCAACCAGAAGCCAACCAAACCCAACCCGACCCAAAATCAACCAATCCCCCTGACCCTCAATGTAACCTCAACCTGTATTCTAAACCACAATTTAACTGGAATCCCAGAAAATAAACCCAACACCTAATCTTTCATCTTCTCAATCCTAATCTTTATTTTTTAAATATCTAAATCTAACGCTACACATCCCATAAAACCTGAACGTACAATCCTACCAGACCAAACCCAACCCAAAACCAACCAAACCAAACCCAACCCAACCCAATCCAAAACCAACAAACCCAACCTAACACCGACAAACCAAACCCAAAACCGACAAATCCAACCCAGCCCAAAACCGTCCAAACCAAACCCAACCCAACCCAACCCAAAACCGACAAACCCAACACGACAAACGAAACTCAGCCCAAAACCATACAAACCAAACCCAACCAAAAGCCAACCAAACCCAACCCGACCCAAAATCAACCAAACCCCCTGACCCTCAATGTAACCTCAACCTTGACTCTAAACCACAATTTAACTGGAATCCCAGAAAATAAATCCAACACCTAAACTTTCATCTTCTCAATCCTAATCTTTATTTTTTAAATACCTAAATCTAACTCTACACATCCCATAAAACCCGAACGTACAATCTAACCAGACCATACCCAACCCAAAACCAACCAAACCAAACCCAACCCAAAACCAACAAACCCAAACCAACCCAAAACTGACAAACCCAACCCAACATCGACAAACCAAACCCAACCAAACCCAAAACCGACAAACCCAACCCAGCCCAAAACCATACAAACCCAACCCAAAACCGACAAACCCAACCCAACACCGACAAACCAGACCCAAAACCGACAAACGAAACTCAGCCCAAAACCATACAAACCAAACACAACCCAAAGCCAACTAAACCAAACCTGACCCAAAATCAACCAAACCCACCACAACCCAAAACCGACAAACCAAACCCAACCCAATCCAAAACTGACAAACCCAACCCGAAACCAACCAAACCAAACCCAAGTTGCTCTAACCCGAAATCTGGTAAATGCCAGAAATAAATAAAATAAGGAAGCCAACACCCTCTGCTGATATTTTGAAAGTTTATTTAGAAAAGAAGAGTTACAAAGTAAAAGTACAGAGAGTTACAAAGTAAAAGTACAGAGAGTTACAAAGTAGTAAAGAATAACGCAAAGAGAGATAAGCATGACCTTAGAAGCATGAACACCCTGAGCACCCTGAAGTATGAACCCATTAAGAATCGGCATAAACCGAATAACAAGAAACATTAATTTCTGTTATTTTGGAACACCTCCTCAGCAACCGCTCTAGAATGTTTGGCGACTCTGACCCTCCACAGACTGCACAGGACCTTCCATGGTCAATGTAACATCACATTCCAAGGCCTACTATCTTCTTGGAAAGCAAAAGACATTCTAGTGAATCTGTTATTATATAGAGAACCTATCATAAGCACCTAATATTGTCATGTATCCATCAGTAATGAATCAAATGATCATTTTTAACTCTTAATTTAGAAAAGTTAAAGTAACCTCCAATCCTCTACCTCAGTGGTTCCCAACCTCAGCCTCCAAGTACCCAGGCCATGTTTTCAGGAGTTCCTCCAACTTGAACAGGTGCTTTAAATCAATGCCATCGGCTTGGTATTTATGAGAGGTATTTTATCTAAGGGGAGATTCCCAAAACACGGACTGTTGGAGGTACATGAGGACTGAAGTTGGGAACCACTTCTACACCCAGTCCTATCCCCTGGGTGGTATTGGGGAGATTATACTCATGTGGTAGGTGCTGTTTTAATGTGTTGTGCCAGTCCAAACTGTATTTTAGGGCGTGGTAGCCCACTTTCAGTAAATAAAACAGAAAGTTCACATAGACATCAGTTGCCCACGGAGGGGTTCTTCCATGTCAATGTGAACATACCGAGCCACCTGGCCCCCCCCTCTTCTTACAAGTCTCTCTGACTGTACACCCCCATAGGAGCCCATCTGACTCCTGGAATGAGACCTCCTGACTGGGGTACCTCTGACCCCTCGTGAGACCTCCTGTCTCCTGGCTGGGGCACCTTTGTTACCTGGGGGAAACCTCCTGTCTCTGAGCTGCTTGCTGGGGCACCTCTGACCAATGGGTGAGACCTCCTGTCTTCTGCTGGGGCACCTCTGACCAATGGGTGAGACCTCCTGTCTAGGGCATTTCTGACCCCTGGGTGAGAACTCCTTTCTCCTGACTGCTAGATGGGTCACTTCTATGGGGCCTGTACGTCCTGGCTAGAGCACCGGATTACAGTTTGTGGACTTCTATATTGGCAGTGGAGAAACATTTTGTTTCATTCACTTCTGACCCATGGGTGAGACCTCCTGTCTCTTGAATCCTGGCTGGGGCTCCTCTGAACCCTGGGTGGGACCTCCTGTCTCTTGGCTCCTGGCTGGCTCCTGGCTGGGGCACCTCTGACCCCTGGGTGAGACCTCCTGTCTCTTGAATCCTGGCTGGGGCTCCTCTGACCCATGGGTGAGACCTCCTGTCTCTTGAATCCTGGCTGGGGCTCCTCTGACCCCTGGGTGAGACCTCCTGTCTCTTGGCTCCTGACTGGGGCACCTCTGACCCTTGGGTGAGACCTTCTGCCTCCTAAACTGGGAGCGGTCTCCAAACTGGGAGCCCTAAGCTATCTTCAAACCTGAGTGTATAATGACCCTGCACCCCTGTGTACTCAGACAGGTAAAATCCAGACACAGGATTGAAGGTTCCGATCCAGAACTACGGAATGCAAAGAAAATCAAAAACACAGCTTTCTCCACTCAGAAACGATAGTCCGGAATCTCACATTTGTCCTCAATGTGAATGCTTCACAGTGACGTCTAGCTCTGTCACACCTGTCAAACATAACTTTCTAGCTGGCCCTACATAGCCCCTAGGCTCCAACCCGCAACCCAACCCAAGCATAGCCAACATTACTCACCATAACCATCTTACACCTCATAACACAAACCCAAATCAACCGACCCGCTAATACCAAACCCTAACGTACTCTAAAACATAAACCTAACTAAACCCCCAACCTAAGCCTAACCATTCATTCCTATTAACCCAAACCCCAATTTGTAACTTGAACCCTTCACCTACCCTGTCAAGCTTAACCTCTAGCCATAACCATTGAAAAGAGACAATGCTGCATTTGTTGTAGGACTCAGAAAGATAGAATTGCTAAAATCCTTATTTGCTCATCAGAAGGAAGAAGTCCTTGAAGAGTTGGGCCTTGCGGAAAAGGCTTTCGATGACCAATACTTGGGCTGCCGCCAAGCCACGGAGGACCAGATAAAAACACAAGGCATTTTCAAGGCTGAAATGGCCGCCAACAAGAATTTCCAGAGAGCCTGGAAGGAAGCGGAGAAGATATGGGGTCAGAAAACGAAGGACTCGGTTGACCTTTATCTCCCTGAAGGTTTTGGTGACCTCCATGCAGTCGCTTTAGTGGCCTACACGGGTTTTATTCGAAAAACGTTTAACGAGGCGGTGAAGTCCGCGGGGAACTCGTACAGAGCTTACATGGACGATTTCCACTTTAAATTCCTGCACTATTATCTGACGGTGGCTCTGCAGCTTTTATACAAAGACTGCAAGGGGGAACTTTATACTACGTATCAAGGCTACGAAGATCTCCTCTACTGGCTGCCCAGTGGAACCACCAGGGTCAAGTTTGGGCACTTTCTCCATACGTCTTCCAGCCAGTCTGTAGCCTCCCAGGCGGGGAACACCTCGTTCTTCACTGTGCTGGGCTGCTCTGGGGTCCCCGTAGACAGGTTCTCAGAGTATCCCCATGAAGAGGAGGTGGTGTTCCCGGGTTATGAAGTTTTTACCGTCGAGGAAACTCAGGGAGAACCTAATGAGTTCTATCTGGACAGCACAGGAAGGTGGTGCAGTAACTTCAACTGTGCACTTATTCAAGGTAGGTATCTGTGCCTCCACTACGTACAACCCCAAATCTAGTAGCATGATCATGTTGTATCCAAGCCAACTAGGAACATTTGGAGCTCAAGCTTTCTGAGAACTAGGGTCCACCCCTTTTATTCATTGGGTTGCTGTTCTTTTGCGATCATTGAGGCTCAGCATGAGGGCGTTACCTTGGGAGGTCTGCATGCAGATACAGCCTAGGAATGCCCAGCAAGGATTGGCTGTTCCTTGCCAGCATGCTGTAGAGAAAAGAGAGCTCCAAACTTTCTAAACAGAGGGCCAGTTCACTGTCCTTCAGACTTCAGGGGGGGGGGCGGACTGTAGCTAGTGGGAGTAGAAAATGTTCTGGCATAAGTGGGAGCAAACAATGCCCCATCATTAATGTCATTGGGAGGAATTATGCCCCATTGTTGGTGTCAGTGGGAGGTATAGTGCCCCATCATTGGTATAAGTGGGGGAAATAGTGCCCCATCATTGGTGTCAGTGGGAGGAATAGTGCCCCATCATTGGTGTCAGTGGGAGGAATAGTGTCCCATCATTGGTGTCAGTGGGAGGAATAGTGTCCCATCATTGGTGTCAGTGGGGGGAATAGTGTCCCATCATTGGTGTCAGTGGGGGGAATAGTGTCCCATCATTGGAGTCAGTGGGAGGAATAGTGTCCCATCATTGGTGTCAGTGGGAGGAATAGTGTCCCATCATTGGTGTCAGTGGGAGGAATAGTGTCCCATCATTGGTGTCAGTGGGAGGAATAGTGCCCCGTCATTGGTGTCAGTGGGAGGAATAGTGCCCCGTCATTGGTGTCAGTGGGAGGAATAGTGCCCCATCATTGGTGTCAGTGGGGGGAATAGTGTCTCATCATTGGTGTCAGTGGGAGGAATAGTGCCCCATCATTGGTGTCAGTGGGGGGAATAGTGTCTCATCATTGGTGTCAGTGGAAGGAATAGTGTCCCATCATTGGTGTCTGTGGGAGGAATAGTGCCCCATCATTGGTGTCAGTGGGAGGAATAGTGCCCCATCATTGGAGTCAGTGGGAAGAATAGTGCCCCATCATTGGTGTCAGTGGGAGGAATAGTGTCCCATCATTGGTGTCAGTGGGAGGAATAGTGCCCCATCATTGGTGTCAGTGGGGGGAATAGTGTCTCATCATTGGTGTCAGTGGAAGGAATAGTGTCCCATCATTGGTGTCAGTGGGAGGAATAGTGTCCCATCATTGGTGTCAGTGGGAGGAATAGTGCCCCATCATTGGTGTCAGTGGGAGGAATAGTGTCCCATCATTGGTGTCAGTGGGGGGAATAGTGCCCCATCATTGGTGTCAGTGGGGGGAATAGTGTCCCATCATTGGTATCAGTGGGAGGAATAGTGCCCCATCATTGGTGTCAGTGGAAGGAATAGTGTCCCATCATTGGTGTCAGTGGGGGGAATAGTGTCCCATCATTGGTATCAGTGGGAGGAATAGTGCCCCATCATTGGTGTCAGTGGGAGGAATAGTGTCCCATCATTGGTGTCAGTGGAAGGAATAGTGTCCCATCATTGGTGTCAGTGGGAGGAATAGTGTCCCATCATTGGTGTCAGTGGGAGGAATAGTGCCCCATCATTGGTGTCAGTGGGAGGAATAGTGTCCCATCATTGGTGTCAGTGGGGGGAATAGTGCCCCATCATTGGTGTCAGTGGGGGGAATAGTGTCCCATCATTGGTATCAGTGGGAGGAATAGTGCCCCATCATTGGTGTCAGTGGGAGGAATAGTGTCCCATCATTGGTGTCAGTGGAAGGAATAGTGTACCAAAGGCCAAATAAAAAAAAAACAAATGGCTGCATCCAGCCCCCAGGTTGTATATGGAAGCACAGCGGGTGTACAGACCCGGGAACTCAGCACAGGGATGGTGGGAACTCCTCATAATGGGCACAGCGGGTGTACAGACCCGGGAACTCAGCACAGGGATGGTGGGAACCCCTCATAATGGGCACAGCGGGTGTACAGACCCGGGAACTCAGCACAGGGATGGTGGGAACTCCTCATAATGGGCAAAGCGGGTGCACAGACCCGGGAACTCAGCACAGGGATGGTGGGAACTCCTCATAATGGGCACAGCGGGTGTACAGACCCGGGAACTCAGCACAGGGATGGTGGGAACTCCTCATAATGGGCACAGCGGGTGTACAGACCCGGGAACTCAGCACAGGGATGGTGGGAACTCCTCATAATGGGCAAAGCGGGTGCACAGACCCGGGAACTCAGCACAGGGATGGTGGGAACTCCTCATAATGGGCACAGCGGGTGTACAGACCCGGGAACTCGGCACAGGGATGGTGGGAACCCCTCATAATGGGCACAGCGGGTGTACAGACCCAGGAACTCAGCACAGGGATGGTGGGAACCCCCCATAATGGGCACAGCGGGTGTACAGACCCGGGAACTCAGCACAGGGATGGTGGGAACCCCTCATAATGGGCACAGCGGGTGTACAGACCCGGGAACTCAGCACAGGGATGGTGGGAACCCCTCATAATGGGCACAGCGGGTGTACAGACCCGGGAACTCAGCACAGGGATGGTGGGAACCCCTCATAATGGGCACAGCGGGTGTACAGACCCGGGAACTCAGCACAGGGATGGTGGGAACCCCTCATAATGGGCACAGCGGGTGTACAGACCCGGGAACTCAGCACAGGGATGGTGGGAACTCCTCATAATGGGCAAAGCGGGTGCACAGACCCGGGAACTCAGCACAGGGATGGTGGGAACTCCTCATAATGGGCACAGCGGGTGTACAGACCCGGGAACTCAGCACAGGGATGGTGGGAACTCCTCATAATGGGCACAGCGGGTGTACAGACCCGGGAACTCAGCACAGGGATGGTGGGAACTCCTCATAATGGGCAAAGCGGGTGCACAGACCCGGGAACTCAGCACAGGGATGGTGGGAACTCCTCATAATGGGCACAGCGGGTGTACAGACCCGGGAACTCGGCACAGGGATGGTGGGAACCCCTCATAATGGGCACAGCGGGTGTACAGACCCAGGAACTCAGCACAGGGATGGTGGGAACCCCCCATAATGGGCACAGCGGGTGTACAGACCCGGGAACTCAGCACAGGGATGGTGGGAACCCCTCATAATGGGCACAGCGGGTGTACAGACCCGGGAACTCAGCACAGGGATGGTGGGAACCCCTCATAATGGGCACAGCGGGTGTACAGACCCGGGAACTCAGCACAGGGATGGTGGGAACCCCTCATAATGGGCACAGCGGGTGTACAGACCCGGGAACTCAGCACAGGGATGGTGGGAACCCCTCATAATGGGCACAGCGGGTGTACAGACCTGGGAACTCAGCACAGGGATGGTGGGAACCCCTCATAATGGGCACAGCGGGGGTACAGACCCGGGAACTCAGCACAGGGATGGTGGGAACCCCTCATAATGGGCACAGCGGGTGTACAGACCCGGGAACTCAACACAGGGATGGAGGGAACCCCTCATAATGGGCACAGCGGGTGTACAGACCCGGGAACTCAGCACAGGGATGGTGGGAACCTCTCATAATGGGCACAGCGGGTGTACAGACCCGGGAACTCAACACAGGGATGGAGGGAACCCCTCATAATGGGCACAGCGGGTGTACAGACCCAGGAACTCAGCACAGGGATGGTGGGAACCCCTCATAATGGGCACAGCGGGTGTACAGACCCGGGAACTCAACACAGGGATGGAGGGAACCCCTCATAATGGGCACAGCGGGTGTACAGACCCGGGAACTCAACACAGGGATGGAGGGAACCCCTCATAATGGGCACAGCGGGTGTACAGACCCGGGAACTCAACACAGGGATGGAGGGAACCCCTCATAATGGGCACAGCGGGTGTACAGACCCGGGAACTCAACACAGGGATGGAGGGAACCCCTCATAATGGGCACAGCGGGTGTACAGACCCGGGAACTCAGCACAGGGATGGTGAGAACCCCTCATAATGGGCACAGCGGGTGTACAGACCTGGGAACTCAGCACAGGGATGGAGGGAACCCCTCATAATGGGCACAGCGGGTGTACAGACCCGGGAACTCAGCACAGGGATGGTGGGAACCCCTCATAATGGGCACAGCGGGTGTACAGACCCGGGAACTCAGCACAGGGATGGAGGGAACCCCTCATAATGGGCACAGCGGGTGTACAGACCCGGGAACTCGGCACAGGGATGGTGGGAACCCCTCATAATGGGCACAGCGGGTGTACAGACCCGGGAACTCAGCACAGGGATGGTGGGAACCCCTCATAATGGGCACAGCGGGTGTACAGACCCGGGAACTCAGCACAGGGATGGTGGGAACTCCTCATAATGGGCACAGCGGGTGTACAGACCCGGGAACTCAGCACAGGGATGGTGGGAACCCCTCATAATGGGCACAGCGGGTGTACAGACCCGGGAACTCGGCACAGGGATGGTGGGAACCCCTCATAATGGGCACAGCGGGTGTACAGACCCAGGAACTCAGCACAGGGATGGTGGGAACTCCTCATAATGGGCACAGCGGGTGTACAGACCCGGGAACTCAGCACAGGGATGGTGGGAACTCCTCATAATGGGCACAGCGGGTGTACAGACCCGGGAACTCAGCACAGGGATGGTGGGAACCCCTCATAATGGGCACAGCGGGTGTACAGACCCGGGAACTCGGCACAGGGATGGTGGGAACCCCTCATAATGGGCACAGCGGGTGTACAGACCCAGGAACTCAGCACAGGGATGGTGGGAACCCCTCATAATGGGCACAGCGGGTGTACAGACCCGGGAACTCAGCACAGGGATGGTGGGAACTCCTCATAATGGGCAAAGCGGGTGCACAGACCCGGGAACTCAGCACAGGGATGGTGGGAACCCCTCATAATGGGCACAGCGGGTGTACAGACCCGGGAACTCAGCACAGGGATGGTGGGAACCCCTCATAATGGGCACAGCGGGTGTACAGACCCGGGAACTCAGCACAGGGATGGTGGGAACCCCTCATAATGGGCACAGCGGGTGTACAGACCCGGGAACTCAGCACAGGGATGGTGGGAACCCCTCATAATGGGCACAGCGGGTGTACAGACCCAGGAACTCAGCACAGGGATGGTGGGAACCCCTCATAATGGGCACAGCGGGTGTACAGACCCGGGAACTCAACACAGGGATGGAGGGAACCCCTCATAATGGGCACAGTGGGTGTACAGACCCGGGAACTCAACACAGGGATGGAGGGAACCCCTCATAATGGGCACAGCGGGTGTACAGACCCGGGAACTCAACACAGGGATGGAGGGAACCCCTCATAATGGGCACAGCGGGTGTACAGACCCGGGAACTCAGCACAGGGATGGTGGGAACCCCTCATAATGGGCACAGTGGGTGTACAGACCCGGGAACTCAACACAGGGATGGAGGGAACCCCTCATAATGGGCACAGCGGGTGTACAGACCCGGGAACTCAACACAGGGATGGAGGGAACCCCTCATAATGGGCACAGCGGGTGTACAGACCCGGGAACTCAGCACAGGGATGGTGAGAACCCCTCATAATGGGCACAGCGGGTGTACAGACCTGGGAACTCAGCACAGGGATGGAGGGAACCCCTCATAATGGGCACAGCGGGTGTACAGACCCGGGAACTCAGCACAGGGATGGTGGGAACCCCTCATAATGGGCACAGCGGGTGTACAGACCCGGGAACTCAGCACAGGGATGGAGGGAACCCCTCATAATGGGCACAGCGGGTGTACAGACCCGGGAACTCGGCACAGGGATGGTGGGAACCCCTCATAATGGGCACAGCGGGTGTACAGACCCGGGAACTCAGCACAGGGATGGTGGGAACCCCTCATAATGGGCACAGCGGGTGTACAGACCCGGGAACTCAGCACAGGGATGGTGAGAACTCCTCATAATGGGCACAGCGGGTGTACAGACCCGGGAACTCAGCACAGGGATGGTGGGAACCCCTCATAATGGGCACAGCGGGTGTACAGACCCGGGAACTCGGCACAGGGATGGTGGGAACCCCTCATAATGGGCACAGCGGGTGTACAGACCCAGGAACTCAGCACAGGGATGGTGGGAACTCCTCATAATGGGCACAGCGGGTGTACAGACCCGGGAACTCGGCACAGGGATGGTGGGAACCCCTCATAATGGGCACAGCGGGTGTGCAGACCCGGGAACTCAGCACAGGGATGGTGGGAACCTCTCATAATGAGCACAGCGGGTGTACAGACCCGGGAACTCGGCACAGGGATGGTGGGAACCCCTCATAATGGGCACAGCGGGTGTACAGACCCGGGAACTCGGCACAGGGATGGTGGGAACCCCCCATAATGGGCACAGCAGGTGTACAGACCCGGGAACTCGGCACAGGGATGGTGGGAACCCCCCATAATGGGCACAGCAGGTGTACAGACCCGGGAACTCGGCACAGGGATGGTGGGAACCCCTCATAATGGGCACAGCGGGTGTACAGACCCGGGAACTCGGCACAGGGATGGTGGGAACCCCTCATAATGGGCACAGCGGGTGTACAGACCCAGGAACTCAGCACAGGGATGGTGAGAACCCCTCATAATGGGCACAGCGGGTGTACAGACCCAGGAACTCAGCACAGGGATGGTGAGAACCCCTCATAATGGGCACAGTGGGTGTACAGACCCAGGAACTCAGCACAGGGATGGTGGTAACCCCTCATAATGGGCACAGCGGGTGTACAGACCTGGGAACTCAGCACAGGGATGGTGGGAACCCCTCATAATGGACACAGCGGGTGTACAGACCCGGGAACTCAGCACAGGGATGGTGGGAACCCCTCATAATGGGCACAGCGGGTGTACAGACCCGGGAACTCAGCACAGGGATGGTGGGAACCCCTCATAATGGACACAGCGGGTGTACAGACCCGGGAACTCAGCACAGGGATGGAGGGAACCCCCCATAATGGGCACAGCGGGTGTACAGACCCGGGAACTCAGCACAGGGATGGAGGGAACTCCTCATAATGGGCACAGCGGGTGTACAGACCCGGGAACTCAGCACAGGGATGGAGGGAACCCCTCATAATGGGCACAGCGGGTGTACAGACCCAGGAACTCAGCACAGGGATGGTGGTAACCCCTCATAATGGGCACAGCGGGTGTACAGACCTGGGAACTCAGCACAGGGATGGTGGGAACCCCTCATAATGGACACAGCGGGTGTACAGACCCGGGAACTCAGCACAGGGATGGTGGGAACCCCTCATAATGGACACAGCGGGTGTACAGACCCGGGAACTCAGCACAGGGATGGTGGGAACCCCCCATAATGGGCACAGCGGGTGTACAGACCCGGGAACTCAGCACAGGGATGGAGGGAACTCCTCATAATGGGCACAGCGGGTGTACAGACCCGGGAACTCAGCACAGGGATGGAGGGAACCCCTCATAATGGGCACAGCGGGTGTACAGACCCGGGAACTCAGCACAGGGATGGTGGGAACCCCTCATAATGGGCACAGCGGGTGTACAGACCCGGGAACTCGGCACAGGGATGGTGGGAACCCCTCATAATGGGCACAGCGGGTGTACAGACCCGGGAACTCAGCACAGGGATGGTGAGAACCCCTCATAATGGGCACAGCGGGTGTACAGACCCAGGAACTCAGCACAGGGATGGTGAGAACCCCTCATAATGGGCACAGTGGGTGTACAGACCCAGGAACTCAGCACAGGGATGGTGAGAACCCCTCATAATGGGCACAGCGGGTGTACAGACCCGGGAACTCAGCACAGGGAGGGTGGGAACCCCTCATAATGAGCACAGCAGGTGTACAGACCCGGGAACTCAGCACAGGGATGGTGGGAACCCCTCATAATGGGCACAGCGGGTGTACAGACCCGGGAACTCAGCACAGGGATGGTGGGAACCCCTCATAATGAGCACAGCGGGTGTACAGACCCGGAACTCAGCACAGGGATGGTGGGAACCCCTCATAATGGGCACAGCGGGTGTACAGACCCGGGAACTCAGCACAGGGATGGTGGGAACCCCTCATAATGGGCACAGCGGGTGTACAGACCCGGGAACTCAGCACAGGGATGGTGGGAACCCCTCATAATGAGCACAGCGGGTGTACAGACCCGGAACTCAGCACAGGGATGGTGGGAACCCCTCATAATGGGCACAGCGGGTGTACAGACCCGGGAACTCAGCACAGGGATGGTGGGAACCTCTCATAATGGGCACAGCGGGTGTACAGACCCAGGAACTCAGCACAGGGATGGTGGGAACCCCTCATAATGGGCACAGCGGGTGTACAGACCCGGGAACTCGGCACAGGGATGGTGGGAACCCCCCATAATGGGCACAGCGGGTGTACAGACCCGGGAACTCAGCACAGGGATGGTGGGAACCCCTCATAATGGGCACATCGGGTGTACAGACCCGGGAACTCGGCACAGGGATGGTGGGAACCCCTCATAATGGGCACAGCGGGTGTACAGACCCGGGAACTCGGCACAGGGATGGTGGGAACCCCTCATAATGGGCACAGCGGGAGTACAGACCTGGGAACTCGGCACAGGGATGGTGGGAACCCCTCATAATGGGCACAGCGGGTGTACAGACCCGGGAACTCGGCACAGGGATGGTGGGAACCCCTCATAATGGGCACAGCGGGAGTACAGACCCGGGAACTCAGCACAGGGATGGTGGGATCCCCTCATAATGGGCACAGCGGGTGTACAGACCCGGGAACTCAGCACAGGGATGGTGGGAACCCCTCATAATGGGCACAGCGGGTGTACAGACCCGGGAACTCAGCACAGGGATGGTGGGAACCTCTCATAATGGGCACAGCGGGTGTACAGACCCGGGAACTCAGCACAGGGATGGTGGGAACCCCTCATAATGGGCACAGCGGGTGTACAGATCCGGGAACTCAGCACAGGGATGGTGGGAACCCCTCATAATGGGCACAGCGGGTGTACAGACCCGGGAACTCAGCACAGGGATGGTGGGAACTCCTCATAATGGGCACAGCGGGTGTACAGACCCGGGAACTCAGCACAGGGATGGTGGGAACCCCTCATAATGGGCACAGCGGGTGTACAGACCCGGGAACTCGGCACAGGGATGGTGGGAACCCCTCATAATGGGCACAGCGGGTGTACAGACCCAGGAACTCAGCACAGGGATGGTGGGAACTCCTCATAATGGGCACAGCGGGTGTACAGACCCGGGAACTCGGCACAGGGATGGTGGGAACCCCTCATAATGGGCACAGCGGGTGTACAGACCCGGGAACTCAGCACAGGGATGGTGGGAACCTCTCATAATGAGCACAGCGGGTGTACAGACCCGGGAACTCGGCACAGGGATGGTGGGAACCCCTCATAATGGGCACAGCGGGTGTACAGACCCGGGAACTCAGCACAGGGATGGTGTGAACCCCCCATAATGGGCACAGCAGGTGTACAGACCCGGGAACTCGGCACAGGGATGGTGGGAACTCCTCATAATGGGCACAGCGGGTGTACAGACCCAGGAACTCGGCACAGGGATGGTGGGAACCCCTCATAATGGGCACAGCGGGTGTACAGACCCAGGAACTCAGCACAGGGATGGTGAGAACCCCTCATAATGGGCACAGCGGGTGTACAGACCCAGGAACTCAGCACAGGGATGGTGAGAACCCCTCATAATGGGCACAGTGGGTGTACAGACCCGGGAACTCAACACAGGGATGGTGGTAACCCCTCATAATGGGCACAGTGGGTGTACAGACCCGGGAACTCAACACAGGGATGGTGGTAACCCCTCATAATGGGTACAGGGATGGTGGGAACCCCTCATAATGGACACAGCGGGTGTACAGACCCGGGAACTCAGCACAGGGATGGTGGGAACCCCTCATAATGGACACAGCGGGTGTACAGACCCGGGAACTCGGCACAGGGATGGTGGGAACTCCTCATAATGAGCACAGCGGGTGTACAGACCCAGGAACTCGGCACAGGGATGGTGGGAACCCCTCATAATGGGCACAGCGGGTGTACAGACCCGGGAACTCAGCACAGGGATGGTGGGAACCCCTCATAATGGGCACAGCGGGTGTACAGACCTGGGAACTCAGCACAGGGATGGTGGGAACCCCTCATAATGGGCACAGCGGGAGTACAGACCTGGTAACTCAGCACAGGGATGGTGGGAACCCCTCATAATGGGCACAGCGGGTGTACAGACCCGGGAACTCAGCACAGGGATGGTGGGAACCTCTCATAATGGGCACAGCGGGTGTACAGACCCGGGAACTCAGCACAGGGATGGTGGGAACCCCTCATAATGGGCACAGCGGGTGTACAGTGCCGGGAACTCGGCACAGGGATGGTGGGAACCCCTCATAATGGGCACAGCGGGAGTACAGACCTGGGAACTCGGCACAGGGATGGTGGGAACCCCTCATAATGGGCACAGCGGGTGTACAGACCCGGGAACTCAGCACAGGGATGGTGGGAACCTCTCATAATGGGCACAGCGGGTGTACAGACCCAGGAACTCAGCACAGGGATGGTGGGAACCCCTCATAATGGGCATAGACCAGGGAACTCAGCACCATCAGAGTACCCTTCAGCAACTGAACCAACCCCTTTGAAATATTTTCATTTCTATTTGTTGAACACTAGGTGAGCGCTCCAAAATTTCAGTGGACGATTGTATCAACTCAGGCAAGTGTTCTTTTTGGCTTTTAGTGTGATGGTTAAACGAGCACCAACAGTATTTGGTGCAGGTTTTTTTTTATTAAGTTGTATTTTAGGAATAGTGTTAGCATTAGGTTGGGTTAAGGTTCAAATTAGGTTGAAGTTTATGGTTAGTGTCAAGGTTAGGTTGGTTTAGAAGTTGGGGATAGGTTTGGTTAAAGTTGGAGTTAGGGCTTAGTTTAGTTTGGATTGGGGTTTTGGTTAGGTTGAGTTTGGGTTAGTTTAGAATTGAGGATAAGTTGGTTAAGGTTCCATTGAGGTTGGGATAGATTGGGTTAAGGTTGGGGTTATGACTATGTTTATTTTGGATTAGGATTAAATTTGAGCTAGGTTGAGTGTTAGTGTTGGGGTTAGGTTGGGTTAAGGTTGGAGTTAGAGCTTTATTTAATTTGGGTTAGGTTCAGGGTTAGGTTGAATTTGAGTTAGGTTGGTTTAGGGTTGAGGATAGGTTCAATTGAGGTTTGGTTGAGTTAAGATTGGGGTTAGGTTGAGTTAGAGTTAGGTTTAAGGTTTGGTTGGGATAGGGATATGGTTAGATTAGTTTAGCATTAAGAATAGGTTAGGTTAAGATTTGTGTTAGGTTGATAGTTAGTCTAGAGGTTTTTTGGGGGTTAGGACTGGGGTTAGGTTGGTTAGGGTTGGGGATATGTTGGGTTAGGTTGGGACAGGAGTGAGCTAAGATTGAGGTTTAGGTTGGGTTAGGGTTGGGGTTAGGTGGAGTTGGAGTTAGGTTGAGGTTTAAAGGGGTTGTAAATCCTTGTTTTTGTTTTAAATAACAAACATGTTATACTTACCACCACTGTGCAGTTCGTTTTGCACAGAGTGGCCCCGATCCTCCTCTTCTGGGGTCCCTCAGCAGTGTTGGCGGCTCCTCCCCACATCGAGTGACCACGTTGTAGAAGGCTCTCCTGAGGTGGACACCAGTGCAGGACAATATGTTGGGTTAGCAATATGTTGGCAATATGTTGGGTTAGGTTGGGACAGGAGTGAGCAAAGGTTGAGGTTTAGGTTGGGTAAGGGTTGGGGTTAGGTAGAGTTGGAGTTAGGTTGAGGTCTAAGATTAGGTTGGGTTGGGTTAGGATTAGATTGGTTTAGGATTGGGGATTTGTTGGGTTAAGGTTGGGACAGAAGTGAGCTAAGGTCGAGGTTTAGGTTGGGTTAGGGTTGGGGTTAGGTGGAGTTGGAGTCAGGTTGAGGTCTAAGGCTAGGTTGGGTTAGGATCAGGGTTAGGTTGAATTTGAGTTAGGGTGGGGATTAGGTTGGTTCAGGGTTGAGGATAAGTTGGGTTAATTTAGGTGTTAGGCTGATGGTTAGTCTTACGTGGGACAGGGCGGAGCTAAGGTTTAGGTTGGGTTTAGGTGGAGTTGAGATTTAAGGTTAGGTTGGTTTAGGGTTGGGGATATGTTGGGTTAAGGTTGGAACAGGAGTGAGCTAAGGTTGAGGTTTAGGTTGGGTTAGGGTTGGGGTTAGATGGAGTTGGAGTTAGGTTGTTGTCTAACATTAGGTTGGGTTAGGGTTGGGGTTAGGTAGAGTTGGAGTCAGGTTGAGGTCTAAGGTTAGGTTGGGTTAGGTTGAATTTGAGTTAGGCTGGGGATTGGGTTGGTTTAGGGTTGGGAATATGTTGGGTTAGGTTGGGACAGGAGTCAGCTAAGGTTGAAGTTTAGGTTGGGTTAGGGTTGGGGTTAGGTGGAGTTGGAGTGAGGTTTAAGGTTAGATTGGGTTAGGATTAGATTGGTTTAGGGTTGGGGATTTGTTGGGTTAAGGTTGGGACAGGAGTGAGCTAAGGTTGAAGTTTAGGTTGGGTTAGGGTTGGGGTTAGGTGGAGTTGGAGTTAGGGTGAGGTTTAAGGTTAGATTGGGCTAGGATTAGATTGGTTTAGGGTTGGGGATTTGTTGGGTTAAGGTTGGGACAGGAGTGAGCTAAGGTTGAAGTTTAGGTTGAGTTAGGGTTGGAGTTAGGTTGAGGTCTAAGGCTAGGTTGGGTTAGGATCAGGGTTAGGTTGAATTTGAGTTAGGGCCGGGGTTAGGTTGGTTCAAGGTTGAGGATAGGTTGGGTTAATTTAGGTGTTAGGCTGATGGTTATTCTTGCGTGGGACAGGGCGGAGCTAAGGTCGAGGTTTAGGTTGGGTTTAGGTGGAGTTGAGGTTTAAGGTTAGGTTGGTTTAGGGTTGGGGATATGTTGGGTTAGGGTTGGGACAGGAGTGAGCTAAGGTTGAGGTTTAGGTTGGGTTAGGGTTGGGGTTAGATGGAGTTGGAATTAGGTTGATGCCTAAGGTTAGGTTGGGTTAGGATCAGGGTTAGGTTGAATTTGAATTAGGCTGGGGATTAGGTTGGTTTAGGGTTGGGAATATGTTGGGTTAGGTTGGGACAGGAGTCAGCTAAGGTTGAAGTTTAGGTTGGGTTAGGGTTGGGGTTAGGTGGAGTTGGAGTTAGGGTGAGGTTTAAGGTTAGATTGGGCTAGGATTAGATTGGTTTAGGGTTGGGGATTTGTTGGGTTAAGGTTGGGACAGGAGTGAGCTAAGGTTGAAGTTTAGGTTGGGTTAGGGTTGGAGTTAGGTTGAGGTCTAAGGCTAGGTTGGGTTAGGATCAGGGTTAGGTTGAATTTGAGTTAGGGCCGGGGTTAGGTTGGTTCAAGGTTGAGGATAGGTTGGGTTAATTTAGGTGTTAGGCTGATGGTTAGTCTTGCGTGGGACAGGGCGGAGCTAAGGTCGAGGTTTAGGTTGGGTTTAGGTGGAGTTGAGGTTTAAGGTTAGGTTGGTTTAGGGTTGGGGATATGTTGGGTTAGGGTTGGGACAGGAGTGAGCTAAGGTTGAGGTTTAGGTTGGGTTAGGGTTGGGGTTAGATGGAGTTGGAATTAGGTTGATGCCTAAGGTTAGGTTGGGTTAGGATCAGGGTTAGGTTGAATTTGAATTAGGCTGGGGATTAGGTTGGTTTAGGGTTGGGAATATGTTGGGTTAGGTTGGGACAGGAGTGAGCAAAGGTTGAGGTTTAGGTTGGGTAAGGGTTGGGGTTAGGTAGAGTTGAAGTTAAGTTGTGGTCTAAGATTAGGTTGGGTTAGGATTAGATTGGTTTTGTTTGTTTTTTTCTGTTGAGGTCGTGTCTACCCCCGTTTTCTGTTGAGGTTGTGTGTCCCCCCGTTTTCTGTTGAGGTTGTGTGTACCCCCGTTTTCTGTTGAGGTTGTGTGTACCCCCGTTTTCTGTTGAGGTTGTGTGTACCCCCATTTTCTGTTGAGGTTGTGTGTACCCCCATTTTCTGTTGAGGTTGTGTGTACCCCCGTTTTCTGTTGAGGTTGTGTGTCCCCCCGTTTTCTGTTGAGGTTGTGTGTCCCCCCCGTTTTCTGTTGAGGCTGTGTGTCCCCCCCGTTTTCTGTTGAGGTTGTGTGTCCCCCCGTTTTCTGTTGAGGTTGTGTGTACCCCCGTTTTCTGTTGAGGTTGTGTGTACCCCCGTTTTCTGTTGAGGTTGTGTGTTCCCCCCGTTTTCTGTTGAGGTTGTGTGTACCCCCGTTTTCTGTTGAGGTTGTGTGTACCCCGTTTTCTGTTGAGGTTGTGTGTCCCCCCGTTTTCTGTTGAGGTTGTGTGTCCCCCCCGTTTTGTTGAGGTTGTCTGTACCCCCGTTTTCTGTTGAGGTTGTGTGTACCCCGTTTTCTGTTGAGGTTGTCTGTCCCCCCCGTTTTCTGTTGAGGTTGTGTGTCCCCCCCGTTTTCTGTTGAGGTTGTGTGTCCCCCCGTTTTTTGTTGAGGTTGTCTGTACCCCCGTTTTCTGTTGAGGCTGTGTGTCCCCCCCGTTTTCTGTTGAGGTTGTCTGTACCCCCGTTTTCTGTTGAGGTTGTGTGTCCCCCGTTTTCTGTTGAGGTTGTGTGTCCCCCGTTTTTTGTTGAGGCTGTGTGTCCCCCCCGTTTTCTGTTGAGGTTGTCTGTACCCCCGTTTTCTGTTGAGGTTGTGTGTCCCCCGTTTTCTGTTGAGGTTGTGTGTCCCCCGTTTTCTGTTGAGGTTGTGTGTCCCCCTGTTTTCCGGTGAGGTTGTCTGTACCCCCGTTTTCTGTTGAGGTTGTCTGTACCCCCGTTTTCTGTTGAGGTTGTGTGTCCCCCGTTTTCTGTTGAGGTTGTGTGTCCCCCTGTTTTCCGGTGAGGTTGTCTGTACCCCCGTTTTCTGTTGAGGTTGTCTGTACCCCCGTTTTCTGTTGAGGTTGTCTGTACCCCCGTTTTCTGTTGAGGTTGTCTGTACCCCCTGTTTTCCGGTGAGGTTGTCTGTACCCCCGTTTTCTGTTGGCATTCTCTCTTTCTGCTGATGAACTCATTACCTATATTGTGTTGTTTTGTATGTTTGACAATCCAGTGGGTGACCTCAGGTGGCCTGATAGAGAGGTGTGGCTTCGAAACAAGTCGGAGGCGGTTTTCAGTGCAGGTAAGGGGGCGTGGCTATTACAAGATATAATCTATTTCCTACCCTAGCCCTAAACTTAACCTTAACCTGACCCCAAAGCCAACCTAGAACCTCAACCTAAGGCTTAAACTGAACCCAGGAACTCAACTTTACTCCTAAACCTAACTGAGAACCTCAACCTAGCCCTGAACAACAACCTTACCATTGAACCCAACATAGAACTTCAACTTTACCCCTAAATCTAATTTGGAACCTCAAACTATACCTAACCCAGAACCTCAACCTTACCCTAAACCTAACCCAGAACCTCAAACTTACCCCTAAACCTAACCCAGAACCTCAAACTTACCCCTAAACCTAACCCAGAACCTCAACCTTACCCCTAAACCTAACCCAGAACCTCAAACTTACCCCCAAACCTAACCCAGAACCTCAACCTTACCCCTAAACCTAACTCAGAACCTCAACCTTACCCCTAAACCTAAAGTTAATGTTTCCCAAACCTAACCTAGAAATTCAGCTTTACCCTTAAACCTAACTGAGAACCTCAACCTAACCTAGTACATCACTCTCACCCCCTTAACCTAACCTAGAACTTCAACTCTACCCCTAAATGTATTCCGGAACCTCAACCTTATCCTAAACCCAACCCAGAACCTCAACCTTATCCCTAAACGTAACCCATAACCTCAACCTTATCCCTAAACCTAACCCAGAAACTCAACCTTAACCCTAAACCTAACCCAGAACCTCAACCTTATCCCTAAACGTAACCCAGAACCTCAACCTTATCCCTAAACGTAACCCAGAACCTCAACCTTATCCCTAAACGTAACCCAGAACCTTAACCTTATCCCTAAATGTAACCCAGAACCTCAACCTTATCCCTAAACCTAACCCAGAACCTCAACCTTATCCCTAAACCTAACCCAGAACCTCAAACTTATCCATAAACCTAACCCAGAACCTCAACCTTATCCCTAAACATAACCCAGAACTTCAACCTTATCCCTAAACGTAACCCAGAACTTCAACCTTATCCCTAAACGTAACCCAGAACCTCAACCTTATCCCTAAACGTAACCCAGAACCTCAATCTTATCCCTAAACCTAACCCAGAACCTCAACCTTATCCCTAAACCTAACCCAGAACCTCAACCTTATCCCTAAACGTAACCAAGAACCTCAACCTTATCCCTAAACGTAACCCAGAACCTCAACCTTATCCCTAAACCCAACCCAGATCCTCAACCTTGTCCCTAAACGTAACCAAGAACCTCAACCTTATCCCTAAACCCAACCCAGAACCTCAACCTTATCCCTAAACCCAACCCAGAACCTCAACCTTATCCTAAACCTAACCCAGAACCTCAACCTTATCCCTAATTCTAACCCAGAACCTCAACCTTATCCCTAAATGTAACCCAGAACCTCAACCTTATCCCTAAACGTAACCCAGAACCTCAACCTTATCCCTAAACGTAACCCAGAACCTCAATCTTATCCCTAAACCTAACCCAGAACCTCAACCTCATCCCTAAACGTAACCCAGAACCTCAACCTTATCCTAAACCTAACCCAGAACCTCAACCTTATCCCTAATTCTAACCCTGAACCTCAACCTTATCCCTAAATGTAACCCAGAACCTCAAACTTACCCCTAAACCTAACCCAGAACCTCAACCTTATCCCTAATTCTAACCCAGAACTTCAACCTTATCCCTAAATGTAACCCAGAACCTCAAACTTACCCCTAAACCTAACCCAGAACCTCAACCTTACCCCTAAACCTAACCCAGAACCTCAACCTTACCCCTAAACCTAACCCAGAACCTCAACCTTACCCCTAAACCTAACCCAGAACCTCAAACTTACCCCTAAACCTAACGTTAATCGTTCCCAAACCTAACCTTTAAAATCAGCTTAACTCCTAAACCTAACGCAGGAATTCAGCTTTACCCCTAAACCTAACTGAGAACCTCAACCTAATCTAGTACATCACTCTCACCCCCCAAACCTAACCTAGAACTTCAACTCTACCCTTAAATGTATTCCGGAACCTCAACCTTATCCCTAAACCTCATCAAGAACCTCAACTTTACTCTAATCCTAACCTAGAACCTCAACCTTACCTCTAAATCTGAACCAGAACCTCACATTTATCCTTAAACCTAGAACCCGAAACCTATCCTTTAAACCTAAACTTTTCTCCTAATTTTACTCAGGAACCTCACCCCTAAACCTAACCCGGAACCTCGGCCTTACCCTTAAACCTAACTTTACCTCTAAATCTTAACCATAACCTCAACTTTACCTGTAAAACTAACCTATAACCTGAAACCCTACCCCCCAAACCCAACCTAGAACCTCAACGTTACCCCCAAATCTTAAACCAGAACCTGAACCATAACCCCTAAATCTTAACCAGAACCTCAACTTTACCTCTAAGCCTAACCTAGAACCTCAACCTCACCCCTAAACCTAACCCTGAGGTGACTCTGTAAATTCTCCATTGTGTAGAACATGCCAACCCAATATCCGGATCCCCCGTAGTCACGCCACCTTCATACTACTGGATGATGACAACTATACAACAGTTCCAGCATCTTCAATCCACTTCCGTAAAGTAGAACCGAGGCCTAAACTTTCTAATTTTTTTTTGGATGGAGTAATGGAGGGTTATACACCCTGTCAGGTGTCCCCACTGGGGAGATTTCCCTTCACTTCCTGTCCCATATTCCCTTCACTTCCTGTCAGGTTTAATTTTTATCATCTGTGTCCCCATTGGAAAGATTTCCCTTCACTTCCTTTTTCCAGAACTACAACAGGAAGTAAGAGGAAATCCTTCCAAAGTCAGTGTCACCAGAACTAGTGTCCCCATTGGAAGATTTCCCCCCCTAATCCTGCTTTGGTGACAACCCCAAAATGTGGGATTTTCTCGATGTTGGTGGTCACCAGGATAAATAGAGAGGGTGAATCTCCCTAACGGGGACACAAACAGCAATAAAAAACCCAACGGGCGGGTCTAACCTCTCCCCTCCCCGCCATCCAACACTGAAAGAATAGTCTACTTTCTCAGGTCCCCCGATTCTGGTGACACCGTCCCCAGCTGTGACAATGCCGTGTCTGTGACTCTCCGGAGATTCAGCACTGAACCATCGTGCCTTTTATTTTCTGCAGCTGCCCCGGGGCCCGGGTTCCGCTCCGTCACCACCGCCGGCCTCGCCTCACTGACTGCAGCTGTTGTCACTTTCCTCTTCTCATGACTTCCTGGGAGTGAGAAAATGGTGAGACCAAGAAGACCAGAAAATGCAGCCTCACCACATGAAGACGTACCAAGGACCTCCGTAGACAAATGTTTATCACCAATCCCTGTGCCAGGGGGGGGATATACCAACCTCTCCCTGTGCCAGGGGGATACCAACCTCTCCCTGTGCCGGGGGATACCAACCTCTCCCTGTGCCGGGGATACCAACCTCTCCCTGTGCCGGGGATACCAACCTCTCCCTGTGCCGGGGATACCAACCTCTCCCTGTGCCGGGGATACCAACCTCTCCCTGTGCCGGGGGGATACCAACCTCTCCCTGTGCCGGGGGGATACCAACCTCTCCCTGTGCCGGGGGGATACCAACCTCTCCCTGTGCCGGGGGGATACCAACCTCTCCCTGTGCCGGGGGGATACCAACCTCTCCCTGTGCCGGGGGATACCAACCTCTCCGTGTGCCGGGGGGAATACCAACCTATCCCTGTGCCGGGGGGAATACCAACCTCTCCCTGTGCCGGGGATACCAACCTCTCCCTGTGCCGGGGATACCAACCTCTCCCTGTGCCGGGGATACCAACCTCTCCCTGTGCCGGGGGATACCAACCTCTCCCTGTGCCGGGGGATACCAACCTCTCCCTGTGCCGGGGGATACCAACCTCTCCCTGTGCCGGGGATACCAACCTCTCCCTGTGCCGGGGATACCAACCTCTCCCTGTGCCGGGGATACCAACCTCTCCCTGTGCCGGGGATACCAACCTCTCCCTGTGCCGGGGGATACCAACCTCTTCCTGTTCCGGGGGATACCAACCTCTCCCTGTGCCGGGGATACCAACCTCTCCCTGTGCCGGGGGATACCAACCTCTCCCTGTGCCGGGGGATACCAACCTCTTCCTGTTCCGGGGGATACCAACCTCTCCGTGTGCCGGGGGATACCAACCTCTCCCTGTGCCGGGGATACCAACCTCTTCCTGTGCAGGGGGAATACCAACCTCTCCGTGTGCAGGGGGAATACCAACCTCTCCGTGTGCCGAGGGATACCAACCTCTCCCTGTGCCGAGGGAATACCAACCTCTCCGTGTGCAGGGGGAATACCAACCTCTCTGTGTGCCGAGGGATACCAACCTCTCCCTGTGCCAGGGGGGGATACCAACCTCTCCATGTGCCGGGAGATACCAACCTCTCCCTGTGCCGGGAGATACCAACCTCTCCCTGTGCCGGGGGATACCAACCTCTCCCTGTGCCGGGGGATACCAACCTCTCCATGTGCCGGGGGATACCAACCTCTCCATGTGCCGGGGGATACCGACCTCTCCCTGTGCCGGGGATACCAACCTCTCCCTGTGCCGGGGGAAACCAACCTCTCCCTGTGCCGGGGGATACCAACCTCTCCCTGTGCCGGGGGATACCAACCTCTTCCTGTGCCGGGGGATACCAACCTCTCCCTGTGCCGGGGGATACCAACCTCTCCCTGTGTTGGGGGATACCAACCTCTCCCTGTGTCGGGGGATACCAACCTCTCCCTGTGTCGGGGGATACCAACCTCTCCCTGTGTCGGGGGATACCAACCTCTCCCTGTCCTGGGGGATACCAACCTCTCCCTGTGCCGGGGGATACCAACCTCTCCCTGTGCCGGGGGATACCAACCTCTCCCTGTGCCGAGGGAAATACCAACCTCTCCCTGTGTCGGGGGATACCAACCTCTCCCTGTGCCGGGGATACCAACCTCTCCCTGTGCCGGGGATACCAACCTCTCCCTGTGCCGTGGGATACAAACCTCTCCCTGTGCCGGGGGGATACCAACCTCTCCCTGTGCCGGGGGGATACCAACCTCTCCCTGTGCCGGGGATACCAACCTCTCCCTGTGCCGCGGATTACCAACCTCTCCCTGTGCCGGGGGAATACCAACCTCTCCCTGTGCCGGGGGAATACCAACCTCTCCCTGTGCCGGGGGGATACCAACCTCTCCCTGTGCCGAGGGATACCAACCTCTCCTTGTGCCGGGGGGATACCAACCTCTCCTTGTGCCGAGGGATACCAACCTCTCCCTGTGCCGGGGATACCAACCTCTCCCTGTGCCGAGGGATACCAACCTCTCCCTGTGCCGGGGGGATACCAACCTCTCCTTGTGCCGAGGGATACCAACCTCTCCCTGTGCCGGGGATACCAACCTCTCCCTGTGCCGGGGGGAATACCAACCTCTCTCTGTTCTGGGGGAATACCAACCTCTCCCTGTGCCGGGGGATACCAACCTCTCCCTGTGCCGGGGGATACCAACCTCTCCCTGTGCCGAGGGATACCAACCTGTCCCTGTGCCGGGGGAATACTAACCTCTCCCTGTGCCGGGGGGATACCAACCTCTCCCTGTGCCGGGGATACCAACCTCTCCCTGTGCCGCGGATTACCAACCTCTCCCTGTGCCGGGGGAATACCAACCTCTCCCTGTGCCGGGGGAATACCAACCTCTCCCTGTGCCGGGGGAATACCAACCTCTCCCTGTGCCGGGGGGATACCAACCTCTCCCTGTGCCGAGGGATACCAACCTCTCCTTGTGCCGGGGGGATACCAACCTCTCCTTGTGCCGAGGGATACCAACCTCTCCCTGTGCCGGGGATACCAACCTCTCCCTGTGCCGAGGGATACCAACCTCTCCCTGTGCCGGGGGGATACCAACCTCTCCTTGTGCCGAGGGATACCAACCTCTCCCTGTGCCGGGGATACCAACCTCTCCCTGTGCCGGGGGGAATACCAACCTCTCTCTGTTCTGGGGGAATACCAACCTCTCCCTGTGCCGGGGGATACCAACCTCTCCCTGTGCCGGGGGATACCAACCTCTCCCTGTGCCGAGGGATACCAACCTGTCCCTGTGCCGGGGGAATACTAACCTCTCCCTGTGCCGGGGATACCAACCTCTCCCTGTGCCGGGGGGATACCAACCTCTCCCTGTGCCGGGGGGATACCAACCTCTCCCTGTGCCGGGGGAATACCAACCTCTCCCTGTGCCGGGGGATACCAACCTCTCCCTGTGCCGGGGGATACCAACCTCTCCCTGTCCCGAGGGATACCAACCTCTCCCTGTGCCGGGGGATACCAACCTCTCCCTGTGCCGGGGGATACCAACCTCTCCCTGTGCCGGGGGATACCAACCTCTCCCTGTGCCGGGGGATACCAACCTCTCCCTGTGCCGGGGGATACCAACTTCTCCCTGTGCCGAGGGAAATACCAACCTCTCCCTGTGTCGGGGGATACCAACCTCTCCCTGTGCCGGGGATACCAACCTCTCCCTGTGCCGGGGATACCAACCTCTCCCTGTGCCGTGGGATACCAACCTCTCCCTGTGCCGGGGGGATACCAACCTCTCCCTGTGCCGGGGGATACCAACCTCTCCCTGTGCCGGGGATACCAACCTCTCCCTGTGCCGGGGATACCAACCTCTCCCTGTGCCGGGGGATACCAACCTCTCCCTGTGCCGGGGGAATACCAACCTCTCCCTGTGCCGGGGGGATACCAACCTCTTCCTGTGCCGAGGGATACCAACCTCTCCTTGTGCCGGGGGGATACCAACCTCTCCTTGTGCCGAGGGATACCAACCTCTCCCTGTGCCGGGGATACCAACCTCTCCCTGTGCCGAGGGATACCAACCTCTCCCTGTGCCGGGGGGATACCAACCTCTCCTTGTGCCGAGGGATACCAACCTCTCCCTGTGCCGGGGATACCAACCTCTCCCTGTGCCGGGGGGAATACCAACCTCTCTCTGTTCTGGGGGAATACCAACCTCTCCCTGTTCTGGGGGAATACCAACCTCTCCCTGTGCCGGGGGATACCAACCTCTCCCTGTGCCGGGGGATACCAACCTCTCCCTGTGCCGAGGGATACCAACCTGTCCCTGTGCCGGGGGAATACTAACCTCTCCCTGTGCCGGGGATACCAACCTCTCCCTGTGCCGGGGGGATACCAACCTCTCCCTGTTCTGGGGGAATACCAACCTCTCCCTGTGCCGGGGGGATACCAACCTCTCCCTGTGCCGGGGGGATACCAACCTCTCCCTGTGCCGGGGGGATACCAACCTCTCCCTGTGCCGGGGGAATACCAACATCTCCCTGTGCCGGGGGGATACCAACCTCTCCCTGTGCCGGGGGAATACCAACCTCTCCCTGTGCCGGGGGATACCAACCTCTCCCTGTGCCGGGGGATACCAACCTCTCCCTGTGCCGGGGGATACCAACCTCTCCCTGTGCCGGGGGATACCAACCTCTCCCTGTGCCGGGGGATACCAACCTCTCCCTGTGCCGGGGGAATACTAACCTCTCCCTGTGCCGAGGGATACCAACCTCTCCCTGTGCCGGGGGAATACTAACCTCTCCCTGTGCCGGGGATACCAACCTTTCCCAGAACCTTCTATGTTATAGGATGAATGTGATTGAAGGGCCCAGGGGGGCCCCTGGTTCAGGGGGCGGAGTTCTGCTTCATAGGGGCGGAAAACAAACTCTGAACTGTGCCGGCTTCACAACAAATGCAAAACGTGCCGGAAAATAGAGAGGTTTCATCCTTTTCCTTATCTAAGAATTATTCGTTTTCAGAATTCCCGATTTTCTCATCTACAGTATTCCAAATTTACATTTCAAAATTCATATCCCAACATTGCAGCCTCACCTGTGCCCAACATTGCAGCCTCACCTGTGCCCAACATTGCAGCCTCACCTGTGCTCACCATTGCAGCCTCACCTGTGCCCAACAATGCAGCCTCACCTGTGCCCAACAATGCAGCCTCACCTGTGCCCAACATTGCAGCCTCACCTGTGCTCACCATTGCAGCCTCACCTGTGCTCACCATTGCAGCCTCACCTGCTGTGCCCAACATTGCAGCCTCACCTGTGCCCAACAATGCAGCCTCACCTGTGCCCAACATTGCAGCCTCACCTGTGCTCACCATTGCAGCCTCACCTGTGCTCACCATTGCAGCCTCACCTGTGCTCACCATTGCAGCCTCACCTGTGCCCAACAATGCAGCCTCACCTGTGCCCAACAATGCAGCCTCACCTGTGCCCAACATTGCAGCCTCACCTGTGCCCAACATTGCAGCCTCACCTGTGCCCAACATTGCAGCCTCACCTGTGCTCACCATTGCAGCCTCACCTGTGCCCAACATTGCAGCCTCACCTGTGCCCAACAATGCAGCCTCACCTGTGTCCATCAATGCAGCCTCACTCACCTGTGTTGGGGGAAGAGAGAGGAACATTGCTGTAACAGCTTTCATTTGAATTGCAGAATGTTCCCCGAGCTCACCGGCATTGGATGGGTGTTCTGCCTATCAAAGCACCCGGGACAGGAGGCGGGGCTGTGTGTGTGTGACGGTGAGCTCGGGGAACACTCTGCAATTCAAATGAAAGCTGTTACAGCGATGTTCTCCGCGCTCTGATGATCCGGCCGGCTCTCTCTTCCCCGGGGCGATCGCTGGGAGAAGATCTCCTATTCAACCCCGCCCACCGGCAATGTTCACCCCTCCCCCTTTCCGAGGCAGCCCCACACTCGCCAGCAATCATTTTCCACTCGCCAAATGTGAGAAGGCGAGTGGAAATTTTAAAAGCTGTTCTATTGTATTCTTTTATTTTCCTTTTATTTTATTTATGTAGTTTTATTCTTTTCTGCACTATTCTATTATGTTCTATTCTATTATTTTTGTATCCTATTCTATTCTATATACCTTTATCTTCTATTCAATTCTATTCTTTTATTTTCCATTCTATATTATTATATTCTATTCGTTTCTATTCTGTTTAATCTATTATGTTCTTTTTTGTCATTTTCCATTCTATTTTAGTCTATTTCTTTATTTTATATTCTATTGTATTCTATTCTGTATTATTCTATTCTTTTTTCTATTCTATTCCTTTATCTTCTAATCAATTCTATTTTTAATCTTCTATTCTATTCTTTTATTTTTCATTTTATATTATTCTATTCCTTTATTTTCTATTATTTTCTGTTATTTTCATTTCTATTTTACTCTATTGCTTTATTTTATATTCTACTTTATTCAGTTTTATTCTATTCTATTCTATTGCATTATTTTATTTTCCTTTTTTATTTTATTTATGTAGTTGTATTCTGTTCCTTCTATTCTATTATGTTCTATTCTATTCTTTTATTTTTCATTTTATATTATTCTATTCCTTTATTTTCTATTATTTTCTGTTATTTTCATTTCTATTTTACTCTATTGCTTTATTTTATATTCTACTTTATTCAGTTTTATTCTATTCTATTCTATTGCATTATTTTATTTTCCTTTTTTATTTTATTTATGTAGTTGTATTCTGTTCCTTCTATTCTATTATGTTCTATTCTATTATTTTATTTTTCATTCTATATTATTCTATTCCTTTATTTTCTATTATTTTCTGTTATTTTCATTTCTATTTTACTCTATTGCTTTATTTTATAATCGACTTTATTCAGTTTTATTCTATTCTATTCTATTGCATTATTTTATTTTCCTTTTTTATTTTATTTATGTCGTTTTAATATTTTCTGCACTATTCTATTCCAATCTAGTATTTTTTTTTCTATTCTATTCTATTCCTTTATCTTCTATTCTTTTCATTTTCCATTCCTTTATTTTCTGTTCTATTCCATTCAATTATTGCTTTATATTATATTCTATTTTATTCAGTTTTATTCCATTTAAATTCTGTACTATTCTATTCTATTCGGGGGTCACACAAACACGCGGAATTTGTGACCTGGGTTTGGGGTACCACTAACAATACATTGGCGCCCCCATGCAGATCGCAGGAGCAGACTTTCCACCGCCGCGTTCCGGTGTGACCCGAAATCATTTTGTAAATAAAGTTGTGATACTTTTGTAGCAAAGTCGTCATTTTTGTGTCATTTATAAACTGAAATAAGAATGTAAATCTCCATGGGAATGTTTTACCTGCAGGAAGAATTTTATGTTATAAAGGAAGGCGGAGCGATGGAGATAAACGTTTGTTTTGTTACTTTTTCATGAATTCCATAAAAAATAAAATGGATTTCTAGACAATCTCGTCCTTCTTTATCCTCAATACTCATCTCTGTGTGACTTTGTTATGTGATGTCATTGGAGAGATGTAGCTGAATGAAGAGCTCCAGAGCAGGAATGGATTGGCTGTATGGGGGGAGGGGAAGGGGGATGACAGGAGTGTGTAATGTACAGAGTGCAGGGGTCAGGAGTATGTAATGTACAGAGTGCAGGGGTCAGGAGTATGTAATGTACAGAGTACAGGGGTCAGGAGTGTGTAATGTACAGAGTGCAGGGGTCAGGAGTGTGTAATGTACAGAGTACAGGGGTCAGGAGTGTGTAATGTACAGAGTACAGGGGTCAGGAGTGTGTAATGTACAGAGTACAGGGGACAGGAGTGTGTAATGTACAGAGTGCAGGGGACAGGAGTGTGTAATGTACAGAGTACAGGGGTCAGGAGTGTGTAATGTACAGAGTACAGGGGTCAGGAGTGTGTAATGTACAGAGTACAGGGGTCAGGAGTGTGTAATGTACAGAGTGCAGGGGTCAGGAGTGTGTAATGTACAGAGTGCAGGGGTCAGGAGTGTGTAATGTACAGAGTACAGGGGTCAGGAGTGTGTAATGTACAGAGTACAGGGGTCAGGAGTGTGTAATGTACAGAGTACAGGGGACAGGAATGTGTAATGTACAGAGTACAGGGGACAGGAGTGTGTAATGTACAGAGTAAAGGGGTCAGGAGTGTGTAATGTACAGAGTACAGGGGTCAGGAGTGTGTAATGTACAGAGTACAGGGGTCAGGAGTGTGTAATGTACAGAGTACAGGGGACAGGAGTGTGTAATGTACAGAGTAAAGGGGTCAGGAGTGTGTAATGTACAGAGTACAGGGGACAGGAATGTGTAATGTACAGAGTACAGGGGTCAGGAGTGTGTAATGTACAGAGTACAGGAGTCAGGAGTGTGTAATGTACAGAGTACAGGAGTCAGGAGTGTGTAATGTACAGAGTACAGGAGTCAGGAGTGTGTAATGTACAGAGTACAGGGGACAGGAGTGTGTAATGTACAGAGTAAAGGGGCCAGGAGTGTGTAATGTACAGAGTACAGGAGTCAGGAGTGTGTAATGTACAGAGTACAGGAGTCAGGAGTGTGTAATGTACAGAGTACAGGAGTCAGGAGTGTGTAATGTACAGAGTACAGGGGACAGGAGTGTGTAATGTACAGAGTACAGGGGTTAGGAGTGTGTAATGTACAGAGTACAGGAGTCAGGAGTGTGTAATGTACAGAGTACAGGGGTCAGGAGTGTGTAATGTACAGAGTGCAGGGGTCAGGAGTGTGTAATGTACAGAGTGCAGGGGTCAGGAGTGTGTAATGTACAGAGTACAGGGGTCAGGAGTGTGTAATGTACAGAGTACAGGGGTCAGGAGTGTGTAATGTACAGAGTACAGGGGACAGGAGTGTGTAATGTACAGAGTGCAGGGGTCAGGAGTGTGTAATGTACAGAGTACAGGGGTCAGGAGTGTGTAATGTACAGAGTGCAGGGGTCAGGAGTGTGTAATGTACAGAGTACAGGAGACAGGAGTGTGTAATGTACAGAGTACAGGGGATAGGAGTGTGTAATGTACAGAGTACAGGAGTCAGGAGTGTGTAATGTACAGAGTACAGGGGTCAGGAGTGTGTAATGTACAGAGTGCAGGGGTCAGGAGTGTGTAATGTACAGAGTGCAGGGGTCAGGAGTGTGTAATGTACAGAGTACAGGGGTCAGGAGTGTGTAATGTACAGAGTACAGGGGTCAGGAGTGTGTAATGTACAGAGTACAGGGGACAGGAGTGTGTAATGTACAGAGTGCAGGGGTCAGGAGTGTGTAATGTACAGAGTACAGGGGTCAGGAGTGTGTAATGTATAGAGTGCAGGGGTCAGGAGTGTGTAATGTACAGAGTACAGGGGACAGGAGTGTGTAATGTACAGAGTGCAGGGGTCAGGAGTGTGTAATGTACAGAGTACAGGGGTCAGGAGTGTGTAATGTACAGAGTACAGGGGTCAGGAGTGTGTAATGTACAGAGTACAGGGGTCAGGAGTGTGTAATGTACATAGTACAGGGGTCAGGAGTGTGTAATGTACAGAGTGCAGGGGTCAGGAGTGTGTAATGTACAGAGTACAGGGGTCAGGAGTGTGTAATGTACAGAGTGCAGGGGTCAGGAGTGTGTAATGTACAGAGTGCAGGGGTCAGGAGTGTGTAATGTACAGAGTACAGGGGTCAGGAGTGTGTAATGTACAGAGTACAGGGGTCAGGAGTGTGTAATGTACAGAGTACAGGGGACAGGAGTGTGTAATGTACAGAGTGCAGGGGTCAGGAGTGTGTAATGTACAGAGTACAGGGGTCAGGAGTGTGTAATGTACAGAGTGCAGGGGTCAGGAGTGTGTAATGTACAGAGTACAGGGGACAGGAGTGTGTAATGTACAGAGTGCAGGGGTCAGGAGTGTGTAATGTACAGAGTACAGGGGTCAGGAGTGTGTAATGTACAGAGTACAGGGGTCAGGAGTGTGTAATGTACAGAGTACAGGGGTCAGGAGTGTGTAATGTACATAGTACAGGGGTCAGGAGTGTGTAATGTACAGAGTGCAGGGGTCAGGAGTGTGTAATGTACAGAGTACAGGGGTCAGGAGTGTGTAATGTACAGAGTACAGGGGACAGGAGTGTGTAATGTACAGAGTACAGGGGTCAGGAGTGTGTAATGTACAGAGTACAGGGGTCAGGAGTGTGTAATGTACAGAGTACAGGGGTCAGGAGTGTGTAATGTACAGAGTACAGGGGTCAGGAGTGTGTAATGTACAGAGTACAGGGGTCAGGAGTGTGTAATGTACAGAGTACAGGGGTCAGGAGTGTGTAATGTACAGAGTACAGGGGTCAGGAGTGTGTAATGTACAGAGTGCAGGGGTCAGGAGTGTGTAATGTACAGAGTGCAGGGGTCAGGAGTGTGTAATGTACAGAGTACAGGGGACAGGAGTGTGTAATGTACAGAGTACAGGGGACAGGAGTGTGTAATGTACAGAGTACAGGGGACAGGAGTGTGTAATGTACAGAGTACAGGGGACAGGAGTGTGTAATGTACAGAGTACAGGGGTCAGGAGTGTGTAATGTACAGAGTACAGGGGTCAGGAGTGTGTAATGTACAGAGTACAGGGGTCAGGAGTGTGTAATGTACAGAGTACAGGGGTCAGGAGTGTGTAATGTACAGAGTACAGGGGTCAGGAGTGTGTAATGTACAGAGTATGTATTGTACATAATTAGGGGTTGTAACTACAAGTTCCCTCTACATCAGAGACTGCAGAGTTCTCCTCTACATCAGGGACTGCATAGTTCCCCTCTACATCAGAGACTGCATAGTTCCCCTCTACATCAGAGACTGCAGATTTCTCCTCTACATCAGAGTCTGCAGAGTTCTCCTCTACATCAGAGTCTGCAGAGTTCTCCTCTACATCAGAGTCTGCAGAATTCTTCTCTACATCAGAGTCTGCAGAGTTCTCCTCTATATCAGAGTCTGCAGAGTTCTCCTCTACATCAGAATCTGCAGAGTTCTCCTCTACATCAGAGTCTGCAGAGTTCTCCTCTACATCAGAGTCTGCAGAGTTCTCCTTTTACAGTGCAAGGGGGACCTCTGGGGACCCTGATGTAAAAGGGAGCACTGTGGACGGGAAAGGTGGACACTGCAGACCATGATGTAAGGGAGGATGCTGTGAGACTCTGGTGTAAATGGGAACTCTGATGTAAGGTGGTCTATGGTGACCAGAACCCCCACTTACAGTATATCAGAGTCTGCAGCACTGCCCTTTACACCAGAGTTCCCCTGTACATCAGAGTCTGCAGAGTTCCCCTCTACATCAGAGACTGCAGAGTTCCCCCATACATCAGGGACTGCAGAGTTCTCCTCTACATCAGAGACTGCAGAGTTCCCCCATACATCAGAGTCTGCAGAGTTCTCCTCTACATCAGAGTCTGCAGAGTTCTCCTCTACATCAGAGTCTGCAGAGTTCTCCTCTACATCAGAGTCTGCAGAGTTCTCCTCTACATCAGAGACTGCAGGGTTCTCCTCTACATCAGAGACTGCAGGGTTCTCCTCTACATCAGAGACTGCAGAGTTCCCCTCTACATCAGAGACTGCAGAGTTCCCTCTACATCAGAGACTGCAGAGTTCTCCTCTACATCAGAGACTGCAGAGTTCCCCTCTACATCAGAGATTGCAGAGTTCTCCTCTACATCAGAGTCTGCAGAGTTCTCCTCTACATCAGAGTCTGCAGAGTTCTCCTCTACATCAGAGTCTGCAGAGTTCTCCTCTACATCAGAGTCTGCAGAGTTCTCCTCTACATCAGAGACTGCAGAGTTCCCCTCTACATCAGAGACTGCAGAGTTTGGGTCATCCGAATTTCCGAATTCCCAAAAAAGCAAAAAAACGAATAAAACGAAAAAAAAACAGAATATTTTGAATTTCCAAAAAAATAAAAAAAAATGAATGAAACGAAAACGAAAAAAAAGAATTTTCAAATTTCCGAATTTCGGAAATTCAAAAATTCTAAAAATTCTGAATTCGGAAATTCAACTTTCCAAATTTCCCATTTTCGAATTTTAGATTTTCGAATTTTTGAATCTCGAATTTCTGAAATTTCGAAAATCCGAATTTCTGAAATTCGGAAGTTCGAAAATTCTAAATTTCAGAAATTCGAAAATTCGGAAATTGAAAAATTTGGAAATTTGGAAATTTCGGAATTAACACATTTCTTAACCATTTGAATACCTGGGGGCACTTATACACCTTCCTGCCCAGGCCAATTTCCAGCTTTCAGCGCTGTCGCAATTTGAATGACAATTGCGCGGTCATTCTACACTGTACCCAAACAAATTTTTTATCATTTTGTTCCCACAAATAGAGCTTTCTTTTGGTGGTATTTGATCGCCTCTGTGATTTTTATTTTTTGCACAACAAATAAAAAAAAGAGCGAAAATTTTGAAAAAAAAATAAGTTTTTCTTTGTTTCTGTAAATTTTTTGGTAAAATGGAAGTTTTCTTCTTCAATGACGGGCACTGATATTGCTGCACTGACGGGCACTGATAAGGCGGCACTGATGGGCACCGATGAGGTGGCACTAATGAGGTGGCACTGATGGGCACTAATGATGGGCACTGATAAGCGGCACTGATGGGCACTGATAGGTGGCACTGATAGGTGGCACTGGTATGCGGCACTGATGGGCACTCATAGGTGGCACTGATGGGCACTCATAGGCGGCACTGATGGGCACTCATATGCGGCACTGATGGGTACTTATGGGTGGCACTAATAGGTGGCACGGAAGGGCACTGATAGGTGGGCACGGATGGGCCTTTTCCTTCAAATGCCACTCCCGATCACTCCCAAAGTCAGGGTCCCTGGACAGCCTCCAATACAACAATCCCAGACCATCATAGTCATAGCCTTCCGTGGGGCTGTCATCCGCTGACCATGGGGACTCTTGGGCTACATACCACCGGAGGACTCTGTAGCTCTTGTCCAACCGCATCTCTGCTCGGCGCTGATGGGCACTCATAGGTGGCACTGATGGGCACTCATAGGCGGCACTGATGGGCACTCATATGCAGCACTGATGGGTACTTATGGGTGGCACTAATAGGTGGCACGGAAGGGCACTGATAGGTGGGCACGGTAGGGCATGGATGGGCACTGATAGGTGGGCACGGATGGGAACTGATAGGTGGCACTGATGGACACTGGTGGGTGCCACTGATGACACTGGTGTGTGGCATTGCTGGGCATCACAAAAAAAACTTGTGCCAAGATGGTGCCAGTCAGTGCCTATTTGTGGGCACTGATTGGCATAAGTTAGGCATATAATTATACATGTGGATGGCCATGGGGGACTTACCTGGCCATCCACATGTTAGGTGCTTCCCTGGTGGTCCTGGGCAGCATCCTGGTGGTCCAGTGTGGGCATCCGAGGGGGGGCTGCGCTGATAAACAATAAGCGTGAACCCCCCCTGTCAGGAGAGCCGTCGATCGGCTCTCCTCTACTCGCGAGTGAGTGAGGAAGAGCCGATCAACGGCTCTTCCTGTTTACATCGTGATCAGCCGTGATTGGACACGGCTGATCACGTGGTAAAAAGCCTCCGCCGGAGGCTCTTTACAAAGATCAGTGTAGCGGTGGGTCAGACTGACACACCACTCCACCGATCGCCGCAATGCGCCCCCCCACGGGCGCGCGGCGGCTGTTATCCTGCAGGACGTCAATAGGCGCCCAGTCAGGATAACACAACCACTTCCCGGACGTTAATCTCCTATTGACCGGGCGGGAAGTGGTTACAATTTTTAAAAAAACGAATTTGAAACTAAACGAATTGCACATGTCTACAATACACATCATCACAGTACTTCTTCATACAATAGCAGAGTTAATTACCACAAGCCACAATGAAGAGACCCTAATGCCCCGTACACACGATCAGATTATCGTACGACAGATCGTCCGACTGTAGTTGCATTAAGCAAATATCGAATCCAATAATGAAAATGTGCGCTAGATTTTTGTCGTACGATTCCGGAAAAACCTTCCGGTGTGCGTAGCAACGTAACGTGTGACCCCTGTGTCCTTCTGGTTTATTTTCGTGTTTCTGATCATGCGTGGTGTTTGTCGATCGTTTTTTATCTGACGAATAATGTACTGATTACACGATTATCGTACGACGGGCTGTCGTGCGAGCAAAGTTTTCGTGTTTGCCCCTTCGGATTTGGTTGGACGGACTGTCGTGATCGGCTGTCGAAAGCTGTGTACTAACGATCAGACTATCGAACGATCGCTCTGAAAGCGATTTTTATCATCCGATAATCGGAACGTGTGTACGGGGCATTAGAAGTTAGCCTGGACTCAATTTACATTACAACAGGCAGACAGGTGGTTGGAGGTGATGACATTAACATCTTTCAACTAACATGTTGAGTTCAGAATCAAACAAACAGTAAATAGTCCTTTACAGATATCCTGGGAATATTGTGGATAAATATTACTGTCCCATTTTAAGTAGTCCAAGATATACTCTCTCAGTCACCCTATGCCCCTCTTAGAGACACAGGGTGATTTAGACATAAGAGGTGCATGGGGAGCTGAAGCAAGGGTATCCCCTACTTTCTAAGGGATTCTGGGTTCCCCGGGCCCTCCCGTTACATTCGGCAGGAGACTAACACAGGAGGAGACCCCAGACGGGTTGACTCCGAAGTAAGTCCATAGTTCCATTCCTCTAATGCCGGTATCCACACAGTACCCCAAATAAATTGCTCCAAACAGAGCATTACTCACCCAGCCAACCTCTGCCTCTCTCAGAGAACATACCCGCCGCTGGGGAGAGGCCTGGACTGGCCCTTCTCCCTGGAGTTCTTTCAGCCGCTGGAGAGAAGACAGGGTGACTGGGCTCAGTCCGTCATGCTGTTGGGGATCTGGGCCGACTGCCCCCCATCCCTGAGGTATACAAGTGGAGACTGAAGTCCCATCCACTTGTGGTAGGTGAAAATCCCCTAGTGCTTGCGAAGCAAGGCTGACATCCTCCTGTCAGTGTCGTACCATTTTCTGGGGTTGTGTCAGTGAAGACTGAAGTCCCATCCAGTACCACAGGAACTCCCTCTTTTGTTAGTTGAGGGCAGAGGCCAGCGGCACTCTGCTCTGTTGCCAGCTATACTGCTGGGTTGCTGTGAGTGGAGACCCCAGTCCCATCCCCCGATATCAGCTCAAGCTGCAGTTGTGTGCAAAGGCCAGTTGCATTCTGCCCTGCTGCCAGTGATTCAGCTGGGAGTAAAAGCTTTACTACCTCAGCTTGTTGCTGGAGAGAGGGGCCAACTGCCCCGGCTCCCTGGAACTCCACAGTTGTTTCCGGTGCTGGGCAGAGGTTAGTATCACTCTGCCCTGTTGCCAGCACTTCTGCTGGGGACTCCACACCATCTGCTCTGGCTAACTGTTGGGGAGGGAAAAGGGCTGCTTCTCCTCCTTGCATCTCTGAACTCCACTGGGAGAGAGGAACAATCACCTTCTCACCTTGGGCCTCTGAAACTGCCACGGGTGTAGAGCAGGGGTCTGCAGTACTTTGTCCTGCTGTCAGTACTTGAGCAGGCGCTGCATAATCCCTAACATGCTCTGAACAGCCCATTAAGTCCATACATTCTGTAATCTGTGGCTGAAGAGATAAGCCGACTGCCCCAGCTCCCGGGAACTCCACAGTTGTTTCCGGTGCTGGGCAGAGGTTGGTAGCACGCTGCTCTGTTGCCAGCACTTCTGCTGGGGACTCTACATCATCTGCTTCGGCTTTAGGGATGGCAGTCTCCAGATTTTCCACTGCCGATTCTCTGGCATGCTGCTGGACAGGTACATTCCTCCATCCAAGATCATTCCAAGCAGAAACAGGATCATCAAGGTCAGTCAGCACTTCAGCTTTGGGGATGGCAATCTCCAGATTTTCCACTGCCGATTCTTCAGCCAGGATTTCAGAGTTGTCAACTGGTATTTCCTGATAGTCCCAGGCAAAGGGAGCCCCACCCTGCTGAGCAGAGTCTAGCAGCTGTCTGTAGGCAATCTCCAGCTCCCATTCCTGAACGGCCAGAAACCCCAAATCATCCTCTGCCCAGTGCCCTTCCGAGACATTCAGTCTTCGCTCTCTGTGCTCCATTATTTCCTTCAAACGCCACTCCCGATCACTCCCAAAGTCAGGGTCACTGGACAGCCTCCAATACAACAATCCCCGGCCATCATAGTCAAAGCCTTCAGTGGGGCTGTCATCCGCTGACCATGGGCACTCTTGGGCTACATACCACCGGAGGGCTCTGTAGCTCTCGTCCAACCGCATCTCTGCCCGGATCAGCCTGCTTAACTCAGTTGTCCACTCCTGCTTTGGTTGTTCCCCCAATAACAGCATTCGTACTTCATACTGCGACCAGTACCTTACATAGATGGAGGGGAGAACCTTTCCCTGGTGTTGCTGCTCGAGAGCTAGCGCTTTTTTCCAGAGTTCGCAGCGGATCGAATCAGACCATCCCAGCAGGACCTCCTCTGATACTGGTCCTCTATGCTGTATCTGCATCTCTTGTAACCTCCTTCTGACTTCCTCTTCCATGGCGGCTGGTATCTGTACCTCTCCTCTCCTTGCAGTTGGTGCTGCTGTGACTTCTGCTGCTGCAGCACCTTTTTGATGTAGCCAATTTGCGTTCACAGCCACTATAACTAGGTCTATGATCTCTGCTGGAGGGTTAGGACCATACTGTGCCAGTCTTAGTTTAACCTCCCTGTAATGGGTGGGCCCGTGGAACCCAGAAGTTCTTAGAAAGTAGGAGCCAGAAAATAATGGACATTGAGAATATGTCTTGGATTGCTTTAAAATGGGTCTGTAATATTAATCCACAATATTCCCCAGGATATCTGAAAAATAACCATTTACTGGTTGTTGATTCTGAACACAACAGGTTAATTGAAAGATGTTAATGTCATCACCTCCAACCACCTGGCTGCCTGTGTAATGTAAATGAGTCCAGGCTAACTTCTAACGATCTTTTCATTGTGGATTGTGATAATTAACTCTGTAATTGTATAAAGGGGTTAGTTAATTAACTCACCTGTTGTCTGCTAAGGGATGTCAGAATAATGTGTATTGGGGGCTCGTTATCTAACTATTGTGTGATGTTGTGGGTGGAGTTGGGTCATTGTTCATTTGGACTACAGTATTCTTTTAGTGTATATAAGAGCCTGCTTTCTCAATAAAGATTGTCAGACCTGCTGGAAACTTCAACACAGAGCTTTGTCTCGTTTGTGGAGGGAGAATTATTTGTATGGGGTCTTATTCGGCTGGTTGGGAGTGTCTGGTAGCTGCTGTGTGTTCGGGAATGGAATATCTTAAACGACGGTAACCCCTGTCGTTACACTCCCGATCAAAACTTGCCTCTTCGGGTGTCCTGTCTGTTACACTGGGCCTTTTGGTTATGTTGGGCCTTTCGGCTCTATCCATTTCAACTAGTTCCGCGATAATGTCCCTCTTCTTACGGTTGTTGGCCGATCTGCCCCGGTTCTCCAGTAAGTCCTTGAGGGAAGAGCGCTTTAGCCGTTCATACTGTGCTTCCATTGGCCTGTGTCCTCCTGTAGCTGTCCTTCTGGCTGTGGGAATCAATCCGCTGCTTGTCACCAATGTAACGACACCCCGAGTATGAAAGGGGTTAAAGTCGTTTAGGATATTCCATTCCCGAACACCGACACTCCAACCCAGCCAAACAAGAAATCCATACGAAGAATTCTCCCCCAAAAAGAGACGAAGCTCTGTATGAGGTTCAAGCAGGACTGACAATCCTTTATTGAAAAGACTACAAGTTTTATACACCAAAAGAGGAGGTTCTTACATTCTTCTGCTCATTACTCTGAAAAGACACCTGTGACCAGACCTAATTAACATGCCAATTAGCTAATCCCTTTTAAGCAGCCTGGTGCCTCAGAGTGTCCTAGCCTGGCTGTCCCCTAAACTCCAATACACATCATCACAGTACTCCTTCATACAATAGCAGAGTTAATTACCACAAGCCACAATGAAGAGACCCTTAGAAGTTAGCCTGGACTCAATTTACATTACAACAGGCAGACAGGTGGATGGGGGTGATGACATCAGCATCTTTCAACTAACATGTTGAGTTCATAATCAAGCAAATAGTCCTTTACAGATATCCTGGGGAATATTGGGGATAAATATTACTGTCCCATTTTAGGTAGTCCGAGATATATTTTCTCTGTCACCCTATGCCCCTATTACTGACACAGGGTGATTTAGACATAAGAGGTGCATGGGGAGCTGAAGCAAGGGTATCTCATACTTTCTAAGGGATTTTGGGTGTACCACGGGCCCTCCCGTTACAATCCTCATCACCACCTCATCTCCTCCTGCCCTCCAGTGACAGTCCCAGCGGCGCTCTCGCTCCCGAGTCCTGGTTCCCCCATCCAGTCCTGTAATTCATAAAAGGCACCAAGCAGCGCCATGACATCACCGTGCACCCACCCCTGTCTGAACCCTGCCCGGGCTTTGCAGGCTTTGGAACTGACATATTTTTTATGGGCAGCCGCTGCTTGTAACCCACATTTACGGACAGTTTGGGGATCAAATTATTTTTAGAAACTATCTGTAAACTTACTGGTGGTTGGCAACCTTGGTGGATATGGTGTAAAGGACGGCGTCACACAGGTGACTTATTAGAAGAGACGGATTTATGGAAACAAATAAATGAAAACAGGTTAGGCCAAAAATATCAGTAAAGCCTCAAACACACGGCCGGGAATCCCATCAGGAAAAAAACTTCGGTTTTCATGATGGGATTCCTGGCAAGCTTTCCTTGCCAAGCCGTGCATACAGACGGCCATTCAAAAGAACCGTCGTTCTTTTGAATGGCAAGAACGCGGTGACGTCATCTACTACGACGAGCATGCGCTCGTCACATTCAATGCCGTTGCCGCCATCTTGCTTCACCCTACACCGCCCTTGTATGCTACCGCACATGCGTCAAAGTCTTTTCGAGCATGAGCGGGTTTACCTGGGGACAGGTAAGCATATACACTCACAGTTTTCTCGGCAGGAAACACTCTGCCGAGAATCCCGACGAGAAAATAGAGAGCAGGTTCTCTATTTTTCTCGTCGGGATTCCCGGCAGTTTTCTCGCCGAGAAACCATACACACGCACGGTTTTTACGGCAAAAAGCTCTGCCAGCAGATTTCTTGCCGAGAAAACCGTGTGTGTGTACGAGGCTTTACATACAAATACTGAGAGACTTCTCTGTGTCCCGCTGGACTCCCCCAATCCCCCCTTCCCCACCGAAATTAAATTTTCGGCACTATATGTACTCCTTTTTACTGCCCATGTGAGGAACCAGTGTTGACCTGAGGGATATCAGAGAGGCGGGCCACAGTGCTGACTTTGAAGCTGAAAGTCAAAGTCTTCACCCTCCAGCTTTGGTGACCCCTGAGTTGTTGAAGAAGACAAATAAGATGAAGAAAGATCTCAGAACTGGTTTTTACTTCTCGTCATCTCATCACCAAGTGTAGATATAGACAGGAACATTCTAAAACCCGATGTTATGACCGGTAATCTATATTTGTATCACATAAGCACAATGTTTCTATGTCAGGAGTCATTTGTGTTTTGTAGGGCCGGCCGGACACAGATGTGTGAAGTCACCCCAGACAAAACCTCAAGATTTTACTTACTGCCGGCTTATTATACATCCCACCGTCATTTCTACAAACCACAGAACCCCGTCTGGTGCAGCTGGGACCGTCCCATGTGTGACTAGACGAGAATTTATATGATGGAGGAAGTAATATTCACCCCAACCTCACTTTCTTCACCTGCCACAAACTGCCCTAATTAACCCCAATCTCACCATCTCCACCCACCGCAACCTCACCACCTCCACCACCCCAACCTCACCATCTCCCCCGACCCCATCCTCACCTTCTCCACCCACCACAAACTGCCCTTATTCACCCATCCTCACCACCCCCATCCCAACTTCACCATCTACCCCCCACCCCAACCTCACTTTCTTCACCTGCCACAAACTGCCCTTACTCACCCCATCCTCACCATCTCCCCCCACCGCAACCTCACCACCCCCCCCCCCACCACAAACTGCCCTTATTCACCCCGACCTCGCTTTCTTCACCTGCCACAAACTGCCCTTATTCACCCATCCACACCATCTCCACCCACCGCAACCTCACCACCCCCACCCACCCCAACCTCACCATCTCCCCCCGACCCCATCCTCACCTTCTCCACCCACCACAAACTGCCCTTATTCACCCCGACCTCGCTTTCTTCACCTGCCACAAACTGCCCTTATTCACCCATCCACACCATCTCCACCCACCGCAACCTCACCACCCCCACCCACCCCAACCTCACCATCTCCCCCCGACCCCATCCTCACCTTCTCCACCCACCACAAACTGCCCTTATTCACCCATCCTCACCACCCCCACCCCAACTTCACCATCTCCCCCCCACCCCAACCTCACTTTCTTCACCTGCCACAAACTGCCCTTATTCACCCATCCACACCATCTCCACCCACCGCAACCTCACCACCCCCACCCACCCCAACCTCACCATCTCCCCCCGACCCCATCCTCACCTTCTCCACCCACCACAAACTGCCCTTATTCACCCATCCTCACCACCCCCACCCCAACTTCACCATCCCCCCCCCACCCCAACCTCACTTTCTTCTCCTGCCACAAACTGTCCTTATTCACTCCAACCTCACCATCTCCCCCCACCGCAACCTCACCACCTCCACCCACCACAAACTGCCCTTATTCACCCCGACCTCACTTTCTTCACCTGCCACAAACTGCCCTTATTCACCCATCCTCACCATCTCCACCCACCGCAACCTCACCACCTCCACCACCCCAACCTCACCATCTCCCCCCGACCCCATCCTCACCTTCTCCACCCCAACCTCACCATCTCCACCCACCCCAACCTCACCATCTCCCCCCGACCCCATCCTCACCTTCTCCACCCACCACAAACTGTCCTTATTCACCCCAACCTCACCATCTCCCCCCGACCCCATCCTCACCTTCTCCACCCACCACAAACTGCCCTTATTCACCCATCCTCACCACCCCCACCTCAACTTCACCATCTCCCCCCCACCCCAACCTCACTTTCTTCACCTGCCACAAACTGTCCTTATTCACCCTAACCTCACCAAAAATAAATAAATAAATATAAAAATGAGGGAACACTAGTGTCATTTAAATGTTACAAAGAATATAACAGGATATGTAAAAAGGAAATCAAGGATGCAAAAATTCAAAATGAACGACAGATTGCAAAAGATAGTAGGACAAACCCCAAAAAATTCTTCAAATATATTAATAGTAAAAAGGTCAAGTCTGAGCATGTAGGCCCTTTACAAAATAATCTAGAGTGGGTGACTGGGGACAAAGAGAAGGCTAATTTATTAAATACTTTCTTCAGTTCTGTGTATACAAAGGAGCATGGGGGAGCTCATGTCCAAAATGGGGGTGGTAGTGACACAGCCCCAAATCCACAATGGCTCAAAAGTGATATGGTCCAGAAATATTTAGATGGAATAAAGGTGGATAAAGCACCTGGACCAGATGGCATCCACCCACGGATCCTAAAAGAATTGAGCTCTGTAATTTCAAAGCCATTGTATTTAATTTTTAGGGACTCATTAATGACAGGAGTAGTACCACTGGATTGGCGCAGGGCCAATGTGGTGCCTATATTTAAAAAGGGAATTAAGTGTTTACCAAGTAACTATAGACCTGTTAGTTTAACTTCTATAGTTGGGAAAATACTGGAGAGATTAATAAAAGACCACATACATGAGTTCTTGCTGGAAAAAAACTATTTAAGCAACAGACAGCATGGATTCATGAAAGACAGAAGTTGTCAAACAAACCTGATTTCTTTTTATGAAGAGGTAAGTAAGACCTTGGACAGAGGGGTGGCTGTGGACGTGGTATACTTGGACAGAGGGGTGGCGGTGGACGTGGTATACTTGGACAGAGGGGTGGCTGTGGACGTGGTATACTTGGACAGAGGGGTGGACGTGGTATACTTGGACAGAGGGGTGGCTGTGGACGTGGTATACTTGGATTTTGCAAAAGCGTTTGATACAGTTCCCCACACACGGCTCATGTGTAAAGGTAAAGTCTACAGGATGGAAATATCAGTATGTAAATGGATAGAAAACTGGCTAAAAGACAGAATTCAGAGAGTAGTGGTTAATGATTCTTACTCTGAATGGTCCAAGGTTATCAGTGGTGTACCCCAAGGTTCAGTGCTGGGACCCTTACTTTTTAATATGTTTATAAATGATATTGGGTCTGGAATGAAAAGTAACATTTCTGTCTTTGCAGATGACACCAAGCTATGCAGTGGAATAACGTCCTTACAGGATGTCTCCAATCTACAAGCCGACCTCAATGCTCTGTCTAATTGGGCGACTATGTGGCAGATGAGGTTTAATGTTGATAAATGTAAAGTTCTGCACTTGGGGGCTAATAATATGAATGCATCATACATACTAGGGGAAGTACAACTGGGGGGATCCGTAGTGGAGAAGGATCTGGGGGTTTTGGTAGATCATAAGCTCAATAATGGCATGCAATGCCAAGCTGCGGTTTCCAAAGCGAGCAAGGTCCTTTCTTGTATTAAGAGAGGTATGGTCTCCAGAGAGAGAGATATCATTTTGCCCCTGTTCAAATCATTAGTAAGACCTCATCTGGAATATGCAGTTCAGTTTTGGGCCCCAGTTCTCAAAAAGGATATTGGGGAACTGGAGAAAGTGCAGAGAAGGGCAACCAAACTGATAAGAGGCATGGAGGAGCTCAGCTATGAGGAAAGATTAGAGGAACTGAATTTATTCTCTCTTGAGAAGAGGAGATTAAGGGGGGATATGATCAACATGTACAAATATATAAGGGGTCCATATAGTGAACTTGGTGTTCAGTTATTCACTTTACGGTCAACACAAAGGACAAGGGGACACTCTTTGCGTCTAGAGGAAAAGAGATTTCACCTCCAAATACAGAAAGGTTTTTTCACAGTAAGAGCTGTGAAAATGTGGAATAGACTCCCTGCAGAGGTGGTTCTGGCCAGCTCAGTAGATTGCTATAAGAAAGGTCTGGATTCTTTCTTAAATGTACATAATATAACTGGGTACTGACATTTATAGGTAAAGATGATCCAGGGAATATCCGATTGCCTCTCGGGGGATCAGGAAGGAATTTTTTCCCCTGCTGTAGCAAATTGGATAATGCTCGTCTGGTTTTTTTTTGCCTTCCTCTGGATCAACTGTGGGTATAGAATAGGGTATATGGGATTGTACGATATATGTTTATTTTATTTTTTTTATTTTATTTTTTTACGGTTGAACTGGATGGACTTGTGTCTTTTTTCAACCTGACTAACTATGTAACTATGTAACTATGTAACTATCTACCCCACCCCAACCTCACCACCTCCACCCACCACAATCTGCCCTTATTCACCCCAACCTCACCATCTCCACCCACCGCAACCTCACCACCCCCCCACCACAAACTGCCCTTATACACCCCAACCTCACCATCTCCCCCCACCCTATCCTCACCATCTCCCCCCCACCACAAACTGCCCTTATTCACCCCAACCTCACCATCTCCACCCACCACAAACTGCCCTTATACACCCCAACCTTACCATCTCCCCCCCACCCCAACCTCACCATCTCCGCCCACCACAAACTGCCCTTATTCACACCAACCTCACCATCTCCACCCACCACAAACTGCCCTTATACACCCCAACCTCACCATCTCCCCCCCACCCTATCCTCACCATCTCCACCCCCACCACAAACTGCCCTTATTCACCCCAACCTCACCATCTCCACCCACCACAAACTGCCCTTATACACCCCAACCTCACCATCTCCCCCCACCCCAACATCACCATCTCCCCCCCACCACAAACTGCCCTTATACACCCCAACTTCACCATCTCCCCCCCACCCCAGCCTCACCATCTCCACCCACCACAAACTGCCCTTATTCACCCCAACCTCACCATCTCCACCCACCACAAACTGCCCTTATACACCCCAACCTCACCATCTCCCCCCCACCCCAACCTCACCATCTCCGCCCACCACAAACTGCCCTTATTCACCCCAACCTCACCATCTCCACCCACCACTAACTGCCCTTATACACCCCAACCTCACCATCTCCCCCCCACCCTATTCTCACCATCTCCCCCCCACCACAAACTGCCCTTATTCACCCCAACCTCACCATCTCCACCCACCACAAACTGCCCTTATACACCCCAACCTCACCATCTCCCCCCCACCCTATCCTCACCATCTCCCCCCCCACCACAAACTGCCCTTATTCACCCCAACCTCACCATCTCCACCCACCACAAACTGCCCTTATACACCCCAACCTCACCATCTCCCCCCCACCCTATCCTCACCATCTCCCCCCCCACCACAAACTGCCCTTATTCACCCCAACCTCACCATCTCCACCCACCACAAACTGCCCTTATACACCCCAACCTCACCATCTCCCCCCCACCCCAACATCACCATCTCCCCCCCACCACAAACTGCCCTTATACACCCCAACTTCACCATCTCCCCCCCACCCCAGCCTCACCATCTCCACCCACCACAAACTGCCCTTATTCACCCCAACCTCACCATCTCCACCCACCACAAACTGCCCTTATACACCCCAACCTCACCATCTCCCCCCCACCCCAACCTCACCATCTCCGCCCACCACAAACTGCCCTTATTCACCCCAACCTCACCATCTCCACCCACCACTAACTGCCCTTATACACCCCAACCTCACCATCTCCCCCCCACCCTATTTTCACCATCTCCCCCCCACCACAAACTGCCCTTATTCACCCCAACCTCACCATCTCCACCCACCACAAACTGCCCTTATACACCCCAACCTCACCATCTCCCCCCCACCCCAACCTCACCATCTCCGCCCACCACAAACTGCCCTTATTCACACCAACCTCACCATCTCCACCCACCACAAACTGCCCTTATACACCCCAACCTCACCATCTCTCCCCCACCCTATCCTCACCATCTCCCCCCACCACAAACTGCCCTTATTCACCCCAACCTCACCATCTCCACCCACCACAAACTGCCCTTATACACCCCAACCTCACCATCTCCCCCCCACCCCAACCTCACCATCTCCGCCCACCACAAACTGCCCTTATTCACCCCAAACTCACCATCTCCACCCACCACAAACTGCCCTTATTCACCCCAACCTCACCATCTCCACCCACCACAAACTGCCCTTATTCACCCCAACCTCACCATCTCCCCCCCCCCCCACCCAACCTCACCATCTCCACCCACCACAAACTGCCCTTATACACCCCAACCTCACCATCTCCACCCACCACAAACTGCCCTTATACACCCTAACCTCACCATCTCCACCTGCCACAAGCTGACCATACATGTATTCACCTCAACCTCACCATCTCCACCCACCACAAACTGCCCTTATACACCCCAACCTCACCATCTCCCCCCCCCCCCCCCACCCCAACCTCACCATCTCCACCCATCACAAACTGCCCTTATTCACCCCAACCTCACTATCTCCACCCACCACAAACTGCCCTTATACACCCCAACCTCACCATCTCCCCCCCCACCCCAACCTCACCATCTCCACCCATCACAAACTGCCCTTATTCACCCCAACCTCACCATCTCCACCCACCACAAACTGCCCTTATTTACCCCAACCTCACCATCTCCCCCCCCACCCAACCTCACCATCTCCACCCACCACAAACTGCCCTTATACACCCCAACCTCACCATCTCCACCCACCACAAACTGCCCTTATACACCCTAACCTCACCATCTCCACCTGCCACAAGCTGATCATACATGTATTCACCTCAACCTCACCATCTCCACCTGCCACAATTTGCTTGTAGGTGCTAGATTTGAGGATTTTTGTGAGGTAAGCTGTCAACGCAGATAGATTTAGGCAGGCCTATGCTTCAGGCTATGACTGTTTGTTTTGATCTGGGGGCAGGGAGTGGTTAGTGTAGCAGTGGGTGTGACCACCTATGCTTTAGTTCTGGGGCGCCTCCCCTGCCGCCAGAGAGAATGTTCTGGAAGAGGGGCAGGGCTGGGAATTGGAGTGACAGGGAGCTCATGTGAGGAGCCCTGACCAATCCCCAACTGGAATTGTCAGGGGGCAGGCCTCCCATATAAGCTCAGGTCCAGCCCACTGGGGAGGAGTTGTCGGCCGGGAGACGTGGAGAATGGAGTGCTAGATAGCAGCAGGGGGCCCCATCCCCATCTGGGGGGGGTGCGAGGCCCACCGGAGGAGCCTGGGAGAGCTGGGAGGGAGGCTCATCCTTACACGGTCATGGAGGAGGTGTCCTGGAAGAGAGAGGGGCTGGGGAAGCCATTGGAACATATGTCCAATTCAAGTTCTCCATCATGGACTCGGGGCAGAAGAAGGTCGGTGAGTATGAAACAGTGGATTTCTGGAAGAGGCATGCCAGGGGGGCTGGGTACGAGGCCAGAGGAGAGACTGTGGGGTTCTTGTCAAATCGATGCGGCCTGCGGGCGCAGGATTTGCAGGTCAGGCTAGCTGGGATCAGTAGTCCACCAACTAATACAAGCTGCTAAATTACTAGGCCTCCGGGGAGGGGTACTGCAGACCTCTGGCCTAGTAACTACAAAGCAAAATTCAGCCAACATCTGGGATTATTCAGAGTGATCTCTTTTGTCAAGTGAAGATGATGAGGCGGGAAGACTAATGCCGCGTACACACGGTCGGAATTTCTTAGGAAAAAAGTCAGACGGAATTTTTTTCATCGGATATTCCGAACGTGTGTGTGCCCCATCGGACTTTTTCCGTCGGAAATTCCGACGGAGTTTGAAATAGAACATGTTCTCTTTTTTTTCCAACGGAAATTCCGTTCGTCTGTATGGAACTCCGACGGAGAAAAAAAAACACGCATGCTCAGAAGCATTGAACTTCATTTTTCTCGGCTCGTCGTAGTGTTGTACGTCACCGCGTTCTTGACGGTCGGAATTTGGTGTGACCGTGTGTATGCAAGACAAGCTTGAACGGAATTCTGTCGGAAAAACCCGTAGGAGGCATAATAGTTTACAGAGAAAGTTTTGCGCAGGAGGAGAGAAGTACTCAGAGCAACAGTCTGCAGGAGTTGATGCATAGGAGGAGCAACAGTCTGCATGGGTTATGCAGGGAAGTGACTGTAAATGTTAGAGCCCATCAGTTCTTTAATGCGCAAACTATTCTTTCAATTACTTAAATATGATGGCAAAGCAACATGTTCTATGGGCATTCCATATTCCCTTCCCCCAACCAAGTTATATCCCCCAATAAATAAAACAACGCAAAATGACTGTTCATTGTCTCTGAGGTGATAGATGGAGGTCTGGCAGCCGGGTGATATGGTGGATGTTTGTTACTAGTAGCAAACAACCGCTACATTTGGAGGTCCCACCGAGATCCGCCTTCACGGTTAACCTGCTGGCCGTCACCCTTCGCAACCATCCGCTACATTAATAATAAAATAAAAAAGAGTGATAAAAATATACACAAAGTCCCACGTATTTCCTTTTTAATATTAAATTCAGTTGCAGAGAACAGAATTTTTTTATTAATGTTAAAGTTCAGCAATTCACAACCAGCCGTGGGGGGTGGGGGGAGGGGGGGGAGAGGACACCCGACCGGGAACACTCACAGGATGTCATAGTGATGTGTAGCAGAGCCGGCCTCGGGTGTGCCGACAGCATCCGTCTAGAGGGATGGTATTGATCCTGGCCAGTCCGTACCCAAATGGGGCAGTCTCCAAGAAGGATCCTTTCCCTACTCATCTGGAACCTCTCACTGTCCCTGTCAGGAAAGTGACCTGTCCCTACACTACCCACACGCGCAATGTGTGCCAAGCCCGGCAGCCAGGGTCTTAAATAGACTCTGCCTGACCCAAGAAGGCTGCCAGAGTCACATGGGGTGGCAACATCCAATTGGATCACTTCCTCTGTGAACCAGGAAACCATGTTCCTCTTGACTTCCTCTCCAACTGCAATGCCTCTGCAGTTGAGCCTTCTGCAGATCCTTGTCATATGGAGGTCTACAGAGGAGTCCAGAGCTTGTCTGGATGGGGGACGCAGAAGGTACCTACCTGGTAACGACACCCTACCCCCTCCTCCGACCGCTCTCCACCATTCCTGGGCGATGTCTGCAGAACCTCATCATCGGGAAGGTTATATCTGTACCGTCTCCTCTGCGGAGATTTCCCCCGAAGAGCCATTAAACTTCTCAGAGTCACCAGAGTCCAATCTGTCCTCCTCTCCGTCCTTCCGGAATTGTCTGTGAGAGGGGGAAGGGGCCATTGAGTGACACTTATAGTGGAGAAAATAGTGAATGAGTACCTCTACTCATTCACCTAGGGGGGGCAGGATGTGGGGGCCCCACTGTTAAAGGGGGCTTCCAGATTCCGATACTCTCTCCCACCTGCAGACCCCCACAACCACCGCTCAGGGTTGTGGGGAAGAGGCCTTTGTTCCCATCAAAATGGGGGGGGGGGGGGGAGGGTGCTTTTGGGAGGGAGCCGGAAAAGAAAAAGAATTGCTCCACACTTGTTGCTAGCCTCCTGACATCTGAGATCTCCAGTTCCCATCGACATAAAATAAACAAAGGGAGGGGGTCACCGGATGACAGCTGACTCCGCCCCTTTGTTTATTTAACATCGACACTGGGAACCAGAGATGTCAGTCAGTGAGAGCATAGTGACATGAAATAAACAAAGGGGCGGAGTCACCTGCTGTCACCGGTGACCCGCCCCGTTGTTGATTTACCATCGGTGGTAACCGGAGATGTAAGATGGCGGGAGGCAAAAAAAAGCGTGGGCCCCCGCCAAAATCTATACCAGGCCCTAAGGTTCTGGTATGGATCGGGAGGGGGGACCTCTACGTTGTTTTTTTTTTAAAGTTTAATGCCGGCTCAGGTTTGCTTATATTCTCCTGCCAGCGGGGAATCCCACTGACAGCAGATGAGTCACGGTTGTTAAAGGAGATGTACAGCCAGAGGCGGCTCTAGGCTTTGTGAGGTCTTAAGCAAAACTTAGGCACGGGGCCCCACTCATGCCCATAATGGGTAAAAAAAAATCAAGCAAATAAAAATGGCTGCAGAAAGATGCACGGATCTAGCACTCAGTGATTGAGCAGAGGCAAATTAGACAGCCGCGAGGCCCCTGTAAATGCGAGGCCTTAGGCGACCGCCTAATTTGCCTAATTAAAGAGCCGCCTCTGTGTACAGCTAAAAATCATTTTGGATGAGTTCCTGTGACCCGTTTTCAGCAGACAGCAGGCTGAAGCCCGCTGTCGGCTGATGTCTCAGAACCGCTCCATGTTGGGGCAAGATCGTGAGAATATGGTCGGGATTTGTCCACAACCCTGAACCAGCATCTGACTCAGCCTCTCCGCAAGCTGCTGAGTCCATAAGCCAGCCGCTCCCTCACAGCCCAGAGCTACAGTGAGCATGGGGGGGGGGGGGTAGCAGAGAGCCAGTGACTGATCACAGAGCTCTGAGAACCATTCGATCAGTGGTCCTTGTCTGACTCTTGGAAAAAAAATCCTCAACTTTTCTAATAAGTACATGGTGGTTGGTAGGCCGCCCTGCTCCTTTACAATCAGTTATTATCAAATTGATTGGTATTATTTTATTTCATTTGGATGCTTCAAACAGCTGAATCAAAAGGAATGAATTTGGTTATTTCGAAATAACGAAAATTTTGTCCGAATTTCAATTCGGAACGAAACAAACTGCGCAGGTCTCTTCATCACATAACGTTCTCTTCTTCCCGGTCACAGCAGTTCATGTCGCCCTTTTTGTGGCCACCCGTTTTTGGCTGAAAGTTTTCAGCATTCGGACTTTGATCTCGTTGGTCCTCAAGCCATAAATCAGAGGGTTGGCCAGGGCAGGGACCAGTAAATAGGCGGCACTGAGAAGATTGTGGGCGTCTTGGGTCACCGATTTAGATACCCGGTACACGGCGGAGGAGGAGAGTCTGAAGAAGTAGACAACCAAGATGACCAGGATGTGAGTCCCACATGTGTGCATTGCCTTGTTCCTGAGCGTTCCGGTGGAGATCTTCAGTGCGGCACAAATGATGGTGCCGTACGAGATGGAGAAAAAGGACAGGTCCACTATCATGGAGATCACTCGCATGCTCAGGCCCACAATCTTGTTTTTGGTGACGTTACTACAAGCCAAGCCCAGCAGGGCCATGTGCTCACAAGCAAAATGGTGGATGGTATTGGAGCCACAGAAATTGACCGTAGAAGCCAGATAGATGACAGGACCAATGAAAGTCACACCCCTTATAAAAGAGGCAACTGTGAGACAAACCAACATTCTCCTGGTCATGATAGTGTGGTAGCTCAGCGGCTTGCAAATGGCAATGTACCGATCCAGGGCCATCATCAGAAGAACATTGCAGTCCATCATGGAGAAGAAGTAGATGAAGAACATTTGAATCAAACAGCCAATGAGAGTGATCTGGTTCATGCCAAAGAGGAGGCCAAGGAGCATTTTGGGCAGTATGTTGGTGGTGCCACAGATGTGGGTGATGGACAATAATGCGATGAGGACGTACATCGGAGCGTGCAAGGAGCTCTCCTTCCTCACGGTATGGATGATGACGCTGTTGGTCAATATAATGATTATAAAGAGAAGGAGAAACAGGAGGAATAGGAGACGTCTGAACTGAAGGACTCCAGGGAACCCCAACAAGGTGAATTCATAGTGAGACGGGTAGAAGGTGGAATTCGAGGTGCCCACCATGACGTGGGGTTGGAGTCAGAACCAGTCTACTGTAGATGGAAGACAAGATGAATTAATGGTGAGACGGGTAGAAGGTGGAATTCGAGGTGCCCACCATGACGTGGGGTTGGAGTCAGAACCAGTCTACTGTAGATGGAAGACAAGATGAATTAATGGTGAGACGGGGAGAAGGTGTAATTCCTGGTGCCCACCATGACGTGGGGTTGGAGTCAGAACCAGTCGCCTGTAGATGGAAGACAAGATGAATTAATGGTGGGATGGGTAGAAGGTGGAATTCCTGGTGCCCACCATGACGTGGCATTTGGTGCAAGTCAGAACCAGTCGCCTGTAGACGAAGGACAAGATGGATCACAAGTGCGAATTCTGGACCTTGAAGTTTAATATTCAGAATTCGCTTACTCACTCCCCTCCCCCACATTCCATAATGCAATGTGCTTGTTAGATGTGCCAGCATTGCCCTATAGAACAATGTCTGTCTGGAAGCACTTGAGATCCAACCCCATAGACTTCAGATTAAGGAGGACCCATAGAGCTTTGTATGCCAACCAGACCCACACAGCAGCCCACAGGTGAGTTGTACTCTCTCTTTTATTTATATTTTATTTTTTATGATTATTTTTGGGCTCTTACACAAGTCAGAGAAGTTCTATCACACCGGCTCTCCGGCCATCAGCGTTACTTATTAGAGTCATCACACTCTATTCACATTTCTATAGCAAAGATCCTTTTCAGTGGTCAGGAGTCAAAACATTTGTAACTTACTGTGTAATAGTATGTGTAGAGCACCCCCTAGGGAGCTGCAAGTGTACTGAGACCCCCCCCCCCTACCCTGCACAGCCAGGCACACCGCATCTCCACAGGCACATGGAGTCAGATAACAGTCCACTAATTTGTTTTATTGAGGGATATATAAACTTGGATAGGGATTGGAGATTATGGGATGTCCACTTGACTTCAGAACAACTTCAGGGGCAACTCTTCCTATATACAGTCTATATACAATCCTCCTCCTATATACAGTCTATATACACTCCTCTTCCTATATACACTCCTCCTCCTATATACACTCCTCCTCCTATATACAGTCTATATACACTCATCTTCCTATATACACTTCTCCTCCTAATATACACTCCTCCTCCTATATACAGTCTATATACAATCCTCCTCCCATATACAGTCTATATACAATCCTCCTCCTATATACACTCCTCCTCCTATATACAGTCTATATACACTCCTCCTCCTATATACAGTCTATATACAATCCTCCTCCTATATACAGTCTATATACACTCCTCCTCCTATATACAGTCTATATACACTCCTCCTCCTATATACACTCCTCCTCCTATATACAGTCTATATACAATCCTCCTCCTATATACAGTCTATATACACTCCTCCTCCTATATACAGTCTATATACACTCCTCCTCCTATATACACTCCTCCTCCTATATACAGTCTATATACAATCCTCCTCCTATATACAGTCTATATACACTCCTCCTCCTATATACAGTCTATATACACTCCTCCTCCTATATACACTCCTCCTCCTATATACAGTCTATATACACTCCTCCTCCTATATACAGTCTATATACAATCCTCTTCCTATATACAGTCTATATACACTCCTTTTCCTATATACAGTCTATATACACTCCTCCTCCTATATACAGTCTATATACACTCCTCCTCCTATATACAGTCTATATACACTCCTCCTCCTATATACACTCCTCTTCCTATATACAGTCTATATACACTCCTCCTCCTATATACAGTCTATATACTCTCCTCTTCCTATATACAGTCTATATACACTCCTCCTCCTATATACAGTCTATATACACTCCTCCTCCTATATACAGTCTATATACACTCCTCCTCCTATATACAGTCTATATACACTCCTCTTCCTATATACACTCCTCTTCCTATATACAGTCTATATACAGTCTATATACACTCCTCCTATATACAGTCTATATACTCTCCTCTTCCTATATACAGTCTATATACACTCCTCCTCCTATATACAGTCTATATACACTCCTCCTATATACACTCCTCCTATATACACTCTATATACACTCCTCCTTCTATATACAGTCTATATACACCCCTCTTCCTATATACAGTCTATATACACTCCTCCTCCTATATACAGTCTATATACACTCCTCCTCCTATATACAGTCTATATACACTCCTCTTCCTATATACAGTCTATATACACTCCTCCTCCTATATACAGTCTATATACACTCCTCTTCCTATATACAGTCTATATACACTCCTCTTCCTATATACAGTCTATATACACTCCTCTTCCTATATACAGTCTATATACACTCCTCCTCCTATATACAGTCTATATACACTCCTGCTCCTATATACAGTCTATATACACTCCTATTCCTATATACAGTCTATATACACTCCTCTTCCTATATGCAGTCTATATACACTTCTCTTCATATATACAGTCTATATACACTCCTCCTCCTATATACAGTCGATATACACTCCTCCTCCTATATACAGTCGATATACACTCCTCCTCCTATATACAGTCTATATACACTCCTGCTCCTATATACAGTCTATATACAGTCTATATACACTCCTCTTCCTATATACAGTCTATATACACTTCTCTTCCTATATACAGTCTATATACACTCCTCTTCCTATATACAGTCTATATACACTCCTCTTCCTATATACAGTCTATATACACTCCTCCTCCTATATACAGTCTATATACACTCCTGCTCCTATATACAGTCTATATACAGTCTATATACACTTCTCCTCCTATATACAGTCTATATACACTCCTCCTCCTATATACAGTCTATATACACTCCTCTTCCTATATACAGTCTATATACACTCCCCTTCCTATATACAGTCTATATACACTCCTGCTCCTATATACAGTCTATATACACTCCTGCTCCTATATACAGTCTATATACACTTCTCCTCCTATATACAGTCTATATACACTCCTCTTCCTATACACAGTCTATATACACTCCTCTTCCTATACACAGTCTATATACACCCCTCTTCCTATATACAGTCTATATACACCCCTCTTCCTATATACAGTCTATATACACTCCTCTTATATACAGTCTATATACACTCCTCTTCCTATATACAGTCTATATACACTCCTCCTCCTATATACAGTCTATATACACTCCTCCTCCTATATACAGTCTATATACACTCCTCCTCCTATATACAGTCTATATACACTCCTCCTCCTATATACACTCCTCCTCCTATATACAGTCTATATACACTCTTCCTATATACAGTCTATATACACTCTTCCTATATACAGTCTATATACACTCCTCCTATATACAGTCTATATACACTCCTCCTATATACAGTCTATATACACTCCTCCTATATACAGTCTATATACACTCCTCCTATATACAGTCTATATACACTCTTCCTATATACAGTCTATATACACCCCTCTTCCTATATACAGTCTATATTCACCCCTCTTCCTATATACACTTCTCCTATATACAGTCTATATACAATCCTTCTCCTATATACAGTCTATATACACTTCTCCTATATACAGTCTATATACACTCCTCTTCCTATATACAGTCTATATACACTTCTCCTATATACAGTCTATATACACTTCTCCTATATACAGTCTATATACACTCCTCTTCCTATATACAGTCTATATACACTTCTCCTATATACAGTCTATATACACCCCTCTTCCTATATACAGTCTATATACACTTCTCCTATATACAGTCTATATACACTTCTCCTATATACAGTCTATATACACTCCTCTTCCTATATACAGTCTATATACACTTCTCCTATATACAGTCTATATACACTTCTCCTCCTATATACAGTCTATATACACTCCTCCTATATACAGTCTATATACACCCCTCTTCCTATATACACTTCTCCTATATACAGTCTATATACAATTCTTCTCCTATATACAGTCTATATACACTTCTCCTATATACAGTCTATATACACTCCTCTTCCTATATACAGTCTATATACACTTCTCCTATATACAGTCTATATACACTTCTCCTATATACAGTCTATATACACTCCTCTTCCTATATACAGTCTATATACACTTCTCCTATATACAGTCTATATACACTCCTCTTCCTATATACAGTCTATATACACTTCTCCTCCTATATACAGTCTATATACACCCCTCCTATATACAGTCTATATACACTCCTCTTCCTATATACACTCCTCCTATATACAGTCTATATACACCCCTCCTATATACAGTCTAAATACACTCCTCCTCCTATATACAGTCTATATACACTCTTCCTATATACAGTCTATATACACTTCTCCTCCTATATACAGTCTATATACACTCCTCCTCCTATATACAGTCTATATACACTCCTCTTCCTATATACACTCCTCTTCCTATATACAGTCTATATACACTTCTCCTCCTATATACAGTCTATATACACTCCTCTTATATACAGTCTATATACACTCCTCCTATATACAGTCTATATACACTCCTCCTATATACAGTCTATATACACTCCTCCTATATACAGTCTATATACACTCCTCCTCCTATATACAGTCTATATACACTCCTCCTCCTATATACAGTCTATATACACTTCTCCTCCTATATACAGTTTATATACACTTCTCCTATATACAGTCTATATACACTTCTCCTATATACAGTCTATATACACTCCTCCTATATACAGTCTATATACACTCCTCCTATATACAGTCTATATACACTTCTCCTATATACAGTCTATATACACTCCTCCTATATACAGTCTATATACACTCCTCCTATATACAGTCTATATACACTCCTCCTATATACAGTCTATATACACTTCTCCTCCTATATACAGTCTATATACACTCCTCCTATATACAGTCTATATACACTCCTCCTATATACAGTCTATATACACTCCTCCTCCTATATACAGTCTATATACACTCCTCCTATATACAGTCTATATACACTCCTCCTCCTATATACAGTCTATATACACTCCTCCTCCTATATACAGTCTATATACACTTCTCCTATATACAGTCTATATACACTCCTCCTATATACAGTCTATATACACTCCTCCTATATACAGTCTATATACACTCCTATATACAGTCTATATACACTCCTCCTATATACAGTCTATATACACTTCTCCTCCTATATACAGTCTATATACACTCCTCCTATATACAGTCTATATTCACTCCTCCTATATACACTCCTCCTCCTATATACAGTCTATATACACTTATCCTATATACAGTCTATATACACTCCTCCTATATACAGTCTATATACACTCCTCCTATATACAGTCTATATACACTCCTCCTATATACAGTCTATATACACTTCTCCTATATACAGTCTATATACACTTCTCCTATATACAGTCTATATACACTCCTCTTCCTATATACAGTCTATATACACTTCTCCTATATACAGTCTATATACACTTCTCCTATATACAGTCTATATACACTCCTCTTCCTATATACAGTCTATATACACTTCTCCTATATACAGTCTATATACACCCCTCTTCCTATATACAGTCTATATACACTCCTCCTATATACAGTCTATATACACTCCTCTTATATACAGTCTATATACACTCCTCTTCCTATATACAGTCTATATAAACTCCTCTTCCTATATACAGTCTATATACACTCCTCCTCCTATATACAGTCTATATACACTCCTCTTCCTATATACAGTCTATATACACTTCTCCTCCTATATACAGTCTATATACACTCCTCCTCCTATATACAGTCTATATACACTCCTCTTCCTATATACAGTCTATATACACTTCTCCTCCTATATACAGTCTATATACACTTCTCCTCCTATATACAGTCTATATACACTCCTCCTATATACAGTCTATATACACTCCTCCTATATACAGTCTATATACACTCCTCCTCCTATATACACTCCTCTTCCTATATACAGTCTATATACACTCTTCCTATATACAGTCTATATACACTCTTCCTATATACAGTCTATATAAGTCTATATACAGTCTATATACACCCCTCTTCCTATATACAGTCTATATTCACCCCTCTTCCTATATACACTTCTCCTATATACAGTCTATATACAATCCTTCTCCTATATAGTCTATATACACTTCTCCTATATACAGTCTATATACACTTCTATATACAGTCTATATACACTTCTCCTATATACAGTCTATATACACTCCTCTTCCTATAAACAGTCTATATACACTTCTCCTATATACAGTCTATATACACTCCTCTTCCTTTATACAGTCTATATACACTCCTCCTCCTATATACAGTCTATATACACCCCTCCTATATACAGTCTATATACACTCCTCTTCCTATATACACTCCTCCTATATACAGTCTATATACACCCCTCCTATATACAGTCTAAATACACTCCTCCTCCTATATACAGTCTATATACACTCTTCCTATATACAGTCTATATACACTTCTCCTATATACAGTCTATATACACTCCTCTTCCTATATACACTCCTCTTCCTATATACAGTCTATATACACTTCTCCTCCTATATACAGTCTATATACACTCCTCTTATATACAGTCTATATACACTCCTCCTATATACAGTCTATATACACTCCTCCTATATACAGTCTATATACACTCCTCCTATATACAGTCTATATACACTCCTCCTATATACAGTCTATATACACTCCTCCTATATACAGTCTATATACACTCCTCCTCCTATATACAGTCTATATACACTTCTCCTCCTATATACAGTCTATATACACTTCTCCTATATACAGTCTATATACACTTCTCCTATATACAGTCTATATACACTCCTCCTATATACAGTCTATATACACTCCTCCTATATACAGTCTATATACACTCCTCCTATATACAGTCTATATACACTCCTCCTATATACAGTCTATATACACTCCTCCTATATACAGTCTATATACACTCCTCCTATATACAGTCTATATACACTCCTCCTATATAGAGTCTATATACACTCCTCCTATATACAGTCTATATACACTCCTCCTATATACAGTCTATATACACTTCTCCTCCTATATACAGTCTATATACACTCCTCCTATATACACTCCTCCTCCTATATACAGTCTATATACACTTCTCCTATATACAGTCTATATACACTCCTCCTATATACAGTCTATATACACTCCTCCTATATACAGTCTATATACACTCCTCCTATATACAGTCTATATACACTCCTCCTATATACAGTCTATATACAATCCTCTTCCTATATACAGTCTATATACACTCCTTTTCCTATATACAGTCTATATACACTCCTCTTCCTATATACAGTCTATATACACTCCTTTTCCTATATACAGTCTATATACACTCCTCCTCCTATATACAGTCTATATACACTTCTCCTCCTATATACAGTCTATATACACTTCTCCTCCTATATACAGTCTATATACACTCCTCCTATATACAGTCTATATACACTCCTCCTCCTATATACAGTCTATATACACTCCTCCTCCTATATACACTCCTCTTCCTATATACAGTCTATATACACTCTTCCTATATACAGTCTATATACACTCTTCCTATATACAGTCTATATAAGTCTATATACAGTCTATATACACCCCTCTTCCTATATACAGTCTATATTCACCCCTCTTCCTATATACACTTCTCCTATATACAGTCTATATACAATCCTTCTCCTATATAGTCTATATACACTTCTCCTATATACAGTCTATATACACTTCTCCTATATACAGTCTATATACACTCCTCTTCCTATAAACAGTCTATATACACTTCTCCTATATACAGTCTATATACACTCCTCTTCCTATATACAGTCTATATACACTCCTCCTCCTATATACAGTCTATATACACCCCTCCTATATACAGTCTATATACACTCCTCTTCCTATATACACTCCTCCTATATACAGTCTATATACACCCCTCCTATATACAGTCTAAATACACTCCTCCTCCTATATACAGTCTATATACACTCTTCCTATATACAGTCTATATACACTTCTCCTATATACAGTCTATATACACTCCTCTTCCTATATACACTCCTCTTCCTATATACAGTCTATATACACTTCTCCTCCTATATACAGTCTATATACGCTCCTCTTATATACAGTCTATATACACTCCTCCTATATACAGTCTATATACACTCCTCCTATATACAGTCTATATACACTCCTCCTATATACAGTCTATATACACTCCTCCTATATACAGTCTATATACACTCCTCCTATATACAGTCTATATACACTCCTCCTCCTATATACAGTCTATATACACTTCTCCTCCTATATACAGTCTATATACACTTCTCCTATATACAGTCTATATACACTTCTCCTATATACAGTCTATATACACTCCTCCTATATACAGTCTATATACACTCCTCCTCCTATATACAGTCTATATACACTCCTCCTATATACACTCCTCCTCCTATATACAGTCTATATACACTTCTCCTATATACAGTCTATATACACTCCTCCTATATACAGTCTATATACACTCCTCCTATATACAGTCCTCCTATATACAGTCTATATACACTCCTCCTATATACAGTCTATATACACTCCTCCTATATACAGTCTATATACAATCCTCTTCCTATATACAGTCTATATACACTCCTTTTCCTATATACAGTCTATATACACTCCTCTTCCTATATACAGTCTATATACACTCCTTTTCCTATATACAGTCTATATACACTCCTCCTCCTATATACAGTCTATATACACTCCTCCTCCTATATACAGTCTATATACACTCCTCCTCCTATATACACTCCTCTTCCTATATACAGTCTATATACACTCCTCCTCCTATATACAGTCTATATACTCTCCTCTTCCTATATACAGTCTATATACACTCCTCCTCCTATATACAGTCTATATACACTCCTCCTCCTATATACAGTCTATATACACTCCTCCTCCTATATACAGTCTATATACACTCCTCTTCCTATATACACTCCTCTTCCTATATACAGTCTATATACAGTCTATATACACTCCTCCTATATACAGTCTATATACTCTCCTCTTCCTATATACAGTCTATATACACTCCTCCTCCTATATACAGTCTATATACACTCCTCCTATATACACTCTATATACACTCCTCCTATATACAGTCTATATACACTCCTCTTCCTATATACAGTCTATATACACCCCTCTTCCTATATACAGTCTATATACACTCCTCCTCCTATATACAGTCTATATACACTCCTCCTCCTATATACAGTCTATATACACTCCTCTTCCTATATACAGTCTATATACACTCCTCTTCCTATATACAGTCTATATACACTCCTCTTCCTATATACAGTCTATATACACTCCTCTTCCTATATACAGTCTATATACACTCCTCTTCCTATATACAGTCTATATACACTCCTCCTCCTATATACAGTCTATATACACTCCTGCTCCTATATACAGTCTATATACACTCCTCTTCCTATATACAGTCTATATACACTCCTCTTCCTATATGCAGTCTATATACACTTCTCTTCATATATACAGTCTATATACACTCCTCCTCCTATATACAGTCGATATACACTCCTCCTCCTATATACAGTCGATATACACTCCTCCTCCTATATACAGTCTATATACACTCCTGCTCCTATATACAGTCTATATACAGTCTATATACACTCCTCTTCCTATATACAGTCTATATACACTTCTCTTCCTATATACAGTCTATATACACTCCTCTTCCTATATACAGTCTATATACACTCCTCTTCCTATATACAGTCTATATACACTCCTCCTCCTATATACAGTCTATATACACTCCTCTTCCTATATACAGTCTATATACACTCCTCTTCCTATACACAGTCTATATACACTTCTCCTCCTATATACAGTCTATATACACTCCTCTTCCTATATACAGTCTATATACACTCCCCTTCCTATATACAGTCTATATACACTCCTGCTCCTATATACAGTCTATATACACTCCTGCTCCTATATACAGTCTATATACACTTCTCCTCCTATATACAGTCTATATACACTCCTCTTCCTATACACAGTCTATATACACTCCTCTTCCTATACACAGTCTATATACACCCCTCTTCCTATATACAGTCTATATACACCCCTCTTCCTATATACAGTCTATATACACCCCTCTTCCTATATACAGTCTATATACACTCCTCTTCCTATATACAGTCTATATACACTCCTCCTCCTATATACAGTCTATATACACTCCTCCTCCTATATACAGTCTATATACACTCCTCCTCCTATATACAGTCTATATACACTCCTCCTCCTATATACACTCCTCCTCCTATATACAGTCTATATACACTCTTCCTATATACAGTCTATATACACTCTTCCTATATACAGTCTATATACACTCCTCCTATATACAGTCTATATACACTCCTCCTATATAGTCTATATACACTCTTCCTATATACAGTCTATATACACTCTTCCTATATACAGTCTATATACACCCCTCTTCCTATATACACTTCTCCTATATACAGTCTATATACAATCCTTCTCCTATATACAGTCTATATACACTTCTCCTATATACAGTCTATATACACTCCTCTTCCTATATACAGTCTATATACACTTCTCCTATATACAGTCTATATACACTTCTCCTATATACAGTCTATATACACTCCTCTTCCTATATACAGTCTATATACACTTCTCCTATATACAGTCTATATACACCCCTCTTCCTATATACAGTCTATATACACTCCTCCTATATACAGTCTATATACACTCCTCTTCCTATATACAGTCTATATACACTTCTCCTATATACAGTCTATATACACTTCTCCTCCTATATACAGTCTATATACACTCCTCCTATATACAGTCTATATACACCCCTCTTCCTATATACACTTCTCCTATATACAGTCTATATACAATCCTTCTCCTATATACAGTCTATATACACTCCTCCTCCTATATACAGTCTATATACACTCCTCTTCCTATATACAGTCTATATACACTTCTCCTATATACAGTCTATATACACTTCTCCTATATACAGTCTATATACACTCCTCTTCCTATATACAGTCTATATACACTTCTCCTATATACAGTCTATATACACTCCTCTTCCTATATACAGTCTATATACACTCCTCCTCCTATATACAGTCTATATACACTCCTCTTCCTATATACAGTCTATATACACTCCTCCTCCTATATACAGTCTATATACACTCCTCTTCCTATATACAGTCTATATACACTCCTCTTCCTATATACAGTCTATATACACTTCTCCTCCTATATACAGTCTATATACACTTCTCCTCCTATATACAGTCTATATACACTCCTCCTATATACAGTCTATATACACTCCTCCTCCTATATACAGTCTATATACACTCTTCCTATATACAGTCTATATACACTCTTCCTATATACAGTCTATATACACTCCTCTTCCTATATACACTCCTCTTCCTATATACAGTCTATATACACTTCTCCTCCTATATACAGTCTATATACACTCCTCCTATATACAGTCTATATACACTCCTCCTATATACAGTCTACATACACTCCTCCTATATACAGTCTATATACACTCCTCCTATATACAGTCTATATACACTCCTCCTCCTATATACAGTCTATATACACTTCTCCTCCTATATACAGTCTATATACACTTCTCCTCCTATATACAGTCTATATACACTTCTCCTATATACAGTCTATATACACTCCTCCTATATACAGTCTATATACACTCCTCCTATATACAGTCTATATACACTTCTCCTATATACAGTCTATATACACTCCTCCTATATACAGTCTATATACACTCCTCCTATATACAGTCTATATACACTCCTCCTATATACAGTCTATATACACTCCTCCTATATACAGTCTATATACACTCCTCCTATATACAGTCTATATACACTTCTCCTCCTATATACAGTCTATATACACTCCTCCTATATACAGTCTATATACACTCCTCCTCCTATATACAGTCTATATACACTCCTCCTATATACAGTCTATATACACTCCTCCTCCTATATACAGTCTATATACACTCCTCCTCCTATATACAGTCTATATACACTTCTCCTATATACAGTCTATATACACTCCTCCTATATACAGTCTATATACACTCCTCCTATATACAGTCTATATACACTCCTCCTATATACAGTCTATATACACTCCTCCTATATACAGTCTATATACACTTCTCCTCCTATATACAGTCTATATACACTCCTCCTATATACACTCCTCCTCCTATATACAGTCTATATACACTTCTCCTATATACAGTCTATATACACTCCTCCTATATACAGTCTATATACACTCCTCCTATATACAGTCTATATACACTCCTCCTATATACAGTCTATATACACTTCTCCTATATACAGTCTATATACACTCCTCTTCCTATATACAGTCTATATACACTTCTCCTATATACAGTCTATATACACTTCTCCTATATACAGTCTATATACACTCCTCTTCCTATATACAGTCTATATACACTTCTCCTATATACAGTCTATATACACCCCTCTTCCTATATACAGTCTATATACACTCCTCCTATATACAGTCTATATACACTCCTCTTATATACAGTCTATATACACTCCTCTTCCTATATACAGTCTATATACACTTCTCCTCCTATATACAGTCTATATACACTCCTCCTCCTATATACAGTCTATATACACTCCTCCTCCTATATACAGTCTATATACACTCCTCTTCCTATATACAGTCTATATACACTTCTCCTCCTATATACAGTCTATATACACTTCTCCTCCTATATACAGTCTATATACACTCCTCCTATATACAGTCTATATACACTCCTCCTCCTATATACAGTCTATATACACTCCTCCTCCTATATACACTCCTCTTCCTATATACAGTCTATATACACTCTTCCTATATACAGTCTATATACAGTCTATATACACTGCTCCTATATACAGTCTATATACACCCCTCTTCCTATATACAGTCTATATTCACCCCTCTTCCTATATACACTTCTCCTATATACAGTCTATATACAATCCTTCTCCTATATAGTCTATATACACTTCTCCTATATACAGTCTATATACACTTCTCCTATATACAGTCTATATACACTCCTCTTCCTATATACAGTCTATATACACTTCTCCTATATACAGTCTATATACACTCCTCTTCCTATATACAGTCTATATACACTCCTCCTCCTATATACAGTCTATATACACCCCTCCTATATACAGTCTATATACACTCCTCTTCCTATATACACTCCTCCTATATACAGTCTATATACACCCCTCCTATATACAGTCTAAATACACTCCTCCTCCTATATACAGTCTATATACACTCTTCCTATATACAGTCTATATACACTTCTCCTATATACAGTCTATATACACTCCTCTTCCTATATACACTCCTCTTCCTATATACAGTCTATATACACTTCTCCTCCTATATACAGTCTATATACACTCCTCTTATATACAGTCTATATACACTCCTCCTATATACAGTCTATATACACTCCTCCTATATACAGTCTATATACACTCCTTCTATATACAGTCTATATACACTCCTCCTATATACAGTCTATATACACTCCTCCTATATACAGTCTATATACACTCCTCCTCCTATATACAGTCTATATACACTTCTCCTCCTATATACAGTCTATATACACTTCTCCTATATACAGTCTATATACACTCCTCCTATATACAGTCTATATACACTCCTCCTATATACAGTCTATATACACTCCTCTTATATACAGTCTATATACACTCCTCCTATATACAGTCTATATACACTCCTCCTATATACAGTCTATATACACTCCTCCTATATACAGTCTATATACACTCCTCCTCCTATATACAGTCTATATACACTCCTCCTCCTATATACAGTCTATATACACTTCTCCTCCTATATACAGTCTATATACACTTCTCCTATATACAGTCTATATACACTCCTCCTATATACAGTCTATATACACTCCTCCTATATACAGTCTATATACACTTCTCCTATATACAGTCTATATACACTCCTCCTATATACAGTCTATATACACTCCTCCTATATACAGTCTATATACACTCCTCCTATATATAGTCTATATACACTCCTCCTATATACAGTCTATATACACTCCTCCTATATACAGTCTATATACACTTCTCCTCCTATATACAGTCTATATACACTCCTCCTATATACACTCCTCCTCCTATATACAGTCTATATACACTTCTCCTATATACAGTCTATATACACTCCTCCTATATACAGTCTATATACACTCCTCCTATATACAGTCTATATACACTCCTCCTTTATACAGTCTATATACACTCCTCCTATATACACTTCTCCTCCTATATACAGTCTATATACACTCCTCCTATATACAGTCTATATACACTCCTCCTCCTATATACAGTCTATATACACTTCTCCTATATACAGTCTATATACACTCCTCCTATATACAGTCTATATACACTCCTCCTTTATACAGTCTATATACACTCCTCCTTTATACAGTCTATATACACTCCTCCTATATACAGTCTATATACACTCCTCCTATATACAGTCTATATACACTCCTCTTCCTATATACAGTCTATATACACTCCTCCTATATACAGTCTATATACACTCCTCCTATATACAGTCTATATACACTCCTCTTCCTATATACAGTCTATATACACTCCTCCTATATACAGTCTATATACACTCCTCCTATATACAGTCTATATACACTTCTCCTCCTATATACAGTCTATATACACTCCTCCTCCTATATACAGTCTATATACACTTCTCCTACATACAGTCTATATACACTCCTCCTCCTATATACAGTCTATATACACTCCTCCTATATACAGTCTATATACACTTCTCCTATATACAGTCTATATACACTCCTCCTCCTATAAACAGTCTATATACACTCCTCCTCCTATAAACAGTCTATATACACTTCTCCTATATACAGTCTATATACACTCCTCCTCCTATATACAGTCTATATACACTCCTCCTATATACAGTCTATATACACTCCTCCTTTATACAGTCTATATACACTCCTCCTATATACAGTCTATTGTGAGGGGGTTAGCTCGGCAGCGGGTGTGTGTGACCCCCGGGATGGGCTCCCCACACAAAAACAGGCCCAGCAGACGGAGGTTGTGGTTTTCAAAATCAAAAAGGTGCGGTTTATTTTCTATTTACAGTGACAAAAACACAGCAAAGCAAAAGAAACATAAACAAAATAAATCCTGGTCAATTTGACCTCTGACTAAACATACAGGTTTCCTAACTAACAACTGGGATCAGCCTAGTGCTGTCCTAGTCCCTAAGTCCCTGGTTTTAAATGTCCAAGCAAATAGCCACACAGGCTTTGTCTCACCGCACAGGGGTTCACTCTCCCTAGACAGTCCACACAGGTCTGGGTCCAGGCATGAGCTAACATCTAATGAAGCTGGGAGTTCTTATAGAGGCCTAAATGAGCTGACAAGCTTCAGCTGGTCTCATCAACTCCCTGTCTGTACGATGCCCCACACTCTCCCTAGAGGTATGAGTCATCCATGAGCCCACTAGCCTTATACAACTCTCCACCTATTTGTATAAGTCGGCGTAAAGCCTGAATCTGGGCGAAATATATCTACCCCCCTGGATGCAACCAGGTGACTTTACCTTCCTGCTGTCACATACCCCCCCTCTTGTTTTAACCTCGGGGTTGGAACACCAGCAATCAGGCATTCATGTACTCGAGACAAAGCATCCACATTCCCCATTTGAACGCCAGGGCGATGCTTTACTGTGAAGTTGAATTCCTGGAGGGCTAGGAACCACCTATTCACTCTTCTATTTGTTTCCTTGTTTTGAGCCATCCACTTTAACGGAGCGTGATCCGTAACCATGTCAAAGTGCCTACCTAGCAGGTAGTACCGAAGGGAATCTAGAGCCCACTTCACCGCTAAACACTCCTTTTCAACGGTGGCGTAATTTACCTCATGGGACTTCAACTTCCTGCTGAGGTAAATGACTGGGTGCTCTTCCCCGTTCCAGACCTGGGACAATACTGCTCCTAACCCCACATCTGACGCATCACTTTGTACGACAAAGTCTTTAGAGAAGTCGGGTGAGTACAACACTGGCTGGCTACATAAGGCTTGTTTCAAGAATTGGAATGCTGCCTCAGCCTCGGGGGTCCATTTAATCATGACCGACCCTTTCCCCTTAGTTAGGTTGGTTAGGGGCACAGCCTTAGAAGCAAAGTGGGGAATGAATCGCCGATAATACCCAGCGATTCCCAGAAAGGCTCGTACCTGCTTCTTGCTGTTGGGACGTGGCCAACTCTGGATGGCCTCGACTTTGTTGAGTTGGGGTTTTATTACTCCCCTCCCAATGGTGTACCCAAGATATTTGGCCTCCTCCTGCCCAATGGTACACTTCTTGGGGTTATCCGTAAACCCCGCTTCCCGAACAGAGTCCAGGACTGCTTGCACTTTTGGCAGATGTGAGGCCCAATCTGTGCTATGGACAATTACGTCATCCAGGTAAGCCGCAGCATACTTCCGATGGGGCCTCAGCATCTGGTCCATTTTCCGCTGGAATGTGGCCCGCGCATTCTGTAACCCGAACGGCATTCTTTTATATTGGAACGCCCCGTCTGGGGTTACAAATGCGGTTTTCTCTTTGGCCGACTTGGCCAGGGGGATTTGCCAATACCCTTTTGTGAGGTCAAGAGTCGTCATGTATCGGGCTGTTCCCAGCCGGTCGATCAACTCATCTATACGTGGCATGGGGTAGGTGTCAAATTTTGTAACTTTGTTCAACTGACGAAAATCGTTACAAAATCGCCAGCTCCCATCCGGTTTAGGCACCAACACAATGGGACTAGACCAATCACTTTGGGACTCCTCTATCACCCCTAAGTTCAGCATTTTCTGTACTTCCTCCTGTATTGCCTCCCGTCGGGCCTCTGGGATCCGATAGGGTTTTAACTTCACCCTTTCACCGGGCGGGGTAATGATGTCATGCTCTACCCCAGATGTTTGTCCCGGCAGCTCAGAGAATACCTCCTCGTTGCAAAGCACAAACTCCTTAACCTCCTGTTGTTGGGGTTGTGACAAGGTGGCTGCGATTCCAACCTCAGGAATCACGCAACCAGTTTGAGCTGGTGACCAAGTGTCTGCGACTAGGGACTCTCTATCCCTCCAGGCTTTCAACAGATTAACGTGATAGATCTGTTCGGGCTTTCGCCTTCCTGGTTGTCTGACCTTGTAATTCACTTCGCTCACTTTTTCCATTATCTCGTAGGGGCCTTGCCATTTGGCAAGGAATTTACTTTCAACCGTAGGGACCAGTACCAGTATCCTATCCCCCGGGGAAAAGGTACGGGTCTTGGCTCCACGGTTGTACACTCTCTGCTGTGCTAACTGCGCTTGGGCCAAATGTTCCTTCACGATGGGCATTACCTGTGCAATTCGGTCTTGCATCAGGGCGACATGCTCAATCACCCTCCTGTGGGGAGAACTCTCACTTTCCCAAGTTTCCTTGGCAATATCCAACAGCCCTCTTGGGTGTCTCCCATACAGTAACTCAAAGGGGGAGAATCCCGTAGAGGATTGGGGCACCTCCCTAATAGCAAACATCAGATAAGGAAGTAGACAGTCCCAATCCTTTCCATCTCTATCCACCACTTTCTTCAACATTTGTTTTAGGGTTTTGTTGAATCTTTCAACCAGCCCATCGGTTTGGGGGTGATACACAGATGTACGTAATTGCGTCACTTTGAACAATTTACACAGCTCCTTCATAACCCGGGACATAAAGGGTGTACCTTGGTCCGTAAGCAGTTCTTTACAAATACCCACCCGGCTAAACACAAGAGATAGCTCTTTGGCTATGGTTTTGGCCGAGGTATTTCGGAGAGGGATCGCTTCTGGATAACGGGTGGCATAGTCCATTATAACTAATATGTACTGGTGCCCCCTAGCGGACTTGATTATAGGACCTACCAAATCCATGGCGATCCTCTCAAACGGGACCTCAATGATGGGTAGAGGGACCAGTGGGCTACGGAAATGTGGCATCGGGGCCGACCTCTGACACACAGGGCAGGAGGAACAATAATTTTCTATGTCCTTCATCACCCCCGGCCAATAGAATCTCTGTAATACCCTCTCTCGGGTTTTCTCTGTCCCCAGATGACCTCCAAGAATGTGCCCATGGGCCAAGTCCAACTTCCTGTACGGTTTGGGCACCACAAGCTGCTCAACGGTTTCTTCTGCCCTTTTTGCCACCCGATACAGTAGGTCCTTCTCTACGCTGAAGTATGGGTAAGTGCAGGTATTATCTGGGTTCACTAACTCGCCATCTATTTTCACTACGTTTTCCCGTGCCTTTATTAGGGTGGGGTCTTTCAACTGTTCTGTGGCAAAGTTTTCCCTGTGAACCTCAAGATCAGAAAACTCCACAGACGGTAGGTTTTCGTCTGAGGAGGTGGGCTCCTCTCCAGTTTCTTGAGTCTCCCCTGCCAATACTGACAAGGGAAATTCCGGAGAGTCCTCACCACTCTCAGGGGAGTTCTGGCTATCACATTCCTGGTACATAGGGGCACCAGTGGGGGGCTCAGGATCATCCCACAGTTCCCAGAACTTCGGAAAATCCCTTCCCACAATGGCGTCATGCGGTAACTGAGATACTAAGCCCACTGGATGAGAGAGGGTACCTTTGGGGGTCTCGAAACACACTGTAGTCACTGGATACTCTCGGGTGTCCCCATGCACACAAATAACAGCTACCTTGCTATTCCCAGAGACCTCTGTTTTAACTAACTCAGCCTTTATCAGGGTCACAAGGCTACCTGAATCCAGCAATACCACAACATTTCTACCATTAACACACATTTTGCATAAATGTTTCTCAGTTCCTCGAATGGCAGTGCATGCGACTGTCGCACACAGCGACTGACGTCTGCCCGTCAGAAAGTCACACTGCATGGGTTCCTCCACAACCGGGCAATTTGCTGCAATATGTCCCGCTTGCCGGCAGCGGTAGCAAACGATCCTTCTTGCCGCCTCTTGAGCCGCTGATTTCCCAGGCTGTTCTCGCCAAACTTGGGGTAGAGCTCCCACCCTCTCACTCTCTCCACCCTTACCCCTTGGAATCATCTTATCCGCCCCTGGGGATGGTCTGGTCTTAGGGTGGAAAGTCCGAGTGTCTCTGGAAGAGACCGTCAGGTTCTCTGTAGCCAAGTATTTCTCCACACGATCCACAAGACCATCGGCCGTCTCTGGGTCTCCATGGCTTACCCACTTTTGGATGGCAGTAGGAAGAGCTCTCAAAAACCGATCCATTACAACACGTTCCACAATCTTTGGTGCGGACAAAGTCTCTGGCTGTAGCCACTTTCTGCTCAGGTGAATGAGATCATACATTTGAGACCTGGGGGGGTTTTCCAAGCTGGAAAGTCCAGTTATGCACACGCTGAGCCCGGACAGCCAGGGTGACACCCAGCCTTGCCAATATTTCAGCTTTTAGCATCACATAGTCTTTTGCTTGGTTAGGCTCTAGGTCATAGTAAGCCTTCTGCGATTCACCAGTTAACAGAGGAGCCACTAGTCCAGCCCACTGCTCCTCAGGCCACTTTTCTCTTTCAGCGGTCCTTTCAAATGTGGTCAAAAATACCTCTGGATCATCCTCTCCAGTCATTTTTGTCAATAAACGACTCACCCCAAAGGACGCGGTATTAGTGGGACGGCTTTCCTCACTGGTCTGCGGACGTTGCTGCATTACTGCTTCCATCTGTTGTTGTAGTCTCTGCTCTTGCTTCTGCAACAGGTCTATGAAGCGGGCCTCAGATTGCTGCTGGGCTTGTTGCTGAGCCTCCAGACTCTGTTGCAAAGTTGCGTTTGTCTGCTGCTGGGCTGCAAGGCTCTGTTGATGAGCTTGCTGCTGGGCTGCGAAGTTCTGTTGTTGAGCTGCAAGGCTCTGTTGATGAGCTGCAAGGCTCTTTTGCAAACCTGCATTTGTCTGCTGTTGATTGGCATTTGCTAGAGCCAGCTGTTTCAGTATCTCCTCCATGCTGGCTTAAAAAAACTGCCACTGGTTCTCCACCAACTGTGAGGGGGTTAGCTCGGCAGCGGGTGTGTGTGACCCCCGGGATGGGCTCCCCACACAAAAACAGGCCCAGCAGACGGAGGTTGTGGTTTTCAAAATCAAAAAGGTGCGGTTTATTTTCTATTTACAGTGACAAAAACACAGCAAAGCAAAAGAAACATAAACAAAATAAATCCTGGTCAATTTGACCTCTGACTAAACATACAGGTTTCCTAACTAACAACTGGGATCAGCCTAGTGCTGTCCTAGTCCCTAAGTCCCTGGTTTTAAATGTCCAAGCAAATAGCCACACAGGCTTTGTCTCACCGCACAGGGGTTCACTCTCCCTAGACAGTCCACACAGGTCTGGGTCCAGGCATGAGCTAACATCTAATGAAGCTGGGAGTTCTTATAGAGGCCTAAATGAGCTGACAAGCTTCAGCTGGTCTCATCAACTCCCTGTCTGCACGACGCCCCACACTCTCCCTAGAGGTACGAGTCATCCATGAGCCCACTAGCCCCAGCTGGGCTTATACAACTCTCCACCTAGTTGTATAAGTCGGCGTAAAGCCTGAATCTGGGCGAAATATATCTACCCCCTGGATGCAACCAGGTGACTTTACCTTCCTGCTGTCACACTATATACACTTCTCCTCCTATATACAGTCTATATACACTCCTCTTTCTCCAGCAGTCATTTGCTTGCAGAGACCCAGCTGTGTCCCCTTGTTGAAATTTGGTAGCAAAGGTCCATTACAGGCAGGAACTCGCAGTCCCTATACTTGGAGATAGGGGGTGACACGGCTCACACTGATCCCAGCACCACCTCTTCAGGGCCTGCCAACCCACCTGGCAGCAGCTGCCCCTTTCACTAGCCCTCCGGGCTAACCTCTTCCCACAGTCCTCCCAGACTGACACTCGCCAGCCCACCCGGCTGACTTCTCAGGAGATCTCCCGGACGTGCTGACCTGCTCCCGCTGTCCTCCCTCTCCCTGCCCCCGTTCCTCCCAAGGGAGCTTCCTCTGTGTGTTGTAGGGGGAATCTTGCTGCACCCGAGCCCCAGGCCTGAGGTCACCCCCGCCCCAGACTACCGACATCCTCCTCAGCATCTCCATCTCCACCTTCCACCCGACTGCTCATGCTGGCATGGCCCATGGCTATTTATGAGGTAGGCTCTGCCCCCTGCTGGCCCATTGCAGGGGATTGGCTGGGGCCTCATAAATATGCGTGATAGTCCCTCCTAGCCTTCAACCAATACATGTAGAATCTTCTCCAATACATCCAATACATCTAGAACAGTGGTTCTCAACTCCAGTCCTCAGGGCCCACCAACAGGCCAGGTTTGCAAGATAACTGAAATGCATCACAGGTGATATAATTTGCTGCTCAGGGATTGCAGTATTCTAGTCTGCATCTCACCAAGGTAATACTTCAAATCTGGCCTGTTAGTGGGTCCTGAGGACAGGAGTTGAGAACCACTGATCTAGAATCTTCTCCAAGGTTCCAGAAAACAGGGGGAGGCATCAGAAGAGATGCCAGATGAGTCATCCAGCCTCCCTGAGTCACTAACACTGGTGGGGGATCTGGAGGAGTGATCAGGGTGGAGGAATCTGGTGGAGGGATCTGTAGGTTTGATCCAAGTGGAGGGATCAGAAAAGATCTGGAGGTGTAATCAGAGTGGAGGGATTGGGTGTGTGAACAGAGAGAGGGGAATTATTTTTTTTGGGGGGGGGGTGGGGATATCTGGGAAGGAGTGATCTGGAAGTTTGTTTATGGGGGTGTGGGGTGATCAGGGGGTATATGGGGAGGTGGGGTGCAATCAGAAGGGCATGGACTGGTGTACAGTGCCTTGAAAAAGTATTCATACCCCTTGAAATTCCCCACATTTTGTCATGTTACAACCAAAAACGTAAATGTATTTTATTGGGATTTTATGTGATAGACCAACACAAAGTGTCACATAATTGTGAAGTGGAAGGAAAATGATAAATGATACAAATAAATCTGTGAAAAGTGTGGGTGGGGGGGGTATTTGTATTCAGCCCCCTTTCCTCTGATACCCCCAACTAAAATCTAGTGTCAGGGTCATCTGTGGCCAGGTGACAGATGCACACCGTAGGGGGACAGGAGTGCACCGCGAGGTAGTGAACCCTATGGCTGGCTTCTGCGGATAGGAAACTGGGTGGTTGTGGAAAGCGGGACCAGAGGAGCACAACCAGGATCCTAACGGAAGCTAGAGCCAAGATTCCCCAGGGCGCGGAGTCTAAGACCCAGCAGGTCTTCTCCAGGGCCTCTAGTGGTGAGGATGTTATGCTGCAGGCTGGGACCAGGTCGCGGTCCCTGGAGTTTCCTAGCTCACGCCCCGTAGGATAAGGGGAAAAGAGGGGAAGCAGCAGCACACGATAGAGAGAACCGAATAACAAGCTGAAGGTCAGGGGCCACAAGCAGACAAGGATAACGAAGAACGAGCCGAAGGTCAAGGGTCACGAGCAGACAGGGATAGTCGGGGACAAGCCAATAACGTAACAGAGAGACAGACGTAGAACACGGCAGGCAGGAACCCAAACACACAATGCCTAACAAACACGTTGATCAGCAAAGCAGGCTTGCAGTGCACAGGTTAATATAGTGTTCAGTGATAGGGCCTGGGGTGGAGTCTGGCTGGGAGGAGATTATAAAGGAAGCCAGGTGAAGGAGGTCTGGTCTCTAGATGAACACATGAGGAGGAAGGTAAGATGGCAGACAGACATTAATGCATATCCATGACAGTACCCTCCCTCTTACGAGGCCTCCCCCTTCCCCGCCTGGGCCCAGGTTTAGAGGGAAACTTCAGATGAAACTCCTTTAACAGACGAGGTGCAAAGACCTCAGATGCAGTGATCCAAGACCTCTCCTCAGGACCAAACCCTTTCCAATGAACGAGGTACTGAAGAACGCCTTTACAGAGTCGGGAGTCCAGAATTTGACTGATCTCGTACTCCTGATTATCCTCAGAGACAGGCGCCACGGTAGGGAGAGGACGAGAGAATTTATTGAGGACTAAAGGCTTTAGAAGAGCAACATGAAAGGAGTTAGTGATTTTAAGGCTCTTAGGAATCTGGAGTTTGAAACAAACCGGATTCAGTTTAGCAGTTACCGTGTATGGACCGATGAATCGTGGAGCAAACTTCAGAGAAGGAACTCGGAGCTTGATGTTCCTGGTAGAGAGCCAGACTTTGTCCCCTGGCTGAAGAGAAGGCGGTTTACGCCTGCGGCGGTCGGCAAAGCCTTTGAATTTTTCAGCAGCTGCCCGGAGGGAATCATGAACGTGACCCCAAACGGAATTGAGAGACTCCTGAACCGAAGCCAAAGCTGGAATGTCTGGAGAACAGATCATGGGAAGAGGAAGTTGAGGGTGTTTTCCATAAACTGTGAAAAAGGGGGTCTTCTGCGAACTGGTATTCACATGATTGTTATGGGAGAATTCCGCCCACGGGAGTAGAGAGGACCAATCGTCATGGTGAGAAGACACAAAGGTGCGAAGAAAGACCTCTAACTCCTGATTAACCCTCTCAGTCTGTCCATTGGATTGGGGATGGTAAGAAGAAGAAAAATCCAAGACAATATTGAGGGATTTGCAAAAGGCTCTCCAAAAACGAGACGTGAATTGGACTCCCCTGTCGGAAACAATATGAGAAGGGACCCCATGTAGGCGGAGAATTTCCCGAATGAAAATGGGAACCAAGGCAGGGGCAGAAGGAAGACCAGGAAGAGGAACAAAATGAGCCATCTTGGAGAATCGATCGATTACCACCCAAATGACTGTATTATTCTCAGACAGTGGGAGATCGGTGATAAAATCCATGGCAATATGGACCCAGGGTTCCTTAGGAATGGGCAAGGGCATGAGGAGACCAGCAGGAGCTTGTGTGGAGGATTTGGACTGAGCACAGACATGACAAGCTTTAACGTAGTCTTTGATGTCTGAGCGGAGATTAGGCCACCAGTAGTGACGACTGATGAGTAGGAAGGATCGGAGGAATCCAGAATGCCCTGCCACCTTGGAATCATGTCCCCAACGAAGGATCTTAGCTCTTAGCTCAGTGGGGACAAAGGTCTTACCAGGCGGAATTTTAGACTTCAGGGTGGTAGAGTGGGCAACAATGCATGAGGTGGGAATGATCGGCTCAGGTTCAGGGGCGGACTCCTCGTCCAAAGTGTCAAATGACCTAGAGAGCGCATCAGCCCGACCGTTGCAGGAACCAGGTTTGTAGGTAATCGTGAAATTAAAACGGGCAAAGAAGAGACTCCACCTGGCCTGTCTAGGATTCAGACGTTTAGCATTCTGTAGATACTGTAAATTCTTGTGATCGGTAAAGATCGTTATGGAGTGAGGGGAACCCTCCAAGAGATGACGCCACACCTCTAACGCCAATTTAATTGCGAGAAGTTCCCGATCACCGATGGCATAATTCCTCTCTGCCTGAGAATTTTTTTTGGAGAAGAACGCACATGGTTGGCGTCTCTTCTCAAAGATTTGAAGAAGCACAGCTCCCACCCCCATTGAAGAAGCGTCCACTTCAATAAAAAATGCATTCCCAGGATTTGGTCTCCTCAAGAGGGGGCCAGAAACAAAGGCCTGTTTCAGGTTGTGAAATGCAGAGACAGCTTCGGGAGGCCAGTCTCTGGCATTCACACCCTTCTTGGTCAAAGCGATAATAGGCGCGGCAATGGAAGAGTAATTCCTTATGAACTGCCTATAATAATTAGTGAAGCCAAGAAAGCGCTGTGTGGCCTTGAGGCTAGCAGGAAGAGGCCAGTTGGTGATAGCCAAGACCTTCCCAGGGTCCATACGAAGACCCGAACATGAGACGAAACACCCCAAAAACAGGACCTCAGAACATTCAAAGGAACATTTCTCCAGCTTGGCATAGAGATTGTTCTCTCTAAGACGTTGAAGTACAGTGCGGACATGGTTTCTGTGGACGAGCAGATTCTCAGAAAAGATCAGAATGTCATCCAGATAGATGACAACAAACTGGTACAGCAGATCTCTGAAGATTTCATTGACAAAGTTTTGAAACACGGCTGGAGCATTACACAGACCAAAAGGCATCACCAGATATTCGTAATGCCCGTCTCTAGTGTTGAATGCAGTCTTCCATTCGTCACCCTCCCGTATTCGAATGAGATTGTACGCGCCTCTGAGATCCAACTTGGTGAAAATGGAGGAACCCTTCAACCTATCGAATAGCTCAGATATTAAGGGTAAGGGGTATCGATTTTTAATAGTAAGCGCATTTAAACCCCGATAATCGATGCAGGGTCTTAAGGTACCATCCTTTTTGGCAACAAAAAAGAACCCTGCCCCTGCAGGCGATGAGGATTTCCGGATGAAACCTCTCTCCAGATTCTCTGCTACATACTCCGACATGGCCTGGGTCTCTGGGATGGACAGAGGGTAGGTACGACCCCTGGGTAGAGTTGCTCCGGGGACAAGATCAATAGCACAGTCAAAAGACCTGTGGGGAGGAAGCACCTCAGCTGATTTTTTACAGAACACATCCCGGTAATCGCTGTATGCGGCGGGAAGATCAGAAGAAACAGAAGTGGCAGCAACCGGAAGACTCTCCTTGGGGGTCACCTTGAGAAGACACGACGAGAAACATGAGGAACCCCAGGCCAGGATCTGCCCAGAGACCCAGTCCACATGTGGAGAGTGGAGCTGTAGCCAAGGGAGGCCCAATACAACTGGGGTAGAGGCCTTGGGTAGAATAAGAAAGGATATCCACTCCTGGTGGAGAATCCCTACCGACATCCTAATGGGTAGCGTCTGGAAGCGAATAGGGCCCCCTGGGAGAACAGTGCCATCAATTGCCGAGACTACCAATGGGGTAGTGAGAGGTGAAAGGGTAAGCTTCATAGAAGAAGCAGTTCTCCAATCCATGAAATTGCCGGCAGCCCCGGAATCCAGGTATGCAAGGGTTGACTGAGGAGAAGTGCCTACATGAAGGAACACCGGCAAGAGCAGGCGAGAAGGTGATGTTTCTGGGTCCAATACTCCACCTTCCAAATGTATTAGACCCGAGCGTTTCCCGGACGAAGCGAGCAGGAGTCACGAAAATGACCCTTGCCCCCACAATAGAGGCACAAGCCCAGAGTTCTGCGCCTAGCACGTTCTTCGGGGGTTAGTCTGGTCCGGCCCAGCTGCATAGGTTCTTCAGCAGGTAGAGGATGCTCCACGGAATGAAGGGAGGGGAGCTCAGACTGGCTAGGGCCCAGAGAGTGCTGGCGTCTTTTTTCTAAGGACCTCTCTTGAAAACGAATGTCGATCTGGTTGCATAATGAAATTACATCGTCCAGACCGACGGGAATGGCTCTTCCCGCTAATTCGTCTTTCACTCGGTCAGAGAGGCCATGTAAAAAGGTAGCGACCAGGGCCTCATTATTCCAGCTCAATTCAGCTGTGTGGATACGGAACTGAAGAGCATATTGCCCCACTGAACTAGATTCTTGGTGAAGACGTAAGACAGCACTAGCCGCTGAAGAAGCCCGAGCCGGCTCTTCGAAGATATTATGAAAGAGCTTCAAGAAGTCGGACAGACTGGAAACCACCGGATCGTTCCTCTCCCACAGGGGGGCAGCCCAGGCCAAAGCTTCATCGGAGAGGAGGGAAATGATATAGGCTACCTTAGCCCGGTCAGACAGGAAGCTTTGAGGCTGAAGCTCAAAATGAATAGTGCATTGGCTGAGAAACCCCCTGCAGGCCTTGGAGTCCCCAGAGAAACGGAACGGAGCTGGCAATCTTAGTGAGTGTGAGGCTGCGACTGGTGCGATAGGTACAGCCGCTGGTTGTACTTGGGGTTGCAGATTCGGGGTTCCCAAGGAGACCTGAAGCTGCTTGAATTGAGAAGCCAGATCCTGGAGGAATCGCATCACCTGAGTCTGATTAGATTCCTGGGTTTCAAGTCTGTGGACTATGCCCCGCAATGGATCATCCGCGGGAAGCGGGATGTCAGCCGGGTTCATGGCTGATCAAACTGTCAGGGTCACCTGTGGCCAGGTGACAGATGCACACCGTAGGGGGACAGGAGTGCACCGCGAGGTAGTGAACCTTATGGCTGGCTTCTGCGGATAGGAAACTGGGTGGTTGTGGAAAGCGGGACCAGAGGAGCACAACCAGGATCCCAACGGAAGCGAGAGCCAAGATTCCCCAGGGCGCGGAGTCTAAGACCCAGCTGGTCTTCTCCAGGGCCTCTAGTGGTGAGGATGTTACGCTGCAGGCTGGGACCAGGTCGCAGCCCCTGGAGTTTCCTAGCTCACGCCCCGTAGGATAAGGGGAAAAGAGGGGAAGCAGCAGCACACGATAGAGAGAACCGAATAACAAGCTGAAGGTCAGGGGCCACAAGCAGACAAGAATAACGAAGAACGAGCCGAAGGTCAAGGGTCACGAGCAGACAGGGATAGTCGGGGACAAGCCAATAACGTAACAGAGAGACAGACGTAGCACACGGCAGGCAGGAACCCAAACACACAATGCCTAACAAACACGTTGATCAGCAAAGCAGGCTTGCAGTGCACAGGTTAATATAGTGTTCTGTGATAGGGCCTGGGGTGGAGTCAGGCTGGGAGGAGATTATAAAGGAAGCCAGGTGAAAGGGTTCTGGCCTCTAAGATGAACACATGGGAAGGAAGGTAAGATGGCAGACAGACATTAATGCATATCCATGACATCTAGTGGCACCAATCGCCTTCAGAAGTCACCTAATTAGTAAATAGAGTCCACCTGTGTGTCATTTAATCTCAGTATAAATACAGCTGTTCTGTGAAGCCCTCAGAGGTTTTTTAGAGAACCTTAGTGAACAAACAGCATCATGAAGGCCAAGGAACACACCAGACAGGCCAGGGATAAAGTTGTGGAGAAGTATAAAGCAGGGTCAGGTTATAAAAAAAATCTCCCAAGCTTTGATCATCTCACGGAGCTCTGTTCAATCCACCATCGGAAAATGGAAAGAGTATGGCACAACCGCAAACCTACCAAGACATGGCCGTCCACCTAAACTGACCGGGCCGGGCAAGGAGAACATTCATCAGATGAGCAGCCAAGAGGTCCATGGCAACTCTGGAGGAGCTGCAGAGATCCACAGCTCAGGGGGGAGAATCTGTCCACAGGACAACTATTAGTCGTGCTTCTCCACAAATCTGCCCTTTATGGAAGAGTGACAAGAAGAAAGACATTGGTAGAAGAAAGTCATAAGAAGTCCTGTTTGTAATTTGTGAGAAGCCATGTGGGGGACACAGCAAACATGTGGGGGACACGGCAAACATGTGGGGGACACGGCAAACATGTGGGGGACACGGCAAACATGTGGGGGATACAGCAAACATGTGGAAGAAGGGGTTCTGGTCAGATGACACCAAAATTCAACTTTTTGGCCTAAAAGTAAAACGCTATGTGTGGGGAAAACTAACACTGCACATCACTCTGAACACACAATCTCCACTGTGAAACATGGTGGTGGTAGCATCATGGGGTGGGGATGTTTTTCTTCAGCAGGGACAGGGAAGCTGGTCAGAGTTGATGGGAAGATGGATGGAGACAAATGCAGGACAATCTTAGAAGAAAAGACTTGAGACTGGGGGGGGGGGGGGAGGTTCACCTTCCAGCAGGACAACGATCCTAAAGTACAGCCAGAGCTACAATGGAATGGTTTAGATCAAAGCATATTCATGTGTAGTGATGAGCCGAACACCCCCGGGTTCGGTTCGCACCAGAACCCGCGAACGGACCGAAAGTTCGAACGAACATTAGAACCCTATTAAATACAATGGATGCGAACGTTCGAATTCTAAAGTGCTAATTATAACAACTATTATGCATGTTATTGTCCTAAAAAGGGTTTGGGAACCCGGGTTCTGCACCAGGGGACATGTATCAATGCAAAAAGAAGTTTTAAAAACGGTCGTTTTTCGGGAGCAGTCATTTTAATGATGCATAAAGTGAAAAAAAAAAAGTCAAATATTCCTTTAAATATCGTACCTGGGGGGTGTCTAAAGTATGCCTGTGAAGTGCCACGTGTTTCCCGTGTTTAGAACTGTCCCTGCACAAAATGACACTTCTAAAGGAAAAAAAAGCCATTTAAAACTGCTTGCGGCTTTAATGTAATGTCTGGTCCCGGTAATATGGATGAAAATCTTTAAGAAAAATGGCATAGCTACCCCATGACCCCCCCCCCTACCCCAGCCCATTACCAGCCCCTTTGGGTCTTGTATGGATATTAAGGGGAACCCCGCACATAAAATAAAAAAGGCCCTATATACTCTGAACAGCCGTATACAGGCGGTGCATACAAGACAGGGACTGTAGGTTTGTTCTTATGTAGAATCTGTTTGTAATTTTGAACAGGTACATTGTTGAAGTGTAGCTCCAGACCAAAAATCTATTTTTAAACTTTTTGGAAAACATAGGTAAGGGTTATCACCCCTGTAACATTTGTTTTGCTGTCTGTGCCCCTGTTCAGAACATTTCACCTCACTTTCCGTCCTAATGACAACTGTTTTTGAAATGTGGTGTTTTTCTTGAAACAAGGATTGCTGATAAAGCATCAGTACAGAGGAGACACCTTTCTCCCATATTTATTCTTACAGGAGAGAATTTTCCTTCCTAGTGGTAGATTTCCTCTCACTTCCTGTTGTCTTCTTGCGTTTGCAAGTAGGAGTCGTTTGTAAGTTGGATGTTTGAAAGTAGGGACCTGCCGTATATACTCTGCAGAAATAGGCCCCTTAGTTGTTGGTGTTGGCACAACACTGTAAGCACTCACAGTTACTCTTGGTTGGTGCTGGAACGCCCTGCTGTCAACTATTATATCAGGAATTTTAATTACATATAATTGTTGAACAGTGGTAGTAAAAATTGGGCCTTTGATGGTGGTGCTGGTGCCACAACACTGTAAGCCCTGACAGTTACTCTTGGTGGGTGCAGCAATGGGCCCTGCTGTGAATTATTAGATCAAGAATTGTAATTACATGCCCCTGTTGAACAGGGGCTGAAAAATTGGGCCTTAGGCACTGGTGGCACAACACTGCAACCCTTCACAGATACTGTACTTGGAGCACAGCAATGAGCCCTGTTGCAAAGTATTGCTTCAAAAATTGTAATGACACGCCCCTGTTAAACAGGGGCTGAAAAATTGGGCCTTAGGCACTGGTGGCACAACACTGCAACTCCTCACAGATACTGTACTTGGAGCACAGCAATGAGCCCTGTTGCAAAGTATTGCTTCAAAAATTGTAATTACACGCCACTGTTAAACAGGGGCTGAAAAATTGGGCGTTAGGCACTGGTGGCGGCACCCATAAACAAAAATGATCTTCCAAGCTATCATCATCAATCGTATCATTGAGGACTCGGAGGAGGAGGATAGCCAGTCAACATAACAGCACAGGCACTCAGCATCAGCATCAGTCTTGAAGGGATGTGACATTTTAAAATCAATTAGTCTGTTATATCAGCATCAGGTGTGTGGTAGCTGGTGGTGATCCAAGACTGGTTCATCTTGATGAAAGTCAGTCGATCAACCGAGTCGGTGGACAGGCGCACCCTGTGATCCGTGACAAATCCTCCAGCAGCACTGAATGTGCGTTCCGAAAGAACGCTGGATGCAGGACAGGCCAGTAGCTCAATTGCATACTGTGCAAGCTCTGGCCAGTGATCCATCCTCAAGACCCAGTAAGCCAGAGGATTTTCGGTGGGGAAGGTGTCCAAGTCTGACCTTGCCCCTAGATATTCCTGCACCATGTTTATCAGACGCTGGCGATGGTTGCTGGAACCGATCATACTTTGGGGCTGCGGACTAAAGAATTGTCTGAACGCATCGGTCAGACGGCCACCTTCCCCACCGCTCCTTCTTTGACTGGCCGAAGCCTCAGCAACTCGTTGTCCAGGACCAGGAGTTTGCAACCTCCCAGTCTCTGGGAACGCGTTGCACAGACCTTTCTGCAAGGCCTCCCGGAGTTGTCTCATCCTCTGCTCCCTCTGCGACGGTAACATAAGGTCCGCAACCTTACCCTTGTACCGTGGATCAAGGAGAGTGGCCAGCCAGTAATGGTCCCTCTCCTTGATCCGAAGAATACGAGGATCCTTCCGCAGACTTTGCAGGATCAGGGAGGCCATGCAGCGTAGGTTTGCTGAGGCATTCGCTCCGGAGTCCTCTGGGTCACTAAGGACGACATGATCCGCAGCCACCTCCTCCCAGCCACGTACAAGTCCACTGGTTTCTTGGGACTGTAAATCATCCCTAAAAGACTGCTGCTGATGATGCTGAGTGCCAGCCTCCACCTCCATGCTGACACAATCCTCCTCCTCCTCCTCCTCCTCCTCCTCCTCCTCTTCCTGTGCGATGGGTGGGACAGAAGGAACACTGTCTGGGTAAAGGGGGCCTTGAGAGGCAAGGAAGTCCTCCTCTTCCTGCCTCTGTTCTGCCTCAAGTGCCCTGTCCATTATTCCACGCAGCGTGTGCTCCAACAGGTGGACAAGAGGTACAGTGTCACTGATGCATGCACTGTCACTGCTCACCATCCTCGTGGCCTCCTCAAATGGTGCCAGGACAGTGCATGCATCCCTGATCATGCCCCACTGGCGTGGAGAAAAAAAACCAAGCTCCCCTGACCCTGTCCTGGTGCCGTAGTCGCACAGGTACTCATTGATGGCCCTCTGCTGCGTGTGCAGCCGCTGCAGCATGGCCAACGTTGAGTTCCACCTGGTGGGCATGTCACATATAAGGCGGTTCTTGGGCAGGTTCAACTCCTTTTGCAGCTCAGCCAGGCGAGCACTGGCATTATAAGATCTGCGGAAATGCACACAGACTTTCCTGGCCTGCCTCAGGACATCCTGTAAGCCCGGGTACCTGCCCAAGAACCGCTGCACCACCAGGTTAAGGACGTGAGCCACACAGGGCACATGGGTCAGTTGTCCCTGTCGGAGGGCGGAGAGGAGGTTGGTGCCATTGTCGCAAACCACCATTCCTGGCTTAAGCTGGCGTGGCGTCAACCACCTCTCGGCCTGGCCCTGCAGAGCAGACAGGACCTCTGCCCCAGTGTGGCTTCTGTCCCCCAAACACACCAGCGCAAGCACGGCATGGCATCTTTTTGCCTGCGTACTTGCGTAGCCCCGTGAACGGCTACGGAGCACCGCTGGTTCATAGGACAAACCACAGGAAGAGGCCATGGAGGAAGAAGAAGAGGAGGGGGTGGAGGAGAGAGGTGTGTCACAACCAGTAGTAGCATTTTGGAGGCGTGGCGGTGGGACAACCTCCAACACTACTGCACCTTGTCCTGAATCCTTCCCAGCTGCCAAAAGAGTGACCCAATGGGCCGTGAAAGAAAGGTAACGTCCCTGTCCATGCCTGCTGGACCATGAGTCAGCGGTAATATGCACCTTACCGCTGACCGCCCTGTCCAGCGAGGCCAAGACATTGCCTTCCACATGCCGGTAGAGAGCCGGAATAGCCTTCCGTGAGAAAAAGTGGCGTTTGGGAACCTGCCACTGAGGAACCGCACATTGCACAAACTCACGGAAGGGGGCCGAGTCTACCAACTGAAAAGGCAGCAGTTGAAGCGCTAGCAATTTAGCCAAGCTAGCATTCAACCGCTGGGCATGTGGATGGCTGGGAGTGAACTTCTTTCGACGGTCCAGCAGCTGGGGCAGGGAAATTTGCCTGCTAGAATCGGACGTCGGTGTACTGCTAGCAGAGTGGGCGCAAGTACTTGGCTGTGACACACCTAATTCTACACCTTCATTCCTCTCAGTGCATGTTTCAGAGAGGACTGAAGTTATAGTGGGGTTGGAGATCCCAGCTGATGCGGTGCAAGGAGAGGTCCGCTTGGTTCTTTGGTGTGGGTCTTTGAGGTAGGCTTGCCAACGAGCTGCATGGCAGGTCAACATATGTCTGGTCAGGCATGTGGTACCCAAGCGGCTGATGTTTTGGCCACGCGATATACGCTTGAGACATATGTTGCAAACAGCAGCTGTGCGATCTGATGCACTAGCCTCAAAAAAGGCCCACACCAAAGAACTTTTTGAATGACGGGCAGAGGCAGCGCCCTGCACAGGCGGAGCTCTGCGGTGTGATTCCGTCGGTGTACTGCCCTTACGCTGGCCACCAAAGGGCATCCTGCCTCGTTGGAGATGTGCCTCCTCCTCATCCTCCTCCTCCTCCTCTCTCCTATTAGGCACCCACGTGGAGTCATTGACCTCATCATCCCCTCCCTCCTCATCACTGGAGCCAATCTGGCAGTATGCTGCAGCTGCTGGAACATGACTGCCAGATTGGTGTCCTTCTTGAGCATCCCCTCTGTCTGCTCTCACGCTACTGCCTTCCTCTAGCTGGGTTTCATCATCAGACCCTTCGAAACGCTGGGCATCCTCCTGGAGCATGTACCCAACACTGTGCTGAAACAGTTCGGGGGACTCCTCAGGAGGAGGACATGGTGGGTCTAGGGAAGGAGTGACTGATGATTTGTCTGACATTGATACCAGGGAAGACGACGCTTTGGCAGCTGCTTTTCCAGTACCCTGAGCCTGGGTGAGAGAGGATGAGGAGGAGGAGGAGGGCTTGGTCATCCACTCTACCAAGTCTTCGGCATGATGTGGCTCAACATGTCCAGCTGCCGAAAAGAAGGACAAGCATGTCCCATGGCCATGTGCTGATGACAATGCACCGCGTCCACGACCAGCACTGTTGCCCCCAGACACAGAGCCTGCTTGCCCTCTTTTATTGCCTCCTGACTGTCTGCCTCTCCTTGTTTGCCTTCCAGACATTCTAATAGATGGCCTGCAGGGAGATGGGAAAAAAGCAATAAGGGCTACCTTCAGGTGTCCTTCTCTGTCCCTTGAAACAAGGACTTTCACAGTGAAAGAAACTGACACACTCTCCCTACCTACAGTTTTCTATCCCTAGAATAAATGTTTTTTTTAATCACAATATAGCACAAGGACAATTCACTCAATGTCTCTCCAGGTCCCTGGAAACAAGGACTTGCAGAGTGAAAGAAAAAAAACACTCTCCCTACCTACAGTTTTCTGTCCCTAGAAAAAATGTTTTTTTTAATCACAATATAGCACAAGGAAAATTAACTCACTGTCCTTACAGGTCCCTGGAAACAAGGACTTGCAGAGTGAAAGAAACTGACACTGTCCCTACCTAGAGTTTTCTGTCCCTAGAATAAATGTTTTTTTTAATCACAATATAGCACAAGGAAAATTAACTCACTGTCCTTACAGGTCCCTGGAAACAAGGACTTGCAGAGTGAAAGAAACTGACACTGTCCCTACCTAGAGTTTTCTGTCCCTAGAATAAATGTTTTTTTTAAGCACAATATAGCACAAGGACAATTAACTCACTGTCCTTACAGGTCCCTGGAAACAAGGACTTGCAGAGTGAAAGAAAAAAAACACTCTCCCTACCTACAGTTTTCTGTCCCTAGAAAAAATGTTTTTTTTAATCACAATATAGCACAAGGAAAATTAACTCACTGTCCTTACAGGTCCCTGGAAACAAGGACTTGCAGAGTGAAAGAAACTGACACTGTCCCTACCTAGAGTTTTCTGTCCCTAGAATAAATGTTTTTTTTAATCACAATATAGCACAAGGACAATTCACTCAATGTCTCTCCAGGTCCCTGGAAACAAGGACTTGCAGAGTGAAAGAAACTGACACTGTCCCTACCTAGAGTTTTCTGTCCCTAGAATAAATGTTTTTTTTAAGCACAATATAGCACAAGGACAATTAACTCACTGTCCTTACAGGTCCCTGGAAACAAGGACTTGCAGAGTGAAAAAAAAAAAAAACTCTCCCTACCTAGAGTTTTCTGTCCCTAGAAAAAATGTTTTTTTTAATCACAATATAGCACAAGGACAATTAACTCACTGTCCTTACAGGTCCCTGGAAACAAGGACTTGCAGAGTGAAAGAAAAAAAACACTCTCCCTACCTACAGTTTTCTGTCCCTAGAAAAAATGTTTTTTTTAATCACAATATAGCACAAGGACAATTAACTCACTGTCCTTACAGGTCCCTGGAAACAAGGACTTGCAGAGTGAAAGAAACTGACACTGTCCCTACCTAGAGTTTTCTGTCCCTAGAATAAATGTTTTTTTTAATCACAATATAGCACAAGGAAAATTAACTCACTGTCCTTACAGGTCCCTGGAAACAAGGACTTGCAGAGTGAAAGAAAAAAAACACTCTCCCTACCTACAGTTTTCTGTCCCTAGAAAAAATGTTTTTTTTAATCACAATATAACACAAGGAAAATTAACTCACTGTCCTTACAGGTCCCTGGAAACAAGGACTTGCAGAGTGAAAGAAACTGACACTGTCCCTACCTAGAGTTTTCTGTCCCTAGAATAAATGTTTTTTTTAATCACAATATAGCACAAGGAAAATTAACTCACTGTCCTTACAGGTCCCTGGAAACAAGGACTTGCAGAGTGAAAGAAACTGACACTGTCCCTACCTAGAGTTTTCTGTCCCTAGAATAAATGTTTTTTTTAATCACAATATAGCACAAGGAAAATTAACTCACTGTCCTTACAGGTCCCTGGAAACAAGGACTTGCAGAGTGAAAGAAACTGACACTGTCCCTACCTAGAGTTTTCTGTCCCTAGAATAAATGTTTTTTTTAAGCACAATATAGCACAAGGACAATTAACTCACTGTCCTTACAGGTCCCTGGAAACAAGGACTTGCAGAGTGAAAGAAACTGACACTGTCCCTACCTAGAGTTTTCTGTCCCTAGAATAAATGTTTTTTTTAATCACAATATAGCACAAGGAAAATTAACTCACTGTCCTTACAGGTCCCTGGAAACAAGGACTTGCAGAGTGAAAGAAACTGACACTGTCCCTACCTAGAGTTTTCTGTCCCTAGAATAAATGTTTTTTTTAATCACAATATAGCACAAGGACAATTAACTCACTGTCCTTACAGGTCCCTGGAAACAAGGACTTGCAGAGTGAAAGAAACTGACACTGTCCCTACCTAGAGTTTTCTGTCCCTAGAATAAATGTTTTTTTTAAGCACAATATAGCACAAGGACAATTAACTCACTGTCCTTACAGGTCCCTGGAAACAAGGACTTGCAGAGTGAAAGAAACTGACACTGTCCCTACCTAGAGTTTTCTGTCCCTAGAATAAATGTTTTTTTTAATCACAATATAGCACAAGGAAAATTAACTCACTGTCCTTACAGGTCCCTGGAAACAAGGACTTGCAGAGTGAAAGAAACTGACACTGTCCCTACCTAGAGTTTTCTGTCCCTAGAAAAAATGTTTTTTTTAATCACAATATAGCACAAGGAAAATTAACTCACTGTCCTTACAGGTCCCTGGAAACAAGGACTTGCAGAGTGAAAAAAAAAAAACACTCTCCCTACCTACAGTTTTCTGTCCCTAGAAAAAATGTTTTTTTTAATCACAATATAGCACAAGGAAAATTAACTCACTGTCCTTACAGGTCCCTGGAAACAAGGACTTGCAGAGTGAAAGAAACTGACACTGTCCCTACCTAGAGTTTTCTGTCCCTAGAATAAATGTTTTTTTAATCACAATATAGCACAAGGACAATTCACTCAATGTCTCTCCAGGTCCCTGGAAACAAGGACTTGCAGAGTGAAAGAAACTGACACTGTCCCTACCTAGAGTTTTCTGTCCCTAGAATAAATGTTTTTTTTAAGCACAATATAGCACAAGGACAATTAACTCACTGTCCTTACAGGTCCCTGGAAACAAGGACTTGCAGAGTGAAAGAAAAAAAACACTCTCCCTACCTACAGTTTTCTGTCCCTAGAAAAAATGTTTTTTTTAATCACAATATAGCACAAGGAAAATTAACTCACTGTCCTTACAGGTCCCTGGAAACAAGGACTTGCAGAGTGAAAGAAACTGACACTGTCCCTACCTAGAGTTTTCTGTCCCTAGAATAAATGTTTTTTTTAATCACAATATAGCACAAGGAAAATTAACTCACTGTCCTTACAGGTCCCTGGAAACAAGGACTTGCAGAGTGAAAGAAACTGACACTGTCCCTACCTAGAGTTTTCTGTCCCTAGAATAAATGTTTTTTTTAAGCACAATATAGCACAAGGACAATTAACTCACTGTCCTTACAGGTCCCTGGAAACAAGGACTTGCAGAGTGAAAGAAACTGACACTGTCCCTACCTAGAGTTTTCTGTCCCTAGAATAAATGTTTTTTTTAATCACAATATAGCACAAGGACAATTCACTCAATGTCTCTCCAGGTCCCTGGAAACAAGGACTTGCAGAGTGAAAGAAACTGACACTGTCCCTACCTAGAGTTTTCTGTCCCTAGAATAAATGTTTTTTTTAAGCACAATATAGCACAAGGACAATTAACTCACTGTCCTTACAGGTCCCTGGAAACAAGGACTTGCAGAGTGAAAGAAAAAAAACACTCTCCCTACCTACAGTTTTCTGTCCCTAGAAAAAATGTTTTTTTTAATCACAATATAGCACAAGGAAAATTAACTCACTGTCCTTACAGGTCCCTGGAAACAAGGACTTGCAGAGTGAAAGAAAAAAAACACTCTCCCTACCTACAGTTTTCTGTCCCTAGAAAAAATGTTTTTTTTAATCACAATATAGCACAAGGAAAATTAACTCACTGTCCTTACAGGTCCCTGGAAACAAGGACTTGCAGAGTGAAAGAAACTGACACTGTCCCTACCTAGAGTTTTCTGTCCCTAGAATAAATGTTTTTTTTAATCACAATATAGCACAAGGAAAATTAACTCACTGTCCTTACAGGTCCCTGGAAACAAGGACTTGCAGAGTGAAAGAAACTGACACTGTCCCTACCTAGAGTTTTCTGTCCCTAGAATAAATGTTTTTTTTAAGCACAATATAGCACAAGGACAATTAACTCACTGTCCTTACAGGTCCCTGGAAACAAGGACTTGCAGAGTGAAAGAAAAAAAACACTCTCCCTACCTACAGTTTTCTGTCCCTAGAAAAAATGTTTTTTTTAATCACAATATAGCACAAGGAAAATTAACTCACTGTCCTTACAGGTCCCTGGAAACAAGGACTTGCAGAGTGAAAGAAACTGACACTGTCCCTACCTAGAGTTTTCTGTCCCTAGAATAAATGTTTTTTTTAAGCACAATATAGCACAAGGACAATTAACTCACTGTCCTTACAGGTCCCTGGAAACAAGGACTTGCAGAGTGAAAGAAACTGACACTGTCCCTACCTAGAGTTTTCTGTCCCTAGAATAAATGTTTTTTTTAATCACAATATAGCACAAGGAAAATTAACTCACTGTCCTTACAGGTCCCTGGAAACAAGGACTTGCAGAGTGAAAGAAACTGACACTGTCCCTACCTAGAGTTTTCTGTCCCTAGAATAAATGTTTTTTTTAATCACAATATAGCACAAGGACAATTAACTCACTGTCCTTACAGGTCCCTGGAAACAAGGACTTGCAGAGTGAAAGAAACTGACACTGTCCCTACCTAGAGTTTTCTGTCCCTAGAATAAATGTTTTTTTTAAGCACAATATAGCACAAGGACAATTAACTCACTGTCCTTACAGGTCCCTGGAAACAAGGACTTGCAGAGTGAAAGAAACTGACACTGTCCCTACCTAGAGTTTTCTGTCCCTAGAATAAATGTTTTTTTTAATCACAATATAGCACAAGGACAATTAACTCACTGTCCTTACAGGTCCCTGGAAACAAGGACTTGCAGAGTGAAAAAAAAAAAACACTCTCCCTACCTAGAGTTTTCTGTCCCTAGAATAAATGTTTTTTTTAAGCACAATATAGCACAAGGACAATTAACTCACTGTCCTTACAGGTCCCTGGAAACAAGGACTTGCAGAGTGAAAGAAAAAAAACACTCTCCCTACCTACAGTTTTCTGTCCCTAGAAAAAATGTTTTTTTTAATCACAATATAGCACAAGGAAAATTAACTCACTGTCCTTACAGGTCCCTGGAAACAAGGACTTGCAGAGTGAAAGAAACTGACACTGTCCCTACCTAGAGTTTTCTGTCCCTAGAATAAATGTTTTTTTTAATCACAATATAGCACAAGGACAATTCACTCAATGTCTCTCCAGGTCCCTGGAAACAAGGACTTGCAGAGTGAAAGAAACTGACACTGTCCCTACCTAGAGTTTTCTGTCCCTAGAATAAATGTTTTTTTTAAGCACAATATAGCACAAGGACAATTAACTCACTGTCCTTACAGGTCCCTGGAAACAAGGACTTGCAGAGTGAAAAAAAAAAAAAACTCTCCCTACCTAGAGTTTTCTGTCCCTAGAAAAAATGTTTTTTTTAATCACAATATAGCACAAGGACAATTAACTCACTGTCCTTACAGGTCCCTGGAAACAAGGACTTGCAGAGTGAAAGAAAAAAAACACTCTCCCTACCTACAGTTTTCTGTCCCTAGAAAAAATGTTTTTTTTAATCACAATATAGCACAAGGAAAATTAACTCACTGTCCTTACAGGTCCCTGGAAACAAGGACTTGCAGAGTGAAAGAAACTGACACTGTCCCTACCTAGAGTTTTCTGTCCCTAGAATAAATGTTTTTTTTAATCACAATATAGCACAAGGACAATTAACTCACTGTCCTTACAGGTCCCTGGAAACAAGGACTTGCAGAGTGAAAGAAAAAAAACACTCTCCCTACCTACAGTTTTCTGTCCCTAGAAAAAATGTTTTTTTTAATCACAATATAGCACAAGGAAAATTAACTCACTGTCCTTACAGGTCCCTGGAAACAAGGACTTGCAGAGTGAAAGAAACTGACACTGTCCCTACCTAGAGTTTTCTGTCCCTAGAATAAATGTTTTTTTTAATCACAATATAGCACAAGGAAAATTAACTCACTGTCCTTACAGGTCCCTGGAAACAAGGACTTGCAGAGTGAAAGAAACTGACACTGTCCCTACCTAGAGTTTTCTGTCCCTAGAATAAATGTTTTTTTTAAGCACAATATAGCACAAGGACAATTAACTCACTGTCCTTACAGGTCCCTGGAAACAAGGACTTGCAGAGTGAAAGAAACTGACACTGTCCCTACCTAGAGTTTTCTGTCCCTAGAATAAATGTTTTTTTTAATCACAATATAGCACAAGGAAAATTAACTCACTGTCCTTACAGGTCCCTGGAAACAAGGACTTGCAGAGTGAAAGAAACTGACACTGTCCCTACCTAGAGTTTTCTGTCCCTAGAATAAATGTTTTTTTTAATCACAATATAGCACAAGGACAATTAACTCACTGTCCTTACAGGTCCCTGGAAACAAGGACTTGCAGAGTGAAAGAAACTGACACTGTCCCTACCTAGAGTTTTCTGTCCCTAGAATAAATGTTTTTTTTAAGCACAATATAGCACAAGGACAATTAACTCACTGTCCTTACAGGTCCCTGGAAACAAGGACTTGCAGAGTGAAAGAAACTGACACTGTCCCTACCTAGAGTTTTCTGTCCCTAGAATAAATGTTTTTTTTAAGCACACTATAGCAGAAGCACAAAACACACTGACACTCTCCCTACCTATCCTTCTCTTTCCCTAAACTAAAGGAATCCAGGTTAAGCAAGAAAGAAATAACAGTCACTGTCCCTGCCTATGCTACTCTATCCCTGCTCCGGAACACACTACACTAGGCCGCCGTGCTGGCGGCCTTTTATAGTGTGGGGCGTGTACTAAACACCCTCAGCAATAATTGGCCACAGGCATCCTGCCTGTGGCCAATCATTGCTCTCCTCGCTGCCGGCGCTGTGATTGGCCAAGCATGCGGGGTCACAGTGCATGCTTGGCCAATCACAGCGCCTGGATGACACTGCGATGGCGTAGTGCATTGTGGGCCGTTCGCGTCACTCGAATTTGGCGCGAACGGCCCAAATCGTTCGATCTTCGTCGAACGATCGAACAGCCAATGTTCGAGTCGAACGTATGTTCGACTCGAACACGAAGCTCATCCCTATTCATGTGTTAGAATGGCCCAGTCACAGTCCAGACCTAAATCCCATTGAGAATCTGTGGCAAGACTTGAAAATTGCTGCTCACAGACGCTCTCCATCCAATCTGACAGAGCTTGAGATATTTTACAAAGAAGAATGGGCAGAAATGTTCCTCTCTAGATGTGCAAAGCTGGTAGAGACACCCCCAAAAAGAGTTGTAGAGAAAGGGGGTTCTACAAAGTATTGACTCCGGGGGGCGCCATACAAATGCCCCTCCCCCCCACACTTTTCACATATTTATTTGTATCATTTTCCTTCCACTTCACAATCATGTGACACTTTGTGTTGGTCCATCACATAAAATCCCAATAAAATACATTTACGTTTTTGGTTACAACATGACAACATGTGGGAAATTTTAAGGGGTATGAATACTTTTTCAAGGCAATGTATATAGAGGGGTATGAATACATTTTCCAGGCACTGTATGTGTTTGGGGTGGTTTCCTCTGGTGTAGGTGGGGTACACGTTGTGCACTGGTGGGCAATCATGTTGGAACAGGAAGGGGCCGTCCCCAAACTCCTCCCACAAAGTTGGGAGCAGGAAATTGTCCAAAATGTCTTGGTATGCTGACGCCTTAAGACTTCCCTTCACTGGAACTAAGGGGCCAAACCCAACCCCTGAAAAACAACCCCCACACCATAATCCCCCCTCCCCCCACACCATAATCCCCCCTCCACCCCCCACACCATAATCCCCCCTCCCCCCACACCATAATCCCCCTCCCATACCATAATCCCCCCTCCCCCCCACACCATAATCCCCCCTCCCCCAAATGATTTGGACCAGTGCACAAAGCAAGGTCCATAAAGACATGGACGAGCGAGTTTGGGGTTGAGGAACTTAACTGGCCTGCACAGAGTCCTGACCTCAACCTGATAGAACACTTGTGGGATGAATTACAGCGGAGACTGCGAGTCAGGCCTTCTCCTCCAACATCAGTGCCTGACCTCACAAATGCTCTTCTGGAAGAATGGTCAAACATTCCCATAGACACCCTCCTAAACCTTGTGGACAGCCTTCCCAGAAGAGTTGAAGCTTTTATAGGTGTCTCAATACTTTTGGTAATATAGTGTATGTTTGTGCACTTTCACATTTTAATGATTATAATATCTGACATAACAAATTATAACCCTGTGAAAATTTAATATTACATGCAAAAATAAAAAAAAATATTTCCTGTGCCCTGAGCTCCTTGAACCAGTCCAACAAGTTCATTTGCATATGAATAGGAGAAGCCTAGCTTCTAAAACCAATACAATGAGCCTTGTGGACGGCCTTCCCAGAAGAGGTGAAGCTTTTATAGCTGGAAAGGGCGGGACCAACACAATATTGAACCCTCCGGACTCAGACTGGGATGTCATTAAAGTTCCTGTGTGTGTAAAGGCAGGTGTCCCAATACTTTTGGTAATATAGTGTATATAGGGGAGGATAGGGAAGGTGTGTATATATTAAGTGTATAGCGGAGCAGTATCTCCTTTCCTCTATAGATAGGGCCCTCGGTATGATACACGCACCCTGCAGATCCTTGTCTTATGGAGTCCTAAAGAGGAGCCCAGAGCTTGTCTGTATGGGGGACACAGAAGGTACCTACCTGGTAACGACCCCCTACCCCTCCTCCGACCGCTCTCCACCATTCCTGGGCGATGTCTGCAGAACCTCATTATCGGGAAGGTTATATCTGTATCGTCTCCTCTGCGGAGATTTACCCCGAAGAGCCATTAAACTTCTCAGAGTCACCAGAGTCCAATCTGTCCTCCTCTCCGTCCTTCCGGAATTGTCTGTGAGAGGGGAAAGGGGCCACACAGGAGAGCGTCCAAGGGCCCCGCAAGACAACTTAACTCCTCACCGACCTCAGACACTCCGAATGGAGGAAACACTGACCTCAGATGACTGGGAGCTTCCCATGGATGGAAGGTGAATGAGAGAAAACATGAGATCCTACCAGTGCCGGGACAAGGTCACCTAGAGCCCGGGGTGAACATGACAAACTGCCCCCCCCAAGATGTATGAGCGTTATGTGTCAGCAAAAATCCCCCCCCCAAGATGTATGAGCATTATGTGTCAGCAAAAAGCCCCCCCAAGATGTATGAGCATTATGTGTCAGCAAAAATCCCCCCCCCAAGATGTATGAGCATTATGTGTCAGCAAAAATTCCCCCCCAAGATGTATGAGCATTATGTGTCAGCAAAAATCCCCCCCCCCCCCAAGATGTATGAGCATTATGTGTCAGCAAAAATTCCCCCCCAAGATGTATGAGCATTATGTGTCAGCAAAAATCCCCCCCCCCCCAAGATGTATGAGCATTATGTGTCAGCAAAAATCCCCCCCCCAAGATGTATGAGCATTATGTGTCAGCAAAAATTCCCCCCCCAAAGATGTATGAGCATTATGTGTCAGCAAAACCCCCCCCCCAAAGATGTATGAGCATTATGTGTCAGCAAAAATCCCCCCCCAAAGATGTATGAGCATTATGTGTCAGCAAAAATCCCCCCCAAAGATGTATGAGCGTTATGTGTCAGCAAAAAGCCCCCCCAAGATGTATGAGCATTATGTGTCAGCAAAAATACCCCCCCAAGATGTATGAGCATTATGTGTCAGCAAAAATTCCCCCCCCAAGATGTATGAGCATTATGTGTCAGCAAAAATCCCCCCCAAAGATGTATGAGCATTATGTGTCAGCAAAAATCCCCCCCAAAGATGTATGAGCATTATGTGTCAGCAAAAATCCCCCCCCCAAGATGTATGAGCATTATGTGTCAGCAAAAATCCCCCCCCCAAGATGTATGAGCATTATGTGTCAGCAAAAATCCCCCCCCCCCAAGATGTATGAGCATTATGTGTCAGCAAAAACTTCCCCCCCAAAGATGTATGAGCATTATGTGTCAGCAAAAATCCCCCCAAAGATGTATGAGCATTATGTGTCAGCAAAAATCCCCCCCCAAGATGTATGAGCATTATGTGTCAGCAAAAATCCCCCCCCAAAGATGTATGAGCATTATGTGTCAGCAAAAATCCCCCCCCCAAGATGTATGAGCATTATGTGTCAGCAAAAATCCCCCCCCCAAAGATGTATGAGCATTATGTGTCAGCAAAAATTCCCCCCCCAAGATGTATGAGCATTATGTGTCAGCAAAAATCCCCCCCCCAAAGATGTATGAGCATTATGTGTCAGCAAAAATCCCCCCCCAAAGATGTATGAGCATTATGTGTCAGCAAAAATCCCCCCCAAAGATGTATGAGCATTATGTGTCAGCAAAAATCCCCCCCCCAAGATGTATGAGCATTATGTGTCAGCAAAAATCCCCCCAAAGATGTATGAACATTATGTGTCAGCAAAAATCCCCCCCCAAAGATGTATGAGCATTATGTGTCAGCAAAAATCCCCCCCAAAGATGTATGAGCATTATGTGTCAGCAAAAATTCCCCCCCAAAGATGTATGAGCATTATGTGTCAGCAAAAATCCCCCCCAAGATGTATGAGCATTATGTGTCAGCAAAAATCCCCCCCCCAAGATGTATGAGCATTATGTGTCAGCAAAAATCCCCCCCAAGATGTATGAGCATTATGTGTCAGCAAAAATCCCCCCCCAAAGATGTATGAGCATTATGTGTCAGCAAAAATCCCCCCCCAAAGATGTATGAGCATTATGTGTCAGCAAAAATTCCCCCCCAAAGATGTATGAGCATTATGTGTCAGCAAAAATTCCCCCCCCAAAGATGTATGAGCATTATGTGTCAGCAAAAATCCCCCCCCCCCACAAAAAAATTGGGCACTAACCCATAAGCATCCCCCTAAATCACAATTCCTAGCAAATCTTACCCCTTGCTGCCCCCCAAATTGCCCCCTCGCAACACAAAGCCCCCCCCTCAATCTCCTCACCCCTGACCCCTGATGTAAGGTGGGCTCCGGTCACCAGAGCTCCCCAGTTCCTCTTTACATCAGAGTCCACAGAGTATTCCTTTGCACTGTAGGGGGGAACTCTGGGAACTCTTGAGTAAGGGGAGGGCTCTGGTGGCCAAGAACCCCTTACATCAGAGTTTCTTTTTACATCAGGTGTTAGGCCCCTTTCACACTTGTAGGACTTGTCCCACGATTTGTGACGGCAAAGTAGCATGACAAGTCGTTTCCCATGATTTCCAATGACAACCATTCATATTTTACGACTTTAAGTCGTTCCGACTTCAAAAGTAGTCCCTGCACTTCTTTGGTCCAATTTTGATGCCACTTACACAGGCATTCCCTGAAATCCCTGAAATCGCGGCCGTGAATTTTAAAGGGGAACCCTGCGCCAAATTGAAAAAAAATATGGCGTAAGGGTCCCCCCAAAATCCATACCAGGCTTTTCAGGTCTGGTATGGATTTTAAGGGGGACACTGAGCCAAAATTAAAAAAAAAATGGCATAGGGTCCCCCCAAAATCCATACCAGACCCTTATCTGAGCACGCAACCTGGCAGGCCGCAGGAAAAGAGAACGCCCCCCCCACCTGAACCGTACCAGGCCACATGCCCTCAACATGGGGAGGATGTCTCCATGTTGATGTGGACAAGGGCCTCATCCCCACAACCCTTGCCCGGTGGTTGTGGGAGTCTGCGGGCGGGGGGCTTATCGGAATCTGGAAGCCCCCTTTAACAAGGGGGCCTCCAAATCCCACCCCCCCTCTATGTGAATTGGTAAGGGTCCCGATGTAAATTCATCTCACGCCGCCCCGACAAACCGAAAAAAAAAACGCAACACCTCCGCCTCCATCCGAGTGACACTTCTTCTCGCTATGGCAGCTGTTATATAGCTGAGGGCGGGGCCACCTGGTGACGTGAATGGGTGACATCAGAGGAAGGCGGGGTCACCCATTTACATCACATGTCAAAGCGAGAATAAGCGTGCAGTGTGTGGGAGCCTCCCACGGAGGCGGAGCTGTTGCGTTTTTTTTCTTTTTTCGGTTTTGTCGGGCAGCGCGAGATGGATTTACATCGCGGGACATTTTTATTTTTTTATTTTTTAGTAAAGGACTTGTCCCAAAGTGTCTCCTGTCTTTTTACTATTTTTGACACTTTTTTGGTGAATTAGTAGGGGTACAATGTACCCCGTTACCAATTCACATGGGGGGGCAGGATCTAGGGGTCCCCTTGTTAAAGGGGACTTCCAGATTCCGATAAGCCCCCCGCCCGCAGACCCCCCACAACCACCGGGCAAGGGTTGTGGGGATGAGGCCCTTGTCCCCATCAACATGGTCTTTCCTCTTCAGGTAGGGTTCCAGTCTCCTGGGGGGGGGGGGCTGCTGCCCCTAGGAGAGAGTTTCTGAAACTTGAGATTGCAGTTTGGGTCTCAGAAGGAGCTGGGCTGAGGGCCAGCAGGGAAGACCTCTAAAGGATTGTAGCGGGGTCTCCATTGAGGCCCCATGGACTATGTTACCCAGAACCCCGTTTGGCACCCAGGGTGCATTGGGCTGCCGCAGTGACTCATGGGTGGGGTATAAAAGGGGAGGGCGAGGTTCAGCCCGGTCTCTTTGGACACCGCGCGGCTGGCAAGAGGACTTCCTGTGCGGACCTGCTGCAAGTGCAAGGCCTGAGGCCTGGGCCTTGCGCACTTCCAGAGAGCCTTCCACCTCACTGCGGAGCCTGTGCGGCGACAGACATCTACCTGCTTAAGGGACGTCAGTGAACCGGAGATCAGGCGGTGACAAATCCTGTGTGTGTGAACACAGCGGTGGGAGTCCCGGACTGGGATCGAGTCCGGAGGGGTGAGAGAGCACCTGCTCACAACCAAACTTGAGTACTTTACTAGGCCTATTGACTGCCTTGGCCCATCGGGTGATATTTCCCTTTTCCTGTCAGGAGACTAGTTCGAGGACTGAGTCACATAGTCTCCGGGGAGTTGTTCCATTACCTTAGACCTTGTTGTTCCTGTGTGTGCACCACCGATCATCTGGCATGTGAAGATTCCTTCTCTAGAGACTGAGTTTTAGCTAAGTCAGGCCTGACTGGGAGTTGATAGCAATATGGTGCCCAACAGTACTAACGGGGACCCAAGCTATATGTTGGTGTGTGTTAGAACTAAGTGCGCATTATCTTTCACTATTGTTAGTATTACTGCAGGGCTCTGCATGCATGTGTTATATGTAATATTGATTGTTAACCCCTTTTATCTACAAGTAAACCTTTTACCTTTTCTCAAATCTGGTGTTGGAGTCTATATATATGTAGCGCTACCCCCAGTTAAGAGAGCCGCTGGATTTGTTCTCGGGCCCTGTGTACAGCACCACCAACCCCCGGCAATCTGCTCGACCCACTCTGGCACAGCTAGTCTAGGGGTTATATTTTTATCATAATCAACGGGTATGGTAAAGGCACCCTCCTTACAGTAAGACAACACACCAATGTTAAAGATTAAGTATAACAGTTTACTTTGGTTGTAAAAGAAAAAGGCTTAAACAGAATATAATACACAAAACTGGCTTGCAGAGCCCTGCAGCAATCAATATAGCACACAATAATGGCGCTGCGCGGTAATCCACCACGCGTAGCTATTATGGTATACACGCCCTGTGGCGCACTAAACAATATCCTATATCCCCACCCTGGCCAGGCCTGACCCAGAATAAATCTCAGTCATTCCTATAGGGATTTCTTTGCATGCAAACTTTCGGTGGTGCACTTGATGAATAGTATTTGTAATCCACAAACTGGCAATCACTAAGAACACTATGCTGGGGGGGGGGGCACTTCAACTCTGTCCTGCTACTGGTCCCCCAGTGGAACAAAAAGCAAACGATCGGTGAGCCACGGTAGTCTATAGGCCTAGAATCTGTAAAGTCTATTTGATTGAGCAAGTGCTCGCTCACCATTCCGGGCGCGATCCCAGCCCGGGACTTCCACCTGCTGTGTCTCTGCACACAGCGTCTGCAACGATCGGGTCCCCGATCCAACTGATGTCCTCACTCGACAAGTCAGATGCCACCCAGGCTCCGCAGTGGGGTGGAAGGCTCCCTGGAAGTTGCGCAAGGCCCAGGCTTCAGGCCTTGCACTGCAGCAGATCCGCACAGGAAGAAACTCTTGCTTGCAGCGCGGTGTCCAAAGAGGCCGAGCTCCGCCTCGCCTCCTCCTTAAATAACCCCTCCCATGAGTCTCTGCAGTGGCCAACAGCACTCCGGGTGCCGAACGGGGCTCTGGGCAACGTAGTCCCGGGGCCTCAAAGGAGACCCCGCTACACACTCCCCCCACTTAAACTCTTTGGTCCCCAAAGATAACATAAACTTAAATCACAGAACGTACAACATCAATCAAAGTTTCGTATGATGTTGGCAGAGGAAATTCCCACCAAAACCGAGGCGGTGAACTCCCCTGCCCACAGGTCACACCATCACTAGTGTCCTGCCTAACTGTGCCAGAGAGTGAGCTGGGGTTGCCCCCCACTAAATGAACAGTGGGAGGGTCAGGGTCTTCCATACTCCTTCTGGCAGTAACCACAGTGTCTTCCGCACTTCTCCCCATCTGTGGGTAAGTTAATCTTCTGGCAGGCTTTATGGCTCTTCGCTTCCTCTGTCCTCTTGGGCTCTCTGTTAGAACAGGCTCCTCCTCTGAAACCAACTCGGGAATTTTCTCTGGTTCGGGAGCACTGGACTCCGGAGAAGGGAGGTACAGAGACTCCCTTGGATCTTCTTCTGGGAGTAAGCCACAAGCACTCTCCCAAGAATCTGACCAAGGATTGGACGGAATGAACTCAGTAGCTTCTGCATTCAGCGTCTGATCTATGGTGTCTTCTTCAGGTGGAAGATCAATAGCAGAGGTTCCTGGGGCCTGTGAAGGCCAAAGCCAGTCAAGTTCTTCTCCCTCATCTTCACTCATCTCCGAGGTCTCTGTATCCCCAATCTGAGGGGTCTGGGACCGAGTGTTCGGTCTGGGAGTATTCAGGATGGAAGTTGGCTCAGGGGAATCCGTCACAGGGGGTATACGAACTGCCTCCGCTAGTGGGAGTAGGTGGTTCCGATGCCAGGTCTTCAAAGGTCCCACCTTGCCTTCTGGTTTAAGTCTGTAAACGGGCAGGCCCGGTAGCTTTTTGCAAACAACATAAGGTTCAGGTCTCCATCTGTCTGCAAGCTTGTGTTTTCCAGGGACCCCCAAGTTCCATAGCAACACTCTGTCTCCTGGTTGCAAATCCTGAATCCTAACTTTCAGGTCAAAATTTTTCTTGTTGCGGGCCCCCCTTTGCTCCGAGGCCGCCTGGGCCTGTTCATAGGCCAATTTCAAATTGCGTCTGAGCCTATCTACATATCCCTTGTGGGAAGCAGCAGAACAATGGTCTATGGAAGTGCCAAAGGCCAGATCTACGGGTAGTCTTGCTTCTCTCCCGAACATAAGTCAATAGGGTGAGTACCCTGTAGCGTCACTGGTAGTGCTGTTGTATGCATGCACAACTGCCGCTATGTGGTTGCTCCAATGCTGCTTCTTTTCACTGCTTAGGGTCCCCAGCATGTTGAGCAGGGTTCGGTTGAACCTCTCCGGCTGAGCATCACCTTGTGGATGATAGGGGGTAGTTCTTGTCTTCTTGATCCCCAAAGAATCCAGGAGCTTCCGGATCAGTCGACTTTCAAAATCCCTTCCCTGATTTGAATGGAGCCGTTGTGGTAGCCCATAATGTACAAAGTATTTCTCCATCAGCACTTTGGCCACGGTGGAAGCCTTCTGGTCCTTGGTTGGAAAGGCCTGGGCATACCGGGTGAAATGGTCGGTTACTACCAGAACATTTCCTAGTCCACTCAGGTCGGGTTCGAGGCAGAGAAAATCAATGCACACCAGATCAAGTGGGCTTTGACTTTGCAGATGGCCCATTGGGGCAGCTTGATGAGGTAAAGTCTTTCTCTGGATGCATCGTGCACATGAGTGGCAGTATTCTTCAACTTCAGCCCTCATGCAGGGCCAATAGAAACGGTCCCTAACGAGTTGGAAGGTCCTTTCCAACCCTAGGTGGCCATGGTTGTCGTGCAGAGCAACCAGGACTGTCTCTCGGTGCTTCTCAGGCAAGAACAATTGCCATTTGTCTTCTAGGTCATCAGAGGGGCCCCTTCGGTAGACCACTACCTTATGCAGCTGCAACCTGTCCCACTCCTTCCTCAATAGGCGAGCCTCCTTTGAAGGGTGGCGTAAGAGTCTATTGGGATTCTGATTCTCTAGGGCCTCCAAGACCAATCTCCCCATGGGGTCTTTCAATTGGTCAGATCTCAACTCTTTTTTGTCAATTTTGGCAAGTTATCTTCCCCCAGTTGGGTTACTCCACAGTATTGCTTGGGAACTCCTACTATGGTAACCCCTATCTCTTCTGCTCTTGAGCCGCCACTGGCTTGGAGTTCAGCCCCTTGGCAGAGGGCCCGCACCCCGTCAGGTGCCACTTGTCTCCAGTCTTCTGTACTGCAAGTGGGGACGTGAGATCTTCTAGACAAAGCGTCTGCATCTCGGTTTCCAGCCCCAGGTCTGTACTTCAGGCCGAAATTGAAGGCAGACAGCGCCGCCAGCCATCTATGTCCTGTGGCATCCAACTTTGCTGAGGTGAAAAGATAGGTGAGGGGGTTGTTGTCGGTTTTCACCGTGAATTCCACCCCATACAAATAGTCTCTGAGTTTGTCAACTACCGCCCACTTAAGGGCCAGGAACTCCAACTTATGGGTGGGGTAGTTCTTTTCGGAGGGAGTCAGACTTCTGCTCACATATGCAACAGGCCTCAGTTACTCTTCATGCTCCTGGTACAGCACTCCTCCCAAACCATCATGACTGGCATCTACATGAAGTTCATAAGGCTTCTTAGGGTCTGCGTAGGCCAGGACAGGGGCAGTGGTTAATGTCTTCTTCAACATCTGGAAGGCATTCTCACACTTCTCGTTCCACTGGTCCTTGACTGACTCCCCTGGCTTTCTGGGGCCTGTGTCATCCTCTTCCCACTCCGTCTTTAGCAGCTCATTCAGGGGCCTGGCTATCCGAGCAAACCCCTCCACAAACCTCCTGTAATAGGAACAGAACCCCAGAAAGGATCTGAGCTCTGTCACAGTGGTGGGCCTGGGCCAGGAGGTGACTGCTTCCAATTTTTCAGGGTCTGTGGCTACCCCATCTTCAGACACTATGTGCCCCAGATAGTTGACTGATGACTGATAGAATTGGCATTTTTCAGGTGAGAGCTTGAGTCCTTCCTCTCTCAGTCTCTTCAAAACTTTCTCCAGCCTCTTTTCATGCTCTTCCAAGGTTCTTCCGAAGACAATGATGTCATCCAAGTATACGAGGACTTCGATGAGGTTCATATCTCCCACAGTCTTTTCCATGAGACGTTGGAAGGTGGCTGGTGCTCCAGACAGACCCTGAGGCATCCGGTCAAATTCAAAGAACCCAACTGGGGTTATGAAAGCCGTCTTCTCTTTGTCTTCTGGGTGCATCGGGATCTGATAGTACCCGCTCTTGAGGTCCATAAGACTGAGCCACTTGGCTCCAGACAAGCTCTGTAGGGCATCCTCTATCCTTGGAGTGGTATACTGGTCCGGTATGGTTCTCCTGTTGAGGGTCCTATAGTCTATGCACAGCCTCAGTGACCCATTTCTTCTTCCGGACCACCACTATAGGGGAGGCATAGGGACTTCTAGATTCTCGAATCACCCCTGTTCGCTTGAGCTCGGCGAGCTTCTCCCTCAAGTCTTCGAGGTCTGCTAACAGAACCCGCCTAACCCTCTCCCTGAAGGGCTTGTCTTCCTGGAGGCGGATTCGATGGGTGGCACTCCTAGCACACCCCACATCGAATTTATCTTGAGAAAAGATCCTTTCCCATCTGGTCAACTGGGCCTTGGCTCTCTCTTTCGAAAGCCCTGGGCAGATTTGGATTCTCCATGGAAAGTTTCTCCCACACAGTACTTTCTCCATCTGTCTTCTCCACATCTGATGAAGCAACTGGGGTAGCTGGGCTCACCCGGCCCAGTAACAGCTTGGCTGGGATTCCCATGGGACCATCCGTGGTATTTCTGATGCTCACAGGCACTTTACAATGAGCCTTCTTCAGGGCCCTCACCGGGACCACTTCTGGGACTACTTCTAAGCCCGAATTTTCTTCCCTTGGGTCGGGTTCCAACATGACAAAAGGGCCAGGCTGCTCCCAAGTGAGTTTCACTGTGGCTTTCAAGTAGTGATGAGCCGAACACCCCCGGGTTCGGTTCGCACCAGAACCCGCGAACGGACCGAAAGTTCGAACGAACATTAGAACCCTATTAAATACAATGGATGCGAACGTTCGAATTCTAAAGTGCTAATTATAAAAACTATTATGCATGTTATTGTCCTAAAAAGGGTTTGGGAACCCGGGTTCTGCACCAGGGGACATGTATCAATGCAAAAATAAGTTTTAAAAACGGTCGTTTTCCGGGAGCAGTCATTTTAATGATGCATAAAGTGAAAAAAAAAAGTCAAATATTCCTTTAAATATCGTACCTGGGGGGTGTCTAAAGTATGCCTGTGAAGTGCCACGTGTTTCCCGTGTTTAGAACTGTCCCTGCACAAAATGACACTTCTAAAGGAAAAAAAAGCCATTTAAAACTGCTTGCGGCTTTAATGTAATGTCTGGTCCCGGTAATATGGATGAAAATCTTTAAGAAAAATGGCATAGCTACCCCATGACCCCCCCCCTACCCCAGCCCATTACCAGCCCCTTTGGGTCTTGTATGGATATTAAGGGGAACCCCGCACATAAAATAAAAAAGGCCCTATATACTCTGAACAGCCGTATACAGGCGGTGCATACAAGACAGGGACTGTAGGTTTGTTCTTATGTAGAATCTGTTTGTAATTTTGAACAGGTACATTGTTGAAGTGTAGCTCCAGACCAAAAATCTATTTTTAAACTTTTTGGAAAACATAGGTAAGGGTTATCACCCCTGTAACATTTGTTTTGCTGTCTGTGCCCCTGTTCAGAACATTTCACCTCACTTTCCGTCCTAATGACAACTGTTTTTGAAATGTGGTGTTTTTCTTGAAACAAGGATTGCTGATAAAGCATCAGTACAGAGGAGACACCTTTCTCCCATATTTATTCTTACAGGAGAGAATTTTCCTTCCTAGTGGTAGATTTCCTCTCACTTCCTGTTGTCTTCTTGCGTTTGCAAGTAGGAGTCGTTTGTAAGTTGGATGTTTGAAAGTAGGGACCTGCCGTATATACTCTGCAGAAATAGGCCCCTTAGTTGTTGGTGTTGGCACAACACTGTAAGCACTCACAGTTACTCTTGGTTGGTGCTGGAACGCCCTGCTGTCAACTATTATATCAGGAATTTTAATTACATATAATTGTTGAACAGTGGTAGTAAAAATTGGGCCTTTGATGGTGGTGCTGGTGCCACAACACTGTAAGCCCTGACAGTTACTCTTGGTGGGTGCAGCAATGGGCCCTGCTGTGAATTATTAGATCAAGAATTGTAATTACATGCCCCTGTTGAACAGGGGCTGAAAAATTGGGCCTTAGGCACTGGTGGCACAACACTGCAACCCTTCACAGATACTGTACTTGGAGCACAGCAATGAGCCCTGTTGCAAAGTATTGCTTCAAAAATTGTAATGACACGCCCCTGTTAAACAGGGGCTGAAAAATTGGGCCTTAGGCACTGGTGGCACAACACTGCAACTCCTCACAGATACTGTACTTGGAGCACAGCAATGAGCCCTGTTGCAAAGTATTGCTTCAAAAATTGTAATTACACGCCCCTGTTAAACAGGGGCTGAAAAATTGGGCGTTAGGCACTGGTGGCGGCACCCATAAACAAAAATGATCTTCCAAGCTATCATCATCAATCGTATCATTGAGGACTCGGAGGAGGAGGATAGCCAGTCAACATAACAGCACAGGCACTCAGCATCAGCATCAGTCTTGAAGGGATGTGACATTTTAAAATCAATTAGTCTGTTATATCAGCATCAGGTGTGTGGTAGCTGGTGGTGATCCAAGACTGGTTCATCTTGATGAAAGTCAGTCGATCAACCGAGTCGGTGGACAGGCGCACCCTGTGATCCGTGACAAATCCTCCAGCAGCACTGAATGTGCGTTCCGAAAGAACGCTGGATGCAGGACAGGCCAGTAGCTCAATTGCATACTGTGCAAGCTCTGGCCAGTGATCCATCCTCAAGACCCAGTAAGCCAGAGGATTTTCGGTGGGGAAGGTGTCCAAGTCTGACCTTGCCCCTAGATATTCCTGCACCATGTTTATCAGACGCTGGCGATGGTTGCTGGAACCGATCATACTTTGGGGCTGCGGACTAAAGAATTGTCTGAACGCATCGGTCAGACGGCCACCTTCCCCACCGCTCCTTCTTTGACTGGCCGAAGCCTCAGCAACTCGTTGTCCAGGACCAGGAGTTTGCAACCTCCCAGTCTCTGGGAACGCGTTGCACAGACCTTTCTGCAAGGCCTCCCGGAGTTGTCTCATCCTCTGCTCCCTCTGCGACGGTAACATAAGGTCCGCAACCTTACCCTTGTACCGTGGATCAAGGAGAGTGGCCAGCCAGTAATGGTCCCTCTCCTTGATCCGAAGAATACGAGGATCCTTCCGCAGACTTTGCAGGATCAGGGAGGCCATGCAGCGTAGGTTTGCTGAGGCATTCGCTCCGGAGTCCTCTGGGTCACTAAGGACGACATGATCCGCAGCCACCTCCTCCCAGCCACGTACAAGTCCACTGGTTTCTTGGGACTGTAAATCATCCCTAAAAGACTGCTGCTGATGATGCTGAGTGCCAGCCTCCACCTCCATGCTGACACAATCCTCCTCCTCCTCCTCCTCCTCCTCCTCCTCCTCCTCTTCCTGTGCGATGGGTGGGACAGAAGGAACACTGTCTGGGTAAAGGGGGCCTTGAGAGGCAAGGAAGTCCTCCTCTTCCTGCCTCTGTTCTGCCTCAAGTGCCCTGTCCATTATTCCACGCAGCGTGTGCTCCAACAGGTGGACAAGAGGTACAGTGTCACTGATGCATGCACTGTCACTGCTCACCATCCTCGTGGCCTCCTCAAATGGTGCCAGGACAGTGCATGCATCCCTGATCATGCCCCACTGGCGTGGAGAAAAAAAACCAAGCTCCCCTGACCCTGTCCTGGTGCCGTAGTCGCACAGGTACTCATTGATGGCCCTCTGCTGCGTGTGCAGCCGCTGCAGCATGGCCAACGTTGAGTTCCACCTGGTGGGCATGTCACATATAAGGCGGTTCTTGGGCAGGTTCAACTCCTTTTGCAGCTCAGCCAGGCGAGCACTGGCATTATAAGATCTGCGGAAATGCACACAGACTTTCCTGGCCTGCCTCAGGACATCCTGTAAGCCCGGGTACCTGCCCAAGAAGCGCTGCACCACCAGGTTAAGGACGTGAGCCACACAGGGCACATGGGTCAGTTGTCCCTGTCGGAGGGCGGAGAGGAGGTTGGTGCCATTGTCGCAAACCACCATTCCTGGCTTAAGCTGGCGTGGCGTCAACCACCTCTCGGCCTGGCCCTGCAGAGCAGACAGGACCTCTGCCCCAGTGTGGCTTCTGTCCCCCAAACACACCAGCGCAAGCACGGCATGGCATCTTTTTGCCTGCGTACTTGCGTAGCCCCGTGAACGGCTACGGAGCACCGCTGGTTCATAGGACAAACCACAGGAAGAGGCCATGGAGGAAGAAGAAGAGGAGGGGGTGGAGGAGAGAGGTGTGTCACAACCAGTAGTAGCATTTTGGAGGCGTGGCGGTGGGACAACCTCCAACACTACTGCACCTTGTCCTGAATCCTTCCCAGCTGCCAAAAGAGTGACCCAATGGGCCGTGAAAGAAAGGTAACGTCCCTGTCCATGCCTGCTGGACCATGAGTCAGCGGTAATATGCACCTTACCGCTGACCGCCCTGTCCAGCGAGGCCAAGACATTGCCTTCCACATGCCGGTAGAGAGCCGGAATAGCCTTCCGTGAGAAAAAGTGGCGTTTGGGAACCTGCCACTGAGGAACCGCACATTGCACAAACTCACGGAAGGGGGCCGAGTCTACCAACTGAAAAGGCAGCAGTTGAAGCGCTAGCAATTTAGCCAAGCTAGCATTCAACCGCTGGGCATGTGGATGGCTGGGAGTGAACTTCTTTCGACGGTCCAGCAGCTGGGGCAGGGAAATTTGCCTGCTAGAATCGGACGTCGGTGTACTGCTAGCAGAGTGGGCGCAAGTACTTGGCTGTGACACACCTAATTCTACACCTTCATTCCTCTCAGTGCATGTTTCAGAGAGGACTGAAGTTATAGTGGGGTTGGAGATCCCAGCTGATGCGGTGCAAGGAGAGGTCCGCTTGGTTCTTTGGTGTGGGTCTTTGAGGTAGGCTTGCCAACGAGCTGCATGGCAGGTCAACATATGTCTGGTCAGGCATGTGGTACCCAAGCGGCTGATGTTTTGGCCACGCGATATACGCTTGAGACATATGTTGCAAACAGCAGCTGTGCGATCTGATGCACTAGCCTCAAAAAAGGCCCACACCAAAGAACTTTTTGAATGACGGGCAGAGGCAGCGCCCTGCACAGGCGGAGCTCTGCGGTGTGATTCCGTCGGTGTACTGCCCTTACGCTGGCCACCAAAGGGCATCCTGCCTCGTTGGAGATGTGCCTCCTCCTCATCCTCCTCCTCCTCCTCTCTCCTATTAGGCACCCACGTGGAGTCATTGACCTCATCATCCCCTCCCTCCTCATCACTGGAGCCAATCTGGCAGTATGCTGCAGCTGCTGGAACATGACTGCCAGATTGGTGTCCTTCTTGAGCATCCCCTCTGTCTGCTCTCACGCTACTGCCTTCCTCTAGCTGGGTTTCATCATCAGACCCTTCGAAACGCTGGGCATCCTCCTGGAGCATGTACCCAACACTGTGCTGAAACAGTTCGGGGGACTCCTCAGGAGGAGGACATGGTGGGTCTAGGGAAGGAGTGACTGATGATTTGTCTGACATTGATACCAGGGAAGACGACGCTTTGGCAGCTGCTTTTCCAGTACCCTGAGCCTGGGTGAGAGAGGATGAGGAGGAGGAGGAGGGCTTGGTCATCCACTCTACCAAGTCTTCGGCATGATGTGGCTCAACATGTCCAGCTGCCGAAAAGAAGGACAAGCGTGTCCCATGGCCATGTGCTGATGACAATGCACCGCGTCCACGACCAGCACTGTTGCCCCCAGACACAGAGCCTGCTTGCCCTCTTTTATTGCCTCCTGACTGTCTGCCTCTCCTTGTTTGCCTTCCAGACATTCTAATAGATGGCCTGCAGGGAGATGGGAAAAAAGCAATAAGGGCTACCTTCAGGTGTCCTTCTCTGTCCCTTGAAACAAGGACTTTCACAGTGAAAGAAACTGACACTGTCCCTACCTAGAGTTTTCTGTCCCTAGAATAAATGTTTTTTTTAATCACAATATAGCACAAGGACAATTCACTCAATGTCTCTCCAGGTCCCTGGAAACAAGGACTTGCAGAGTGAAAGAAACTGACACTGTCCCTACCTAGAGTTTTCTGTCCCTAGAATAAATGTTTTTTTTAAGCACAATATAGCACAAGGACAATTAACTCACTGTCCTTACAGGTCCCTGGAAACAAGGACTTGCAGAGTGAAAGAAAAAAAACACTCTCCCTACCTACAGTTTTCTGTCCCTAGAAAAAATGTTTTTTTTAATCACAATATAGCACAAGGAAAATTAACTCACTGTCCTTACAGGTCCCTGGAAACAAGGACTTGCAGAGTGAAAGAAACTGACACTGTCCCTACCTAGAGTTTTCTGTCCCTAGAATAAATGTTTTTTTTAATCACAATATAGCACAAGGACAATTAACTCACTGTCCTTACAGGTCCCTGGAAACAAGGACTTGCAGAGTGAAAGAAACTGACACTGTCCCTACCTAGAGTTTTCTGTCCCTAGAATAAATGTTTTTTTTAAGCACAATATAGCACAAGGACAATTAACTCACTGTCCTTACAGGTCCCTGGAAACAAGGACTTGCAGAGTGAAAGAAAAAAAACACTGTCCCTACCTAGAGTTTTCTGTCCCTAGAATAAATGTTTTTTTTAAGCACAATATAGCACAAGGACAATTAACTCACTGTCCTTACAGGTCCCTGGAAACAAGGACTTGCAGAGTGAAAGAAAAAAAACACTCTCCCTACCTACAGTTTTCTGTCCCTAGAAAAAATGTTTTTTTTAATCACAATATAGCAGAAGGAAAATTAACTCACTGTCCTTACAGGTCCCTGGAAACAAGGACTTGCAGAGTGAAAGAAACTGACACTGTCCCTACCTAGAGTTTTCTGTCCCTAGAATAAATGTTTTTTTTAATCACAATATAGCACAAGGACAATTAACTCACTGTCCTTACAGGTCCCTGGAAACAAGGACTTGCAGAGTGAAAGAAACTGACACTGTCCCTACCTAGAGTTTTCTGTCCCTAGAATAAATGTTTTTTTTAAGCACAATATAGCACAAGGACAATTAACTCACTGTCCTTACAGGTCCCTGGAAACAAGGACTTGCAGAGTGAAAGAAAAAAAACACTCTCCCTACCTACAGTTTTCTGTCCCTAGAAAAAATGTTTTTTTTAATCACAATATAGCACAAGGACAATTAACTCACTGTCCTTACAGGTCCCTGGAAACAAGGACTTGCAGAGTGAAAGAAACTGACACTGTCCCTACCTAGAGTTTTCTGTCCCTAGAATAAATGTTTTTTTTAAGCACAATATAGCACAAGGACAATTAACTCACTGTCCTTACAGGTCCCTGGAAACAAGGACTTGCAGAGTGAAAGAAACTGACACTGTCCCTACCTAGAGTTTTCTGTCCCTAGAATAAATGTTTTTTTTAAGCACAATATAGCACAAGGACAATTAACTCACTGTCCTTACAGGTCCCTGGAAACAAGGACTTGCAGAGTGAAAGAAAAAAAACACTCTCCCTACCTACAGTTTTCTGTCCCTAGAAAAAATGTTTTTTTTAATCACAATATAGCACAAGGAAAATTAACTCACTGTCCTTACAGGTCCCTGGAAACAAGGACTTGCAGAGTGAAAGAAACTGACACTGTCCCTACCTAGAGTTTTCTGTCCCTAGAATAAATGTTTTTTTTAATCACAATATAGCACAAGGACAATTAACTCACTGTCCTTACAGGTCCCTGGAAACAAGGACTTGCAGAGTGAAAGAAACTGACACTGTCCCTACCTAGAGTTTTCTGTCCCTAGAATAAATGTTTTTTTTAAGCACAATATAGCACAAGGACAATTAACTCACTGTCCTTACAGGTCCCTGGAAACAAGGACTTGCAGAGTGAAAGAAACTGACACTGTCCCTACCTAGAGTTTTCTGTCCCTAGAATAAATGTTTTTTTTAAGCACAATATAGCACAAGGACAATTAACTCACTGTCCTTACAGGTCCCTGGAAACAAGGACTTGCAGAGTGAAAGAAAAAAAACACTCTCCCTACCTACAGTTTTCTGTCCCTAGAAAAAATGTTTTTTTTAATCACAATATAGCACAAGGAAAATTAACTCACTGTCCTTACAGGTCCCTGGAAACAAGGACTTGCAGAGTGAAAGAAACTGACACTGTCCCTACCTAGAGTTTTCTGTCCCTAGAATAAATGTTTTTTTTAATCACAATATAGCACAAGGACAATTAACTCACTGTCCTTACAGGTCCCTGGAAACAAGGACTTGCAGAGTGAAAGAAACTGACACTGTCCCTACCTAGAGTTTTCTGTCCCTAGAATAAATGTTTTTTTTAAGCACAATATAGCACAAGGACAATTAACTCACTGTCCTTACAGGTCCCTGGAAACAAGGACTTGCAGAGTGAAAGAAACTGACACTGTCCCTACCTAGAGTTTTCTGTCCATAGAATAAATGTTTTTTTTAAGCACAATATAGCACAAGGACAATTAACTCACTGTCCTTACAGGTCCCTGGAAACAAGGACTTGCAGAGTGAAAGAAACTGACACTGTCCCTACCTAGAGTTTTCTGTCCCTAGAATAAATGTTTTTTTTAAGCACACTATAGCAGAAGCACAAAACACACTGACACTCTCCCTACCTATCCTTCTCTTTCCCTAAACTAAAGGAATCCAGGTTAAGCAAGAAAGAAATAACAGTCACTGTCCCTGCCTATGCTACTCTATCCCTGCTCCGGAACACACTACACTAGGCCGCCGTGCTGGCGGCCTTTTATAGTGTGGGGCGTGTACTAAACACCCTCAGCAATAATTGGCCACAGGCATCCTGCCTGTGGCCAATCATTGCTCTCCTCGCTGCCGGCGCTGTGATTGGCCAAGCATGCGGGGTCACAGTGCATGCTTGGCCAATCACAGCGCCTGGATGACACTGCGATGGCGTAGTGCATTGTGGGCCGTTCGCGTCACTCGAATTTGGCGCGAACGGCCCAAATCGTTCGATCTTCGTCGAACGATCGAACAGCCAATGTTCGAGTCGAACGTATGTTCGACTCGAACACGAAGCTCATCCCTACTTTCAAGCAGGTTACTTCACCGGGCTGCAGCACTATTCCCCTTCTTCCCTGCCTCCAGACCTTCCCTACCCCCTCTTCCGGGGCCTTCTGTTCCAAGATCAGCCGTTAGTAGGCTGTCTTCAACATTGGGTGGATCTCAGTGACTGGGAGGTCTTTCCTTCTTGTCAGAGGGGCCAGAAATCTTCGGACCAGATCCGTGTTGGTCCCTATTATTAAGGAACTCTTGTTAGCTCCAGGCGGTCGGGGGCATACCACAGCTAAGGTATCAAACACTTCAGCCTTCCCGGCTATGGACGGGTCAAAAGTCAGTTTTATAGGCAGATAGCCATCATAAGGGAAACTCTCTGTCCCAATTCCCCATATCTCCAACTCTTCAATCTTCTGGATGGGTAGGTGACTTAAATGCTTGTCATAAAAGTCCCGGTACAACAGGGTCACTTGCGCCCCAGTATCCAATATGGCTCTTGTGTAGACTCCCTCCACTTGAACTGGTACTATCGGGGAGGGACCCACCAGCTTCTCTGGATACCGCTTCAAGGGGGTCTCTTTCTTTTGATCTTTGCATTTTCCCTTTTTACTTTCTTTCTTCCATTTCTCTTTGGACTTAAGTCTCTCTTGGGCCTGGTATGCATTGATCTCCCCCCTTTTGATGGGTGTAACTACCCGCTGAGGGACACTACTCTCTTTCTTTGGGGTGCGTTCCTTCTGAGGAACCTTGCGTTTCTTCTGACGGGTCTTCTCCACTTTTTTCATGTGCTTCTCATTCAGTTTGGAGCTCACTGGAGATGATGGGCACCCGGTTGACTCCTTCACCGGGGCCCGCTGAAGTTTTCTGGCGGCTTGTGGTTATTCATCTTTTTTTTCTTTGAGCTGGCACACACTTTGGCGAAATGGCCAGCTCCTCCACAATTGAAACAAATCACATCCCCCCAATCTTCCAGGGATGCGGGCGCTGAGGTATTTGGGAACAGCTCCTTCCTCGGACTTTCCCTCTCTGTTTCCTTTGACTTCTTTTCCATCAGGTAGGTCAGCATCCCCAGCACTTGGGACATTTGCGACTTCAAGGTATCAACCTCTGCGTCTCTTTCCAGGGTCATGGCCGTCCTGACCATCACGGGAGGAGGATTCACCGTCTCAACTGGTTGGCTCCTCTTCTCCTCCAGCATAGCTTCTTCTTCTCTGACTATTCGAAACAAGTCAGGGTACTCCAGGCTCTTCCCGTCCTGTCTAGTACGTAGCGTCAGTGCGATGGGGTCCAGGGGCTGAGATCCTCTCATCACCTGCTGGACGCGGGCCTCATTCACCTTCCACGGGTCAATCCCCTTCTTAAGGATCATCTTGTGCAGGATCTTATCCAGGCGCTTCATGAACTCTGACAGTTTCTCTCCTTCCTTTTGGTAGCAGTGCTCCAGCTGGTAGGTGAGTTCAGTGATTTTCTCTGTTCCACCAAACACATTCTGCAGAATGTCCAGATAGTCCTGTGCATTACAGTCTGTTTTGCTCATCTTGAGGTTGCGTATGGCCTCTAGAGCAGGCCCCTTCATGCTCTCAGCAATTCTCTGCTTCTTTCTGTGGTCTGGGACTTCCCATTCTTCTAGGGCCTGAGTGGCACCGTCTAACTACTCCTCAAATCCCTCTTCACCCGAAGGTACAGGTTTCCTTCCTGAGAATATTCTAAGTTTTCTGTATCCTGACATCTGGTAATCTGTAGGATCTTTCTTACACTGGGCCACAAGTTCCCCCAGGACCGCGCACAACTCTGCGCCGAGGGTGGCAGATGGCGACCCGGGACTTTCCCTTTTCACCTGTTTTTCTGCTTTTGGAGTGGGTGATGGAGATAGTTTCGGTGTCTGAAACCGTCCTCCTGGCTTGAGCGGCAGCGCGTGTATTAGGCTATAAGTCTGATCATCTATGGCTTCTACACTTGGATTCTTGAAATGTTCTGGGACTCCGTCCTTCCACTCTATTAATGCGTGGGTCAGTGAGGAACTCGTCCTGACATCCACCACCCATGCTTTCTGATACGGTGACAGTGACATCACTAGCTGCTTCACCGCTTCTTCTTGCCAGATCCCTGGGAGTTCTATGACTACTATCCCGGCTGGATCTGTGCCGACCGCTTTACACCACTGTCCTACTTCTAGTGGGTCCATGCTGGTACTTTTGGCGCGTTACTTGCTGCAACAGGATCCCGGACTCGAGAGCCCCCACGTGTAGCGCTACCCCCAGTTCAGAGAGCCGCTGGATTTGTTCTCGGCCCTGTGTACAGCACCACCAACCCCCGGCAATCTGCTCGACCCACTCTGGCACAGCTAGTCTAGGGGTTATATTTTTTATCATAATCAATGGGTATGGTAAAGGCACCCTCCTTACAGTAAGACAACACACCAATGTTAAAGATTAAGTATAACAGTTTACTTTGGTTGTAAAAGAAAAAGGCTTAAACAGAATATAATACACACAACTGGCTTGCAGAGCCCTGCAGCAATCAATATAGCATACAATAATGGCGCTACGCGGTAATCCACCACGCGTAGCTATTATGGTATACACGCCCTGTGGCGCATTAAACAATATCCTATATCCCCACTAGGGATGAGCTTCGTGTTCGAGTCGAACATACGTTCGACTCGAACATCGGCTGTTCGATCGTTCGACGAAGATCGAACGATTTGGGCCGTTCGCGTCAAATTCGAGTGACGCGAACGGCCCACAATGCACTACGCCATCGCAGTGTCATCCAGGCGCTGTGATTGGCCAAGCATGCACTGTGACCCCGCATGCTTGGCCAATCACAGCGCCGGCAGCGAGGAGAGCAATGATTGGCCACAGGCAGGATGCCTGTGGCCAATTATTGCTGAGGGTGTTTAGTACACGCCCCACACTATAAAAGGCCGCCAGCACGGCGGCCTAGTGTAGTGTGTTCCGGAGCAGGGATAGAGCAGCATAGGCAGGGACAGTGACTTTTATTTCTTTCTTGCTTAACCTGGATTCCTTTAGTTTAGGGAAAGAGAAGGATAGGTAGGGAGAGTGTCAGTGTGTTTTGTGCTTGTGCTATATTGTGCTTAAAAAAAACATTTTTTCTAGGGACAGAAAACTGTAGGTAGGGAGAGTGTCAGTTTCTTTCACTGTCAAAGTCCTTGTTTCCAGGGACCTGGAAGGACAGTGAGTGAATTCTCCTTGTGCTATATTGTGCATAAAAAAAACATTTTTTCTAGGGACAGAAAACTGTAGGTAGGGAGAGTGTGTCAGTTTCTTTCACTGTCAAAGTCCTTGTTTCCAGGGACCTGGAAGGACAGTGAGTGAATTCTCCTTGTGCTAAATTGTGCTTAAAAAAAACATTTTTTCTAGGGACAGAAAACTGTAGGTAGGGAGAGTGTGTCAGTTTCTTTCACTGTCAAAGTCCTTGTTTCCAGGGACCTGGAAGGACAGTGAGTGAATTCTCCTTGTGCTAAATTGTGCTTAAAAAAAACATTTTTTCTAGGGACAGAAAACTGTAGGTAGGGAGAGTGTGTCAGTTTCTTTCACTGTCAAAGTCCTTGTTTCCAGGGACCTGGAAGGACAGTGAGTGAATTCTCCTTGTGCTAAATTGTGCTTAAAAAAAACATTTTTTCTAGGGACAGAAAACTGTAGGTAGGGAGAGTGTGTCAGTTTCTTTCACTGTCAAAGTCCTTGTTTCCAGGGACCTGGAAGGACAGTGAGTGAATTCTCCTTGTGCTAAATTGTGCTTAAAAAAAACATTTTTTCTAGGGACAGAAAACTGTAGGTAGGGAGAGTGTGTCAGTTTCTTTCACTGTCAAAGTCCTTGTTTCCAGGGACCTGGAAGGACAGTGAGTGAATTCTCCTTGTGCTAAATTGTGCTAAAAAAAACATTTTTTCTAGGGACAGAAAACTGTAGGTAGGGAGAGTGTGTCAGTTTCTTTCACTGTCAAAGTCCTTGTTTCCAGGGACCTGGAAGGACAGTGAGTGAATTCTCCTTGTGCTAAATTGTGCTTAAAAAAAACATTTTTTCTAGGGACAGAAAACTGTAGGTAGGGAGAGTGTGTCAGTTTCTTTCACTGTCAAAGTCCTTGTTTCCAGGGACCTGGAAGGACAGTGAGTGAATTCTCCTTGTGCTAAATTGTGCTTAAAAAAAACATTTTTTCTAGGGACAGAAAACTGTAGGTAGGGAGAGTGTGTCAGTTTCTTTCACTGTCAAAGTCCTTGTTTCCAGGGACCTGGAAGGACAGTGAGTGAATTCTCCTTGTGCTAAATTGTGCTTAAAAAAAACATTTTTTCTAGGGACAGAAAACTGTAGGTAGGGAGAGTGTGTCAGTTTCTTTCACTGTCAAAGTCCTTGTTTCCAGGGACCTGGAAGGACAGTGAGTGAATTCTCCTTGTGCTAAATTGTGCTTAAAAAAAACATTTTTTCTAGGGACAGAAAACTGTAGGTAGGGAGAGTGTGTCAGTTTCTTTCACTGTCAAAGTCCTTGTTTCCAGGGACCTGGAAGGACAGTGAGTGAATTCTCCTTGTGCTAAATTGTGCTTAAAAAAAACATTTTTTCTAGGGACAGAAAACTGTAGGTAGGGAGAGTGTGTCAGTTTCTTTCACTGTCAAAGTCCTTGTTTCCAGGGACCTGGAAGGACAGTGAGTGAATTCTCCTTGTGCTAAATTGTGCTTAAAAAAAACATTTTTTCTAGGGACAGAAAACTGTAGGTAGGGAGAGTGTGTCAGTTTCTTTCACTGTCAAAGTCCTTGTTTCCAGGGACCTGGAAGGACAGTGAGTGAATTCTCCTTGTGCTAAATTGTGCTTAAAAAAAACATTTTTTCTAGGGACAGAAAACTGTAGGTAGGGAGAGTGTGTCAGTTTCTTTCACTGTCAAAGTCCTTGTTTCAAGGGACAGAGAAGGACACCTGAAGGTAGCCCTTATTGCTTTTTTCCCATCTCCCTGCAGGCCATCTATTAGAATGTCTGGAAGGCAAACAAGGAGAGGCAGACAGTCAGGAGGCAATAAAAGAGGGCAAGCAGGCTCTGTGTCTGGGGGCAACAGTGCTGGTCGTGGACGCGGTGCATTGTCATCAGCACATGGCCATGGGACACGCTTGTCCTTCTTTTCGGCAGCTGGACATGTTGAGCCACATCATGCCGAAGACTTGGTAGAGTGGATGACCAAGCCCTCCTCCTCCTCCTCATCCTCTCTCACCCAGGCTCAGGGTACTGGAAAAGCAGCTGCCAAAGCGTCCTCTTCCCTGGTATCAATGTCAGACTCATCATCAGTCACTCCTTCCCTAGACCCACCATGTCCTCCTCCTGAGGAGTCCCCCGAACTGTTTCAGCACAGTGTTGGGTACATGCTCCAGGAGGATGCCCAGCGTTTCGAAGGGTCTGATGATGAAACCCAGCTAGAGGAAGGCAGTAGCGTGAGAGCAGACAGAGGGGATGCTCAAGAAGGACACCAATCTGGCAGTCATGTTCCAGCAGCTGCAGCATACTGCCAGATTGGCTCCAGTGATGAGGAGGGAGGTGATGATGAGGTCACTGACTCCACGTGGGTGCCTAATAGGAGAGAGGAGGAGGAGGAGGATGAGGAGGAGGCACATCTCCAACGAGGCAGGATGCCCTTTGGTGGCCAGCGTAAGGGCAGTACACCAACGGAATCACACCGCAGAGCTCCGCCTGTGCAGGGCGCTGCCTCTGCCCGTCATTCAAAAAGTTCTTTGGTGTGGGCCTTTTTTGAGGCTAGTGCATCAGATCGCACAGCTGCTGTTTGCAACATATGTCTCAAGCGTATATCGCGTGTAGGGATGAGCTTCGTGTTCGAGTCGAACATACGTTCGACTCGAACATTGGCTGTTCGATCGTTCGACGAAGATCGAACGATTTGGGCCGTTCGCGCCAAATTCGAGTGACGCGAACGGCCCACAATGCACTACGCCATCGCAGTGTCATCCAGGCGCTGTGATTGGCCAAGCATGCACTGTGACCCCGCATGCTTGGCCAATCACAGCGCCGGCAGCGAGGAGAGCAATGATTGGCCACAGGCAGGATGCCTGTGGCCAATTATTGCTGAGGGTGTTTAGTACACGCCCCACACTATAAAAGGCCGCCAGCACGGCGGCCTAGTGTAGTGTGTTCCGGAGCAGGGATAGAGTAGCATAGGCAGGGACAGTGACTGTTATTTCTTTCTTGCTTAACCTGGATTCCTTTAGTTTAGGGAAAGAGAAGGATAGGTAGGGAGAGTGTCAGTGTGTTTTGTGCTTCTGCTATAGTGTGCTTAAAAAAAAACATTTATTCTAGGGACAGAAAACTCTAGGTAGGGACAGTGTCAGTTTCTTTCACTCTGCAAGTCCTTGTTTCCAGGGACCTGGAAGGACAGTGAGTGAATTGTCCTTTTGCTATATTGTGATTAAAAAAAACATTTATTCTAGGGACAGAAAACTCTAGGTAGGGACAGTGTCAGTTTCTTTCACTCTGCAAGTCCTTGTTTCCAGGGACCTGGAAGGACAGTGAGTGAATTGTCCTTTTGCTATATTGTGATTAAAAAAAACATTTATTCTAGGGACAGAAAACTCTAGGTAGGGACAGTGTCAGTTTCTTTCACTCTGCAAGTCCTTGTTTCCAGGGACCTGGAAGGACAGTGAGTGAATTGTCCTTTTGCTATATTGTGATTAAAAAAAACATTTATTCTAGGGACAGAAAACTCTAGGTAGGGACAGTGTCAGTTTCTTTCACTCTGCAAGTCCTTGTTTCCAGGGACCTGGAAGGACAGTGAGTGAATTGTCCTTTTGCTATATTGTGATTAAAAAAAACATTTATTCTAGGGACAGAAAACTGTAGGTAGGGACAGTGTCAGTTTCTTTCACTCTGCAAGTCCTTGTTTCCAGGGACCTGGAAGGACAGTGAGTGAATTGTCCTTTTGCTATATTGTGATTAAAAAAAACATTTTTTTCTAGGGACAGAAAACTGTAGGTAGGGAGAGTATTTTTTTTCTTTCACTCTGCAAGTCCTTGTTTCCAGGGACCTGTAAGGACAGTGAGTTAATTGTCCTTGTGCTATATTGTGCTGAAAAAAACATTTATTCCAGGGACAGAAAACTCTAGGTAGGGACAGTGTCAGTTTCTTTCACTCTGCAAGTCCTTGTTTCCAGGGACCTGGAAGGACAGTGAGTGAATTGTCCTTTTGCTATATTGTGATTAAAAAAAACATTTTTTTCTAGGGACAGAAAACTGTAGGTAGGGAGAGTGTTTTTTTTCTTTCACTCTGCAAGTCCTTGTTTCCAGGGACCTGTAAGGACAGTGAGTTAATTTTCCTTGTGCTATATTGTGATTAAAAAAAACATTTATTCTAGGGACAGAAAACTCTAGGTAGGGACAGTGTCAGTTTCTTTCACTCTGCAAGTCCTTGTTTCCAGGGACCTGGAAGGACAGTGAGTGAATTGTCCTTTTGCTATATTGTGATTAAAAAAAACATTTATTCTAGGGACAGAAAACTCTAGGTAGGGACAGTGTCAGTTTCTTTCACTCTGCAAGTCCTTGTTTCCAGGGACCTGGAAGGACAGTGAGTGAATTGTCCTTTTGCTATATTGTGATTAAAAAAAACATTTATTCTAGGGACAGAAAACTCTAGGTAGGGACAGTGTCAGTTTCTTTCACTCTGCAAGTCCTTGTTTCCAGGGACCTGGAAGGACAGTGAGTGAATTGTCCTTTTGCTATATTGTGATTAAAAAAAACATTTATTCTAGGGACAGAAAACTCTAGGTAGGGACAGTGTCAGTTTCTTTCACTCTGCAAGTCCTTGTTTCCAGGGACCTGGAAGGACAGTGAGTGAATTGTCCTTTTGCTATATTGTGATTAAAAAAAACATTTATTCTAGGGACAGAAAACTCTAGGTAGGGACAGTGTCAGTTTCTTTCACTCTGCAAGTCCTTGTTTCCAGGGACCTGGAAGGACAGTGAGTGAATTGTCCTTTTGCTATATTGTGATTAAAAAAAACATTTATTCTAGGGACAGAAAACTCTAGGTAGGGACAGTGTCAGTTTCTTTTACTCTGCAAGTCCTTGTTTCCAGGGACCTGGAAGGACAGTGAGTGAATTGTCCTTTTGCTATATTGTGATTAAAAAAAACATTTATTCTAGGGACAGAAAACTCTAGGTAGGGACAGTGTCAGTTTCTTTCACTCTGCAAGTCCTTGTTTCCAGGGACCTGGAAGGACAGTGAGTGAATTGTCCTTTTGCTATATTGTGATTAAAAAAAACATTTTTTTCTAGGGACAGAAAACTGTAGGTAGGGAGAGTATTTTTTTTCTTTCACTCTGCAAGTCCTTGTTTCCAGGGACCTGTAAGGACAGTGAGTTAATTGTCCTTGTGCTATATTGTGCTGAAAAAAACATTTATTCCAGGGACAGAAAACTCTAGGTAGGGACAGTGTCAGTTTCTTTCACTCTGCAAGTCCTTGTTTCCAGGGACCTGGAAGGACAGTGAGTGAATTGTCCTTTTGCTATATTGTGATTAAAAAAAACATTTTTTTCTAGGGACAGAAAACTGTAGGTAGGGAGAGTGTTTTTTTTCTTTCACTCTGCAAGTCCTTGTTTCCAGGGACCTGTAAGGACAGTGAGTTAATTTTCCTTGTGCTATATTGTGATTAAAAAAAACATTTATTCTAGGGACAGAAAACTCTAGGTAGGGACAGTGTCAGTTTCTTTCACTCTGCAAGTCCTTGTTTCCAGGGACCTGGAAGGACAGTGAGTGAATTGTCCTTTTGCTATATTGTGATTAAAAAAAACATTTATTCTAGGGACAGAAAACTCTAGGTAGGGACAGTGTCAGTTTCTTTCACTCTGCAAGTCCTTGTTTCCAGGGACCTGGAAGGACAGTGAGTGAATTGTCCTTTTGCTATATTGTGATTAAAAAAAACATTTATTCTAGGGACAGAAAACTCTAGGTAGGGACAGTGTCAGTTTCTTTCACTCTGCAAGTCCTTGTTTCCAGGGACCTGGAAGGACAGTGAGTGAATTGTCCTTTTGCTATATTGTGATTAAAAAAAACATTTTTTTCTAGGGACAGAAAACTGTAGGTAGGGAGAGTATTTTTTTTCTTTCACTCTGCAAGTCCTTGTTTCCAGGGACCTGTAAGGACAGTGAGTTAATTGTCCTTGTGCTATATTGTGCTGAAAAAAACATTTATTCCAGGGACAGAAAACTCTAGGTAGGGACAGTGTCAGTTTCTTTCACTCTGCAAGTCCTTGTTTCCAGGGACCTGGAAGGACAGTGAGTGAATTGTCCTTTTGCTATATTGTGATTAAAAAAAACATTTTTTTCTAGGGACAGAAAACTGTAGGTAGGGAGAGTGTTTTTTTTCTTTCACTCTGCAAGTCCTTGTTTCCAGGGACCTGTAAGGACAGTGAGTTAATTTTCCTTGTGCTATATTGTGATTAAAAAAAACATTTTTTCTAGGGACAGAAAACTGTAGGTAGGGAGAGTGTTTTTTTTCTTTCACTCTGCAAGTCCTTGTTTCCAGGGACAGAGAAGGACACCTGAAGGTAGCCCTTATTGCTTTTTTCCCATCTCCCTGCAGGCCATCTATTAGAATGTCTGGAAGGCAAACAAGGAGAGGCAGACAGTCAGGAGGCAATAAAAGAGGGCAAGCAGGCTCTGTGTCTGGGGGCAACAGTGCTGGTCGTGGACGCGGTGCATTGTCATCAGCACATGGCCATGGGACACGCTTGTCCTTCTTTTCGGCAGCTGGACATGTTGAGCCACATCATGCCGAAGACTTGGTAGAGTGGATGACCAAGCCCTCCTCCTCCTCCTCATCCTCTCTCACCCAGGCTCAGGGTACTGGAAAAGCAGCTGCCAAAGCGTCGTCTTCCCTGGTATCAATGTCAGACAAATCATCAGTCACTCCTTCCCTAGACCCACCATGTCCTCCTCCTGAGGAGTCCCCCGAACTGTTTCAGCACAGTGTTGGGTACATGCTCCAGGAGGATGCCCAGCGTTTCGAAGGGTCTGATGATGAAACCCAGCTAGAGGAAGGCAGTAGCGTGAGAGCAGACAGAGGGGATGCTCAAGAAGGACACCAATCTGGCAGTCATGTTCCAGCAGCTGCAGCATACTGCCAGATTGGCTCCAGTGATGAGGAGGGAGGGGATGATGAGGTCAATGACTCCACGTGGGTGCCTAATAGGAGGAGGAGGAGGATGAGGAGGAGGCACATCTCCAACGAGGCAGGATGCCCTTTGGTGGCCAGCGTAAGGGCAGTACACCGACGGAATCACACCGCAGAGCTCCGCCTGTGCAGGGCGCTGCCTCTGCCCGTCATTCAAAAAGTTCTTTGGTGTGGGCCTTTTTTGAGGCTAGTGCATCAGATCGCACAGCTGCTGTTTGCAACATATGTCTCAAGCGTATATCGCGTGGCCAAAACATCAGCCGCTTGGGTACCACATGCCTGACCAGACATATGTTGACCTGCCATGCAGCTCGTTGGCAAGCCTACCTCAAAGACCCACACCAAAGAACAAAGCGGACCTCTCCTTGCACCGCATCAGCTGGGATCTCCAACCCCACTATAACTTCAGTCCTCTCTGAAACATGCACTGAGAGGAATGAAGGTGTAGAATTAGGTGTGTCACAGCCAAGTACTTGCGCCCACTCTGCTAGCAGTACACCGACGTCCGATTCTAGCAGGCAAATTTCCCTGCCCCAGCTGCTGGACCGTCGAAAGAAGTTCACTCCCAGCCATCCACATGCCCAGCGGTTGAATGCTAGCTTGGCTAAATTGCTAGCGCTTCAACTGCTGCCTTTTCAGTTGGTAGACTCGGCCCCCTTCCGTGAGTTTGTGCAATGTGCGGTTCCTCAGTGGCAGGTTCCCAAACGCCACTTTTTCTCACGGAAGGCTATTCCGGCTCTCTACCGGCATGTGGAAGGCAATGTCTTGGCCTCGCTGGACAGGGCGGTCAGCGGTAAGGTGCATATTACCGCTGACTCATGGTCCAGCAGGCATGGACAGGGACGTTACCTTTCTTTCACGGCCCATTGGGTCACTCTTTTGGCAGCTGGGAAGGATTCAGGACAAGGTGCAGTAGTGTTGGAGGTTGTCCCACCGCCACGCCTCCAAAATGCTACTACTGGTTGTGACACACCTCTCTCCTCCACCCCCTCCTCTTCTTCTTCCTCCATGGCCTCTTCCTGTGGTTTGTCCTATGAACCAGCGGTGCTCCGTAGCCGTTCACGGGGCTACGCAAGTACGCAGGCAAAAAGATGCCATGCCGTGCTTGCGCTGGTGTGTTTGGGGGACAGAAGCCACACTGGGGCAGAGGTCCTGTCTGCTCTGCAGGGCCAGGCCGAGAGGTGGTTGACGCCACGCCAGCTTAAGCCAGGAATGGTGGTTTGCGACAATGGCACCAACCTCCTCTCCGCCCTCCGACAGGGACAACTGACCCATGTGCCCTGTGTGGCTCACGTCCTTAACCTGGTGGTGCAGCGGTTCTTGGGCAGGTACCCGGGCTTACAGGATGTCCTGAGGCAGGCCAGGAAAGTCTGTGTGCATTTCCGCAGATCTTATAATGCCAGTGCTCGCCTGGCTGAGCTGCAAAAGGAGTTGAACCTGCCCAAGAACCGCCTTATATGTGACATGCCCACCAGGTGGAACTCAACGTTGGCCATGCTGCAGCGGCTGCACACGCAGCAGAGGGCCATCAATGAGTACCTGTGCGACTACGGCACCAGGACAGGGTCAGGGGAGCTTGGTTTTTTTTCTCCACGCCAGTGGGGCATGATCAGGGATGCATGCACTGTCCTGGCACCATTTGAGGAGGCCACGAGGATGTTGAGCAGTGACAGTGCATGCATCAGTGACACTGTACCTCTTGTCCACCTGTTGGAGCACACGCTGCGTGGAATAATGGACAGGGCACTTGAGGCAGAACAGAGGCAGGAAGAGGAGGACTTCCTTGCCTCTCAAGGCCCCCTTTACCCAGACAGTGTTCCTTCTGTCCCACCCATCGCACAGGAAGAGGAGGAGGAGGAGGAGGAGGAGGAGGAGGAGGATTGTGTCAGCATGGAGGTGGAGGCTGGCACTCAGCATCATCAGCAGCAGTCTTTTAGGGATGATTTACAGTCCCAAGAAACCAGTGGACTTGTACGTGGCTGGGAGGAGGTGGCTGCGGATCATGTCGTCCTTAGTGACCCAGAGGACTCCGGAGCGAATGCCTCAGCAAACCTACGCTGCATGGCCTCCCTGATCCTGCAAAGTCTGCGGAAGGATCCTCGTATTCTTCGGATCAAGGAGAGGGACCATTACTGGCTGGCCACTCTCCTTGATCCACGGTACAAGGGTAAGGTTGCGGACCTTATGTTACCGTCGCAGAGGGAGCAGAGGATGAGACAACTCCGGGAGGCCTTGCAGAAAGGTCTGTGCAACGCGTTCCCAGAGACTGGGAGGTTGCAAACTCCTGGTCCTGGACAACGAGTTGCTGAGGCTTCGGCCAGTCAAAGAAGGAGCGGTGGGGAAGGTGGCCGTCTGACCGATGCGTTCAGACAATTCTTTAGTCCGCAGCCCCAAAGTATGATTGGTTCCAGCAACCATCGCCAGCGTCTGATAAACATGGTGCAGGAATATCTAGGGGCAAGGTCAGACTTGGACACCTTCCCCACCGAAAATCCTCTGGCTTACTGGGTCTTGAGGATGGATCACTGGCCAGAGCTTGCACAGTATGCAATTGAGCTACTGGCCTGTCCTGCATCCAGCGTTCTTTCGGAACGCACATTCAGTGCTGCTGGAGGATTTGTCACGGATCACAGGGTGCGCCTGTCCACCGACTCGGTTGATCGACTGACTTTCATCAAGATGAACCAGTCTTGGATCACCACCAGCTACCACACACCTGATGCTGATATAACAGACTAATTGATTTTAAAATGTCACATCCCTTCAAGACTGATGCTGATGCTGAGTGCCTGTGCTGTTATGTTGACTGGCTATCCTCCTCCTCCGAGTCCTCAATGATACGATTGATGATGATAGCTTGGAAGATCATTTTTGTTTATGGGTGCCGCCACCAGTGCCTAACGCCCAATTTTTCAGCCCCTGTTTAACAGGGGCGTGTAATTACAATTTTTGAAGCAATACTTTGCAACAGGGCTCATTGCTGTGCTCCAAGTACAGTATCTGTGAGGAGTTGCAGTGTTGTGCCACCAGTGCCTAAGGCCCAATTTTTCAGCCCCTGTTTAACAGGGGCGTGTCATTACAATTTTTGAAGCAATACTTTGCAACAGGGCTCATTGCTGTGCTCCAAGTACAGTATCTGTGAGGGGTTGCAGTGTTGTGCCACCAGTGCCTAAGGCCCAATTTTTCAGCCCCTGTTCAACAGGGGCATGTAATTACAATTCTTGATCTAATAATTCACAGCAGGGCCCATTGCTGCACCCACCAAGAGTAACTGTCAGGGCTTACAGTGTTGTGGCACCAGCACCACCATCAAAGGCCCAATTTTTACTACCACTGTTCAACAATTATATGTAATTAAAATTCCTGATATAATAGTTGACAGCAGGGCGTTCCAGCACCAACCAAGAGTAACTGTGAGTGCTTACAGTGTTGTGCCAACACCAACAACTAAGGGGCCTATTTCTGCAGAGTATATACGGCAGGTCCCTACTTTCAAACATCCAACTTACAAACGACTCCTACTTGCAAACGCAAGAAGACAACAGGAAGTGAGAGGAAATCTACCACTAGGAAGGAAAATTCTCTCCTGTAAGAATAAATATGGGAGAAAGGTGTCTCCTCTGTACTGATGCTTTATCAGCAATCCTTGTTTCAAGAAAAACACCACATTTCAAAAACAGTTGTCATTGGGACGGAAAGTGAGGTGAAATGTTCTGAACAGGGGCACAGACAGCAAAACAAATGTTACAGGGGTGATAACCCTTACCTATGTTTTCCAAAAAGTTTAAAAATAGATTTTTGGGCTGGAGCTACACTTCAACAATGTACCTGTTCAAAATTACAAACAGATTCTACATAAGAACAAACCTACAGTCCCTGTCTTGTATGCACCGCCTGTATACGGCTGTTCAGAGTATATAGGGCCTTTTTTATTTTATGTGCGGGGTTCCCCTTAATATCCATACAAGACCCAAAGGGGCTGGTAATGGGCTGGGGTAGGGGGGGGGGGGTCATGGGGTAGCTATGCCATTTTTCTTAAAGAATTTCATCCATATTACCGGGACCAGACATTACATTAAAGCCGCAAGCAGTTTTAAATGGCTTTTTTTTCCTTTAGAAGTGTCATTTTGTGCAGGGACAGTTCTAAACACGGGAAACACGTGGCACTTCACAGGCATACTTTAGACACCCCCCAGGTACGATATTTAAAGGAATATTTGACTTTTTTTTTTCACTTTATGCATCATTAAAATGACTGCTCCCGAAAAACGACCGTTTTTAAAACTTCTTTTTGCATTGATACATGTCCCCTGGTGCAGAACCCGGGTTCCCAAACCCTTTTTAGGACAATAACATGCATAATAGTTGTTATAATTAGCACTTTAGAATTCGAACGTTCGCATCCATTGTATTTAATAGGGTTCTAATGTTCGTTCGAACTTCCGGTCCGTTCGCGGGTTCTGGTGCGAACCGAACCCGGGGGTGTTCGGCTCATCACTAATCGCGTGGCCAAAACATCAGCCGCTTGGGTACCACATGCCTGACCAGACATATGTTGACCTGCCATGCAGCTCGTTGGCAAGCCTACCTGAAAGACCCACACCAAAGAACAAAGCGGACCTCTCCTTGCACCGCATCAGCTGGGATCTCCAACCCCACTATAACTTCAGTCCTCTCTGAAACATGCACTGAGAGGAATGAAGGTGTAGAATTAGGTGTGTCACAGCCAAGTACTTGCGGCCACTCTGCTAGCAGTACACCGACGTCCGATTCTAGCAGGCAAATTTCCCTGCCCCAGCTGCTGGACCGTCGAAAGAAGTTCACTCCCAGCCATCCACATGCCCAGCGGTTGAATGCTAGCTTGGCTAAATTGCTAGCGCTTCAACTGCTGCCTTTTCAGTTGGTAGACTCGGCCCCCTTCCGTGAGTTTGTGCAATGTGCGGTTCCTCAGTGGCAGGTTCCCAAACGCCACTTTTTCTCACGGAAGGCTATTCCGGCTCTCTACCGGCATGTGGAAGGCAATGTCTTGGCCTCGCTGGACAGGGCGGTCAGCGGTAAGGTGCATATTACCGCTGACTCATGGTCCAGCAGGCATGGACAGGGACGTTACCTTTCTTTCACGGCCCATTGGGTCACTCTTTTGGCAGCTGGGAAGGATGCAGGACAAGGTGCAGTAGTGTTGGAGGTTGTCCCACCGCCACGCCTCCAAAATGCTACTACTGGTTGTGACACACCTCTCTCCTCCACCCCCTCCTCTTCTTCTTCCTCCATGGCCTCTTCCTGTGGTTTGTCCTATGAACCAGCGGTGCTCCGTAGCCGTTCACGGGGCTACGCAAGTACGCAGGCAAAAAGATGCCATGCCGTGCTTGCGCTGGTGTGTTTGGGGGACAGAAGCCACACTGGGGCAGAGGTCCTGTCTGCTCTGCAGGGCCAGGCCGAGAGGTGGTTGACGCCACGCCAGCTTAAGCCAGGAATGGTGGTTTGCGACAATGGCACCAACCTCCTCTCCGCCCTCCGACAGGGACAACTGACCCATGTGCCCTGTGTGGCTCACGTCCTTAACCTGGTGGTGCAGCGGTTCTTGGGCAGGTACCCGGGCTTACAGGATGTCCTGAGGCAGGCCAGGAAAGTCTGTGTGCATTTCCGCAGATCTTATAATGCCAGTGCTCGCCTGGCTGAGCTGCAAAAGGAGTTGAACCTGCCCAAGAACCGCCTTATATGTGACATGCCCACCAGGTGGAACTCAACGTTGGCCATGCTGCAGCGGCTGCACACGCAGCAGAGGGCCATCAATGAGTACCTGTGCGACTACGGCACCAGGACAGGGTCAGGGGAGCTTGGTTTTTTTTCTCCACGCCAGTGGGGCATGATCAGGGATGCATGCACTGTCCTGGCACCATTTGAGGAGGCCACGAGGATGGTGAGCAGTGACAGTGCATGCATCAGTGACACTGTACCTCTTGTCCACCTGTTGGAGCACACGCTGCGTGGAATAATGGACAGGGCACTTGAGGCAGAACAGAGGCAGGAAGAGGAGGACTTCCTTGCCTCTCAAGGCCCCCTTTACCCAGACAGTGTTCCTTCTGTCCCACCCATCGCACAGGAAGAGGAGGAGGAGGAGGAGGAGGAGGAGGAGGAGGATTGTGTCAGCATGGAGGTGGAGGCTGGCACTCAGCATCATCAGCAGCAGTCTTTTAGGGATGATTTACAGTCCCAAGAAACCAGTGGACTTGTACGTGGCTGGGAGGAGGTGGCTGCGGATCATGTCGTCCTTAGTGACCCAGAGGACTCCGGAGCGAATGCCTCAGCAAACCTACGCTGCATGGCCTCCCTGATCCTGCAAAGTCTGCGGAAGGATCCTCGTATTCTTCGGATCAAGGAGAGGGACCATTACTGGCTGGCCACTCTCCTTGATCCACGGTACAAGGGTAAGGTTGCGGACCTTATGTTACCGTCGCAGAGGGAGCAGAGGATGAGACAACTCCGGGAGGCCTTGCAGAAAGGTCTGTGCAACGCGTTCCCAGAGACTGGGAGGTTACAAACTCCTGGTCCTGGACAACGAGTTGCTGAGGCTTCGGCCAGTCAAAGAAGGAGCGGTGGGGAAGGTGGCCGTCTGACCGATGCGTTCAGACAATTCTTTAGTCCGCAGCCCCAAAGTATGATCGGTTCCAGCAACCATCGCCAGCGTCTGATAAACATGGTGCAGGAATATCTAGGGGCAAGGTCAGACTTGGACACCTTCCCCACCGAAAATCCTCTGGCTTACTGGGTCTTGAGGATGGATCACTGGCCAGAGCTTGCACAGTATGCAATTGAGCTACTGGCCTGTCCTGCATCCAGCGTTCTTTCGGAACGCACATTCAGTGCTGCTGGAGGATTTGTCACGGATCACAGGGTGCGCCTGTCCACCGACTCGGTTGATCGACTGACTTTCATCAAGATGAACCAGTCTTGGATCACCACCAACTACCACACACCTGATGCTGATATAACAGACTAATTGATTTTAACATGTCACATCCCTTCAAGACTGATGCTGATGCTGAGTGCCTGTGCTGTTATGTTGACTGGCTATCCTCCTCCTCCGAGTCCTCAATGATACGATTGATGATGATAGCTTGGAAGATCATTTTTGTTTATGGGTGCCGCCACCAGTGGCTAAGGCCCAATTTTTCAGCCCCTGTTTTACAGGGGCGTGTAATTACAATTTTTTTAGCAATAATTTGCCATAGGGCTCATTGCTGTGCTCCAAGTACAGTATCTGTGAGGGGTTGGAGTGTTGTGGCACCAGTGCCTAAGGCCCAATTTTTCAGCCCCTGTTTAACAGGGGCGTGTCATTACAATTTTTGAAGCAATACTTTGCAACAGGGCTCATTGCTGTGCTCCAAGTACAGTATCTGTGAGGGGTTGTAGTGTTGTGCCACCAGTGCCTAAGGCCCAATTTTTCAGCCCCTGTTCAACAGGGGCATGTAATTACAATTCTTGATCTAATAATTCACAGCAGGGTCCATTGCTGCACCCACCAAGAGTAACTCTGAGGGCTTACAGTCTTGTGGCAACGCCACCACCACCACCACCACGAAAGGCCCAATTTTTCAGCCCCTGTTCAAAAGGGGCATGTAATTACAATTCTTGATCTAATAATTCACAGCAGGGCCCATTGCTGCACCCACCAAGAGTAACTGTCAGGGCTTACAGTGTTGTGGCACCAGCACCACCATCAAAGCCCCAATTTTTACTACCACTGTTCAACAATTATATGTAATTAAAATTCCTGATATAATAGTTGACAGCAGGGCGTTCCAGCACCAACCAAGAGTAACTGAGTGCTTACAGTGTTGTGCCAACACCAACAACTAAGGGGCCTATTTCTGCAGAGTATATACGGCAGGTCCCTACTTTCAAACATCCAACTTACAAACGACTCCTACTTGCAAACGAAAGAAGACAACAGGAAGTGAGAGGAAATCTACCCCTAGAAAGGAAAATTCTCTCCTGTAAGAATAAATATGGGAGAAAGGGGTCTCATCTGTACTGATGCTTTATCAGCAATCCTTGTTTCAAGAAAAACACCACATTTCAAAAACAGTTGTCATTGGGACGGAAAGTGAGGTGAAATGTTCTGAACAGGGGCACAGACAGCAAAACAAATGTTACAGGGGTGATAACCCTTACCTATGTTTCCCAAAAAGTTTAAAAATAGATTTTTGGGCTGGAGCTACACTTCAACAATGTACCTGTTCAAAATTACAAACAGATTCTACATAAGAACAAACCTACAGTCCCTGTCTTGTATGCACCGCCTGTATACGGCTGTTCAGAGTATATAGGGCCTTTTTTATTTTATGTGCGGGGTTCCCCTTAATATCCATACAAGACCCAAAGGGGCTGGTAATGGGCTGGGGTAGGGGGGGGGGTCATGGGGTAGCTATGCCATTTTTCTTAAAGAATTTCATCCATATTACCGGGACCAGACATTACATTAAAGCCGCAAGCAGTTTTAAATGGCTTTTTTTTCCTTTAGAAGTGTCATTTTGTGCAGGGACAGTTCTAAACACGGGAAACACGTGGCACTTCACAGGCATACTTTAGACACCCCCCAGGTACGATATTTAAAGGAATATTTGACTTTTTTTTTTTCACTTTATGCATCATTAAAATGACTGCTCCCGAAAAATGACCGTTTTTAAAACTTCTTTTTGCATTGATACATGTCCCCTGGTGCACAACCCGGGTTCCCAAACCCTATTTATGACAATAACATGCATAATAGTTGTTATAATTAGCACTTTAGAATTCGAACGTTCGCATCCATTGTATTTAATAGGGTTCTAATGTTCGTTCGAACTTTCGGTCCGTTCGCGGGTTCTGGTGCGAACCGAACCCGGGGGTGTTCGGCTCATCACTAATCCCCACCCTGGCCAGGCCTGACCCAGAATAAATTTCATTCCTTCCTATAGGGATTTCTTTGCATGCAAACTTTCGGTGGTGCATGCTTGATGAATAGTATTTGTAATCCACAAACTGGCAATCACTAAGAACACTATGCTGGGGGGGGGGGGGACACTTCAACTCTGTCCTACTACCGGTCCCCCAGTGGAACAACAAGCAAACGATCGGTGAGCCACGGTAGTGTCATGGATATGCAGTAGTGTTTGTCTGTCAGCTTACCTTCCTTCCTATGTGTTCATCTTAGAGGCCTGAGCCCTTTCACCTGGCTTCCTTTATAATCTCCTCCCAGCCAGACTCCACCCCAGGCCCTATCACAGAACACTATATTAACCTGTGCACTGCAAGCCTGCTTTGCTGATCAACGTGTTTGTTAGGCATTGTGTGTTTGGGTTCCTGCCTGCCGTGTGCTACGTCTGTCTCTCTGTTACATATTTGGCTTGTCCCCGACTATCCCTGTCTGCTCGTGACCCTTGACCTTCGGCTCGTTCTTTCGTTATCCTTGTCTGCTTGTGGCCCCTGACCTTCAACTTGTTATTCGGTTCTCTCATATCTTGTGCTGCTGCTTCCCCTCTTTTCCCCTTATCCTACGGGGCGTGAGCTAGGAAACTCCAGGGGCCGCGACCTGGTCCCAGCCTGCAGCATAACATCCTCACCACTAGAGGCCCTGGAGAAGACCTGCTGGGTCTTAGACTCCGTGCCCTGGGGAATCTTGGCTCTAGCTTCCGTTAGGATCCCGGTTGTGCTCCTCTGGTCCCGCTTTCCACAACCACCCAGTTTCCTATCCGCAGCAGTCAGCCATAGGGTTCACTACCTTGCGGTGCACTCCTGTCCCCCTACGGTGTGCATCTGTCACCTGGCCACAGGTGACCTTGACAGGTATTCTATAGGCCTAGAATCTGTAAAGTCTATTTGATTGAGCAAGTGCTCGCTCACCACTCCGGGCGCGATCCCAGCCCCGGACTTCCACCTGCTGTGTCTCCACACACAGCGTCTGCAACGATCGGGTCCCCGATCCAACTGATGTCCTCACTCGACAAGTCAGATGCCACCCAGGCTCCGCAGTGGGGTGGAAGGCTCCCTGGAAGTTGCGCAAGGCCCAGGCTTCACCTGAAAACCTCTGGAGGAGGTATGTCACTGAATTATCCTGATCTGGTAAAGATCATTAGAGATGAAGAGGCCCTGCAGAAGGATCAGCAAGCAATCAAGGCACATACCCCTTCTATACCGGTAATGGTCAGATCAGCCATGACCTCTGAAAGAGACTCAGAAGTAGATACCCTGAAGTCACAGATGTCTCAGGTGTTGGAGTGCTGACCTCTTTGATCGCAAAGGATCCAAGGGTCGTAGAGAATTATGGACTGAGGAAGGAGTTGTTCCCAGATACCTCAGCACCCACTTCCCTACAAGACTGGGGTTATGTGGTCTGTTTAAACTGTTGGAGTTGGCCATATTGCGAAAGTATGTTCCAGCCCCAAGAAAAAGAAGATAAATAATCGCAAGCCGACGGAAAACTTCGAGGGCCAACCAGGTGCCCATCATCTCCAGTGAACTCCACTGTACCCAAACTGAATGAGAAGCCCAGAAGAAAAAGGAGTAGACCCCCTCAGAAGAAGAACATTGCTCCTCAGCGAGAATACACACCTAAAAAGAGAAATAATGTCCCTCAGCGGGAATATACACATAATAAGAGGAGGGAGATCAGTGCATACCGAGCCCAAGAGGGACTAAAGCCAGCAGCCAAACACAAGAAGGAGAGGATCAAAGGAAAATGTAGGGATCGACAGAAAGAGACTCCTTTGAAGTCTTATCCAGAAGAACTGATAGGCCCTTCCCCTGTAGTGCCTATTCAAGTGGAGGGAGTCTACACGAGAGCCATCCTAGACACGGGAGCACAGGTGACTCTGTTATACCGGGACTTTTATGACAGACATCTGAGACATCTGAGTCACTTGCCCATCCAGAGAATTGAGGATCTGGAAATATGGGGAATCGGAACACAGAGTTTCCCCTACGATGGTTACTTGCCCATTAAACTGACCTTCGACCCCTCAGTAGCCGGGAAGGCTGAAGTGTTTGATACCCTGGCAGTGGTGTGCCCCCGACCGCCTGGAGCCAGCAAGAGCTCCTTAATAATAGGGACAAATACGGATCTGGTTCAGAGGCTTCTGGCCCCTCTGGCAGGAGGAAAGAACCCTACGGTCACCAGAATACACCCGATGTTGAGGACCGCTTATCAACTGATCTTAGAACACAAGGCCCCAGAAGAGGGGGTGGGTAAAGTCTGGAGACTGGAGAAGAAGGGGATAGTGTTGCAGCCCAGTGAAGTAACCTGTCTCAGAGCCACTGTGAAGCTTACTTGGGAGCAACCCGGCCCCTTTGTCATGTTGGAACCGGACCCTCAGGAAGAATACACAGGCTTAGAAGTGATCCCAGAGATGGTTCCGCTGAGAGCTCTAAAGAAGGCACACTGTAAGTTGCCGGTGAGCGTCAGGAATACCACGGGTGTTCCCATGGAGATCCCCGCCAGGATGCTGCTGGGTCAGGTGAGCCCTGCTGCCCCAATTGTCTTATCAGATGTGGAGAAGACAGAGGGAGACAGAACTGTTTTGGAGAAGCTCTACATGGAGAACCCGAATCTACCAAAGACTTGGAAAGAGAGGGCAAAGGCCCAGTTGACCAGATGGAGGAAGATCTTCTCTAAAGATGAGTTCGACGTAGGGTGTGCAAAGAGTGCCACCCATCGAATCCGCCTCCAGGAAGACAAGCCTTTCAGGGAGAGGGTCAGGCGAGTCCCTCTAGCCGACCTTGAAGACCTGAGAGAACAGCTCACCAAGCTCAAGCGAACTGGTGTTATCCGGGAATCCAGGAGCCCCTATGCCTCTCCAATAGTGGTGGTCCAGAAGAAGAATGGGTCATTGAGGTTGTGTATAGACTACAGGACTCTCACCCGGAGGACGATACCCGACCAGTATACCACCCCGAGGATAGAGGATGCCCTACAGAGTTTGTCTGGAGCCAGGTGGTTCAGTGTTATGGACCTGAAGAGTGGATACTATCAGATCCCTATGCATCCGGAAGACAAGGAGAAGACAGCCTTCATAACCCCTGTGGGATTCTTTGAATTTGACCGGATGCCCCAAGGCCTGTCTGGAGCCCCGGCCACCTTTCAACGCCTCATGGAGAAAACCGTAGGAGACATGAACCTCATCGAAGTTCTCGTGTACTTGGATGACATCATTGTCTTTGGGAAGACCCTAGAAGAACATGAGGAAAGACTGGAAAAAGTCTTGAGAAGGCTTAGCGAAGAGTGACTCAAGCTTTCGCCAGAGAAATGTCAGTTCTACCAGTCATAAGTCAACTATCTGGGGCACATAGTGTCTAAAGAAGGGGTTGCCACAGACCCCGGTAAGCTGGAAGCAGTTACCTCCTGGCTCCGGCCCACCATGGTGACAGAACTCAGGTCCTTTTTGGGGTTCTGCTCCTACTATAGGAGATTCGTAGAGGGGTTTGCACGGGATTGCCAGACCCCTGAATGAACTCTTGAAGACAGAAGGGGAAGAGGATGACTCAGGTCCCAGGAAGCCGGGAGAGTCAGTCGAAGGCCAATGGAATGGAAAGTGCGAAGAGGCCTTCCACATGCTGAAGAAGAGCTTAACCACTGCCCCTGTCTTGGCCTATGCAGACCCAAGGAAACCTTATGAGCTCCATGTAGATGCCAGTCATGACGGACTGGGAGGAGTGCTCTACCAGGAGCATGAAGGGCAACTGCGACCTGTCGCATATGTGAGCAGAAGTTTGACCCCATCTGAAAGAAACTACCCCATTCACAAGTTGGAGTTCCTAGCTCTCAAGTGGGCTGTAGTTGATAAGCTTAAAGACTATCTGTATGGGGCAGAATTCACTGTGAAAACTGACAACAATCCCTTTACTTATCATTTCACCACAGCAAAGCTGGATGCCACTGGCCATCGATGGCTGGCTGCACTGTCTGGATTCATCTTTAGCCTGAAATACAGACCTGGGGCCGGAAATTGAGATGCGGATGCCCTGTCCAGAAGGTCTCATGCTCCCACCAGCCACACAGAAGACTGGACCCAGGTGGCACCGGACGGAGGGCGGGCTCTCTGTCAAGGGGCCGAACTCCAAGCCAGAGTGGGGTCCAGAGCGGAAGAGATGGGAGTGACAGTAGTGGGAGTCCCCAAGCAATACTGTGGAGTCACTCAGTCAGAGGAAGATGATTTACCCAAACTGTCAATAAAAGAATTGAGGTGTGATCAGTTGGAAGACCCTTTGGGGAAATTGGTCCTCAAGGTCCTGGAGAGTCAGGATCCAGATAGGCTCTTGCATCACCCTTCAAAGGAAGCTTGTCTGCTGCGGAAGGAGTGGGACAGGTTGCAGGTGCATCAAGGGGTGGTCTACCGAAGGGGCCCCTCTGATGACCTGGAAGACAAATGGCAATTGTTCTTGCCTGAAAAGCACTGTGGGACTGTCTTGGCCGCCTTACACGACCATCATGGTCATTTAGGCGCTGAAAAGACCTTCCAGCTGGTCAGGAGTCGGTTCTATTGGCCCGGTATGAGGGCTGAAGAAGAGGAATACTACAATTCATGCACACGCTGCATCCAGCGGAAAACTTTACCCCATCAAGCTGCCCCAATGGGCCACCTACAGAGTCAAGGCCCAATGGATTTGGTATGCATTGATTTCCTCTGCCTCGAGCCCGACTTGAGTGGACTAGGAAATGGTGTGGTGATAACCGATCATTTCACCCGGTATGCCCAGGCCTTCCCAACCAAAGACCAGAAGGCTTCAACAGTGGCCAAGGTACTCATGGAGAAATACTTCGTGCACTATGGGCTACCACAGCGACTCCACTCGGATCAAGGGAGGGACTTTGAAAGTCGACTGATCCGGAAGCTCTTGGACTACTTGGGGATAGGGATGAGCTCGGTGTTCGAGTCGAACATACGTTCGACTCGAACATCGGCTGTTCGATCGTTCGACGAAGATCGAACGATTTGGGCCGTTCGCGCCTAATTCGAGTGACGCGAACGGCCCACAATGCACTACGCCATCGCAGTGTCATCCAGGCGCTGTGATTGGCCAAGCATGCACTGTGACCCCGCATGCTTGGCCAATCACAGCGCCGGCAGCGAGGAGAGCAATGATTGGCCACAGGCAGGATGCCTGTGGCCAATTATTGCTGAGGGTGTTTAGTACACGCCCCACACTATAAAAGGCCGCCAGCACGGCGGCCTAGTGTAGTGTGTTCCGGAGCAGGGAAAGAGAAGCATAGGCAGGGACAGTGACATTTATTTTTTCTTGCTTAACCTGGATTCCTTTAGTTTAGGGAAAGAGAAGGATAGGTAGGGAGAGTGTCAGTGTGTTTTACTGTGCGAATCCTTGTTTCTAGGGACAGGGAAGGACAGTGAGGGAAATTCTACTTGTGCTATAGTGTGCTGAAGCATTGATCATCAATCAGCTTTAAAAAAACATTTTTTCTAGGGACAGAAAACTATAGGTAGGAAGAGTGTCAGTTTCTTTCACTGTGATAATCCTTGTTTCTAGGGACAGGGAAGGACAGTGAGGCAAATTCTACTTGTGCTATAGTGTGCTAAAGCATTCCTCATCAACCATCTTTGAAATCCTTGTTTTTTGGACAGTCAGGGAAATTGTCGTTGTGCTATTCTGTGCAAAAGCAATCATCCTCAACCATATTTAGAAATCCTTAAGTAAAGGGACAGAGAAGGACACCTGAAGGTAGCCCTTATTGCTTTTTTCCCATCTCCCTGCAGGCCATCTATTAGAATGTCTGGAAGGCAAACAAGGAGAGGCAGACAGTCAGGAGGCAATAAAAGAGGGCAAGCAGGCTCTGTGTCTGGGGGCAACAGTGCTGGTCGTGGACGCGGTGCATTGTCATCAGCACATGGCCATGGGACACGCTTGTCCTTCTTTTCGGCAGCTGGACATGTTGAGCCACATCATGCCGAAGACTTGGTAGAGTGGATGACCAAGCCCTCCTCCTCCTCCTCATCCTCTCTCACCCAGGCTCAGGGTACTGGCAAAGCAGCTGCCAAAGCGTCCTCTTCCCTGGTATCAATGTCAGACTCATCATCAGTCACTCCTTCCCTAGACCCACCATGTCCTCCTCCTGAGGAGTCCCCCGAACTGTTTGAGCACAGTGTTGGGTACATGCTCCAGGAGGATGCCCAGCGTTTCGAAGGGTCTGATGATGAAACCCAGCTACAGGAAGGCAGTAGCGTGAGAGCAGACAGAGGGGATGCTCAAGAAGGACACCAATCTGGCAGTCATGTTCCAGCAGCTGCAGCATACTGCCAGATTGGCTCCAGTGATGAGGAGGGAGGGGATGATGAGGTCACTGACTCCACGTGGGTGCCTAATAGGAGAGAGGAGGAGGAGGAGGATGAGGAGGAGGCACATCTCCAACGAGGCAGGATGCCCTTTGGTGGCCAGCGTAAGGGCAGTACACCGACGGAATCACACCGCAGAGCTCTGCCTGTGCAGGGCGCTGCCTCTGCCCGTCATTCAAAAAGTTCTTTGGTGTGGGCCTTTTTTGAGGCTAGTGCATCAGATCGCACAGCTGCTGTTTGCAACATATGTCTCAAGCGTATATCGCGTGGCCAAAACATCAGCCGCTTGGGTACCACATGCCTGACCAGACATATGTTGACCTGCCATGCAGCTCGTTGGCAAGCCTACCTCAAAGACCCACACCAAAGAACAAAGCGGACCTCTCCTTGCACCGCATCAGCTGGGATCTCCAACCCCACTATAACTTCAGTCCTCTCTGAAACATGCACTGAGAGGAATGAAGGTGTAGAATTAGGTGTGTCACAGCCAAGTACTTGCGGCCACTCTGCTAGCAGTACACCGACGTCCGATTCTAGCAGGCAAATTTCCCTGCCCCAGCTGCTGGACCGTCGAAAGAAGTTCACTCCCAGCCATCCACATGCCCAGCGGTTGAATGCTAGCTTGGCTAAATTGCTAGCGCTTCAACTGCTGCCTTTTCAGTTGGTAGACTCGGCCCCCTTCCGTGAGTTTGTGCAATGTGCGGTTCCTCAGTGGCAGGTTCCCAAACGCCACTTTTTCTCACGGAAGGCTATTCCGGCTCTCTACCGGCATGTGGAAGGCAATGTCTTGGCCTCGCTGGACAGGGCGGTCAGGTGCATATTACCGCTGACTCATGGTCCAGCAGGCATGGACAGGGACGTTACCTTTCTTTCACGGCCCATTGGGTCACTCTTTTGGCAGCTGGGAAGGATGCAGGACAAGGTGCAGTAGTGTTGGAGGTTGTTCCACCGCCACGCCTCCAAAATGCTACTACTGGTTGTGACACACCTCTCTCCTCCACCCCCTCCTCTTCTTCTTCCTCCATGGCCTCTTCCTGTGGTTTGTCCTCTGAACCAGCGGTGCTCCGTAGCCGTTCAAGGGGCTACGCAAGTACGCAGGCAAAAAGATGCCATGCCGTGCTTGCGCTGGTGTGTTTGGGGGACAGAAGCCACACTGGGGCAGAGGTCCTGTCTGCTCTGCAGGGCCAGGCCGAGAGGTGGTTGACGCCACGCCAGCTTAAGCCAGGAATGGTGGTTTGCGACAATGGCACCAACCTCCTCTCCGCCCTCCGACAGGGACAACTGACCCATGTGCCCTGTGTGGCTCACGTCCTTAACCTGGTGGTGCAGCGGTTCTTGGGCAGGTACCCGGGCTTACAGGATGTCCTGAGGCAGGCCAGGAAAGTCTGTGTGCATTTCCGCAGATCTTATAATGCCAGTGCTCGCCTGGCTGAGCTGCAAAAGGAGTTGAACCTGCCCAAGAACCGCCTTATATGTGACATGCCCACCAGGTGGAACTCAACGTTGGCCATGCTGCAGCGGCTGCACACGCAGCAGAGGGCCATCAATGAGTACCTGTGCGACTACGGCACCAGGACAGGGTCAGGGGAGCTTGGTTTTTTTTCTCCACGCCAGTGGGGCATGATCAGGGATGCATGCACTGTCCTGGCACCATTTGAGGAGGCCACGAGGATGGTGAGCAGTGACAGTGCATGCATCAGTGACACTGTACCTCTTGTCCACCTGTTGGAGCACACGCTGCGTGGAATAATGGACAGGGCACTTGAGGCAGAACAGAGGCAGGAAGAGGAGGACTTCCTTGCCTCTCAAGGCCCCCTTTACCCAGACAGTGTTCCTTCTGTCCCACCCATCATACAGGAAGAGGAGGAGGAGGAGGAGGAGGAGGAGGATTGTGTCAGCATGGAGGTGGAGCCTGGCACTCAGCAGCATCAACAGCAGCAGTCTTTTAGGGATGATTTACAGTCCCCAGAAACCAGTGGACTTGTACGTGGCTGGGAGGAGGTGGCTGCGGATCATGTCGTCCTTAGTGACCCAGAGGACTCCGGAGCGAATGCCTCAGCAAACCTACGCTGCATGGCCTCCCTGATCCTGCAAAGTCTGCGGAAGGATCCTCGTATTCTTCGGATCAAGGAGAGGGACCATTACTGGCTGGCCACTCTCCTTGATCCACGGTACAAGGGTAAGGTTGCGGACCTTATGTTACCGTCGCAGAGGGAGCAGAGGATGAGACAACTCCGGGAGGCCTTGCAGAAAGGTCTGTGCAACGCATTCCCAGAGACTGGGAGGTTACAAACTCCTGGTCCTGGACAACGAGTTGCTGAGGCTTCGGCCAGTCAAAGAAGGAGCGGTGGGGAAGGTGGCCGTCTGACCGATGCGTTCAGACAATTCTTTAGTCCGCAGCCCCAAAGTATGATCGGTTCCAGCAACCATCGCCAGCGTCTGATAAACATGGTGCAGGAATATCTAGGGGCAAGGTCAGACTTGGACACCTTCCCCACCGAAAATCCTCTGGCTTACTGGGTCTTGAGGATGGATCACTGGCCAGAGCTTGCACAGTATGCAATTGAGCTACTGGCCTGTCCTGCATCCAGCGTTCTTTCGGAACGCACATTCAGTGCTGCTGGAGGATTTGTCACGGATCACAGGGTGCGCCTGTCCACCGACTCGGTTGATCGACTGACTTTCATCAAGATGAACCAGTCTTGGATCACCACCAGCTACCACACACCTGATGCTGATATAACAGACTAATTGATTTTAACATGTCACATCCCTTCAAGACTGATGCTGATGCTGAGTGCCTGTGCTGTTATGTTGACTGGCTATCCTCCTCCTCCGAGTCCTCAATGATACGATTGATGATGATAGCTTGGAAGATCATTTTTGTTTATGGGTGCCGCCACCAGTGGCTAAGGCCCAATTTTTCAGCCCCTGTTTTACAGGGGCGTGTAATTACAATTTTTTTAGCAATAATTTGCCATAGGGCTCATTGCTGTGCTCCAAGTACAGTATCTGTGAGGGGTTGTAGTGTTGTGCCACCAGTGCCTAAGGCCCAATTTTTCAGCCCCTGTTCAACAGGGGCGTGTCATTACAATTCTTGATCTAATAATTCACAGCAGGGCCCATTGCTGCACCCACCAAGAGTAACTCTGAGGGCTTACAGTGTTGTGGCAACGCCACCACCACCACCACCACCACGAAAGGCCCAATTTTTCAGCCCCTGTTCAACAGGGGCATGCAATTACAATTCTTGATCTAATAATTCACAGCAGGGCCCATTCCTGCACCCACCAAGAGTAACTCTGAGGGCTTACAGTGTTGTGGCAACACCACCACCACCACCACCACGAAAGGCCCAATTTTTCAGCCCCTGTTCAACAGGGGCATGCAATTACAATTCTTGATCTAATAATTCACAGCAGGGCCCATTGCTGCACCCACCAAGAGTAACTGTCAGGGCTTACAGTGTTGTGGCACCAGCACCACCATCAAAGGCCCAATTTTTACTACCACTGTTCAACAATTATATGTAATTAAAATTCCTGATATAATAGTTGACAGCAGGGCTTTCCAGCACCAACCAAGAGTAACTGTGAGAGCTTACAGTGTTGTGCCAACACCAACAACTAAGGGTCCTATTTCTGCAGAGTATATACGGCAGGTCCCTACTTTCAAACATCCAACTTACAAACGACTCCTACTTGCAAACGCAAGAAGACAACAGGAAGTGAGAGGAAATCTACCCCTTGGAAGGAAAATTCTCTCCTGTAAGAATTAATATGGGAGAAAGGTGTCTCCTCTGTACTGATGCTTTATCAGCAATCCTTGTTTCAAGAAAAAAAACACATTTCAAAAACAGTTGTCATTGGGACGGAAAGTGAGGTGAAATGTTCTGAACAGGGGCACAGACAGCAAAACAAATGTTACAGGGGTGATAACCGTTCCCTATGTTTTCCAAAAAGTTTAAAAATAGATTTTTTGGCCTGGAGCTACACTTCAACAATGTACCTGTTCAAAATTACAAACAGATTCTACATAAGAACAAACCTACAGTCCCTGTCTTGTATGCACCGCCTGTATACGGCTGTTCAGAGTATATAGGGCCTTTTTTATTTTGTGTGCGGGGTTCCCCTAATATCCATACAAGACCCAAAGGGGCTGGTAATGGGCTGGGGTGGGGGGGGGGGGGGGGTGTGATGGGGTAGCTATGCCATTTTTCTTAAAGATTTTCATCCATATTACCGGGACCAGACATTACATTAAAGCAGCAAGCAGTTTTAAATGTTTTTTTTTTCCTTTAGAAGGGTAATTTTGTGCAGGGACAGTTCTAAACACGGCAAACACGTGGCACTTCACAGGCATACTTTAGACACCCCCCAGGTACGATATTTAAAGGAATATTTGACTTTTTTTTTTCACTTTATGCATCATTAAAATGACTGCTCCCGAAAAACTACCGTTTTTAAAACTTCTTTTTGCATTGATACATGTCCCCTGGTGCAGAACCCGGGTTCCCAAACCCTTTTTAGGACAATAACATGCATAATAGTCGTTATAATTAGCACTTTAGAATTCGAACGTTCGCATCCATTGTATTTAATAGGGTTCTAATGTTCGTACGAACTTTCGGTCCGTTCGCGGGTTCTGGTGCGAACCGAACCCGGGGGTGTTCGGCTCATCACTACTTGGGGATCAAGAAGACCCGAACCACTCCCTACCATCCGCAAGGGGATGCCCAGCCGGTAAGGTTCAACCAAACCCTACTCAACATGCTGGGAACTCTAGAAGGTTTAAAGAAGCAGCACTGGAGCAGGCAAATAGCAACAATTGTGCATGCTTACAACAGCACAACAAGTGATGCTACAGGGTACTCTCCCTACCGACCCATGTTTGGGAGAGAAGCAAGACTACCCGTAGACCTGGCCTTTGGCACCTCCATAGACCATTCCTCGGCCACTTCTCATAAGGGTTATGTGGAACGGCTGAGACACAGTTTACAGTTGGCCTATGAACAGGCCCAAGCGGCTTCCGATCAGAGGGGAGCCCGCAACAAGAGAAACTTCGACCTGAAGGTCCGAATTCAGGATCTGCAACCAGGGGACAGAGTGTTGTTACGAAACTTGGGAGTCTCTGGGAAGCACAAGCTTGCAGACAGATGAAGACCGGAGCCATATGTTATTTGTAAGTGGTTACCCGGCCTACCAGTCTATCAGCTGAAGCCAGAGGGAAAAGTGGGGCTTTTGAAGACTTGGCACCGGAACCACATACTCCTACTTGCTGAAGCCGTCCGGATGCCCTCTGTGAAGGATTCCTCTGAGCCAACGTCCATCCTGGATACTCCTAGGCCAAACACCCGGGCTCAGACATCTCGGTCTGAAGAAGCAGATGCCTCTGAGCCTAGTGAGGATGAAAGTGAAGAGTTGGGATGGCTATGGCCTTCCCAGGCCCCAGTGACTTCTGCTATAGATCTCCCACTTTTGGAAGACACCATAGACAGTACACTGAATGCAGAAGCTACTGAATTTATCCCGTCCAGCCCTCTATCAGACTCATGGGAAGATGCCCTTGACTCGCTCCAAGAGGAGGATCCAAGATGTTCTGTGAACCCTCCTGTTCCTGAGTTAAATGTTTCAGAAACAGTGGAAGCTGACATGTCTGTTCCGGAAGAGGAACCTACAGTGTTGAAGCCAGAAACCCCAAGAGAGAGAAGGGTGAAAAGGGCCATAAGGCCCCCCAGAAGGCTGACCTACCCACAAATGGGGAGGAGCTCAGAGGATACGGTGGCAACTGCCAGGAGGAGTGCAGAAGGCCCTTATCCCTCCACTGTTCATTTGATGGAGGGCAACCCCAACTCACCCCCTGGCACAGTTAGGAAGGCCACTTATGATAGTGTGACCTGTGGGCGAGGAAGTTCACCCTCTCATTTTTGGTGGGAACTTCCTCTGCCGACATCATACGCAACTTTGTCTAATGTTGTGCGTAGTGTTTGTTGACAAATATCTTTGGGGACCAAAGAGTTTAAGTGGGGGGAGTGTGTAGTGGGGTCTCCGTTGAGGCCCCATGGACTACGTTACCCAGAACCCCGTTTGGCACCCAGGGTGCATTGGGCTGCCGCAGAGACTTATGGGTGGGGTATAAAAGGGGAGGGCGAGGCTCAGCCCGGTCTCTTTGGACACCGCGCGGCTGGCAAGAGGACTTCCTGTGCGGACCTGTTGTGAGTGCAAGGCCTGAGGCCTGGGCCTTGCGCACTTCTAGAGAGCCTTCCACCTCGCTGCGGAGCCTGTGTGGCGACAGACATCTACCTGCTTGAGGGACGTCAGTGAACCGGAGATCAGGCGGTGACAGATCCTGTGTGTGTGAACACAGCGGTGGGAGTCCCGGACTGGGATCGAGTCCAGAGGGGTGAGAGAGCACCTGCTCACAACCATACTTGAGTACTTTACTAGGCCTATAGACTGTCTTGGCCCATCGGGTGATATTTCCCTTTCCCTGTCAGGAGACTAGTTTGAGGACTGAGTCACATAGTCTCCGGGGAGTTGTTCAATTACCTTAGACCTTGTTGGATTACAAATGTCGTTCCTGTGTGTGCACCACCGATCATCTGGCATGCGAAGATTCCTTCTCTAGAGACTGAGTTTTAGCTAAGTCAGGCCTGACTGGGAGTTGATAGTACTGTTGGGCGCCATATTGCTAACGGGGACCCAAGCTATATGTTAGTGTGTGTTAGAACTAAGTGTGCATTATCTTTCACTATTGTTAGTATTACTGCAGGGCTCTGCATGCATGTGTTATATGTGATATTAATTGTTCACCCCTTTTATCTACAAGTAAACCTTTTACCTTTTCTTAAATCTGGTGTTGGAGTCGCTATATATATATATTTTATCACTAGAAGAAAGGTATTGTGGGATTGTGTGTAAACTGTTATAGAGTTATATAGAAACACCACCCCTAGACTAGCTGTGCCAGAGAAGGGCGGAGTAGATTGCCGGGGGTTGGCTGTGCTGTGTACAGGGCCCAAAAGCAAACCAGCGGCTCCCTTAGTTTGGGGGTAACGCTACACGATTATTTGCTGGAGGGCATTATCCTGAGGTCCAGGTCTGCAAAAGGATCTATTATCTCCCTCACTCTGCCTGTGGATGTTGGGTGTCAGACAGCTCTTGGGACATTGTGAGTAAAGACCAGGGCTTTTTTTCAGCAGGAACACGGGGGAACGCAGTCCTGGCACCTCCTGGACTGACTGTATGTATTGTCAAGGGGTGCTGGGGTGTGCTGCAGGGTATTGATGCTCACTGCTGGCGGATCTATTCTAGCTGGAGGGGATCTATTTTTGCAGGGGGGTCTATTGATGCTGAGGAGGTCTAGTGTTGCTGGTGGGGGACCTATTGTTGCTGGGGGGTCAGTTGTTGCCGAAGGAGATCTACTGTTGGGGAGGGGTATATTGTTGATCGCTGCCAGAGAGTCTATTAATGCTGGTTGTGCGGAGATCTGTTGATGCTGCCGGGAGTCTATTGTTGCTGGGGGGGGGTGAATTTTGTTGTAGGTGGTACATTGTTAGGGGGATCTATTGTTGCTGGCTGAAGGGGAAACCAAATTCGATACAAATTACTTAGCACAACAAAATGATACTTGGTTCTGTATTGTCTAAAAGGGGCGGTACTGGGAGGTGGGTAGCGGATGGAACCAAGGGACGTTGCTCGGAGGTGGGTAGGGGGCGGAGAAAACAAGTGACTCGGAAAAGGGGAGTTCCTGCACCTATTATCTGAGAAAAAAAGCCCTGGTAAAGACCTTGCTGTGACCTTTGGGTGTGCATGTGCTAGAAGGAAACTACAGTAAGTGCCAGAGGATGCCACATAGACTGGGACTGGTCTGATAGAGTCCTAGATGTACCAGCTATTCCCTATTACTTCCAGGAAAGGTGTCTATAGAGAAGATTAGTGAGAAGTTTGTCCTCCCTTTATTGCTATTGATCATTTTGGAGTACCCTGTGACCCTGAACCCCTCTCCCCTCTAGTGCCCCTAGATTGAGTTATTGGAGCCAGAGAACATGGACTGGTGCTTGTGGCAATGGGCAGCCTCTCTACTATTAAAGCGGAGTTTCACCCAAAATAATAACTATATCCGATCACATTCCTTACACTACCAACATGTTCAATAGCCACATATTTTTTTTTTCTGTTGTAAATACCGTAGTACAGCTGTCTGAAGTGCGACTTCCAGGTTTTCCCTCCCGCGGGAGTAGACGTTTCTCAGGGCCGCCATCAGGAATTTTACACAGCTTCAGGCATGGGCCCCCTGGAGCAGAGGAGAACCGGGGGGTGCTGCAGCCGCAAATTGAGAAGCGGGAGGGGCTGCCGCAAATTGAGAAGGGGGGTGCCACGAGTTGAGAAGCGGGGGGTGCTGCCGCCGCAAAAATTGTTGAGAGGTCGGGGGGCTTTGTGTGCTGACGAACAAGAAAAAAAAAACAAAAGAACAAAAAAAAAAGGGGGGTTGCCATGCGGGGCCCTGGGGACCTCCGGGCCACTTACAAAAAAAAGAAAGAAAAAAATAATGAAAAAAAAAAATTATGAAAAAAAAAAGGGGGGTTTCCATCCGGGGCCCCTTACAAAAAAAAAAAGGGGGGTTGCCATCCAGGCCCCTGGGGACCTCCGGGCCCCTTACAGGTGTACTGCCTGTACCCCCCTGATGGTGGCCCTGGCATTTCTACTCCTTTTCCCGGCGCCGAAATGTAATCTGAGAGTTCTCCGCAATGTCTCCTGGGAGCACAGTGTCATGCTTCCCAAGAGACAATGCGTTACGCCGTCAAGCGAAATACCATCACAACGGGGCGTGAACTTTCAATGAGGCCGCCCGTTGTGATAGCAACCAGGAAATTTACGGCGCTACTCGCCGTAAACACTGCGCATGCGCAAGAAAGAGCGGTGAATGCTGGGAGATGAGCATTCACCTCTTCCAGGAAATCATTGCTTGTGGGCTTCACAATGCCCACAAGCAAAATGGAAACTGCCTGAAACGGATTTTAAAAGTTCTTCTTTGCCACGAAAACGGACTTGGGAATTATTATTTTTTTTTGCATTGATACATGTCTACTGGGGCAGGACCCGGGTCCCCAAACACTTTTTAGGACAATAACTTGCATACAAGCCTTTAAAATGAACACTTTTGACTTCATGTTCGTGTCCCATAGACTTTAACGGTGTTCGCACAAATTTTTAAGGAGAGCAGTTTCCGTGGAGTGTTCCAGGCAAAATTCAGACTGCTGGGAATCAAAAAGGTCGCTCAGTTGGTTGTAGACCAGAAGTTCAAGGAGTTTTTCAGACAAAGGGCAGTCAGGGGATGGGGGCGTAGGTTGTGGGGCCCAGTGAATTATTTTTAAGTATAGGGGTGACTAGTGCATGTTTTAGAGAGTTGAGGAAGATGTCAGTAGAAAGAGAGAGATTGAAGTAGGTATGAGCTCGATATTCGAGACGAACGTAAGTTCGACTCTAACATCGGGTGTTTTAGCGAACAACGAATATTATGGGGCGTTGGCAGGAAATTTGAGCGTCCCATAATGCACTGCAGGTTGCCTTTGACCAATCATGGCTCAGGGGGACTATGTCCACGACCCACACTATATAAGGCTGCTTACACGGCGGCTGTGTGTAGTGTGTGGACGGAGATAGATTGAGCTAGATTAGGCAGGTTAGGCAGTGGCAGGGTATTCAATAATACGATTTTTATAACAGCTTACCTGTAAAATCCTTTTCTTGGAGTACATCGCGGGACACAGAGCAGCCATAGTAATTACTATGTGGGTTATACGCCACCTATAGGTGAATGGACACTGGTACACTCAAAAGACAGGAAGTCCCCCCTATAGGAAGTCCCCCCTATATAACCCCTCCCATACCTCAATTTTTGTAGCAAAGCAATATACATATATATCCCAACAAGAGGGGAGGGACCTCTGTGTCCCGTGATGTACTCCAAGAAAAGGATTTTTACAGGTAAGCTGTTATAAAAATCCTAATTTCTTTATCGTACATCACAGGACACAGAGCAGCCATAGTAATTACTATATGGGATGTCCCAAAGCAATGTCGTCTGAAGGGAGGAAGACACAAATCAAAAGCAGGCCGCCATCAGGCACAAGGACCTAAACTGCTGCCAGCAGCACGATGCGCCCAAAGGCGGCATCCTCTTGCCATCTTACATCCACCTGATATAATTTTTTGAACGTATGTACTGACGACCAAGTTGCGGCCTTGCAAATCTGAGTCACAGAGGCTTGGTGATACACTGCCCAAGAAGCACTGACTGCCCTGGTAGAGTGCGCTTTAATTTGAAAAGGTGGAACCCTTCTTTTCAAACCATAAGCCTGGATTATAACCTGACAAATCCATTTTGAAATGATTGATTTCGACGCTGCCTGCCCTTTTCTGGGGCCATCTGGCAGCATAAACAAAATATCAGTTTTCTGTATCTGAGTTGTTGCTTTCAGATAGGTTTTTACTGCCCTTACTACCTCGAGAGAGTAACAATTATTCTTCCGCAGAACGAGGTTCTGGAAAAGGAAGGTAGGGCAACATCTCGATTCAGATGAAAACCTGACACTACCTTAGGCAGAAAGGTTGGGTGAGGACGCAACACCACCTTGTCCTTATGAATAACTAAGTATGGCTCTTTACAAGAAAAAGCTGCCAATTCTGATACCCTTCTTGCGGAGGTTACGGCAACTAAGAATACCAATTTCCTTGTCAACAGAACCAAGGGAATATTGCGCATTGGCTCAAACGGTTGTCTTTGTAAAACTGACAAAACTCGATTCAAATCCCATGGGCACAAGGGTGACATAACTGGCGGAGTTATCCGAGTTACCCCTTGTATAAAGGCCCGGACCAAAGACTGCGAAGCAAGCGGCCTTTGAAAAAACACTGACAAGGCCAAGATCTGACCCTTGATCGTACTCAAGGCCAGCTTCATTTCTACCCCCAACTGCAGAAAGGCAAGAATTCTACCTATGACATACTTCCGAGGGGGTCATCTTTTGGCTTCACACCAGGAAACATAGGCCCTCCAGACCCTATAATAAACGGTCCTAGAGGCATTAATCAGGGTAGTTACCACTGAACCTAAAAGCCCCCGGTTCTTTAGAACGTGGGCTTCAATAGCCAAACCGTTAAATTTAGCGATTGTAAGGCAGGATGGAATACCGGCCCTTGTGAAAGCAGGTCCGGACAATATGGAAGAGTCCATGGATCCCCTACTGTCATCCTTACGATCTCTGCATACCAGGATCTTCTGGGCCATGCCGGGGCTACTAGGATTACTGTTTTCCCTTCCCCTTTGATCCTGCGAAGAAGCCGCAATAGCAGCTGAACTGAGGGAAATGCATAAATCAGTGAAAAATGACCCCACGGGGTCACGGACCAATTTAGTAAGGGACTGAACGAGCAGTTTTTTTGATTGTGAGGCTGAAAAAGGTTCTTCTGAGACTGAATCCTCAGAGGAGGAGACATCCGCATGTCCCTCTTCCCGATCCCCCAAAGGTAATTCAACATCTCCTGCCCACTCCTGTTTCAATGCTGGAAGGTCAGGGGCAGGAGAAGGGGACCTGTCACGTTTTCTACCAGCCTGGGAGGAAGATGCGAGCATATCAGCTATCTTCCCTTCCAAACCAGCTAATGCGAAAGCCAAATCGTCCTTAGTGACGTATGCAGAGGCTGAAATGTTGGAAGCAGCTGCAACACCTACGAATCTGGATGGCTCAGACTGGACAGTTGCTTCAGGTCTTTCAGGGGAGGATGGAAATGTGGAAGCGTGACCCTGACCGCGGCGGCCTTGCGCTCCCCCTGCTGCATTTCCACCCCTCCTTCGGGAAGACATAGTCCTAAGCACAAAAAAGCAGAGGTACTAACACAATGCATCCACTGCTGAGCTCTAGTCCAGCAATGAGTATAATGCTGCTATAATTGCTCAGCCTGATGCTGAGTAGACGTGTCTTAAGAATACCTGTATCCAACACCCATAAAGCTTACATGCCCACACATATGCTCTGTGTCCCTTCCACCAGTCACCAGACTCTCTCAGAGTGAAACATTATAAGGCAGTGAGCCTTGCGCCTGCGCAGTGAATTACGTGAACGCCGGGATACTCGCGCACGCCGGCCGCGCTAAGCCATGCCCCCCGCATCATAGGAACGCCTCTAACTTTTTTTTAAAGGGCTAATTCCCACACGCGCAATCACGGTCCCGCGATCGGGATTCTGAAGGGGGAAAGGGTTTCCTACCAGGCGGATGCCGAGCTCCTGGAGGTGGGTTATCCCCCACACCCCTTCTGGCAGCTGTGACAGAGCAAGGAGCAAGGCTGTTCCACAAGAGTGTTGCTGACACTGAGCACAACACTGGGGAAGAATGGCAATGTTAAACACTCAGGTATGGTGCACTTTACACCCTCTAGTGGTGAAAAACAGGCAAGACATAGTCTACTCAAAAAAGAAGTCCATAAGTGAACCATATAAGCTCCTTCGGATCTTTTTAACTTACCATTCCCGCCGCAGGATACTGCTGGAAATCACAGACAGACCCAATCTTCACCCATCACGGTGGGCTGTGTCATGACAGACCTTCAAGGACTGGGTCCCCCTTGTATATGGGGTCCTCTTCCTTGGACCTGTACAGCACCCTGCCGGAGCAACCTTTGGTTTAGTATATGTGACCAAGGTGCCGGATCTCAGGGTCCAGCCCTCAAAAGAGGAGCATTACAGGCAGGAAACCTTGTTCTTCTTCCTCAAGGCTCGGGTACCATCCATTTTGGCCCTTTTTGGCACTTTGAACGGATTTGACTGCATAGCCCCTTGATCCTGTCAGGGATCTCTGTGCGGAGATTACTCTTAGCACTTTATTAACCGTGACCAACACCTTAGACACTGGCGAAAAAAACTGAGGTACTCCCTGTATGAGAGGGGTTATATAGAAGGGGACTTTCTGTCTTTTGAGTGTACCAGTGTCCATTCACCTATAGGTGGCGTATAACCCACATAGTAATTACTATGTCTGCTCTGTGTCCCGTGATGTACGATAAAGAAATATATATATCAGTGCAGACAGTGTAGTTTATATAACACAGTGTATTTAAGTGGGTAAGGGGAACCCTGCACCAAAATAAAAAAAATGGCATGGGGGTCCCCCCCAAATCTATACCAGACTCTTATCTGAGCATGCAACCTGGCAGGCTGCGGGAAAATGGGGAATAATGAGAGAGCGCACCCCTCTCCTGAACCGTACCAGGCCACATGCCCTCAACATGGGGAGGGTGCTTTGGGATCCCCCCCAAAACACCTTGTCCCGATGTTGATGGGGACAAGGGCCTCATCCACACAACGATGCACATCATATGCAGCCAACTGTGCCCATCATATGCAGCCTTTGTGCCCATCATATGCAGCCACTGTACTCAGCAAATGCAGCCACTGTGCCCATCATATGCAGCCAACTGTGACCATAATATGCAGCCAACTGTGACCATAATATGCAGCCAACTGGGCCCATTATATTCAGCCACTCTGCCCATCATATGCAGCCAACTGTGCCCATCGTATGCAGCCACTCTGCCCATCATATGCAGCCAACTGTGCCCACAATATTCAGCCTCTGTGCCCATCATATGCAGCCAACTGTGCCCATAATATGCAGCCAACTGTGCCCATAATATGCAGTCTTTGTGCCCATCATATGCAGCCACTGTGCCCAGCAAATATAGCCACTGTGCCCATCATATGCAGCCTCTGTGCCCATAATATGCAGCCAACTGTACCCATCATATGCAGCCAACTGTGCCAATAATATGCAGCCTCTGTGCCCATCATATGCAGCCAACTGGACCCATAATATGCAGCCTCTGTGCCCATCATATGCAGCCACTGTGCCCAGCTAATGCAGCCAACTGTACCCATCATATGCAGCCAACTGTACCCATCATATGCAGCCAACTGTACCCATCATATGCAGCCAACTGGACCCATCATATGCAGCCAACTGGACCCATCATATGCAGCCACTGTGCCCAGCTAATGCAGCCAACTGTACCCATCATATGCAGCCAACTGTGCCCATAATATGCAGCCTATGTGCCCATCATATGCAGCCAACTGGACCCATAATATGCAGCCTCTGTGCCCATCATATGCAGCCACTGTGCCCAGCTAATGCAGCCAACTGTGCCCATCATATGCAGCCAACTGTGCCCATAATATGTAGCCTCTGTGCCCATCATCTTCTCAGCAAATGCAGCCAACTGTGCCCATCATATGCAGCCACTGTGCCCAGCAAATACAGCCAACTGGGCCCATCATATGTAGCCTTTGTGCCCAGCAAATGCAGTCAACTGTGCCTATCATATGCAGCCTTTGTGCCGATAATATGCAGCCACTGTGTCCCCCCCACCTGCCCCCTGTCTGCCCGGCACTTACCCCATCGTGGTGGAGGGTCAGGCAACGGGTGACGTCGGCGAGCTGTGGGACAGGTAGAACGGGTCAGGCGATGGCTGTGTCCTCTCTGTGTCTCTTCTTCCTGTTCTGCTAGGCGGCCAATGGGATTGTGTCTGCCTACAGCCAATCAGGTGACCGGTATTAGGTCCGCGTCTCTCGATTGGCGGAGAGGCGGTTCAGTGTTAGAAAAGCAAATATTAATTTTCTTTGCTAACCCACCTGGGTGGACTACGAGTGCACCTTTTTTTAAGCCTATTAGAGCCTCTGGCGCCTGGCATCCGAAAAGGGGCCGGACTCCTGAATAAGGTGCGGCTACAGTGGCCATGGATAGATTCATACAATGCATGAATCTCTTCATTTTACATAAATGGGGTGGCTGGAGACAGGAGGCGGCGCCCGTGCGCCTTTAATGGATGGACCGCCACTGGGGCCAGTTGTCCTCCCTGGAGTCTCTTAGCAGTGTTCTATCCCACTGTCCTCACTTGCTCTTTCATGTGCCTCTCTTTTCAGGATCTCTTCTCACCTCCTGGTTGCACCCGAGCCCAGGCCCATGGTCACCCCCCTGCCGACTGGGGAGCTCCCTGTGGGTCCCGATAGCCTCCACATTTTCTCACTCCAGCTCTTCCACCTGACAACTCCTCCCCAGCTGGGATGACCCCAGCTATTTAAGGAGGCCTGCCCCCTGCCAATCCAATTTGGGGATTGGTCAGGGCTCCTCAAGATACCCCAGGCAACGCCACCTCTCCTCCCCTCCTCTCCTTCCATCACTTTCTAGAAGGAAGAGGGAGATGGGAGTGATGCTATCTGTGAGTCACCCTGGCCTGCCCTGCCCTGGGTCAATCCCAGCCCAGAATGAAAACAAACAGGCCAAGCCACCAGCTAGGCCTGCCTACATTTTCCTACTCTCCAGACAGATCCTCACTCTAGCACCTACCTAACTAGAGGGTGCTACACTTATTTTTGAAGTGATTAGCGATCTCCTGGGCAGTGAGTGAGTTAGTAGGTGGAGGTAATGAAGGACGAAGTAGAAAGTTAATGGTAAGAAAATAGTTGATGAGGACTGGATGAGAAGGTCTCTATGAGAGTGATAAAATAGGTCTGTTTGGCAGTGAGGAGGCGAGGAATTTTATTTTTGGAGGGCATATATATATTGGTTGAAGTCTTGCTGGGACTTAGTCTTATGCTCCGTACACACGATCGGAAATTCCGACAAGAAAAGTCCGATGTGAGCTTTTGGTCGGAAATTCCGACCGTGTGTAGGCTCTTTGCTGGCGGAATTTCCGCCAACAAAAGATTGAGAGCAGGCTCTCTATTTGTCCGAACTGCCTATTGAACTTCATTGATCTCGGTTCTTTGTATGTCTTGTACGTCACCGCGTTCTTGACGGTCAAAATTTTCGACAAGATTTGTGTGACCGTGTGTGTGCAAGACAAGTTTGAGCCGACATTCCGTCGGAAAAAAACCCAACGGTTTTCTGGTCGGAATTTCCGATCGCGTGTACGCGGCATTACACCACAGACGCTCATGAGCGCAGCTATGGCTTCTGGTGTCCTCTGTTTGCCATGGTTGTAGGAGTTGGGGCCTGATTCTGTTTGTAGTGAGGGGGGGGGGGCAGTTTGTCCAGGGTGGATGACAATGAACTTTTGTAGACAGAAGTGGTCAGGTAGGGGCAGGACAGGGGTGGGATTTTGTCATAGAGACGATCTGTTGCAGAAAAATAAGATAAGGGTTAGGAAGACAAAGGTTTTTCTGGGTAACTGTTAGGTAGTTGGAAAGCAAAGTGGAGGAAAACAAGGAGAGAGTGAAGCTGATAAAATGGTAATCGGAGAGAGAGGAAAAGGAATATTGGAGAGCAGTGGCGGTGCGTCCATAGTGGTCGCAGGAGCGCCGCCCCCTCTGTCCCCTGCACCGTCAACAATACATACATTCATGCATTGCATGAATGTATGTATTGGCGCCGCTGCCGCCCACTGTTCAGATGGCCGGCCCCCTGACGAGCGCCGGCCATCTGAATAACAGCAGTTGGTTTGTTTTTGGAAGTGTCTATCAGAACCAGAGCCAGCGGCCAGCGGCTCTGATAGGCTTCCCGATTACAGCCTGTGGGCTGTAATCGGCTTCCAAATAGTTAACCAGGGGACGCACGGGCTGTGCGTTTCTTGGTTAACACTGACACGCGTCTCAGCCAATCAGGTTCACCGGGTCTGGTTACCGGTAACCTGATTGGCTAAAGCGACATCGAGGGCGGGAGAAGACATCGAGGGAGTGTGGAGGAGGACGGCGCTGACCAGAGGAAGGTAAGTGCCGGGCTGGGGGGAAACTGGCTGCATTTGATGGACAAACTGGCTGCATTTGATGGACAAACTGGCTGCATTTGATGGACAAACTGGCTGCATTTGATGGACAAACTGGCTGCATTTGATGGACAAACTGGCTGCATTTGATGGACAAACTGGCTGCATTTGGGGGGAAAACTGGCTGCATTTGGGGGGAAAACTGGCTGTATTTGGGGGGAAAACTGGCTGTATTTGGGGGGAAAACTGGCTGTATTTGGGGGGAAAACTGGCTGTATTTGGGGGAAAACTGGCTGTATTTGGGGGAAAACTGGCTGTATTTGGGGGAAAACTGGCTGCATTTGGGGGGAAAACTGGCTGCATCTGGGGGGAAAAACTGGCTGCATTTGGGGGGAAAAACTGGCTGCATTTGGGGGGAATCTGGCTGCATTTGGGGGGAATCTGGCTGCATTTGGGGGGAATCTGGCTGCATTTGGGGGGAATCTGGCTGCATTTGGGGGGAAACTGGCTGCATTTGGGGGGAAACTGGCTGCATTTGGGGGGGGGACTGGCTGCATTTGGGGGGGAACTGGCTGCATTTGGGGGGAAACTAGTGGCGTTTGGGCACAGTGGCGGCAATTGATGAAAATTTTGAGCACCAGCCGCCACTGTTGGAGAGGTTGCAAGGAGTGCATAGGTAGGAGAATACAAGGTGAAGGCAGTTGCCATCAGAGTAAGTAGAAGCGTGTACCCATTGCTTCAGGTCTGTAACAGAAGGTTCCACACTCCGCTTGAGTACTTCCGTCAGCACACTGCTTCCTCCAGCCTGGAACTTCAGATATTGTAAGAACCAGGCGGGACTAGCTCAGTTACACAGCTTGAACATTGAATCTTTATTAAAACAAGAATACAGTCTTATATACACAATTCAGAAGGAGGTTTCCCCCTCCTGCTCATATTACTCTAACAATACACCTGTAACAAATTAACATGAGCTAATTAACTAATCCCTTAAAGCAGCCTAGCCATTGTTATGATAAATCAGGATTTCACTACAGGTCAGACTTGTTGTCACCGAGCTTCACACAGTAGATGATACATTATCATAAGTATAAACACAGGACACCTTCTCACAATAGCAGAAGGCCACCAGTAGCAGATGGACCATCTCCTACATTGTACAGAGGCCAATGTGATCAGCTCTTTCAACTAATATGTTGAGTTCAGAATCAAACAAACCAAGAATAGTCTTTACATCTATCCTGGGAGATATTGTGGATAAATATTACTGTCCCATTTTATGTAATCCAAGACACATTTTCTCAGTCACCCTGTGCCTCTAATAGACACAGGGTAACTTAGACTAGACATGTGCAATTTGTTTAGTTTCTAATTTGTTTTTTAACGAATTTTGACAAATTTGTTAATTCCGACATTTCAGAATTTCCGAATTTTTTAATTTCCGAAATTTCGAGATTTCGGAAATTCAAAAAAATTTAATTTCCGAAAATCGTAAATTCGAAAATTGGAAATTCGAAACTTCAGAATTCGAAAAAAAAATTATTTTCGAATTTCCGAAACTTCAGAATTCGAAAAAAAATTAATTTTCGAATTTCCGAAACTTCAGAATTTCCGAATTTCCCTTATTCAGAATTTTATGAATTTCCGAAAGAAGCGAATGAAACGAAAACAAAAATGAACAAATTTTTCGGCAGTGTTCATGTCTAACTTAGACATAAGAGATGCATGGGGAGCTGAAACAAGGGGTTTCCCAACCTCTCCAAGGGATTCTTGGTTCCGCCAGCCGTCCTGTCACAAGGTCAAAAAGAGGAGGTTAGGCTCAGAAGTTTAGAAGTAGCAGGAAGGTTAAGAATAAAAGAGATGTTGAAGTCACCGAGAATGATTGTGGGAATTTCAGAAGAGAGAAAATAGGGTGGCAAGGCAGAGAAGTCATCAAGGAAGCTTGATACGGAAACAGGAGGCCGATAGATCACTGCAATTCTCAAAGATCATAATAAAGAGCTTATCAAAAATTGTGGTGTCTTTATATACCATTTATGTAGGGGTACCCATTCACGTAAGAGGGAGCCGTGTCTGGGGTACCCTTATTTTAAAAAGGGGGCTTCCAAATTCTGATATCTTCAGGGATATAGGTCACATATGTATTTTTATGGGGAGCCCCGTGACATTTTTGTTCTTGTATGGGTCCCCCATTAACATCTATACCTGAACCTCATTCTTTTGGTGTAGCAGGTTGTATACATCATACAGATGGGCCAATACACAGGCAGGGTCACGGCACCCCTCAGGCATGGTATTTACAGGAATTTTGTATTTTTAGTGTATCAGCATTATTAAAATCTCTGCTCCCCGCCAAACGAAACTTTCTTTTGGAAAAATTATTTGTTCCCCAGTACATGTCTGGACTGTGTGCTGTTCCTCGCTGGACATCATCGCTGGAGCCTGCAGATCATCCGTCGCTGGATACCGACATCACTGGAGTGGAGATCTAGAGTGGATTACCACCGCTGGAGTCTTTTTCTTATTTTTATTTTTTTATTTTTAATAAAGGACTTTTCCCAACGGTGTCTGTGTGTTTTTTTTTACAATTTTTTACACATTCTTTGTGAAATTGTTGAGCTACAATGTACCCCTTACCAATTCACATGGGGGGGCGGGATCTGGGGGTCCCCTTTGTTAAAGAGGTCTTCCAGATTCCGATAAGCCCCCCCGCCCGCAGACCCCCACAACCACCGGGCAAGGGTTGTGGGGATGAGGCCCTTGTCCCCATCAACATGGAGACATGGTGCTTTGAGGGGTCACAGACCCCCAAAGCATCCTCCCCATGTTGAGGGCATGTGGCCTGGTACGGTTCAGAAGGGGGGGCGCTCTCTCGCCCCCCCCTCTTTTCCTGCGGCCTGCCAGGTTGCGTGCTCGGATAAGGGTCTGGTATGGATTTTTGGGGGGAACTCAGCGCCATTTTTTTTTACATTTGGCGCAGAGTTCCCCCTTAATATCCATACCAGACCTGAAGGGCCTGGTAATTGAATTTGGGGGGACCCCCCAATTTAATTTTTTTTTATCAATTACTTTCAATGACTTTTCTCTGTATTGCCGGGACCGGCAAATCATTACAGCCGCGAGTGCTTTAAAATGACTTTTTTTCCTTCAGAAATGACACTTTGTGCAGGGACAGTTCTAAGCACGGGAAACATGCGCTACTTTACAGGCATACTATAGACACCCCCCAGGTACGAAATGTAAAGGAATATTTCACTTTTATTGTTTCTCTTTAAGCGTTATTAAAATCACTGCTCCCGAAAAAACGTCAGTTTTTAAAACTGTTTTTGCATTGATACATGTCCCCTGGGGCAGGACCTGGGTCCCCAAACACTTTTTATGACAATAACTTGCATATAAGCCTTTAAAATTTGCACTTTTGATTTCTCACGTCCGAGCAACATTGACTTTAACGGTGTTCGGATGTTCGAACAAATTTATTGCCTGTTCACATGTTCTGATGCAAACCGAACTGGGGGGTGTTCGGCTCATCCCTACCCATCATTCTATTTCCCGTATGTCCCCAAAACTCAACAATCCAAATAAACAGACATGACCATACCTTACGTTCTCAGCTTCCTCAGCATGACTGCCAGAGACCAGTCTGCCTGGTTCTTTTATTGGTAAAAGACAAAAGAAATTACAAACAGGAAGTCCTGGCTCCAACAGCCAATCGCCTCCTACACAGGATGTGACCTCACAGGATATGACCAAATAAGGATGTGACAACACAGGATGTGACCTCACAGGATATGACCAAATAAGGATGAGACAACACAGGATGTGACCTCACAGGATATGACCAAATAAGGATGTGACAACACAGGATGTGAATGCCAAAGCAGGAAAAATGAATTTATACAACAACCAATGAACAATGGCTAAAGGCTTATGGGCGTGTCTGGACAGAGGCAGGGTGCATGGAAGCTAAACGAACATGAACTCCGTCTCTGACCATAACAACCCAAATCTCCCGTATTACCACTGATAGGAATCCTTATTCTGCGCTGTACCAGAGAACAACGCATACCCGGATTATACTACCGTTCCTGTGGGTGGGAGGTTATCTGCAGGCGTGCGCTATGAATCTCGACCGTGCTGATCAGACACAGCAGAGACAAGAGCGTACATCCGCCTATAAGCGATAATGTCCTTGCAGAGCGAATATATGTCCCCAGACGATCGTTCTGTGCATTGCACAGGGGCCCTTCGCCGGCGGACATATTCCCACTCTGCAAACACCTCTCTCCAATCACAGGACGTTTTCCACTACCAGACGGGACTCAAGCAGTGGCAGTCTGCCCCAGTCAGCTCTTTAGAGCGGGTTGCGGAAGTACTAACACTGGGCGACACTACCACAATACATATTAAATACATCTTCATAAAATTTCCACAACACCATTTATTTTACAATCCATTAACTACTAAGCCTCGTACACACGACCAGTTTTCTCGGCAAGAAAGCTGCTGGGAGAGCTTTTTGCCGAGAAAACCGTTGGTGTGTATGGTTTCTCGTCGGGAAAACTTCCAGGAATCTCGACGAGAAAAATAGAGAACCTGCTCTCTATTTTCTCATCAGGATTCTAGTCGGCCTGTTTCCCGACGAGAAAGCCGTGAGTGTGTATGCTTACCTGTCTCCAGGGAAACCCGCGCATGCTCGATGAGACTTTTACGCATGCGCGCTAGCATACAAGGGTAGTGTAGGGTGTAGCAAGATAGTGGCGTTGGTATCGAAAGTGACGAGCGCCGGCTCATCGTAGTCGATGACGTCTCCGCGGTCTTGCCACTCAAAAGAACGGCGGTTCGTTTGAATGGCGCGTGTGTACACAGGGCTTGGCAAGACAAGCTTGCCAGGAATCCCGCCGGGAAAACCAACGTTTTTTTTCGACGGGATTCTCGCCCGTGTGTACGAGGCTTCAGTCTAGAAAGGCTGTTTTTTAATGTTCAGTTTCCATTGACTTCAACAGGGTTTGAGTTTTGGACCTAAATTTCAGTGAAGTTCCCGAACTTGTCTTGAACCAAACCCATGTATAGTTGGCCCTGCCCTATGTGTGATGATTCTTTAATTTATTTTGTCCTTCATAATCACATTGATGAGGTGAATTTTATGAATATGATGGTTATCTGGGGTCTTTACTACTAGATGTTGATGAACAGATCAGACTCCATTCCTTTATGTTGGTGGATATGTTGGCTGGTTATGGTTCAGTAGTCAGCGGATCGCACCATCTCCTCCGCCTGCTGCGGAGACTCATCCCATTCATCCCGGAAGAGGACATAGCAGTAGTAGTTGGAACACTCATCAACTCCCGACTCCAGTACGCAAACTCCCTCTACATAGGACTACCTAAATATCAGATTTCACGCCTACAAGTCGTCCAGAACACGTCAGCCAGACTGGTAACAGGGAAAAAACCTTGGAAATCCATCACCCCTTCACTGAGGACCCTGCATTGGCTAACCGTAAAGGATCGGGTCACATTCAAGACCCTCTGCCTCACCCACAAGTGCACACAAGGGAACGCTCCTCAATATCTATGCGAGAAGATAAAACACTACACCCCCAATCGCATTCTCCGATCAACTAACCAAAACCACCTCCACATGCCCAAGTCCCTCTACAAATGGAAGGGAGAACGAAGATTTGCAGTCCAAAGACCACGGCTATGGAACGCTCTACCCACGGACATCCACATGGAAGAAAACCATCGGGCCTTCAGGAAAAAACTTAAGACCCACCTCTTCTGAAGTATCAGGATGTCACTGGATGCCAAGCGCCTTGAGGCGATTTAGTTCGCATTTGTAGCGCTATACAAGTTATTTTCTCACTCACTCACTCATGGCCCTGTTTTCCGAGACTGAACATTACAGCCACTGAAAACGCGAATTGTTGGTGTTTTTTGAAGCAAAGTCTTTTTTTCAGGCTGTTCCTGATTCCCCTCATTTTCACCCCGTAGATGATTGGGTCGGCAGCTGCAGGGATGACGTAGTTTAAGAAGCTCATTGTATTCTGAACATCAATTGAAATGACATGGGCCATTCGATATATGATGGAAGAAGACAATCCACAAGAGTAGGTCACCACGGCCACCAACAAATGTGCACTACAGGTTTGTCTGGCTTTGTCCCGAGCCTTTCCCTCTACTAAATTCATGACGGTGTAAAGAATTCTCAAGTAAGATATCACTATGAAGGCTCCATCGATCCCGTGAGAAGTATCCTCACCCAAAGGCCAACAGCCTGAACCCCGGAAATGTCTCCACACCCCAAATTCAAGAGGCTCATATTCTCACAAGCAAAGTTCAGGATGATGTTGGATCCACAAAACTCAACTTTCGAGGCGAAGCCAACGATGAGAGAAACAAGGAGGAAACTCCGCACCAAGCTTAGAAAGAGAAGCGCGGCCAATGTTTTCTCAGTCATAATAAGGTGGTAACGCAGGGGTAGAACAATGGCCACATACCTGTCAACAGCCATCAGGAGGAAGAGGTTTGAGCTGAAGGTCCCTGCCATGTACAAAAAGGACATCTGCGTGAGGCACTCTGCCAACGTTATCCCCTCCAGTTCAAACATTAACCCAAGAAGGAATTTGGGCATGAAGGTCATAGCGTAGGAGATGTTCCCATAGAAAACCAAAGAGATGAGAATGTACATGGGCAAGCGTAGAGTCTTCTCCGTCCAGATGACATACGCCATGCTACAGTTCCCGGTCAGTATTAGGATATCCATAAAAAGGATCGGGATGGCAAAGAATTTCCTGGACTGTGAGATCCCAGGAAAGCCATGCAGGCAAAAGTCAGTATGAGAGAAGCTAGAATTTGAGGCCTGGTCTTCCATCCTGGAAGGGAAAGGAACCTAAAACAAGATAAGGAGAGCAAGTCTTCTTTTCAGGAAAATAGAGAGATACAAGGTAACATTGTTTATAAACATTGATCAGATGGGAGATACAGAGATACAAAGTAACATTGTTTATAAACATTGATCAGACAGGAGATAGAGAGATACAAAGTGACATTGTTTATAAACATTGATCAGATGGGAGATAGAGAGATACAAAGTATCATTGTTTATAAACATTGATCAGACAGGAGATAGAGAGATACAAAGTAACATTGTTTATAAACATTGATCAGACGGGAGATAGAGAGATACAAAGTGACATTGTTTATAAACATTGATCAGACGGGAGATAGAGAGATACAAAGTAACATTGTTTATAAACATTGATCAGACGGGAGATAGAGAGATACAAAGTAACATTGTTTATAAACATTGATCAGACGGGAGATAGAGAGATACAAAGTAACATTGTTTATAAACATTGATCAGACGGGAGATAGAGAGATACAAAGTGACATTGTTTATAAACATTGATCAGACGGGAGATAGAGAGATACAAAGTAACATTGTTTATAAACATTGATCAGACGGGAGATAGAGAGATACAAAGTAACATTGTTTATAAACATTGATCAGACAGGAGATAGAGAGATACAAAGTATAAGGTCCAGATTATGTGTCAAAGCAAAACCCCAAGAAAAGACAAAAAAAATTGCCCCTCCCAGCTAATGCTCCTTACTGTAGGATCTGATCTGATACTCGGGATGACCTTCCTCCACAATCCAGAAACAAGTCTTGTCCTCTTCTCTCCAGCATTAGAATCCACCACTTCTACACCATCACAGGTACAATGCAGGACCAGAGGCCTTCTCCCATCCTGATGACTCTGGTGAGAGGGGCAGGGAAAAGATTGGATTGGTTGTCCCAGCCTAAAGAGGCGGGAGGAAGACTGCCGGACTGAGGAGTAGTGTCAGGAATCATCTACCCACTGATACACCATGTCATTTTCATCTCACCTCCCTCTTGTCAGGGGTCATCTACCCACTGATCCACAATGCATTTTTCATCTCCCCTTTCCTCCTCCTAGGTTTATTGACCCATTAACCCCCCATGTACTCCTCATCTCACTTCCCTTTGTTCAGGAATCATCTACCCACTGATGCACCATGTACTCCTCATCTCACCTCACTCCTTTCAGGGATCATCTACCCACTGATCCACAATGCATTTCTCATCTCATCTTTCTCCCTTCTAGGTTTATCGGCCCATGGATCCACCATGTACTCCTCATCTCACCTCACTCTTTTCAGGGATCATCTACCTACTGATCCACCATGTCCACCATCATCTCACCTCCCTCCTGTCAGGGGTCATCTACCCACTGATCCACAATGCATTTTTCATCTCACCTTTCCCCCTCCTAGGTTTATTGACCCACTAATCCACCATGTACTCCTCAGCTCACCTCCCCCCTTTCAGAAATCATCTACCCACTGATCCACCATGTACTTCCCATCTCACCTCCCCATGCCATGGTTCATCTACCCACTGATCCGACATGTACTTCCCATCTCACCTCCCCCATGCCATGGTTCATCTACCCACTGATCCACCATGTACTTCCCATCTCACCTCCCCCATGCCATGGTTCATCTACCTACTGATCCACCATGTACTTCCCATCTCACCTCCCCCATGCCATGGGTTATCTACCCACTGATCCACCGTGTCCACATCTCACCTTCCTTCTGCAGTTCTCTCTCCCATCCTCTGCGCTCTCCTGGCCGTGATGTCCTTCGGTGTCACTTCCCAGACGATCCGTCACTTTATACAGACAAGGAGCTCTCCAGAGAGGACCCCTCATTATCACCACCGATATCCAATGCCGGAACACCTTGCTAATTAACGAGTGATTGGCTTCACATTGACTGAATGGCGGAGACTCCAGGGACTCCGGGGACAGAGAGGAGTCAGACAAGGACTAGTCATTTCATAGATAATTACATAACGGCCATCAGGTGACTAAGTGATTGGCACTCTCACCACGGGTGGGTCCTGGTAATTGGCTCCTTCCTTAAATTGCTGCTGAGGTAATTAGATTGTCAGCTCCTCAGGGGACTGATTGCGTTGTATGCACAGAGTTCTACAGAAATGAGGTTATGTGCCGGGCTTAGTAACCTTACACAATAGTTTAAAAAAGATAAAGAATTTTTTATTGGTACAAAATCAAAGATTTCTTAAAATCAAACTTCAAAATGAGCAAGTTTTACAAACTTTTTCGGTTATCATTGGACAAAAGTTCGCTCTGCAAACGGACAAACTTTTCGGCAGCAAAAGTCCGATGGAGCAAAGTCCGACCGTGTGTATAGAAATCCATCGGACTTTTGTCCGAAAGTACAAACACGCATGCCCAGAACCAATGTTAAAATCAACCAATGACAGCAGAAGTTGACCAAAGGGTGGCGGTAAAGAGCAGAAAAGAGCAGAAAAACCACGTGATGTTTGGAAAGTTCGGGGAAAGTTTGCATAAAAGTCCTGCCGTGTGTATGCTATGGGTGTTCCCGGCCAACTCCCTTCGAACAAAAATCCACGGAAAAGTCAGATGGAAGTCCGACCGTGTGTACGAGGCTTTAGGAATCGTTTACACTTCCTTCAAAGCAAGGCTTCGGACAGGCTTTGGTAAAGCTCTCTGTACGCCGGGCAAAGCTCCTGTCACTAAATAAAATGGTTACCTTACAGTCCTGTTAACACCTTGCTTTTGCTTTGCTTCACTTCAATAATTACACCCCATGTCGCTATAGTGGTGCTTCAAAGCATCTTCAAAGCCTCCATATATGTCTATGGCAAAGCTTGCTTGAAGTCCCACCAAAGCCACACCAAAGCCACACCAAAGCCTCAACAAAGCCTCAACAAAGCCTCAACAAAGCCCCACCAAAGGCTCAACAAAGCCCCATTAAAGCACCAAGCAAAAGCAAAGGTGTAAACAGGACTGCCAGGTAACCATTTTATTTGGTGACAGGGGCTTTGACCGGCTTTCAGAAACCTTTACCAAAGTGTGTTTGAAGCAAGTGTAAACTAGCCCTTACAGTACTGTTTACACCTTGCTTTTGCTTGGGGCTTCGATGAGGCTTTGGTGGAGCTTTGTTGAGGCTTCATGGGGCTTCGGTAAGGTTTTGGTGGGGCTTTAGTGGGGCTTTAAGCAAGCTTTGCCATAGATCTCTATGGAGGCTTTAAAGACGCTTTGAAGCACCACTAAAGCGTCACAGGGTGTAATTTTTGTTTTTAGCAAAGCAAAAGCAAGGTGTAAACAGGACTGTAAGCTAACCATGTTATTTAGTGACAAAAAATAAAGAAAAGGTCTGGTGTCACCAGTGACGCACCTCCATCCATAAAAATACATGGAAAGGGGGGGGGGAGGGGATTCCGGCGCTCCTAGCGATGTGATGCCTTTAAAATGAATGTAATAGTGGCTCTAATGGCACTTCTAAGTCAATCTATATATTAAAAAACAAGAGGAGGCAGCCATCCTCAGAGGGTGTCCATGTCCTCTGTCAGCAAGAAGTGTAAAAAACTTTACTCCAATATACATGTAGCGGGGTCTCTAAATTTAGGTGGGACACTCAGGTGTGTAAGTATGGGAAAAATGGACCACTTGTGCTTGTGGAGGATTGGACGGTGTAATAATCTCCTTGGCCTCTGGGTGGCGGGGTACCTGGAGGCTCAAGGTAGATTTGCCATTACAGTGCTACCCTTTTTGTCCCCTTTCTGGAGATGGTACGCTCAGGTGTAGACGTCCTCCAGGTGGTTATCTCCTCCCAACAGCCGAGGGTGCAGGCAATGCAATTTCAGGCAAAACAAAAGATCGAATCTTCTGGACAGCGGCACTCCAATAAAAAGCCTTTATTATGTAAAATCTTCAAAAAATCCAAATGCAGCCCAGCAAGTCACAAAATTCTGGTATAGAGCTGACGAGTTTCACACTTTCTTAGTGTTTAACCCCTTCAATACCGGGGGGCACTTATACACCTTCCTGCCCAGGCCAATTTTCAGCTTTCAGCGCTGTCGCAATTTGAATGACAATTGCGCGGTCGTGCTACACTGTACCCAAAATAAATTTTTTATCATTTTGTTCCCACAAATAGAGCTTTCTTTTGGTGGTATTTGATCGCCTCTGCGATTTTTATTTTTTGCACAACAAATAAAAAAAGAGCGAAAATTTTGAAAAAAACTAAGTTTTTCTTTGTTTCTGTTATTTTTTTTTGTAAATAAGTACTTTTTCTACTTCAATGACGGGCACTGATAAGGCGGCACTGAAGGGCACTGATAAGGTGACACTGATGGGCACCAATGAGGTGGCACTGATGAGGTGGCACTGATGGGCACTGATGATGGGCACTGATAGGCGGCACTGATGGGCACTGATATGTGGCACTGGTATGCGGCACTGATGGGCACTCATAGGCGGCACTGATTGGCACTCATAGGCGGCACTGATTTGGCACTCATAGGCGGCACTGATGGGCACTTATAGGCGGCACTGATGGGCACTTATGGGTGGCACTGATAGGTGGCACGGATGGGCACTGATAGGTGGGCACTTATGGGCATAGATGGGCACGGATGGGCACTGATAGGTGGCACTGATGGACACTAGTAGGTGGCACTGGTGACACTGATGCCCAGCAATGCCAGCCACCACACATTGTGGTCGTGCCATGATGGTGCCAGTCAGTGTCCATTTGTGGGCACTGATTGGCATTTTTTTTTATGTTTTACTACATGTGGATGGCCATGGGGGCCATCCACATGTTAGGTGCTTCCCTGGTGGTCCTTGGCGGCATCCTGGTGGTCCAGTGTGGGCATCAGAGGGGAGGCTGTGCTGATAAACAATCAGTGCAAACCCCCCCCTGTCAGGAAAGCCGCCGATCGGGTCTCCTCTACTCGTGTCTATCAGACGCGAGTGAGGAAGAGCCGATCAACGGCTCTTCCTGTTTACATCGTGATCAGCCGTGATTGGACACGGCTGATCACGTGGTAAAAAGCCTCCGCTGGAGGCTCTTTACCGAGATCAGTGTAGCGATGTGTCAGACTGACACACCGCTCCACCGATCGCCGCGATGTGCGCCCCCCCGGGCGCGCAGCGGCTGTTATCATGCAGGACGTCAATAGACGTCCAGTGTGGATAACACAACCACTTCCCGGACATCAATCTCCTATTGACTGGGCGGGAAGTGCTTAATCATGAGCTGCCTAGTGCACAAATGATTAAAAATACAAACAACATTCGCGCTGCTAACACATATGAGCAGCTACAATACCTGTGGAAAAAAGGTAACAACAAACAATATACAAAAAATGCAGCGCTATGTGTATGACAATGTGAAAAACCAAGTGCTCCAAAATTAACTGAATCACAGAAAAAATAATAAATAAAAATCCAAATATATTAATGAATAAAAAGTCCAATTATATATAGAACTCCAAATAGATGTGATGAAACATATATTCAAATCAATTCCAAAAGGTGCAAGTGAATCTTCCAAAGTAAATAGGTGACTTGTAACATAACCACCACCACGTGAAGGGGAGGCTTACCGGATGTAGTGGACCCAATACACATACGTGTATGGGGTCAAACAGGCTGAATATGTATACGTCCGTGCATATGGAACCAGATAAACACTGCGCACCCTTATATCCAAGGTCCAAACTCAGGAGGGAATACCAGAAATTCAAGCCAATAGGAAATTTGACTCACATAAAGTTCATGTGGAAAAAGAAGGGAGATGGCACATAGCGTAATAACGCAAAGGATTTTAATGAATATAGGCAAGTACACTTACATTCAATCCATAAATTTGATGCTTTGCAAAGACACTCAGTAGCAGCAGTAGAGTCTCCCGACGCGTTTCGCAAAATGTTGCATCGTCTGGGGCATGCACAAATGATTCCCATGATATACCCCCAAAAAAGGTCATATGACCCAACCCCATATACCATGGGGTATTTCATGGGAATCATTTGTGCACTAGGCATTTTGAAGATTTTACATAATAAAGGCTTTTTATTGGAGTGCTGCTGTCGCCGTCATTTGACGGTGGGCGGTAGACAACAGGTTAAAGAGAAAAAAAATAATGAGAATTTACAATCACTTTAAATAGAGACAACATGGCGGGTGGACATAAAAGCCCAGCAGACCAACGCTACTTCCACAGAACATACCAAATCAGGCCAACATTGAATGGACATGTGTAACCCCCCTGTTCCTAAAACAAAGGGGATGTAATGTAAATTTCATTTTTTCCCTGAGCTGTAAACAGCTCAGCTTCATTGTATATAGTTTTTTGGTCTCTGTCTTGAACTTGGCTTGTTGTGCATTTCTCACTGTTGCCAGTAGGTGTCACTGGTACCACAGGCCAGCATAAGAATTACAACACAGTTACGCTGTAATGAATATTCTTTTTCCAGAAACAGCCCAGTAGGAGGTTCTCTGGCGCTGTGCATTCTGGGAGAGGTATTTATGGGGAAGACGCCATGTGCTCTAGTCAGTCCAGACCTCGGGGCCCTCCTGGCCAGAGGCTGTGTAACTGCAAGCTCTGCAAGTAGGCCTAGAAGCCTGTCTGGGGCCTACTAATCCTGAGGTGGTCCTAGGCTGTCTTGCCTGCGTGGAAGAAGCCAAGTCAAGCTGAGGAGATCCCAGGGGAGGACCTTTGCTGGAGAGAACCAGGATGAAGGCTGGTCTCTCAGGAGGGCCTGGTGACTCGTTTGGAGGATGCACCTAAACTAATCTACCCTCACAGTACTGCCGGACGGCTTAAAGGTTCTGGTACTGTGAAGCTGTTCTACAAATCTACTTCAAGGTAACTAACTCCTGGCTGCTAAGTCTGTAAGAGAGACTAAAGGCCCGTACACACGGTAGGACTTTTTGCCAACAAACTTCAAAATGAGCAAGTTTTCCCCAAAATCCTACCGTGTGTACGCTCCATCCGACAAACTTTTTCGGTTTTCATTGGACAAAAGTTCGCTCTGCAAATGGACAAACTTTTCGGCAACAAAAGTCCGATGGTGCAAAGTCCGACAATGTGTACAGAAATACATCTGACTTTTGTCCGAAGTACAAATACGCATGGCCAGAACCAATGGTAAAATCAACCAACAATAGCAGAAGTTTACCAAGGGTGGCGGTAAAGAGAAGAAAAGAGCAGAAAAACCACGTGATGTTGGGAAAGTTTGCAGAAAAGTCCTGCCGTGTGTATGCTATGGGTGTGCCCGGCCAACTCCCTTCGGACAAAAATCTACGGAAAAGTTTGTTTGAAGTCCGACCGTGTGTATGAGGCTTAACCCGTGAGTTCTACTGGCTGCTAAGTCCTGTGAGAGAGACTTGTCCAGGAGTGCTACTGGCTGCTAAGTCCTGTGAGAGAGACTTATCCAGGAGTGCTACTGGCTGCTGAGTCCTGTGAGAGAGACTTGTCCAGGAGTTCTACTGGCTGCTAAGTCCTGTGAGAGAGACTTGTCCAGGAGTGCTACTGGCTGCTAAGTCCTGTGAGAGAGACTTGTCCAGGAGTGCTACTGGCTGCTAAGTCCTGTGAGAGAGACTTGTCCAGGAGTTCTACTGGCTGCTAAGTCCTGTGAGAGAGACTTATCCAGGAGTGCTACTGGCTGCTGAGTCTGTGAGAGAGACTTGTCCGGGAGTTCTACTGGCTGCTGAGTCCTGTGAGAGAGACTTGTCCAGGAGTTCTACTGGCTGCTAAGTCCTGTGAGAGAGACTTGTCCAGGAGTGCTACTGGCTGCTAAGTCCTGTGAGAGAGACTTGTCCAGGAGTTCTACTGGCTGCTGTGTCCTGTGAGAGAGACTTATCCAGGAGTGCTACTGGCTGTTGAGTCCTGTGAGAGAGACTTATCCAGGAGTGCTACTGGTTGCTGAGTCCTGTGAGAGAGACTTGTCCAGGAGTTCTACTGGCTGCTAAGTCCTGTGAGAGAGACTTGTCCAGGAGTTCTACTGGCTGCTAAGTCCTGTGAGAGAGACTTGTCCAGGAGTGCTACTGGCTGCTAAGTCCTGTGAGAGAGACTTGTCCAGGAGTGCTACTGGCTGCTAAGTCCTGTGAGAGAGACTTGTCCAGGAGTTCTACTGGCTGCTAAGTCCTGTGAGAGAGACTTATCCAGGAGTGCTACTGGCTGCTGAGTCTGTGAGAGAGACTTGTCCGGGAGTTCTACTGGCTGCTGAGTCCTGTGAGAGAGACTTGTCCAGGAGTTCTACTGGCTGCTAAGTCCTGTGAGAGAGACTTGTCCAGGAGTGCTACTGGCTGCTAAGTCCTGTGAGAGAGACTTGTCCAGGAGTTCTACTGGCTGCTGTGTCCTGTGAGAGAGACTTATCCAGGAGTGCTACTGGCTGTTGAGTCCTGTGAGAGAGACTTATCCAGGAGTGCTACTGGTTGCTGAGTCCTGTGAGAGAGACTTGTCCAGGAGTTCTACTGGCTGCTAAGTCCTGTGAGAGAGACTTGTCCAGGAGTTCTACTGGCTGCTGAGTCCTGTGAGAGAGACTTGTCCAGGAGTTCTACTGGCTGCTGAGTCCTGTGAGAGAGACTTGTCCAGGAGTGCTACTGGCTGCTAAGTCCTGTGAGAGAGACTTGTCCAGGAGTTCTACTGGCTGCTGTGTCCTGTGAGAGAGACTTATCCAGGAGTGCTACTGGCTGTTGAGTCCTGTGAGAGAGACTTATCCAGGAGTGCTACTGGCTGCTGAGTCCTGTGAGAGAGACTTGTCCAGGAGTTCTACTGGCTGATAAGTCTTGTGAGAGAGACTTGTCCAGGAGTTCTACTGGCTGCTGAGTCCTGTGAGAGAGACTATTCAGGAGTGCTACTGGCTGCTGAGTCCTGTGAGAGAGACTTGTCCAGGAGTTCTACTGGCTGCTGAGTCCTGTGAGAGAGACTTGTCCAGGAGTGCTACTGGCTGCTGAGTTCTGTGAGAGAGACTTGTCCAGGAGTGCTACTGGCTGCTGAGTCCTGTGAGAGAGACTTATCCAGGAGTGCTACTGGCTGCTGAGTCCTGTGAGAGAGACTTGTCCAGGAGTTCTACTGGCTGCTGAGTCCTGTGAGAGAGACTATTCAGGAGTGCTACTGGCTGCTGAGTCCTGTGAGAGAGACTTGTCCAGGAGTTCTACTGGCTGCTGAGTCCTGTGAGAGAGACTTGTCCAGGAGTGCTACTGGCTGCTGAGTCCTGTGAGAGAGACTATCCAGGAGTTCTACTGGCTGCTGAGTCCTGTGAGAGAGACTTGTCCAGGAGTTCTACTGGCTGCTGAGTCCTGTGAGAGAGACTTGTCCAGGAGTGCTACTGGCTGCTGAGTTCTGTGAGAGAGACTTGTCCAGGAGTGCTACTGGCTGCTGAGTCCTGTGAGAGAGACTTATCCAGGAGTGCTACTGGCTGCTGAGTCCTGTGAGAGAGACTTGTCCAGGAGTTCTACTGGCTGCTGAGTCCTGTGAGAGAGACTATTCAGGAGTGCTACTGGCTGTTGAGTCCTGTGAGAGAGACTTGTCCAGGAGTTCTACTGGCTGCTAAGTCCTGTGAGAGAGGCTTGTCCAGGAGTGCTACTGGCTGCTGAGTCCTGTGAGAGAGACTTGTCCAGGAGTGCTACTGGCTGCTAAGTCCTGTGAGAGAGACTTGTCCAGGAGTTCTACTGGCTGCTGAGTCCTGTGAGAGAGACTTATCCAGGAGTTCTACTGGCTGCTGAGTCCTGTGAGAGAGACTTGTCCAGGAGTGCTACTGGCTGCTGAGTCCTGTGAGAGAGACTTGTCCAGGAGTTCTACTGGCTGCTGAGTCCTATGAGAGAGACTTGTCCAGGAGTTCTACTGGCTGCTGAGTCCTGTGAGAGAGACTTATCCAGGAGTGCTACTGGCTGTTGAGTCCTGTGAGAGAGACTTGTCCAGGAGTTCTACTGGCTGCTGAGTCCTGTGAGAGAGACTATCCAGGAGTTCTACTGGCTGCTAAGTCCTGTGAGAGAGGCTTGTCCAGGAGTGCTACTGGCTGCTGAGTCCTGTGAGAGAGACTTGTCCAGGAGTTCTACTGGCTGCTGAGTCCTGTGAGAGAGACTTATCCAGGAGTTCTACTGGCTGCTGAGTCCTGTGAGAGAGACTTGTCCAGGAGTTCTACTGGCTGCTGAGTCCTGTGAGAGAGACTATCCAGGAGTTCTACTGGCTGCTAAGTCCTGTGAGAGAGACTATCCAGGAGTGCTACTGGCTGTTGAGTCCTGTGAGAGAGACTTGTCCAGGAGTGCTACTGGCTGCTGAGTCCTGTGAGAGAGACTTGTCCAGGAGTTCTACTGGCTGCTGAGTCCTGTGAGAGAGACTTGTCCAGGAGTTCTACTGGCTGCTGAGTCCTGTGAGAGAGACTTTTCCAGGAGTTCTACTGGCTGCTGAGTCCTGTGAGATAGACTTGTCCAGGAGTTCTACTGGCTGCTGAGTCCTATGAGAGAGACTTGTCCAGGAGTTCTACTGGCTGCTGAGTCCTGTGAGAGAGACTTGTCCAGGAGTTCTACTGGCTGCTGAGTCCTATGAGAGAGACTTGTCCAGGAGTTCTACTGGCTGCTAAGTCCTGTGAGAGAGACTTATCCAGGAGTGCTACTGGCTGCTGAGTCCTATGAGAGAGACTTGTCCAGGAGTTCTACTGGCTGCTGAGTCCTGTGAGAGAGACTTGTCCAGGAGTTCTACTGGCTGCTGAGTCCTATGAGAGAGACTTGTCCAGGAGTTCTACTGGCTGCTGAGTCCTGTGAGAGAGACTTGTCCAGGAGTTCTACTGGCTGCTAAGTCCTGTGAGAGAGACTATCCAGGAGTTCTACTGGCTGCTGAGTCCTATGAGAGAGACTATCCAGGAGTGCTACTGGCTGCTGAGTCCTATGAGAGAGACTTGTCCAGGAGTTCTACTGGCTGCTGAGTCCTGTGAGAGAGACTTATCCAGGAGTGCTACTGGCTGCTGAGTCCTATGAGAGAGACTTGTCCAGGAGTTCTACTGGCTGTTGAGTCCTATGAGAGAGACTTGTCCAGGAGTTCTACTGGCTGCTGAGTCCTATGAGAGAGGCTTGTCCAGGAGTGCTACTGGCTGCTAAGTCCTGTGAGAGAGACTTGTCCAGGAGTTCTACTGGCTGCTGAGTCCTATGAGAGAGACTTGTCCAGGAGTTCTACTGGCTGCTGAGTCCTGTGAGAGAGACTTGTCCAGGAGTGCTACTGGCTGCTGAGTCCTGTGAGAGAGACTTGTCCAGGAGTTCTACTGGCTGCTGAGACCTGTGAGAGAGACTTGCTGCTGAGACCTGTGAGAGAGACTTATCCTGGAGTTCTACTGGCTGCTGAGTCCTGTGAGAGAGACTATCCAGGAGTTCTACTGGCTGCTAAGTCCTGTGAGAGAGACTTGTCCAGGAGTGCTACTGGCTGCTGAGTCCTGTGAGAGAGGCTTGTCCAGGAGTGCTACTGGCTGCTGAGTCCTGTGAGAGAGACTATCCAGGAGTGCTACTGGCTGCTGAGTCCTGTGAGAGAGACTTATCCAGGAGTGCTACTGGCTGCTGAGTCCTGTGAGAGAGACTTATTCAGGAGTTCTACTGGCTGCTGAGTCCTGTGAGAGAGACTATCCAGGAGTTCTACTGGCTGCTGAGTCCTGTGAGAGAGGCTTGTCCAGGAGTGCTACTGGCTGCTAAGTCCTGTGAGAGAGACTATCCAGGAGTTCTACTGGCTGCTGAGTCCTGTGAGAGAGACTATCCAGGAGTGCTACTGGCTGCTGAGTCCTGTGAGAGAGACTATCCAGGAGTTCTACTGGCTGCTGAGTCCTGTGAGAGAGACTTATCCAGGAGTGCTACTGGCTGCTGAGTCCTGTGAGAGAGACTTATCCAGGAGTTCTACTGGCTGCTGAGTCCTGTGAGAGAGACTATCCAGGAGTTCTACTGGCTGCTGAGTCCTGTGAGAGAGGCTTGTCCAGGAGTGCTACTGGCTGCTAAGTCCTGTGAGAGAGACTATCCAGGAGTTCTACTGGCTGCTGAGTCCTGTGAGAGAGGCTTGTCCAGGAGTGCTACTGGCTGCTGAGTCCTGTGAGAGAGACTTGTCCAGGAGTTCTACTGGCTGCTGAGTCCTATGAGAGAGACTTGTCCAGGAGTTCTACTGGCTGCTGAGTCCTGTGAGAGAGACTTTTCCAGGAGTTCTACTGGCTGCTGAGTCCTGTGAGAGAGACTTGTCCAGGAGTTCTACTGGCTGCTGAGTCCTGTGAGAGAGACTTATCCAGGAGTGCTACTGGCTGTTGAGTCCTGTGAGAGAGACTTGTCCAGGAGTTCTACTGGCTGCTGAGTCCTGTGAGAGAAACTTATCCAGGAGTGCTACTGGCTGTTGAGTCCTGTGAGAGAGACTTGTCCAGGAGTTCTACTGGCTGCTGAGTCCTGTGAGAGAGACTTGTCCAGGAGTTCTACTGGCTGCTAAGTCCTGTGAGAGAGACTATCCAGGAGTTCTACTGGCTGCTGAGTCCTATGAGAGAGACTTATCCAGGAGTTCTACTGGCTGCTGAGTCCTGTGAGAGAGACTATCCAGGAGTGCTACTGGCTGCTGAGTCCTATGAGAGAGACTTGTCCAGGAGTTCTACTGGCTGCTGAGTCCTGTGAGAGAGACTTGTCCAGGAGTTCTACTGGCTGTTGAGTCCTATAAGAGAGGCTTGTCCAGGAGTGCTAGTGGCTGCTAAGTCCTGTGAGAGAGACTTGTCCAGGAGTGTTACTGGCTGCTAAGTCCTGTGAGAGAGACTTGTCCAGGAGTTCTACTGGCTGCTGAATCCTATGAGAGAGAATTGTCCAGGAGTGCTACTGGCTGCTGAGTCCTGTGAGAGAGACTTGTCCAGGAGTGCTACTGGCTGCTGAGTCCTGTGAGAGAGACTTGTCCAGGAGTTCTACTGGCTGCTGAGTCCTGTGAGAGAGACTTATCCAGGAGTTCTACTGGCTGCTGAGTCCTGTGAGAGAGACTATCCAGGAGTTCTACTGGCTGCTAAGTCCTGTGAGAGAGACTTGTCCAGGAGTTCTACTGGCTGCTGAGTCCTGTGAGAGAGACTATCCAGGAGTTCTACTGGCTGCTGAGTCCTGTGAGAGAGGCTTGTCCAGGAGTGCTACTGGCTGCTAAGTCCTGTGAGAGAGACTATCCAGGAGTTCTACTGGCTGCTGAGTCCTGTGAGAGAGACTATCCAGGAGTGCTACTGGCTGCTGAGTCCTGTGAGAGAGACTATCCAGGAGTTCTACTGGCTGCTAAATCCTGTGAGAGAGACTTATCCAGGAGTGCTACTGGCTGCTGAGTCCTGTGAGAGAGACTTATCCAGGAGTTCTACTGGCTGCTGAGTCCTGTGAGAGAGACTATCCAGGAGTTCTACTGGCTGCTGAGTCCTATGAGAGAGACTTGTCCAGGAGTGCTACTGGCTGCTAAGTTATGTGAGAGAGACTATCCAGGAGTTCTACTGGCTGCTGAGTCCTGTGAGAGAGACTATTCAGGAGTGCTACTGGCTGCTGAGTCCTGTGAGAGAGACTATTCAGGAGTGCTACTGGCTGCTGAGTCTTGTGAGAGAGACTATCCAGGAGTGCTACTGGCTGCTAAGTCCTGTCAGAGAGACTTGTCCAGGAGTGCTACTGGCTGCTGAGTCCTGTGAGAGAGACTTGTCCAGGAGTTCTACTGGCTTCTAAGTCCTGTGAGAGAGACTGTCCAGGAGTTCTACTGGCTGCTGAGTCCTGTGAGAGAGACTTGTCCAGGAGTGCTACTGGCTGCTGAGTCCTGTGAGAGAGACTATCCAGGAGTGCTACTGGCTGCTAAGTCCTGTGAGAGAGACTATCCAGGAGTGCTACTGGCTGCTGAGTCCTGTGAGAGGGACTATCCAGGAGTTCTACTGGCTGCTGAGTCCTGTGAGAGAGGCTTGTCCAGGAGTTCTACTGGCTGCTGAGTCCTGTGCGAGAGACTATCCAGGAGTTCTACTGGCTGCTGAGTCCTGTGAGAGAGACTTGTCCAGGAGTGCTACTGGCTGCTGAGTCCTGTGAGAGAGACTATCCAGGAGTTCTACTGGCTGCTGAGTCCTGTGAGAGAGACTTGTCCAGGAGTGCTACTGGCTGCTGAGTCCTGTGAGAGAGACTTGTCCAGGAGTTCTACTGGCTGCTGAGTCTGTGAGAGAGACTATCCAGGAGTTCTACTGGCTGCTGAGTCCTGTGAGAGAGACTTGTCCGGGAGTTCTACTGGCTGCTGAGTCCTGTGAGAGAGACTTGTCCGGGAGTTCTACTGGCTGCTGAGTCCTGTGAGAGAGACTTGTCCGGGAGTTCTACTGGCTGCTGAGTCCTGTGAGAGAGACTTGTCCGGGAGTTCTACTGGCTGCTGAGTCCTGTGAGAGAGGCTTGTCCAGGAGTTCTACTGGCTGCTGAGTCCTGTGAGAGAGACTTATCCAGGAGTGCTACTGGCTGTTGAGTCCTGTGAGAGAGACTTGTCCAGGAGTTCTACTGGCTGCTGAGTCCTGTGAGAGAGACTATCCAGGAGTGCTACTGGCTGCTAAGTCCTGTGCGAGAGACTTGTCCAGGAGTGCTACTGGCTGCTGAGTCCTGTGAGAGAGGCTTATCCAGGAGTTCTACTGGCTGCTGAGTCCTGTGAGAGAGACTATCCAGGAGTGCTACTGGCTGCTGAGTCCTGTGAGAGAGACTTATCCAGGAGTTCTACTGGCTGCTGAGTCCTGTGAGAGAGACTATCCAGGAGTGCTACTGGCTGCTGAGTCCTGTGAGAGAGAATTATCCAGGAGTGCTACTGGCTGCTGAGTCCTGTGAGAGAGACTATCCAGGAGTTCTACTGGCTGCTGAGTCCTGTGAGAGAGGCTTGTCCAGGAGTGCTACTGGCTGCTAAGTCCTGTGAGAGAGACTATCCAGGAGTTCTACTGGCTGCTGAGTCCTGTGAGAGAGACTATCCAGGAGTTCTACTGGCTGCTGAGTCCTGTGAGAGAGACTATTCAGGAGTGCTACTGGCTGCTGAGTCCTGTGAGAGAGACTTGTCCAGGAGTTCTACTGGCTGCTGAGTCCTGTGAGAGAGACTTGTCCAGGAGTGCTACTGGCTGCTGAGTCCTGTGAGAGAGACTTGTCCAGGAGTTCTACTGGCTGCTGAGTCCTGTGAGAGAGACTATCCAGGAGTGCTACTGGCTGCTGAGTCCTGTGAGAGAGACTTGTCCAGGAGTTCTACTGGCTGCTGAGTCCTGTGAGAGAGACTATTCAGGAGTGCTACTGGCTGCTGAGTCCTGTGAGAGAGACTATCCAGGAGTTCTACTGGCTGATAAGTCTTGTGAGAGAGACTTGTCCAGGAGTACTACTGGCTGCTGAGTCCTGTGAGAGAGACTTGTCCAGGAGTGCTACTGGCTGCTGAGTCCTGTGAGAGAGACTATCCAGGAGTGCTACTGGCTGCTAAGTCCTGTGAGAGAGACTTGTCCAGGAGTGCTACTGGCTGCTAAGTCCTGTGAGAGAGACTATCCAGGAGTTCTACTGGCTGCTGAGTCCTGTGAGAGAGACTATCCAGGAGTTCTACTGGCTGCTGAGTCCTGTGAGAGAGACTATTCAGGAGTGCTACTGGCTGCTGAGTCCTGTGAGAGAGACTTGTCCAGGAGTGCTACTGGCTGCTGAGTCCTGTGAGAGAGACTTGTCCAGGAGTTCTACTGGCTGCTGAGTCCTGTGAGAGAGACTATCCAGGAGTGCTACTGGCTGCTGAGTCCTGTGAGAGAGACTTGTCCGGGAGTTCTACTGGCTGCTGAGTCCTGTGAGAGAGACTATTCAGGAGTGCTACTGGCTGCTGAGTCCTGTGAGAGAGACTATCCAGGAGTTCTACTGGCTGATAAGTCTTGTGAGAGAGACTTGTCCAGGAGTACTACTGGCTGCTGAGTCCTGTGAGAGAGACTATCCAGGAGTGCTACTGGCTGCTGAGTCCTGTGAGAGAGACTTGTCCAGGAGTTCTACTGGCTGCTAAGTCCTGTGAGAGAGACTATCCAGGAGTTCTATTGGCTGCTGAGTCCTGTGAGAGAGACTTGTCCAGGAGTGCTACTGGCTGCTAAGTCCTGTGAGAGAGACTATCCAGGAGTGCTACTGGCTGCTGAGTCCTGTGAGAGAGACTTGTCCAGGAGTTCTACTGGCTGCTGAGTCCTGTGAGAGAGACTTGTCCAGGAGTTCTACTGGCTGCTGAGTCCTATGAGAGAGACTTGTCCAGGAGTTCTACTGGCTGCTGAGTCCTGTGAGAGAGACTTGTCCAGGAGTTCTACTGGCTGCTGAGTCCTGTGAGAGAGACTTATCCAGGAGTGCTACTGGCTGTTGAGTCCTGTGAGAGAGACTTGTCCAGGAGTTCTACTGGCTGCTGAGTCCTGTGAGAGAGACTTATCCAGGAGTTCTACTGGCTGCTGAGTCCTGTGAGAGAGACTTGTCCAGGAGTTCTACTGGCTGCTGAGTCCTGTGAGAGAGACTATCCAGGAGTTCTACTGGCTGCTGAGTCCTGTGAGAGAGACTTGTCCAGGAGTTCTACTGGCTGCTGAATCCTGTGAGAGAGACTTGTCCAGGAGTGCTACTGGCTGCTGAGTCCTGTGAGAGAGACTTGTCCAGGAGTTCTACTGGCTGCTGAGTCCTGTGAGAGAGACTTATCCAGGAGTTCTACTGGCTGCTAAGTCCTGTGAGAGAGACTTATCCAGGAGTGCTACTGGCTGCTGAGTCCTGTGAGAGAGACTTATCCAGGAGTGCTACTGGCTGCTGAGTCCTGTGAGAGAGACTTGTCCAGGAGTTCTACTGGCTGCTGAGTCCTGTGAGAGAGACTATCCAGGAGTTCTACTGGCTGCTGAGTCCTGTGAGAGAGACTTGTCCAGGAGTTCTACTGGCTGCTGAGTCCTGTGAGAGAGACTTGTCCAGGAGTTCTACTGGCTGCTGAGTCCTGTGAGAGAGACTTGTCCAGGAGTGCTACTGGCTGCTGAGTCCTGTGAGAGAGACTTGTCCAGGAGTTCTACTGGCTGCTGAGTCCTATGAGAGAGACTTGTCCAGGAGTTCTACTGGCTGCTGAGTCCTGTGAGAGAGACTTGTCAAGGAGTTCTACTGGCTGCTGAGTCCTGTGAGAGAGGCTTGTCCAGGAGTTCTACTGGCTGCTGAGTCCTGTGAGAGAGACTTATCCAGGAGTGCTACTGGCTGTTGAGTCCTGTGAGAGAGACTTGTCCAGGAGTTCTACTGGCTGCTGAGTCCTGTGAGAGAGACTTATCCAGGAGTGCTACTGGCTGCTGAGTCCTGTTAGAGAGACTATCCAGGAGTTCTACTGGCTGCTGAGTCCTGTGAGAGAGACTTATCCAGGAGTGCTACTGGCTGCTGAGTCCTGTGAGAGAGACTTGTCCAGGAGTTCTACTGGCTGCTGAGTCCTGTGAGAGAGACTTGTCCAGGAGTTCTACTGGCTGCTGAGTCCTGTGAGAGAGACTTGTCCAGGAGTTCTACTGGCTGCTGAGTCCTGTGAGAGAGACTTATCCAGGAGTTCTACTGGCTGCTGAGTCCTATGAGAGAGACTTATCCAGGAGTGCTACTGGCTACTGAGTCCTGTAAGAGAGAGACTTGTCCAGGAGTTCTACTGGCTGCTGAGTCCTGTGAGAGAGACTTGTCCAGGAGTTCTACTGGCTGCTAAGTCCTGTGAGAGAGACTATTCAGGAGTGCTACTGGCTGCTGAGTCCTGTGAGAGAGACTTGTCCAGGAGTACTACTGGCTGCTGAGTCCTGTGAGAGAGACTTGTCCAGGAGTTCTACTGGCTGCTGAGTCCTGTGAGAGAGACTATCCAGGAGTTCTACTGGCTGCTGAGTCCTGTGAGAGAGACTATTCAGGAGTGCTACTGGCTGCTGAGTCCTGTGAGAGAGACTTGTCCAGGAGTGCTACTGGCTGCTGAGTCCTGTGAGAGAGACTTGTCCAGGAGTTCTACTGGCTGCTGAGTCCTGTGAGAGAGACTATCCAGGAGTGCTACTGGCTGCTGAGTCCTGTGAGAGAGACTTGTCCAGGAGTTCTACTGGCTGCTGAGTCCTGTGAGAGAGACTATTCAGGAGTGCTACTGGCTGCTGAGTCCTGTGAGAGAGACTATCCAGGAGTTCTACTGGCTGATAAGTCTTGTGAGAGAGACTTGTCCAGGAGTACTACTGGCTGCTGAGTCCTGTGAGAGAGACTTGTCCAGGAGTGCTACTGGCTGCTGAGTCCTGTGAGAGAGACTATCCAGGAGTGCTACTGGCTGCTAAGTCCTGTGAGAGAGACTTGTCCAGGAGTGCTACTGGCTGCTAAGTCCTGTGAGAGAGACTATCCAGGAGTTCTACTGGCTGCTGAGTCCTGTGAGAGAGACTATCCAGGAGTTCTACTGGCTGCTGAGTCCTGTGAGAGAGACTATTCAGGAGTGCTACTGGCTGCTGAGTCCTGTGAGAGAGACTTGTCCAGGAGTGCTACTGGCTGCTGAGTCCTGTGAGAGAGACTTGTCCAGGAGTTCTACTGGCTGCTGAGTCCTGTGAGAGAGACTATCCAGGAGTGCTACTGGCTGCTGAGTCCTGTGAGAGAGACTTGTCCGGGAGTTCTACTGGCTGCTGAGTCCTGTGAGAGAGACTATTCAGGAGTGCTACTGGCTGCTGAGTCCTGTGAGAGAGACTATCCAGGAGTTCTACTGGCTGATAAGTCTTGTGAGAGAGACTTGTCCAGGAGTACTACTGGCTGCTGAGTCCTGTGAGAGAGACTATCCAGGAGTGCTACTGGCTGCTGAGTCCTGTGAGAGAGACTTGTCCAGGAGTTCTACTGGCTGCTAAGTCCTGTGAGAGAGACTATCCAGGAGTTCTATTGGCTGCTGAGTCCTGTGAGAGAGACTTGTCCAGGAGTGCTACTGGCTGCTAAGTCCTGTGAGAGAGACTATCCAGGAGTGCTACTGGCTGCTGAGTCCTGTGAGAGAGACTTGTCCAGGAGTTCTACTGGCTGCTGAGTCCTGTGAGAGAGACTTGTCCAGGAGTTCTACTGGCTGCTGAGTCCTATGAGAGAGACTTGTCCAGGAGTTCTACTGGCTGCTGAGTCCTGTGAGAGAGACTTGTCCAGGAGTTCTACTGGCTGCTGAGTCCTGTGAGAGAGACTTATCCAGGAGTGCTACTGGCTGTTGAGTCCTGTGAGAGAGACTTGTCCAGGAGTTCTACTGGCTGCTGAGTCCTGTGAGAGAGACTTATCCAGGAGTTCTACTGGCTGCTGAGTCCTGTGAGAGAGACTTGTCCAGGAGTTCTACTGGCTGCTGAGTCCTGTGAGAGAGACTATCCAGGAGTTCTACTGGCTGCTGAGTCCTGTGAGAGAGACTTGTCCAGGAGTTCTACTGGCTGCTGAATCCTGTGAGAGAGACTTATCCAGGAGTGCTACTGGCTGCTGAGTCCTGTGAGAGAGACTTGTCCAGGAGTTCTACTGGCTGCTGAGTCCTGTGAGAGAGACTTGTCCAGGAGTTCTACTGGCTGCTGAGTCCTGTGAGAGAGACTTGTCCAGGAGTTCTACTGGCTGCTGAGTCCTGTGAGAGAGACTTATCCAGGAGTTCTACTGGCTGCTGAGTCCTATGAGAGAGACTTATCCAGGAGTGCTACTGGCTACTGAGTCCTGTAAGAGAGAGACTTGTCCAGGAGTTCTACTGGCTGCTGAGTCCTGTGAGAGAGACTTGTCCAGGAGTTCTACTGGCTGCTGAGTCCTGTGAGAGAGACTATTCAGGAGTGCTACTGGCTGCTGAGTCCTGTGAGAGAGACTTGTCCAGGAGTGCTACTGGCTGCTGAGTCCTGTGAGAGAGACTTGTCCAGGAGTTCTACTGGCTGCTGAGTCCTGTGAGAGAGACTATCCAGGAGTTCTACTGGCTGCTGAGTCCTGTGAGAGAGACTATTCAGGAGTGCTACTGGCTGCTGAGTCCTGTGAGAGAGACTTGTCCAGGAGTGCTACTGGCTGCTGAGTCCTGTGAGAGAGACTTGTCCAGGAGTTCTACTGGCTGCTGAGTCCTGTGAGAGAGACTATCCAGGAGTGCTACTGGCTGCTGAGTCCTGTGAGAGAGACTTGTCCAGGAGTTCTACTGGCTGCTGAGTCCTGTGAGAGAGACTATTCAGGAGTGCTACTGGCTGCTGAGTCCTGTGAGAGAGACTATCCAGGATTTCTACTGGCTGATAAGTCTTGTGAGAGAGACTTGTCCAGGAGTACTACTGGCTGCTGAGTCCTGTGAGAGAGACTTGTCCAGGAGTGCTACTGGCTGCTGAGTCCTGTGAGAGAGACTATCCAGGAGTGCTACTGGCTGCTAAGTCCTGTGAGAGAGACTTGTCCAGGAGTGCTACTGGCTGCTAAGTCCTGTGAGAGAGACTATCCAGGAGTTCTACTGGCTGCTGAGTCCTGTGAGAGAGACTATCCAGGAGTTCTACTGGCTGCTGAGTCCTGTGAGAGAGACTATTCAGGAGTGCTACTGGCTGCTGAGTCCTGTGAGAGAGACTTGTCCAGGAGTGCTACTGGCTGCTGAGTCCTGTGAGAGAGACTTGTCCAGGAGTTCTACTGGCTGCTGAGTCCTGTGAGAGAGACTATCCAGGAGTGCTACTGGCTGCTGAGTCCTGTGAGAGAGACTTGTCCGGGAGTTCTACTGGCTGCTGAGTCCTGTGAGAGAGACTATTCAGGAGTGCTACTGGCTGCTGAGTCCTGTGAGAGAGACTATCCAGGAGTTCTACTGGCTGATAAGTCTTGTGAGAGAGACTTGTCCAGGAGTACTACTGGCTGCTGAGTCCTGTGAGAGAGACTATCCAGGAGTGCTACTGGCTGCTGAGTCCTGTGAGAGAGACTTGTCCAGGAGTTCTACTGGCTGCTAAGTCCTGTGAGAGAGACTATCCAGGAGTTCTACTGGCTGATAAGTCTTGTGAGAGAGACTTGTCCAGGAGTGCTACTGGCTGCTAAGTCCTGTGAGAGAGACTATCCAGGAGTGCTACTGGCTGCTGAGTCCTGTGAGAGAGACTTGTCCAGGAGTTCTACTGGCTGCTGAGTCCTGTGAGAGAGACTTGTCCAGGAGTTCTACTGGCTGCTGAGTCCTATGAGAGAGACTTGTCCAGGAGTTCTACTGGCTGCTGAGTCCTGTGAGAGAGACTTGTCCAGGAGTTCTACTGGCTGCTGAGTCCTGTGAGAGAGACTTATCCAGGAGTGCTACTGGCTGTTGAGTCCTGTGAGAGAGACTTGTCCAGGAGTTCTACTGGCTGCTGAGTCCTGTGAGAGAGACTTATCCAGGAGTTCTACTGGCTGCTGAGTCCTGTGAGAGAGACTTGTCCAGGAGTTCTACTGGCTGCTGAGTCCTGTGAGAGAGACTATCCAGGAGTTCTACTGGCTGCTGAGTCCTGTGAGAGAGACTTGTCCAGGAGTTCTACTGGCTGCTGAATCCTGTGAGAGAGACTTGTCCAGGAGTGCTACTGGCTGCTGAGTCCTGTGAGAGAGACTTGTCCAGGAGTTCTACTGGCTGCTGAGTAGGGATGAGCTTCGTGTTCGAGTCGAACATACGTTCGACTCGAACATCGGCTGTTCGATCGTTCGACGAAGATCGAACGATTTGGGCCGTTCGCGCCAAATTCGAGTGACGCGAACGGCCCACAATGCACTACGCCATCGCAGTGTCATCCAGGCGCTGTGATTGGCCAAGCATGCACTGTGACCCCGCATGCTTGGCCAATCACAGCGCCGGCAGCGAGGAGAGCAATGATTGGCCACAGGCAGGATGCCTGTGGCCAATTATTGCTGAGGGTGTTTAGTACACGCCCCACACTATAAAAGGCCGCCAGCACGGCGGCCTAGTGTAGTGTGTTCCGGAGCAGGGATAGAGCAGCATAGGCAGGGACAGTGACTGTTATTTCTTTCTTGCTTAACCTGGATTCCTTTAGTTTAGGGAAAGAGAAGGATAGGTAGGGAGAGTGTCAGTGTGTTTTGTGCTTGTGCTATAGTGTGCTTAAAAAAAACATTTATTCTAGGGACAGAAAACTGTAGGTAGGGACAGTGTCAGTTTCTTTCACTCTGCAAGTCCTTGTTTCCAGGGACCTGGAAGGACAGTGAGTGAATTGTCCTTGTGCTATATTGTGCTTAAAAAAACATTTATTCTAGGGACAGAAAACTGTAGGTAGGGAGAGTGTCAGTTTCTTTCACTCTGCAAGTCCTTGTTTCCAGGGACCTGGAAGGACAGTGAGTGAATTGTCCTTGTGCTATATTGTGATTAAAAAAAACATTTTTTCTAGGGACAGAAAACTGTAGGTAGGGAGAGTGTTTTTTTTCTTTCACTCTGCAAGTCCTTGTTTCCAGGGACCTGTAAGGACAGTGAGTGAATTGTTCTTGTGCTATATTGTGATTAAAAAAAACATTTTTTCTAGGGACAGAAAACTGTAGGTAGGGAGAGTGTTTTTTTTCTTTCACTCTGCAAGTCCTTGTTTCCAGGGACCTGGAAGGACAGTGAGTGAATTGTCCTTGTGCTATATTGTGCTTAAAAAAACATTTATTCTAGGGACAGAAAACTGTAGGTAGGGAGAGTGTCAGTTTATTTCACTCTGCAAGTCCTTGTTTCCAGGGACCTGTAAGGACAGTGAGTGAATTGTCCTTGTGCTATATTGTGATTAAAAAAAACATTTTTTCTAGGGACAGAAAACTGTAGGTAGGGAGAGTGTTTTTTTTCTTTCACTCTGCAAGTCCTTGTTTCCAGGGACCTGTAAGGACAGTGAGTGAATTTTTCTTGTGCTATATTGTGATTAAAAAAAACATTTTTTCTAGGGACAGAAAACTGTAGGTAGGGAGAGTGTTTTTTTTCTTTCACTCTGCAAGTCCTTGTTTCCAGGGACCTGGAAGGACAGTGAGTGAATTGTCCTTGTGCTATATTGTGCTTAAAAAAACATTTATTCTAGGGACAGAAAACTGTAGGTAGGGAGAGTGTCAGTTTATTTCACTCTGCAAGTCCTTGTTTCCAGGGACCTGTAAGGACAGTGAGTGAATTGTCCTTGTGCTATATTGTGATTAAAAAAAACATTTTTTCTAGGGACAGAAAACTGTAGGTAGGGAGAGTGTTTTTTTTCTTTCACTCTGCAAGTCCTTGTTTCCAGGGACCTGTAAGGACAGTGAGTGAATTTTTCTTGTGCTATATTGTGATTAAAAAAAACATTTTTTCTAGGGACAGAAAACTGTAGGTAGGGAGAGTGTTTTTTTTCTTTCACTCTGCAAGTCCTTGTTTCCAGGGACCTGTAAGGACAGTGAGTGAATTTTTCTTGTGCTATATTGTGATTAAAAAAAACATTTTTTCTAGGGACAGAAAACTGTAGGTAGGGAGAGTGTTTTTTTCCTTTCACTCTGCAAGTCCTTGTTTCCAGGGACCTGTAAGGACAGTGACTGAATTGTCCTTGTGCTATATTGTGATTAAAAAAAACATTTTTTCTAGGGACAGAAAACTGTAGGTAGGGAGAGTGTTTTTTTTCTTTCACTCTGCAAGTCCTTGTTTCCAGGGACCTGTAAGGACAGTGAGTGAATTGTTCTTGTGCTATATTGTGATTAAAAAAAACATTTTTTCTAGGGACAGAAAACTGTAGGTAGGGAGAGTGTTTTTTTTCTTTCACTCTGCAAGTCCTTGTTTCCAGGGACCTGTAAGGACAGTGAGTGAATTTTTCTTGTGCTATATTGTGATTAAAAAAAACATATTTTCTAGGGACAGAAAACTGTAGGTAGGGAGAGTGTTTTTTTTCTTTCACTCTGCAAGTCCTTGTTTCCAGGGACCTGTAAGGACAGTGAGTGAATTTTTCTTGTGCTATATTGTGATTAAAAAAAACATTTTTTCTAGGGACAGAAAACTGTAGGTAGGGAGAGTGTTTTTTTTCTTTCACTCTGCAAGTCCTTGTTTCCAGGGACCTGTAAGGACAGTGAGTGAATTGTTCTTGTGCTATATTGTGATTAAAAAAAACATTTTTTCTAGGGACAGAAAACTGTAGGTAGGGAGAGTGTTTTTTTTCTTTCACTCTGCAAGTCCTTGTTTCCAGGGACCTGTAAGGACAGTGAGTGAATTTTTCTTGTGCTATATTGTGATTAAAAAAAACATTTTTTCTAGGGACAGAAAACTGTAGGTAGGGAGAGTGTTTTTTTTCTTTCACTCTGCAAGTCCTTGTTTCCAGGGACCTGTAAGGACAGTGAGTGAATTTTTCTTGTGCTATATTGTGATTAAAAAAAACATTTTTTCTAGGGACAGAAAACTGTAGGTAGGGAGAGTGTTTTTTTTCTTTCACTCTGCAAGTCCTTGTTTCCAGGGACCTGTAAGGACAGTGAGTGAATTGTTCTTGTGCTATATTGTGATTAAAAAAAACATTTTTTCTAGGGACAGAAAACTGTAGGTAGGGAGAGTGTTTTTTTTCTTTCACTCTGCAAGTCCTTGTTTCCAGGGACCTGTAAGGACAGTGAGTGAATTTTTCTTGTGCTATATTGTGATTAAAAAAAACATTTTTTCTAGGGACAGAAAACTGTAGGTAGGGAGAGTGTTTTTTTTCTTTCACTCTGCAAGTCCTTGTTTCCAGGGACCTGTAAGGACAGTGAGTGAATTGTTCTTGTGCTATATTGTGATTAAAAAAAACATTTTTTCTAGGGACAGAAAACTGTAGGTAGGGAGAGTGTTTTTTTTCTTTCACTCTGCAAGTCCTTGTTTCCAGGGACCTGTAAGGACAGTGAGTGAATTTTTCTTGTGCTATATTGTGATTAAAAAAAACATTTTTTCTAGGGACAGAAAACTGTAGGTAGGGAGAGTGTCAGTTTCTTTCACTGTGAAAGTCCTTGTTTCAAGGGACAGAGAAGGACACCTGAAGGTAGCCCTTATTGCTTTTTTCCCATCTCCGTGCAGGCCATCTATTAGAATGTCTGGAAGGCAAACAAGGAGAGGCAGACAGTCAGGAGGCAATAAAAGAGGGCAAGCAGGCTCTGTGTCTGGGGGCAACAGTGCTGGTCGTGGACGCGGTGCATTGTCATCAGCACATGGCCATGGGACACGCTTGTCCTTCTTTTCGGCAGCTGGACATGTTGAGCCACATCATGCCGAAGACTTGGTAGAGTGGATGACCAAGCCCTCCTCCTCCTCCTCATCCTCTCTCACCCAGGCTCAGGGTACTGGAAAAGCAGCTGCCAAAGCGTCGTCTTCCCTGGTATCAATGTCAGACAAATCATCAGTCACTCCTTCCCTAGACCCACCATGTCCTCCTCCTGAGGAGTCCCCCGAACTGTTTCAGCACAGTGTTGGGTACATGCTCCAGGAGGATGCCCAGCGTTTCGAAGGGTCTGATGATGAAACCCAGCTAGAGGAAGGCAGTAGCGTGAGAGCAGACAGAGGGGATGCTCAAGAAGGACACCAATCTGGCAGTCATGTTCCAGCAGCTGCAGCATACTGCCAGATTGGCTCCAGTGATGAGGAGGGAGGGGATGATGAGGTCACTGACTCCACGTGGGTGCCTAATAGGAGAGAGGAGGAGGAGGAGGATGAGGAGGAGGCACATCTCCAACGAGGCAGGATGCCCTTTGGTGGCCAGCGTAAGGGCAGTACACCGACGGAATCACACCGCAGAGCTCCGCCTGTGCAGGGCGCTGCCTCTGCCCGTCATTCAAAAAGTTCTTTGGTGTGGGCCTTTTTTGAGGCTAGTGCATCAGATCGCACAGCTGCTGTTTGCAACATATGTCTCAAGCGTATATCGCGTGGCCAAAACATCAGCCGCTTGGGTACCACATGCCTGACCAGACATATGTTGACCTGCCATGCAGCTCGTTGGCAAGCCTACCTCAAAGACCCACACCAAAGAACAAAGCGGACCTCTCCTTGCACCGCATCAGCTGGGATCTCCAACCCCACTATAACTTCAGTCCTCTCTGAAACATGCACTGAGAGGAATGAAGGTGTAGAATTAGGTGTGTCACAGCCAAGTACTTGCGCCCACTCTGCTAGCAGTACACCGACGTCCGATTCTAGCAGGCAAATTTCCCTGCCCCAGCTGCTGGACCGTCGAAAGAAGTTCACTCCCAGCCATCCACATGCCCAGCGGTTGAATGCTAGCTTGGCTAAATTGCTAGCGCTTCAACTGCTGCCTTTTCAGTTGGTAGACTCGGCCCCCTTCCGTGAGTTTGTGCAATGTGCGGTTCCTCAGTGGCAGGTTCCCAAACGCCACTTTTTCGCACGGAAGGCTATTCCGGCTCTCTACCGTCATGTGGAAGGCAATGTCTTGGCCTCGCTGGACAGGGCGGTCAGCGGTAAGGTGCATATTACCGCTGACTCATGGTCCAGCAGGCATGGACAGGGACGTTACCTTTCTTTCACGGCCCATTGGGTCACTCTTTTGGCAGCTGGGAAGGATTCAGGACAAGGTGCAGTAGTGTTGGAGGTTGTCCCACCGCCACGCCTCCAAAATGCTACTACTGGTTGTGACACACCTCTCTCCTCCACCCCCTCCTCTTCTTCTTCCTCCATGGCCTCTTCCTGTGGTTTGTCCTATGAACCAGCGGTGCTCCGTAGCCGTTCACGGGGCTACGCAAGTACGCAGGCAAAAAGATGCCATGCCGTGCTTGCGCTGGTGTGTTTGGGGGACAGAAGCCACACTGGGGCAGAGGTCCTGTCTGCTCTGCAGGGCCAGGCCGAGAGGTGGTTGACGCCACGCCAGCTTAAGCCAGGAATGGTGGTTTGCGACAATGGCACCAACCTCCTCTCCGCCCTCCGACAGGGACAACTGACCCATGTGCCCTGTGTGGCTCACGTCCTTAACCTGGTGGTGCAGCGGTTCTTGGGCAGGTACCCGGGCTTACAGGATGTCCTGAGGCAGGCCAGGAAAGTCTGTGTGCATTTCCGCAGATCTTATAATGCCAGTGCTCGCCTGGCTGAGCTGCAAAAGGAGTTGAACCTGCCCAAGAACCGCCTTATATGTGACATGCCCACCAGGTGGAACTCAACGTTGGCCATGCTGCAGCGGCTGCACACGCAGCAGAGGGCCATCAATGAGTACCTGTGCGACTACGGCACCAGGACAGGGTCAGGGGAGCTTGGTTTTTTTTCTCCACGCCAGTGGGGCATGATCAGGGATGCATGCACTGTCCTGGCACCATTTGAGGAGGCCACGAGGATGGTGAGCAGTGACAGTGCATGCATCAGTGACACTGTACCTCTTGTCCACCTGTTGGAGCACACGCTGCGTGGAATAATGGACAGGGCACTTGAGGCAGAACAGAGGCAGGAAGAGGAGGACTTCCTTGCCTCTCAAGGCCCCCTTTACCCAGACAGTGTTACTTCTGTCCCACCCATCGCACAGGAAGAGGAGGAGGAGGAGGAGGAGGAGGAGGAGGATTGTGTCAGCATGGAGGTGGAGGCTGGCACTCAGCATCATCAGCAGCAGTCTTTTAGGGATGATTTACAGTCCCAAGAAACCAGTGGACTTGTACGTGGCTGGGAGGAGGTGGCTGCGGATCATGTCGTCCTTAGTGACCCAGAGGACTCCGGAGCGAATGCCTCAGCAAACCTACGCTGCATGGCCTCCCTGATCCTGCAAAGTCTGCGGAAGGATCCTCGTATTCTTCGGATCAAGGAGAGGGACCATTACTGGCTGGCCACTCTCCTTGATCCACGGTACAAGGGTAAGGTTGCGGACCTTATGTTACCGTCGCAGAGGGAGCAGAGGATGAGACAACTCCGGGAGGCCTTGCAGAAAGGTCTGTGCAACGCGTTCCCAGAGACTGGGAGGTTGCAAACTCCTGGTCCTGGACAACGAGTTGCTGAGGCTTCGGCCAGTCAAAGAAGGAGCGGTGGGGAAGGTGGCCGTCTGACCGATGCGTTCAGACAATTCTTTAGTCCGCAGCCCCAAAGTATGATCGGTTCCAGCAACCATCGCCAGCGTCTGATAAACATGGTGCAGGAATATCTAGGGGCAAGGTCAGACTTGGACACCTTCCCCACCGAAAATCCTCTGGCTTACTGGGTCTTGAGGATGGATCACTGGCCAGAGCTTGCACAGTATGCAATTGAGCTACTGGCCTGTCCTGCATCCAGCGTTCTTTCGGAACGCACATTCAGTGCTGCTGGAGGATTTGTCACGGATCACAGGGTGCGCCTGTCCACCGACTCGGTTGATCGACTGACTTTCATCAAGATGAACCAGTCTTGGATCACCACCAGCTACCACACACCTGATGCTGATATAACAGACTAATTGATTTTAACATGTCACATCCCTTCAAGACTGATGCTGATGCTGAGTGCCTGTGCTGTTATGTTGACTGGCTATCCTCCTCCTCCGAGTCCTCAATGATACGATTGATGATGATAGCTTGGAAGATCATTTTTGTTTATGGGTGCCGCCACCAGTGCCTAACGCCCAATTTTTCAGCCCCTGTTTAACAGGGGCGTGTAATTACAATTTTTGAAGCAATACTTTGCAACAGGGCTCATTGCTGTACTCCAAGTACAGTATCTGTGAGGAGTTGCAGTGTTGTGCCACCAGTGCCTAAGGCCCAATTTTTCAGCCCCTGTTTAACAGGGGCGTGTCATTACAATTTTTGAAGCAATACTTTGCAACAGGGCTCATTGCTGTGCTCCAAGTACAGTATCTGTGAGGGGTTGCAGTGTTGTGCCACCAGTGCCTAAGGCCCAATTTTTCAGCCCCTGTTCAACAGGGGCATGTAATTACAATTCTTGATCTAATAATTCACAGCAGGGCCCATTGCTGCACCCACCAAGAGTAACTGTCAGGGCTTACAGTGTTGTGGCACCAGCACCACCATCAAAGGCCCAATTTTTACTACCACTGTTCAACAATTATATGTAATTAAAATTCCTGATATAATAGTTGACAGCAGGGCGTTCCAGCACCAACCAAGAGTAACTGTGAGTGCTTACAGTGTTGTGCCAACACCAACAACTAAGGGGCCTATTTCTGCAGAGTATATACGGCAGGTCCCTACTTTCAAACATCCAACTTACAAACGACTCCTACTTGCAAACGCAAGAAGACAACAGGAAGTGAGAGGAAATCTACCACTAGGAAGGAAAATTCTCTCCTGTAAGAATAAATATGGGAGAAAGGTGTCTCCTCTGTACTGATGCTTTATCAGCAATCCTTGTTTCAAGAAAAACACCACATTTCAAAAACAGTTGTCATTGGGACGGAAAGTGAGGTGAAATGTTCTGAACAGGGGCACAGACAGCAAAACAAATGTTACAGGGGTGATAACCCTTACCTATGTTTTCCAAAAAGTTTAAAAATAGATTTTTGGTCTGGAGCTACACTTCAACAATGTACCTGTTCAAAATTACAAACAGATTCTACATAAGAACAAACCTACAGTCCCTGTCTTGTATGCACCGCCTGTATAGGGCTGTTCAGAGTATATAGGGCCTTTTTTATTTTATGTGCGGGGTTCCCCTTAATATCCATACAAGACCCAAAGGGGCTGGTAATGGGCTGGGGTAGGGGGGGGGGGGGGGTCATGGGGTAGCTATGCCATTTTTCTTAAAGAATTTCATCCATATTACCGGGACCAGACATTACATTAAAGCCGCAAGCAGTTTTAAATGGCTTTTTTTTCCTTTAGAAGTGTCATTTTGTGCAGGGACAGTTCTAAACACGGGAAACACGTGGCACTTCACAGGCATACTTTAGACACCCCCCAGGTACGATATTTAAAGGAATATTTGACTTTTTTTTTTCACTTTATGCATCATTAAAATGACTGCTCCCGAAAAACGACCGTTTTTAAAACTTCTTTTTGCATTGATACATGTCCCCTGGTGCAGAACCCGGGTTCCCAAACCCTTTTTAGGACAATAACATGCATAATAGTTGTTATAATTAGCACTTTAGAATTCGAACGTTCGCATCCATTCTATTTAATAGGGTTCTAATGTTCGTTCGAACTTTCGGTCCGTTCGCGGGTTCTGGTGCGAACCGAACAGGGGGGTATTCGGCTCATCACTACTGCTGAGTCCTGTGAGAGAGACTTATCCAGGAGTTCTACTGGCTGCTAAGTCCTGTGAGAGAGACTTATCCAGGAGTGCTACTGGCTGCTGAGTCCTGTGAGAGAGACTTATCCAGGAGTGCTACTGGCTGCTGAGTCCTGTGAGAGAGACATGTCCAGGAGTTCTACTGGCTGCTGAGTCCTGTGAGAGAGACTATCCAGGAGTTCTACTGGCTGCTGAGTCCTGTGAGAGAGACTTGTCCAGGAGTTCTACTGGCTGCTGAGTCCTGTGAGAGAGACTTGTCCAGGAGTTCTACTGGCTGCTGAGTCCTGTGAGAGAGACTTGTCCAGGAGTGCTACTGGCTGCTGAGTCCTGTGAGAGAGACTTGTCCAGGAGTTCTACTGGCTGCTGAGTCCTATGAGAGAGACTTGTCCAGGAGTTCTACTGGCTGCTGAGTCCTGTGAGAGAGACTTGTCAAGGAGTTCTACTGGCTGCTGAGTCCTGTGAGAGAGGCTATCCAGGAGTTCTACTGGCTGTTGAGTCCTGTGAGAGAGACTTGTCCAGGAGTTCTACTGGCTGCTGAGTCCTGTGAGAGAGACTTATCCAGGAGTGCTACTGGCTGTTGAGTCCTGTGAGAGAGACTTGTCCAGGAGTTCTACTGGCTGCTGAGTCCTGTGAGAGAGACTTATCCAGGAGTGCTACTGGCTGCTGAGTCCTGTTAGAGAGACTATCCAGGAGTTCTACTGGCTGCTGAGTCCTGTGAGAGAGACTTATCCAGGAGTGCTACTGGCTGCTGAGTCCTGTGAGAGAGACTTGTCCAGGAGTTCTACTGGCTGCTGAGTCCTGTGAGAGAGACTTGTCCAGGAGTTCTACTGGCTGCTGAGTCCTGTGAGAGAGACTTGTCCAGGAGTTCTACTGGCTGCTGAGTCCTGTGAGAGAGACTTATCCAGGAGTTCTACTGGCTGCTGAGTCCTATGAGAGAGACTTATCCAGGAGTGCTACTGGCTACTGAGTCCTGTAAGAGAGAGACTTGTCCAGGAGTTCTACTGGCTGCTGAGTCCTGTGAGAGAGACTTGTCCAGGAGTTCTACTGGCTGCTGAGTCCTATGAGAGAGACTTGTCCAGGAGTTCTACTGGCTGCTAAGTCCTGTGAGAGAGACTTGTCCAGGAGTTCTACTGGCTGCTGAGTCCTATGAGAGAGGCTTGTCCAGGAGTTCTACTGGCTGCTGAGTCCTGTGAGAGAGACTTGTCCAGGAGTGCTACTGGCTGCTGAGTCCTGTGAGAGAGACTATCCAGGAGTGCTACTGGCTGCTAAGTCCTGTGAGAGAGACTTGTCCAGGAGTGCTACTGGCTGCTGAGTCCTGTGAGAGAGACTATCCAGGAGTTCTACTGGCTGCTGAGTCCTGTGAGAGAGACTATCCAGGAGTGCTACTGGCTGCTGAGTCCTGTGAGAGAGACTATCCAGGAGTTCTACTGGCTGCTGAGTCCTGTGAGAGAGACTTATCCAGGAGTGCTACTGGCTGCTGAGTCCTGTGAGAGAGACTTATCCAGGAGTTCTACTGGCTGCTGAGTCCTGTGAGAGAGACTTGTCCAGGAGTGCTACTGGCTGCTGAGTCCTGTGAGAGAGACTTGTCCAGGAGTTCTACTGGCTGCTGAGTCCTGTGAGAGAGGCTTGTCCAGGAGTGCTACTGGCTGCTGAGTCCTGTGAGAGAGACTATTCAGGAGTGCTACTGGCTGCTGAGTCCTGTGAGAGAGACTTGTCCAGGAGTGCTACTGGCTGCTGAGTCCTGTGAGAGAGACTTCTCCAGGAGTGCTACTGGCTGCTGAGTCCTGTGAGAGAGACTATCCAGGAGTTCTACTGGCTGCTGAGTCCTGTGAGAGAGACTTATCCAGGAGTGCTACTGGCTGCTGAGTCCTGTGAGAGAGACTTGTCCAGGAGTTTTACTGGCTGCTGAGTCCTGTGAGAGAGACTATCCAGGAGTTCTACTGGCTGCTGAGTCCTGTGAGAGAGACTTGTCCAGGAGTTCTACTGGCTGCTGAGTCCTGTGAGAGAGACTTATCCAGGAGTGCTACTGGCTGCTGAGTCCTATGAGAGAGACTTGTCCAGGAGTTCTACTGGCTGCTGAGTCCTGTGAGAGAGACTTGTCCAGGAGTTCTACTGGCTGCTGAGTCCTATGAGAGAGACTTGTCCAGGAGTTCTACTGGCTGCTGAGTCCTATGAGAGAGACTTGTCCAGGAATTCTACTGGCTGCTAAGTCCTGTGAGAGAGACTTATCCATGAGTTCTACTGGCTGCTGAGTCCTGTGAGAGAGGCTTGTCCAGGAGTGCTACTGGCTGCTAAGTCCTGTGAGAGAGACTATCCAGGAGTTCTACTGGCTGCTGAGTCCTGTGAGAGAGACTATCCAGGAGTTCTACTGGCTGCTGAGTCCTGTGAGAGAGACTATTCAGGAGTGCTACTGGCTGCTGAGTCCTGTGAGAGAGACTATCCAGGAGTTCTACTGGCTGATAAGTCTTGTGAGAGAGACTTGTCCAGGAGTGCTACTGGCTGCTGAGTCCTGTGAGAGAGACTATCCAGGAGTTCTACTGGCTGCTGAGTCCTGTGAGAGAGACTTATCCAGGAGTTCTACTGGCTGCTAAGTCCTGTGAGAGAGACTTGTCCAGGAGTGCTACTGGCTGCTGAGTCCTGTGAGAGAGACTATCCAGGAGTGCTACTGGCTGCTGAGTCCTGTGAGAGAGACTTGTCCAGGAGTTCTACTGGCTGCTGAGTCCTGTGAGAGAGACTTGTCCAGGAGTTCTACTGGCTGCTAAGTCCTGTGAGAGAGACTATCCAGGAGTTCTACTGGCTGCTGAGTCCTGTGAGAGAGACTATCCAGGAGTGCTACTGGCTGCTGAGTCCTGTGAGAGAGACTATCCAGGAGTTCTACTGGCTGCTGAGTCCTGTGAGAGAGACTTATCCAGGAGTGCTACTGGCTGCTGAGTCCTGTGAGAGAGACTTGTCCGGGAGTTCTACTGGCTGCTGAGTCCTATGAGAGAGACTTGTCCAGGAGTGCTACTGGCTGCTGAGTCCTGTGAGAGAGACTTATCCAGGAGTTCTACTGGCTGCTGAGTCCTATGAGAGAGACTTATCCAGGAGTGCTACTGGCTACTGAGTCCTGTAAGAGAGAGACTTGTCCAGGAGTTCTACTGGCTGCTGAGTCCTATGAGAGAGGCTTGTCCAGGAGTTCTACTGGCTGCTGAGTCCTGTGAGAGAGACTTGTCCAGGAGTGCTACTGGCTGCTGAGTCCTGTGAGAGAGACTTGTCCGGGAGTTCTACTGGCTGCTGAGTCCTATGAGAGAGACTTGTCCAGGAGTGCTACTGGCTGCTGAGTCCTGTGAGAGAGACTTATCCAGGAGTTCTACTGGCTGCTGAGTCCTATGAGAGAGACTTATCCAGGAGTGCTACTGGCTACTGAGTCCTGTAAGAGAGAGACTTGTCCAGGAGTTCTACTGGCTGCTGAGTCCTATGAGAGAGACTTGTCCAGGAGTTCTACTGGCTGCTGAGTCCTATGAGAGAGGCTTGTCCAGGAGTAGTGATGAGCCGAACACCCCCGGGTTCGGTTCGCACCAGAACCCGCGAACGGACCGAAAGTTCGCACGAACATTAGAACCCTATTAAATACAATGGATGCGAACGTTCGAATTCTAAAGTGCTAATTATAACAACTATTATGCATGTTATTGTCCTAAAAAGGGTTTGGGAACCCGGGTTCTGCACCAGGGGACATGTATCAATGCAAAAAGAAGTTTTAAAAACGGTCGTTTTTCGGGAGCAGTCATTTTAATGATGCATAAAGTGAAAAAAAAAAAGTCAAATATTCCTTTAAATATCGTACCTGGGGGGTGTCTAAAGTATGCCTGTGAAGTGCCACGTGTTTCCCGTGTTTAGAACTGTCCCTGCACAAAATGACACTTCTAAAGGAAAAAAAAGCCATTTAAAACTGCTTGCGGCTTTAATGTAATGTCTGGTCCCGGTAATATGGATGAAAATCTTTAAGAAAAATGGCATAGCTACCCCATGACCCCCCCCCCCCTACCCCAGCCCATTACCAGCCCCTTTGGGTCTTGTATGGATATTAAGGGGAACCCCGCACATAAAATAAAAAAGGCCCTATATACTCTGAACAGCCGTATACAGGCGGTGCATACAAGACAGGGACTGTAGGTTTGTTCTTATGTAGAATCTGTTTGTAATTTTGAACAGGTACATTGTTTAAGTGTAGCTCCAGCCCAAAAATCTATTTTTAAACTTTTTGGAAAACATAGGTAAGGGTTATCACCCCTGTAACATTTGTTTTGCTGTCTGTGCCCCTGTTCAGAACATTTCACCTCACTTTCCGTCCCAATGACAACTGTTTTTGAAATGTGGTGTTTTTCTTGAAACAAGGATTGCTGATAAAGCATCAGTAGAGAGGAGACACCTTTCTCCCATATTTATTCTTACAGGAGAGAATTTTCCTTCCTAGGGGTAGATTTCCTCTCACTTCCTGTTGTCTTCTTGCGTTTGCAAGTAGGAGTCGTTTGTAAGTTGGATGTTTGAAAGTAGGGACCTGCCGTATATACTCTGCAGAAATAGGCCCCTTAGTTGTTGGTGTTGGCACAACACTGTAAGCACTCACAGTTACTCTTGGTTGGTGCTGGAACGCCCTGCTGTCAACTATTATATCAGGAATTGTAATTACATATAATTGTTGAACAGTGGTAGTAAAAATTGGGCCTTTGATGGTGGTGCTGGTGCCACAACACTGTAAGCCCTGACAGTTACTCTTGGTGGGTGCAGCAATGGGCCCTGCTGTGAATTATTAGATCAAGAATTGTAATTGCATGCCCCTGTTGAACAGGGGCTGTAAAATTGGGCCTTTGGTGGTGGTGGTGGTGTTGACACAACACTGTAAGCCCTCAGAGTTACTCTTGGTGGGTGCAGGAATGGGCCCTGCTGTGAATTATTAGATCAAGAATTGTAATTACATGCCCCTGTTGAACAGGGGCTGAAAAATTGGGCCTTAGGCACTGGTGGCACAACACTACAACCCCTCACAGATACTGTACTTGGAGCACAGCAATGAGCCCTGTTGCAAAGTATTGCTTCAAAAATTGTAATGACACGCCCCTGTTAAACAGGGGCTGAAAAATTGGGCCTTAGGCACTGGTGCCACAACACTCCAACCCCTCACAGATACTGTACTTGGAGCACAGCAATGAGCCCTATGGCAAATTATTGCTAAAAAAATTGTAATTACACGCCCCTGTAAAACAGGGGCTGAAAAATTGGGCATTAGCCACTGGTGGCGGCACCCATAAACAAAAATGATCTTCCAAGCTATCATCATCAATCGTATCATTGAGGACTCGGAGGAGGAGGATAGCCAGTCAACATAACAGCACAGACACTCAGCATCAGCATCAGTCTTGAAGGGATGTGACATGTTAAAATCAATTAGTCTGTTATATCAGCATCAGGTGTGTGGTAGCTGGTGGTGATCCAAGACTGGTTCATCTTGATGAAAGTCAGTCGATCAACCGAGTCGGTGGACAGGCGCACCCTGTGATCCGTGACAAATCCTCCAGCAGCACTGAATGTGCGTTCCGAAAGAACGCTGGATGCAGGACAGGCCAGTAGCTCAATTGCATACTGTGCAAGCTCTGGCCAGTGATCCATCCTCAAGACCCAGTAAGCCAGAGGATTTTCGGTGGGGAAGGTGTCCAAGTCTGACCTTGCCCCTAGATATTCCTGCACCATGTTTATCAGACGCTGGCGATGGTTGCTGGAACCAATCATACTTTGGGGCTGCGGAATAAAGAATTGTCTGAACGCATCGGTCAGACGGCCACCTTCCCCACCGCTCCTTCTTTGACTGGCCGAAGCCTCAGCAACTCGTTGTCCTGGACCAGGAGTTTGTAACCTCCCAGTCTCTGGGAACGCGTTGCACAGACCTTTCTGCAAGGCCTCCCGGAGTTGTCTCATCCTCTGCTCCCTCTGCGACGGTAACATAAGGTCCGCAACCTTACCCTTGTACCGTGGATCAAGGAGAGTGGCCAGCCAGTAATGGTCCCTCTCCTTGATCCGAAGAATACGAGGATCCTTCCGCAGACTTTGCAGGATCAGGGAGGCCATGCAGCGTAGGTTTGCTGAGGCATTCGCTCCGGAGTCCTCTGGGTCACTAAGGACGACATGATCCGCAGTCACCTCCTCCCAGCCACGTACAAGTTCACTGGTTTCTTGGGACTGTAAATCATCCCTAAAAGACTGCTGCTGATGATGCTGAGTGCCAGCCTCCACCTCCATGCTGACACAATCCTCCTCCTCCTCCTCCTCCTCCTCTTCCTCTTCCTGTGGGATGGGTGGGACAGAAGGAACACTGTCTGGGTAAAGGGGGCCTTGAGAGGCAAGGAAGTCCTCCTCTTCCTGCCTCTGTTCTGCCTCAAGTGCCCTGTCCATTATTCCACGCAGCGTGTGCTCCAACAGGTGGACAAGAGGTACAGTGTCACTGATGCATGCACTGTCACTGCTCACCATCCTCGTGGCCTCCTCAAATGGTGCCAGGACAGTGCATGCATCCCTGATCATGCCCCACTGGCGTGGAGAAAAAAAACCAAGCTCCCCTGACCCTGTCCTGGTGCCGTAGTCGCACAGGTACTCATTGATGGCCCTCTGCTGCGTGTGCAGCCGCTGCAGCATGGCCAACGTTGAGTTCCACCTGGTGGGCATGTCACATATAAGGCGGTTCTTGGGCAGGTTCAACTCCTTTTGCAGCTCAGCCAGGCGAGCACTGGCATTATAAGATCTGCGGAAATGCACACAGACTTTCCTGGCCTGCCTCAGGACATCCTGTAAGCCCGGGTACCTGCCCAAGAACCGCTGCACCACCAGGTTAAGGACGTGAGCCACACAGGGCACATGGGTCAGTTGTCCCTGTCAGAGGGCGGAGAGGAGGTTGGTGCCATTGTCGCAAACCACCATTCCTGGCTTAAGCTGGCGTGGCGTCAACCACCTCTCGGCCTGGCCCTGCAGAGCAGACAGGACCTCTGCCCCAGTGTGGCTTCTGTCCCCCAAACACACCAGCGCAAGCACGGCATGGCATCTTTTTGCCTGCGTACTTGCGTAGCCCCGTGAACGGCTACGGAGCACCGCTGGTTCATAGGACAAAGCACAGGAAGAGGCCATGGAGGAAGAAGAAGAGGAGGGGGTGGAGGAGAGAGGTGTGTCACAACCAGTAGTAGCATTTTGGAGGCGTGGCGGTGGAACAACCTCCAACACTACTGCACCTTGTCCTGCATCCTTCCCAGCTGCCAAAAGAGTGACCCAATGGGCCGTGAAAGAAAGGTAACGTCCCTGTCCATGCCTGCTGGACCATGAGTCAGTGGTAATATGCACCTTACCGCTGACCGCCCTGTCCAGCGAGGCCAAGACATTGCCTTCCACATGCCGGTAGAGAGCCGGAATAGCCTTCCGTGAGAAAAAGTGGCGTTTGGGAACCTGCCACTGAGGAACCGCACATTGCACAAACTCACGGAAGGGGGCCGAGTCTACCAACTGAAAAGGCAGCAGTTGAAGCGCTAGCAATTTAGCCAAGCTAGCATTCAACCGCTGGGCATGTGGATGGCTGGGAGTGAACTTCTTTCGACGGTCCAGCAGCTGGGGCAGGGAAATTTGCCTGCTAGAATCGGACGTCGGTGTACTGCTAGCAGAGTGGCCGCAAGTACTTGGCTGTGACACACCTAATTCTACACCTTCATTCCTCTCAGTGCATGTTTCAGAGAGGACTGAAGTTATAGTGGGGTTGGAAATCCCAGCTGATGCGGTGCAAGGAGAGGTCCGCTTTGTTCTTTGGTGTGGGTCTTTGAGGTAGGCTTGCCAACGAGCTGCATGGCAGGTCAACATATGTCTGGTCAGGCATGTGGTACCCAAGCGGCTGATGTTTTGGCCACGCGATATACGCTTGAGACATATGTTGCAAACAGCAGCTGTGCGATCTGATGCACTAGCCTCAAAATAGGCCCACACCAAGGAACTTTTTGAATGACGGGCAGAGGCAGCGCCCTGCACAGGCGGAGCTCTGCGGTGTGATTCCGTCGGTGTACTGCCCTTACGCTGGCCACCAAAGGGCATCCTGTCTCGTTGGAGATGTGCCTCCTCCTCATCCTCCTCCTCCTCTCTCCTATTAGGCACCCACGTGGAGTCAGTGACCTCATCATCCCCTCCCTCCTCATCACTGGAGCCAATCTGGCAGTATGCTGCAGCTGCTGGAACATGACTGCCAGATTGGTGTCCTTCTTGAGCATCCCCTCTGTCTGCTCTCACCCTACTGCCTTCCTGTAGCTGGGTTTCATCATCAGACCCTTCGAAACGCTGGGCATCCTCCTGGAGCATGTACCCAACACTGTGCTCAAACAGTTCGGGGGACTCCTCAGGAGGAGGACATGGTGGGTCTAGGGAAGGAGTGACTGATGATGAGTCTGACATTGATACCAGGGAAGAGGACGCTTTGGCAGCTGCTTTGCCAGTACCCTGAGCCTGGGTGAGAGAGGATGAGGAGGAGGAGGAGGGCTTGGTCATCCACTCTACCAAGTCTTCGGCATGATGTGGCTCAACATGTCCAGCTGCGGAAAAGAAGGACAAGCGTGTCCCATGGCCATGTGCTGATGACAATGCACCGCGTCCACGACCAGCACTGTTGCCCCCAGACACAGAGCCTGCTTGCCCTCTTTTATTGCCTCCTGACTGTCTGCCTCTCCTTGTTTGCCTTCCAGACATTCTAATAGATGGCCTGCAGGGAGATGGGAAAAAAGCAATAAGGGCTACCTTCAGGTGTCCTTCTCTGTCCCTTGAAACAAGGACTTGCACAGTGAAAGAAACTGACACTCTCCCTACCTACAGTTTTCTGTCCCTAGAAAAAATGTTTTTTTTAAGCACAATATAGCACAAGGAGAATTCACTCACTGTCCTTCCAGGTCCCTAGAAACAAGGACTTGCACAGTGAAAGAAACTGACACTCTCCCTACCTACAGTTTTCTGTCCCTAGAAAAAATGTTTTTTTTAAGCACAATATAGCACAAGGAGAATTCACTCACTGTCCTTCCAGGTCCCTAGAAACAAGGACTTGCACAGTGAAAGAAACTGACACTCTCCCTACCTACAGTTTTCTGTCCCTAGAAAAAATGTTTTTTTTAAGCACAATATAGCACAAGGAGAATTCACTCACTGTCCTTCCAGGTCCCTAGAAACAAGGACTTGCACAGTGAAAGAAACTGACACTCTCCCTACCTACAGTTTTCTGTCCCTAGAAAAAATGTTTTTTTTAAGCACAATATAGCACAAGGAGAATTCACTCACTGTCCTTCCAGGTCCCTAGAAACAAGGACTTACACAGTGAAAGAAATTGACACTCTCCCTACCTACAGTTTTCTGTCCCTAGAAAAAATGTTTTTTTTAAGCACAATATAGCACAAGGAGAATTCACTCACTGTCCTTCCAGGTCCCTAGAAACAAGGACTTGCACAGTGAAAGAAACTGACACTCTCCCTACCTACAGTTTTCTGTCCCTAGAAAAAATGTTTGTTTTAAGCACAATATAGCACAAGGAGAATTCACTCACTGTCCTTCCAGGTCCCTAGAAACAAGGACTTGCACAGTGAAAGAAACTGACACTCTCCCTACCTACAGTTTTCTGTCCCTAGAAAAAAGGTTTTTTTTAAGCACAATATAGCACAAGGAGAATTCACTCACTGTCCTTCCAGGTCCCTAGAAACAAGGACTTACACAGTGAAAGAAACTGACACTCTCCCTACCTACAGTTTTCTGTCCCTAGAAAAAAATGTTTTTTTTAAGCACAATATAGCACAAGGAGAATTCACTCACTGTCCTTCCAGGTCCCTAGAAACAAGGACTTGCACAGTGAAAGAAACTGACACTCTCCCTACCTACAGTTTTCTGTCCCTAGAAAAAATGTTTTTTTTAAGCACAATATAGCACAAGGAGAATTCACTCACTGTCCTTCCAGGTCCCTAGAAACAAGGACTTGCACAGTGAAAGAAACTGACACTCTCCCTACCTACAGTTTTCTGTCCCTAGAAAAAATGTTTTTTTTAAGCACAATATAGCACAAGGAGAATTCACTCACTGTCCTTCCAGGTCCCTAGAAACAAGGACTTGCACAGTGAAAGAAACTGACACTCTCCCTACCTACAGTTTTCTGTCCCTAGAAAAAATGTTTTTTTTAAGCACAATATAGCACAAGGAGAATTCACTCACTGTCCTTCCAGGTCCCTAGAAACAAGGACTTGCACAGTGAAAGAAACTGACACTCTCCCTACCTACAGTTTTCTGTCCCTAGAAAAAATGTTTTTTTTAAGCACACTATAGCACAAGGAGAATTCACTCACTGTCCTTCCCAGTCCCTAGAAACAAGGACTTGCACAGTGAAAGAAACTGACACTCTCCCTACCTACAGTTTTCTGTCCCTAGAAAAAATGTTTTTTTTAAGCACAATATAGCACAAGGAGAATTCACTCACTGTCCTTCCAGGTCCCTGGAAACAAGGACTTGCACAGTGAAAGAAACTGACACTCTCCCTACCTACAGTTTTCTGTCCCTAGAAAAAAATGTTTTTTTTAAGCACAATATAGCACAAGGAGAATTCACTCACTGTCCTTCCAGGTCCCTAGAAACAAGGACTTACACAGTGAAAGAAACTGACACTCTCCCTACCTACAGTTTTCTGTCCCTAGAAAAAATGTTTTTTTTAAGCACAATATAGCACAAGGAGAATTCACTCACTGTCCTTCCAGGTCCCTGGAAACAAGGACTTGCACAGTGAAAGAAACTGACACTCTCCCTACCTACAGTTTTCTGTCCCTGGAAAAAATGTTTTTTTTAAGCACAATATAGCACAAGGAGAATTCACTCACTGTCCTTCCAGGTCCCTAGAAACAAGGACTTACACAGTGAAAGAAACTGACACTCTCCCTACCTACAGTTTTCTGTCCCTAGAAAAAATGTTTTTTTTAAGCACAATATAGCACAAGGAGAATTCACTCACTGTCCTTCCAGGTCCCTAGAAACAAGGACTTGCACAGTGAAAGAAACTGACACTCTCCCTACCTACAGTTTTCTGTCCCTAGAAAAAATGTTTTTTTTAAGCACAATATAGCACAAGGAGAATTCACTCACTGTCCTTCCAGGTCCCTAGAAACAAGGACTTGCACAGTGAAAGAAACTGACACTCTCCCTACCTACAGTTTTCTGTCCCTAGAAAAAATGTTTTTTTTAAGCACAATATAGCACAAGGAGAATTCACTCACTGTCCTTCCAGGTCCCTAGAAACAAGGACTTGCACAGTGAAAGAAACTGACACTCTCCCTACCTACAGTTTTCTGTCCCTAGAAAAAATGTTTTTTTTAAGCACACTATAGCACAAGGAGAATTCACTCACTGTCCTTCCCAGTCCCTAGAAACAAGGACTTGCACAGTGAAAGAAACTGACACTCTCCCTACCTACAGTTTTCTGTCCCTAGAAAAAATGTTTTTTTTAAGCACAATATAGCACAAGGAGAATTCACTCACTGTCCTTCCAGGTCCCTGGAAACAAGGACTTGCACAGTGAAAGAAACTGACACTCTCCCTACCTACAGTTTTCTGTCCCTAGAAAAAATGTTTTTTTTAAGCACAATATAGCACAAGGAGAATTCACTCACTGTCCTTCCAGGTCCCTAGAAACAAGGACTTACACAGTGAAAGAAACTGACACTCTCCCTACCTACAGTTTTCTGTCCCTAGAAAAAATGTTTTTTTTAAGCACAATATAGCACAAGGAGAATTCACTCACTGTCCTTCCAGGTCCCTGGAAACAAGGACTTGCACAGTGAAAGAAACTGACACTCTCCCTACCTACAGTTTTCTGTCCCTAGAAAAAATGTTTTTTTTAAGCACAATATAGCACAAGGAGAATTCACTCACTGTCCTTCCAGGTCCCTAGAAACAAGGACTTACACAGTGAAAGAAACTGACACTCTCCCTACCTACAGTTTTCTGTCCCTAGAAAAAATGTTTTTTTTAAGCACAATATAGCACAAGGAGAATTCACTCACTGTCCTTCCAGGTCCCTAGAAACAAGGACTTGCACAGTGAAAGAAACTGACACTCTCCCTACCTACAGTTTTCTGTCCCTAGAAAAAATGTTTTTTTTAAGCACAATATAGCACAAGGAGAATTCACTCACTGTCCTTCCAGGTCCCTAGAAACAAGGACTTGCACAGTGAAAGAAACTGACACTCTCCCTACCTACAGTTTTCTGTCCCTAGAAAAAATGTTTTTTTTAAGCACAATATAGCACAAGGAGAATTCACTCACTGTCCTTCCAGTTCCCTAGAAACAAGGACTTGCACAGTGAAAGAAACTGACACTCTCCCTACCTACAGTTTTCTGTCCCTAGAAAAAATGTTTTTTTTAAGCACACTATAGCACAAGGAGAATTCACTCACTGTCCTTCCCAGTCCCTAGAAACAAGGACTTGCACAGTGAAATAAACTGACACTCTCCCTACCTACAGTTTTCTGTCCCTAGAAAAAATGTTTTTTTTAAGCACAATATAGCACAAGGAGAATTCACTCACTGTCCTTCCAGGTCCCTGGAAACAAGGACTTGCACAGTGAAAGAAACTGACACTCTCCCTACCTACAGTTTTCTGTCCCTAGAAAAAATGTTTTTTTTAAGCACAATATAGCACAAGGAGAATTCACTCACTGTCCTTCCAGGTCCCTAGAAACAAGGACTTACACAGTGAAAGAAACTGACACTCTCCCTACCTACAGTTTTCTGTCCCTAGAAAAAATGTTTTTTTTAAGCACAATATAGCACAAGGAGAATTCACTCACTGTCCTTCCAGGTCCCTGGAAACAAGGACTTGCACAGTGAAAGAAACTGACACTCTCCCTACCTACAGTTTTCTGTCCCTAGAAAAAATGTTTTTTTTAAGCACAATATAGCACAAGGAGAATTCACTCACTGTCCTTCCAGGTCCCTAGAAACAAGGACTTACACAGTGAAAGAAACTGACACTCTCCCTACCTACAGTTTTCTGTCCCTAGAAAAAATGTTTTTTTTAAGCACAATATAGCACAAGGAGAATTCACTCACTGTCCTTCCAGGTCCCTAGAAACAAGGACTTGCACAGTGAAAGAAACTGACACTCTCCCTACCTACAGTTTTCTGTCCCTAGAAAAAATGTTTTTTTTAAGCACAATATAGCACAAGGAGAATTCACTCACTGTCCTTCCAGGTCCCTAGAAACAAGGACTTGCACAGTGAAAGAAACTGACACTCTCCCTACCTACAGTTTTCTGTCCCTAGAAAAAATGTTTTTTTTAAGCACAATATAGCACAAGGAGAATTCACTCACTGTCCTTCCAGTTCCCTAGAAACAAGGACTTGCACAGTGAAAGAAACTGACACTCTCCCTACCTACAGTTTTCTGTCCCTAGAAAAAATGTTTTTTTTAAGCACACTATAGCACAAGGAGAATTCACTCACTGTCCTTCCCAGTCCCTAGAAACAAGGACTTGCACAGTGAAAGAAACTGACACTCTCCCTACCTACAGTTTTCTGTCCCTAGAAAAAATGTTTTTTTTTAAGCACAATATAGCACAAGGAGAATTCACTCACTGTCCTTCCAGGTCCCTTGAAACAAGGACTTGCACAGTGAAAGAAACTGACACTCTCCCTACCTACAGTTTTCTGTCCCTAGAAAAAATGTTTTTTTTAAGCACAATATAGCACAAGGAGAATTCACTCACTGTCCTTCCAGGTCCCTGGAAACAAGGACTTGCACAGTGAAAGAAACTGACACTCTCCCTACCTACAGTTTTCTGTCCCTAGAAAAAATGTTTTTTTTAAGCACAATATAGCACAAGGAGAATTCACTCACTGTCCTTCCAGGTCCCTAGAAACAAGGACTTACACAGTGAAAGAAACTGACACTCTCCCTACCTACAGTTTTCTGTCCCTAGAAAAAATGTTTTTTTTAAGCACACTATAGCACAAGCACAAAACACACTGACACTCTCCCTACCTATCCTTCTCTTTCCCTAAACTAAAGGAATCCAGGTTAAGCAAGAAAGAAATAAAAGTCACTGTCCCTGCCTATGCTGCTCTATCCCTGCTCCGGAACACACTACACTAGGCCGCCGTGCTGGCGGCCTTTTATAGTGTGGGGCGTGTACTAAACACCCTCAGCAATAATTGGCCACAGGCATCCTGCCTGTGGCCAATCATTGCTCTCCTCGCTGCCGGCGCTGTGATTGGCCAAGCATGCGGGGTCACAGTGCATGCTTGGCCAATCACAGCGCCTGGATGACACTGCGATGGCGTAGTGCATTGTGGGCCGTTCGCGTCACTCGAATTTGGCGCGAACGGCCCAAATCGTTCGATCTTCATCGAACAGCCGATGTTCAAGTCGAACGTATGTTCGATTCGAACACGAAGCTCATCCCTATCCAGGAGTTCTACTGGCTGCTGAGTCCTGTGAGAGAGACTTGTCCAGGAGTTCTACTGGCTGCTGAGTCCTGTGAGAGAGACTTGTCCAGGAGTGCTACTGGCTGCTGAGTCCTGTGAGAGAGACTATCCAGGAGTGCTACTGGCTGCTGAGTCCTGTGAGAGAGACTTGTCCAGGAGTTCTACTGGCTGCTGAGTCCTGTGAGAGAGACTTGTCCAGGAGTGCTACTGGCTGCTGAGTCCTGTGAGAGAGACTATCCAGGAGTGCTACTGGCTGCTGAGTCCTGTGAGAGAGACTTATCCAGGAGTTCTACTGGCTGCTGAGTCCTGTGAGAGAGACTATCCAGGAGTGCTACTGGCTGCTGAGTCCTGTGAGAGAGACTTATCCAGGAGTTCTACTGGCTGCTGAGTCCTGTGAGAGAGACTTGTCCAGGAGTGCTACTGGCTGCTGAGTCCTGTGAGAGAGACTATCCAGGAGTTCTACTGGCTGCTGAGTCCTGTGAGAGAGACTATCCAGGAGTGCTACTGGCTGCTGAGTCCTGTGAGAGAGACTATCCAGGAGTTCTACTGGCTGCTGAGTCCTGTGAGAGAGACTTATCCAGGAGTGCTACTGGCTGCTGAGTCCTGTGAGAGAGACTTATCCAGGAGTTCTACTGGCTGCTGAGTCTTGTGAGAGAGACTATCCAGGAGTTCTACTGGCTGCTGAGTCCTGTGAGAGAGGCTTGTCCAGGAGTGCTACTGGCTGCTAAGTCCTGTGAGAGAGACTATCCAGGAGTTCTACTGGCTGCTGAGTCCTGTGAGAGAGACTATCCAGGAGTTCTACTGGCTGCTGAGTCCTGTGAGAGAGACTATTCAGGAGTGCTACTGGCTGCTGAGTCCTGTGAGAGAGACTATCCAGGAGTTCTACTGGCTGATAAGTCTTGTGAGAGAGACTTGTCCAGGAGTACTACTGGCTGCTGAGTCCTGTGAGAGAGACTTCTCCAGGAGTGCTACTGGCTGCTGAGTCCTGTGAGAGAGACTATCCAGGAGTTCTACTGGCTGCTGAGTCCTGTGAGAGAGACTTGTCCAGGAGTTCTACTGGCTGCTAAGTCCTGTGAGAGAGACTTGTCCAGGAGTGCTACTGGCTGCTGAGTCCTGTGAGAAAGACTTGTCCATGAGTGCTACTGGCTGCTGAGTCCTGTGAGAGAGACTATCCAGGAGTGCTACTGGCTGCTGAGTCCTGTGAGAGAGACTTGTCCAGGAGTTCTACTGGCTGCTGAGTCCTGTGAGAGAGACTTGTCCAGGAGTTCTACTGGCTGCTAAGTCCTGTGAGAGAGACTATCCAGGAGTTCTACTGGCTGCTGAGTCCTGTGAGAGAGACTTGTCCAGGAGTGCTACTGGCTGCTAAGTCCTGTGAGAGAGACTATCCAGGAGTGCTACTGGCTGCTGAGTCCTGTGAGAGAGACTATCCAGGAGTTCTACTGGCTGCTGAGTCCTGTGAGAGAGACTTATCCAGGAGTTCTACTGGCTGCTGAGTTCTGTGAGAGAGACTTGTCCAGGAGTGCTACTGGCTGCTGAGTCCTGTGAGAGAGACTTGTCCGGGAGTTCTACTGGCTGCTGAGTCCTATGAGAGAGACTTGTCCAGGAGTGCTACTGGCTGCTGAGTCCTGTGAGAGAGACTATCCAGGAGTGCTACTGGCTGCTAAGTCCTGTGAGAGAGACTTGTCCAGGAGTTCTACTGGCTGCTAAGTCCTGTGAGAGAGACTATCCAGGAGTTCTACTGGCTGCTGAGTCCTGTGAGAGAGACTTGTCCAGGAGTGCTACTGGCTGCTAAGTCCTGTGAGAGAGACTATCCAGGAGTGCTACTGGCTGCTGAGTCCTGTGAGAGAGACTTGTCCGGGAGTTCTACTGGCTGCTGAGTCCTGTGAGAGAGACTATTCAGGAGTGCTACTGGCTGCTGAGTCCTGTGAGAGAGACTATCCAGGAGTTCTACTGGCTGATAAGTCTTGTGAGAGAGACTTGTCCAGGAGTACTACTGGCTGCTGAGTTCTGTGAGAGAGACTTGTCCAGGAGTGCTACTGGCTGCTGAGTCCTGTGAGAGTGACTTGTCCAGGAGTGCTACTGGCTGCTGAGTCCTGTGAGAGAGACTATCCAGGAGTGCTACTGGCTGCTAAGTCCTGTGAGAGAGACTTGTCCAGGAGTTCTACTGGCTGCTAAGTCCTGTGAGAGAGACTATCCAGGAGTTCTACTGGCTGCTGAGTCCTGTGAGAGAGACTTGTCCAGGAGTGCTACTGGCTGCTAAGTCCTGTGAGAGAGACTATCCAGGAGTGCTACTGGCTGCTGAGTCCTGTGAGAGAGACTATCCAGGAGTTCTACTGGCTGCTGAGTCCTGTGAGAGAGACTTGTCCAGGAGTTCTACTGGCTGCTGAGTCCTATGAGAGAGACTTGTCCAGGAGTTCTACTGGCTGCTGAGTCCTGTGAGAGAGACTTGTCCAGGAGTTCTACTGGCTGCTGAGTCCTGTGAGAGAGACTTATCCAGGAGTGCTACTGGCTGTTGAGTCCTGTGAGAGAGACTTGTCCAGGAGTTCTACTGGCTGCTGAGTCCTGTGAGAGAGACTTATCCAGGAGTTCTACTGGCTGCTGAGTCCTGTGAGAGAGACTTATCCAGGAGTGCTACTGGCTGCTGAGTCCTGTGAGAGAGACTTATCCAGGAGTGCTACTGGCTGCTGAGTCCTGTGAGAGAGACTTGTCCAGGAGTTCTACTGGCTGCTGAGTCCTGTGAGAGAGACTTATCCAGGAGTTCTACTGGCTGCTGAGTCCTGTGAGAGAGACTTGTCCAGGAGTTCTACTGGCTGCTGAGTCCTGTGAGAGAGACTATCCAGGAGTTCTACTGGCTGCTGAGTCCTGTGAGATAGACTTGTCCAGGAGTTCTACTGGCTGCTGAGTCCTGTGAGAGAGACTTGTCCAGGAGTGCTACTGGCTGCTGAGTCCTGTGAGTGAGACTTGTCCAGGAGTTCTACTGGCTGCTGAGTCCTGTGAGAGAGACTTATCCAGGAGTTCTACTGGCTGCTAAGTCCTGTGAGAGAGACTTATCCAGGAGTGCTACTGGCTGCTGAGTCCTGTGAGAGAGACTTATCCAGGAGTGCTACTGGCTGCTGAGTCCTGTGAGAGAGACTTGTCCAGGAGTTCTACTGGCTGCTGAGTCCTGTGAGAGAGACTATCCAGGAGTTCTACTGGCTGCTGAGTCCTGTGAGAGAGACTTGTCCAGGAGTTCTACTGGCTGCTGAGTCCTGTGAGAGAGACTTGTCCAGGAGTTCTACTGGCTGCTGAGTCCTGTGAGAGAGACTTGTCCAGGAGTGCTACTGGCTGCTGAGTCCTGTGAGAGAGACTTGTCCAGGAGTTCTACTGGCTGCTGAGTCCTATGAGAGAGACTTGTCCAGGAGTTCTACTGGCTGCTGAGTCCTGTGAGAGAGACTTGTCAAGGAGTTCTACTGGCTGCTGAGTCCTGTGAGAGAGGCTTGTCCAGGAGTTCTACTGGCTGCTGAGTCCTGTGAGAGAGACTTATCCAGGAGTGCTACTGGCTGTTGAGTCCTGTGAGAGAGACTTGTCCAGGAGTTCTACTGGCTGCTGAGTCCTGTGAGAGAGACTTATCCAGGAGTGCTACTGGCTGCTGAGTCCTGTGAGAGAGACTTATCCAGGAGTGCTACTGGCTGCTGAGTCCTGTTAGAGAGACTATCCAGGAGTTCTACTGGCTGCTGAGTCCTGTGAGAGAGACTTATCCAGGAGTGCTACTGGCTGCTGAGTCCTGTGAGAGAGACTTGTCCAGGAGTTCTACTGGCTGCTGAGTCCTGTGAGAGAGACTTGTCCAGGAGTTCTACTGGCTGCTGAGTCCTGTGAGAGAGACTTGTCCAGGAGTGCTACTGGCTGCTGAGTCCTGTGAGAGAGACTTATCCAGGAGTTCTACTGGCTGCTGAGTCCTATGAGAGAGACTTATCCAGGAGTGCTACTGGCTACTGAGTCCTGTAAGAGAGAGACTTGTCCAGGAGTTCTACTGGCTGCTGAGTCCTGTGAGAGAGACTTGTCCAGGAGTTCTACTGGCTGCTGAGTCCTATGAGAGAGACTTGTCCAGGAGTTCTACTGGCTGCTAAGTCCTGTGAGAGAGACTTGTCCAGGAGTTCTACTGGCTGCTGAGTCCTATGAGAGAGGCTTGTCCAGGAGTTCTACTGGCTGCTGAGTCCTGTGAGAGAGACTTGTCCAGGAGTTCTACTGGCTGCTGAGTCCTGTGAGAGAGACTTGTCCAGGAGTGCTACTGGCTGCTGAGTCCTGTGAGAGAGACTATCCAGGAGTGCTACTGGCTGCTAAGTCCTGTGAGAGAGACTTGTCCAGGAGTGCTACTGGCTGCTGAGTCCTGTGAGAGAGACTATCCAGGAGTTCTACTGGCTGCTGAGTCCTGTGAGAGAGACTATCCAGGAGTGCTACTGGCTGCTGAGTCCTGTGAGAGAGACTATCCAGGAGTTCTACTGGCTGCTGAGTCCTGTGAGAGAGACTTATCCAGGAGTGCTACTGGCTGCTGAGTCCTGTGAGAGAGACTTATCCAGGAGTTCTACTGGCTGCTGAGTCCTGTGAGAGAGGCTTGTCCAGGAGTGCTACTGGCTGCTAAGTCCTGTGAGAGAGACTATCCAGGAGTTCTACTGGCTGCTGAGTCCTGTGAGAGAGACTATCCAGGAGTTCTACTGGCTGCTGAGTCCTGTGAGAGAGACTATTCAGGAGTGCTACTGGCTGCTGAGTCCTGTGAGAGAGACTTGTCCAGGAGTGCTACTGGCTGCTGAGTCCTGTGAGAGAGACTTGTCCGGGAGTTCTACTGGCTGCTGAGTCCTGTGAGAGAGACTATTCAGGAGTGCTACTGGCTGCTGAGTCCTGTGAGAGAGACTTGTCCAGGAGTGCTACTGGCTGCTGAGTCCTGTGAGAGAGACTTGTCCAGGAGTTCTACTGGCTGCTGAGTCCTGTGAGAGAGACTTGTCCAGGAGTACTACTGGCTGCTGAGTCCTGTGAGAGAGACTTCTCCAGGAGTGCTACTGGCTGCTGAGTCCTGTGAGAGAGACTATCCAGGAGTTCTACTGGCTGCTGAGTCCTGTGAGAGAGACTTATCCAGGAGTGCTACTGGCTGCTGAGTCCTGTGAGAGAGACTATCCAGGAGTTCTACTGGCTGCTGAGTCCTGTGAGAGAGACTTATCCAGGAGTGCTACTGGCTGCTGAGTCCTGTGAGAGAGACTTGTCCAGGAGTTCTACTGGCTGCTGAGTCCTGTGAGAGAGACTTGTCCAGGAGTTCTACTGGCTGCTGAGTCCTGTGAGAGAGACTTATCCAGGAGTTCTACTGGCTGCTGAGTCCTATGAGAGAGACTTATCCAGGGGTGCTACTGGCTGCTGAGTCCTATGAGAGAGACTTGTCCAGGAGTTCTACTGGCTGCTGAGTCCTGTGAGAGAGACTTGTCCAGGAGTTCTACTGGCTGCTGAGTCCTATGAGAGAGACTTGTCCAGGAGTTCTACCGGCTGCTAAGTCCTGTGAGAGAGACTTGTCCAGGAGTTCTACTGGCTGCTGGGTCCTATGAGAGAGGCTTGTCCAGGAGTTCTACTGGCTGCTGAGTCCTGTGAGAGAGACTTGTCCAGGAGTTCTACTGGCTGCTGAGTCCTGTGAGAGAGACTTGTCCAGGAGTGCTACTGGCTGCTGAGTCCTGTGAGAGAGACTATCCAGGAGTGCTACTGGCTGCTAAGTCCTGTGAGAGAGACTTGTCCAGGAGTTCTACTGGCTGCTGAGTCCTGTGAGAGAGACTTATCCAGGAGTGCTACTGGCTGCTGAGTCCTGTGAGAGAGACTTATCCAGGAGTTCTACTGGCTGCTGAGTCCTGTGAGAGAGACTATCCATGAGTTCTACTGGCTGCTGAGTCCTGTGAGAGAGGCTTGTCCAGGAGTGCTACTGGCTGCTAAGTCCTGTGAGAGAGACTATCCAGGAGTTCTACTGGCTGCTGAGTCCTGTGAGAGAGACTATCCAGGAGTTCTACTGGCTGCTGAGTCCTGTGAGAGAGACTATTCAGGAGTGCTACTGGCTGCTGAGTCCTGTGAGAGAGACTATCCAGGAGTTCTACTGGCTGCTGAGTCCTGTGAGAGAGACTATCCAGGAGTTCTACTGGCTGCTGAGTCCTGTGAGAGAGACTATTCAGGAGTGCTACTGGCTGCTGAGTCCTGTGAGAGAGACTATCCAGGAGTACTACTGGCTGCTGAGTCCTGTGAGAGAGACTTCTCCAGGAGTGCTACTGGCTGCTGAGTCCTGTGAGAGAGACTATCCAGGAGTTCTACTGGCTGCTGAGTCCTGTGAGAGAGACTTGTCCAGGAGTTCTACTGGCTGCTAAGTCCTGTGAGAGAGACTTGTCCAGGAGTGCTACTGGCTGCTGAGTCCTGTGAGAGAGACTTGTCCAGGAGTGCTACTGGCTGCTGAGTCCTGTGAGAGAGACTATCCAGGAGTGCTACTGGCTGCTGAGTCCTGTGAGAGAGACTTGTCCAGGAGTTCTACTGGCTGCTGAGTCCAGTGAGAGAGACTTGTCCAGGAGTTCTACTGGCTGCTGAGTCCTGTGAGAGAGACTTATCCAGGAGTTCTACTGGCTGCTGAGTCCAGTGAGAGAGACTTGTCCAGGAGTTCTACTGGCTGCTGAGTCCTGTGAGAGAGACTATCCAGGAGTTCTACTGGCTGCTGAGTCCTGTGAGAGAGACTTGTCCAGGAGTTCTACTGGCTGCTGAGTCCTGTGAGAGAGACTTGTCCAGGAGTTCTACTGGCTGCTGAGTCCTGTGAGAGAGACTTGTCCAGGAGTTCTACTGGCTGCTAAGTCCTATGAGAGAGACTTGTCCAGGAGTTCTACTGGCTGCTGAGTCCTGTGAGAGAGACTTGTCCAGGAGTTCTACTGGCTGCTGAGTCCTGTGAGAGAGGCTTGTCCAGGAGTTCTACTGGCTGCTGAGTCCTGTGAGAGAGACTTATCCAGGAGTGCTACTGGCTGTTGAGTCCTGTGAGAGAGACTTGTCCAGGAGTTCTACTGGCTGCTGAGTCCTGTGAGAGAGACTTGTCCAGGAGTTCTACTGGCTGCTGAGTCCTGTGAGAGAGACTTGTCCAGGAGTTCTACTGGCTGCTGAGTCCTGTGAGAGAGACTTGTCCAGGAGTTCTACTGGCTGCTGAGTCCTGTGAGAGAGACTTATCCAGGAGTTCTACTGGCTGCTGAGTCCTATGAGAGAGACTTATCCAGGAGTGCTACTGGCTGCTGAGTCCTATGAGAGAGACTTGTCCAGGAGTTCTACTGGCTGCTGAGTCCTGTGAGAGAGACTTGTCCAGGAGTTCTACTGGCTGCTGAGTCCTATGAGAGAGACTTATCCAGGAGTGCTACTGGCTGCTGAGTCCTGTGAGAGAGACTTGTCCAGGAGTTTTACTGGCTGCTGAGTCCTGTGAGAGAGACTATCCAGGAGTTCTACTGGCTGCTGAGTCCTGTGAGAGAGACTATTCAGGAGTTCTACTGGCTGCTGAGTCCTGTGAGAGAGACTTGTCCAGGAGTTCTACTGGCTGCTGAGTCCTGTGAGAGAGACTTGTCCAGGAGTTCTACTGGCTGCTGAGTCCTGTGAGAGAGACTTGTCCAGGAGTTCTACTGGCTGCTGAGTCCTGTGAGAGAGACTTATCCAGGAGTTCTACTGGCTGCTGAGTCCTATGAGAGAGACTTATCCAGGAGTGCTACTGGCTGCTGAGTCCTATGAGAGAGACTTGTCCAGGAGTTCTACTGGCTGCTGAGTCCTGTGAGAGAGACTTGTCCAGGAGTTCTACTGGCTGCTGAGTCCTATGAGAGAGACTTGTCCAGGAGTTCTACTGGCTGCTGAGTCCTATGAGAGAGGCTTGTCCAGGAGTTCTACTGGCTGCTGAGTCCTGTGAGAGAGACTTGTCCAGGAGTGCTACTGGCTGCTGAGTCCTGTGAGAGAGACTTGTCCAGGAGTGCTACTGGCTGCTGAGTCCTGTGAGAGAGACTTGTCCAGGAGTTCTACTGGCTGCTGAGTCCTGTGAGAGAGACTTATCCAGGAGTGCTACTGGCTGTTGAGTCCTGTGAGAGAGACTTGTCCAGGAGTTCTACTGGCTGCTGAGTCCTGTGAGAGAGACTTATCCAGGAGTTCTACTGGCTGCTGAGTCCTGTGAGAGAGACTTGTCCAGGAGTGCTACTGGCTGCTGAGTCCTGTGAGAGAGACTTATCCAGGAGTTCTACTGGCTGCTGAGTCCTGTGAGAGAGACTTGTCCAGGAGTTCTACTGGCTGCTGAGTCCTGTGAGAGAGACTTGTCCAGGAGTTCTACTGGCTGCTGAGTCCTGTGAGAGAGACTTGTCCAGGAGTTCTACTGGCTGCTGAGTCCTGTGAGAGAGACTATCCAGGAGTTCTACTGGCTGCTGAGTCCTATGAGAGAGACTTATCCAGGAGTGCTACTGGCTGCTGAGTCCTGTGAGAGAGACTTGTCCAGGAGTTCTACTGGCTGCTGAGTAGTGATGAGCCGAACACCCCCGGGTTCGGTTCGCACCAGAACCCGCGAACGGACCGAAAGTTCGAACGAACATTAGAACCCTATTAAATACAATGGATGCGAACGTTCGAATTCTAAAGTGCTAATTATAACAACTATTATGCATGTTATTGTCATAAATAGGGTTTGGGAACCCGGGTTGTGCACCAGGGGACATGTATCAATGCAAAAAGAAGTTTTAAAAACGGTCGTTTTTCGGGAGCAGTCATTTTAATGATGCATAAAGTGAAAAAAAAAAAGTCAAATATTCCTTTAAATATCGTACCTGGGGGGTGTCTAAAGTATGCCTGTGAAGTGCCACGTGTTTCCCGTGTTTAGAACTGTCCCTGCACAAAATGACACTTCTAAAGGAAAAAAAAGCCATTTAAAACTGCTTGCGGCTTTAATGTAATGTCTGGTCCCGGTAATATGGATGAAATTCTTTAAGAAAAATGGCATAGCTACCCCATGACCCCCCCCCCTACCCCAGCCCATTACCAGCCCCTTTGGGTCTTGTATGGATATTAAGGGGAACCCCGCACATAAAATAAAAAAGGCCCTATATACTCTGAACAGCCGTATACAGGCGGTGCATACAAGACAGGGACTGTAGGTTTGTTCTTATGTAGAATCTGTTTGTAATTTTGAACAGGTACATTGTTTAAGTGTAGCTCCAGCCCAAAAATCTATTTTTAAACTTTTTGGGAAACATAGGTAAGGGTTATCACCCCTGTAACATTTGTTTTGCTGTCTGTGCCCCTGTTCAGAACATTTCACCTCACTTTCCGTCCCAATGACAACTGTTTTTGAAATGTGGTGTTTTTCTTGAAACAAGGATTGCTGATAAAGCATCAGTACAGATGAGACCCCTTTCTCCCATATTTATTCTTACAGGAGAGAATTTTCCTTTCTAGGGGTAGATTTCCTCTCACTTCCTGTTGTCTTCTTTCGTTTGCAAGTAGGAGTCGTTTGTAAGTTGGATGTTTGAAAGTAGGGACCTGCCGTATATACTCTGCAGAAATAGGCCCCTTAGTTGTTGGTGTTGGCACAACACTGTAAGCACTCAGTTACTCTTGGTTGGTGCTGGAACGCCCTGCTGTCAACTATTATATCAGGAATTTTAATTACATATAATTGTTGAACAGTGGTAGTAAAAATTGGGGCTTTGATGGTGGTGCTGGTGCCACAACACTGTAAGCCCTGACAGTTACTCTTGGTGGGTGCAGCAATGGGCCCTGCTGTGAATTATTAGATCAAGAATTGTAATTACATGCCCCTTTTGAACAGGGGCTGAAAAATTGGGCCTTTCGTGGTGGTGGTGGTGGTGGCGTTGCCACAAGACTGTAAGCCCTCAGAGTTACTCTTGGTGGGTGCAGCAATGGACCCTGCTGTGAATTATTAGATCAAGAATTGTAATTGCATGCCCCTGTTGAACAGGGGCTGAAAAATTGGGCCTTAGGCACTGGTGGCACAACACTACAACCCCTCACAGATACTGTACTTGGAGCACAGCAATGAGCCCTGTTGCAAAGTATTGCTTCAAAAATTGTAATGACACGCCCCTGTTAAACAGGGGCTGAAAAATTGGGCCTTAGGCACTGGTGCCACAACACTCCAACCCCTCACAGATACTGTACTTGGAGCACAGCAATGAGCCCTATGGCAAATTATTGCTAAAAAAATTGTAATTACACGCCCCTGTAAAACAGGGGCTGAAAAATTGGGCCTTAGCCACTGGTGGCGGCACCCATAAACAAAAATGATCTTCCAAGCTATCATCATCAATCGTATCATTGAGGACTCGGAGGAGGAGGATAGCCAGTCAACATAACAGCACAGGCACTCAGCATCAGCATCAGTCTTGAAGGGATGTGACATGTTAAAATCAATTAGTCTGTTATATCAGCATCAGGTGTGTGGTAGCTGGTGGTGATCCAAGACTGGTTCATCTTGATGAAAGTCAGTCGATCAACCGAGTCGGTGGACAGGCGCACCCTGTGATCCGTGACAAATCCTCCAGCAGCACTGAATGTGCGTTCCGAAAGAACGCTGGATGCAGGACAGGCCAGTAGCTCAATTGCATACTGTGCAAGCTCTGGCCAGTGATCCATCCTCAAGACCCAGTAAGCCAGAGGATTTTCGGTGGGGAAGGTGTCCAAGTCTGACCTTGCCCCTAGATATTCCTGCACCATGTTTATCAGACGCTGGCGATGGTTGCTGGAACCGATCATACTTTGGGGCTGCGGACTAAAGAATTGTCTGAACGCATCGGTCAGACGGCCACCTTCCCCACCGCTCCTTCTTTGACTGCCCGAAGCCTCAGCAACTCGTTGTCCAGGACCAGGAGTTTGTAACCTCCCAGTCTCTGGGAACGCGTTGCACAGACCTTTCTGCAAGGCCTCCCGGAGTTGTCTCATCCTCTGCTCCCTCTGCGACGGTAACATAAGGTCCGCAACCTTACCCTTGTACCGTGGATCAAGGAGAGTGGCCAGCCAGTAATGGTCCCTCTCCTTGATCCGAAGAATACGAGGATCCTTCCGCAGACTTTGCAGGATCAGGGAGGCCATGCAGCGTAGGTTTGCTGAGGCATTCGCTCCGGAGTCCTCTGGGTCACTAAGGACGACATGATCCGCAGCCACCTCCTCCCAGCCACGTACAAGTCCACTGGTTTCTTGGGACTGTAAATCATCCCTAAAAGACTGCTGCTGATGATGCTGAGTGCCAGCCTCCACCTCCATGCTGACACAATCCTCCTCCTCCTCCTCCTCCTCCTCCTCCTCTTCCTGTACGATGGGTGGGACAGAAGGAACACTGTCTGGGTAAAGGGGGCCTTGAGAGGCAAGGAAGTCCTCCTCTTCCTGCCTCTGTTCTGCCTCAAGTGCCCTGTCCATTATTCCACGCAGCGTGTGCTCCAACAGGTGGACAAGAGGTACAGTGTCACTGATGCATGCACTGTCACTGCTCACCATCCTCGTGGCCTCCTCAAATGGTGCCAGGACAGTGCATGCATCCCTGATCATGCCCCACTGGCGTGGAGAAAAAAAACCAAGCTCCCCTGACCCTGTCCTGGTGCCGTAGTCGCACAGGTACTCATTGATGGCCCTCTGCTGCGTGTGCAGCCGCTGCAGCATGGCCAACGTTGAGTTCCACCTGGTGGGCATGTCACATATAAGGCGGTTCTTGGGCAGGTTCAACTCCTTTTGCAGCTCAGCCAGGCGAGCACTGGCATTATAAGATCTGCGGAAATGCACACAGACTTTCCTGGCCTGCCTCAGGACATCCTGTAAGCCCGGGTACCTGCCCAAGAACCGCTGCACCACCAGGTTAAGGACGTGAGCCACACAGGGCACATGGGTCAGTTGTCCCTGTCGGAGGGCGGAGAGGAGGTTGGTGCCATTGTCGTAAACCACCATTCCTGGCTTAAGCTGGCGTGGCGTCAACCACCTCTCGGCCTGGCCCTGCAGAGCAGACAGGACCTCTGCCCCAGTGTGGCTTCTGTCCCCCAAACACACCAGCGCAAGCACGGCATGGCATCTTTTTGCCTGCGTACTTGCGTAGCCCCTTGAACGGCTACGGAGCACCGCTGGTTCATAGGACAAACCACAGGAAGAGGCCATGGAGGAAGAAGAAGAGGAGGGGGTGGAGGAGAGAGGTGTGTCACAACCAGTAGTAGCATTTTGGAGGCGTGGCGGTGGAACAACCTCCAACACTACTGCACCTTGTCCTGCATCCTTCCCAGCTGCCAAAAGAGTGACCCAATGGGCCGTGAAAGAAAGGTAACGTCCCTGTCCATGCCTGCTGGACCATGAGTCAGCGGTAATATGCACCTTACCGCTGACTGCCCTGTCCAGCGAGGCCAAGACATTGCCTTCCACATGCCGGTAGAGAGCCGGAATAGCCTTCCGTGAGAAAAAGTGGCGTTTGGGAACCTGCCACTGAGGAACCGCACATTGCACAAACTCACGGAAGGGGGCCGAGTCTACCAACTGAAAAGGCAGCAGTTGAAGCGCTAGCAATTTAGCCAAGCTAGCATTCAACCGCTGGGCATGTGGATGGCTGGGAGTGAACTTCTTTCGACGGTCCAGCAGCTGGGGCAGGGAAATTTGCCTGCTAGTATCGGACGTCGGTGTACTGCTAGCAGAGTGGCCGCAAGTACTTGGCTGTGACACACCTAATTCTACACCTTCATTCCTCTCAGTGCATGTTTCAGAGAGGACTGAAGTTATAGTGGGGTTGGAGATCCCAGCTGATGCGGTGCAAGGAGAGGTCCGCTTTGTTCTTTGGTGTGGGTCTTTGAGGTAGGCTTGCCAACGAGCTGCATGGCAGGTCAACATATGTCTGGTCAGGCATGTGGTACCCAAGCGGCTGATGTTTTGGCCACGCGATATACGCTTGAGACATATGTTGCAAACAGCAGCTGTGCGATCTGATGCACTAGCCTCAAAAAAGGCCCACACCAAAGAACTTTTTGAATGACGGGCAGAGGCAGCTCCCTGCACAGGCGGAGCTCTGCGGTGTGATTCCGTTGGTGTACTGCCCTTACGCTGGCCACCAAAGGGCATCCTGCCTCGTTGGAGATGTGCCTCCTCCTCATCCTCCTCCTCCTCCTCTCTCCTATTAGGCACCCACGTGGAGTCAGTGACCTCATCATCCCCTCCCTCCTCATCACTGGAGCCAATCTGGCAGTATGCTGCAGCTGCTGGAACATGACTGCCAGATTGGTGTCCTTCTTGAGCATCCCCTCTGTCTGCTCTCACGCTACTGCCTTCCTGTAGCTGGGTTTCATCATCAGACCCTTCGAAACGCTGGGCATCCTCCTGGAGCATGTACCCAACACTGTGCTCAAACAGTTCGGGGGACTCCTCAGGAGGAGGACATGGTGGGTCTAGGGAAGGAGTGACTGATGATGAGTCTGACATTGATACCAGGGAAGAGGACGCTTTGGCAGCTGCTTTGCCAGTACCCTGAGCCTGGGTGAGAGAGGATGAGGAGGAGGAGGAGGGCTTGGTCATCCACTCTACCAAGTCTTCGGCATGATGTGGCTCAACATGTCCAGCTGCCGAAAAGAAGGACAAGCGTGTCCCATGGCCATGTGCTGATGACAATGCACCGCGTCCACGACCAGCACTGTTGCCCCCAGACACAGAGCCTGCTTGCCCTCTTTTATTGCCTCCTGACTGTCTGCCTCTCCTTGTTTGCCTTCCAGACATTCTAATAGATGGCCTGCAGGGAGATGGGAAAAAAGCAATAAGGGCTACCTTCAGGTGTCCTTCTCTGTCCCTTTACTTAAGGATTTCTAAATATGGTTGAGGATGATTGCTTTTGCACAGAATAGCACAACGACAATTTCCCTGACTGTCCAAAAAACAAGGATTTCAAAGATGGTTGATGAGGAATGCTTTAGCACACTATAGCACAAGGAGAATTTCCCTCACTGTCCTTCCCTGTCCCTAGAAACAAGGATTCGCACAGTAAAACACACTGACACTCTCCCTACCTATAGTTTTCTGTCCCTAGAAAAAATGTTTTTTTAAAGCACACTATAGCACAAGGAGAATTTCCCTCACTGTCCTTCCCTGTCCCTAGAAACAAGGATTCACACAGTAAAACACACCGACACTCTCCCTACCTATAGTTTTCTGTCCCTAGAAAAATGTTTTTTTAAAGCACACTATAGCACAAGGAGAATTTCCCTCACTGTCCTTCCCTGTCCCTAGAAACAAGGATTCGCACAGTAACACACACTGACACTCTCCCTACCTATAGTTTTCTGTCCCTAGAAAAATGTTTTTTTAAAGCACACTATAGCACAAGGAGAATTTCCCTCACTGTCCTTCCCTGTCCCTAGAAACAAGGATTCGCACAGTAAAACACACTGACACTCTCCCTACCTATAGTTTTCTGTCCCTAGAAAAATGTTTTTTTAAAGCACACTATAGCACAAGGAGAATTTCCCTCACTGTCCTTCCCTGTCCCTAGAAACAAGGATTCGCACAGTAAAACACACTGACACTCTCCCTACCTATAGTTTTCTGTCCCTAGAAAAAATGTTTTTTTAAAGCACACTATAGCACAAGGAGAATTTCCCTCACTGTCCTTCCCTGTCCCTAGAAACAAGGATTCGCACAGTAAAACACACTGACACTCTCCCTACCTATAGTTTTCTGTCCCTAGAAAAATGTTTTTTTAAAGCACACTATAGCACAAGGAGAATTTCCCTCACTGTCCTTCCCTGTCCCTAGAAACAAGGATTCGCACAGTAAAACACACTGACACTCTCCCTACCTATAGTTTTCTGTCCCTAGAAAAATGTTTTTTTAAAGCACACTATAGCACAAGGAGAATTTCCCTCACTGTCCTTCCCTGTCCCTAGAAACAAGGATTCGCACAGTAAAACACACTGACACTCTCCCTACCTATAGTTTTCTGTCCCTAGAAAAATGTTTTTTTAAAGCACACTATAGCACAAGGAGAATTTCCCTCACTGTCCTTCCCTGTCCCTAGAAACAAGGATTCGCACAGTAAAACACACTGACACTCTCCCTACCTATAGTTTTCTGTCCCTAGAAAAATGTTTTTTTAAAGCACACTATAGCACAAGGAGAATTTCCCTCACTGTCCTTCCCTGTCCCTAGAAACAAGGATTCGCACAGTAAAACACACTGACACTCTCCCTACCTATAGTTTTCTGTCCCTAGAAAAATGTTTTTTTAAAGCACACTATAGCACAAGGAGAATTTCCCTCACTGTCCTTCCCTGTCCCTAGAAACAAGGATTCGCACAGTAAAACACACTGACACTCTCCCTACCTATAGTTTTCTGTCCCTAGAAAAATGATTTTTTAAAGCACACTATAGCACAAGGAGAATTTCCCTCACTGTCCTTCCCTGTCCCTAGAAACAAGGATTCGCACAGTAAAACACAGTGACACTCTCCCTACCTATAGTTTTATGTCCCTAGAAAAATGTTTTTTTAAAGCACACTATAGCACAAGGAGAATTTCCCTCACTGTCCTTCCCTGTCCCTAGAAACAAGGATTCGCACAGTAAAACACACTGACACTCTCCCTACCTATAGTTTTCTGTCCCTAGAAAAAACGTTTTTTTAAAGCACACTATAGCACAAGGAGAATTTCCCTCACTGTCCTTCCCTGTCCCTAGAAACAAGGATTCGCACAGTAAAACACACTGACACTCTCCCTACCTATAGTTTTCTGTCCCTAGAAAAATGTTTTTTTAAAGCACACTATAGCACAAGGAGAATTTCCCTCACTGTCCTTCCCTGTCCCTAGAAACAAGGATTCGCACAGTAAAACACACTGACACTCTCCCTACCTATAGTTTTCTGTCCCTAGAAAAATGTTTTTTTAAAGCACACTATAGCACAAGGAGAATTTCCCTCACTGTCCTTCCCTGTCCCTAGAAACAAGGATTCGCACAGTAAAACACACTGACACTCTCCCTACCTATAGTTTTCTGTCCCTAGAAAAATGTTTTTTTAAAGCACACTATAGCACAAGGAGAATTTCCCTCACTGTCCTTCCCTGTCCCTAGAAACAAGGATTCGCACAGTAAAACACACTGACACTCTCCCTACCTATAGTTTTCTGTCCCTAGAAAAATGTTTTTTTAAAGCACACTATAGCACAAGGAGAATTTCCCTCACTGTCCTTCCCTGTCCCTAGAAACAAGGATTCGCACAGTAAAACACACTGACACTCTCCCTACCTATAGTTTTCTGTCCCTAGAATTTTTTTTTTTTAAAGCACACTATAGCACAAGGAGAATTTCCCTCACTGTCCTTCCCTGTCCCTAGAAACAAGGATTCGCACAGTGAAACACACTGACACTCTCCCTACCTATAGTTTTCTGTCCCTAGAAAAATGTTTTTTTAAAGCACACTATAGCACAAGGAGAATTTCCCTCACTGTCCTTCCCTGTCCCTAGAAACAAGGATTCGCACAGTAAAACACACTGACACTCTCCCTACCTATAGTTTTCTGTCCCTAGAAAAATGTTTTTTAAAGCACACTATAGCACAAGGAGAATTTCCCTCACTGTCCTTCCCTGTCCCTAGAAACAAGGATTCGCACAGTAAAACACACTGACACTCTCCCTACCTATAGTTTTCTGTCCCTAGAAAAATGTTTTTTTAAAGCACACTATAGCACAAGGAGAATTTCCCTCACTGTCCTTCCCTGTCCCTAGAAACAAGGATTCGCACAGTAAAACACACTGACACTCTCCCTACCTATAGTTTTCTGTCCCTAGAAAAAATGTTCTTTTAAAGCACACTATAGCACAAGGAGAATTTCCCTCACTGTCCTTCCCTGTCCCTAGAAACAAGGATTCGCACAGTAAAACACACTGACACTCTCCCTACCTATAGTTTTCTGTCCCTAGAAAAATGTTTTTTTAAAGCACACTATAGCACAAGGAGAATTTCCCTCACTGTCCTTCCCTGTCCCTAGAAACAAGGATTCGCACAGTAAAACACACTGACACTCTCCCTACCTATAGTTTTCTGTCCCTAGAAAAATGTTTTTTTAAAGCACACTATAGCACAAGGAGAATTTCCCTCACTGTCCTTCCCTGTCCCTAGAAACAAGGATTCGCACAGTAAAACACACTGACACTCTCCCTACCTATAGTTTTCTGTCCCTAGAAAAAATGTTTTTTTAAAGCACACTATAGCACAAGGAGAATTCCCTCACTGTCCTTCCCTGTCCCTACAAACAAGGTTTAGCACAGTAAAACAGACTGACACTCTCCCTACCTATCCTTCTCTTTCCCTAAACTAAAGTAATCCAGGTTAAGCAAGAAAAAATAAATGTCACTGTCCCTGCCTATGCTTCTCTTTCCCTGCTCCGGAACACACTACACTAGGCCGCCGTGCTGGCGGCTTTTTATAGTGTGGGGCGTGTACTAAACACCCTCAGCAATAATTGGCCACAGGCATCCTGCCTGTGGCCAATCATTGCTCTCCTCGCTGCCGGCGCTGTGATTGGCCAAGCATGCGGGGTCACAGTGCATGCTTGGCCAATCACAGCGCCTGGATGACACTGCGATGGCGTAGTGCATTGTGGGCCGTTCGCGTCACTCGAATTTGGCGCGAACGGCCCAAATCGTTCGATCTTCGTCGAACGATCGAACAGCCGATGTTCGAGTCGAACGTATGTTCAACTCGAACACGAAGCTCATCCCTACTGCTGAGTCCTGTGAGAGAGACTTGTCCAGGAGTTCTACTGGCTGCTGAGTCCTGTGAGAGAGACTTATCCAGGAGTGCTACTGGCTGTTGAGTCCTGTGAGAGAGACTTGTCCAGGAGTTCTACTGGCTGCTAAGTCCTGTGAGAGAGACTTGTCCAGGAGTTCTACTGGCTGCTGAGTCCTGTGAGAGAGACTTATCCAGGAGTTCTACTGGCTGCTGAGTCCTGTGAGAGAGACTTGTCCAGGAGTTCTACTGGCTGCTGAGTCCTGTGAGAGAGACTTGTCCAGGAGTGCTACTGGCTGCTGAGTCCTGTGAGAGAGACTTGTCCAGGAGTGCTACTGGCTGCTGAGTCCTGTGAGAGAGACTTGTCCAGGAGTGCTACTGGCTGCTGAGTCCTGTGAGAGAGACTTGTCCAGGAGTTCTACTGGCTGCTGAGTCCTGTGAGAGAGACTTATCCAGGAGTTCTACTGGCTGCTGAGTCCTGTGAGAGAGACTTGTCCAGGAGTGCTACTGGCTGCTGAGTCCTGTGAGAGAGGCTTGTCCAGGAGTGCTACTGGCTGCTGAGTCCTGTGAGAGAGACTATCCAGGAGTGCTACTGGATGCTGAGTCCTGTGAGAGAGACTATCCAGGAGTGCTACTGGCTGCTGAGTCCTGTGAGAGAGACTATCCAGGAGTTCTACTGGCTGCTGAGTCCTGTGAGAGAGACTATCCAGGAGTGCTACTGGCTGCTGAGTCCTGTGAGAGAGACTATCCAGGAGTTCTACTGGCTGCTGAGTCCTGTGAGAGAGACTATCCAGGAGTGCTACTGGCTGCTGAGTCCTGTGAGAGAGACTATCCAGGAGTTCTACTGGCTGCTGAGTCCTGTGAGAGAGACTTGTCCAGGAGTTCTACTGGCTGCTGAGTCCTGTGAGAGAGACTTGTCCAGGAGTTCTACTGGCTGCTGAGTCCTGTGAGAGAGACTATCCAGGAGTTCTACTGGCTGCTGAGTCCTGTGAGAGAGACTATTCAGGAGTTCTACTGGCTGCTGAGTCCTGTGAGAGAGACTTATCCAGGAGTTCTACTGGCTGCTGAGTCCTGTGAGAGAGACTATTCAGGAGTGCTACTGTCTGCTGAGTCCTGTGAGAGAGACTATTCAGGAGTGCTACTGGCTGCTGAGTCTTGTGAGAAAGACTATCCAGGAGTGCTACTGGCTGCTAAGTCCTGTCAGAGAGACTTGTCCAGGAGTTCTACTGGCTGCTAAGTCCTGTGAGAGAGACTATCCAGGAGTTCTACTGGCTGCTGAGTCCTGTGAGAGAGACTATCCAGGAGTTCTACTGGCTGCTGAGTCCTGTGAGAGAGACTATCCAGGAGTTCTACTGGCTGCTGAGTCCTGTGAGAGAGACTATTCAGGAGTGCTACTGGCTGCTGAGTCTTGTGAGAGAGACTTATCCAGGAGTTCTACTGGCTGCTGAGTCATGTGAGAGGGACTTGTCCAGGAGTGCTACTGGCTGCTGAGTCCTGTGAGAGAGACTTGTCCAGGAGTTCTACTGGCTGCTGAGTCCTGTGAGAGAGACTATCCAGGAGTTCTACTGGCTGCTGAGTCCTGTGAGAGAGACTATTCAGGAGTGCTACTGGCTGCTGAGTCCTGTGAGAGAGACTTGTCCAGGAGTGCTACTGGCTGCTGAGTCCTGTGAGAGAGACTTGTCCAGGAGTTCTACTGGCTGCTGAGTCCTGTGAGAGAGACTATCCAGGAGTGCTACTGGCTGCTGAGTCCTGTGAGAGAGACTTGTCCGGGAGTTCTACTGGCTGCTGAGTCCTGTGAGAGAGACTATTCAGGAGTGCTACTGGCTGCTGAGTCCTGTGAGAGAGACTTGTCCAGGAGTTCTACTGGCTGATAAGTCTTGTGAGAGAGACTTGTCCAGGAGTACTACTGGCTGCTGAGTCCTGTGAGAGAGACTTGTCCAGGAGTGCTACTGGCTGCTGAGTCCTGTGAGAGATACTATCCAGGAGTTCTACTGGCTGCTGAGTCCTGTGAGAGAGACTTGTCCAGGAGTTCTACTGGCTGCTGAGTCCTGTGAGAGAGACTTGTCCAGGAGTGCTACTGGCTGCTGAGTCCTGTGAGAGAGACTATCCAGGAGTGCTACTGGCTGCTGAGTCCTGTGAGAGAGACTTGTCCAGGAGTGCTACTGGCTGCTGAGTCCTGTGAGAGAGACTATCCAGGAGTGCTACTGGCTGCTGAGTCCTGTGAGAGAGACTATCCAGGAGTTCTACTGGCTTCTGAGTCCTGTGAGAGAGACTTGTCCAGGAGTTCTACTGGCTGCTGAGTCCTGTGAGAGAGACTTGTCCAGGAGTGCTACTGGCTGCTAAGTCCTGTGAGAGAGACTTGTCCAGGAGTGCTACTGGCTGCTGAGTCCTGTGAGAGAGACTTGTCCAGGAGTGCTACTGGCTGCTGAGTCCTGTGAGAGAGACTATCCAGGAGTGCTACTGGCTGCTGAGTCCTGTGAGAGAGACTTGTCCAGGAGTTCTACTGGCTGCTGAGTCCTGTGAGAGAGACTTGTCCAGGAGTGCTACTGGCTGCTAAGTCCTGTGAGAGAGACTTGTCCAGGAGTTCTACTGGCTGCTGAGTCCTGTGAGAGAGACTTGTCCAGGAGTGCTACTGGCTGCTAAGTCCTGTGAGAGAGACTTGTCCAGGAGTGCTACTGGCTGCTGAGTCCTGTGAGAGAGACTTGTCCAGGAGTGCTACTGGCTGCTGAGTCCTGTGAGAGAGACTATCCAGGAGTGCTACTGGCTGCTGAGTCCTGTGAGAGAGACTATCCAGGAGTGCTACTGGATGCTGAGTCCTGTGAGAGAGACTTATCCAGGAGTTCTACTGGCTGCTGAGTCCTGTGAGAGAGACTATCCAGGAGTGCTACTGGCTGCTGAGTCCTGTGAGAGAGACTATCCAGGAGTTCTACTGGCTGCTGAGTCCTGTGAGAGAGACTATCCAGGAGTGCTACTGGTTGCTGAGTCCTGTGAGAGAGACTTATCCAGGAGTTCTACTGGCTGCTGAGTCCTGTGAGAGAGACTTATCCAGGAGTGCTACTGGTTGCTGAGTCCTGTGAGAGAGACTTATCCAGGAGTTCTACTGGCTGCTGAGTCCTGTGAGAGAGACTATCCAGGAGTTCTACTGGCTGCTGAGTCCTGTGAGAGAGACTATTCAGGAGTGCTACTGGCTGCTGAGTCTTGTGAGAGAGACTTGTCCGGGAGTTCTACTGGCTGCTGAGTCTTGTGAGAGAGACTATTCAGGAGTGCTACTGGCTGCTGAGTCCTGTGAGAGAGACTATTCAGGAGTGCTACTGGCTGCTGAGTCTTGTGAGAGAGACTATTCAGGAGTGCTACTGGCTGCTGAGTCCTGTGAGAGAGACTATTCAGGAGTGCTACTGGCTGCTGAGTCCTGTGAGAGAGACTATCCAGGAGTTCTACTGGCTGCTGAGTCTTGTGAGAGAGACTATTCAGGAGTGCTACTGGCTGCTGAGTCCTGTGAGAGAGACTTATCCAGGAGTTCTACTGGCTGCTGAGTAGTGATGAGCCGAACACCCCCGGGTTCGGTTCGCACCAGAACCCGCGAACGGACCGAAAGTTCGCACGAACATTAGAACCCTATTAAATACAATGGATGCGAACGTTCGGATTCTAAAGTGCTAATTATAACGACTATTATGCATGTTATTGTCCTAAACAGAGTTTGGGAACCCGGGTTCTGCACCAGGGGACATGTATCAATGCAAGAAGAAGTTTTAAAAACGGACGTTTTCCGGGAGCAGTCATTTTAATGATGCATAAAGTGAGAAAAAAAAGTGAAATATTCCTTTTAAATATCGTACCTGGGGGGTGTCTAAAGTATGCCTGTGAAGTGCCACGTTTTTCCCGTGTTTAGAACTGTCCCTGCACAAAATGACACTTCTAAAGGAAAAAAAGCCATTTAAAACTGCTTGCGGCTTTAATGTAATGTCTGGTCCCGGTAATATGGATGAAAATCTTTAAGAAAAATGGCATAGCTACCCCATCACCCCCCCCCCCCCCCCTACCCCAGCCCATTACCAGCCCCTTTGGGTCTTGTATGGATATTAAGGGGAACCCCGCACACAAAATAAAAAAGGCCCTATATACTCTGAACAGCCGTATACAGGCGGTGCAAACAAGACAGGGACTGTAGGTTTGTTCTTATGTAGAATCTGTTTGTAATTTTGAACAGCTACATTGTTTAAGTGTAGCTCCATGCCAAATACCTATTTGTAAGCTTTTTGGAAAACATAGGTAAGGGTTATCACCCCTGTCACATTTTTTTTGCTGTCTGTGCCCCTGTTCAGAACATTTCACCTCACTTTCCATCCCAATGACAACTGTTTTTGAAATGTGGTGTTTTTATTGAAACAAGGATTGGTGATAAAGCATCAGTAGAGAGGAGACACCTTTCTCCCATATTTATTCTTACAGGAGAGAATTTTCCTTCCTAGGGGTAGATTTCCTCTCACTTCCTGTTGTCTTCTTTCGTTTGCAAGTAGGAGTCGTTTGTAAGTTTGATGTTTGAAAGTAGGGACCTGCCGTATATACGCTGCAGAAATTGGCCCCTTAGGTGTTGGTGTTGGCACAACACTGTAAGCACTCACAGTTACTCTTGGTGGGTGCTGGAACGCCCTGCTGTCAACGATTATATCAGGAATTGTAATAACATATAATTGTTGAACAGTGGTAGTAAAAATTGGGCCTTTGATGGTGGTGCTGGTGCCACAACACTGTAAGGCCTGACAGTTACTCTTGATGGGCGCAGCAATGGGCCCTGCTGTGAATTATTCGATCAATAATTATAATTGCATGCCCCTGTTGAACAGGGGCTGAAAAATTGGGCCTTTGGTGGTGGTGGTGGTGGTGATGGTGGTGCTGGTGCCACGACACTGTAAGGCCTGACAGTTACTCTTGGTGGGCGCAGCAATGGGCCCTGCTGTGAATTATTAGATCAATAATTATAATTGCATGCCCCTGTTGAACAGGGGCTGAAAAATTGGGCCTTTGGTGGTGGTGGTGGTGGTGGTGGTGTTGACACAACACTGTAAGGCCTGACAGTTACTCTTGGTGGGCGCAGCAATGGGCCCTGCTGTGAATTATTAGATCAATAATTATAATTGCATGCCCCTGTTGAACAGGGGCTGAAAAATTGGGCCTTTGGTGGTGGTGGTGGTGGTGATGGTGGTGCTGGTGCCACAACACTGTAAGGCCTGACAGTTACTCTTGGTGGGCGCAGCAATGGGCCCTGCTGTGAATTATTAGATCAATAATTATAATTGCATGCCCCTGTTGAATAGGGGCTGAAAAATTGGGCCTTTGGTGGTGGTGGTGGTGGTGGTGGTGATGGTGGTGCTGGTGCCACAACACTGTAAGGCCTGTCAGTTACTCTTGGTGTGCGCAGCAATGGGCCCTGCTGTGAATTATTCGATCAATAATTATAATTGCATGCCCCTGTTGAACAGGGGCTGAAAAATTAGGCCTTTGGTGGTGGTGGTGGTGGTGATGGTGGTGCTGGTGCCACAACACTGTAAGGCCTGACAGTTACTCTTGGTGGGCGCAGCAATGGGCCCTGCTGTGAATTATTAGATCAATAATTATAATTGCATGCCCCTGTTGAACAGGGGCTGAAAAATTGGGCCTTAGGCACTGGTGGCACAACACTGCAACCCCTTACAGATACTGTACTTGGAGCACAGCAATGAGGCCTGTTGCAAAGTATTGCATCCAAAATTTTAATTACACGCCCCTGTTAAACAGGGGCTGAAAAATTGGGCCTTAGCCACTGGTGGCGTCACCCATAAACCAAAATGATCTTCCAAGCTATCATCATTAATCGTATCATTGAGGAGGAGGAGGAGGATAGCCAGTCAACATAACAGCACAGGCACTCAGCATCAGCATCAGTCTTGAAGGGATGTGACATTTTAAAATCAATTAGTCTGTTATATCAGCATCAGGTGTGTGGTAGGTGGTGGTGATCCAAGACTGGTTCATCTTGATGAAAGTCAGTCGATCAACCGAGTCGGTGGACAGGCGCACCCTGTGATCCATGACAAATCCTCCAGCAGCACTGAATGTGCGTTCTGAAAGAACGCTGGATGCAGGACAGGCCAGTAGCTCAATTGCATACTGTGCAAGCTCTGGCCAGTGATCCATCCTCAAGACCCAGTAAGCCAGAGGATTTTCGGTGGGGAAGGTGTCCAAGTCTGACCTTGCCCCTAGGTATTCCTGGACCATGTATATCAGACGCTGGCGATGGTTGCTGGAACCGATCATACTTTGGGGCTGCGGACTAAAGAATTGTCTGAACGCATCGGTCAGACGGCCACCTTCCCTACCGCTCCTTCTTTGACTGCCCGAAGCCTCAGCAACTCGTTGTCCAGGACCAGGAGTTTGTAACCTCCCAGTCTCTGGGAACGCGTTGCACAGACCTTTCTGCAAGGCCTCCCGGAGTTGTCTCATCCTCTGCTCCCTCTGCGACGGTAACATAAGGTCCGCAACCTTACCCTTGTACCGTGGATCAAGGAGAGTGGCCAGCCAGTAATGGTCCCTCTCCTTGATCCGAAGAATACGAGGATCCTTCCGCAGACTTTGCAGGATCAGGGAGGCCATGCAGCGTAGGTTAGCTGAGGCATTCAGTCCGGAGTCCTCTGGGTCACTAAGGACGACATGATCCGCAGCCACCTCCTCCCAGCCACGTACAAGTCCACTGGTTTCTTGGGACTGTAAATCATCCCTAAAAGACTGCTGCTGATGATGCTGAGTGCCAGTCTCCACCTCCATGCTGACACAATCCTCCTCCTCCTCCTCCTCCTCCTCCTCTTCCTGTGCGATGGGTGGGACAGAAGGAACACTGTCTGGGTAAAGGGGGCCTTGAGAGGCAAGGAAGTCCTCCTCTTCCTGCCTCTGTTCTGCCTCAAGTGCCCTGTCCATTATTCCACGCAGCGTGTGCTCCAACAGGTGGACAAGAGGTACAGTGTCACTGATGCATGCACTGTCACTGCTCACCATCCTCGTGGCCTCCTCAAATGGTGCCAGGACAGTGCATGCATCCCTGATCATGCCCCACTGGCGTGGTGAAAAAAACCCGAGCTCCCCTGACCCTGTCCTGGTGCCGTAGTCGCACAGGTACTCATTGATGGCCCTCTGCTGCGTGTGCAGCCGCTGCAGCATGGCCAACGTTGAGTTCCACCTGGTGGGCATGTCACATATAAGGCGGTTCTTGGGCAGGTTCAACTCCTTTTGCAGCTCAGCCAGGCGAGCACTGGCATTATAAGATCTGCGGAAATGCACACAGACTTTCCTGGCCTGCCTCAGGACATCCTGTAAGCCCGGGTACCCAGAGGCGTATCTAGCGAAAATGGCGCCTATGGCAAGCACTGAAAATGCGCCCCTTTTAAAACATTTGAAACCCTACTTTCAGATAATGCTGTCAGTATATACAGTTATATAGGGAGAACAGTAGGTTAGTGGTTGGCACTTGCCTCACTTGGTTTGAATCTGGGCCAGGAAGCTATCTGCATGGAGTTTTCATGTTCTCTTTGTGTGGGCATCCTCCAGGTACTCCAGTTTCCTGGCACATTCCAAAGCCATGTTGGTAGGTGATGGTCACCTGTCTGTATGAAGTGGCAATGTATATGGCCAATCACATTCTGCATGCCACCCCCATGTCCGAAAAATGATTTAAGATGATCTCTGGCCCAAAATCTGCCAAGAGCTGGACAGGACTGAATGGAAGTATACATAGATATGTGTAGGGTCCTCTAGGATTGTAGGGTCAGTGTAGAATGTGATCAGCCATGTACACTGCCAGTCTGTACACAGGGTACAATTCACCTACCTGCATGTGTTTGGAGTGGGAGAGGAACCCCACAGGGAGAATATGCAAACTCCATGCAGCTAGTGTGCTGGGCAGGAGTGAAGCCTTATATATATATATATATATATATATATATATATATATATATATATATATATATATAGAGCATGTAGAGTCCAGAGGCATGCCCAGGATGCAGGCCAACCATAAAATGTCAAGGACAACATAAAGCAGACAGGCAGTGTCAGCAGGCATGGCCGGCCACCTATCCCCCATGTTAGTGTAGAAATGGAAGGAGAGGCACTTACCTAGGAGGAGCAGTCTATGGGTCTGCTTGTACTCCCTCTTCTGCTCCTTCAGTACCCGATCTATGCTCTTGCTGACTTTCTTGGCCTCCTTTTCCTCCAGTCAGAGTTTGTCCCATCCCTTCTGCAGAGAATGTTGCTGTTGATGGTGCACCTGCTGGCCCTTGCTGGGCTTGTGCTGCTGCTTATTGCTGTCCCCAGTGCCGCTGGTGCTATCTCCCCAGTTCTGCAGTAGTAGAAGCAGCCCGTCTGGAACTTTCCCCTCTCTAGTCGGTTTACAGAGCTCCCCCCCCCCCTGAGCTGCTGCTGTGATCCTCAGGTCCCTGGCTCTCATAGGCACTAACAGCTCCAGGGGGCTGCTCGGTGTCTGAGTTGGTGGGGGCGTTGGAGATGGAGCCGCTAGAATCACCGAACAGCCATGGTCGGAGGCTGTAGCAGAGGCCCATGGCTCAGGAGATGTACACGTGCTGGAGCTCGGCAATCAATCAAGGGATCCTCCTCAGCGACGGCGACCTCACCTCACGTGACGTCACCGACCCGCTCGCGCTCGGGGAGAAGATGGAAGCAGGCTCCAGGGGAGGGCTGGCAGCCTTAGGCCTGGGGGGCAAGTCCAGTCAAGTGGCCCATTGAACCATCAATGCAGCCTGATCAGTGCCCACTAACGTAGCCTCACCAGTGCAGACAGTGCCCATCAGTGCAGCCTGATCAGTGCAGACAGTGCCCATCAGTGCAGCCTCACCAGTGCAGACAGTGCCCATCAGTGCAGCCTCACCAGTGCAGACAGTGCCCATCAGTGCAGCCTGATCAGTGCCCATCAGTGCAGCCTGATCAGTGCAGCCTTATCAGAGCCCATCAATGCAGCCTCACCAGTGCAGACAGTGCCCATCGGTGCAGACTGATCAGTGCCCATCAACGCAGGCTGATCAGTGCCCATCAACGCAGGCTGATCAGTGCCCATCAATGCAGCTTCACCAGTGCCCATCAATGCAGCCTCATGAGTGCCCATCAATGCAGCCTCACCAGTGCCCATCAATGCAGCCTCACCAATGCCCATCAATGCAGCCTCATTGGTACCCATCAATGCAGCCTCACCAGTGCCCATTAGTGCAGTCTCGCCAGTACCCATCAGCACAGCCTCACCAGTGCCCGACAATGCAGCCTCACCAGTGCAGCTTATCAGTGGCCAACAGTGCGGCCTCATCAGTGCCCATCAGTGTAGCATATCAGTGCAGCTTAAGGCTACTTTCACACTGAGGCGCTTTGCAGGTGCTATAGTGCTAAAAATAGCGCCTGCAAAGTGCCCTGAAAGAGCCTCTCCTTTCACTCCAGTGTGAAAGCCCGAAGGCTTTCACACTGGAGCGGTGCACTGGCAGGACGGTAAAAAAAGTCCTGCAAGCCGCATCTTTGAGGCGCTGTAGGAGCGGTGTATACACCGCTCCTACAGCGTCCCTGCCCATTGGAATCAATGGGCAGTGCTGCCGAGCCGCCAACAAAGAGCCGCTGCATCAGCGCTTTGCGGGCGGTTTTAACCCTTTTTTGGCCGCTAGCGGGGGTTAAACCCTGCTAGCAGCCAAATAGTGCCGCAAAAACGACAGTAAATCGCTGCTAAATATAGCAGTGCTTTACCGCTGATGCCTCAGTGTGAAAGTAGCCTTAGAGTGCCGCCTAATCAGTGGCAATGAGTGCAGCCTCAACCTCCTTAATGAGTTTGCATTGATTTCAGCATACATGGAACACTTTGCACATGCTGAACTCAATGCAAACTCGTTAAACAGACCACATTCATTGAAAGTTCATTAATATACAGATCATGATTTTGCAATAAAGTGATCCATGCTGCAAACTCATTAAACAGTCCATCTTCAGTGAAAGTTCATGTACTGCAAAGTTTGCAAAACATGAACTTTCACTGAAGGGAGACTGTTGAGTTTGCAGCATGGATCACTTTATTGCAAAATCATGATCTGACTGTGTATCATCATAAGAGTAATTTATTACATTTTACCTTCTGTCCTTGCCAGGGGGTTCTCCTCATGCTTCTCTCTCCTCCTCCTCCTGTCATCAGACAGACCCCTCCCCAAGAGAGGATGCAGTGGACCACAGCCGCACGGTCGAATATGTCGGCTGCTAATGGAGGAGGCCGCTCTGTACTAACCCCGCCCCCCCCGCCGCCCTCGGCCCCGCCCCCCGCATACACATTCACAATACTTGCAACTAGTACCGCCGCACTGCACAGCCACAGACAGAAAAAAAAAAAAGTAAACACAGGCTAAGGCAGCGCGGCCGTTTTATCAATAAGGTAGGCTTCCTGGGGGGAAATCTCCACCCATCCCCACGCCCAGTCCACCAGCGCAGAGGAGGAAAGCTCCGCCTCCGCCAGTTAGCCGAATGACGGTCTGGTCTGGAGATGCAGTGGACGGTCCCACTCATCTATAAGCATGGGGGCGCCCGCGCCTGTCACTCTCCTATACACTGCCATCCAGATCCAGCCAAGTAAGAGTGAAGTGCTGTGCCGCCGCCGGGGGCTATAGTGCAGGAGGCGGCCCGCAGGAGGACAGGTGCGGATGGGAATTTTTTTTTTTCGTTTAGTTTATTTTGCCGCCCACCCCCCCAGGGCGCCCATGGCACTTGCCATGGAGTGCCATACCCTGGATACGCCACTGCGGGTACCTGCCCAAGAACCGCTGCACCACCAGGTTAAGGACGTGAGCCACACAGGGCACATGGGTCAGTTGTCCCTGTCAGAGGGCGGAGAGGAGGTTGGTGCCATTGTCGCAAACCACCATTCCTGGCTTAAGCTGGCGTGGCGTCAACCACCTCTCGGCCTGCCCCTGCAGAGCAGACAGGACCTCTGCCCCAGTGTGGCTTCTGTCCCCCAAACACACCAGCGCAAGCACGGCATGGCATCTTTTTGCCTGCGTACTTGCGTAGCCCCTTGAACGCCTACGGAGCACCGCTGGTTCCGAGGACAAACCACAGGAAGAGGCCATGGAGGAAGAAGAAGAGGAGGGGGTGGAGGAGAGAGGTGTGTCACAACCAGTAGTAGCATTTTGGAGGCGTGGCGGTGGAACAACCTCCAACACTACTGCACCTTGTCCTGCATCCTTCCCAGCTGCCAAAAGAGTGACCCAATGGGCCGTGAAAGAAAGGTAACGTCCCTGTCCATGCCTGCTGGACCATGAGTCAGCGGTAATATGCACCTTACCGCTGACCGCCCTGTCCAGCGAGGCCAAGACATTGCCTTCCACATGCCGGTAGAGAGCCGGAATCGCCTTCCGTGAGAAAAAGTGGCGTTTGGGAACCTGCCACTGAGGAACCGCACATTGCACAAACTCACGGAAGGGGGCCGAGTCTACCAACTGAAAAGGCAGCAGTTGAAGCGCTAGCAATTTAGCCAAGCTAGCATTCAACCGCTGGGCATGTGGATGGCTGGGAGTGAACTTCTTTCGACGGTCCAGCAGCTGGGGCAGGGAAATTTGCCTGCTAGAATCGGACGTCGGTGTACTGCTAGCAGAGTGCCCGCAAGTACTTGGCTGTGACACACCTAATTCTACACCTTCATTCCTCTCAGTGCAGGTTTCAGAGAGGACTGAAGTTATAGTGGGGTTGGAGATCCCAGCTGATGAGGAGCAAGGAGAGGTCCGCTTTGTTCTTTGGTGTGGGTCTTTAAGGTAGGCTTGCCAACGAGCTGCATGGCAGGTCAACATATGTCTGATCAAGCATGTGGTGCCCAAGCGGCTGATGTTTTGGCCACGCGATATACGCTTGAGACATATGTTGCAAACAGCAGCTGTGCGATCTGATGCACTCGACTCAAAAAAGGCCCACACCAAAGAACTTTTTGAATGACGGGCAGAGGCAGCGCCCTGCACAGGCGGAGCTCTGCGGTGTGATTCCGTTGGTGTGCTGCCCATACGCTGGCCACCCAAGGGCATCCTGCCTCGTTGGAGATGTGCCTCCTCCTCATCCTCCTCCTCCTCCTCTCTCCTATTAGGCATAGGCACCCACGTGGAGTCAGTGACCTCATCATCCCCTCCCTCCTCATCACTGGAGCCAATCTGGCAGTATGCTGCAGCTGCTGGAGCATGACTGCCAGATTGGTGTCCTTCTTGAGCATCCCCTCTCTCTGCTCTCACGCTACTGCCTTCCTCTATCTGGGTATCATCATCAGATCCTTCGAAACGCTGGGCATCCTCCTGGAGCATGTACCCAACACTGTGCTCAAACAGTTCGGGGGACTCCTCAGGAGGAGGACATGGTGGGTCTAGGGAAGGATTGACTAATGAAGATAATGATACCAGAGAAGAGGACGCTTTGGCAGCTGCTTTGCCAGTACCCTGAGCCTGGGTGAGAGAGGATGAGGAGGATGAGGTGGGCTTGGTCATCCACTCTACCAAGTCTTCGGCATGATGTGGCTCAACATGTCCAGCTGCCGAAAAGAAGGACAAGCGTGTCCCATGGCCATGTGCTGATGACAATGCACCGCGTCCACGACCAGCACTGTTGCCCCCAGACACAGAGCCTGCTTGCCCTCTTTTTTTGCCTCCTGACTGTCTGCCTCTCCTTGTTTGCCTTCCAGACATTTTAATGGATGGCCTGCAGGGAGATGGGAAAAAAGCAATAAGGGCTACCTTCAGGTGTATATTGTGCAGGAGGCTTAGCAACAATGACACTGACACTGTCCCCTGCCTATCCTTCTCTGTCCCTAAACACAAGGATTTGCAATATGCTTCAGCAAGATTGGTTTAGCACAGAACAGCACACTGACAGTTTCCCTCACTGTCCTTCTCTGTCCCTACAAACAAGATTTAGCACAGAATAGCACACTGATAGTTTCCACGAGTGTCCTTCTCTGTCCCTAAACTCAAGGATTTCAAATATGGAACAGCAAAATTGGTTTAGAACAGAATAGCACACTGACACTTTCCCTCACTGTCCTACTCTGTCCCTCCCTACAAGCAAGATTTAGAACAGAATAGCACACTGATAGTTTCCACGAGTGTCCTTCTCTGTCCCTAAACTCAAGGATTTCAAATATGGAACAGCAAAATTGGTTTAGAACAGAATAGCACACTGTCAGTTTCACTCACTGTACCTCTCTGTCCCTAAACTCAAGGATTTCAAATATGGTTCAGCAAAATTGGTTTAGAACAGAATAGCACACTGACACTTTCCCTCACTGCCCTACTCTGTCCCTCCCTACAAACAAGATTAAGCACAGAATAGCACACTGATAGTTTCCACGAGTGTCCTTCTCTGTCCCTAAACTCAAGGATTTCAAATATGGAACAGCAAAATTGGTTTAGAACAGAATAGCACACTGACACTTTCCCTCACTGTCCTACTCTGTCCCTCCCTACAAACAAGATTAAGCACAGAATAGCACACTGATAGTTTCCACGAGTGTCCTTCTCTGTCCCTAAACTCAAGGATTTCAAATATGGTTCAGCAAGATTGGTTTAGAACAGAATATCACACTGACAGTTTCACTCACTGTACCTCTCTGTCCCTACAAACAAGGATTTCAAATATGGAACAGCAAAATTGGTTTAGAACAGAATAGCACACTGTCACTTTCCCTCACTGCCCTACTCTGTCCCTCCCTACAAACAAGATTTAGCACAGAATAGCACACTGATAGTTTCCACGAGTGTCCTTCTCTGTCCCTAAACTCAAGGATTTCAAATATGGAACAGCAAAATTGGTTTAGAACAGAATAGCACACTGACACTTTCCCTCACTGTACCTCTCTGTCCCTAAACTCAAGGATTTCAAATATGGTTCAGCAAAATAGGTTTAGAACAGAATAGCACACTGTCAGTTTCACTCACTGTACCTCTCTGTCCCTAAACTCAAGGATTTCAAATATGGTTCAGCAAGATTGGTTTAGAACAGAATAGCACACTGACACTTTCCCTCACTGTACCTCTCTGTCCCTACAAACAAGGTTTAGCACAGAATAACACACTGACACTCTCCCTACCTATCCTTATTTGTCCCTAAACACAAGGAATCCAGGATTAGTAAAGGAAAAAAAATGACACTGTCTCTGCCTATGCTTCTCTTTCCCTGCTCCGGAACACACTACACAAGGCCGCCGCGCTGGCGGCCTTTTATAGTGTGGGGCGTGTACTAAACCCCCTCAGCAATAATTGGCCACAGGCATCCTGCCTGTGGCCAATCATTGCTCTCCTCGCTGCCGGCGCTGTGATTGGCCAAGCATGTGGGGTCACAGTGCATGCTTGGCCAATCACAGCGCCTGGATGACACTGCGATGGCGTAGTGCATTGTGGGCCGTTCGCGTCACTCGAATCCCTACTGCTGAGTCTGTGAGAGAGACTATTCAGGAGTTCTACTGGCTTCTGAGTCCTGTGAGAGAGACTATCCAGGAGTGCTACTGGCTGCTGAGTCCTGTGAGAGAGACTTATCCAGGAGTTCTACTGGCTGCTGAGTCCTGTGAGAGAGACTTATCCAGGAGTTCTACTGGCTGCTGAGTCCTGTGAGAGAGGCTTGTCCAGAAAACCATACCGGTTGCTAGGTCTGTGTGAGAGACATATCCAGGTATCCAAGATCTGCTGAAAAGAAAGCTGTTTTTGTCCTTTGGATTCAAGGAGTCCGCAAGTGATCTGCTAAAGGTATCTGAAACCTCCCCTAACTCTCTATCCTACTGCTATTTCCAAGTTCTTTATTAAAAAATTGAAAAATACTAAAGTGACTGGCGCCCGCATTTGTTCTAAACTTCCCATTATAGCCATGGACTTAGCCCTGGGGTGAATGTAAGCTCGCTCCCTGTCTCTGGAGGTACCTCTTTTCTCCCAGTATACCCGGGGGGGGGGGGGGGCGCTACACATACAGTACATGTGCACGGTAAAAAACAACATTCCTGTTACACATTCTAATAAAATATATACTTCTAATCACAGTTGATATCTAGACAAACAAAAGACCACAAAAGACCATAAGGGTCCCATGTGACGAACCCTCGGTCCACAAACAGATCCAGGTCCGCCGTCAATGCTTCCTCTGTTCAGAACCAGCACTTATCCAAGATTCTCCATCCCCCCCAAGTCACCAGACACAACACCTCAGGGTAGAGTGGCAAAACAAACTGACTTTATTATTACACATGGACACACAGATATTTCACTTCAAAACACATCCCTCCCACCCTTGGGAAACAGGGCGGGTCAAACTGTCCAATGACAATGGCCACACAGGTCAGGTGCGTTCAAACTTCTCAATACACAGTCTTATCAGCAGGGGGGTTGGAAGAATCCCCCCTCACTCTTTCCTTACAGCAAACACACTTACATATCCCATAATAGTTGAGGCAGCCACAATAGACAATAGAATACGGTCACACCCCAAACCATCACAGCAAATAGTCCAACAGCATGGCACAGCACACATTATATAAATTTGACAAGGTTCTAGTGTGGCTGCAAAGAGAGTCTGACTAGCACAGATCATAGTGGGGTTCTCATTCATGTGCCCCTATTAGAGACACAGGGTGATCTACACATAAGAGGCGTCGGGGAAGCTGGACAAGGAGCCTCCAGAACTAGGGATGAGCCGAACACCACCCATTTTGGTTCGCACCAGAACCTGCGAACAGACCTAAAGTTTGCCCAAACTTTAGAACCCTATTAAATACAATGGATTCGAACGTTCAAAATCAAGAGTGCTAATTATAAAGGCTTATATGCAAGTTATTGTCATAAAAAGTGTTTGGGGACCCGGGTCCTGCCCCAGGGGACATGTATCAATGCAAAAAAAAGTTTTAAAAACGGCAGTTTTTTCGGGAGCAGTGATTTTAATAATGCTTAAAGTGAAACAATAAAAGTGAAATATTCCTTTAAATTTCGTACCTGGGGGGTGTGTATAGTATGCCTGTAAAGCAGCGCTGGTTTCCTGTGCTTAGAACTGTCCCTGCACAAAATGTAATTTCTGAAGGAAACAAAGTCATTTAAAAGCACTCGCGGCTATAATGAGTTGTCGGCTTATTAATAAAAAAATAAATAAAAATGCGTGGGGTTCCCCCAAATTCAATTACCAGGTCCTTCAGGTCTGGTATGGATTTTATGGGGAACTCCACCCAAAAAAAAAAAAAAATGGCGTGGAGTTCCCCTCAAAAATCCTTACCAGACCCTTTATCCGAGCACGCAACCTGGCAGGCCGCAGGAAAAGAGGGGGGGGGATGAGAGAGTGCCCCCCCTTCTGAACCATACCAGGCCACATGCCCTCAACATGGGGAGGATGCTTTTGGGGTCTGTGAAGGGAACATGGGCCTCATCCCCACAACCTTTGCCCGGTGGTTGTGGGGGTCTGCGGGCGGGGGGCTTATCGGAATCTGGAAGACCCCTTTAACAAAGGGGACCCCCAGATTCCGCCCCCCCCATGTGAATTGGTAATGGGGTACATTGTACCCCTACCATTTCACAAAAGAAAGTGTAAAAAATTATAAAAACCACACAGACACTGTTGTGAAAAGCCATTCCAGCGTTGTAATGCGGTCTGTCCAGCGATGATCCATGAATTTCCAGCGATGCGGCGAGTCTTCAGCGATGAACGACGCACATCTTCCCTGCACCGGAGTCGCAAGCAGTTCTTTTATAACCGAGGTCGGGGCCACCCGTGACGGGAAACCCCGCCCCCTCGAACGCATCACAGGGGTTTCCGACCTCGGTTATAAAAGAACTGTCAAACACTGCTTGCGTGTCATTAGCCTGGAGGCTCCGGTTCAGGGAAGATGTGCGTCGTTCATCGCTGGAGACTCGCCGCATCACTGGAGATTCATGGATCGTCGCTGGACAGACCGCATTACAACGCTGGAATGGCTTTTTTTATTTTTTATTTTTAATAAAGGACTTTTCACAACGGTGTCTGTGTGGTTTTTAAAATTTTTGACACTTTATTTTGTGAAATGGTAGGGGTATAATGTACCCCGTTACCAATTGACATGGGGGGCTGTAATCTGGGGGTCCCCTTTTGTTAAAGGGGGCTTCCAGATTCCGTTAAGCCCCCCATCCGCAGACCCCCACAACCACCGGGCAAGGGTTGTGGGGATAAGGCCCTTGTTCCCATCAACATGGGGAACTCCCCCCCCCCATGTTGAGGGCATGTGGCCTGGTATGGTTCAGGAGGGGGGGCGCTCTCTCGTCCCCCCTCTTTTCCTGCGGCCTGCCAGGTTGCGTGCTCGGATAAAGGGTCTGGTGTGGATTTTTGGGGGAACCCCACACCATTTTTTTTTATTTTGGCACGGAGTTCCCTTTAATATCCATACCAGACCTGAAGGACCTGTTAATTGAATTTTGGGGACCCCCACGCATTTTTTTTTCAATGACTTTCAATGACTTTTCTATGTATTGCCAGGACCTGACAATTCATTAATAGCCGCAAATCAGTTTTAAATGACTTTTTTTCTTTCAAAAATGAATTTTTTTGCAGGGACAGTTCTAAGCACGGGAAACATGCGCCACTTCACATGCATATCATACACACCCCCCAGGTACGAAATTTAAAGGAATATTTCACTTTTATTTTTTCATTTTAAGCATTATTAAAATCACTGCTCCCGAAAAAACGGCCGTTTTAAAAAAAAAAAATTGCATTGATACATGTCCCCTGGGGCAGGACCCGGGTCCCCAAACACTTTTTATCACAATAACTTGCATATTAACCTTTAAAATTAGCACTTTAGATTTCTCCCATAGACTCTTAATGGGTGTTCCGCAGCTTTTCGAATTTGCAGCGAACACCCCAAATTGTTTGCTGTTCGCCGAACAGGCGAACAGCCAATGTTCGAGTCTAACTCATGTTCAACTCGAACATAAAGCTCATCCCTACTCCTGACAGGGGGGTCTGCACTGATTGATTATCAGCACAGACCCCCTGAGGATGCCCCCCAAGGATGCCCACCCAGGACCACCAGGTATGCCCACCCATTACCACCAGGGTTGACAATCAGTGCCCATTAGAGGTGCCCATCAGTAATGCCTTCCAGTGCCTCCCCATCAGCGTCGTCTATCAGTGCCCATCAGTGTTGCCCATCATTACCCATCAGTGTTGCCTATCAATGCCCATCAGTGCCGCATATTAGTGCCTCATCATCAATGCCACCTCATCAGTGCCACCTATCATTGCCCATTAGTGCTTCATATTAGTGCCTCATCATCAGTGCCACCTCATTAGTGCCACCTCACCAGTGCTCATCAGTGCCACATATTAGTGCCTCATTGTCAGTGCCACCTCATTAGTGCCCATCAGTGCAGCCTATTAGTGCCTCATCGTCAGTGCCACCTCTATAGTGCCACCCCATCAGTGCCCATTAGTGTAGCCTATCAATGCCCATGAGTGCTGCATATCAGTGCCCATCAGTGTTGCCTATCAATGCCCATCAGTGCCTCATATTAGTGCCTCATCATCAATGCCACCTCATCAGTGCCCATCAATTCCACCTATCGGTGCCCATTAGTGCTTAATATTAGTGCCTCATCTTCAGTGCCACCTCATCAGTGCCCATCAGTGTCACCTATCAATGCCCATCAGTACTGCATATTAGTGCCTCATCATCAGTGCCACCTCATTAGTGCCACCCCATCAGTGCCCATCAGTGCCGCCTATCAATGCCCATGAGTGCTGCATATCAGTGCCCATCAGTGTTGCCTGTCAATGCCCATCAGTGCCACATATTAGTGCCTCATCATCAATGCCACCTATCAGTGCCCATTAGTGCTTCATATTAGTGCCTCATCATCAGTGCCACCTCATTAGTGCCACCTCATCAGTGCCCATCAGTGTCACCTATTAATGCCCATCAGTGCTTCATATTAGTGCCTCATCGTCAGTGCCACCTCATTAGTGCCACCCTATCAGTGCCCATCAGTGTTGCCTATCAATGCCCATGAGTGCTGCATATCAGTGCCCATCAGTGTTGCCTATCAATGACCATCAGTGCCGCATATTAGTGCCTCATCATCAATGCCACCTCATCAGTGCCCATCAATGCCACCTATTAGTGCCTCATCATTAGTGCCACCTCATTAGTGCCACCTCATCAGTGCCCATCAGTGTCACCTATCAATGCCCATCAGTACTGCATATTAGTGCCTCATCATCAGTGCCACCTCATAAGTGCCACCCCATCAGTGCCCATCAGTGCTGCCTATCAATGCCCATGAGTGCTGTATATCAGTGCCCATCAGTGTTGCTTATCAATGCCCATCAGTGCCACATATTAGTGCCTCATCATCAATGCCACCTCATCAGTGCCCATCAATGCCACCTATCAGTGCCCATTAGTGCTTCATATTAGTGCCTCATCATCAGTGCCACCTCATTAGTGCCACCTCATCAGTGCCCATCAGTGTCACCTATCAATGCCCATCAGTACTGCATATTAGCGCCTCATTGTCAGTGCCACCTCATTAGTGCCACCTCATCAGTGCCCATCAGTGTCACCTATCAATGCCCATCAGTGTTGCATATTAGTGCCTCATCGTCAGTGCCATCTCATTAGTGCCACCCCATCAGTGCCCATCAGTGTCACCTATCAATGCCCATGAGTGTTGCATATCAGTGCCCATCAGTGTTGCCTATCAATGCCCATCAGTGCTGCATATTAGTGCCTCATCGTCAGTACCACCTCATTAGTGCCACCCCATCAGTGCCCATCAGTGTTGCCTATCAATGCCCATGAGTGCTGCATATCAGTGCCCATCAGTGTTGCCTATCAATGCCCATCAGTGCCGCATATTAGTGCCTCACCATCAGTGCCCATCAATGCCGCCTATCAGTTCCCATTAGTGCTTCATATTAGTGCCTCATCATCAGTGCCACCTCATTAGTGCCACCTCATCAGTGCCTATCAGTGTCCACTATCAATGCCCATCAGTACTGCATATTAGCGCCTCATTGTCAGTGCCACCTCATTAGTGCCACCTCATCAGTGCCCATCAGTGTCACCTATCAATGCCCATCAGTGCTGCATATTAGTGCCTCATCGTCAGTGCCACCTCATTAGTGCCACCCCATCAGTGCCCATCAGTGTCGCCTATCAATGCCCATGAGTGCTGCATATTAGTGCCTCATCGTCAGTACCACCTCATTAGTGCCACCTCATCAGTGCCCATCAGTGTTGCCTATCAATGCCCATGAGTGCTGCATATCAGTGCCCATCAGTGTTGCCTATCAATGCCCATCAGTGCCGCATATTAGTGCCTCATCATCAGTGCCCATCAATGCCACCTATCAGTGCCCATTAGTGCTTCATATTAGTGCCTCATCATCAGTGCCACCTCATTAGTGCCACCTCATCAGTGCCCATCAGTGTCACCTATCAATGCCCATCAGTACTGCATATTAGCGCCTCATCGTCAGTGCCACCTCATTAGTGCCACCTCATCAGTGCCCATCAGTGTCACCTATCAATGCCCATCAGTGCAGCATATTAGTGCCTCATCGCCAGTGCCACCTCATTAGTGGCACCCCATCAGTGCCCATCAGTGTCGCCTATCAATGCCCATGAGTGCTGCATATCAGTGCCCATCAGTGTTGCCTATCAATGCCCATCAGTGCTGCATATTAGTGCCTCATCGTCAGTACCACCTCATTAGTGCCACCCCATCAGTGCCCATCAGTGTTGCCTATCAATGCCAATGAGTGCTGCATATTAGTGCCTCATCATCAGTGCCCATCAATGCCACCTATCAGTGCCCATTAGTGCTTCATATTAGTGCCTCATCATCAGTGCCACCTCATTAGTGCCACCTCATCAGTGCCCATCAGTGTCACCTATCAATGCCCATCAGTACTGCCTATTAGTGCTTCATCGTCAGTGCCACCTCATTAGTGCCCATCAGTGTTGCCTATCAATGCCCATCAGTGCCACATATTAGTGCCTCATCATCAATGCCACCTCATCAGTGCCCATCAATGTCACCTATCAGTGCCCATTAGTGCTTCATATTAGTGCCTCATCATCAGTGCCACCTCATTAGTGCCCATCAGTGTCGCCTATCAATGCCCATGAGTGCTGCATTTCAGTGCCCAACAGTGGAGGAGAAAACTTACTTATTTACAACATTTTATAACAGAAGCAAAGAAAAAAAAAATCCCAAAATTTTGGGCCTTTTTCTATTTGTTTAGCAAAAAATAGAAACCGCAGAGGTGATGAAATACCACCAAAATAAATCTCTATTTGTGGGGAAAAATATGATAAAAATGTCACATGGGTACAGTGTCACGTGACCGCGCAATTGTCATTTAAAATATGACAGCGCTGAAAGCTGAACAGGAAGGGGGAGGGGAGTGTCCGGTATTGAAGGGGTTAATGACGGAGGGCTCGTCAGCTGAATGTAAACAAAAGAATTTCCGGCAATTAAAACTTGAGAAAAAACCCAACATGGGGCCCCCCCAATCTATTCCAGGCCCTTAAGGTCTATTATGGGTATAAAGGGGAACCCCACAGCAAAATAAAAATTTAAGAATGGTTTGGGGTCCCCCCAAAATTCATATCGGAACCTCGTCTGATCCCACAGGAAAGGGGAGGAGGGGGGGGGAAGAGCGAGCGCGCCCCCCCTCTTCCTGAACCATGCCAGGCCACATGCCCTCAACATGTGGGGGTTCCCCACCCCCAAACACATTGTCCCCATGTTGATGAGGACAAGGGCCTCTTCCCCACAACCCTGGACGGTGGTTGTTAGGGGGGGCTTATCGGAATCTGGAAGCCCCCCCCTTAACAAACGGCCCCCAGATCGCCCCCTCCCCCCCATGTGAATGAGTATGGGGGTACAAAAACACATAGCCAGTTTATTGACAAATCCTTTATTTACAACTTGCCTACCGGGCACTTTTACCCCCTTCCTGCCCAGGGCACTTTTCAGTCATGGAACACTGAACCCAAAATACATTTCTATACATTTGTGGAGACAGACAGAGATTTCTTTTGGTGGAATTTAATCACCTCTGGGAGGGGGGGGGTTATTTTTTTGCTAAAAACAAACAAAAAAAGCCAGAAAATGTTGAAAAAAATAGTTATTCTTTGTTTCTGTTACAAAATTTTGTAAATAAGTATATTTTCTTCTTCACTGATGTGTGCTAATGAGGCGGCACTGATGGGCACTGATAATAAGCAGCACTGATGGGCACTGATGAGGCGGCACTGAAGGGCACTGATAATAAGCAGCACTGATGGGCATTGATGAGGCGGCACTGAAGGGCACTGATGAGAAGGCACTAATATGCAGTACTGATGGGCACTGATGAGGCGGCACTGATGGGCATTGATGAGGCGGCACTGATGGGCACTGATGAGGCGCCACTGATGGGCACTGATGAGGCGGCACGGCACTGATGGGCATTGATGAGGCGGCACTGATGGGTACTGACAAGGCGGCACTGATGAAGCAGCACTGAAGGGCACTGATGAGAAGGCACTAATATACAGCACTGATGGGCACTGATGAGGCGGCACTGATGGGCACTGATGGGCACTGATGGGCACTGATGAGGCGGCACTGATAAGAAGGCACTAATATGCAGCACTGATAAGACGGCACTGATGAGACGGCACTGATGAGGCGGCACTGATGGGCACTGATGAGAAGGCACTGATGGGCACTGATGAGGCGGCACTGATGGGCACTGATGAAGCGACACTGATGAGAAGGCACTAATATGCAGCACTGATGGGCACTGATGATGTGGCACTGATAAGCACTAATAAGCCGGCACTGATGGGCACTGATATGCAGCACTGACGGGCACTGCTAAGCAGCACTGATGAAGCGGCACTGATAAAAAGACACTAATATGCAGCACTGATGAGGTGGCACTGATGAGAAGGCACTAATATGCAGCACTGATGCGCACTGATGAGGCGGCACTGATAAACACTAATGAGCAGGCACCGATGGGCACTGATAAGCTGCACTGATAAGCGGCACTGATGGGCACTGATAAGCAGCACTGATGAAGCAGCACTGATGAAGCAGCACTGAAGGGCACTGATGAGAAGGCACTAATATGTGGCACTGATGGGCACTGAAAGGAAGCACTGACTGACATCACTGATGGGCACAGATTGGCATCACTGATGGACACTGCTGGGGCTGCACTGATGATCAGTGCCCTAATCCGCTCTCCTCACTTGCTGTCAGTGTGAGGAGAGGAATGCCGATAACCGGCAGTTCCTTGTTTATATGTGATTGAACACAGCTGATCACATGGGTAGAGAGCCTTGTCATGGGCTCTTTACTGGGATCGGTTATGCGCCGTGTCGTAGGGGCAGAGTGCACCAATGATCGCGCATGCGCGGTGAGAGTGGGAGGACGTCATATGAGAGAGCCAGGGGCATAGCTATAGGGGGTCTCAGGGATCTTGATTGTGACCCGGCCTCATGCTCCAGGGGGGCCCATGCGGCTCCCCTAGTACCCAGCACGGTGCGAGGGAGCATCGGAGGTGGTGTGGTGGGAGGTGGAGCTTGATATATGATGGTGTGGTAGTGTGGGAGACGAGAAGACAGCTGACCCCCTTTCCCCCCTGGACAGTGACAGCATGGCGGGAGCAAATATGAGCCAGACTGGTATGTTAATTGTAACCCTGTGCCATGTCCTTGAGCCTGCTTTGTCCTTCTGTCCCTGAGCCATATACCAATTAGTGGGAGGGGAAAATAGTACGTGTCATAGGGGGGGGCGCTCGCCCCTCCCTTTCCTGACCTGCCAGGCTGCATGCTTGAGTAAGGGTCTGGTATGGATTTTGGGGTGGACCCCACGCTGGGGTTTTTTTTGGCGTGGGGTTCCCCTCAAAATAAATACCAGACCTAAGGGCCTGGTATGGACTGGGGGGACCCACAGAGTTTTATTTTATTTTTTAATCCTGCTGACAGCTAATGAGTCATCGGTTGTTAAGGATGCGGGCGGCCGCCTGCTCCCTAACAACCCGCTGTACACGGCTAAACGTTAAAATGCCAATATTGAGTGTTTTTTTATCCATTGTTTTTTTCAACTCCTAGTGAACCTTAATTTAATGACAGTTGTGAAAATACTGAGCTATTCACACAGAAAATGATTGTCTGAGTAGACCCCCTAGAATCCTTTAGGTGTCCTAATCAAAAGCAAAAAGTTTTTAGTTTTTTTGTTTTAACCACTTCCATACCGGGGGGCACATATACACCTTCCCGCCCAGGCCAATTCTCAGCTTTCAGCGCTGTCGCAATTTGAATGACAATTGCGCGGTCGTGCTACACTGTACCCAAACATTTTTTATGATTTTGTTCCCACAAATAGAGATTTCTTTCGGTGGTATTTGATTGCCTCTGCGATTTTTATTTTTTGTGCAACAAATAAAAAAAGAGCGAAAATTTTGAAAAAAATTAAGTTTTTCTTTGTTTCTGTTATTTTTTTTGTAAATAAGTACCTTTTCTTCTTCAATGATGGACACTGATATGGCTGCACTGACGGGCACTGATAAGGCAGCACTGACGGGCACTGATAAGGTGGCACTGATGGGCACCGATGAGGTGGCACTGATGATGGGCACTGATAGGCAGCACTGATGTGCACTGATAGGTGGCAATGGTATGAGGCACTGACGGGCACTCATAGGTGGCACTGATGGGCACTCATAGGCGGCACTGATGGGCACTCATATGCAGCACTGATGGGTACTTATGGGTGGCACTGATGGGTACTTATGGGTGGCACTAATAGGTGGCACGGAAGGGCACTGATAGGTGGCACTGATGGACACTGGTGGGTGGCATTGTTGTGCATCACAAAAAAAGTTGTGCCAAGATGGTGCCAGTCAGTGCCCATTTGTGGGCACTGATTGGCTTAAGTTAGGCATCTAATTATACATGTGGATGGCCATGGGGGACTTACCTGGCCATCCACATGTTAGGTGCTTCCCTGGTGGCATCCTGGTGGTCCAGTGTGGGCATCCGAGGGGGGTCTGCGCTGATAAACAATTAGCGCGAACCCCCCCTGTCAGGAGAGCCGTCGATCTGTCAGACGCGAGAGAGGAAGAGCCAATCAACGGCTCTTCCTGTTTACATCGTGATCAGCCGTGATTGGACACGGCTGATCACGTGGTAAAGAGCCTCTGTCGGAGGCTCTTTACCGAGATCAGTGTAGCGGTGGGTCAGACTGACACGCCGCTCCACCGATCGCCGCGATGCGCCCCCCCCCCCCGGGCGCGCAGTGGCTGTTATCCTGCAGGACGTCAATAGACGTCCAGTCAGGATAACACAACCACTTCCCGGACGTCAATCTCCTATTGACCGGGCGGGAAGTGGTTAATAGAGAAGAAATAGAACCCCTGTCAGGTTTTTATTGCTGTCTGTGTTCCTTCTGTATTTATCCTAGTGACCGTTAGCACCGAAAGTGGAAGAAAATCCCCAATTTTGAGTGGTGACTCCTGGTGGCTTTCATGGATTTCCTCTCACTTCCTGGTGTGGCTATGGGTTTGGAAGTGAAGGGAAATCTCCCCCAATGGGACACAGAGGGTAAAAAAAACAGGAACTGACAGGGGTTATGACCCTCCTTTACTGTATTCAAAATGAAACAAATTGTCTTCATTGCTACTTAGAGCTCAGCGTCAAATTTGTTCAGAATTTGGGAAAGTTCCACCAAGTTATTGATACTACTACAAGGTATATTATGAGAACTGGTCAGAGACTACAGCCTCGTAACACACGATCAGTTTTTCCGAAAGGAAAATGTTTGTTTTTCGGCTGAAACTTGTTTTGCATACACACGGTCACACAAATCTTGTCTGAAATTCCGAAGGTCAAGAACGCAGTGACGTACAAGACGTACGACGAGCCGAGAAAAATGAATTTCAATAGGCAGTTCGGCTCTTCTGCTTGTTTTTTTTCCGCCTCGTAATTGCATACAGACGAGCGCGATTCCCGATAGGAATTTTTCCTGTCACCAAAAATAGAGATCCTGCTCTCAATCTTTTCTTGGCCGGAATTCTGACAGAAAAAGTGTGATGGAGCCTACACACGGTCGGAATTCCTGACAAAAAGCTCACATCGGACTTGTTGGGAAAACTGATCGTGTGTACGAGGCATTAGGAGAAAGATGGAAGACAATCCTAGTCATTAGATTGTAGACACAGAAGGTCCACTTACTCAATGTACAGTTGGTCAGAGAGTGAAAGCAGGGGGTCTGCACTCCCAGGAACCTCTGAGGAACCGATAAGGAACCCATTGCCATCCCACCTACTTAGCAGATCTCCCATACTAAGGGAATCACAAGAACCCTTCACTAGTTGTATTGAAGAATGTGGAACAGTCATTAAATTGGGTGATTCCATGTTTTTTTTTATCATGTAGTTACCAATGAAGACCCGATTAAGGACAACCCCTCCCTACAGTAAACCATTGCACCCAGAGCCACTGCCCCTCCTACCCACCCCTTGCACTGGCCCTGGTAGAACCATCCCAGACAGTCCTGGTCCAGCAGCTTTTATCACAAAGACACATTTCTCCAGAAACTTGGACCATAACCTAAACTAAATGGAGATCCAGGGATGAGATTGATGGTCCCTTATAAGGCCACATGAGAGTCGGAAATGCAAGAAAAGCCATTGAAAGCTAACGTAATAATTGTATTACTATAATTTATTAATGAAGACCAACCCAGAGCTTCTCAAAGGCCACCCCCCCCCCCAGCCCTCATACTCATTTTACCCTTCTTTTAGAGTCCGGAGTCAAAGCTTTCGTAAGTTCCGTGTTGGATTGTGTTGAAGCTCACACGGGGCTAATGACACTGTCCTCGGGTGGCATTGTTTCTTTTTGGCAATTGGCCACTAAGGCCTGTGCACTACATCTTTGGAGGTCACATGCTCCCTCATCCATGGCAATGGATGCAATGGAGCAAACAAGAGGTGAGAAGGTGAGTATAAGGATGTTGGGTGGTGTGACAGACTCACCTGGGACAGAGGCTTTTGGAGGGGACTGAATGCTGGCCTCTTGCCTACCGATCATGGTCCCTGGCATTTGGGGGAACGGTGCTCTTTGTGAGCTGTATGCCTGGGGACCCTTTAGGTGGTTTTACTTTGGATTCAGGTCCATGTCCCCCCAAGACACACAGACTCTGGGAACCCTGTATATGCCATATTAGAAATAGGGACTGATTCAAACTGTTGGGACACATGCTGTTAGAATATGCTGATGTCATCAACTCCAGCCACCTGTCTGTTATAATGTAAATGAGTCTAGGATAACTTCTAATGCCGCGTATAAACACAACCATTTTTCTCGTCGGGAAAAATAAATAAAAAATTCTCTTTGACGAGAAAAACGATCGTGTGTGGGCTTTTGGTCATTTTTCCCGACGAGAAAAAACGGCATTAATCACGACGAGAAAAATTAGAACATGCCCTAATTTTTCTCGTCGTGATTCACGGCATTTTTTTTCGCGCCAGTTTTCCCATAGGGAAACACTGCCAGGGAGCCTACACACGGTCGTTTTTCTCGACCAAGAGAAAAAATTACGGGAAAAACGGCCGTGTGTAGGGGAACAAGCCTTTTCTCGTTTTTCCCGTCGATTTTCTCGACGGTGTTTTCACCGTCGAGAAAATTGATCGTGTGTACGCGGCATAAGAGTCTTTGTTGCTTGTGCTAATTGACCCTGTAATTGTATGAAGGAGTTCTGTGTTGATATGTATGATAATGTGTATTGTAATTAGGGAGTCACAACGGCTGCTTTATGGGATTAGTTAATAAGCTCATGTTAATTTATGTTTCCATGTATTGTAGAGTAATATGAGCAGGAGGTATGAACCTCCTCTTTTACTGTATATAAGACTTGTATTCTGGTTCTAATAAACAGTTCATGTTCAGTAATCAGCAAGTATCGTCATGTTTGTTGTTGATAGCGGTTGGAATATCTGATATCTATATTCAGACTGGGTGGAAGTGGTATATGACGAAAGCACTCAAGCGGAGTGTGGGACATTTCGTTACAGGTGGTGGGCTACAAAGATAATCTTTCACATTGCTCTGAAAAGTCTCTTTAAGCCCCATAATTATTTTTCAATTCACCTTTCTTTCACCGAGAACAGATTCAGCACTTTGTATGAGATTTGTTGGGTTGGGCCTGGTTGGTCTGTTCACATGGGATTTCCTTCTTCCATAAGCTTTCACTAAGCAGATCCTTATCTCCTTCACCCTCAGCCCATAGATGATTGGGTTCACAGTGGCAGGGAAAAGGAAGTAGATTGCGCTAACTAGGTTTTGCCCATTGGCCGGAATGGCTGTGCCCATCCGGTAAATAATGGACGACAGGAAGCCACAAGTGTGGATGAGTATGGCCACAATCAGGTGAGTGCTACACGTGTTCAAGGCCTTTCTTATTGCTTGTCCTTTCACGGTCTTCATTGTGGTACGGAGAATGTCCAAGTACGATATGAGGAGGAGGCTCCCGTCCAGCGCCGAGACAAAGACCCTGATCACCAGGCCGGTGATGTGCATCTTGGAGATGTCTCCACAGCCGAGCTTCAAGAGCGCCATATTTTCACAGGCAAAGCTCTCAATGATGTTGGAGCCACAGAACTGAACTTTGGAAACAGATATGACTACGGGGCACACAAGGAGGATGCTTCTGATCACACAAAGGAGGGCCAGCTGTCCCAAAAGCCGGTTGGTCATGATCTCATGGTAGCGAAGGGGTCTGCAGATCGCCATATGCCGATCAAAAGCCATCAGCAGAACCACCGCTGACTCCATAGCCACTGATAGGTAGATAAAGATCATCTGCACCAGGCAACCGCCCAGAGAAATCTGATACTCGGTGAGGACCAGACTCACCAGAAATGGAGGCAGGATGGTGTTTGTACAAGAGAGGTTCACCACGAAGAGGAGAGAGATCAGGGTGTACATTATAGACTGGAGGGTCTTCTCCACCCAGATCCGGTAGATAAGGAGACAGTTCCCAGTCAGTATGGCCACATAGACAGACAGGAACGGAATGATGAGGAGGGCCCGGGATTTGGTAAATTCGGGGAACCCAAACAGGAAGTAGCTGGTGTGGGAGGAGTCAAAGGTCTGGTTGAGATTGAGGACTTCCATAACCACAAAATCCACTTGTAAGAAGTGTCTGCAAAGAAAGATGAAGACATTAAACAGAGGGAAGGACGGCTACCCCACCCCCACAGCAACCAAGTCATTAGATGCTTAGATGACTGGCACAAGGACTACAAGCACAGGGTCCATCCCAAATCCAGGACTACTACGGAACCTTCCAGATAGGCTGAAGAGCATTAGACATATTTTTCAAGTGGTTAACCCCATGACTTGGTAAGCTTGGAAAATTTTGGGCACTGTAGTTTTCAATCATTTCATTGGTGCGCTCAAATTTAAGGCTTGACATGTTTGCTATCTATTTACTGGCCGTGACCTCAAGTTTTATATATTTATAAAAAAAGAAAGAAAAAAAAAAGGCATTGTATTGTGTCCCTGTGCACTGAGATTCATTTCAGCGTCATTTTTTTAATGAAAATATTGGATGCCATAAGCTGGTGTGGTAATAAAAAATCTCAGCTGCCACCGTTTTATTCTCCAGGGTCTCTGCTTTCAGAAAATCTCATATATGGGGATTCTTAGTAATTTTGTAGCAGGCATTGGACGTGAAGTGGTTAAACAGCAGGAACGTAGCTCTGCCCTCGCTGAGTATAATTGGGTTGTGCTGGTAGGACACACCCCTGAGTAGCACCCATCATTGGATCCTCGAATCTTCACCTACTTCAGGTATTCATAAGATGGCTCTGTCATTAGAAACAAGACTGACCGACAGGAGGAGACCTCCGACCCTTGGTGTGTGTGATTGGGCAGTGCTGGTAGGACACACCCATGAGTATCCCTCATCATTGAATCCTGGAGTCTTCACCTGCTTCAGGTATTCATAGGACGACTCTGTCATTACCAACAAGACTTACCAACAGGTGGAGACCTCCGACCCTTGGTGAATGTGATTGGGCACTGCTGGTAGGACCCACCCATGAGTATCCCTCATCATTGGATCCTGAAGTCTGCACCTGTTTCAGGTATTCATAGGACAACTCTGTCATTACCAACAAGACTGACCAACAGGAGGAGACCTCCGACCCTTGATGTGTGTGATTGGGCACTGCTGGTAGGACACACCCATGAGTATCCCTCATCATTGGATCCTGAAGTCTGCACCTGTTTCAGGTATTCATAGGACAACTCTGTCATTACCAACAAGACTGACCAACAGGAGGAGACCTCCGCCTCTTGGTGAATGTGATTAGGCAGTGCTGGTAGGACACACCCATGAGTATCCCTCATCATTGAATCCTGGAGTCTTCACCTGCTTCAGGTATTCATAGGACGACTCTGTCATTACCAACAAGACTGACCAACAGGAGGAGACCTCCGACCCTTGATGTGTGTGATTGGGCACTGCTGGTAGGACACACCCATGAGTATCCCTCATCATTGGATCCTGAAGTCTGCACCTGTTTCAGGTATTCATAGGACAACTCTGTCATTACCAACAAGACTGACTAACAGGAGGAGACCTCCGCCTCTTGGTGAATGTGATTAGGCAGTGCTGGTAGGACACACCCATGAGTATCCCTCATCATTGAATCCTGGAGTCTTCACCTGCTTCAGGTATTCATAGGACGACTCTGTCATTACCAACAAGACTTACCAACAGGTGGAGACCTCTGACCCTTGGTGAATGTGATTGGGCACTGCTGGTAGGACACACCCATGAGTATCCCTCATCATTGGATCCTGAAGTCTGCACCAGTTTCAGGTATTCATAGGACGACTCTGTCATTACCAACAAGACTTACCAACAGGTGGAGACTTCCGACCCTTGGTGTATGTGATTGGGCACTGCTGGTAGGACACACTCATGAGTATCCCTCATCATTGAATCCTGGAGTCTTCACCTGCTTCAGCTATTCATAGGACGACTCTGTCATTACCAACAAGACTGACCAACAGGAGGAGACCTCCGACTCTTGGTGAATGTGATTGGGCAGTGCTGGTAGGACACACTCATGAGTATCCCTCATCATTGAATCCTGGAGTCTTCACCTGCTTCAGGTATTCATAGGACGACTCTGTCATTACCAACAAGACTTACCAACAGGAGGAGACCTCCGACTCTTGGTGAATGTGATTGGGCAGTGCTGGTAGGACACACCCAGGAGTATCCCTCATCATTGAATCCTGGAGTCTTCACCTGCTTCAGGTATTTATAGGACGACTCTGTCATTACCAACAAGACTTACCAACAGGTGGAGACCTCCGACCCTTGGTGAATGTGATTGGGCACTGCTGGTAGGACACACCCATGAGTATCCCTCATCATTGGATCCTGAAGTCTGCACCTGTTTCAGGTATTCATAGGACGACTCTGTCATTACCAACAAGACTGACCAACAGGAGGAGACCTCCGACCCTTGGTGTATGTGATTGGGCACTGCTGGTAGGACACACCCATGAGTATCCCTCATCATTGAATCCTGGAGTCTTCACCTACTTCAGGTATTCATAGGATGACTCTGTCATTACCAACAAGACTGACCAACAGGAGGAGACTGTCAGGAAAGGTTCCATCCGCTGGTGGCATTTATTATTTATCTTGCAGTACTGTGGTACACCAGCAGGTGTCTCCTGGCAGTTTGTGACTGTCAGGAGAATCTTTCCCTGCTGGTGTTGTATTATCTTTTGGACGCAGTACTGGTTTCCACCAGCGGATGGATCCTGGCAGTGTGGAGCAGACTGCCCTCCCTCCGATCAGGTGTGACCTGAAGCTAATCAGGCATTCCTATAAATACCCGGCAGGTGTATACACACATGGCCCTGGTATCTTCCTCGTGCCCTGACCTGTAGCCTGTCTGCTTGAACCTTGATCCATGTATCCTGATCCCTGTAACCTGAACCTGTAACCTGATCCTGAACCTGTTGTGTCCGTCCTTATCCCTGATCCCTGCTCTGCAGCCTGGTTGCCCCCTGCTTGATCCTGTCTCCCTGTCCTGATCCATCCTTATCCCATCTGCTGATCCCCCTGTGTATGACCTCGGCCTGGCCCTGTTTATGATTCTGGTTCCCCCATTACTTGTACATATTTGTCTGTTACTGTTATTAATTGTGGGTTCTGTTTGGTATTGGTTGTTGTGCACTGTGTGGTATTGGAGGTGGTTATATATATATTATTTCACTTATCTTTAATAAATCTTTATATTTCACTTATACGTGTTTGGTGTTCCTCTGTTGCTAGCTGCACAGTTCTGGTCACACTTGGTACGTGACAGAGACCCCTGACCCTTGGTGAATGTGATTGGGCACTGCTGGTAAAACACACCCATGAGAATCCCTCATCATTGAATCCTGGAGTCTTCACCTGCTTCAGGTATTCATAGGATGACTCTGTCATTACCAACAAGACTGACCAACAGGAGGAGACCTTCGACTCTTGGTGAATGTGATTGGGCACTGCTGGTAGGAAACACCCATGAGTATCCCTCATCATTGAATCCTGGAGTCTTCACCTGCTTCAGGTATTCATAGGACGACTCTGTCATTACCAACAAGACTTACCAACAGGTGGAGACCTCCGACCCTTGGTGAATGTGATTGGGCACTGCTGGTAGGACACACCCATGAGTATCCCTCATCATTGGATCCTGAAGTCTGCACCTGTTTCAGGTTCTCATAGGACAACTCTGTCATTACCAACAAGACTTACCAACAGGTGGAGACCTCCGACCCTTGGTGTATGTGATTGGGCACTGCTGGTAGGACACACCCATGAGTATCCCTCATCATTGGATCCTGAAGTCTGCACCTGTTTCAGGTTCTCATAGGACAACTCTGTCATTACCAACAAGACTGACCAACAGGAGGAGACCTCCGACTCTTGGTGAATGTGATTGGGCAGTGCTGGTAGGACACACCCATGAGTATCCCTCATCATTGAATCCTGGAGTCTTCACCTGCTTAACGTATTTATAGGACGACTCTGTCATTACCAACAAGACTTACCAACAGGTGGAGACCTCCGACCCTTGGTGTATGTGATTGGGCACTGCTGGTAGGACACACCCATGAGTATCCCTCATCATTGAATCCTGGAGTCTTCACCTGTTTTAGGTTCTCATAGGACAACTCTGTCATTACCAACAAGACTGATCAACAGGAGGAGACCTCCGACCCTTGGTGAATGTGATTGGGAACTGCTGGTAGGACACACCCATGAGTATCCCTCATCATTGAATCCTGGAGTCTTCACCTACTTCAGGTATTCATAGGACAACTCTGTCATTACCAACAAGACTTACCAACAGGTAGAGACCTCCGACCCTTGGTGAATGTGATTGGGCACTGCTGGTAGGACACACCCATGAGTATCCCTCATCATTGGATCCTGAAGTCTGCACCTGTTTCAGGTATTCATAGGACGACTCTGTCATTACCAACAAGACTGACAAACAGGAGGAGACCTCCGACCCTTGGTGAATGTGATTGGGCACTGCTGGTAGGACACACCCATGAGTATCCCTCATCATTGAATCCTGGAGTCTTCACCTACTTCAGGTATTCATAGGACAACTCTGTCATTACCAACTAGACTGACCAACAGGAGGAGACCTCCGACTCTTGGTGAATGTGATTGGGCAGTGCTGGTAAAACACATCCATGAGAATCCCTCATCATTGGATCCTGAAGTCTGCACCTGTTTCAGGTATTCATAGGACAACTCTGTCATTACCAACAAGACTGACCAACAGGAGGAGACCTCTGACTCTTGGTGAATGTGATTGGGCAGTGCTGGTAGGTCACACCCATGAGTATCCCTCATCATTGGATCCTGGAGTCTTCACCTACTTCAGGTATTCATAGGACGACTCTGTCATTACCAACAAGACTTACCAACAGGTAGAGACCTCCGACCCTTGGTGAATGTGATTGGGCACTGCTGGTAGGACACACCCATGAGTATCCCTCATCATTGGATCCTGAAGTCTGCACCTGCTTCAGGTATTCATAGGACGACTCTGTCATTACCAACAAGACTTACCAACAGGTGGAGACCTCTGACCCTTGGTGTATGTGATTGGGCACTGCTGGTAAAACACACCCATGAGAATCCCTCATCATTGAATCCTGGAGTCTTCACCTGCTTCAGGTATTCATAGGATGACTCTGTCATTACCAACAAGACTGACCAACAGGAGGAGACCTCTGACCCTTGGTGAATGTGATTGGGCAGTGCTGGTAGGACACACCCATGAGTATCCCTCATCATTGGATCCTGAAGTCTGCACCTGTTTCAGGTATTCATAGGACAACTCTGTCATTACCAACAAAACTGACCAGCAGGAGGAGACCTCTGACCCTTGGTGAATGTGATTGGGCACTGCTGGTAAAACACACCCATGAGAATCCCTCATCATTGAATCCTGGAGTCTTCACCTGCTTCAGGTATTCATAGGATGACTCTGTCATTACCAACAAGACTGACCAACAGGAGGAGACCTCTGACCCTTGGTGAATGTGATTGGGCACTGCTGGTAGGACACACCCATGAGTATCCCTCATCATTGAATCCTGGAGTCTTCACCTGCTTCAGGTATTCATAGGACGACTCTGTCATTACCAACAAGACTTACCAACAGGTGGAGACCTCCGACCCTTGGTTAATATGATTGGGCACTGCTGGTAGGACACACCCATGAGTATCCCTCATCATTGGATCCTGAAGTCTGCACCAGTTTCAGGTATTCATAGGATGACTCTGTCATTACCAACAAGACTTACCAACAGGTGGAGACCTCCGACCCTTGGTGTATGTGATTGGGCACTGCTGGTAGGACACACCCATGAGTATCGCTCATCATTGGATCCTGAAGTCTGCACCTGTTTCAGGTATTCATAGGACAACTCTGTCATTACCAACAAGACTGACCAACAGGAGGAGACCTCCGACTCTTGGTGAATGTGATTGGGCAGTGCTGGTAGGACACACCCATGAGTATCCCTCATCATTGAATCCTGGAGTCTTCACCTGCTTCAGGTATTTATAGGACGACTCTGTCATTACCAACAAGACTTACCAACAGGTGGACACCTCCGACCCTTGGTGAATGTGATTGGGCACTGCTGGTAGGACACACCCATGAGTATCCCTCATCATTGGATCCTGAAGTCTGCACCTGTTTCAGGTATTCATAGGACAACTCTGTCATTACCAACAAGACTGACCAACAGGAGGAGACCTCCGACCCTTGGTGAATGTGATTGGGCACTGCTGGTAGGACACACCCATGAGTATCCCTCATCATTGAATCCTGGAGTCTTCACCTACTTCAGGTATTCATAGGACAAATCTGTCATTACCAACAAGACTGACCAACAGGAGGAGACCTCCGACTCTTGGTGAATGTGATTGGGCAGTGCTGGTAGGACACACCCATGAGTATCCCTCATCATTGAATCCTGGAGTCTTCACCTGCTTCAGGTATTTATAGGACGACTCTGTCATTACCAACAAGACTTACCAACAGGTGGAGACCTCCGACCCTTGGTGAATGTGATTGGGCACTGCTGGTAGGACACACCAATGAGTATCCCTCATCATTGGATCCTGAAGTCTGCACCTGTTTCAGGTATTTATAGGACGACTCTGTCATTACCAACAAGACTGACCAACAGGAGGAGACCTCCGACTCTTGGTGAATGTGATTGGGCAGTGCTGGTAAAACACACCCATGAGAATCCCTCATCATTGGATCCTGAAGTCTGCACCTGTTTCAGGTATTCATAGGACAACTCTGTCATTACCAACAAGACTGACCAACAGGAGGAGACCTCCGACTCTTGGTGAATGTGATTGGGCAGTGCTGGTAGGTCACACCCATGAGTATCCCTCAGCATTGGATCCTGGAGTCTTCACCTACTTCAGGTATTCATAGGACGACTCTGTCATTACCAACAAGACTTACCAACAGGAGGAGACCTCCGACTCTTGGTGAATGTGATTGGGCAGTTCTGGTAAAACACACCCATGAGTATCCCTCATCATTGGATCCTGGAGTCTTCACCTACTTCAGGTATTCATAAGATGGCTCTGTCATTACCAACAAGACTTACCAACAGGTGGAGACCTCTGACCCTTGGTGAATGTGATTGGGCACTGCTGGTAGGTCACACCCATGAGTATCTCTCATCATTGAATCCTGAAATCTTTTCCTACTTCAGGTATTCATAAGATGGCTCTGTCATTAGAAACAAGACTGATCGACAGAAGGAGACCTCCGATCCTTGGTGTGTGTGATTGGGCAGTGCTGGTAGGACACACCCATGAGTATCCCTCATCATTGGATCCTGGAGTCTTCACCTGCTTCAGGTATTCATAGGATGACTCTGTCATCACCAAAAAGACTGACCAACAGGTAGAGACCTCCGACCATTGATGTGTGTGATAGAGAAGTGCTGGTAGGACACCCATGAGTATCCCTCATCATTGGATCCTGGAGTTTTCACTTGCTTCAGGTATTCATAGGACCGCTTTGTCATTACCAACATGAATAAGCACTAGATATTAGTGCGAAACGCATCGGATGTGTATCCCACTGTTTGCTGTGACTTGTAGTGCTTTTATCCTTTTACCAATATAGGCAACTCAAACGTTTTTTTTGGAGTGCGGCTGTCCATATATTTTCTTCCTACTTTTGCTTTGTGCATTGCCAGAACCCGTGGTTTCTGAGAGGACCCTGATTGCCAATTATATCCATCTGGAGCGGTAACTTCCCTTTCTCTAAGACTGACCAACAGGTGGAGACCTCCGACCCTTGGTGAATGTGATAGGGCAGTGCTGGTAGGTCACACCCATGAGTATCCCTCATCATTGAATCCAGGAGTCTTCACCTATTTCAGGAATTCATAGAATGTCTCTCAACAAGACTGACCAACAGGAGGAGACCTCCAACCTTTATTGAGTGTGACTGGGGGGGGGGGGTGCTGGTAGGTCACACCCATGAGTATACCTCATCATTGGATCCTGCAGTCTGCACCTACTTCAGGTATTCATAGGACCGCTTTGTCATTACCAACAAGACTGAGCAACAGGAGGAGACCTCCAACTGAAGCCATGTGACCTATCTAGGCAACAAAGGGGCTTAGTGGTTACCATTTCTGCCTGGGGTCATTGGTTCAAATCCCTGATAGGACACTGTCTGCATTGAGTTTGCATGTTCAACCTGTGCTTGCATGTGGGGGGAGGGGACATTAGAGTGTAAGCTCCTCTGTACAGAGACTGATGTGACTGGCTCAGTGATCTCTGTACAGCACTGCGGTATATGTCAGAGTTTTTTACAGTGCCTTGAAAAAGTATTCATACCACTTGAAATTCTCCACATTTTGTGATGTTACAACTAGGGTTGAGCGAACCCGAACTGTAAAGTTCAGGGTTCGTACCGGACTTTTGGAATTTTGGTACCCGGACCCGAATCCGAACAATTTACTGTATTTCGGGTTAGGTGTTCGGCAATGTAATGGCGCGCTGCAGGGCAGCCAATCAACATTCGTTTAACTTGTGTGCCCTTAGAAGCCATCACAGCCATGCCTACTAATGGCATAGCTGTGATTGGCCAGTGCAGCATGTGACCCAGTCTCTATATAAGCTAGAGGCACACAGCACAGCACGTCACTCTGCTTTAGATAGTGTAGGGAAAGGTTGCTGCTGCTGCTGCTGCTGCTGCTTTGAGGGAAAGAATTAGATAGGAGTCCTGATTCAGAAATCAAATTACTCTGCTTTAGATAGTGTAGGGAAAGGTTGCTGCTGCTGCTGCTTTGAGGGAGAGAATTAGATAGGAGTCCTGATTCAGAAATCAAATTACTCTGCTTTAGATAGTGTAGGGAAAGGTTGCCGCTGCTGCTTTGAGGGAGAGAATTAGATAGGAGTCCTCCTGATTCAGAAATCAAATTACTCTGCTTTAGATAGTGTAGGGAAAGGTTGCTGCTGCTGCTGCTGCTGCTGCTGCTGCTGCTTTGAGGGAGAGAATTAGATAGGAGTCCTCCTGATTCAGAAATAAAATTACTCTGTTTCAGATAGTGTAGGGAAAGGTTGCCGCTGCTGCTTTGAGGGAGAGAATTCGATAGGAGTCCTGATTCAGAAATCAAATTACTCTGCTTTAGATAGTGTAGGGAAAGGTTGCTGCTGCTGCTGCTGCTTTGAGGGCGAGAATTCGATAGGAGTCCTGATTCAGAAATTAAATTACTCTGCTTTAGATAGTGTAGGGAAAGGTTTCTGCTGCTGCTGCTTTGAGGGAGAGAATTCGATAGGAGTCCTGATTCAGAAATCAAATTACTCTGCTTTAGATAGTGTAGAGAAAGGTTGCTGCTGCTGATTTGAGGGAGAGAATTAGATAGGAGTCCTGATTCAGAAATCAAATTACTCAGCGATCTACCTTGCTTGTGTTGTGTGGGTGCAGCGCACAATCTTTTTACCCTGCCCTGAGCCCAGTGCCAGAGAAAAGATAACTTTTATCTGTCTGTTAGTTAGGTTGGCGTTGGCGGGCATTTTATGCAAGCTCAGTGCACCAGCACTGCATATGTTACTGTGAGATACACACTTTAGATACTGTTCTCCTATTCTGCTATTCTGCAAAAATGTATTTAGGGCAAATACATTTTTTTGGGTGCGTTTTTTGCATATCTGCTGTACGTGTGAGCAGTGGCGTAACTAGAGACTTCAGGGCCCCGGGTGCAAGAAATCATGAAAAGCCTGATTTTGATACTTAATTTTTTTACACTGTACAACAAAGTAAAACATTTATATTTCTGATATCAACTTGAGGGGGCAGCGGTGGTACTTGAGGGGTACTGGTTAAATTAGGAACACTCAAGTGCCCAACACCTGTGGGCAGTACTTCGTGAAAAAAATAAAAATAAATTATTATTATTATTATTATTATTATTAATAAGTACTGCCCACAGGTGTTTGATTATAACTATAATTATACTATATGCTTTTTTAATCCTCATGCTTATTGCTGTGATGTTTAGCATATTTCGTTTGAACACCTGATTTAGCATTTAGTGCACTTGAGTTTTTCTAATTTAACCAGTAAGGGTTAATACCACAACCCTTGCCCGGTGGTTGTGGGGGTCTGAGGGCGGGGGGCTTATCGGAATCTGGAAGACCCCTTTAACAAAGGGGACCCCCAGATCCCGCCCCCCCTATGTGAATTGGTAATGGGGTACATTGTACCCCTACCATTTCACAAAGAAAGTGTAAATTTTTTTAATAAAACACACAGACACCGTTGGGAAAGTCCTTTATTAAAAAAAAAAAAAACATTCCAGCGATGAAATCCGGTGTCCCGAGGCGATCCGATGTCCGGCGCTGTCCACACGAAATGTCATTGGCTGAGCCTGAGCGGACCTGATGGGGAACTTCCTCCACAGTGTAATAAATTAATAGACCCGCCCCTTCTAAAGTTCCCCATCAGGTCCTCTCAGCCAATGACGTAGGTGTAAGGCTAAGCGGACCAGATGCGGAAGGTGAGAAGGGGCGGGTCTATTCATGTATTACACTGCGGAGGAAGTTCCCCATCTGGTCCGCCCCCTCGTATGTCAGACCCCGGCTACGTCATTGGCTGAGCGGACCTGATGGGGAACGTGAGAAGGGGCAGGTCTATTCATTTGTTACACTGCGGAGGAAGTTCCCCATTAGCTCCGCTCAGCCAATGACGTAGGCGGGGTCTGACATACGAGGGGGCGGACCTGATGGGGAACTTCATCCGCAGTGTAATAAATGAATAGACCCGCTGTGACAGAACCCACTGTCACTGTGTGCTTTGGAAGGGACTGAGGGCGGGCCTCCTACCCACAGATTATGGCCCAGAAGAGACTGGAGACTCGGGGAGAAGCTGGCATTGAGATAATGTAATGTAATGCTACATCCCTTCTCCCCCATCCCCCCCCCCCCTCTTGTTGCTGTGTTTAGCTGTGTTGGTTCATGGCACATAGACAATGGTCTGGACTGCAGACATCTCTCTGCAGGGGATGTGTATTGAGGGGTTGCCTGCTTATCATAATCCCTTTGTTTATCTGTAGTCTCTGTTTCAATGTACAAGTGTTCAGTTCCCATTGGTTCTTCCTTGTCCCCTCCCCCCCTCTATGACAAGGCTAAGGGGAGTGTCCCTAACTGTGTGTAAAAGTGTATGTTTTGGATTTAATAAACTGTTGATGCTCTGCATGTTTAACCCTCAACACCTGTGTGGATTGTCTCGTGATTGAGGGGTTAAGGGCTGGTTATGGCGAATCTGCAGGCTGCGGGTGCGTTTGGAGGACAGGAGACACAAGTCTGGCGGATGTGCCCATCTGGGGTATCTGAGATCCGTTACAGTGTTGGCAGCGGTGGGATGTCTCCTGCAGTCCGGGCCATCCAAACCACCACCAGGATTCAAGATCTGGGCAGCCGTCGAGGAGCAATACGGGGACCAGCCAGCATGAGAGCGGAGTTCGGGAGGAGGCTGCAAGGCATGCGGAAGCAACATCGGGGACCAGCGACAGAGCGCACCATGCTCGGCTGGGGGGATGTGATCCGCTGGCAACTCTGGCATGAAACGCTAAGCCACGAGTGGCGCCATCAGGGGAAGATCCTTCCCTCCTCCACAGAGATGTACTGGACGCAGTACCATGCGCGAGAGGTGTTCCTGAGGGAACGACCGCGAGATGAGTGGAAGACGGAGCTCGGAAGACTGGTCCAGGAGGAGATGAGGCTGGACGCCAGCTACAGAGCCCTCCGGTGGTTCGCGGCTCAACTGTGGCCAAGTACAGCAGACGGCAGCCCGACAGAAGGCGTTGGCTACGGCGGCGTGGGGCTGCTCCATCAAAAAATGTACGGAGACCCAGACTTTGGGAGCGATGAGGAGTGGCGGCTGGAAAACATCCTGGACTTCTGAGATGAGGTGCTGGACCTCCCCGAAGAGGCGTGTGACCTGGAGGAATTGGAGTTCCTGGTTGAGCAGGAATGGGAGCTCGAGATTGCCTACAAGCGGCTGTTTGACGGTGATCAGCAGCCTGGCATGGCTCCCGTTGCCTGGGACTGTCCTGGAGAAATAGCAGACAGTCACAAAGATGCGGAGCAAATGGGGCCAGGAGTGCCCCTACGTTTTCCCGTCCTAACCGCAATGGAAGAAGCGGCGATGATACAGAGGGCACTGCGAGTGCTAGAATGCCGGAACGCACCAGAGGTTCCCCAAGCAGAGAGACAAGATAATAGCATAAAGGTCTCAGAAGGGGAAGTTGAGACTGGCGCTGGAAGGCTGGTAAATGGTGATCAGCAGCAAGTCGAGAGTATCGCATCCGGTGCCCCAGCAGAAGCGCTGGCTACAGGGCAGAGTGCCACTAGCCTCTGCCCAGCATCAGAAAAAGAGTTGGATCCGGAGAGTCTGAGAGATGATTTTCGTGAGCCGTTTCCCCAACAGCAGATATCCCCAACGGGAGTGGTGGAAGCAATTCTCCCTCCCCAGCAATTGGACATTACCCCAATGTTCATCCCCCCAGCAGAAGCGCTGACTGCAGGGCAGAGTGCCGCTGGCCTCTGCCCACCCTCAGAGTTGGATCCAGGGAGTCCGAGGGATGACCTCAGTGAGCTGTTTCCCCAGCACTTGGACACTACCCCAGTGTTCATCCCCCCAGCAGAAGCGCTGGCTACGGGGCAGAGTGCCGCGGGCCTCTGCCCACCCTCAGAGTTAGATCCAGGGAGTCCGAGGGATGACCTCAGTGAGCTGGTTGCCCAGCACTTGGACACTACCCCAGTGTATATCCCCCCAGCAGAAGCACTGGCTGCATGGCAGAGTGTTACCGGCCCTGACCCAGCCCTCAGTAGATTTTTGGAGGGTTTGGGAGACAGCCCCTGTCAGAAGTCGCCTCAGAAGCTGGTCACAGAACCAGGAGGGGAGAAAATCCTTCCCCCTCTTCAGCTGCTGAACTCTACCATTGTATATGTCCCCCTAGCAGAAGCACTGGCTACGGGGCAGAGCGATGTTGGCCTCTGCCCAGCATCAGAAAAAGAGACGGAGAGTCCGGGAGACAGTCCCTGCAAGATACCTCCTCAGCGGCTGTTAGCTACTCCAGGAGAAAAGCAAGAACCTTTTCCTCCCCAACTGCATAGCACTGCCAGCCTATGTTCCCTACAAGCTGAAGCGCTGGCATCGGGGCAGAGGATTATTCAGCTCCCCTCAATATCTGCAACCCAGCCCCGGATCACGGGAGTGCGGACAGCTGTTCCCACTCTGCAGCGGCTGTTTTTATTCACGGGAGACCGTATGTGCGATTTTGCTCCCCAGCCCCAGAGACGTACTTTTCCTTTTCCTGGTTGCCTGGGGTGGAAGTTTGCGACTAATGCAGGTCCAGACCAGTTCGGGGTCAGGAACCTGGTTAGTCTGTTTTTAAAAGGGGAGAAATGTGACAGAACCCACTGTCACTGTGTGCTTTGGAAGGGACTGAGGGCGGGCCTCCTACCCACAGATTATGGCCCAGAAGAGACTGGAGACTCGGGGAGAAGCTGGCATTGAGATAATGTAATGTAATGCTACATCCCTTCTCCCCCATCCCCCCCCCCTCTTGTTGCTGTGTTTAGCTGTGTTGAGTCATGGCACATAGACAATGGTCTGGACTGCAGACATCTCTCTGCAGGGGATGTGTATTGAGGGGTTGCCTGCTTATCATAATCCCTTTGTTTATCTGTAGTCTCTGTTTCAATGTACAAGTGTTCAGTTCCCATTGATTCTTCCTTGTCCCCTCTATGACAAGGCTAAGGGGAGTGTCCCTAACTGTGTGTAAAAGTGTATGTTTTGGATTTAATAAACTGTTGATGCTCTGCATGTTTAACCCTCAACACCTGTGTGGATTGTCTCGTGATTGAGGGGTTAAGGGCTGGTTATGGCGAATCTGCAGGCTGCGGGTGCGTTTGGAGGACAGGAGACACAAGTCTGGCGGATGTGCCCATCTGGGGTATCTGAGATCCGTTACACCCGCCCCTTCTCACGTTCCGAATCTGGTACACTTAGCCTTACACCTACGTCATTGGCTGAGCGGACCTGATGGGGAACTTTAGAAGGGGCGGGTCTATTCATTTATTACACTGTGGAGGAAGTTCCCCATCAGGTCCGCTCAGGCTCAGCCAATGACGTTTCGTCTGGACAGCGCTGGACATCGGATCACCGCGGGACACTGGATTTCATCGCTGGAATGTTTTTTTTTTTTTTTAATAAAGGACTTTTCCAAGGTGTTTGTGTGTTTTTTTAAAAAAATTTTTACACTTTCATTGTGAAATGGTAGGAGTCCAATGTACCCCTTACCAATTCACATGGGGGGGCGGTATCTGGGGGTCTCCTTTGTTAAAGGGGTCTTCCAGATTCCGATAAGCCCCCCGCCCGCAGACCCCCACAACCACCGGGCTAAGGTTGTGGGGATGAGGCCCTTGTCCCCATTGGGCATGTGGCCTGGTACGGTTCAGGAGGGGGGGGGCGCTCTCTCGTCCCCCCTCTTTTCCTGCGGCCTGCCATGTTGCGTGCTCGGATAAAGGGTCTGGTCTGTATTTTTGGGGGAACCCCACGCCATTTTTTTTTTTTACATTTGGGGTGGAGTTCCCCTTAAAATCCATACCAGACCTTGAAGGGCCTGGTAATTGAATTTGGGGGGGACCCCCACGCATTAATATTTTTTTTTATCAATGACTTTTCTCTGTATTGCCGGGAGCCGACAATTCATGAATACCCGCGAGTGAGTTTTAAATGACTTTTTTTCCTTCAGAAATTACACTTTGTGCAGGGACAGTTCTGAGCACGGGAAACATGCGCCACTTTACAGGCATATTGCCGAACACCGGACCCGAACCCGAACATGCAGTCAATTGTTCGGATTTGGGTCCGGGACCCCAAAACCCAAAAGTTCGGTACGGACCCAAACTTTACAGTTCAGGTCCGCTCAACCCTAAATACCACCCGTTGAAGGGTGACATGAGTTTGGATCACTTTTCAGGTTAATTCCTAAACTCTTAGCAACCAAGTTTTGCTACTCATCCCTTGTTGACTGGCCCCCAGGAAGAGCGACTCGATCATTGATTCGCTCTTCATAGGTAGCATGCAGCAACGGGTTTCACTTGACACAACAATTGAAGATGCCATTATCACTTTGGAAGGTTCACTATCAATTTGGATACAACCACCCTTGTGGAGGTGGATCTCACTTAATTAGCACTTCTAGGATTTCTCTACCCACACCACCATTCAGGTGGAAGGCAGCGCCACACACCCCAATACCACATATTTTTTACATTTTTCCAACACCACCTGTGCCTCTTACTGATCCCATCCCCCCACCACTGATCTCATCCCTACCCCCCCCATCACCTCTGTTGTAGAAGTAATGGGGGGGGGGATAGGGATGAGATCATAGGTGGGGGGATGGGATCAGTAAAGAGGCACAGGTGGTGGTGGAAGAGGATGGCACCACCACTGCCACCTCCCTCAAGCACTACCACTGCCACCTCCCTCAAGTACTACCACAGCCACCTCCCTCAAGTACCACCGCTGCCACCTCCCTCAAGTACCACCACAGCCACCTCCCTCAAGTACCACCGCTGCCACCTCCCTCAAGTACCACCACAGCCACCTTCCTCAAGTACCACCTCCCTCAAGTACCACCGCTGCCACCTCCCTCAAGTACCACCGCTGCCACCTCCCTCAAGTACCACCACAGCCACCTCCCTCAAGTACCACCACAGCCACCTCCCTCAAGTACCACCACAGCCACCTCCCTCAAGTACCACCGCTGCCACCTCCCTCAAGTACCACCGCTGTCACCTCCCTCAGGTACCACCGCTGCCACCTCCCTCAAGTACCACCGCTGCCACCTCCCTCAGGTACCACCGCTGCCACCTCCCTCAAGTACCACCGCTGCCACCTCCCTCAGGTACCACCGCTGCCACCTCCCTCAAGTATCACCGCTGCCACCTCCCTCAAGTACCACCACAGCCACCTCCCTCAGGTACCACCGCTGCCACCTCCCTCAAGTACCACCGCTGCCACCTCCCTCAAGTACCACCGCTGCCACCTCCCTCAAGTACCACCGCTGCCACCTCCCTCAGGTACCACCGCTGCCACCTCCCTCAGGTACCACCGCTGCCATCTCCCTCAAGTACCACCGCTGCCACCTCCCTCAGGTACCACCGCTGCCACCTCCCTCAAGTATCACCGCTGCCACCTCCCTCAAGTACCACCACAGCCACCTCCCTCAGGTACCACCGCTGCCACCTCCCTCAAGTACCACCGCTGCCACCTCCCTCAGGTACCACCGCTGCCACCTCCCTCAAGTACCACCGCTGCCACCTCCCTCAAGTACCACCTTGGCCACCTCCCTCAAGTACCACCACAGCCACCTCCCTCAAGTACCACCTCCCTCAAGTACCACCACTGCCACCTCCCTCAAGTACCACCGCTGCCACCTCCCTCAAGTACCACCGCTGCCACCTCCCTAAAGTACCACCACTGCCACCTCCCTCAAGTACCACCGCTGCCACCTCCCTCAAGTACCACCGCTGCCACCTCCCTCAAGTGCCACCTCTGCCACCTCCCTCAAGTACCACCGCTGCCACCTCCCTCAAGTACCATCGCTGCCACCTCCCTCAAGTACCACCGCTGTCACCTCCCTTAAGTACCACCGCTGCCACCTCCATCAATTACCACTGCTGCCACCCCCCTCAAGTACCACCGCTTCCACCTCCCTCAAGTACCACCGCTGCCACCTCCCTCAAGTACCACCGCTGCCACCTCCCACAAGTACCACCACTGCCACCTCCCTAAAGTACCACCGCTGCCACCTCCCTCAAGTACCACCTCTGCCACCTCCCTCAAGTACCACCGCTGCCACCTCCCTCAAGTACCACCGCTGCCACCTCCCTCAAGTACCACCGCTGCCACCTCCCTCAAGTACCACTGCTACCACCCCCCCTCAAGTATCACCGCTGCCACCTCCCTCAAGTACCACCGCTGCCACCTCCCTCAAGTACCACCGCTACCACCTCCCTCAAGTACCACCGCTACCACCCCCCCTCAAGTACCACCGCTACAACCCCCCTCAAGTATCACCGCTGCCACCTCCCTCAAGTACCACCGCTGCTACCTCCCTCAAGTACCACCGCTGCTACCTCCCTCAAGTACCACCGCTGCCACCTCCCTCAAGTACCACCGCTACCACCCCCTCAAGTACCACCGCTGCCACCTCCCTCAGGTACCACTGCTGCCACCTCCCTCAAGTACCACCGCTACCACCCCCTCAAGTACCACCGCTGCCACCTCCCTCAAGTACCAGCGCTGCCACCCAGTGGCGTAGCGTGGGTTGTCAGCGCCCAGGGCAGGGCAAGAGATTCGCGCCCCCTAACCCGGGGATTTTTAGCACTCTAAAAAGGAGTCCCTTCTGCTAGTACTGTAGTACTGACCAACCTGATTCCTACACCGACCTACCTGACCACTATACTAACCTACCTGATTCCTATACTGACCTGCCTGATTCCTACACTGACCTATCTGATTGCTATACTGACCACTACACTGACCACTACACTGACCTACCTGATTCCTATACCGACCACTACACTGACCTACCTGATTCCTACACTAGATGATACTGCACATAATTACTGATTACCCATTGTTTGCTAGAGGTTACTGCACATCATTACTACAAACTGATTGGTTGCTAGAGGTTACTGCAAGTTATTATTGCTCACTGATTGCTTGCTAGAGATTACAGCAGATCATTACTGTTCACTGATTGCTGAAGGTTACTGCAGATCATTAACACTCACTGGTTGCTAGAGGTTACTGCATATTAATGCTCCCTAATTAGTTGCTAGACATTGCAGCACATCATTACGGCTCACTGATTGGTTGCTAGAGGTTACAGCACATCATTACAACCCACTGATTTGTTGCTTAAGGTTACAGCACATCATCTCACTGCCTGCACACCACAGACTGCAGAAGTGACGGGACCCACCAATAGACAGAAAAGAAGAACTAGAACTAATTATTAGCAATGAGGGTTGAGGGGTACGCTGTGTATGGAGTGCAAGGCTGAGAGATGCACTTTGTACAGAATGCAGGGTTCAGGGGTGCGTTGTGTAAGGAGTGCAGGGTTGAGGGGGGCGCGCTGTGTGCAGTGTGCAGAGTTGAGGGGGGTGCGCTGTGTGTGGCTTGCAGGGTTGAGGGGATGCGCTGTGTGTGGCTTGCAGGGTTGAGGGGGTGTGCTGTGTGTGGCTTGCAGGGTTGAGGGGATGCGCTGTGTGTGGCTTGCAGGGTTGAGGCGGTGTGCTGTGTGTGGCTTGCAGGGTTGAGGGGGTGTGCTGTGTGTGGCTTGCAGGGTTGAGAGGGTGTGCTGTGTGTGGCTTGCAGGGTTGAGGGGGTGTGCTGTGTGTGGCTTGCAGGGTTGAGGGGGGTGCGCCGTGTGGGGCTTGCAGGGTTGAGGGGGTGCGCTGTGTGCGGCGTGCAGGGTTTAGGAGGGTATGCTGTGTACATCTCCCCCCCCAAATACAAAGCTCTTTTTCCCACAGATTCCAGTTCAGAGCTCAGCCCCAGCCCCCCCCCCCCCCCCGGCTGCCATCATCCCATACAGAGCTTTCCTCTGTAGAGGAGAACTCACAATGCCCATGCAGCTGTCGGTAAGGAGGGGCTTCTGTCTGTGTGGATGCCTCATCCTCTTCCTCCTGGCCCCAGTTTCCTCCAGTCCTGGGGTGGACGGTGCAGGGTCAGAGTGCCGGGGCCACGTAGCAACACACTGACAGGCACAGGCAGGACTCAGTAGAAGCAGTGGTGGTCGGAAGTCCGGGCTGTGGGGCGGGCTAAGTGGAAGGACAGCATGTTGCACGTGGACCTCGTGTGTGGGAGTGGCGTGTAATGGAGAGGATGCCTCTTGAGTCACCTGCCCTCCTCCATCCCCCCGGTCTCCGCACAGTCACAATCCCTTAGATAATCATGGATGGTCTTCAGTGTTCATTTACTCACTGCTGAAGCCTAAGCCGGGACTGCACTGCAACTTCTTCCTCATAGTGAAGTGGAAGAGCTCACGGTCTCCTAGACTGCACAGCGCAGGAGAAGAGCTGCAGGTAACCTGCCGCCTGCCGCTGCAGGTAACCTGCCGCCTGCCGCTGCGCCCCTCTAAATTTTGCGCCCGGGGCGACCGTCCCCTGGCCCCCCATGCTACGCCACTGCTGCCACCTCCCTCTAGTACCACCTCTGCCACCCCCCCTCAAGTACCACCGCTAAAACCCCCCCTCAAGTACCACCGCTAATATGAACTATTCCATTGCCAGCAATGGGGTGCAACTTGTCACGTGATTTGGAACTGTCAAAGTACATAAAGTCGCAGCGGTGTGACTGGGACTTAGACATGTATGTATATGGAGGAGGATGGTCCCCATCATTATTGGGGGTCAGTGTAGAGGATGGGAGGAGCAGAGCGATCTGTTCTAGGCACACACCAGCAGATCTCACCTGTCACACCCCCTCAGCTCTGTGACACCAGCACAGATCGCACACAATGAAGTACTATAGGCCTGTGTGTGGCCTTGCAGTGATCTGTCACTTACCGTCCACAGGTCCCCGGTGTTCCACGTCCTTGTCCCGGTCCCATATGTCCCCATAGGGGTTCTCATTGTTCCAGAGGGGCAGATAGTGCTTCCTTCCCCCACACAGGGGTGCGATCTCCCCGCACACAGACAGCCTTGATCTCCATGTCCCCCCCAACTCCACCTCCTCTATACAAACCAGGCCGGAGCCCGGCCTTTTCTCCACATAGCAGTACGAGCACAGGCTGATGGTGGCCCGGGATCCGGCGCGGAGCTGATTTCCGTGTACAAGGTGAGCGAGGTCCGGGGAGAGCAGCCAGGTGTCCTGTACTATCGACCATCACATCATACACCAGCCTCAGACTCGGGCTCGGGCTCCTCTGTACACTCTGCCGGGTACGCTGGAGCCAGGAGGATGGGGCCTGCTCTGCCCCCGGGCTGGAGGAGCATGACGGCCTGGGACTCCCTTCATCCAACTCGGCCAGCTGATTGTCCATGTCTTGCCAACTCGCAGTGTGACCGGCCGCTGCGCCACTCCTGTCTCTACATGCCCGGTGACGTTTGAAAAAGCCCGGGCCAAACACGACTAACCCTGGGACGTACAGCCAATCACAACCCCATAACCTTCACTAAACGCTGGGAGAGCACCGCCTACTGAGAAACCGGTCAATCACACTCCTCTCAGCTCGGAGCGAGGCGGCCCCAGTCTCTCAGCGCTGCCTCTGCCTTCTCTTAGCGGGCGAAAGCACCCGATCCCCGGAATGAACAGCACGCACCCAGGCCCAACACAGTGATGGCATGACAGTCAGGTGGGCACCTCACACGGATGGGTGGCGGGCCCCCCGGACTTGGCGGAATTACAGGGCCCAGTCGCGACTGCGACTGTTGCGACCCTGATAATTCTGCCACTGTGTGTGAGATACACACTATAGATACTGTTCTATTGTGCTATTCAAAAAATAAATAAATATGAGGAGAACGTCAAAGAAGGGACGTGGTCCCGGTCGTGGTGCTGCTGGTGGAGCTCTTGTTGCAGGGAGAGGACGTGGTCGATCTGTGCCAGCTACACGCACAAGTGAAACACCTTCCTCTGGTGCGAGTAGACGACAGAGCCTGCAGCGGTATTTGGTTGCGCCTAATGAGGCTCTATGAATGTTGAGGCCAGGACAAGTACAGGCGATAGTAGATTGGATTGGTAACAGTGCCTCCGGTTCCTTCACATTGTCTCCCACCCAGTCTCCTGATGAAAGATCAGAGTTGGCACCTGAAGCCGAGGTCCATCAGTCTTTCACCTCACCCCCTTGCAAATCAGCAAAGCCGCCTGTCCAGAGCCAATGTGGACAAGCTCACGTTCATTAAAATGAACCAGGCATGGATCCCACAGGACTTGTTCGTACCTTGTGCAGAATAGACATGTATACCGGCCTTACCCAGCCATTGTTGTATTTTTGATCTTTCTCACTCTTTTGGGGTGTACCCTAATTAAGAAAAAACTAAAATTAAAAACAAAAACCAGTGTTGGCTACCTCGTCCTCCTCCACCGCCACTTCCACCTCCACCGCCACCTCAACCTCCCACTCTATATGGACCTCGTCCTCCTTCACTGCCGCTTCCACCTACACCGCCACATCCACCGCCACCTCAACCTCCCACTCTATATGGACCTCGTCCTCCTCCACCTACACCGCCACATTCACCGCCACCTCAACCTCCCACTCCATATGGACCTCGTCCTCCTCCACCTACACCGCCACATCCACCGCCACCTCAACCTCCCACTCCATATGGACCTCGTCCTCCTCCCCCGCCGCTTCCACCTACACCGACACATCCACCGCCACCTCAACCTCCCACTCCATATGGACCTCGTCCTCCTCCACCGCCGCTTCCACCTACACCGCCACATCCACCACCACCTCAACCTCCCATTTCATATGGACCTCGTCTTCCTCCACTGCCGCTTCCACCTACACCGACACATCCACCGCCACCTCAACCTCCTACTCCATATGGACCTCGTCTTCCTCCCCCACCGCTTCCACCTACACCGTCACATCCACCGCCACCTCAAACTCCCACTCCATATGGATCTCGTCCTCCTCCACCGCCGCTTCCACCTACACCGCCACATCCACCGCCACCTCAACCTAACACTCCATATGGATCTCGTCCTCATGCACCGCCGCTTCCACCTACACCGCCACATCCACCGCCACCTCAACCTCCCACTCCATATGGACCTCGTCCTCCTCCACCGCCGCTTCCACCTACACCGCCACATCCACCGCCACCTCAAACTCCTACTCCATATGGACCTCGTCCTCCTCCACTGCCGCTTCCACCTACACCGCCACATCCACCGCCACCTCAACCTCCCATTTCATATGGACCTCGTCTTCCTCCACTGCCGCTTCCACCTACACCGACACATCCACCGCCACCTCAACCTCCTACTCCATATGGACCTCGTCTTCCTCCCCCACCGCTTCCACCTACACCGTCACATCCACCGCCACCTCAAACTCCCACTCCATATGGATCTCGTCCTCCTCCACCGCCGCTTCCACCTACACCGCCACATCCACCGCCACCTCAACCTAACACTCCATATGGATCTCGTCCTCATGCACCGCCGCTTCCACCTACACCGCCACATCCACCGCCACCTCAACCTCCCAATCCATATGGACCTCGTCCTCCTTCACCGCCGCTTCCACCTACACCGCCACATCCACCGCCACCTCAAACTCCTACTCCATATGGACCTCGTCCTCCTCCACTGCCGCTTCCACCTACACCGCCACATCCACCGCCACCTCAAACTCCTACTTCATATGGACCTCGTCCTCCTCCACCGCCGCTTCCACCTACACCGCCACATCCACCGCCACCTCAAACTCCTACTCCATATGGACCTCGTCCTCCTCCACTGCCGCTTCCACCTACACCGCCACATCCACCGCCACATCCACCGCCACCTCAACCTCCTACTCCATATGGACCTCGTCTTCCTCCCCCGCCGCTTCCACCTACACCGTCACATCCACCGCCACCTCAACCTCCCACTCCATATGGATCTCGTCCTCCTCCACCGCCGCTTCCACCTACACCGCCACATCCACCGCCACCTCAACCTCCCACTCCATATGGATCTCGTCCTCCTCCACCGCCGCTTCCACCTACACCGCCACATCCACCGCCACCTCAACCTCCCACTCTATATGGACCTCGTCCTCATTCACCACCGCTTCCACCTACACAGCCACATCCACCGCCACCTCAACCTCCCACTCCATATGGACCTCGTCCTCCTCCACCGCCGCTTCCACCTACACCGCCACATCCACCGCCACCTCAACCTCCCACTCCATATGGACCTCGTCCTCCTCCACCGCCGCTTCCACCTACACCGCCACATTCACCGCCACCTCAACCTCCCACTCCATATGGACCTCGTCCTCCTCCACCGCCGCTTCCACCTACACCGCCACATCCACCGCCACCTCAACCTCCCACTCCATATGGACCTCGTCCTCCTCCACTGCCGCTTCTACCTACACCGCCACATCCACCGCCACCTCAACCTCCCACTCCATATGGACCTCGTCCTCCTCCACTGCCGCTTCTACCTACACGCCACATCCAGCGCCACCTCAACCTCCTACTCCATATGGACCTCGTCCTCCTCCACTGCCGCTTCCACCTACACCAAAACATCCACCGCCACCTCAACCTCCCACTCCATATGGACCTCGTCCTCCTCCACTGCCGCTTCCACCTACACCGCCACATCCACCGCCACCTCAACCTCCCACTCCATATGGACCTCGTCCTCCTCCACTGCCGCTTCCACCTACACCGCCAAATCCAGCGCCACCTCAACCTCCTACTCCATATGAACCTCGTCCTCCTCCACTGCCGCTTCCACCTACACCGCCACATCCACCACCACCTCAACCTCCTACTCCATATGGACCTCGTCCTCCTCCACTGCCGCTTCCACCTACACCGCCACATCCACCGCCACCTCAACCTCCCACTCCATATGGACCTCGTCCTCCTCCACCGCTGCTTCCACCTACACCGCCACATCCAACGCCACCTCAACCTCCCACTCCATATGGACCTCGTCCTCCTCCACCGCCGCTTCCACCTACATCGCCACATCCACCGCCACCTCAACCTCCCACTCCATATGGACCTCATCCTCCTCCACTGCCGCTTCCACCTACACCGCCACATCCACCGCCACCTCAACCTCCTACTCCATATGGACCTCGTCCTCCTCCACCGCCGCTTCCACCTACATCGCCACATCCACCGCCACCTCAACCTCCCACTCCATATGGACCTCGTCCTCCTCCACTGCCGCTTCCACCTACACCGCCACATCCACTGCCACCTCAACCTCCTACTTCATATGGACCTCGTCCTCCTCCACCGCCGCTTCCACCTACATCGCCTCATCCACCGCCACCTTAACCTTCCACTCCATATGGACCTCGTCCTCCTCCACTGCCGCTTCCACCTACACCGCCACATCCACCGCCACCTCAACCTCCTACTCCATATGGACCTCGTCCTCCTCCACCGCCGCTTCCACCTACACGCCACATCCACCGCTACCTCAACCTCCCACTCCAAATGGACCTCGTCCTCCTCCACTGCCGCTTCCACCTACACCGCCACATCCAGCGCCACCTCAACCTCTTACTCCATATGGACCTCGTGCTCCTCCACTGCTGCTTCCACCTACACCGCCACATCCACCGCCACCTCAACCTCCCACTCCATATGGACCTCGTCCTCCTCCACTGCCGCTTCCACCTACACCGCCACCTCAACATCCTACTCCATATGGACCTCGTCCTCCTCCACTGCCGCTTCCACCTACACCGCCACATCCACCGCCACCTCAACCTCCCACTCCATATGGACCTCATCCTCCTCCACCGCCGCTTCCACCTACACCACCACATCCACCGCCACCTCAACCTCCCACTCTATATGGACCTCGTCCTCATTCACCGCCGCTTCCACAAACACAGCCACATCCACCGCCACCTCAACCTCCCACTCTATATGGACCTTGTCCTCCTCCACCGCCGCTTCCACCTACACCGCCACATCCACCGCCACCTCAACCTCCCACTCCATATGGACCTCGTCCTCCTCCACCGCCGATTCCACCTACACCGCCACATCCACCGCCACCTCAACCTCCCACTCCATATGGACCTCGTCCTCCTCCACTGCCGCTTCCACCTACACCGACACATCCACCGCCACCTCAACCTCCCACTCCATATGGACCTCGTCCTCCTCCACTGCCGCTTCCACCTACACTGCCACATCCACCGCCACCTCAACCTCCCACTCCATATGGACCTCGTCCTCCTCCACTGCCGCTTCCACCTATACCGCCAAATCCAGCGCCACCTCAACCTCCTACTCCATATGGACCTCGTCCTCCTCCACTGCCGCTTCCACCTACACCGCCACATCCACCGCCACCTCAACCTCCTACTCCATATGGACCTCGTCCTCCTCCACTGCCGCTTCCACCTACACCGCCACCTCAACCTCCCACTCCATATGGACCTCGTCCTCCTCCACTGCCGCTTCTACCTACACCGCCACATCCAGCGCCACCTCAACCTCCTACTCCATATGGACCTCGTTCTCCTCCACTGCCGCTTCCACCTACACCGACACATCCACCGCCACCTCAACCTCCCACTCCATATGGACCTTGTCCTCCTCCACTGCCGCTTCCACCTACACCGCCACATCCACCGCCACCTCAACCTCCCACTCCATATGGACTTCGTCCTCCTCCACTGCCGCTTCCACCTACACCGCCACATCCACCGCCACCTCAACCTCCTACTCCATATGGACCTTGTCCTCCTCCACCGCCGCTTCCACCTACACCGCCACATCCACCGCCACCTCAACCTCCCACTCCATATGGACCTCGTCCTCCTCCACCGCCGCTTCCACCTACACCGCCACATCCACCGCCACCTCAACCTCCCACTCCATATGGACCTCGTCCTCCTCCACTGCCGCTTCTACCTACACCGCCACATCCACCGCCACCTCAACCTCCCACTCCATATGGTCCTCGTCCTCCTCCACCGCCACTTCCACCTACACCGCCACATCCACCGCCAGCTCAACCTCCCAATGCATATGGACCTCGTCCTCCTCCACTGCCGCTTCCACCTACACCGCCACATCCACCGCCACCTCAACCTCCCACTCCATATGGACCTCGTCCTCCTCCACTGCCGCTTCTACCTACACGCCACATCCAGCGCCACCTCAACCTCCTACTCCATATGGACCTCGTCCTCCTCCACTGCCGCTTCCACCTACACCAAAACATCCACCGCCACCTCAACCTCCCACTCCATATGGACCTCGTCCTCCTCCACTGCCGCTTCCACCTACACCGCCACATCCACCGCCACCTCAACCTCCCACTCCATATGGACCTCGTCCTCCTCCACTGCCGCTTCCACCTACACCGCCAAATCCAGCGCCACCTCAACCTCCTACTCCATATGAACCTCGTCCTCCTCCACTGCCGCTTCCACCTACACCGCCACATCCACCACCACCTCAACCTCCTACTCCATATGGACCTCGTCCTCCTCCACTGCCGCTTCCACCTACACCGCCACATCCACCGCCACCTCAACCTCCCACTCCATATGGACCTCGTCCTCCTCCACCGCTGCTTCCACCTACACCGCCACATCCAACGCCACCTCAACCTCCCACTCCATATGGACCTCGTCCTCCTCCACCGCCGCTTCCACCTACATCGCCACATCCACCGCCACCTCAACCTCCCACTCCATATGGACCTCATCCTCCTCCACTGCCGCTTCCACCTACACCGCCACATCCACCGCCACCTCAACCTCCTACTCCATATGGACCTCGTCCTCCTCCACCGCCGCTTCCACCTACATCGCCACATCCACCGCCACCTCAACCTCCCACTCCATATGGACCTCGTCCTCCTCCACTGCCGCTTCCACCTACACCGCCACATCCACTGCCACCTCAACCTCCTACTTCATATGGACCTCGTCCTCCTCCACCGCCGCTTCCACCTACATCGCCTCATCCACCGCCACCTTAACCTTCCACTCCATATGGACCTCGTCCTCCTCCACTGCCGCTTCCACCTACACCGCCACATCCACCGCCACCTCAACCTCCTACTCCATATGGACCTCGTCCTCCTCCACCGCCGCTTCCACCTACACGCCACATCCACCGCTACCTCAACCTCCCACTCCAAATGGACCTCGTCCTCCTCCACTGCCGCTTCCACCTACACCGCCACATCCAGCGCCACCTCAACCTCTTACTCCATATGGACCTCGTGCTCCTCCACTGCTGCTTCCACCTACACCGCCACATCCACCGCCACCTCAACCTCCCACTCCATATGGACCTCGTCCTCCTCCACTGCCGCTTCCACCTACACCGCCACCTCAACATCCTACTCCATATGGACCTCGTCCTCCTCCACTGCCGCTTCCACCTACACCGCCACATCCACCGCCACCTCAACCTCCCACTCCATATGGACCTCGTCCTCCTCCACCGCCGCTTCCACCTACACCACCACATCCACCGCCACCTCAACCTCCCACTCCATATGGACCTCGTCCTCCTCCACTGCCGCTTCTACCTACACGCCACATCCAGCGCCACCTCAACCTCCTACTCCATATGGACCTCGTCCTCCTCCACTGCCGCTTCCACCTACACCAAAACATCCACCGCCACCTCAACCTCCCACTCCATATGGACCTCGTCCTCCTCCACTGCCGCTTCCACCTACACCGCCACATCCACCGCCACCTCAACCTCCCACTCCATATGGACCTCGTCCTCCTCCACTGCCCCTTCCACCTACACCGCCAAATCCAGCGCCACCTCAACCTCCTACTCCATATGAACCTCGTCCTCCTCCACTGCCGCTTCCACCTACACCGCCACATCCACCACCACCTCAACCTCCTACTCCATATGGACCTCGTCCTCCTCCACTGCCGCTTCCACCTACACCGCCACATCCACCGCCACCTCAACCTCCCACTCCATATGGACCTCGTCCTCCTCCACCGCTGCTTCCACCTACACCGCCACATCCAACGCCACCTCAACCTCCCACTCCATATGGACCTCGTCCTCCTCCACCGCCGCTTCCACCTACATCGCCACATCCACCGCCACCTCAACCTCCCACTCCATATGGACCTCATCCTCCTCCACTGCCGCTTCCACCTACACCGCCACATCCACCGCCACCTCAACCTCCTACTCCATATGGACCTCGTCCTCCTCCACCGCCGCTTCCACCTACATCGCCACATCCACCGCCACCTCAACCTCCCACTCCATATGGACCTCGTCCTCCTCCACTGCCGCTTCCACCTACACCGCCACATCCACTGCCACCTCAACCTCCTACTTCATATGGACCTCGTCCTCCTCCACCGCCGCTTCCACCTACATCGCCTCATCCACCGCCACCTTAACCTTCCACTCCATATGGACCTCGTCCTCCTCCACTGCCGCTTCCACCTACACCGCCACATCCACCGCCACCTCAACCTCCTACTCCATATGGACCTCGTCCTCCTCCACCGCCGCTTCCACCTACACGCCACATCCACCGCTACCTCAACCTCCCACTCCAAATGGACCTCGTCCTCCTCCACTGCCGCTTCCACCTACACCGCCACATCCAGCGCCACCTCAACCTCTTACTCCATATGGACCTCGTGCTCCTCCACTGCTGCTTCCACCTACACCGCCACATCCACCGCCACCTCAACCTCCCACTCCATATGGACCTCGTCCTCCTCCACTGCCGCTTCCACCTACACCGCCACCTCAACATCCTACTCCATATGGACCTCGTCCTCCTCCACTGCCGCTTCCACCTACACCGCCACATCCACCGCCACCTCAACCTCCCACTCCATATGGACCTCATCCTCCTCCACCGCCGCTTCCACCTACACCACCACATCCACCGCCACCTCAACCTCCCACTCTATATGGACCTCGTCCTCATTCACCGCCGCTTCCACAAACACAGCCACATCCACCGCCACCTCAACCTCCCACTCTATATGGACCTTGTCCTCCTCCACCGCCGCTTCCACCTACACCGCCACATCCACCGCCACCTCAACCTCCCACTCCATATGGACCTCGTCCTCCTCCACCGCCGATTCCACCTACACCGCCACATCCACCGCCACCTCAACCTCCCACTCCATATGGACCTCGTCCTCCTCCACTGCCGCTTCTACCTACACCGCCACATCCACCGCCACCTCAACCTCCCAATGCATATGGACCTCGTCCTCCTCCACTGCCGCTTCCACCTACACCGCCACATCCACCGCCACCTCAACCTCCCACTCCATATGGACCTCGTCCTCCTCCACTGCCGCTTCTACCTACACCGCCACATCCAGCGCCACCTTAACCTCCTACTCCATATGGACCTCGTCCTCCTCCACTGCCGCTTCCACCTACACCGACACATCCACCGCCAACTCAACCTCCCACTCCATATGGACCTCGTCCTCCTCCACTGCTGCTTCCACCTACACCGCCACATCCACCGCCACCTCAACCTCCCACTCCATATGGACCTCGTCCTCCTCCACTGCCGCTTCCACCTACACCGCCAAATCCAGCGCCACCTCAACCTCCTACTCCATATGGACCTCGTCCTCCTCCACTGCCGCTTCCACCTACACCGCCTCATCCACCGCTTCCACAAACACAGCCACATCCACCGCCACCTCAACCTCCCACTCTATATGGACCTTGTCCTCCTCCACCGCCGCTTCCACCTACACCGCCACATCCACCGCCACCTCAACCTCCCACTCCATATGGACCTCGTCCTCCTCCACCGCCGATTCCACCTACACCGCCACATCCACCGCCACCTCAACCTCCCACTCCATATGGACCTCGTCCTCCTCCACTGCCGCTTCTACCTACACCGCCACATCCACCGCCACCTCAACCTCCCAATGCATATGGACCTCGTCCTCCTCCACTGCCGCTTCCACCTACACCGCCACATCCACCGCCACCTCAACCTCCCACTCCATATGGACCTCGTCCTCCTCCACTGCCGCTTCCACCTACACCGCCACATCCACTGCCACCTCAACCTCTTACTTCATATGGACCTCGTCCTCCTCCACCGCCGCTTCCACCTACATCGCCTCATCCACCGCCACCTTAACTTTCCACTCCATATGGACCTTGTCCTCCTCCACTGCCGCTTCCACCGCCACATTCACCGCCACATCCACCGCCACCTCAACCTCCTACTCCATATGGACCTCGTCCTCCTCCACCGCCGCTTCCACCTACACGCCACATCCACCGCTAGCTCAACCTCCCACTCCAAATGGACCTCGTCCTCCTCCACTGCCGCTTCCACCTACACTGCTACATCCAGCGCCACCTCAACCTCTTACTCCATATGGACCTCGTCCTCCTCCCCCGCCGTTTCCACCTACACCGCCACATTCACCGCCACCTCAACCTCCCTCTCCATATGGACCTCGTCCTCCTCCACTGCCGCTTCCACCTACACCGCCACATCCACCGCCACCTCACCCTCCCACTCCATATGGACCTCGTCCTCCTCCACCGCCGCTTCCACCTACACCGCCACATCCACTGCCACCTCAACCTCCTACTCCATATGGACCTCGTCCTCCTAGGTCAAGATTATTATTTTTTAATTTTATGTTATTTTAAGTTATTTCTCTATCCACATTTGTTTGCAGAGCACTTGCCATGCTCTTAACAACATTTTGCTGCCATTTGCAGCCCTCTAGCCCTTTCCATTACCTTTTTAGAGCCATTTTAGTCCTCAAAAGTTCGGGTCCACATTGACTTCAATGGGGTTCGGGGTCAAGTTCGGGTCAAGTTCGGGTCCCGAACTCGAACTTTTTTGCGAAGCCGAACCCGTCGAACCCGAACATCCAGGTGTCCGCTCAACTCCAGTTACAACCGTAAATGTATTTTATTGGGATTTTATGTGATAGACCAACACAAAGTGGCACATAATTGTGAAGTGGAAGGAAAATGATAAATGATACAAATAAATATGTGAAAAGTGTGTGTGTGTGTGTGTGTGGGGGGGGGGGGGCATTTGTATTCAGCCCCCTTTACTCTGATACCCCTAACTAAAATCTAGGGGAACCAATTGCCTTCAGAAGTCACCTAATTAGTAAATAGAGTCCACCTGTGTGTCATTTAATCTCAGTATAAATACAGCTGTTCTGTGAAGCCCTCAGAGATTTTTTAGAGAACCTTAGTGAACAAACAGCATCATGAAGGCCAAGGAACACACCAGAGAGGCCAGGGATAAAGATGTGGAGAAGTATAAAGCAGGGTTAGGTTATAAAAAAATCTCCCAAACTTTGACCATCTCTTGGAGCTCTGTTCAATCCATCATCGGAGAATGGAAAGAGTATGGCACAACTGCAAACCTACCAAGACATGGCCGTCCACCTAAACTGACCGGGCCGGGCAAGGAGAGCATTCATCAGAGAAGCAGCCAAGAGGCCCATGGTAACTCTGGAGGAGCTGCAGAGATCCATAGCTCAGGGGGGAGAATCTGTCCACAGGACAACTATTAGTTGTGCTTCTCCACAAATCTGCCCTTTATGGAAGAGTGACAAGAAGAAAGACATTGGTGGAAGAAAGTCATAAGAAGTCCTGTTTACAGTTTGTGAGAAGCCATGTGGGGGACACAGCAAACATGTGGAGGGCACAGCAAACACGTGGGGGACACAGCAATCATGTGGGGGGCACAGCAAACATGTGGGGGACACAGCAAACATGTGGGGGACACAGCAAACATAAGGGGGGGAACAGCAAACATGTGGGGGACACAGCAATCATGTGGGGGGGACAGCAAACATAAGGGGGGGAACAGCAAACATGTGGGGGACACAGCAATCATGTGGGGGACACAGCAAACATAAGGGGGAACAGCAAACATGTGGGGGACACAGCAATCATGTGGGGGACACATCAAACATGTGGGGGACACAGCAATCATGTGGGGGACACAGCAATCATGTGGGGGACACAGCAAACATGTTGGGAAACACAGCAAACATGTGGGGGACACAGCAATCATGTGGGGGACACAGAAAACATGTGGAGGACACAGCAAACATGTGGGGACACAGTAATCATGTGGGGGACACAGCAAACATGTGGGGGACACAGCAATCATGTGGGGGACACAGCAATCATGTGGGGGACACAGCAAACATGTGGAAGAAGGTGATCTGGTCACATGAGACCAAAATTCAACTCTTTGGTCTAAAAGCAAAGCGCTATGTGTGGCAGAAAACTAACACTGCACATCCCCCTGAACACACCATCCCCACCGTGAAACATGGTGGTGGCAGCATCATGTGGTGGGGATGCTTTTCTTCAGCAGGGACAGGGAAGCTGGTCAGAGTTGATGGGAAGATGGATGGAGACAAATACAGGACAATCTTAGAAGAAAAGACTTGAGACCGGGGAGGAGGTTCACCTTTCAGCAGGACAACGACCCTAAAGTACAGCCAGAGCTACAATGGAATGGTTTAGATCAAAGCATATTCATGTGTTAGAATGGCCCAGTCACAGTCCAGACCTAAATCCCATTGAGAATCTGTGGCAAGACTTGAAAATTGCTGATCACAGACGCTCTCCATCCAATCTGACAGAGCTTGAGATATTTTACAAAGAAGAAAGGGCAGAAATGTCCCTCTCTAGATGTGCAAAGCTGGTAGAGACACCCCCAAAAAGACTTGTAGAGAAAGGGAGTTCTACAAAGTATTGACTCCGGGGGGCGCCATAAAAATGCCCCCTCCCCCACACACTTTTCACATATTTATTTGTATCATTTATCATTTTCCTTCCACTTCACAATCATGTGACACTTTGTGTTGGTCCATCACATAAAATCCCAATAAAATACATTTACTTTTTTGGTTGTAACATGACAAAATGTGGGAAATATCAATGGGGTATGAATACTTTTTCCAGGCACTGTATAAAGAGCTGTGGAGAAGTATATCCCGGGTATCATAGATGTAACATTTGTGGAATATACTGATACCAGATATAGTTACAATGATATATTATGTATTGATAAGTGGGGGGGGGGCTCTCACCTCTCTCCTGTATTTCGGGGTTCATGTAGAGATGATTTGGGGTTCTCGGCAGTCGTAGAGATTTCCTTTGTTGTGCTCTGTAGATTCTCCGGCACTATTTATGAAATGTCGGAGATTCCCGGGAGGGCGGACTCCCGATATCTCAGAGCTCATTAATCCTCCTCTCTCCCCCTCCCCCCCCGGGGATCCCATAATACATCCTCTGACCTCTGACCCCCATCCTCACACCTCCGGGGACCCCTTTTATAGAAATTGTCTTCTCCGGAAGAAAATAATCACAAAATCTACAATTAAAAGATTAGAATTGAATCTTCAAATCTGTATATCCAGTTATTGGCTTTGTGGTGATCAATTCATTTGGATTTTAATATTTTAATTGGTCAAAATGATTAAAATGAATCATCAAAAAAAAAATTTGAAAAAGTTAATACAAAAAAAAAAAAAAAAAAAAGATTTTCTGTATTATTAATACAATTCCTGAGCAGTACTTCTCTCCTGTCACTAGAAAAAGACTTTATGACCACGGGAAAGCCAACCTAATATTACCATTGTAACGGCACCCCAAATATGAAAGGGGTTAACACCGTTAGGATATTCCCTTTCCAACCACACGACAGCCACCAGACACTCCAACCAGCCGAATAAGACCCCATACGAATGATTCTCCCCCCAGATACGAGACAACGCTCTGTATTCAAGTTCCAAAACAGGGAATGCCTTTATTTTCAAAACACATGGTAACACATTTCTCTTCAAAACCCTCCCCTCCCATCCTTTGGGGAACAGGGCGGGTTAAACTGTCCAATGACAATGGTAATACAGGTCAGGTGTGTTCAAACTTCTCCTTTGATAAACAGTCTTAGGCAGGAGGGTTGATTCCCCCCCCTCCTCACAGAAGACACTTCAACATCCCATAATATGCAGCCAGACGGTTGACCAGCTCCAATCCACATTGTCACAGTAGCAGACTTAATTCACAATAGACAATAGAATGCAAATCACCTTAACTCCTCACCGCAATGATTACACCCCCCCCCCCCCCTCACAGTACACATTCAATCTAGATACAATGTTTGTGCAGCATTGCATATGGCTATTATAGACCATATTGGAGTTTTCATTCACCCTGTGCCCCTAATAGAGACACAGGGTGATTGACACATAAGAGCCATTGGGGGAGCTGAAGCAAGGGTATCTCATACTTTCCAAGCGATTCTGAGTCCCCCGGGCCTTCCCGTTACATCTCTCCCCTTTCGGCAGGAGACTAACACAGGAGGCGACCCCAGACGGGCTGACTCTGAAGTTAGTCCATAGGTCCCTTCTTCTAATGCCGGTATCCACACGGTACCCCAAATAAATTGCTCCAAACAGAGCATTACTTACCCAGCCAACCTCTGCCTCTCTCAGAGAATATATCCGCCGCTGGGGAGAGGCCTGGACTGGCCCTTCTCCCTGGAGTCCTTTCAGCCGCTGGAGAGAAGACAGGGTGACTGGGCTCAGTCCGTCATGCTGTTGGGGATCTGGGTCGACTGCCCGGCATCCCTGGGGTATACAAGTGGAGACTGAAGTCCCATCCACTTGTGGTAGGTGAAAATCCCAGAGTGCTTGCAAAGCAAGGCTGACATCCTCCTGTCCCAGTGTCACACCATTTTCTGGGGTTGTGTCAGTGAGGACCGAAGTCCCATCTACTACCACAGGAACTCCCTCTTCTGTTAGTTGAGAGCAGAGGCCCGTGGCACTCGGCTCTGTTGCCAGCTCTTCTGCTGGGTTGCTGTGAGTGGAGACCGCAGTCCCATCCACCGATATCCGCTCAAGTGGCAGTTGTGTGCAGCGGCCAGTAGCATTCTGCCCTGCTGCCAGTGATTCAGCTGGGAGTAAAAGCTTTTCTGCCTCAGCTTGTTGCTGGAGAGAGGGGCCAACTGCCCCGGCTCCCTGAAACTCCACAGTGGTTTCCGGTGCTGGGCAGAGATTGCTAGCACTCTGCCCTGTTCCCAGCACTTCTGCTGGGGACTCCACCCCATCTGCTCTGGCTAACTGTTGGGGAGGGAAAATGGCTGCTTCTCCTCCCTGCATCTCCGAAATCCACTCGGAAAGAGGAACCATCACCTTCTCAACTCGGGCCTCCAAAACTGCCACGGGTGTAGAGCAGGGGTCTGTAATACTTTGTCCTGCTGCCAGTACTTGGGCAGGCGATGCATAATTTATAACATCCTCTGAACAGTCCCTTAAGTCCATACCTTCTGTAATCAGTGGCTGGGGAGATGAGCCAACTGCCCTAGCTCCCTGGAACTCCACATCATCCACTTCGGCTTTAGGGATGGCAATCTTCAGCTTTTCCACTGCCGATTCTACAGCCAGGATTTCATAGTTGTCAACTGGTATTTCCTGATTGTCCCAGGTAAAGGGGGCCCCACCCTGCTGCTGAGCAGATTCTAGCAGCTGTCTGTAAGCGATCTCCAGCTCCCATTCCTGAACGGCCAGAAACTCCAAATCTTCCTCTGCCCAGTGCCCTTCCGAGACATTAAGTTTTCGCTCTCTGTGTTCCATTATTTCCTCCAAACGCCACTCCTGATCACTCCCAAAGTCAGGGTCCCTGGACAGCCTCCAATACAACAATCCCAGGCCATCATAGTCAAAGCCTTCCGTGGGGCTGTCATCCGCTGACCATGGGCACTCTTGGGCTACATACCAGCGGAGGGCTCTGTAGCTCTCGTCCAACCGCATCTCTGCCCGGATCAGCCTGCCTAACTCAGTTGTCCACTCCTGCTTTGATTGTTCCCCCAATAACGGCATTCGTACATCATACTGCGACCAGTACCTTACATAGATGGAGGGGAGAACCTTTCCCTGGTGTTGCTGCTCGAGAGCTAGCGCTTTCTTCCAGAGTTCGCAGCGGATCGAATCCGACCATCCCAGCAGGACCTCCTCTGATACTGGTCCTCTATGCTGTATCTGCATCTCTTGTAACCTCCTTCTGACTTCCTCTTCCATGGCGGCTGGTATCTGTATCTCTCCTCTCCTTGCAGTTGGTGCTGCTGTGACTTCTGCTGCTGCAGCACCTCTTTGCTGTAGCCAATTTGCGTCCACAGCCGCTATAACTAGGTCTATGATCTCCGCTGGAGGGTTAGGACCATAATGTGCCAGTCTTAGTTTAACAGCCCGATCAAAACTTGCCTCTTCGGGTGTCCTGTCTGTTACACTGGGCCTTTCGGTTCCATCCATTTCGACTAGTTCTCTGATAATGTCCCTCTTCTTACGGTTGTTGGCCGGTCTTCCCCGGTTCTCCAGTAAGTCTTTGAGGGTGGAGAGCTTTAGCCGTTCATACTGTGCCTCCATTGTCCTGTGTCCTCTTGTAGCTGTCCTTCCGGCTGTGGGGATCAATCCCACTGCTGCCACCAATTGTAACGGCACCCCAAGTATGAAAGGGGTTAACACCGTTAGGATATTCCCTTTCCAACCACACGACAGCCACCAAACACTCCAACCAGCCGAATAAGACCCCATACGAATGATTCTCCCCCCAGATACGAGAAAACGCTCTGTATTCAAGTTCCAAAACAGGGAATGCCTTTATTTTCAAAACACATGGTAACACATTTCTCTTCAAAACCCTCCCCTCCCATCCTTTGGGGAACAGGGCGGGTTAAACTGTCCAATGACAATGGTGATACAGGTCAGGTGTGTTCAAACTTCTCCTTTGATAAACAGTCTTAGGCAGGAGGGGTGATTCCCCCCCCTCCTCACAGAAGACACTTCAACATCCCATAATATGCAGCCAGACGGTTGACCAGCTCCAATCCACATTGTCACAGTAGCAGACTTAATTCATAATAGACAATAGAATGCAAATAACCTTAACTCCTCACCGCAATGATTACACCCCCCCCCCCCCCTCACAGTACACATTCAATCTAGATACAATGTATGTGCAGCTTGAATATGGCCATCATAGGCCATATTGGGGTTTTCATTCACCCTGTGCCCCTAATAGAGACACAGGGTGATTGACACATAAGAGCCATTGGGGAAGCTGAAGCAAGGGTATCTCATACTTTCTAAGCGATTCTGAGTCCCCCGGGCCTTCCCGTTACAACCACCACACCCCTCCATTATATACAGTCATGGCCAAAATTGTTGGCACCCCAGAATTTTTTCCAGAAAATCAAGTATTTCTCACAGAAAAGTATTGCAGTAACACATGTTTATTCCAGTGGCGGCTGGTGCTCAAAATTTTTAGGGAGGCAGAAAAAAAAAAAAAAAACATCAATTGCCGCCACTGTGCCCAATAAACGCCACCAGTTTCCCCCCAAATACAGCCAGTTTCCCCCAAATGCCACCAGTTTCCCCCCCAAATTCAGCCAGCTTGTCCCCAAATGCAGCCAGTTACCCCCAAATGTAGTCAGTTACCCCCAAATGTAGCCAGCTTGTCCCCAAATGCAGCCAGTTTCCCCCCAAATACAGCCAGTTTGTCCCCAAATGCAGCCAGTTTCCCCCAAAGTGCAGCCAGTTTGTCCCCAAAAACAGCCAGTTTCCCCCCAAATGCAGCCAGTTAGTCCCCAAATGCAGCCAGTTTGTCCCCAAATACAGCCAGTTCCCCCCAAACACAGCCAGTTTCCCCCCAAATACAGACAGTTTGTCCCCAAATGCAGCCAGTTTGTCCCCAAACACAGCCAGTTTGCCCCCAAACACATCCAGTTTGTCCCCAAACACATCCAGTTTGTCCCCAAATGCAGCCAGTTTCCCCCCAAATACAGCCAGTTTCCCCCTAGCCCAGCACTTACCTTCCTCGGGTCAGCGCCGTCCTCCTCCACGCTCCCTCATGTCTTCTTCCGTCCTCGATGTCTTCTGCCGCCCTCAATGTCACTTCAGCCAATCAGGTTACCGGTAACCAGACCTGGTGAACCTGATTGGCTGAGACACGTGTCAGTGTTAACCAGGGAATGCACAGCCCGTGCGTCCCCTGGTTAACTATTTGGAAGCCGATTAGAGCCCACAGGCTGTCTCTGATAGACACTTCCAAACACCAACCAACCGCTGTTATTCAGATGGCCGACGCTCTCCAGGGGGCCGGCCATCTGAATAGTGGGCGGCAGCGGCGCCGGTGATAATACATACATTCATGCAATGCATGAACCTATGTATTGTTGACTTGAGTGACGGTGCAGGGGAGAGAGGGGGCGGCGCTCCTGTGCCCACTATGGACGCACCGCCACTGGTTTATTCCCTTTGTGTGTATTGGAACGAGAAAAACGAGAATCCTGACGAGAAAATACAGAGAAGGTTCTCTATTTTTTTATTTTTCCCAGCAGTTTTCCCGACGAGAAACCACACACACGACCGGTTTTCTCGACAAAAAAAATCTGCCAGCAGTTTTCTTGTTGTTTCTTGCCGAGAAAACCGGTCAAGAAAAGCCCGGAGCAAAAAGACAGAATGCCATAGGCGAAGGGCTGGGCATGACTGAGTGAACAGGGTATGAGATGAGAGGGGATTAATGATTGGCTAATTGAAATATGGAGGGGAGGGGAGGGGAGAAGGCTAGATAAAAGGGAGTCCCCGCCCCTCTGAGTTAACACAGCACAGGGGAAAGTTTCCAGCAGCATGTCAGCTAGCAGCAGCATGTCTTCCGTAGACAAACTTCTGGCCCAGCTTCGGGCAGAGGCTGCGACACGGGGCGAGGATTGGCTCCAGGAGACCCTGGGGCCGATGCTTTCTAGTCCGGTCGGATCGCAAGGTACCACGGGGAGAGAGGCTGGGCGAGCTCGGAGGTCCAGGCCCCCGGAGCGCTTCCCACCAGGCCCCTCCCCTAGAGCTCAGCGGCAGGTTTGGAGTCCCCCTAGGGCCCCTTCGGGCCCCCCGGCCAAGCACGTCGCATTGCCCAGGGCGGGGGGTACCGGAAGGAATCCCCCTCAGGTTCGGAGCTCGGCGGAGGGCCGCACCGGGAGTTCCGGAGCGGCCGACAGTCCCGCGCGGCGCGTGGAGTCAGAACAGGCGGGCCCGGCCTCCCGGGGGCCCCCGGCGGGTTTGGGGCTCCTGCGTGGGTTTTCGGTGGCCGCGGTGTCCGGGCATCCCCCCCCTCGGCCGGACATCTGGTGCAGGAGGCTGAGCGAGGTGTGGAGCCAGTGAGGGATGACGGCGGTGCGGGTGAGCTGAGACAGCGTGGAGGCAAGTCGGCTAAAAAATCGGTGTGCGGGTCAGGTGCGCGGAGGTGGGACCGATCGGGTCCTGGCCCCTCGGCTTCCAGGGACAAGTCACCTGGTGAGCTGTCGTCCGGTGGTGAAGAGCAGGCTGGTATGCTGTCAGAGGGGGAGGTTGCCAGCTCGGAGGAAGATCGGAGACCCGGACGGTCGGTGGCAGTGGTGGATTCTAGTGGATCGGCTGGTGGGAGTTCTTCCAAGCAGCCCGGTAAGTCCCTTTTAATTGATTATGCTGGGAGCCATGCTAGGAATGGTGGCCAGGTGGTTAGGCCCGCTGCGGGTGTGGGGTCAAGATGATGGGCAGGCAGGGGGGGGTACGTTCCCGGATGTTGGAGGTGCTCGGATGGATGGGCTGCAGGGGTTTCTTGCGGGCATCAAGTCCTTGGTCAGCCAATTTGAGAAGGGGGATGGCGGGGGAGTTAGCCCAGCTGTGGCGTGGGTTCCGTCGACAGGGACGGCGGGGCCCGCGGTGGCAGTGGGGGCACCAGTTTTACCTGTGGGGAATACCGGGGTGGGTGAAGCCGCAGGGGTGGTTTCTGTAGCTTTGGCCACAAAGGAGGGTGGTGCGGTGGAACAGGCAGCAAGGCAGGATGTCATTAGGTTGGATGATGCTGCTAAATGTGAGATGTATGTGTGTTATGAGGCATTGCTGGGATCTCACCTGAAACCTGAAGTGAGGGAAAAGATATGGAAGGGTGAGTATGTGGAGATGTTCTCACTTCTGCCATTGGGGAAGTTTCATCTGGACAGGGTAAAACCGGATGATTCAAAAAAGGAGGATGAGGAAAAGAGGAGATATAGGCTGATCCCACGGACGTTTACAAACTGGTTGCAAGCGTTCTCCATCATGGCTAGTGTCATAGGTCAAAAGAACCCGGAGCATTGTTCAGTGCTATTTGGATATCAGGACTCTATTGGGGAGGCATACAGAGTGTATGGGGGCACGGGGTGGCTCAGATATGATGAACAGTTCAGGCAGAGGAGAGCGGTGAGGCCTGGTCTGCGGTGGGATAATAAGGACATAAGCTTATGGATGCGGTTGATGACGGAGCCAAGGGCGTCTAGTCAGTTTTTTCAGGGGGGGGGGGGGGGCGGTGGAACCTCTTCCCCAGGACAATCGGCCGGGGAAACAAAAAGGGGTGTGCTGGCAATATAATGAGGGCTCCTGCAAGTTTGGGGGGTCCTGTCGTTTCAAGCATGAGTGCTCCGGTTGCGGAGGCTCCCATACACAGGCTAGATGCTTTAAGTGAGGTAAGGGTCGGGCCGGGGATGCTGGGCAAAAAAGGGAGGACTCCGGTGATGGTGGAAAGGATGCGGCTGTTTCTCGGTAGGTATCCGGACAAGGTGGTGGCAAGGTTGTTGGAGCAAGGGTTTTCAGAAGGGTTTCGCATTCCGTGTTCCTTGCAGGTTATTCCCCCGATCGCACGCAATCTGCGATCGGCCTTGCAGCAACCTGCGGTGGTCGCAGAAAAGCTGCGCAAGGAGGTTGCTTTGGGCCGGATGGGTGGTCCTTTCCAGTCCCCTCCCCTGGAGAACTTGGTGGTCTCCCCGCTCGGGGTGGTACCCAAGAAGGAGCCCAACAAGTTCCGCCTCATTCACCACCTGTCTTTCCCGAAGGGCAGGTCGGTCAATGACGCTATTGATCCGGAAGCATGTACAGTCAGTTACACTTCCTTTGATGCTGCGGTGGGGTGGGTTCGCCGGTATGGCCAGGGGGGCGCTGATGGCAAAAACCGACATAAAGGCGGCTTTTAGATTGTTGCCGGTTCACCCGGATAGTTTTCACCTCCTGGGATGTAAGTGGGACAATGAATTCTATGTGGATAAGTGCTTGCCTATGGGATGCTCCATATCGTGCGCATTGTTCGAACAGTTCAGTTCGTTCGTGGAATGGGTGGTCAGGGATGTGTCGGGGGTGAATTCAATCATTCACTACTTGGACGATTTCCTTTGCGTGGGTCCGGCCTCATCCAGAATCTGCGCTGTGCTCCTGGCCACATTGGAGCACGTTGCAGTGCAGTTTGGGATACCATTGGCACCTGACAAAACGGAGGGACCTCGCACGGTTATCACGTTTTTGGGTATTGTCCTGGATTCGGAGGCCATGGAGTGCCGCCTAGCATTGTACAAATTGGAGTCACTCAAGACTGAGCTGAAGGTCATGATGGGGGTAAGGAAGGTGCAGCTTAGGGTGTTACAGTCGCTACTGGGAAAGCTCAATTTTGCGTGTCGCATTCTGCCAATGGGCAGGGTGTTTTGCAGACGGCTGTCGGCTAGCACGGCTGGGGCACGGTCCCCCACGCACTTTGTGAGTTTGGGTAGAGAACACAAGGCGGACTTGCGGGTTTGGCATTCATTCCTGGAGTCTTTCAATGGGAGAGCGTTATGGATGTCGGGCCCTATTAGCAATTTTGATTTAGAACTATACACAGATGCGGCTGGGGGGTCTGGTTTTGGGGCTTTCTTTCAGGGCAGGTGGAGTGCGGGCCCATGGCCGCAGTCTTGGATTAAGGCGGGTTTCACCAAAAATTTGGTCCTGTTGGAACTGTTCCCGGTGGTGCTGGCGGTGGAGTTGTGGGGGGCGTGTTTCAGGGATCTGAAAGTGCATTTCATGGGGACAACCTGGGGGTAGTACAAGTCATCAACAGGGTGTCGGCATCCTCCCCCCCGGTGGTGCGGCTGCTGCGCCATCTGGTGTTGAGATGCTTGCAGCTCAATGTGTTTGTATATGCAGTGCACCTTCCGGGGGTGGACAAGGTCATAGCTGATGCGCTGTCTCGCTTTCAGTGGGACAGGTTCCGAGAGTTGGCACCGGAGGCGGAGCAACGTGGGGTCCCTTGTCCAGGCTGGCTGTGGAAGATTCTGTTGGAATAGTGTCAGGTTGGATCAGAAAATCGGTAAGTACAGGCACATGGGTGGCGTATGAGAAGGTGTGGCTGGAATGGAAAGAGATGGTTCGCGAGGCTGGAGCTGACACGGTGGGTCCCAATGTCAGGTTATTGGTGCTGTATTTCCTGGCTAGGAACATGGAGGCCCGCATGTCCAGGTCCAGTTTGGGTAAGAAGATGGCAGGACTGGCCTTTCTGTTCAAATGGCAGGGTTGTCCTGATTTTACAAAAGATTTTTGGGTGCGTCAGGCACTCAAGGGATACGGTCGGGGGGGGGGGGCAGAAGCCGGATGGCAGGTGACCTGTATCGTTTACTCTATTGGGCGGGATCATGGGGCAGTTGCAGGGCCTATGTCCATCCCCATACGAAGTTCAGTTGTTCACAGTGGCATTCTCACTGGCATTCTTTGGAGCATTCAGGATAGGTGAGTTGGTTAGCCCATCCAGAACAGTGCACGGGGGATTGCGGGCTAGCGAGGTGGGCTGGTCGGAGCAAGGGGTGTCTCTGGTACTGAGGAGGTCTAAGACAGACCAGATGGGCAGAGGTAAGTTGGTCCAGGTCTTTTCGGTCCCGGGTTCCCTGTTGTGCCCGGTAAAGGCTGTTAGAGGGTACTTGGAGGTTCACCCGTCCTGTGTGGGTTCCTTTTTGGTACACGAGGACAGGATCCCACTTTCAAGGTATCAGTTCATTGCGGTGTTCCGGAGGTCCCTTCGGGCTTTGGGACTCCGGGAAAAAGAGTTTTCCTCGCACTCGATTAGGATAGGGGCAGCTACGGAGAGGGCCAGATGTGGGATGGATGACGAGGCGGTTAAGAAGATAGGCTCGGTCATACGTACGCCCGCAGCTAATGGTGGGTCTGGAATAATGTGGGTATACAAGCCATGGGGTGTTGTTAGGTGTTGTTTGGGATTCTTTTCGGGCTGCTGTGTGTATATGTATAAGGAAGCTGGGAGATTCTCATGGGGGATTTTGTTCTTATTTCACTTACAGGTCAAATGCAGGCGTTGGTCTGGATAATGGGCCATTCGTTTGTATTCTGGGGGGCTAAGAGAGCCGATGTTCGACATGAGGGTCGGCAGCTGGGATTCCCAAGACCGGAGGCGTGTGTCCGCTGGCTGGGAGTTCCAGGAATGTTATGGAGTAAGATTGTTCCGGAGGTGCACCGTTTTGCTCGTTTGGACAGGCCACCTGACGTTTTGGTACTGCACGTAGGTGGCAATGACCTGGGCTTTAGGTCCATGTTAGAAGTTCTAAAAGATATGAAATTTGATTTCATTCGGCTCAGGATGTCATTCCCGGACATGATCATTGTCTGGTCAGACATGGTGGCAAGGTCAGAGTGGAGGGGGGCGAGGTCCGTGGATGGCATTAATAGGGCTAGGAGAAAAATTAACCGGGACATGGGCAGGTTTGTGGTACGGAATGGGGGGTTGGTGGTTCGACATTTCGAGCTGGAGGTGGATACATGGCGGTATCTACGGAGGGATGGGGTCCACCTGAACGATGTGGGGACTGACTTATGGACTTTGGGTTTGCAGGATGGGATCCAACGAGCCCTTAGGGTTTGGAGGGGCACCAAAGGGTAAAGGTGTTTTCCCTTGGGTGCCATGGCGGGTGTTTGGTCTTTGCGGGAGAAGGAAGTACCTCAAAAAAGCAAGTGGCAAGGACCTATCGGTGGTATGGGTTCTGAGGGTGGATTCCAGCTAACAGGAGTTTAGCTGGATGAGTTGGATAATGGGGGCACTGCGGTCAGTGGTCATCTCTGAGTAGCTGATCGGCTTGAGGCCTATGACCATTTTTAAGGTACCGCAGTGTCATGTGGTAATACGATATTAGCATAGTGACTAATATCGGGTTAATATGATTATGGCAATTTTGAGGTTCCTGCAAAGACCAACACTAGGAGGCAATATTTCGGATATGTTCTGGGTTTATGTGTTTTGATGGTTAAAGTTTTTGATAACTGATGGAACGGTTAAAAAAAATAAAGGAGGCTGCTACGGCCATATTTTACTCCAAACATCAATGTGTGGTCTCTTGATTAAGTATAAGTAAGGTATGGGGGTAGAATGTGGTGGGCAGACCTGTAATACATCGGTTATACAATAGTCATGTGTACGAGGCTTTAGCCAAAGTCCTTCTGGGAAAACGTCTTGTGGACAGAGGAGACCAAGATGGAGCTTTTTGGTAAAGCACATCATTCTACTGTTTACCGAAAACGGAATGAGGCCTACAAAGAAAAGAACACGGTACCTACTGTGAAATATGGTGGAGGTTCAATGATGATTTGCTGCCTCTGGCACTGGGTGCCTTGAATGTGTGCAAGGCATCATGAAATCTGAGGATTACCAAAGGATTTTGGGGTCGCATTGTAGAGCCCAGTGTCAGAAAGCTGGGTTTGTGTCGGAGATCTTGGGTCTTCCAGCAGGACAATGACCCCAAACATACGTCACAAAGCACCCAGAAATGGATGGCAACAAAGTGCTGGAGAGTGGCCAGCAATGAGTCCAGATCTAAATCCCATTGAAGACCTGTGGAGAGATCTTAAAATTGCTGTTGGGAAAAGGCGCCCTTCCAATAAGAGAGACCTGGAGCAGTTTGCAAAGGAAGAGCGGTCCAAAATTCCGGGTGAGAGGTGGAAGAAGCTTATTGGTGGTTATAGGAAGGGACTGATTTCACTTATTTTTTCCAAAGGGTGTGCAACCAAATATTAAGGTAAGGGTGCCAAGAATTTTGACCAGCCCATTTTTGGAGTTTTGTGTGACATTATTATGTCCAATTTGCTTCTTTTCCTCCCTTTTTTTGTTTTGTTCCAATACACACAAAGGGAATAAACATGTGATAGCAAAACATGTGTTACTGCAATACTTTTCATCGCTGTAGCCTCAGCAGCACAGAACGAATGGACAGGAATAGCTCTGTACAGAGGCTTCCCGTTCATTTACATACTGAAGCAGTTTTCTATGTTTACTATATTTCAGATATGAATGAACAGAGTTAGTGATCGGTACAGATCACTGACTCTATTCATTTAGACAAGGAAGGAGCCCCTTCCCCTTTCTCCATCCTGACACATCAAGGGGAGGGGGGGGGGAACCTGGTAGAGCTGCAGGGAGGTGGCGAGGTGAAAGCACAGGGGGGCTGGAGAGCACACAGGGGGCAGCAGAAAATAGCTGGATAGGAGGAGTGGAGGGGGGCGGCTGCATATAGAAGAACTGATCTCTCCATTTTTCTTTTGCAGCCGATGAATGCTGCGCGCTGCTCCTCCTCTCCCTCCTGCAGGCATTCAGTGGCTGCACGTGCCCCCTGCATCATGGGGCCAGGTCGCAATTGCAACCCCTGTGACCTCTGTAGGTACTCCCCTGGCTCAGAGGATGTGCTTTTTCTAGCTTACTACTAAAGGTAAAACAGTAACCTGCAAATATACAAAGAAGAAACACAGAATAAATTGCTGCAATCTTTTGGATGGAGCGACCTATTCATTTGTATTTTGTCTTTTTCTACATAAAGGACATAATGAGGCGAACATGATGTGTGTATGTATATATATATATATATATATATATATATATATATATATATATATATAAGTAGCAATACCCCCAGTTAAGAGGGCTGCTGATATAGATTTTGGGCCTGTAACACGCTGCTGTCAACCCCCAGTAACTGGCTCTAACCTCCCTTGGCACAGATAGCAGTAAATATGGGATTGTGGAACCCGTTAGCTAAGGGGATCACAATACCGCAGAAAAACATATAACCACACAGCGTATTTGTGTAACCACAAGTAAGTTTTACTGAGTATAAAGCATAAAGTTAAACAGTAGTACATATGCCTATGCAGAGCCCTGCAATATCAACTGTTAAGCATGTAATCAAGCAATAAACTCTAACAGTATTTCACACACTCAATGCCAATCAACTGCGCTCATGGGCAAAGATGGCACCCAAACAGTGTCTAGTTACTTTTAGAGTCAGGCCTGACTATTGCAGATACGATGCTCCGTTGGGAGAGATCTTCGCTAGCAATGGTGGTGCACTTAAAAAGGGTATTTGTAATCCACAGGGAAAAAGAACAGTCATCCACTTGATATGCACTAAAGGATTCAACTATTACTGCACAACACACGGTCCCTCTTAGGTGCAATGCAACACTCCGGTAAACTGTGGTCTCTGAACGGGGGGACACTGGGCCTAAAGATTAGTCAATAAATCCTTAAGCAAGTGCTCTCTCACCCGACTGGACCAGTCCACACAACCGACTGCTGTAACCGGACTCCTGTACACAGTCTCATGACTCCCGTAGTCTCTGATCCTCCCGACAGTCCTTAGAAGGATGATGGATGAGGTAACTCTTGGGATCTCCCGTGAAGACCGGGGGCTCTTTGGATCACAAGGCCCAACTCTCAGGCCCAGTCCAGCGACAGACCCAGCGCAGGCTCCACTTGGTAGGTGAGCGACGGCAAAAGAGACCCGCGTGTTGCTCGGCTCCTCCTTAAATAGGCCTTCCCCAACAGACCTTGCGCCGGGCAATGCACTGTGGGTGTCCCGCTGTACTCTGGGTATAGTAGTCTTTCAGGCTCCTTAAAGGGACACCCCGCTACATATATATACAGTATATACTCGAGTATATGCCGAACCGAATATAAGCTGAGGCACCTAATTTTACCACAAAAACTGGGAAAACGTATTGACTCAAGAATAAGCCGAGGGTGTCCATCTGCATGCCTCACTGTGCCTCACTTTGCCTCAAGTATAAGCCGAGGGTGTCCATGTGCATGCCTCACTGTGCCTCACTTTGCCTCACTGTGTCCATGCCTCACTGTGCCTTACTGTGGCCATGCCTCACTGTGTCAATGCCTCACTGTGCCCATGCCTCACTGTGCCCATGCCTCACTGTGCCTTACTGTGGCCATGCCTCACTGTGTCCATGCCTCACTGTGCCCATGCCTCACTGTCTCTGTGCCCATGCCTCACTGTGCCCATGCCTCACTGTCACTGTGCCCATGCCTCACTGTCACTGTGCCCATGCCTCAATGTCACTGTGCCCATGCCTCACTATCACTGTGCCCATGCCTCACTGTCACTGTGCCCATGCCTCAATGTCACTGTGCCCATGCCTCACTATCACTGTGCCCATGCCTCACTGTCACTGTGCCCATGCCTCACTGTCACTGTGCCCAATCTCCCTACCTGATCTCCGGCGCTGTGTGACTAGACTGACGTTTAACATGGGAGTCTATAGAAGTGGTGACCGGATTTGAAAAATCGGTGCTCCCCGACCGTAGGTCCCCTGGACCACAAACCCTGCACACTTGTAGATAAAGAGTGGGGCTACATGTGTGCCAAGTTTGGAGTCCAGGGGACCTAGGGCCGGCCGGTACTGGGTCCCCAAAATCACTAAGGAAATTACCGTTTAACATTGGAGTCTATGGAAGGAGTGCCTGGGTTTGAAAAATCGGTGCTCCCCGGCCGTAGGTCCCCCGGACAACAAACTTTGTACACTTGTAGAGAAAGACTGGGGCTACATGTGTGCCAAGTTTGGGGTCCAGGGGACCTATGGCTGGCTGAGATCAGGCGCACAAATTTGAAGATGGACACAGACTCGAGTATAAGCCGAGGGGGGCATTTTCAGCACAAAAAACCTTGGCTTATACTCGAGTATATACGGTATATATATCTAAATAGATATATCTATATTTATATCTATATATTCTGTATATATAAGCTGGAAGCACATTACATGCGGATCTTGCTGGTCATATGGACTTTGGGAGTGGTGTGCAGAGAGATGTTATTGGACCGGATTTGAACACCGCCCGGCATCTGTGGAGGCTTCTGGTGGGGGACGCTTAAGATATCAGGACATCTCTCCAGATCCAACAAGCGTTTTGTACCCCCCTGAATAAGGGTGGTCGCTGGCTTTCTGGTAAGCCTCTTGTCTCACTGTGGTGACGGGTTACACGTGGTCAAGTTTTTGATTCATGCTTCATACTTCACAAGGGATCTCTCTCATTGAACTCATATTTCACAAGTAGGGTGCCCACGTGTCCCGGATTGCCCGGGACTGTCCCGCAATTGACATGTCTGTCTTGGGTCCCGGGCACCTTCATTCCAGGACAATACAATGTCCCGGAATGAAATAGAATACACAGCCACCCCCTACTAACAAATAACTACATTTCCGGAACTGGTTGCTAGGGCCAGCGCTGCCTGGCATCTGGTAACCAGTGACAATTTACTCTCAGACAGTGAGACCGGGAGTGAGGCCTGCGCCTAGTGCAGCACTGCTGTCCCCACCCACCTCGGCACCTCCTCCTCCTCCTTCTCCGGCACCCAGCGGCAAGCAGCAGGGACTGGTGTGATCTTCACTCTCCAGATAGTGACGTCACTCATTTACTGTACTTCTACGCACGTGGCTCATGCAGAGCGAGTGACAGCAGCACTGCATCTGGTGGCAGGCTATGGGTGGCAAGCGGCACTGCATCTGGTGGGAAGTGGCACATTCACCTGACAAATAACCCGCCGCCAAATTCCCCATTAACCCCGAGACTACATTTCCCCCCGCCCCCCCCCTCCCTCACCTTTTTTTGGGGAAGGTGAGAGAGGGGGTGTGTCCCTGAATGTCAGTTTGGAAATGTGTTCACCCTATTCACAAGGGATTTCTACCATTGAATTCAAACCACCTATGAACTTTTGTACACGTGCACAGTAGTTTGTTTTCACTATTTTGCACCTTATATGAAATTGGACTTACATCTAAATGTGTTTGTTTTTGCACATCTGCACTTTATTTGGTACACACATTTTTGTATCATTTGATTATTTATAGAGTTGAGCGGACACCTGGATGTTCGGGTTCAACGGGTTCGGCCGAACTTCGGAAAGAAGTTCGGGTTCGGGACCGAACTTTAACCCGAACCCGAACCCCATTGAAGTCAATGGGGACCCGGACTTCTAAGGACTAAAAAGGCTCTAAAAAAGTAATGGAAAGGGCTAGAGGGCTGCAAATGGCAGCAAAATTTTGTTAAGAGCATGGATAGGGGAATAACTTAAAATAACATAAAAAAAATAAAAAAATAAAAAAATATGCTGGAGGCCCCCTTTTCAGCAGAAGAGGTACGGGAAGTCATTAAGAACCTCAGAAACTCAACGGCACGATGCCACACATATGGTGGAAATGCCCCAGAATACGCCCTTTCTGGAATAAATTATTCAATTTAATGGATAAGCTAGTGGGAAAATAAAATACTTTGAAATAAAAATGTAGCGGGGTGCTAAATTTAAGGGAAGTGTTTGAGTGGTAAATAGGCTCAAACACCCTAATTCTGTAGGATTCATGGACCATTTTGTCCTCGGGGGACAGTATTGGTGTGCAGTTCCCTGCGGCCTACAGGTGGCGCTGCCATGGTAGACTAGGGTTGAACCGCCGATACAGTGCTGTGCCTTTTGTGTCCCCTCTTGGCAGTAGTACAGCGGGGCGGGGAACCTGCTGTGCATGCCGGAAGAGCATATAAAAGGGGCAGACCTTTGGCCTAAGGGCTGATGTCCAGTGGGGTCCACGCCCAGGTGCCTTCGGCCTGGGTGCATGTGTTCTTGTTCCATCTCGGGTACCTTTTGTCGTGGAAATATGGGTTGTTTGCAGAGCACACAGCCTATATTTCCTGTGCTCTATAAGCACACACTTTAGATTCATCTTTTTGCAATAATGCTATCTTTAAGTTTGCTAAAATCCACTCACCGTTCATCCCATCATCCATCCAAGAAGCAAGGCTCACACATAGATCTTATCGTCAGGCCATCCCAGCATAGACTGTCCAGCCGACGCCTAATCATAGGCTTTTATTAAACTCAAAAGATCTCAAGACAGGAGGTGATTGGTTACAGCAACCAGTCACCTCCCCCCATGGGCGGGGACATCACAGGGTGTCCCTTCCGCACAGGAGAATGACCATACAAGGACATCCTTTCAAACAGATACAATGTTCATTCAAATTGACTAACAGTGACATACACTGTTACCAAATGACGGAAACTACATAACAATTATGCCTCAAATGGACCACAATTATTTTATAGTTATGCTACTGTTCCTGTGGACACAGATATGTGCGCTCGGAGTCATTCAACGCCCCCCGCCAGGGGCTGGCCAGTTCCCCCAACGGGGCGCAAAACAACATCTCTAAATGCAGCAAACATCGCTGTTTCCATAGGAAGATTTTCCCGCCACCGATCTTCCACCAACGTCTGTATGTGCAAATACGCTCAGATGAGCGCATTACAGCAAAACTGACACTGGGGGGACATCTGACAACATACATTAATACATTTCCATAAAAATCTCCACAACACTTTAGCCCGGGGTGAGGTACTATCCTGGAGTTCCTGCTGCCCTGGGTACGGAGGCCTAGGTGCGGGAGTAAAGCCTGGAGTCCAGAGCCTTCATCTGGAGTCTGCTAAGGGTCGAGGAGTCTTAGAGTGCCGCCTCGTGTAGGGGACCCTGTTCCAGGGAAGGGAGGATTATTCTGATGGACCGATGCGGGAGTCACCGTGAAAGAAGGGTCTGTTGACTCCCTGGAGAGATGTCTTCCCCTTGATATGGGCTAGGTTCGTAGAAGGAGAAGCTCAAGGTCATCTTGACTGTATCAGAGGCCTTATTCACCCGGCCCGTGGCAGGGGCCTTATACACCCTGGTCTGTGGCAGAGACCAAAGTTCTCCAGGTCCGTGGCAGGGGCCTTGTACACCCGGTCTGTGGCAGAGACCAACCTCAAGGTCTGTGGCAGAGACTGTGCACCTAAAACTGTTTGAGAAACCTAAGCAGTGAAGTGAATGTGCTACGTTTGTGCCTGGACCTCCTCCACACCTTAAGCTGTCCTGTTTCTTTGCTCTAACCTTTTCTATCCGAGTAGAGTTTATTTTGCCATGAGAGAATAAGAGTTGTGGTTTCAGCTGGTGTGGACATTGACTTTACTGGGAATTAAAGGACTTGCCTTTACCTACAGTAGAGGTGAGAATCATCCTCTGGAGGAGTTTTGACTCCGGCTGTGGACACGGCCCGTCAAGTACACCGCTCAACCTCTTTATATAGGAGGGTACGGGCTGGTAGTGCGGTGTGCCTTTCTCCCTCCTGCGAGGAGCCAACAACATAAAGGCAGGTAAGGGGGAAAGGATCTGTGCGCTACAAAAAATAAAATAAAAATTATAATCTTGACCTAGGAGGACGAGGTCCATATGGAGTAGGAGGTTGAGGTGGCGGTGGATGTGGCTGTGTAGGTGGAAGCGGCGGTGGAGGAGGACGAGGTAGCCAACACTGGTTCAAAAATAGAACAATGGCTGGGTAAGGCCAGTGATGTGTCGAATTCTGTCCCCCGTCAAATAGTGTCCACCCTGTACTGCGCTTGCTCAGTATGTAGGACAAGGGGATTTCGAAAATCTCCCAAGACGAACGGCGCCTGCGTGGTGAGTTCAGGTGAAGGCCACACCATCCGTGGTTCAAGCCGAGCCAAGTGAGCCCGTGCCCAAAGTGTGGCGATCGAACCGAGCCCGTGAGGGGCCCTGTTACTATGTGCTACCGTATGTCCACTTGGATGGTGGGGCTTGAACCTGCACTCACTGCGCAGGCGCCGTTCATCTTCGGAGATTTTGTGAATCTCCTTGTCCTCTGTACTGCGCAAGCGCTGCGCCTTCGCAGTATGGGTCGGACACAATCCGATGGCCGGACAGTTTTTGTCAGAACACCGGTATACATGTCTATTCTGCACAAGGTACGGACAAGTCCTGTGGGATCCATGCCTGGTTCATTTTAATGAACGTGAGCTTGTCCACATTGGCTCTGGACAGGCGGCTGCGCTTATCTGTGATAACGCCCCCTGCCGTGCTAAATACACGTTCAGATAATACACTGGCTGCAGGGCAGGCCAGCACCTTCAAGGCATAAAGGGCAAGCTCAGGCCATGTGCCCAATTTGGAGACCCAGAAGTTCAAGGGGGCAGACCCGTCATCCAGTACGTGTAGGCCTGTGGACACATACTGCTCAACCATGTTGGTGAAATGCTGCCTCCTGCTAAGACGTTCCATCTCAGCTGGTGGTGCTGGTTGTTGTGGCGTGCTGACAAAGCTTTTCCACATTTCAGCCATGCTAACCCTGCCTTCTGAGGTGCTGCCGGTGCCCCGGCTGCGTTGGCGACCTCTTCCTCCTCCTCTGCCTTCGCCTTGTGCTTCCACCGTACACCCGCTGTCAGGTGGGAATGCCACCAGCAGCGCGTCTACCAGCGTGCGCTTGTTCTCGCACATCTTACGATCCCGCTCCAGTGAGGGAATTAAGGATGGTACGTTGTCCTTGTAACGGGGATCCAGAAGGGTGGCCACCCAGTAATCAGCACCAGTTAAAATGTGGGCAACTCGGCGGTCATTGCGGAAACACTGCAGCATGTAATCGCTCATGTGTGCCAGGCTGCCCAGAGGCAAAGAAAAGCTGTCCTCTGTGGGAGGTGTATCGTCTGCAAAATATTTTTTGTGGCCCTAAATGGCGTTTTTTGGAAGACCACAACACACCCACAGTACATAACCGCTGAATCGCACAGCTACAGAACTGCAGAAAATGCTATTCAAAAATGTTTTTGTTTTTTTAGTATAGCACAGTAGAAGACAAATATATAGAAATGGTTTATTTCACACGCCTCCACATATGTATAACACACTGCAAAATATTTTTTGTGGCCCTAAATGGCGTTTTTTGGAAGACCACAACACACCCACAGTACGTAACTGCTGAATCGCACAGCTACAGAACTGCAGAAAATGCTATTCAAAAAAAATGTTGTTTTTTTAGTATAGCACAGTAGAAGACAAATATATAGAAATGGTTTATTTCACACGCCTCCACATATGTATAACACACTGCAAAATATTTTTTGTGGCCCTAAATGGGTCTTTTTGCAAGCGTACATTAAAGTGCAAATTTTTTATTTTATTTTTTTTGCCCTAAACGGGTCTTTTTTTGCACGAGCAAAATAAAATGCAAATTTTTTATTTTTTTTTGCCCTTAATGGGTCTTTTGGAAAAGAGCACAATAAAGTGCCTTTTTTTTGCCCTAAATGGATCTTTTTCCAAGAGCAGAATACACCCACAGTATGGAAACGGTGTATCTCTCAACGTAATATATGCAGTGCTGGTGCACTGAGCTTGCAGATAAATGGTAGATTTTCTCTGACACTGGGCTCATGGCAGTGTAAAAAGACTGCACTGCAACACAAACAGGTAAACCTTTGCAGATCGCTGAGTTATATCTCTGAATCTGGACTCCTATTCCTATATAATAAATCTCTTTACAGTTCGGGTTCGCTCAACACTAATTATTTAATTACATTTTTTTATAGCGCTGCACTTTATATTACGCATTTGTCATGATCACTTAGTGCCCCTGTTCCTCATTCAAGCACCCGGGTGTTGGCTGTTGCTTTTCCTCCCTGTCTGTGTTCACCTGTTAGGTGATTTGATCTGCTCAGTCACCTGATATAAGCAAACCGAACGCTCTATCCCTCGCTTGTGATAGAGACAGATTTACCGGCACTGTTCTAGACCAAGCCTCCGGTTAGTCTGCCTTGCTTGTTGTTGGATCCCCTGTGTATGACCCGGATTGGACTGGATCATCCCCTGAACTCAGCCTGCCTTTACCTGAACTGTCTTTGAACCATGCTGTCTGCTAACTGCAAGTACCTGTTTGCTTTGTTCAGTTTGCATCTGCCCTGGCCTGGTAGCCAGACTCTATAGCATTGTGTATAAGTCCTGGGGGCAACCAAGTACCGGTAGGCCTGCTTGTCTTAAGGGAAAGGGGGCTGCTATAGGTGACAAAATAGATATTTGCCAGCACACTATGGATCGTCAAGAAGTAGCGTCCAAACAGGTAGTTTATTGCATAATCACAACATAAGAAGCATGCAACGTTTTGGAGTCACGCAGGACCCCTTCGTCAGGCATGTGGTAACCGTGGGGTAACAGCGAAAACAATTTAAATAACCATCAACCAATCAGAAAAAAGAGAGAAAAAAAGAGAAAACCAAAACTCCTCCCACCCCTAGACAGGTGTGATGTCACAAATCCCGCCAAAAGACTAAAAAAATAAGCACAACATCACAGATTTAAACAAAACGTATGAGAAAGGGGGGGTTGCCAAATGACATACTAACACTACCTATATACTGTCAAGATGGACATAATGATATGGCTCCTTCAGGACCATGGGAATGGACCTATTGCTAAGGGGCATCAGTATACAGCTCACAATCTAATTATAGATCGGTGCCAGTGCAGGACTAAATCATTGCAAGACAGCTCGCAGTAGCGATCGCCGGCCACGCATTCGCGCGGTGCGCCAGCGGTAACCAAGCAACGGGGACACTGCAGTGCCGGGGGCCAGCACCCAAACTTTGAGAGCTTATCCAGGAAAGTATGCGATGGGAAAATGAAGTATTGCTATAGGTGAAGTGCACAGTAGCCAGCTATAGTGTCTGACCACCTGCGTTGGGGTAGACGTGACATTCGCGACAGCATTTTTTTCCTGTGCCCAATATTTGGGTTATAGTGCTTAGCGGCTGTTTTTTTTTTTGTTTTTTTTTCTACCAAGCGCGGGTATTACTTTTTTATTTATATTTAAGTAATGACGTGTATTTTGAATACAGGAAGTCAGCATTTTTCTCCTGGTCATCTGCTATCAGTTGTTCCATCCCACTTGGTAGCTCTTCTGAACAGGCCGCCCGTCCTTTGCCTTCCATCCAAGGGTGTAGGCATGGGTTAGCACCACTTTCAGGGAAGTCCCACCCCTGGGTGTGTCAATTAGGTTGGGCTGACTTGTTCTGTTATAAACTAGGAGTCGGGTGAGTTGGAGTGAAAAGGTTGATGGAAAATGGTAACTTGCAGACAGTCATCATGTAGATCGCAGGCTAGTGTTGGAGTGCTCCCTCTAGGGGTAGTCCTGGAGCAAGCAAGGGGAGATAGCCCATTTCAGGAAACCTACAGCAAAGGGATAGCGGAAGAGCTGGTCAGCTTAACCTTTTAAGTTTGAAATTGCAACAGGAGGTTATACCTCCATCATTTGGCCCAGCAATACCTTGGCAGAGTTAAGTCTCCCATCTGCCTTAGGAGCATTTTGGAGGAATTATATCTTAATCATCTGGTCTGGAAATACCTTGGTGGGGAGTTATACCTCCATCATCTGATGTGTGAGCAACTTGGAGGAGTTATACCTCCATCATCTGATGTGTGAGCAACGTGGAGGAGTTATACCTCCATCATCTGATGTGTGAGCAACGTGGAGGAGTTATACCTTCATCATCTGATGTGTGAGCAACTTGGAGGAGTTATACCTCCATCATCTGATGTGTGAGCAACGTGGAGGAGTTATACCTCCATCATCTGATGTGTGAGCAACGTGGAGGAGTTATACCTTCATCATCTGATGTGAGAACACCTTGGAGGAGTTATACCTCCATCATCTGATGTGGGAACACCTTGGAGGAGTTATGCCTCCATCATCTGATGTGGGAACACCTTGGAGGAGTTATACCCCATCATCTGGCCTACAATTCTCATATTGCCTGGAGTCTTTAAAACTCCATTATATAGTGTGGGAGCACCTTGGAGGAGTTATACCTCCATCATCTGATGTGGGAACACCTTGAAGGAGTTATACCTCCATCATCTGACGTGGGAACACCTTGGAGGAGTTATACCTCCATCATCTGATGTGAGAACACCTTGGAGGAGTTATACCTCCATCATCTGATGTGGGAACACCTTGGAGGAGTTATACCTCCATCATCTGATGTGGGAACACCTTGGAGGAGTTATACCTCCATCATCTGACGTGGGAACATCTTGGAGGAGTTATACCTCCATCATCTGATGTGAGAACACCTTGGAGGAGTTATACCTCCATCATCTGATGTGGGAACACCTTGGAGGAGTTATACCTCCATCATCTGATGTGGGAACACCTTGGAGGAGTTATACCTCCGACATCTGACGTGGGAACACCTTGGAGGAGTTATACCTCCATCATCTGATGTGAGAACACCTTGGAGGAGTTATACCTCCATCATCTGATGAGGGAACACCTTGGAGTTATACCTCCATCATCCGACGTGGGAACACCTTGGAGTTATACCTCCATCATCCGATGTGGGAACACCTTGGAGGAGTTATACCTCCATCATCTGATGTGAGAACACTTTGGAGGAGTTATACCTCCATCATCTGACGTGGGAACACCTTGGAGGAGTTATACCTCCATCATCTGATGTGAGAACACTTTGGAGGAGTTATACCTCCATCATCTGACGTGGGAACACCTTGGAGGAGTTATACCTTCATCATCTGACGTGAGAACACCTTGGAGGAGTTATACCTCCATCATCTGATGTGAGAACACCTTGGAGGAGTTATACCTCCATCATCTGATGTGGGAACATCTTGGAGGAGTTATACCTCCATCATCTGATGTGAGAACACCTTGGAGGAGTTATACCTCCATCATCTGATGTGAGAACACCTTGGAGGAGTTATACCTCCATCATCTGATGTGAGAACACCTTGGAGGAGTTATACCTCCATCATCTGATGTGAGAACACCTTGGAGGAGTTATACCTCCATCATCTGACGTGGGAACACCTTGGAGAAGTTGTACCTCCATCATCTGATGTGGGAACACCTTGGAGTTATACCTCCATCATCCGACGTGGGAACACCTTGGAGTTATACCTCCATCATCCGATGTGGGAACACCTTGGAGGAGTTATACCTCCATCATCTGATGTGGGAACACCTTGGAGGAGTTATACCTCCATCATCTGACATGGGAACACCTTGGAGGAGTTATACCTCCATCATCTGATGTGAGAACACCTTGGAGGAGTTATACCTCCATCATCTGACGTGGGAACACCTTGGAGTTATACCTCCATCATCCGACGTGGGAACACCTTGGAGTTATACCTCCATCATCCGATGTGGGAACACCTTGGAGGAGTTATACCTCCATCATCTGATGTGGGAACACCTTGGAGGAGTTATACCTCCATCATCTGACATTGGAACACCTTGGAGGAGTTATACCTCCATCATCTGATGTGAGAACACCTTGGAGGAGTTATACCTCCATCATCTGACGTGGGAACACCTTAGAGGAGTTATACCTCCATCATCTGACGTGGGAACACCTTGGAGGAGTTGTACTTCCATCATCTGATGTGGGAACACCTTGGAGGAGTTATACCTCCATCATCTGATGTGAGAACACCTTGGAGGAGTTATACCTCCATCATCTGATGTGAGAACACCTTGGAGGAGTTATACCTCCATCATCTGATGAGGGAACACCTTGGAGTTATACCTCCATCATCCGACGTGGGAACACCTTGGAGGAGTTATACCTCCATCATCTGATGTGGGAACACCTTGGAGGAGTTATACCTCCATCATCTGATGTGGGAACACCTTGGAGGAGTTATACCTCCATCATCTGACGTGGGAACATCTTGGAGGAGTTATACCTCCATCATCTGATGTGAGAACACCTTGGAGGAGTTATACCTCCATCATCTGACATGGGAACACCTTGGAGGAGTTATACCTCCATCATCTGATGTGAGAACACCTTGGAGGAGTTGTACCTCCATCATCTGAAGTGAGAACACCTTGGAGGAGTTATACCTCCATCATCTGACGTGGGAACACCTTGGAGGAGTTATACCTCCATCATCTGATGTGAGAACACCTTGGAGGAGTTATACCTCCATCATCTGATGTGCGAACACCTTGGAGGAGTTATACCTCCATCATCTGATGTGAGAACACCTTGGAGGAGTTATACCTCCATCATCTGATGTGAGAACACCTTGGAGGAGTTATACCTCCATCATCTGATGTGGGAACATCTTGGAGGAGTTATACCTCCATCATCCGATGTGGGAACACCTTGGAGGAGTTATACCTCCATCATCCGATGTGGGAACACCTTGGAGAAGTTGTACCTCCTTCATCTGATGTGGGAACACCTTGGAGTTATACCTCCATTATCCGACTTGGGAACACCTTGGAGTTATACCTCCATCATGCGATGTGGGGACACCTTGGAGGAGTTATACCTCCATCATCTGATGTGGGAACACCTTGGAGGAGTTATACCTCCATCATCTGACATGGAAACACCTTGGAGGAGTTATACCTCCGTCATCTGACGTGAGAACACCTTGGAGGAGTTATACCTCCATCATCTGATGTGGGAACACCTTGGAGTTATACCTCCATCATCTGACGTGGGAACACCTTGGAGGAGTTTTACCTCCATCATCTGATGTGAGAACACCTTGGAGGAGTTATACCTCCAGCATCTGATGTGAGAACACCATGGAGGAGTTATACCTCCATCATCTGACGTGGGAACACCTTGGAGGAGTTATACCTCCATCATCTGACGTGGGAACACCTTGGAGGAGTTGTACCTCCATCATCTGACGTGGGAACACCTTGGAGGAGTTATACCTCCATCATCTGACATGGGAACAATTTGGGGGAGTTATACCTCCATCATCTGATGTGAGAACGCCTTGGAGGAGTTGTACCTCCATCATCTGACGTGGGAACACCTTGGAGGAGTTATACCTCCATCATCTGATGTGAGAACACCTTGGAGGAGTTATACCTCCATCATCTGATGTGAGAACACCTTGGAGGAGTTATACCTCCATCACCTGATGTGGGAACACCTTGGAGGAGTTATACCTTCATCATCTAACGTGGGAACACCTTGAAGGAGTTATACCTCCATCATCTGACGTGGGAACTCCTTGGAGAAGTTGTACCTCCATCATCTGATGAGGGAACACCTTGGAGGAGTTATACCTTCATCATCTGATGTGGGAACACCTTGGAGGAGTTATACCTCCATCATCGACGTGGGAACACCTTGGAGTTATACCTCCATCATCCGATGTGGGAACACCTTGGAGGAGTTATACCTCCATCATCTGATGTGAGAACACTTTGGAGGAGTTATACCTCCATCATCTGACGTGGGAACACCTTGGAGGAGTTATACCTTCATCATCTGACGTGAGAACACCTTGGAGGAGTTATACCTCCATCATCTGATGTGAGAACACCTTGGAGGAGTTGTATCTCCATCATCTGACGTGGGAACATCTTGGAGGAGTTATACCTCCATCATCTGATGTGAGAACACCTTGGAGGAGTTATACCTCCATCATCTGACGTGGGAACACCTTGGAGAAGTTGTACCTCCATCATCTGACGTGGGAACACCTTGGAGTTATACCTCCATCATCTGACGTGGGAACACCTTGGAGTTATACCTCCATCATCTGATGTGGGAACACCTTGGAGGAGTTATACCTCCATCATCTGACGTGGGAACACCTTGGAGGAGTTATACCTCCATCATCTGACGTGGGAACACCTTGGAGGAGTTATACCTCCATCATCTGACGTGGGAACACCTTGGAGGAGTTATACCTCCATCATCTGACGTGGGAACACCTTGGAGGAGTTATACCTCCATCATCTGATGTGGGAACACCTTGGAGGAGTTATACCTCCATCATCTGACATGGGAACACCTTGGAGGAGTTATACCTCCATCATCTGATGTGGGAACACCTTGGAGTTATACCTCCATCATCTGACGTGGGAACACCTTGGAGGAGTTTTACCTCCATCATCTGATGTGAGAACACCTTGGAGGAGTTTTACCTCCATCATCTGATGTGGGAACATCTTGGAGGAGTTATACCTCCATCATCTGATGTGAGAACACCATGGAGGAGTTATACCTCCATCATCTGACGTGGGAACACCTTGGAGGAGTTATACCTCCATCATCTGACGTGGGAACACCTTGGAGGAGTTGTACCTCCATCATCTGACGTGGGAACACCTTGGAGGAGTTATGCCTCCATCATCTGACGTGGGAACACCTTGGAGAAGTTGTACCTCCATCATCTGATGAGGGAACACCTTGGAGGAGTTATACCTCCATCATCTGATGTGGGAACACCTTGGAGGAGTTATACCTCCATGATCTGACCTGGGAACACCTTGGAGGAGTTATACCTCCATCATCTGACGTGGGAACACCTTGGAGGAGTTATACCTCCATCATCCGATGTGGGAACACCTTGGAGGAGTTATACCTCCATCATCTGATGTGGGAACACCTTGGAGTTATACCTCCATCATCTGACGTGGGAACACCTTGGAGGAGTTTTACCTCCATCATCTGATGTGAGAACACCTTGGAGGAGTTATACCTCCATCATCTGATGTGGGAACATCTTGGAGGAGTTATACCTCCATCATCTGATGTGAGAACACCATGGAGGAGTTATACCTCCATCATCTGACGTGGGAACACCTTGGAGGAGTTATACCTCCATCATCTGACGTGAGAACACCTTGGAGGAGTTGTACCTCCATCATCTGACGTGGGAACACCTTGGAGGAGTTATACCTCCATCATCTGACGTGGGAACACCTTGGAGAAGTTGTACCTCCATCATCTGATGAGGGAACACCTTGGAGGAGTTATACCTCCATCATCTGATGTGTGAACACCTTGGAGGAGTTATACCTCCATCATCCGACGTGGGAACACCTTGACACCTTGGAGGAGTTATACCTCCATCATCTAATGTGGGAACACCTTGGAGGAGTTGTACCTCCATCGTCTGATGTGGGAACACCTTGGAGGAGTTATACCTCCATCATCCGATGTGGGAACACCTTGGAGGAGTTATACCTCCATCATCTGATGTGAGAACACTTTGGAGGAGTTTTACCTCCATCATCTGACGTGGAAACACCTTGGAGGAGTTTTACCTCCATCATCTGACGTGGGAACACCTTGGAGGAGTTTTACCTCCATCATCCGACGTGGGAACACCTTGGAGGAGTTATACCTCCATCATCTGATGTGAGAACACCTTGGAGGAGTTATACCTCCATCATCTGACGTGGGAACACCTTGGAGGTGTTATACCTTCATCATCTGACGTGGGAACACCTTGGAGGAGTTATACCTCCATCATCTGATGTGAGAACACCTTGGAGGAGTTATACCTCCATCATCTGATGTGGGAACACCTTGGAGGAGTTATACCTCCATCATCTGATGTGGGAACACCTTGGAGGAGTTATACCTCCATCATCTGACATGGGAACACCTTGGAGGAGTTATACCTCCATCATCTGATGTGAGAACACCTTGGAGGAGTTATACCTCCATCATCTGACGTGGGAACACCTTGGAGGAGTTATACCTCCATCATCTGATGTGGGAACACCTTGGAGGAGTTGTACCTCCATCGTCTGATGTGGGAACACCTTGGAGGAGTTATACCTCCATCATCTGACGTGGGAACATCTTGGAGGAGTTATACCTCCATCATCTGATGTGAGAACACCTTGGAGGAGTTATACCTCCATCATCTGATGTGGGAACACCTTGGAGGAGTTATACCTCCATCATCTGATGAGGGAACACCTTGGAGTTATACCTCCATCATCCGACGTGGGAAAACCTTGGAGGAGTTATACCTCCATCATCCGACGTGGGAACACCTTGACACCTTGGAGGAGTTATACCTCCATCATCTGATGTGGGAACACCTTGGAGGAGTTATACCTCCATCATCTGATGTGGGAACACCTTGGAGTTATACCTCCATCATCCGACGTGGGAAAACCTTGGAGGAGTTATACCTCCATCATCCGACGTGGGAACACCTTGACACCTTGGAGGAGTTATACCTCCATCATCTGATGTGGGAACACCTTGGAGGAGTTGTACCTCCATCGTCTGATGTGGGAACACCTTGGAGGAGTTATACCTCCATCATCCGATGTGGGAACACCTTGGAGGAGTTATACCTCCATCATCTGATGTGAGAACACTTTGGAGGAGTTTTACCTCCATCATCTGACGTGGAAACACATTGGAGGAGTTTTACCTCCATCATCTGACGTGGGAACACCTTGGAGGAGTTTTACCTCCATCATCCGACGTGGGAACACCTTGGAGGAGTTATACCTCCATCATCTGATGTGAGAACACCTTGGAGGAGTTATACCTCCATCATCTGATGTGGGAACACCTTGGAGTTATACCTCCATCATCTGACGTGGGAACACCTTGGAGGAGTTATACCTCCATCATCTGATGTGAGAACACCTTGGAGGAGTTATACCTCCAGCATCTGATGTGAGAACACCATGGAGGAGTTATACCTCCATCATCTGACGTGGGAACACCTTGGAGGAGTTATACCTCCATCATCTGACGTGGGAACACCTTGGAGGAGTTGTACCTCCATCATCTGACGTGGGAACACCTTGGAGGAGTTATACCTCCATCATCTGACATGGGAACAATTTGGGGGAGTTATACCTCCATCATCTGATGTGAGAACGCCTTGGAGGAGTTGTACCTCCATCATCTGATGTGGGAACACCTTGGAGGAGTTATACCTCCATCATCTGATGTGAGAACACCTTGGAGGAGTTATACCTCCATCATCTGATGTGAGAACACCTTGGAGGAGTTATACCTCCATCATCTGATGTGGGAACACCTTGGAGGAGTTATACCTTCATCATCTAACGTGGGAACACCTTGAAGGAGTTATACCTCCATCATCTGACGTGGGAACTCCTTGGAGAAGTTGTACCTCCATCATCTGATGAGGGAACACCTTGGAGGAGTTATACCTTCATCATCTGATGTGGGAACACCTTGGAGGAGTTATACCTCCATCATCGACGTGGGAACACCTTGGAGTTATACCTCCATCATCCGATGTGGGAACACCTTGGAGGAGTTATACCTCCATCATCTGATGTGAGAACACTTTGGAGGAGTTATACCTCCATCATCTGACGTGGGAACACCTTGGAGGAGTTATACCTTCATCATCTGACATGAGAACACCTTGGAGGAGTTATACCTCCATCATCTGATGTGAGAACACCTTGGAGGAGTTGTATCTCCATCATCTGACGTGGGAACATCTTGGAGGAGTTATACCTCCATCATCTGATGTGAGAACACCTTGGAGGAGTTATACCTCCATCATCTGATGTGAGAACACCTTGGAGGAGTTATACCTCCATCATCTGACGTGGGAACACCTTGGAGAAGTTGTACCTCCATCATCTGATGTGGGAACACCTTGGAGTTATACCTCCATCATCTGACGTGGGAACACCTTGGAGTTATACCTCCATCATCTGATGTGGGAACACCTTGGAGGAGTTATACCTCCATCATCTGACGTGGGAACACCTTGGAGGAGTTATACCTCCATCATCTGACGTGGGAACACCTTGGAGGAGTTATACCTCCATCATCTGAGGTGAGGAACACCTAGGAGGAGTTATACCTCCATCATCCGATGTGGGAACACCTTGGAGGAGTTATACCTCCATCATCTGATGTGGGAACACCTTGGAGGAGTTATACCTCCATCATCTGACATGGGAACACCTTGGAGGAGTTATACCTCCATCATCTGATGTGGGAACACCTTGGAGTTATACCTCCATCATCTGACGTGGGAACACCTTGGAGGAGTTTTACCTCCATCATCTGATGTGAGAACACCTTGGAGGAGTTTTACCTCCATCATCTGATGTGGGAACATCTTGGAGGAGTTATACCTCCATCATCTGATGTGAGAACACCATGGAGGAGTTATACCTCCATCATCTGACGTGGGAACACCTTGGAGGAGTTATACCTCCATCATCTGACGTGGGAACACCTTGGAGGAGTTGTACCTCCATCATCTGACGTGGGAACACCTTGGAGGAGTTATACCTCCATCATCTGACGTGGGAACACCTTGGAGAAGTTGTACCTCCATCATCTGATGAGGGAACACCTTGGAGGAGTTATACCTCCATCATCTGATGTGGGAACACCTTGGAGGAGTTATACCTCCATGATCTGACCTGGGAACACCTTGGAGGAGTTATACCTCCATCATCTGACGTGGGAATACCTTGGAGGAGTTATACCTCCATCATCCGATGTGGGAACACCTTGGAGGAGTTATACCTCCATCATCCGATGTGGGAACACCTTGGAGTTATACCTCCATCATCTGACGTGGGAACACCTTGGAGGAGTTTTACCTCCATCATCTGATGTGAGAACACCTTGGAGGAGTTATACCTCCATCATCTGATGTGGGAACATCTTGGAGGAGTTATACCTCCATCATCTGATGTGAGAACACCATGGAGGAGTTATACCTCCATCATCTGACGTGGGAACACCTTGGAGGAGTTATACCTCCATCATCTGACGTGGGAACACCTTGGAGGAGTTGTACCTCCATCATCTGACGTGGGAACACCTTGGAGGAGTTATACCTCCATCATCTGACGTGGGAACACCTTGGAGAAGTTGTACCTCCATCATCTGATGAGGGAAAACCTTGGAGGAGTTATACCTCCATCATCTGATGTGTGAACACCTTGGAGGAGTTATACCTCCATCATCCGACGTGGGAACACCTTGACACCTTGGAGGAGTTATACCTCCATCATCTGATGTGGGAACACCTTGGAGGAGTTGTACCTCCATCGTCTGATGTGGGAACACCTTGGAGGAGTTATACCTCCATCATCCGATGTGGGAACACCTTGGAGGAGTTATACCTCCATCATCTGATGTGAGAACACTTTGGAGGAGTTTTACCTCCATCATCTGACGTGGAAACACCTTGGAGGAGTTTTACCTCCATCATCTGACGTGGGAACACCTTGGAGGAGTTTCACCTCCATCATCCGACGTGGGAACACCTTGGAGGAGTTATACCTCCATCATCTGATGTGAGAACACCTTGGAGGAGTTATACCTCCATCATCTAACGTGGGAACACCTTGGAGGTGTTATACCTTCATCATCTGACGTGGGAACACCTTGGAGGAGTTATACCTCCATCATCTGATGTGAGAACACCTTGGAGGAGTTATACCTCCATCATCTGATGTGGGAACACCTTGGAGGAGTTATACCTTCATCATCTGACGTGGGAACACCTTGGAGGAGTTTCACCTCCATCATCTGACATGGGAACACCTTGGAGGAGTTATACCTCCATCATCTGATGTGAGAACACCTTGGAGGAGTTATACCTCCATCATCTGACGTGGGAACACCTTGGAGGAGTTATACCTCCATCATCTGATGTGGGAACACCTTGGAGGAGTTGTACCTCCATCGTCTGATGTGGGAACACCTTGGAGGAGTTATACCTCCATCATCTGACGTGGGAACATCTTGGAGGAGTTATACCTCCATCATCTGATGTGAGAACACCTTGGAGGAGTTATACCTCCATCATCTGATGTGGGAACACCTTGGAGGAGTTATACCTCCATCATCTGATGAGGGAACACCTTGGAGTTATACCTCCATCATCCGACGTGGGAAAACCTTGGAGGAGTTATACCTCCATCATCCGACGTGGGAACACCTTGACACCTTGGAGGAGTTATACCTCCATCATCTGATGTGGGAACATCTTGGAGGAGTTATACCTCCATCATCTGATGTGAGAACACCTTGGAGGAGTTATACCTCCATCATCTGATGTGGGAACACCTTGGAGGAGTTATACCTCCATCATCTGATGAGGGAACACCTTGGAGTTATACCTCCATCATCCGACGTGGGAAAACCTTGGAGGAGTTATACCTCCATCATCTGATTTGGGAACACCTTGGAGGAGTTATACCTCCATCATCTGATGTGGGAACACCTTGGAAGAGTTATACCTCCATCATCTTACGTGGGAACATCTTGGAGGAGTTATACCTCCATTATCTGACAAGGGAACACCTTGGAGGAGTTAGACCTCCATCATCTGATGTGAGAACACCTTGGAGGAGTTATACCTCCATCATCTGATGTGAGAACACTTTGGAGGAGTTATACCTCCATCATCTGACATGGGAACACCTTGGAGAAGTTGTACCTCCATCATCTGATGTGGGAACACCTTGGAGTTATACCTCCATCATCCGACGTGGGAACACCTTGGAGTTATACCTCCATCATCCGATGTGGGAACACCTTGGAGAAGTTATACCTCCATCATCTGATGTGGGAACACCTTGGAGGAGTTATACCTCCATCATCTGACATGGGAACACCTTGGAGGAGTTATACCTCCATCATCTGATGTGAGAACACTTTGGAGGAGTTATACCTCCATCATCTGACGTGGGAACACCTTGGAGGAGTTATACCTCCATCATCTGACGTGGGAACACCTTGGAGGAGTTATACCTCCATCATCTGACGTGGGAACACCTTGGAGGAGTTATACCTTCATCATCTGATGTGGGAACACCTTGGAGGAGTTATACCTCCATCATCTGACGTGGGAACACCTTGGAGTTATACCTCCATCATCCGATGTGGGAACACCTTCGAGGAGTTATACCTCCATCATCTGATGTGAGAACACTTTGGAGGAGTTATACCTCCATCATCTGACGTGGGAACACCTTGGAGGAGTTATACCTTCATCATTTGATGTGGGAACACCTTGGAGGAGTTATACCTCCATCATCTGACATGGGAACACCTTGGAGGAGTTATACCTCCATCATCTGATGTGAGAACACCTTGGAGGAGTTATACCTCCATCATCTGATGTGGGAACACCTTGGAGGAGTTATACCTCTATCATCTGACGTGGGAACATCTTGGAGGAGTTATACCTCCATCATCTGATGTGAGAACACCTTGGAGGAGTTATACCTCCATCATCTGATGTGAGAACACCTTGGAGGAGTTATACCTCCATCATCTGACGTGGAAACATCTTAGAGGAGTTATACCTCCATCATCTGATGTGAGAACACCTTGGAGGAGTTATACCTCCATCATCTGATGTGGGAACACCTTGGAGGAGTTATACCTCCATCATCTGATGAGGGAACACCTTGGAGTTATACCTCCATCATCCGACGTGGGAAAACCTTGGAGGAGTTATACCTCCATCATCTGATGTGGGAACACCTTGGAGGAGTTATACCTCCATCATCTGATGTGGGAACACCTTGGAGGAGTTATACCTCCATCATCTTACGTGGGAACATCTTGGAGGAGTTATACCTCCATCATCTGACATGAGAACACCTTGGAGGAGTTATACCTCCATCATCTGATGTGAGAACACCTTGGAGGAGTTATACCTCCATCATCTGATGTGAGAACACTTTGGAGGAGTTATACCTCCATCATCTGACATGGGAACACCTTGGAGAAGTTGTACCTCCATCATCTGATGTGGGAACACCTTGGAGTTATACCTCCATCATCCGACGTGGGAACACCTTGGAGTTATACCTCCATCATCCTATGTGGGAACACCTTGGAGGAGTTATACCTCCATCATCTGATGTGGGAACACCTTGGAGGAGTTATACCTCCATCATTTGACATGGGATCACCTTGGAGGAGTTATACCTCCATCATCTGATGTGAGAACACTTTGGAGGAGTTATACCTCCATCATCTGACGTGGGAACACCTTGGAGGAGTTATACCTCCATCATCTGACGTGGGAACACCTTGGAGGAGTTATACCTCCATCATCTGACGTGGGAACACCTTGGAGGAGTTATACCTTCATCATCTGATGTGGGAACACCTTGGAGGAGTTATACCTCCATCATCCGACGTGGGAACACCTTGGAGTTATACCTCCATCATCCGATGTGGGAACACCTTGGAGGAGTTATACCTCCATCATCTGATGTGAGAACACTTTGGAGGAGTTATACCTCCATCATCTGACGTGGGAACACCTTGGAGGAGTTATACCTTCATCATCCATCTGAAGTGAGAACACCTTGGAGGAGTTATACCTCCATCATCTGATGTGAGAACACCTTGGAGGAGTTGTACCTCCATCATCTGACGTGGGAACACCTTGGAGGAGTTATACCTCCATCATCTGACGTGGGAACATCTTGGAGGAGTTATACCTCCATCATCTGATGTGAGAACACCTTGGAGGAGTTATACCTCCATCATCTGATGTCAGAACACCTTGGAGGAGTTATACCTCCATCATCTGATGTGAGAACACCTTGGAGGAGTTATACCTCCATCATCTGACGTGGGAACACCTTGGAGAAGTTGTACCTGCATCATCTGATGTGGGAACACCTTGGAGTTATACCTCCATCATCTGATGTGGGAACACCTTGGAGGAGTTATACCTCCATCATCTGACGTGGGAACACCTTGGAGGAGTTATACGTCCATCATCTGACGTGGGAACACCTTGGAGGAGGTTGTAACGGGAAGGCCCGGGGAACTCAGAATCGCTTAGGAAGTATGAAATACCCTTGCGCCAGCTTCCCCAATGGCTCTTATGTGTCAATCACCCTGTGTCTCTATTAGGGGGCACAGGGTGAATGAAAACCCCAATATGGTCTATGATGGCCATATTCAATGCTGTACATACATTTTATCTAGATTGGGTCTGTAATATTCATCCACCATATTCCCCAGGATACCTGCAAAGAACTCTCTACTGTTTGATTATGACCTCAACAGGTTAATTGGAAAGTGACACCTTCATGATGGTTAGACACATACTTGTGTGTATTGTAAAGGCAGACTGGGATTTACAATACAAAGGGATTTGAGATGTAAAGGGTTTAGAACCTGTTGTCGCCAGACAGACTGGCTGCCAACCCTTTGTGGGAAGATGTGTATTGGAGATCGTATATTCTATTGTGTTGGGATCTTTTGAAGCCTAGCAGACGTCAGGATGAGGTGTTGAGTCTTGGGATGTGTGGGTGGAGCTGGGCCCTTGTTCATGTTAAATCATGTGCCTTGAATTGTGTATAAAGGTACAATGTTTCTCAATAATAAAGTCATTCCTACTACAGAAGAGACAGAGTGCGTCTCGTCTTCTTCCAGAGGGGTCGGCTCCTATAGGAAAGGGTCGTTTAGCTGTGGATATCGGTAGCGAATGGATGTGTGTCTAGGAGAGGGAACATCGTAAACGGCGTTAATACCCCTTGAGATTGGGGTGCCGTTACAGAGGTATACCTCCATCATCTGACATGGGAACACCTTGGAGGAGTTATACCTCCATCATCTGATGTGAGAACACTTTGGAGGAGTTATACCTCCATCATCTGATGTGGGAACACCTTGGAGGAGTTATACCTCCATCATCTGACGTGAGAACACCTTGGAGGAGTTATACCTCCATCATCTGATGTGGGAACACCTTGGAGTTATACCTCCATCATCTGACGTGGGAACACCTTGGAGGAGTTTTACCTCCATCATCTGATGTGAGAACACCTTGGAGGAGTTATACCTCCATCATCTGATGTGAGAACACCATGGAGGAGTTATACCGCCATCATCTGACGTGGGAACACCTTGGAGGAGTTATACCTCCATCATCTGACGTGGGAACACCTTGGAGGAGTTGTACCTCCATCATCTGACGTGGGAACACCTTGGAGGAGTTATACCTCCATCATCTGACATGGGAACACCTTGGAGAAGTTGTACCTTCATCATCTGATGAGGGAACACCTTGGAGGAGTTATACCTCCATCATCTGATGTTGGAACACCTTGGAGGAGTTATACCTCCATCATCTGACGTGGGAACACCTTGGAGTTATACCTCCATCATCCGATGTGGGAACACCTTGAAAGAGTTATACCTCCATCATCTGATGTGAGAACACTTTGGAGGAGTTTTACCTCCATCATCTGACGTGGGAACACTTTGGAGGAGTTTTACCTCCATCATCTGACGTGGAAACACATTGGAGGAGTTTTACCTCCATCATCTGACGTGGGAACACCTTGGAGGAGTTTTACCTCCATCATCCGACGTGGGAACACCTTGGAGGAGTTATACCTCCATCATCTGATGTGAGAACACCTTGGAGGAGTTATACCTCCATCATCTGATGTGGGAACACCTTGGAGTTATACCTCCATCATCTGACGTGGGAACACCTTGGAGGAGTTATACCTCCATCATCTGATGTGAGAACACCTTGGAGGAGTTATACCTCCAGCATCTGATGTGAGAACACCATGGAGGAGTTATACCTCCATCATCTGACGTGGGAACACCTTGGAGGAGTTATACCTCCATCATCTGACGTGGGAACACCTTGGAGGAGTTGTACCTCCATCATCTGACGTGGGAACACCTTGGAGGAGTTATACCTCCATCATCTGACATGGGAACAATTTGGGGGAGTTATACCTCCATCATCTGATGTGAGAACGCCTTGGAGGAGTTGTACCTCCATCATCTGATGTGGGAACACCTTGGAGGAGTTATACCTCCATCATCTGATGTGAGAACACCTTGGAGGAGTTATACCTCCATCATCTGATGTGAGAACACCTTGGAGGAGTTATACCTCCATCATCTGATGTGGGAACACCTTGGAGGAGTTATACCTTCATCATCTAACGTGGGAACACCTTGAAGGAGTTATACCTCCATCATCTGACGTGGGAACTCCTTGGAGAAGTTGTACCTCCATCATCTGATGAGGGAACACCTTGGAGGAGTTATACCTTCATCATCTGATGTGGGAACACCTTGGAGGAGTTATACCTCCATCATCGACGTGGGAACACCTTGGAGTTATACCTCCATCATCCGATGTGGGAACACCTTGGAGGAGTTATACCTCCATCATCTGATGTGAGAACACTTTGGAGGAGTTATACCTCCATCATCTGACGTGGGAACACCTTGGAGGAGTTATACCTTCATCATCTGACATGAGAACACCTTGGAGGAGTTATACCTCCATCATCTGATGTGAGAACACCTTGGAGGAGTTGTATCTCCATCATCTGACGTGGGAACATCTTGGAGGAGTTATACCTCCATCATCTGATGTGAGAACACCTTGGAGGAGTTATACCTCCATCATCTGATGTGAGAACACCTTGGAGGAGTTATACCTCCATCATCTGACGTGGGAACACCTTGGAGAAGTTGTACCTCCATCATCTGATGTGGGAACACCTTGGAGTTATACCTCCATCATCTGACGTGGGAACACCTTGGAGTTATACCTCCATCATCTGATGTGGGAACACCTTGGAGGAGTTATACCTCCATCATCTGACGTGGGAACACCTTGGAGGAGTTATACCTCCATCATCTGACGTGGGAACACCTTGGAGGAGTTATACCTCCATCATCTGAGGTGAGGAACACCTAGGAGGAGTTATACCTCCATCATCCGATGTGGGAACACCTTGGAGGAGTTATACCTCCATCATCTGATGTGGGAACACCTTGGAGGAGTTATACCTCCATCATCTGACATGGGAACACCTTGGAGGAGTTATACCTCCATCATCTGATGTGGGAACACCTTGGAGTTATACCTCCATCATCTGACGTGGGAACACCTTGGAGGAGTTTTACCTCCATCATCTGATGTGAGAACACCTTGGAGGAGTTTTACCTCCATCATCTGATGTGGGAACATCTTGGAGGAGTTATACCTCCATCATCTGATGTGAGAACACCATGGAGGAGTTATACCTCCATCATCTGACGTGGGAACACCTTGGAGGAGTTATACCTCCATCATCTGACGTGGGAACACCTTGGAGGAGTTGTACCTCCATCATCTGACGTGGGAACACCTTGGAGGAGTTATACCTCCATCATCTGACGTGGGAACACCTTGGAGAAGTTGTACCTCCATCATCTGATGAGGGAACACCTTGGAGGAGTTATACCTCCATCATCTGATGTGGGAACACCTTGGAGGAGTTATACCTCCATGATCTGACCTGGGAACACCTTGGAGGAGTTATACCTCCATCATCTGACGTGGGAATACCTTGGAGGAGTTATACCTCCATCATCCGATGTGGGAACACCTTGGAGGAGTTATACCTCCATCATCCGATGTGGGAACACCTTGGAGTTATACCTCCATCATCTGACGTGGGAACACCTTGGAGGAGTTTTACCTCCATCATCTGATGTGAGAACACCTTGGAGGAGTTATACCTCCATCATCTGATGTGGGAACATCTTGGAGGAGTTATACCTCCATCATCTGATGTGAGAACACCATGGAGGAGTTATACCTCCATCATCTGACGTGGGAACACCTTGGAGGAGTTATACCTCCATCATCTGACGTGGGAACACCTTGGAGGAGTTGTACCTCCATCATCTGACGTGGGAACACCTTGGAGGAGTTATACCTCCATCATCTGACGTGGGAACACCTTGGAGAAGTTGTACCTCCATCATCTGATGAGGGAAAACCTTGGAGGAGTTATACCTCCATCATCTGATGTGTGAACACCTTGGAGGAGTTATACCTCCATCATCCGACGTGGGAACACCTTGACACCTTGGAGGAGTTATACCTCCATCATCTGATGTGGGAACACCTTGGAGGAGTTGTACCTCCATCGTCTGATGTGGGAACACCTTGGAGGAGTTATACCTCCATCATCCGATGTGGGAACACCTTGGAGGAGTTATACCTCCATCATCTGATGTGAGAACACTTTGGAGGAGTTTTACCTCCATCATCTGACGTGGAAACACCTTGGAGGAGTTTTACCTCCATCATCTGACGTGGGAACACCTTGGAGGAGTTTCACCTCCATCATCCGACGTGGGAACACCTTGGAGGAGTTATACCTCCATCATCTGATGTGAGAACACCTTGGAGGAGTTATACCTCCATCATCTAACGTGGGAACACCTTGGAGGTGTTATACCTTCATCATCTGACGTGGGAACACCTTGGAGGAGTTATACCTCCATCATCTGATGTGAGAACACCTTGGAGGAGTTATACCTCCATCATCTGATGTGGGAACACCTTGGAGGAGTTATACCTTCATCATCTGACGTGGGAACACCTTGGAGGAGTTTCACCTCCATCATCTGACATGGGAACACCTTGGAGGAGTTATACCTCCATCATCTGATGTGAGAACACCTTGGAGGAGTTATACCTCCATCATCTGACGTGGGAACACCTTGGAGGAGTTATACCTCCATCATCTGATGTGGGAACACCTTGGAGGAGTTGTACCTCCATCGTCTGATGTGGGAACACCTTGGAGGAGTTATACCTCCATCATCTGACGTGGGAACATCTTGGAGGAGTTATACCTCCATCATCTGATGTGAGAACACCTTGGAGGAGTTATACCTCCATCATCTGATGTGGGAACACCTTGGAGGAGTTATACCTCCATCATCTGATGAGGGAACACCTTGGAGTTATACCTCCATCATCCGACGTGGGAAAACCTTGGAGGAGTTATACCTCCATCATCCGACGTGGGAACACCTTGACACCTTGGAGGAGTTATACCTCCATCATCTGATGTGGGAACATCTTGGAGGAGTTATACCTCCATCATCTGATGTGAGAACACCTTGGAGGAGTTATACCTCCATCATCTGATGTGGGAACACCTTGGAGGAGTTATACCTCCATCATCTGATGAGGGAACACCTTGGAGTTATACCTCCATCATCCGACGTGGGAAAACCTTGGAGGAGTTATACCTCCATCATCTGATTTGGGAACACCTTGGAGGAGTTATACCTCCATCATCTGATGTGGGAACACCTTGGAAGAGTTATACCTCCATCATCTTACGTGGGAACATCTTGGAGGAGTTATACCTCCATTATCTGACAAGGGAACACCTTGGAGGAGTTAGACCTCCATCATCTGATGTGAGAACACCTTGGAGGAGTTATACCTCCATCATCTGATGTGAGAACACTTTGGAGGAGTTATACCTCCATCATCTGACATGGGAACACCTTGGAGAAGTTGTACCTCCATCATCTGATGTGGGAACACCTTGGAGTTATACCTCCATCATCCGACGTGGGAACACCTTGGAGTTATACCTCCATCATCCGATGTGGGAACACCTTGGAGAAGTTATACCTCCATCATCTGATGTGGGAACACCTTGGAGGAGTTATACCTCCATCATCTGACATGGGAACACCTTGGAGGAGTTATACCTCCATCATCTGATGTGAGAACACTTTGGAGGAGTTATACCTCCATCATCTGACGTGGGAACACCTTGGAGGAGTTATACCTCCATCATCTGACGTGGGAACACCTTGGAGGAGTTATACCTCCATCATCTGACGTGGGAACACCTTGGAGGAGTTATACCTTCATCATCTGATGTGGGAACACCTTGGAGGAGTTATACCTCCATCATCTGACGTGGGAACACCTTGGAGTTATACCTCCATCATCCGATGTGGGAACACCTTCGAGGAGTTATACCTCCATCATCTGATGTGAGAACACTTTGGAGGAGTTATACCTCCATCATCTGACGTGGGAACACCTTGGAGGAGTTATACCTTCATCATTTGATGTGGGAACACCTTGGAGGAGTTATACCTCCATCATCTGACATGGGAACACCTTGGAGGAGTTATACCTCCATCATCTGATGTGAGAACACCTTGGAGGAGTTATACCTCCATCATCTGATGTGGGAACACCTTGGAGGAGTTATACCTCTATCATCTGACGTGGGAACATCTTGGAGGAGTTATACCTCCATCATCTGATGTGAGAACACCTTGGAGGAGTTATACCTCCATCATCTGATGTGAGAACACCTTGGAGGAGTTATACCTCCATCATCTGACGTGGAAACATCTTAGAGGAGTTATACCTCCATCATCTGATGTGAGAACACCTTGGAGGAGTTATACCTCCATCATCTGATGTGGGAACACCTTGGAGGAGTTATACCTCCATCATCTGATGAGGGAACACCTTGGAGTTATACCTCCATCATCCGACGTGGGAAAACCTTGGAGGAGTTATACCTCCATCATCTGATGTGGGAACACCTTGGAGGAGTTATACCTCCATCATCTGATGTGGGAACACCTTGGAGGAGTTATACCTCCATCATCTTACGTGGGAACATCTTGGAGGAGTTATACCTCCATCATCTGACATGAGAACACCTTGGAGGAGTTATACCTCCATCATCTGATGTGAGAACACCTTGGAGGAGTTATACCTCCATCATCTGATGTGAGAACACTTTGGAGGAGTTATACCTCCATCATCTGACATGGGAACACCTTGGAGAAGTTGTACCTCCATCATCTGATGTGGGAACACCTTGGAGTTATACCTCCATCATCCGACGTGGGAACACCTTGGAGTTATACCTCCATCATCCTATGTGGGAACACCTTGGAGGAGTTATACCTCCATCATCTGATGTGGGAACACCTTGGAGGAGTTATACCTCCATCATTTGACATGGGATCACCTTGGAGGAGTTATACCTCCATCATCTGATGTGAGAACACTTTGGAGGAGTTATACCTCCATCATCTGACGTGGGAACACCTTGGAGGAGTTATACCTCCATCATCTGACGTGGGAACACCTTGGAGGAGTTATACCTCCATCATCTGACGTGGGAACACCTTGGAGGAGTTATACCTTCATCATCTGATGTGGGAACACCTTGGAGGAGTTATACCTCCATCATCCGACGTGGGAACACCTTGGAGTTATACCTCCATCATCCGATGTGGGAACACCTTGGAGGAGTTATACCTCCATCATCTGATGTGAGAACACTTTGGAGGAGTTATACCTCCATCATCTGACGTGGGAACACCTTGGAGGAGTTATACCTTCATCATCCATCTGAAGTGAGAACACCTTGGAGGAGTTATACCTCCATCATCTGATGTGAGAACACCTTGGAGGAGTTGTACCTCCATCATCTGACGTGGGAACACCTTGGAGGAGTTATACCTCCATCATCTGACGTGGGAACATCTTGGAGGAGTTATACCTCCATCATCTGATGTGAGAACACCTTGGAGGAGTTATACCTCCATCATCTGATGTCAGAACACCTTGGAGGAGTTATACCTCCATCATCTGATGTGAGAACACCTTGGAGGAGTTATACCTCCATCATCTGACGTGGGAACACCTTGGAGAAGTTGTACCTGCATCATCTGATGTGGGAACACCTTGGAGTTATACCTCCATCATCTGATGTGGGAACACCTTGGAGGAGTTATACCTCCATCATCTGACGTGGGAACACCTTGGAGGAGTTATACGTCCATCATCTGACGTGGGAACACCTTGGAGGAGGTTGTAACGGGAAGGCCCGGGGAACTCAGAATCGCTTAGGAAGTATGAAATACCCTTGCGCCAGCTTCCCCAATGGCTCTTATGTGTCAATCACCCTGTGTCTCTATTAGGGGGCACAGGGTGAATGAAAACCCCAATATGGTCTATGATGGCCATATTCAATGCTGTACATACATTTTATCTAGATTGGGTCTGTAATATTCATCCACCATATTCCCCAGGATACCTGCAAAGAACTCTCTACTGTTTGATTATGACCTCAACAGGTTAATTGGAAAGTGACACCTTCATGATGGTTAGACACATACTTGTGTGTATTGTAAAGGCAGACTGGGATTTACAATACAAAGGGATTTGAGATGTAAAGGGTTTAGAACCTGTTGTCGCCAGACAGACTGGCTGCCAACCCTTTGTGGGAAGATGTGTATTGGAGATCGTATATTCTATTGTGTTGGGATCTTTTGAAGCCTAGCAGACGTCAGGATGAGGTGTTGAGTCTTGGGATGTGTGGGTGGAGCTGGGCCCTTGTTCATGTTAAATCATGTGCCTTGAATTGTGTATAAAGGTACAATGTTTCTCAATAATAAAGTCATTCCTACTACAGAAGAGACAGAGTGCGTCTCGTCTTCTTCCAGAGGGGTCGGCTCCTATAGGAAAGGGTCGTTTAGCTGTGGATATCGGTAGCGAATGGATGTGTGTCTAGGAGAGGGAACATCGTAAACGGCGTTAATACCCCTTGAGATTGGGGTGCCGTTACAGAGGTATACCTCCATCATCTGACATGGGAACACCTTGGAGGAGTTATACCTCCATCATCTGATGTGAGAACACTTTGGAGGAGTTATACCTCCATCATCTGATGTGGGAACACCTTGGAGGAGTTATACCTCCATCATCTGACGTGAGAACACCTTGGAGGAGTTATACCTCCATCATCTGATGTGGGAACACCTTGGAGTTATACCTCCATCATCTGACGTGGGAACACCTTGGAGGAGTTTTACCTCCATCATCTGATGTGAGAACACCTTGGAGGAGTTATACCTCCATCATCTGATGTGAGAACACCATGGAGGAGTTATACCGCCATCATCTGACGTGGGAACACCTTGGAGGAGTTATACCTCCATCATCTGACGTGGGAACACCTTGGAGGAGTTGTACCTCCATCATCTGACGTGGGAACACCTTGGAGGAGTTATACCTCCATCATCTGACATGGGAACACCTTGGAGAAGTTGTACCTTCATCATCTGATGAGGGAACACCTTGGAGGAGTTATACCTCCATCATCTGATGTTGGAACACCTTGGAGGAGTTATACCTCCATCATCTGACGTGGGAACACCTTGGAGTTATACCTCCATCATCCGATGTGGGAACACCTTGAAAGAGTTATACCTCCATCATCTGATGTGAGAACACTTTGGAGGAGTTTTACCTCCATCATCTGACGTGGGAACACTTTGGAGGAGTTTTACCTCCATCATCTGACGTGGGAACACCTTGGAGGAGTTTTACCTCCATCATCCGACGTGGGAACACCTTGAAGGAGTTATACCTTCATCATCTGATGTGAGAACACCTTGGAGGAGTTATACCTCCATCATCTGACGTGGGAACACCTTAGAGGTGTTATACCTTCATCATCTGACGTGGGAACACCTTGGAGGAGTTATACCTCCATCATCTGATGTGAGAACATCTTGGAGGAGTTATACCTCCATCATCTGATGTGGGAACACCTTGGAGGAGTCATACCTTCATCATCTGATGTGGGAACACCTTGGAGGAGTTATACCTCCATCATCTGATGTGGGAACACCTTGGAGGAGTTATACCTCCATCATCTGATGTGGGAACACCTTGGAGGAGTTATACCTCCATCATCTCATGTGAGAACACCTTGGAGGTGTTTTACCTCCATCATCTGATGTGAGAACACCTTGGAGGAGTTATACCTCCATCATCTGACGTGGGAACACCTTGGAGGAGTTATACCTCCATCATCTGATGTGGGAACACCTTGGAGGAGTTATACCTCCATCATCTGATGTGGGAACACCTTGGAGGAGTTATACCTCCATCATCTGATGTGGGAACACCTTGGAGGAGTTATACCTCCATCATCTGATGTGGGAACACCTTGGAGGAGTTATACCCCCATCATCTGATGTGAGAACACCTTGGAGGAGTTATACCTCCATCATCTGATGTGAGAGCACCTTGGAGGAGTTATACCTCCATCATCTGATGTGAGAACACCTTGGAGGAGTTATACCTCCATCATCTGATGTGAGAACACCTTGGGGGAGTTATACCTCCATCATATGATGTGAGAGCACCTTGGAGGAGTTATACCTCCATCATCTGATGTGAAAACACCTTGGAGGAGTTATACCTCCATCATCTGATGTGAGAACATCTTGGAGGAGTTATACCTCCATCATCTGATGTGGGAACACCTTGGAGGAGTTATACCTCCATCATCTGATGTGAGAACACCTTGGAGGAGTTATACCTCCATCATCTGATGTGAGAACACCTTGGAGGAGTTATACCTCCATCATCTGATGTGGGAACACCTTGGAGGAGTTATACCTCCATCATCTGATGTGAGAGCACCTTGGAGGAGTTATACCTCCATCATCTGATGTGGGAACATCTTGGAGGAGTTATACCTCCATCATCTGATGTGTGAACACCTTGGAGGAGTTATACCTCCATCATCTAATGTGGGAACACCTTGGAGGAGTTATACCCCCATCATCTGATGTGAGAACACCTTGGAGGAGTTATACCTCCATCATCTGATGTGAGAGCACCTTGGAGGAGTTATACCTCCATCATCTAATGTGGGAACACCTTGGAGGAGTTATACCCCCATCATCTGATGTGAGAACACCTTGGAGGAGTTATACCTCCATCATCTGATGTGAGAGCACCTTGGAGTAGTTATACCTTGATCATCTGATGTGGGAACACCTTGGAGGAGTTATACCTCCATCATCTGATGTGAGAACACCTTGGAGGAGTTATACCTCCATCATCTGATGTGGGAACACCTTGGAGGAGTTATACCTCCATCATCTTATGTGAGAACACCTTGGAGGAGTTATACCTCCATCATCTGATGTGAGAACACCTTGGAGGAGTTATACCTCCATCATCTGATGTGGGAACACCTTGGAGGAGTTTTACCTCCATCATCTGACGTGGGAACACCTTGGAGGAGTTTTACCTCCATCATCCGACGTGGGAACACCTTGAAGGAGTTATACCTTCATCATCTGATGTGAGAACACCTTGGAGGAGTTATACCTCCATCATCTGACGTGGGAACACCTTAGAGGTGTTATACCTTCATCATCTGACGTGGGAACACCTTGGAGGAGTTATACCTCCATCATCTGATGTGAGAACACCTTGGGGGAGTTATACCTCCATCATATGATGTGAGAGCACCTTGGAGGAGTTATACCTCCATCATCTGATGTGAAAACACCTTGGAGGAGTTATACCTCCATCATCTGATGTGAGAACACCTTGGAGGAGTTATACCTCCATCATCTGATGTGAGAACACCTTGGAGGAGTTATACCTCCATCATCTGATGTGGGAACACCTTGGAGGAGTTATACCTCCATCATCTGATGTGAAAACACCTTGGAGGAGTTATACCTCCATCATCTGATGTGAGAGCACCTTGGAGGAGTTATACCTCCATCATCTGATGTGGGAACACCTTGGAGGAGTTATACCTCCATCATCTGATGTGAGAACACCTTGGAGGAGTTATACCTCCATCATCTAATGTGGGAACACCTTGGAGGAGTTATACCCCCATCATCTGATGTGAGAACACCTTGGAGGAGTTATACCTCCATCATCTGATGTGAGAGCACCTTGGAGGAGTTATACCTCCATCATCTAATGTGGGAACACCTTGGAGGAGCTATACCCCCATCATCTGATGTGAGAACACCTTGGAGGAGTTATACCTCCATCATCTGATGTGAGAGCACCTTGGAGGAGTTATACCTTCATCATCTGATGTGGGAACACCTTGGAGGAGTTATACCTCCATCATCTGATGTGAGAACACCTTGGAGGAGTTATACCTCCATCATCTGATGTGGGAACACCTTGGAGGAGTTATACCTCCATCATCTGATGTGAGAACACCTTGGAGGAGTTATACCTCCATCATCTGATGTGAGAACACCTTGGAGGAGTTATACCTCCATCATCTGATGTGGGAACACCTTGGAGGAGTTATACCTCCATCAACGGCCAGGTAACCTGGGTCAGGTTATACAGTCATCATATTGCCTTGAAACACCTTGGAGGCTTTATAGCTCCATTATCTAGTGTGACATTGAGAGCACCTTGAAGGGGTTATACCTCCATCATGTATCATCGTATACCTTGAAGACCCCAGGAAGAGTTTGAATCCATGAATGAGGAAAGGTACATCATTTCTGGCTGACTAAGGGATGTGGATTGGAGATAAGAATTGTGGAGATAAATGAATGCACATAACATTGTTTTTTTTTTTTTTTATGTATTTAATAAACTGATTAACCGAGACCTTATGATATGTTACATTGGAAAATTGAGCAGACTCATACCCATCAGAAATTATTTAAACTTACTGAAGATTTCTTTTTCCAGGGCTTCATCAAACAGTCTTTAATTTCAGTAACCCTCAGCCCATAAATAACTGGGTTGGCTATGGCAGGAAACAGAAAGTAGACGGCACTGGAGAGGTTCTGAAAGTCATATGAAACGGACTCCTCTACCTTGTAGAAGATAGAAGACAAAATCCCGCATAAATAAACAGTCAGAGCTACAAGCAGATGGTTCCCACACGTATTCAAGGCTTTGCCCCGTGCGCTACTGGCTGCAATATTTAGGGCCACTCTGAGAACTTTCACATAGAAGACCAAGAGAATGGTGACATCAGATAAGGTGACACCCATCCTCACCATCAAACCTACCATCTGGATTTTGAAGACTTCTCCACAGGCCAAGCTGAGAAGGACCCCATATTCGCAGACGAAGTTCAGAATGATGTTGGCTTTGCAGTACTGGGCTCTTGATGCCAGAAAAACAACTAGTAACACAAGAAGACTATTCCTAGCCAACCCAACCGTCCACGCCTGGATCAGAGAGCTCCGGTTAATAATGTTGTGGTAGCGTAGTGGTCTACAGATCGCTATATACCGATCAAAGGCCATTAACAGGAGCACAACGGACTTGAACAAGGTAGTAGAGTAGACAAAGAACATCTGGGACAGACAGCCTGAAAAGGAAACCTTGTTTTGTCACAACAAGCTCTGTATCATCAGGGGAACGACCGCAGTGGTGCCAATGATATTTAGGACCAGAAGAAGAGCAATCAGAATATACATGGGGTTGTGGAGACTCTTCTCCCACCACACCGTGTAAGAAATAACAAAGTTTAGGACAACGATGGCACTGTAGATGGAGAAGAATGGGACAACCAGGATCTGTCTGTGATTGGTTACTCCAGGAAATGGGTACAGGATGAATTCGCTGAAGGAAAGGGAGATGTTCTGACCTGGACTCAGTCTCAGCAGGTTGACGAGTTCCATTTTTCAACCTGAAATAGCAGAATATTTCTTAGTTCAGTTTTCAGAGCAAATAAATGAGCAGGACAGTTAAAACAGGGAAATCCCTGCTATTTGGGGCTGTATGTGATGCTCTCATGCCCCAAACACACGATCAGACCTTTTTCCGATCAAACTTCCATCGGAATTCCGACAGGATTTCATCGGAAAAAAATAGAACAGGTTCTATTTGAAAATTCAGATGAAATTCATCAGAATTTCTCCAATGGGGCCCACACACGGTCGGAATTTCCAATGAAAAAACTCCAACGGACTGCGTCAGACTTTTTTCATCGGGAAATCCGATCGTGTGTACAAGGCATTAGTCTTTCTTTGTGGCCCTCAGCTGTTTGAAGGGTTTGAGTTACACAGGGTTAGCTTGAGAATAAAATGTATTATATTTTATTTAACACATGGGATGGCCTTATATCTGCCTGTAGATCAGCTTTAAATATCATGGTCAATCAGTATTTTGCTGATTATTTTATTTGCACCTTAGCATCTATAAAGTGAGCCAATGTGTCAGAGTGGTGATGTCATACTCCTTCATATGCCATACCATGACATCACGGTTACACTATGTCCCAATATCCAACAACACTTTTCTGAATGAAGGGGACTGTCAAGCCTAGTACACATGGCCGAGAATCTCGTCAGGAAAAAACCCGTCGTTTTTCCTGACGAGATTCTTGACAAGAATCTTGTCCCGGCCGAGTGTACACACGCTCGATTCAAAAGAACCGCCGTTCTTTTGCATGGCGCGAACGCGGTGACGTCATCGACTACGACGAGCATGCGCTCGTCACATTCGATGCCGTCGCCGCCATCTTGCTTCACCCGTCCTATGCCTTGGAAGCTACCGCGCATGCGTCAAAGTCATTTCGAGCATGCGCGGGTTTCCATTTCCATGGAGGCAGGTAAGTGTACTCACGCTCGGGTTTCTCGTCGGGAAACAGGCCAACAAGAATCCCGACGAGAAAATAGAGGGCAGGATCTCTATTTTTCTCGTCGAGATTCTGGGCAGATTTCCAGACGAGAAACCTGAAAGCCTCATACACACGACCGGTTTTCTCAGCAAGAAAGCTCTCCCGGCAGTTTTCTTGTCGTTTCTTGCCGAGAAAACCGGCTGTGTGTACGACGCTTAAGGGTCTGGACCTGAACTTGGGACCTCTGTGGAATCTGGCTGTAGCTCTTCTTGCTGAGCCACTTGAAATTCTGGACAGCTCCCTGTCTGATCTCCTAGGACAGGGGTAGGCAACCTTGACCCTCCAGCTGTGGTTGAAACTATAAATCCCATCATCCCTCTGCCTCTAGGAGTCATGCCTGTGATTGTTAGTGTCTTGCAATGTCTCATGGGACTTGCAGTTTCAAAACAACGGGAGGGCCGAGGTTGCCTACCCCTGTCCTAGGACAATCTTGCTTTGTATCTTGTTTCTGGTGAACCTTGGACTCTTTGCTCCTCCCATGAACTACCTGATTTAAGTCTCTGTACTTCCTGTTTGCAAGATTATTGTGCTCTCTCCAGCTGATATCTTGCTCCTTTATGTACCTGCAGCTGCCCTAATCTCTGCTACCACTCATTGCCGATCTTTGGCTTGTTCCTTGACTGCACTTCTGCTTGATCCCAACCTGCTATATCTGCTACTGGACCCTGGCTTGCTCACCTCCTGGTGGGGCGAACCTGAGGACCTCAACCTGGTACTAAAATGCAGCAAAACCCATCAGGAGCTCGGATGAAGACCAATTAGGGCTTAGACTCTGGTCCTTGGATGAGTCCACATCATCCACCAGGGTGATTTGTTTCTGTACTTATCCTGCTGGTCGGTGGGAGCCTACTACTAAAGCTACTGGTCTCTGAGCCTGACCCCTGACCGTGACAGGAGCACTGAATTACCTTTGTACTTTGTGGGAGGCCATCTTTGTTGAGGGATTTGTGGCAGAATATTAAAAGGTAACTTCATCCCCACCTATCCCCCCCACCCTTTACTTTAATGGCCAGGTTATGCAGAGAAAACCCACCTGGTGGTCCAACAGTGTTTTCTAGGGATCCACGGCTCTACAGCAGCACATCTGGTCTTGCACCGCCATGTTCTCCTAATGTCATCAGGGGTCCCTGGCTGTGTCTTCCAGGTTGTGCAGCACCATGTCCTCAGGGGCCACCTGCAACAACCATTACAATCAGCACCCCTGATGATGCTGTGTGGTACGCGCACCACAGAAGAACACCCCGCAGCAGTACGTTTTTAAAAGTAGTGAAAACACGACTTTTCCGGCAGCCCAGTGCATTTTGCAGCTCATTCAAATTAATGGGCTATCAAGATGCACCACATGGGAATTGCACAGAAATGCCTGCCTCATTCTCATGCGATCCCAGTGTGAACCATTCTTAAATCATCTAAGACTCCCCCGTCCACAGGGTGACAACACTGTGGGGGGGGGGGGGACTCAGAAAAACAAGGACTGCTGTATTAATGCTACTGACAGACACCCTCATATATGACATTGCCTTTTTTTTCCCGGAGTCACAATTTACATTTTTATAGATCCTCGTTCCAGCACACTGGGGTCCCATTTGGGGCTTTGAAATAGAAATAAATTGTAAAATACATGGCTACTATCAGTGAATGTGGCCAGGGTAAGATGATATTGGGGCCTCCTTATATGAATTTAAAATTAGAGTGGAGAGAATAGGAGTGGAGAAAAAAGGAATGGTAGAGAATAGGGGTAAAGAAGAAAGAGATGGAGAGGATAAGGATGGGTAGAATATAGGTAGAGAAGATGGGGTGGAGAGAATAGATGTGCATGGACACAGGTGGACAGGACAGGGATGGGGAGGACATAGAAGGAGAGGTTAGAGGTGGAGAAGACAGGGATGGAGAGAATAGAGGTGGAGTGGATAAAGAAGTAGAGGTACCAATGGAGAGGATAGAGGTGGAGAGGATAGAGGAGGAGAAGATAGAGGTGGAGAAGATATGGATGGAGAGGATAGAGGTGGAGAAGATATGGATGGAGAGGATAGAGGTGGAGAAGATATGGATGGAGAGGATAGAGGTGGAGTGGATAGAAGAGGAGAGGATAGAGGTGGAGACTATAGCGGAGTAGAGGATAGAGGAGGAGAGGATAGTGGTGGAGAGGATAAAGAAGTAGAGGTACCAGTAGAGAAGATAGAGGTGGAGAGGATAGAGGAGGAGAAGATAGAGGTGGAGAAGATATGGATGGAGAGGATAGAGGTGGAGAGGATAGAAGAGGAGTGGATAGAGGTGGAGAAGATATGTATGGAGTGGATAGCGGAGTAGAGGATAGAGGTGGAGAAGATATGGATGGAGAGTAGGGATGAGCTTCGTGTTCGAGTCGAACATACGTTCGACTCGAACATCGGCTGTTCGATCGTTCGACGAAGATCGAACGATTTGGGCCGTTCGCGCCAAATTCGAGTGACGCGAACGGCCCACAATGCACTACGCCATCGCAGTGTCATCCAGGCGCTGTGATTGGCCAAGCATGCACTGTGACCCCGCATGCTTGGCCAATCACAGCGCCGGCAGCGAGGAGAGCAATGATTGGCCACAGGCAGGATGCCTGTGGCCAATTATTGCTGAGGGTGTTTAGTACACGCCCCACACTATAAAAGGCCGCCAGCACGGCGGCCTAGTGTAGTGTGTTCCGGAGCAGGGAAAGAGAAGCATAGGCAGGGACAGTGACATTTATTTCTTTCTTGCTTAACCTGGATTCCTTTAGTTTAGGGAAAGAGAAGGATAGGTAGGGAGAGTGTCAGTGTGTTTTACTGTGCGAATCCTTGTTTCTAGGGACAAAGAAGGAAAGTGAGGGAATTCTCCTTGTGCTATAGTGTGCTTTAAAAAAACATTTTTTCTAGGGACAGAAAACTCTAGGTAGGGAGAGTGTCAGTTTCTTTCACTGTGCGAATCCTTGTTTCTAGGGACAGGGAAGGACAGTGGGTGAATTCTCCTTGTGCTATAGTGTGCTTTAAAAAAACATTTTTTCTAGGGACAGAAAACTCTAGGTAGGGAGAGTGTCAGTTTCTTTCACTGTGCGAATCCTTGTTTCTAGGGACAAAGAAGGAAAGTGAGGGGAATTCTCCTTGTGCTATAGTGTGCTTTAAAAAAACATTTTTTCTAGGGACAGAAAACTCTAGGTAGGGAGAGTGTCAGTTTCTTTCACTGTGCGAATCCTTGTTTCTAGGGACAGGGAAGGACAGTGAGTGAATTCTCCTTGTGCTATAGTGTGCTTTAAAAAAACATTTTTTCTAGGGACAGAAAACTCTAGGTAGGGAGAGTGTCAGTTTCTTTCACTGTGCGAATCCTTGTTTCTAGGGACAGGGAAGGACAGTGAGGGAAATTCTCCTTGTGCTATAGTGTGCTAAAGCATTCCTCATCAACCATCTTTGAAATCCTTGTTTTTTTGACAGTCAGGGAAATTGTCGTTGTGCTATTCTGTGCAAAAGCAATCATCCTCAACCATATTTAGAAATCCTTAAGTAAAGGGACAGAGAAGGACACCTGAAGGTAGCCCTTATTGCTTTTTTCCCATCTCCCTGCAGGCCATCTATTAGAATGTCTGGAAGGCAAACAAGGAGAGGCAGACAGTCAGGAGGCAATAAAAGAGGGCAAGCAGGCTCTGTGTCTGGGGGCAACAGTGCTGGTCGTGGACGCGGTGCATTGTCATCAGCACATGGCCATGGGACACGCTTATCCTTCTTTTCGGCAGCTGGACATGTTGAGCCACATCATGCCGAAGACTTGGTAGAGTGGATGACCAAGCCCTCCTCCTCCTCCTCATCCTCTCTCACCCAGGCTCAGGGTACTGGCAAAGCGGAATCACACCGCAGAGCTCCGCCTGTGCAGGGCGCTGCCTCTGCCCGTCATTCAAAAAGTTCCTTGGTGTGGGCCTTTTTTGAGGCTAGTGCATCAGATCGCACAGCTGCTGTTTGCAACATATGTCTCAAGCGTATATCGCGTGGCCAAAACATCAGCCGCTTGGGTACCACATGCCTGACCAGACATATGTTGACCTGCCATGCAGCTCGTTGGCAAGCCTACCTCAAAGACCCACACCAAAGAACAAAGCGGACCTCTCCTTGCACCGCATCAGCTGGGATCTCCAACCCCACTATAACTTCAGTCCTCTCTGAAACATGCACTGAGAGGAATGAAGGTGTAGAATTAGGTGTGTCACAGCCAAGTACTTGCGGCCACTCTGCTAGCAGTACACCGACGTCCGATTCTAGCAGGCAAATTTCCCTGCCCCAGCTGCTGGACCGTCGAAAGAAGTTCACTCCCAGCCATCCACATGCCCAGCGGTTGAATGCTAGCTTGGCTAAATTGCTAGCGCTTCAACTGCTGCCTTTTCAGTTGGTAGACTCGGCCCCCTTCCGTGAGTTTGTGCAATGTGCGGTTCCTCAGTGGCAGGTTCCCAAACGCCACTTTTTCTCACGGAAGGCTATTCCGGCTCTCTACCGGCATGTGGAAGGCAATGTCTTGGCCTCGCTGGACAGGGCGGTCAGCGGTAAGGTGCATATTACCGCTGACTCATGGTCCAGCAGGCATGGACAGGGACGTTACCTTTCTTTCACGGCCCATTGGGTCACTCTTTTGGCAGCTGGGAAGGATGCAGGACAAGGTGCAGTAGTGTTGGAGGTTGTTCCACCGCCACGCCTCCAAAATGCTACTACTGGTTGTGACACACCTCTCTCCTCCACCCCCTCCTCTTCTTCTTCCTCCATGGCCTCTTCCTGTGGTTTGTCCTATGAACCAGCGGTGCTCCGTAGCCGTTCACGGGGCTACGCAAGTACGCAGGCAAAAAGATGCCATGCCGTGCTTGCGCTGGTGTGTTTGGGGGACAGAAGCCACACTGGGGCAGAGGTCCTGTCTGCTCTGCAGGGCCAGGCCGAGAGGTGGTTGACGCCACGCCAGCTTAAGCCAGGAATGGTGGTTTGCGACAATGGCACCAACCTCCTCTCCGCCCTCCGACAGGGACAACTGACCCATGTGCCCTGTGTGGCTCATGTCCTTAACCTGGTGGTGCAGCGGTTCTTGGGCAGGTACCCGGGCTTACAGGATGTCCTGAGGCAGGCCAGGAAAGTCTGTGTGCATTTCCGCAGATCTTATAATGCCAGTGCTCGCCTGGCTGAGCTGCAAAAGGAGTTGAACCTGCCCAAGAACCGCCTTATATGTGACATGCCCACCAGGTGGAACTCAACGTTGGCCATGCTGCAGCGGCTGCACACGCAGCAGAGGGCCATCAATGAGTACCTGTGCGACTACGGCACCAGGACAGGGTCAGGGGACCTTGGTTTTTTTTCTCCACGCCAGTGGGGCATGATCAGGGATGCATGCACTGTCCTGGCACCATTTGAGGAGGCCACGAGGATGGTGAGCAGTGACAGTGCATGCATCAGTGACACTGTACCTCTTGTCCACCTGTTGGAGCACACGCTGCGTGGAATAATGGACAGGGCACTTGAGGCAGAACAGAGGCAGGAAGAGGAGGACTTCCTTGCCTCTCAAGGCCCCCTTTACCCAGACAGTGTTCCTTCTGTCCCACCCATCGCACAGGAAGAGGAGGAGGAGGAGGAGGAGGATTGTGTCAGCATGGAGGTGGAGGCTGGCACTCAGCATCATCAGCAGCAGTCTTTTAGGGATGATTTACAGTCCCAAGAAACCAGTGGACTTGTACGTGGCTGGGAGGAGGTGGCTGCGGATCATGTCGTCCTTAGTGACCCAGAGGACTCCGGAGCGAATGCCTCAGCAAACCTACGCTGCATGGCCTCCCTGATCCTGCAAAGTCTGCGGAAGGATCCTCGTATTCTTTGGATCAAGGAGAGGGACCATTACTGGCTGGCCACTCTCCTTGATCCACGGTACAAGGGTTATGTTGCGGACCTTATGTTACCGTCGCAGAGGGAGCAGAGGATGAGACAACTCCGGGAGGCCTTGCAGAAAGGTCTGTGCAACGCGTTCCCAGAGACTGGGAGGTTACAAACTCCTGGTCCTGGACAACGAGTTGCTGAGGCTTCGGCCAGTCAAAGAAGGAGCGGTGGGGAAGGTGGCCGTCTGACCGATGCGTTCAGACAATTCTTTAGTCCGCAGCCCCAAAGTATGATCGGTTCCAGCAACCATCGCCAGCGTCTGATAAACATGGTGCAGGAATATCTAGGGGCAAGGTCAGACTTGGACACCTTCCCCACCGAAAATCCTCTGGCTTACTGGGTCTTGAGGATGGATCACTGGCCAGAGCTTGCACAGTATGCAATTGAGCTACTGGCCTGTCCTGCATCCAGCGTTCTTTCGGAACGCACATTCAGTGCTGCTGGAGGATTTGTCACGGATCACAGGGTGCGCCTGTCCACCGACTCGGTTGATCGACTGACTTTCATCAAGATGAACCAGTCTTGGATCACCACCAGCTACCACACACCTGATGCTGATATAACAGACTAATTGATTTTAACATGTCACATCCCTTCAAGACTGATGCTGATGCTGAGTGCCTGTGCTGTTATGTTGACTGGCTATCCTCCTCCTCCGAGTCCTCAATGATACGATTGATGATGATAGCTTGGAAGATCATTTTTGTTTATGGGTGCCGCCACCAGTGGCTAAGGCCCAATTTTTCAGCCCCTGTTTTACAGGGGCGTGTAATTACAATTTTTTTAGCAATAATTTGCCATAGGGCTCATTGCTGTGCTCCAAGTACAGTATCTGTGAGGGGTTGGAGTGTTGTGGCACCAGTGCCTAAGGCCCAATTTTTCAGCCCCTGTTTAACAGGGGCGTGTCATTACAATTTTTGAAGCAATACTTTGCAACAGGGCTCATTGCTGTGCTCCAAGTACAGTATCTGTGAGGGGTTGTAGTGTTGTGCCACCAGTGCCTAAGGCCCAATTTTTTAGCCCCTGTTCAACAGGGGCATGCAATTACAATTCTTGATCTAATAATTCACAGCAGGGCCCATTGCTGCACCCACCAAGAGTAACTCTGAGGGCTTACAGTGTTGTGGCAACGCCACCACCACCACCACCACAAAAGGCCCAATTTTTCAGCCCCTGTTCAAAAGGGGCATGTAATTACAATTCTTGATCTAATAATTCACAGCAGGGCCCATTCCTGCACCCACCAAGAGTAACTCTGAGGGCTTACAGTGTTGTGGCAATGCCACCACCACCACGAAAGGCACAATTTTTCAGCCCCTGTTCAAAGGGGCATGTAATTACAATTCTTGATCTAATAATTCACAGCAGGGCCCATTCCTGCACCCACCAAGAGTAACTCTGAGGGCTTACAGTGTTGTGGCAACGCCACCACCACCACCACCACGAAAGGCCCAATTTTTCAGCCCCTGTTCAAAAGGGGCATGTAATTACAATTCTTGATCTAATAATTCACAGCAGGGCCCATTGCTGCACCCACCAAGAGTAACTCTGAGGGCTTACAGTGTTGTGGCAACGCCACCACCACCACCACCACGAAAGGCCCAATTTTTCAGCCCCTGTTCAAAAGGGGCATGTAATTACAATTCTTGATCTAATAATTCACAGCAGGGCCCATTGCTGCACCCACCAAGAGTAACTGTCAGGGCTTACAGTGTTGTGGCACCAGCACCACCATCAAAGGCCCAATTTTTACTACCACTGTTCAACAATTATATGTAATTAAAATTCCTGATATAATAGTTGACAGCAGGGCGTTCCAGCACCAACCAAGAGTAACTGTGAGTGCTTACAGTGTTGTGCCAACACCAACAACTAAGGGGCCTATTTCTGAAGAGTATATACTGCAGGTCCCTACTTTCAAACATCCAACTTACAAACGACTCCTACTTGCAAACGAAAGAAGACAACAGGAAGTGAGAGGAAATCTACCACTAGGAAGGAAAATTCTCTCCTGTAAGAATAAATATGGGAGAAAGGTGTCTCCTCTGTACTGATGCTTTATCAGCAATCCTTGTTTCAAGAAAAACACCACATTTCAAAAACAGTTGTCATTGGGACGGAAAGTGAGGTGAAATGTTCTGAACAGGGGCACAGACAGCAAAACAAATGTTACAGGGGTGATAACCCTTACCTATGTTTCCCAAAAAGTTTAAAAATAGATTTTTGGGCTGGAGCTACACTTCAACAATGTACCTGTTCAAAATTACAAACAGATTCTACATAAGAACAAACCTACAGTCCCTGTCTTGTATGCACCGCCTGTATACGGCTGTTCAGAGTATATAGGGCCTTTTTTATTTTATGTGCGGGGTTCCCCTTAATATCCATACAAGACCCAAAGGGGCTGGTAATGGGCTGGGGTAGGGGGGGGGGGGTCATGGGGTAGCTATGCCATTTTTCCTAAAGATTTTCATCCATATTACCGGGACCAGACATTACATTAAAGCCGCAAGCAGTTTTAAATGGCTTTTTTTTCCTTTAGAAGTGTCATTTTGTGCAGGGACAGTTCTAAACACGGGAAACACGTGGCACTTCACAGGCATACTTTAGACACCCCCCAGGTACGATATTTAAAGGAATATTTGACTTTTTTTTTTCACTTTATGCATCATTAAAATGACTGCTCCCGAAAAACGACCGTTTTTAAAACTTCTTTTTGCATTGATACATGTCCCCTGGTGCAGAACCCGGGTTCCCAAACCCTTTTTAGGACAATAACATGCATAATAGTCGTTATAATTAGCACTTTAGAATTCGAACGTTCGCATCCATTGTATTTAATAGGGTTCTAATGTTCGTACGAACTTTCGGTCCGTTCGCGGGTTCTGGTGCGAACCGAACCCGGGGGTGTTCGGCTCATCACTAATGGAGAGGATAGAAGTGGAGAATATAGAGGAGGAGAGGATAGAGAAGGAGAGGTTAGAGGTGGAGAAGACAGGGATGGAGAGAATAGAGGTGGAGTGGATAAAGAAGCAGAGATACCAGTGGAGAGGATAGAGGTGGAGAGGATATAAGAGGAGAGGATAAAGGTGGAGAAGATATGTTTGGAGTGGATAGCGGAGTAGAGGATAGAGGTGGAGAAGATATGGATGGAGAGGATAGAGGTGGAGAGGATAGAAGAGGAGAGGATAGAGGTGGAGAAGATAGGGATGGAGAGGATAGAGGAATAGAGGTGGAGGGGATAGAGGTGGAGAATATAGAGGAGGAGAGGATAGAGGAGGAGAGGATAGAGGTGGAGTGGATAGAAGAGGAGAGGATAGGGGTGGATAGGATAGAGGTGGAGTGGATAGAAGAGGAGAGGATAGAGGTGGAGAAGATAGGGATGGAGAGGATAGAGGAATAGAGGTGGAGGGGATAGAAGAGGAGAGGATAGAGGTGGAGAAGATAGGGATGGAGAGGATAGAGGAATAGAGGTGGAGGGGATAGAGGTGGAGAATATAGAGGAGGAGAGGATAGAGGTGGAGAGGATAGAGGTGGAGTGGATAGAAGAGGAGAGGATAGGGGTGGAGAGGATAGAGGTGGAGAGGATAGAGATGGAGAAGATATGGATGGAGAGGATAGAGGTGGAGAGGATAGAAGAGGAGAGGATAGAGGTGGAGAAGATAGGGATGGAGAGGATAGAGGAATAGAGGAGGAGAGGTTAGAGGTGGAGAGGATAGAGGAGGAGAGGATAGAGATGGAGAAGATAGAGGGGGAGAGGTTAGAGGTGGAGAGGATAGAGGAGGAGAGGATAGAGATGGAGAAGATAGAGGAGGAGGGGATAGAGGTGGAGTGGATAGAAGGGGAGAGGATAGGGGTGGAGAGGATAGAGGCGGAGAAGATATAGATGGAGAGGATAGAGGTGAAGAGGATAGAGGTGGAGAGGATAGAGGAGGAGAGGTTAGAGGTGGAGAGGATAGAGGAGGAGAGGATAGAGATGGAGAAGATAGAGGAGGAGGGGATAGAGGTGGAGTGGATAGAAGGGGAGAGATAGGGGTGGAGAGGATAGAGGCGGAGAAGATATGGATGGAGAGGATAGAGGTGGAGAGGATAGAAGAGGAGAGGATAGAGGTGGAGAAGATAGGGATGGAGAGGATAGAGGAATAGAGGTGGAGAGGATAGAGGTTGAGAATATAGAGGAGGAGAGGATAGAGGAGGAGAGGTTAGAGTTGGAGAGGATAGAGGTGGAGAGGATAGAGGAGGAGAAGATAGAGGTGGAGAAGATAGGGATGGAGAGGATAGAGGAGTAGAGGATAGAGGTGGAGAAGAAAGGGATGGAGAGGATAGAGGGATAGAGGTGGAGAGGATAGAGGTGGAGAATATAGAGGAGGAGAGGATAGAGGGGGAGAGGTTAGAGGTGGAGAGTATAGAGGAGGAGAGGATAGAGATGGAGAAGATAGAGGAGGAGGGGATAGAGGTGGAGTGGATAGAAGGGGAGAGGATAGGGGTGGAGAGGATAGAGGCGGAGAAGATATGGATGGAGAGGATAGAGGTGAAGAGGATAGAGTTGGAGAGGATAGAGGAGGAGAGGTTAGAGGTGGAGAGGATAGAGGAGGAGAGGATAGAGATGGAGAAGATAGAGGAGGAGGGGATAGAGGTGGAGTGGATAGAAGGGGAGAGGATAGGGGTGGAGAGGATAGAGGCGGAGAAGATATGGATGGAGAGGATAGAGGTGGAGAGGATAGAAGAGGAGAGGATAGAGGTGGAGAAGATAGGGATGGAGAGGATAGAGGAATAGAGGTGGAGAGGATAGAGGTGGAGAATATAGAGGAGGAGAGGACAGAGGAGGAGAGGTTAGAGGTGGAGAGGATAGAGGAGGAGAGGATAGAGATGGAGAAGATAGAGGAGTAGAGGATAGAGGTGGAGAAGATATGGATGGAGTGGATAGAGGAGTAGAGGATAGTGGTGGAGACAGGACCGCTTTTAGGGCAGGGCAAAAGGTGCAGCTGCCCTGGACTCCATCATTGTTGTGGGGCCCAAAGCAGATACCTCATACTTGCCAACTATCCCAGTTTAAATTCCCTTATCCCGTGAAGTTTTAGTCCCGTGCTGTGTCCCGATATCTCAGTGTAAAGTTCTGTTGCTGCTGCTCAGCTCTGCCCTATTGCCATGTACAGATGACTCACCTGCAGACCCTGTGTTTGCATGTAAATAACCTGCATTGATATGTAAATAGCAGTGGCATTGATATGTAAATAGTTGTGGATTGCTGCATTGATATGTAAATAGAGGCGGCATTTATATGTATATAATGTCCCCCTGAGGTCATTTCTACCATCACTTCTGCTGAATGCTGCCCACTGGGGAGGTAAAGGGTCATGCTTGAAAGTCCTGCCTACAACTATAGTCATTAAGCCCAACATCAGTCTGTTCTGCAAAGGTAAGCAAATTGGAGGTGGAACCCTTCTTCAAAATAACAAGGTGCCACAGCACCCTGAATTTTGGTGCATGTGAATACGTACATCTCAGTCGATGCGTGAGGGTGTAATTAACAGTCACTGCTGTGTATCTGCTAAAGGGCAACACGTTTCTGTGGTGTCAGAAGAGCGATTTTGCATGTGTTCCCGACACACACAAATGTGAACGCAGGCTTAATGTCTCAGTAACATTGGTGGTCAGTGTAAATGTTCTCATTGGGGCTTGGTGTACAATCCTTTCATTAACACTAGTGACCAGTGTAAAGGTCTCCCTTACATTGGGGGTCAGTGTAAATCCCTCTTTACATTGGTGGTTACTGTGAATGCTCCTATTAGATTAGTGGCCAGTGTAAATCCCAATTACATTGGTGGCCAGTGTAGAAACTCCTTTATATTGGTAATCGTTAAAAAAAATCCAAACTTGCATTTGTAGTCAGTTTAGAATCCTCCCTTACTTTGGTGGTCCATGTAGAAGCCCCCTTTAACTTGGTGGTGAGTGTAAATCCCCCTTAAACATTGGTTGTAAGGGGGTTACCCGTCCCCCCCGTGACGCGTTAGAGGGGGTGGGGTTACCCGTCACGTCACGGGTGGCCCCGACCTCAGTTATGAAAGAACTGTCAAACACTGCTTGCGCGTCATTAGCCGGGAGGCTCCGGTGCAGGGAAGATGTGCGTCGTTCATCGCTGGAGACTCGCCGCATCGCTGGAGATTCATGGATCATCGCTGGACAGACCGCCTTACAACGCTGGAATGGCTTTTTTTTTTTTAATAAAGGACTTTTCACAACGGTGTCTATGTGGTTTTTAAAAATTTGACACTTTCTTTTGTGAAATGGTAGGGGTACAATGTACCCCATTACCAATTAACATAGGGGGGCTGGAATCTGGGGGTCCCCTTTGTTAAAGGGGGCTTCCAGATTTCGATAAGCCCCCCGCCCGCAGACCCCCACAACCACCGGGCAAGGGTTGTGGGGATGAGGTCCTTGTCCCCATCAACATGGGGACATCTTCCCCATGTTGAGGGCATGTGGCCTGGTACGGTTCGGGGGGGGGGTGCTCTCTCATCCCCCCTCTTTTCCTGCGGTCTGACAGGTTTGGTGCTCGGATAAGGGTCTGGTATGGATTTTTGAGGGGACCCCACGCCATTTCTTTTCATTTTGGTGCGGGGTTCCCCTTAAAATTCATACCAGACCTGAAGGGCCTGATATGGAATTTGGGGGGACCCCCACGCTTTTTTTTTTTTTTGGTTCGGGGTTCACCTTAATATTCATACCAGACCCAAAGGGCCTGTTAATGGACTAAGGGGGGAACCCATGCTGGTTTTTTTTCAATGACTTTTATCTGTATTGCCGGGACCCGACAATTCATTATAGCCGCGATCAGTTTTAAATGACTTTTTTTCCTTTAGAAATGTCATTTTGTTCAGGGACAGTTCTAAGCACGGGAAACCTGCGCTACTTTACAGGCATACTATACACACCCCCCAGGTACGAAATCTAAAGGAATATTTCACTTTTATTGTTTCACTTTAAGCATTATTAAAATCACTGCTCCCGAAAAAACGCCGGTTTTTAAAACTTTTTTTTTGCATTGATACATGTCCCCTGGGGCAGGACCCGGGTCCCCAAACACTTTTTATGATAATAACTTGCATATTAACCTTTAAAATGAGCACTTTATATTTCTCCCAAAGACTTTTAAAGGGTGTTCAGCGGCTTTTCGAATTTGCCGCGAACACCCCAAATTGTTCGCTGTTCGCCGAACAGGCGAACAGCCAATGTTCGAGTCGAACTCATGTTCGACCCAAACCTAAAGCTCATCCCTAGTTGTCAGTGTAAATTGTTCATAACATTGGTGATCAATGTACATTTCCCTTTACATTGGTGGTAAGTGCAGAATTGCCCTTACATTGGTGGTCAGTGTAAATTCCCCTTAACATTGTTGCTCGGTGTAGAAGTGTCACCTTACATTGGTGGTCAGTGTAAATCCCCCTTAACATTGTTGCTCGGTGTAGACGTGTCACCTTACATTGGTGGTAAGTACAAATCTGCTCGACAATGTTGTCAGTGTAAATTTCCCCTTACATGGAGGTCATTGTATATTCCCCCTTACACTGGTGGTTGGTGTAAATGCTCTTATTACATTGGTGTCAGTGTAGAAATCCCCCTTTTTCTATTGGTGGGTGGCGTAACATCCCCCGTCAAATGGCGGTCAGTGCAAATTGCCCCTCACATTGACGGTCAGTGTAGATCCTCCCTCACATTGGTGGTCATTGTAAATTCCCCATTACATTGCTAGAATCCCCCACTATATATTTGCCAAAGATTTCCAGCTTTGCTCTACATGATTCAGAATTTGCCGCAGTGTACTGCCTCCTAACTAATCCCATCCTCCATCACTGCCACTGATCCCATCAAACCCCCAGCATTGCCACTGGTCACCCTCCCTCCCCCAACATTGCCGCTGATCCCAAGAGTCCTAGGATTCCGAGGAGTTTTCTGTTTATTATCTCACCTCCCCAGTCCATGGTGTGCAGGCAATGAGGAGATGATGTGCTGTAACCTTTAGCAACCAATCAGTGAGCAGTAATGCTGTGCACTAACCTCTTGCAACCAATCATTGAGCAGTAAGGATATACAGTAACCTTTAGGAACCAATCAGTGAGCAGTAATAATGTGCAGTAACTTCTAACAACCAATTAGTGAGTGGAAAGGATGTCCAGTAGCCTCTAACAATCAATCAGTGAGCAGTATTGATGTACAGTAATCTCTAGCAACAAATCAACAAGCAGAAGTCATGTGCTGTAGCTCTAGAAAATAAACAGAGAGCCATAATAGTGGTGGATAAGATAGCGGTGGAGATGATAGAGGTGGAGTGGATAGTGGAGGAGAGGATAGCGGTTGAGTGGATAGATGGGGAGTGGATAGAGGGGGAGAGGATAGAGGAGGAGAGGATAGAGGAGGAGAGGATAGAGGAGGAGAGGATAGAGGTGGAGAGGATAGAGGAGGAGAGGATAGAGGTGGAGAATATAGAGGTGGAGAGGATAGAGGAGGAGAGAATAGAGGAGGAGAGGATAGAGGTGGAGAGGATAGAGATGGAGAGGATAGAGGTGGAGAGGATAGAGGAGGATAGGATAGTGGTGGAGTGGATAGAGGAGGAGAGGATAGAGGAGGAGAGGATAGAGGTGGAGAGGATAGATGAGGAGAAAATAGAGGTGGAGAGGATAGAGGAGGAGAGGATAGAGAAGGAGAGGATAGCGGTGGAGAGAATAGAGGAGGAGTGGATAGAGGAGGAGAGGATAGAGGTGGAGAGGATAGATGAGGAGAAAATAGAGGTGGAGAGGATAGAGGAGGAGAGGATAGAGAAGGAGAGGATAGCGGTGGAGAGAATAGAGGAGGAGTGGATAGAGGAGGAGAGGATAGAGGAGGAGAAGATAGCAGTGGAGAACATAGCAGTGGAGAGGATGGAGGAGGAGAGGATAGCGGTGGAGAGGGTAGAGGAGGAGAGGATAGTGGGGGAGAGAATAGCGGTGGAGAGGGTAGAGGAGAAGAGGATAGTGGGGGAGAGGATAGTGATGGAAAGGGTAAAGGAATAGAGGTGGAGAGGATAGAGGGGGAGAGGATAGCGGTGGAGAGGGTAGAGGGATAGAGGTGTAGTGGATAGGGGTGTAGTGGATAGAGAAGGAGAGGATAGCGGTGGAGAGGGTAGAGGAATAGAGGTGGAGTGGATAGTGGTGGAGAGGATAGAGGAAGAGAGGATAGAGGAGGAGAGGATAGTGGTGGAGAGGATAGAGGAGGAGAGGATAGAGGAGGAGAGGATAGAGGAGGAGAGGATAGAGGAGGCGAGGATAGAGGAGAAGAGGATGGAGGAGGCGAGGATAGTGGTGGAGAGGATAGAGGTGGAGAGGATAGAGGAGGAGAGGATAGAGGTGGAGAATATAGAGGAGGAGAGGTTAGAGGTGGAGAGGATAGAGGAGGAGAGGATAGAGGAGGAGAGGATAGAGGAGGAGAGGATAGAGGAGGCGAGGATAGAGGAGAAGAGGATGGAGGAGGCGAGGATAGTGGTGGAGAGGATAGAGGAGGAGAGGATAGAGGAGGAGAGGATAGAGGAGGCGAGGATAGAGGAGAAGAGGATGGAGGAGGCGAGGATAGTGGTGGAGAGGATAGAGGAGGAGAGGATAGAGGAGGAGAGGATAGAGATGGAGAGGATAGAGGTGTAGAGGATAGAGGAGGATAGGATAGTGGTGGAGTGGATAGAGGAGGAGAGGATAGAGGAGGAGAGGATAGTGGTGGAGAATATAGAGGAGGAGAGGTTAGAGGTGGAGAGGATAGAGGAGGAGAGGATAGAGGAGGCGAGGATAGAGGAGAAGAGGATGGAGGAGGCGAGGATAGTGGTGGAGAGGATAGAGGAGGAGAGGATAGAGGAGGCGAGGATAGTGGTGGAGAGGATAGAGGAGGAGAGGATAGTGGTGGAGAGGATAGAGGAGGAGAGGATAGAGGTGGAGAATATAGAGGTGGAGAGGATAGAGGAGGAGAGAATAGAGGAGGAGAGGATAGAGGAGGAGAGGATAGAGGAGGAGAGGATAGAGGTGGAGAGGATAGAGATGGAGAGGATAGAGGTGGAGAGGATAGAGGAGGATAGGATAGTGGTGGAGTGGATAGAGGAGGAGAGGATAGAGGAGGAGAGGATAGAGGTGGAGAGGATAGATGAGGAGAAAATAGAGGTGGAGAGGATAGAGGAGGAGAGGATAGAGAAGGAGAGGATAGCGGTGGAGAGAATAGAGGAGGAGTGGATAGAGGAGGAGAGGATAGAGGAGGAGAAGATAGCAGTGGAGAACATAGCAGTGGAGAGGATGGAGGAGGAGAGGATAGCGGTGGAGAGGGTAGAGGAGGAGAGGATAGTGGGGGAGAGGATAGCGGTGGAGAGGGTAGAGGAGAAGAGGATAGTGGGGGAGAGGATAGTGATGGAGAGGGTAAAGGAATAGAGGTGGAGTGGATAGAGGTGGAGAGGATAGAGGAGGAGAGGATAGCGGTGGAGAGGGTAGAGGAATAGAGGTGGAGTGGATAGAGGTGGAGAGGATAGAGGTGGAGAGGATAGCGGTGGAGAGGGTAGAGGAATAGAGGTGGAGTGGATAGAGGAGGAGAGGATAGAGGAGGAGAGGATAGAGGAGGAGAGGATAGCGGTGGAGAGGATTGTGGTGGAGTGGATAGAGGAGGAGAGGATGGAGGAGGAGAGGATAGTGATGGAGAGGTTAGAGGAATAGAGGTGGTGTGGATGGAGGAGGAGAGAATAGTGTTGAAGTGGATGGAGGAGGGGAGGATAGCGGTGGAGAGGGTAGAGGGATAGAGGTGGAGTGGATAGTGGTGGAGTGGATAGAGGAGGAGAGGATAGTGATGGAGAGGGTAGAGGAATAGAGGGTAGAGGGATAGAGGAGGAGAGGATAGCGGTGAAGAGGGTAGAGGGATAGAGGAGGAGAGGATAGGGGTGGAGAGGATAATGGTGGAGAGGGTAGAGGGATAGTGGTGGAGAGGATAGAGGAGGAGAGGATAGTGGTGGAGTGGATAGAGGAGGAGAGGATAGTGGAGGAGAGGGTAGAGGGATAGTGGTGGAGTGGATAGAGGAGGAGAGGATAGTGGAGGAGAGGGTAGAGGGATAGTGGTGGAGTGGATAGAGGAGGAGAGGATAGAGGAGGAGAGGATAGTGGTGGAGAGGGTAGAGGGATAGAGGTGGAGAGGATAGAGGAGGAGAGGATAGAGGGATAGAGGAGGAGAGGATAGCGGTGGAGAGGTTAGAGGGATAGAGGAGGAGAGGATAGCGGTGGAGAGGGTAGAGGGATAGAGGAGGAGAGGATAGCGGTGGAGAGGGTAGAGGGATAGAGGAGGAGAGGATAGCGGTGGAGAGGGTAGAGGGATAGAGGTGGAGTGGATAGAGGAGGAGAGGATAGAGGAGGAGAGGATAGTGGTGGAGAGGGTAGAGGGATAGAGGTGGAGAGGATAGAGGAGGAGAGGATAGAGGGATAGAGGAGGAGAGGATAGCGGTGGAGAGGTTAGAGGGATAGAGGAGGAGAGGATAGCGGTGGAGAGGGTAGAGGGATAGAGGAGGAGAGGATAGCGGTGGAGAGGGTAGAGGGATAGCGGTGGAGAGGATAGCGGTGGAGAGGATAGAGGGATAGAGGAGGAGAGGATAGCGGTGGAGAGGGTAGAGGGATAGAGGAGGAGAGGATAGCGGTGGAGAGGGATAGAGGAGGAGAGGACAGCGGTGGAGAGGGTAGAGGGATAGAGGAAGAGAGGATAGTGGTGGAGAGGGTAGAGGGATAGAGGAGGAGAGGATAGCGGTGGAGAGGGTAGAGGGATAGAGGAGGAGAGGATAGTGGTGGAGAGGGTAGAGGGATAGAGGAGGAGAGGATAGCGGTGTAGAGGGTAGAGGGATAGAGGAGGAGAGGATAGCAGTGGAGAGGGTAGAGGGATAGAGGAGGAGAGGATAGCGGTGGAGAGGGTAGAGGGATAGAGGTGGAGTGGATAGAGGAGGAGAGGATAGAGGAGGAGAGGATAGTGGTGGAGAGGGTAGAGGGATAGAGGTGGAGAGGATAGAGGAGGAGAGGATAGAGGGATAGAGGAGGAGAGGATAGCGGTGGAGAGGTTAGAGGGATAGAGGAGGAGAGGATAGCGGTGGAGAGGGTAGAGGGATAGAGGAGGAGAGGATAGCGGTGGAGAGGGTAGAGGGATAGCGGTGGAGAGGATAGCGGTGGAGAGGATAGAGGGATAGAGGAGGAGAGGATAGCGGTGGAGAGGGTAGAGGGATAGAGGAGGAGAGGATAGCGGTGGAGAGGGATAGAGGAGGAGAGGACAGCGGTGGAGAGGGTAGAGGGATAGAGGAAGAGAGGATAGTGGTGGAGAGGGTAGAGGGATAGAGGAGGAGAGGATAGCGGTGGAGAGGGTAGAGGGATAGAGGAGGAGAGGATAGTGGTGGAGAGGGTAGAGGGATAGAGGAGGAGAGGATAGTGGTGGAGAGGGTAGAGGGAAAGAGGAGGAGAGGATAGTGGTGGAGAGGGTAGAGGGATAGAGGAGGAGAGGATAGCGGTGGAGAGGGTAATGGGATAGAGGTGAAGTGGATAGAGGAGAGGATAGAGGGATAGAGGAGGAGAGGATAGTGGTGGAGAGGGTAGAGGGATAGAGGAGGAGAGGATAGCGGTGGAGAGGGTAATGGGATAGAGGTGAAGTGGATAGAGGAGAGGATAGAGGGATAGAGGAGGAGAGGATAGCGGTGTAGAGGGTAGATGGATAGAGGAGGAGAGGATAGCGGTGGAGAGGGTAGAGGGATAGAGGAGAAGAGAGTAGAGGGATAGAGGTGAAGTGGATAGAGGTGGAGTGGATAGAGGAGGAGAGGATAGAGGAGGAGAGGATAGCGGTGGAGAGGGTAGAGGGATAGTGGTGGAGAGGATAGCGGTGGAGAGGGTAGAGGGATAGAGGAGGAGAGGATAGTGGTGGAGAGGATAGAGTAGGAGAGGATAGTGGTGGAGAGGGTAGAGGGATATAGGAGGAGAGGATAGCGGTGGAGAGGGTAGAGGGATAGAGGAGGAGAGGATAGGGGTGGAGAGGGTAGAGGGATAGAGGTGAAGTGGATAGAGGAGGAGAGGATAGCGGTGGAGAGGGTAGAGGGATAGAGGAGGAGAGGATAGCGGTGGAGAGGGTAGAGGGATAGAGGTGGAGTGGATAGAGGAGGAGAGGATAGTAGTGGAGAGAGTAGAGGGACAGAGGTGGAGAGGATAGCGGTGGAGAGGGTAGAGGGATAGTGATGGAGTGGATAGAGGAGGAGAGGATAGTGGTGGAGTGGGTAGAGGGATAGTGGTGGAGAGGATAGTGGTGGAGAGGGTAGAGGGATAGTGGTGGAGAGGATAGTGGTGGAGAGGGTAGAGGGATAGATGAGGAGAGGATAGTGGTGGAGAGGGTAGAGGGATAGAGGAGGAGAGGATAGCGGTGGAGAGGGTAAAGGGATAGTGGTGGAGAGGATAGCGGTGGAGAGGGTAGAGGGATAGTGGTGGAGAGGATAGTGGTGGAGAGGGTAGAGGGATAGAGGAGGAGAGGATAGTGGTGGAGAGGGTAGAGGGATAGTGGTGGAGAGGATAGTGGTGGAGAGGGTAGAGGGATAGTGGTGGAGAGGATAGTGGTGGAGAGGGTAGAGGGATAGAGGAGGAGAGGATAGCGGTGGAGAGGGTAAAGGGATAGTGGTGGAGAGGATAGCGGTGGAGAGGGTAGAGGGATTGAGGAGGAGAGGGTAGAGGGATAGAGGTGAAGTGGATAGAGGTGGAGTGGATAGAGGAGGAGAGGATAGAGGTGGAGAGGATAGAGGAGGAGAGGATAGAGGTGGAGAGGATAGCGGTGGAGAGGGTAGAGGAATAGTGGTGGAGAGGGTAGAGGGATAGTGGTGAAGTGGATAGAGGAGCAGAGGATAGAGGAGGAGAGGATAGAGGAGGAGAGGATAGAGGAGGAGAGGGTAGAGGGATAGAGGTGGAGAGGATAGCGGTGGAGAGGGTAGAGGGATAGAGGTGGAGTGGATAGAGGAGGAGAGGATAGTGATGGAGAGGGTAGAGGAATAGAGGTGAAGTGGATAGAGAGGTGGAGTGGATAGAGGAGGAGAGGATAGCGGTGGAGAGGGTAGAGGGATAGAGGTGGAGAGGATAGAGGTGGAGAGGGTAGAGGGATAGAGGTGAAGTGGATAGAGGAGCAGATGATAGAGGAGGAGAGGATAGCGGTGGAGAGGGTAGAGGGATAGAGGAGGAGAGGATAGCGGTGTAGAGGGATAGAGGAGGAGTGGATAGAGGAGGAGAGAATAGTGGTGGAGAGGGTAGAGGGATAGAGGAGGAGAGGATAGAGGAGGAGAGGATAGTGGTGGATAGGATAGAGGAGGAGAGGATAGCGGTGTAGAGGGATAGAGGAGGAGTGGATAGAGGAGGAGAGAATAGTGGTGGATAGGATAGAGGAGGAGAGGATAGTGGTGGAGAGGGTAGAGGTATAGAGGAGGAGAGGATAGAGGAGGAGAGGATAGCGGTGGAGAGGGTAGAGGGATAGAGGTGGAGTGGATAGAGGAGGAGAGGATAGTAGTGGAGAGAGTAGAGGGATAGAGGTGGAGAGGATAGCGGTGGAGAGGGTAGAGGGATAGTGATGGAGTGGATAGAGGAGGAGAGGATAGTGGTGGAGAGGGTAGAGGGATAGTGGTGGAGAGGATAGTGGTGGAGAGGGTAGAGGGATAGTGGTGGAGAGGATAGTGGTGGAGAGGGTAGAGGGATAGAGGAGGAGAGGATAGCGGTGGAGAGGGTAAAGGGATAGTGGTGGAGAGGATAGCGGTGGAGAGGGTAGAGGGATTGAGGAGGAGAGGGTAGAGGGATAGAGGTGAAGTGGATAGAGGTGGAGTGGATAGAGGAGGAGAGGATAGAGGTGGAAAGGATAGAGGAGGAGAGGATAGAGGAGGAGAGGATAGCGGTGGAGAGGGTAGAGGAATAGAGGTGGAGAGGGTAGAGGGATAGTGGTGAAGTGGATAGAGGAGCAGAGGATAGAGGAGGAGAGGATAGAGGAGGAGAGGATAGAGGAGGAGACGGTAGAGGGATAGAGGTGGAGAGGATAGCGTTGGAGAGGGTAGAGGGATAGAAGTGGAGTGGATAGAGGAGGAGAGGATAGTGATGGAGAGGGTAGAGGAATAGAGGTGAAGTGGATAGAGAGGTGGAGTGGATAGAGGAGGAGAGGATAGCGGTGGAGAGGGTAGAGGGATAGAGGTGGAGAGGATAGAAAAGGAGAGGATAGTGGTGGAGAGGGTAGAGGGATAGAGGTGGAGTGGATAGAGGAGGAGATGATAGTGGTGGAGAGGGTAGAGGGATAGAGGTGGAGTGGATAGAGGAGGAGAGGATAGTGGTGGAGAGGATAGCGGTGGAGAGGGTAGAGGGATAGAGTTGGAGAGGATAGCGGTGGAGAGGGTAGAGGGATAGAGGTGGAGTGGATAGAGGAGGAGAGGATAGTGGTGGAGAGGGTAGAGGGATAGAGGTGGCGTGGATAGAGGAGGAGAGGATAGTGGTGGAGAGGGTAGAGGGATAGAGGTGAAGTGGATAGAGGAGGAGAGGATAGAGAAGCAGATGATAGAGGAGGAGAGGATAGTGGTGGAGAGGGTAGAGGGATAGAGGAGGAGAGGATAGAGGAGGAGAGGATAGCGGTGGAGAGGGTAGAGGGATAGAGGTGGAAAGGATAGAGGTGGAGAGGATAGAGGTGGAGAGGATAGAGAAGGAGAGGATAGTGGTGGAGAGGGTAGAGGGATAGAGGTGGAGAGGATAGAGAAGGAGAGGATAGCGGTGGAGAGGGTAGAGGGATAGAGGGGGAGTGGATAGAAGAGGAGAGGATAGTGGTGGAGAGGATAGTGGTGGAGAGGGTAGAGGGATAGAGGTGGAGAGGATAGCGGTGGAGAGGGTAGAGGGATAGAGGTGGAGAGGATAGAGGTGGAGGGGATAGTGGTGGAGAGGGTAGAGGGATAGAGGAGGAGTGCATAGTGGTGGAGAGGGTAGAGGGATAGAGGTGGAGTGGATAGCGGTGGAGAGGGTAGAGGGATAGAGGAGGAGAGGATAGTGGTGGAGAGGATAGTGGTGGAGAGGGTAGAGGGATAGAGGTGGAGTGGATAGAGGTGGAGAGGATAGTGGTGGAGAGGGTAGAGGGATAGAGGTGGAGTGGATAGAGGTGGAGAGGATAGTGGTGGAGAGGGTAGAGGGATAGAGGTGGAGTGGATAGAGGTGGAGAGGATAGTGGTGGAGAGGGTAGAGGGATAGAGGTGGAGTGGATAGCGGTGGAGAGGATAGCGGTGGAGAGGGTAGAGGGATAGAGGTGGAGAGGATAGAGGTGGAGAGGATAGTGGTGGAGAGGATAGTGGTGGAGAGGATAGTGGTGGAGAGGGTAGAGGGATAGAGGTGGAGAGGATAGAGGTGGAGAGGATAGTGGTGGAGAGGGTAGAGGGATAGAGGTGGAGTGGATAGCGGTGGAGAGGGTAGAGGGATAGAGGAGGAGAGGATAGTGGTGGAGAGGATAGCGGTGGAGAGGGTAGAGGGATAGAGGTGGAGAGGATAGAGAAGGAGAGGATAGCGGTGGAGAGGGTAGAGGGATAGAGGGGGAGTGGATAGAGGAGGAGAGGATAGTGGTGGAGAGGATAGTGGTGGAGAGGGTAGAGGGATAGAGGTGGAGAGGATAGCGGTGGAGAGGGTAGAGGGATAGAGGTGGAGAGGATAGAGGTGGAGGGGATAGTGGTGGAGAGGGTAGAGGGATAGAGGAGGAGAGGGTAGTGGTGGAGAGGATAGTGGTGGAGAGGGTAGAGGGATAGAGGAGGAGAGGATAGTGGTGGAGAGGATAGTGGTGGAGAGGGTAGAGGGATAGAGGTGGAGTGGATAGAGGTGGAGAGGATAGTGGTGGAGAGGGTAGAGGGATAGAGGTGGAGTGGATAGAGGTGGAGAGGATAGTGGTGGAGAGGGTAGAGGGATAGAGGAGGAGAGGATAGTGGTGGAGAGGGTAGAGGGATAGAGGAGGAGAGGATAGTGGTGGAGAGGATAGTGGTGGAGAGGGTAGAGGGATAGAGGTGGAGTGGATAGAGGTGGAGAGGATAGTGGTGGAGAGGGTAGAGGGATAGAGGTGGAGTGGATAGAGGTGGAGAGGATAGTGGTGGAGAGGGTAGAGGGATAGAGGTGGAGTGGAGAGCGGTGGAGAGGATAGCGGTGGAGAGGGTAGAGGGATAGAGGTGGAGAGGATAGAGGTGGAGAGGATAGTGGTGGAGAGGATAGTGGTGGAGAGGATAGTGGTGGAGAGGGTAGAGGGATAGAGGTGGAGAGGATAGAGGTGGAGAGGATAGTGGTGGAGAGGGTAGAGGGATAGAGGTGGAGTGGATAGCGGTGGAGAGGGTAGAGGGATAGAGGAGGAGAGGATAGTGGTGGAGAGGATAGCGGTGGAGAGGGTAGAGGGATAGAGGTGGAGAGGATAGAGAAGGAGAGGATAGCGGTGGAGAGGGTAGAGGGATAGAGGGGGAGTGGATAGAGGAGGAGAGGATAGTGGTGGAGAGGATAGTGGTGGAGAGGGTAGAGGGATAGAGGTGGAGAGGATAGCGGTGGAGAGGGTAGAGGGATAGAGGTGGAGAGGATAGAGGTGGAGGGGATAGTGGTGGAGAGGGTAGAGGGATAGAGGAGGAGAGGATAGTGGTGGAGAGGGTAGAGGGATAGAGGTGGAGTGGATAGCGGTGGAGAGGATAGTGGTGGAGAGGGTAGAGGGATAGAGGTGGAGTGGATAGAGGTGGAGAGGATAGTGGTGGAGAGGGTAGAGGGATAGAGGTGGAGTGGATAGAGGTGGAGAGGATAGTGGTGGAGAGGGTAGAGGGATAGAGGTGGAGAGGATAGAGGTGGAGGGGATAGTGGTGGAGAGGGTAGAGGGATAGAGGAGGAGAGGATAGTGGTGGAGAGGGTAGAGGGATAGAGGTGGAGGGGATAGAGGTGGAGAGGATAGTGGTGGAGAGGGTAGAGGGATAGAGGTGGAGTGGATAGAGGTGGAGAGGATAGTGGTGGAGAGGGTAGAGGGATAGAGGTGGAGAGGATAGAGGTGGAGGGGATAGTGGTGGAGAGGGTAGAGGGATAGAGGAGGAGAGGATAGTGGTGGAGAGGGTAGAGGGATAGAGGTGGAGGGGATAGTGGTGGAGAGGGTAGAGGGATAGTGGTGGAGAGGATAGTGGTGGAGAGGGTAGAGGGATAGAGGTGGAGTGGATAGAGGTGGAGAGGATAGTGGTGGAGAGGGTAGAGGGATAGAGGTGGAGTGGATAGCGGTGGAGAGGATAGCGGTGGAGAGGGTAGAGGGATAGAGGTGGAGAGGATAGAGGTGGAGAGGATAGTGGTGGAGAGGATAGTGGTGGAGAGGATAGTGGTGGAGAGGGTAGAGGGATAGAGGTGGAGAGGATAGAGGTGGAGAGGATAGTGGTGGAGAGGGTAGAGGGATAGAGGTGGAGAGGATAGCGGTGGAGAGGGTAGAGGGATAGAGGTGGAGAGGATAGAGGTGGAGAGGATAGTGGTGGAGAGGGTAGAGGGATAGAGGTGGAGTGGATAGCGGTGGAGAGGGTAGAGGGATAGAGGAGGAGAGGATAGTGGTGGAGAGGATAGCGGTGGAGAGGGTAGAGGGATAGAGGTGGAGTGGATAGCGGTGGAGAGGATAGCGGTGGAGAGGGTAGAGGGATAGAGGTGGAGAGGATAGAGGTGGAGAGGATAGTGGTGGAGAGGATAGCGGTGGAGAGGGTAGAGGGATAGAGGTGGAGAGGATAGAGGTGGAGAGGATAGTGGTGGAGAGGGTAGAGGGATAGAGGTGGAGTGGATAGCGGTGGAGAGGGTAGAGGGATAGAGGTGGAGTGGATAGCGGTGGAGAGGGTAGAGGGATAGAGGTGGAGGGGATAGTGGTGGAGAGGGTAGAGGGATAGAGGAGGAGAGGATAGTGGTGGAGAGGGTAGAGGGATAGAGGTGGAGTGGATAGAGGTGGAGAGGATAGTGGTGGAGAGGGTAGAGGGATAGAGGTGGAGTGGATAGAGGTGGAGAGGATAGTGGTGGAGAGGGTAGAGGGATAGAGGTGGAGAGGATAGAGGTGGAGGGGATAGTGGTGGAGAGGGTAGAGGGATAGAGGAGGAGAGGATAGTGGTGGAGAGGGTAGAGGGATAGAGGTGGAGGGGATAGAGGTGGAGAGGATAGTGGTGGAGAGGGTAGAGGGATAGAGGTGGAGTGGATAGAGGTGGAGAGGATAGTGGTGGAGAGGGTAGAGGGATAGAGGTGGAGAGGATAGAGGTGGAGGGGATAGTGGTGGAGAGGGTAGAGGGATAGAGGAGGAGAGGATAGTGGTGGAGAGGGTAGAGGGATAGAGGTGGAGGGGATAGTGGTGGAGAGGGTAGAGGGATAGTGGTGGAGAGGATAGTGGTGGAGAGGGTAGAGGGATAGAGGTGGAGTGGATAGAGGTGGAGAGGATAGTGGTGGAGAGGGTAGAGGGATAGAGGTGGAGTGGAGAGCGGTGGAGAGGATAGCGGTGGAGAGGGTAGAGGGATAGAGGTGGAGAGGATAGAGGTGGAGAGGATAGTGGTGGAGAGGATAGTGGTGGAGAGGATAGTGGTGGAGAGGGTAGAGGGATAGAGGTGGAGAGGATAGAGGTGGAGAGGATAGTGGTGGAGAGGATAGCGGTGGAGAGGGTAGAGGGATAGAGGTGGAGAGGATAGAGGTGGAGAGGATAGTGGTGGAGAGGGTAGAGGGATAGAGGTGGAGTGGATAGCGGTGGAGAGGGTAGAGGGATAGAGGAGGAGAGGATAGTGGTGGAGAGGATAGCGGTGGAGAGGGTAGAGGGATAGAGGTGGAGTGGATAGCGGTGGAGAGGATAGCGGTGGAGAGGGTAGAGGGATAGAGGTGGAGAGGATAGAGGTGGAGAGGATAGTGGTGGAGAGGATAGCGGTGGAGAGGGTAGAGGGATAGAGGTGGAGAGGATAGAGGTGGAGAGGATAGTGGTGGAGAGGGTAGAGGGATAGAGGTGGAGTGGATAGCGGTGGAGAGGGTAGAGGGATAGAGGAGGAGAGGATAGTGGTGGAGAGGATAGCGGTGGAGAGGGTAGAGGGATAGAGGAGGAGAGGATAGTGGTGGAGAGGATAGCGGTGGAGAGGGTAGAGGGATAGAGGTGGAGAGGATAGGGGTGGAGCACATTAAGTAATGCCAATTAAAGGTCTTTGTGATTTTTTTTAATTCAGTTTGATGAGATTTAGTGAACTGAATGATCGATTGAATGATCACATGTAAACGTGTGTGGCCATTATTATAATGATCCCTCCAACCATCTGCAGTCTTTGTTCCTAGTCAGCCTGGTGTGTAATAATGTTCCTGCTCTCCCAGAGTCCCCACAGAGAATCTACAACCCGCACTCATCATACACATCAGACACTCACCTCCTCGGCACGCATGGTCCCGGCTTTGATGGCTTCCTATCCTCGGCTCCCTCGGCTCACGTTATTTATTGACCTGTTTGCGCTCCCCCAGGGATTCATTAGGTAATAATTATCAGAAGGACCTTCTGTGTGACCTCACCACTGAGAGGAACGTCTATCTATTCCAATTCTATATTTAGAGAGGAGCTGAAATTGGAGTTTCCATTTCCCGAACATTTTACCAAAACTCAGGAAATTCTGGAGACGTCACCACATTGGCTGAATGTGCTGGAAGGTGAATTTAAAGTGGAACTAAATCCTACCTTCATTCCTTCTTGGAACATAAACTATTCACATGTCTTATTCCATCAATTATCCCAAAATTAGATGTAGCGACCTCATCCCTCTCACCCCTTCTCATTCTCGGCTTGTCTTTCTTTGTCTAGGGGTGTCAGTACTGGGGGGAGGGATGAGATACACCACGGCCCATGCCCTCCATAGTGAAGAGGTGAAGGCCAGAAAGATCGGGCTTTGTGTAGGTGTCCTAGAGTCAAGTCCAGTACTTCGTCCCTGACTCCTTTGCTCCTGGTAACCAGAGATCCACACACTGAATAGGTCCAACACAGTTTTATTTTTCTCAGCGAATAAACACACAGCACGGTTAAGTTGGATTCTTTTGCAACAACTTAGTAGTAATGGGAGTAGGTCGAGGCACAATCCATTCCCTTCTCTTGCCAACAACTGTGGTGTCACCAGTGGTGAATAGTCACTGCCACTAACTATGTGAAATAGAACGTGAATTACCTTCACTAGCAAGGCCCCTGTCAGGGGAAGGTAATCCATCCAAGGGAGATACCGGAGGCCTCTCTGTCACCAGCGATGCTGCGCCGGGCTCTCCAGAGAAGTTCTGTTTACCAGACCTCACGAACTCAGACACGGGCACCCAAGGAGTTAGGGCCCCCTCGGATTCCTCCACCCTCGCGGAACTCAGTCGAAGGTACTGAGCCCGAGGCATCCGCCATAGTACCTCACCCCAGGCTAAAGGTGCCTGAGATGGACTCCACCTCCTGCTCCGGCCAGGTCAAAGGCACCTGGGCCCGGAACACCAGCACCCAAATTGAAGGTGCCTGGGTGCGGCCGCGTCCTCCGACTCTGCACTCTGACCCCGTGGTAAGGGCGTCCGCCCGTTTTATCACCTCTCCCTTTGTGTCACAGCGGGTTCCCCGCCCCGCTGTACCAGCTCCAGGGGAGGACAAAAAGGCACAGTCTTGCGGTGTGAGTTCACCTCTGGCCCCCGGCAACAACGCCACCTATAGGCCCAGGGAACCTCACACCACCAGAGTCCTCCAAGAACTATAAAAGGGTCTCAGATTGCCTAGCAATCAGTGCATCTGGGTTACACTACCACCCAGATACCTCCCCTAAATTGAAATACCCGCTTCAAAGAGAAATAGTCTCCATTTCAGGACAGGGGGGCGGAGCCATGCAAATCATTCCTTTGTGGCATTTTTCTATGGAGATACAATCTTGTGTACCTGAGGCGCCAGGCCAGGGTCTTAGGGAAGGGCAGCACCAGGAATTTTATATTTGGTTTCCACAAATAGTGTGGGTGTGGTCGATCACATCCTCACTATCAATAAATGGATGAATGGTCTGCCCACAGACCCCCACAACCACAGCCCAGGGTTGTCGGGAAGAGGCCCTTGTCCTTCAGGCACTAGATTTAAAGGAATTTTTCATTTTTATTGTTTCACTTTAGGCATCATTAAAATCACTACTCCTTTAAATATATATACCGGTATATACTCGAGTATAAGCCGAGTTTTTCAGCATATTTTTTTGTGCTGAAAATGCCCCCCTCGGCTTATACTCGAGTCACCTTTTTTCGCCTGATCTCCCGGACTTTGGGGACCCGGTACTGGCCGGTTGTAGGTCCACTGGACCCCAAACTTGGCATGGTCAAACTTAGCACACATGTAGCCCCACTCTTCCTCTACAAGTGTGCAGAGTTTCTTGTCCAGGGGACCTACGGCAGGGGAGCACCGATTTTTCAAACCCGGGCACCCCTTCCATAGACTCCCATGTTAAACGGTAATTTCTCCGGTAAATTTGTGGACCCGGTACTGGCCGGTCCTAGGGCCCCTGGACCTGAAACTTGGCACACATGTAGCCCCACTCCTCCTCTACAAGTGTGCAAAGTTTTTTGTCTGGGGGACCTACGGCCGGGGAGCACCGATTTTTCAAAGCCGGCACACCTTCCATAGACTCCCATGTTAAACGTCAGTCTAGTCATGGGCACAGTGAGGCATGGGCACAGTGAGGCATGGGCAACCTTGGCACACATGTAGCCCCACTCTTCCTATACAAGTGTGCAAAGTTTGTTGTCAGGGGGACCTACGACCAGGGAGCACCGATTTTTCAAAGCCGGCACCCCTTCCATAGACTCCCATGTTAAACGTCAGTCTAGTCATGGGCACAGTAAGGCATGAGCACAGTGAGGCATGGGCAAACTTGGCACACATGTAGCCCCACTCTTCCTATACAAGTGTACAAAGTTTGTTGTCCGGGGGACCTACGGCCGGGGAGCACCGATTTTTCAAAGCCGGGCACCCCTTCCATAGACTCCAATGTTAAACGTCAGTCTAGTCATGGGCACAGTGAGGCATGCATATGGACACAGTGAGGCATGCAGATGGACACCCTAGGCTTATACTCGAGTCAATACGTTTTCCCAGTTTTTTGTGGTAAAATTAGGTGCCTCGGCTTATATTCGGGTTGGCTTATACTCGAGTATATACAGTATATATTTAGCATTAATAGTATCAAAAATGAAAAAATATATAAAAAAAAAAGAAAAAACAGCCTGAGCATGCAGCCTGGCAGGCCAGGAAAGAGGGGGGGGACTAGTGAGCACCCTCCTGAACCATACCAGGTCACATGTCCTCAACAGGGGGGGGTGCCTACATTGTACCCCTCCCCATTCACTAAAAAAGTGTCAAAAATAAACAAAAACAGTAAACAGGTTTTTGACAATTCCTTTATTAAAATAATGTAAAAAAAAACAAAAAAACAATGTCCTCCGATGTAAATCCATTATCAATCACCATGCCGCCATATTGCTGTACCTGAAAAGAAAGAAAGAAAAGTTCCGCACTCGTTGAAGGCTGATCACCGAATGCCTGCTCCACTGGGTGACAGTTCTTAAATTAGTTAACGGGTGGGGCCACATGGTGACATCATCTGGTGATACTGCCCCCTTGTGACGTCACCAACCCAGCATGCACTGGTGGGTGGTGTCACAAGGGCGCTGGGCCACCAGGTGATGTCACCAGGTGGCCCGCCCTTACTTATTTAAGAACTCTCAAACAACAGAGCAGGCATTCGGTGGACAGCTGTCTTTGCAGGTGGAGCTTTTTTTTCCAAGTGTGGCGGTGTGGTGAGCGTCGTGATTGACAATGGATCTACAATAAGGGTAATTTTTTTTTTTTTTTTTACATTTTTTTAATAAAGGACTTGGCAAGAACCCAAGAAGTGTTTTTACTTATTTTTGACACTTTTTTTGGTGAATGAGTAGAATGTATCCCTACTCATTTACATGGGGGGTCTGGATCTAGAGGCTTTCAGATACCAATAAGCCCCCTGCCCGCAGACCCCCACAACCACAGCCCAGGGTTGTTGGGAAGAGGCCCTTGTCCCCATCAACATGGGGACAAGGAGCTTTGGGGTGGGGCTGTCATGGGCATTGTCATGGCGTGGATACATAATTCATAAAATCTACACAGTCAAGGAGATTCCAGACCAGAGGAAAGGTTGATTGAATTTTACTCTAAAGTGGAAGGTGGAAATTATTATGAAAGTTTTTATGTGTATATAGAAGAGACCTGAACAATGGTGCCACTTTACACAACCCCAACAGACAATGCCCTGACCTGGTGTTTTGAGATCAGGATATCAAGGCCTTTGATCAAAGAGGACCCATGTAAACAGCCGCCCCATTGTTTCAAGAACAAGGTTGCCCCTCCAATACGAACTTAAGCCCCGTACACACGGTCGGACTTTTGGCCAACAAACTTCATTTTGAGCAAGTTGGACCAACAATCCGACCGTGTGTACGCTCCATCGGACAAACATTTTTTGCTTTTTTCTTGTTTTCATCGGACAAAAGTTGGGTCTGCAAACGGACAAACTTTTGCCCAACAAAAGTCCGATGGAGCAAAGTCCGACCGTGTGTACAGAAAACCATCCGACTTTTGTCCGATGGACAAAACAACTAATGTTAAAATCAACCAACAATAGCAGAAGTTGACCAAAGGTTGGCGGTAAAGAGCAGAAAAGAGCAGAAAAACCACGTGATGTTGCAAAAAGCTTTGAGAAAGTTTGCAGAAAAGTCCGAGCGTGTGTATGCTATGGGTGTTCCCAACCAACTCCGTTGGGACAAAAAACCATGGAAAAGTCCGATGGAAGTCCGACCGTGTGTATGGGGCTTTAGTGTTGACACAGCTGATGTACAGAACAATAGCACCGTCACCAGTTAATTTTGCACCAAATAACAAACAAATCACAAGTTTGGAAACAGTACCAGTGGCATCGGGAAGGGGGCTGGGGGGGCTGGAGCCCCGAAATGGGTCCCCGAAAAGCCCCGGGTCTCAGGCATGCACTGTTGTATTGTTAGCCCCGAGCGCCGCCAGCCGGTGAGTGTAATGGTCAGTGTGTCAGGTAGGTGAGATTAGTGGTCAGCATTGATGGGCACTGGTAAGCTAGGAAGCAACCAGCAAGTGAGCTTACCCCCCCCCCCACACAACCCCACCGCCCAGCCAAAAAACCCCCGGTGCCACCTTCAGGCTTCGGCTGAAGCCCCTGGTCTTTTTGCCACCTAGCAACGCCCCTGAACAGAACCAAGAATATATATTAGATGTATTAATATACTATCCTGGGTATTCAAAACGATCTATACTGGAGTCATCCACATATTCTACAAGGACTTGACACCAGTCTTATATATTTGAAAAGTCGTGTTTGTTTGATCCCAGAAATCTCTGACAATCTCAATATATTCTGTTATTTGGTTAGGTCTAAATATATTTTAGCCGGCAAAGGACCCGAGATGGGGACAGCCAATAAAAGGGTCCTGAAGGCAAGCAATCACCATATGACAGTAACATGAAAAATATTAAAATACATTTCATAATAGTAATAGACACCATTATTCTGATTACACATTTACCATGATCACAAATGGGCGGGTGAGAATTAGGACAGTTACCGCCCACAGTTGGAACCAACCAATCATGAGATGGTAAACATGAGGTGGGGAGGTACCAATTCAACAATAGGATTGCGCCCCAGAAAAGCAGAAACACACGTGATTGGTGAAGAAGACGCTGATATACACTTTCTGGACGAACACGAAGCTTGCTGATAGTTGACCACTCCCCATCTCGTTGGACGTTGCTGCTAGGATGAATGGAATATACTGGTAGCCCCTTGGACATCTTCCCCTTTTATACATTGGTGAGATACAAACCATACAAATATTAATCAACTTTTTCCTCCCAAAGTTGCAGGAATTGCATGTTACCGTTTATGTTTTAACCTTATCAAGTACGGTGTGTAGGATAGTTTAGTAATTATTCATTTCTCCACATTATTTGCCTATGCTGTGTGTCGAAGACGTGTTTGGGTGAAATTAAGTATAAACCTGCATTACAAATAATTTGACTATTGTGGTCCCAGGGAAACTGTCTATTGTCCACTCCAATTAGGTAGCCCCCTTTAACCACTTCCGAATCGGTTTACAACGATATACGTCGGCACTTTTTAAGAGGAATATCGTTGTTATGGCAGCAATTAGCTACCATAAACCGCCCCCCCCCCCCCCGGTATCCTCTTCTTCAGCGAGCGATCTGGTTTCAGATAAAAGTGGTCTCAGCAGTGTATTCGCCGTGAGATAACTTTTATCAGGGGCGAGAGAGGGGCCCCCTCCTACCGCAGCGCTTCGGTCAGCTCTGCCGCTTACCGGAGCCACCGGTAGCGGACGATCGTGTCCTCTTCCCTGCTTGGCTGGCTGCCGAGTGAGGGAAAGATGGCCCCCGCTCCCCTCCATAGCATTGACTGGCGGAAGCGACGTCAAACGTCACTTTCGCCCAATGCTCTTAAAGGAGAATTATTATTTTTTCTTTCAAATTACCGTATATACTCGAGTATAAGCCGAGGTTTTCAGCACATTTTTTTGTGCTGAAAATGCCCCCCCTCGACTTATACTCGAGTCTGTGTCCATCTTCACTTTTGTGCGCCTGATCCCGGCCACCCCTTCCTTAGACTCCCATGTTAAACGGTCATTTCTCCAGTGATTTTGGGGACCCGGTCCAGGCCAGCCCTAGGTCCTCCGGACCCCAAACGTGGCACACATGTAGCCCCATTCTTCATCTACAAGTGTGCAAAGATTGTTGTCTGGGGGACCTACGGCCGGGGAGCACCAATTTTTAAAACCCAGGCACCCCTTCCATAGACTCCCATGTTAAACGTGAGTCTAGTCACACAGCACCGGAGATCAGGTAGGGAGATTGGGCACAGTGAGGCATGAACACAGTGAGGCACAGTGAGGCATGGACACAGTGACAGTGAGGCATGGACACAGTGAGGCATGAACACAGTGAGGCAAAGTGAGGCACAGTGAGGCATGCAGATGGACACCCTAGGCTTATACTCGAGTCAATACGTTTTCCCATTTTTTTGTGGTAAAATTAGGTGCCTCGGCTTATTTTTGGATCGGCTTATACTCGAGTATATGGATGAGCCGAACACCCCCCTGTTCGGTTCGCACCAGAACCTGCGAACAGACAGAATGTTCACGTGAACTTTAGAACCCTATTAAATACAATGGACTCGAACGTTCGAAATCAAAAGTGCTAATTATAAAGGCTAATATGCAAGTTATTGTCCTAAAAAGTGTTTGGGGACCCGGGTCCTGCCCCAGGGGACATGTATCAATGCAAAAAATAGTTTTAAAAACTGAAGTTTTTTCGGGAGCGGTGATTTTAATAATGCTTAAAGTGAAACACTAAAAGTGAAATATTCCTTTAAATTTCGTACCTGGGGGGTGTGTATAGTATGACTGTAAAGTGGCGCATGTTTCCCGTGCTTAGAACTGTCCCTGCACAAAGTGTCATTTCTGAAGGAAAAAAAGTCATTTAAAACTGACTCGCGGCTATTAATGAATTGTCGGCTCCCGGCAATACATAGAAAAGTCATTGATAATAAAAAAATGAGTGGGGGTCCCCCCCAAATTCAATTACCAGGCCCTTCAGGTCTGGTATGGATTTTAAGGGGAACCCTGCGTCCAAAAAAAAAAATTACGTGGGGTTCCCCCCAAATATCCATACCAGACCCTTCAGGTCTGGTATGAATTTTAAGGGGAACTCCACGCCAAATAAAAAAAATGGTGTGGAGTCCCCCCAAAAATCCATACCAGACCCTTTATCCGAGCACGCAACCTGGCAGGCCGCAGCAAAAGAGGGGGGGACGAGAGAGCACCCCCCCTCCTGAACCGTACCAGGCCACATGCCCTCAACATGGGGAGGATGTCCCCATGTTGATGGGGACAAGGGCCTCATCCCCACAAACCTTGCCCGGTGGTTGTGGGGGTCTGCAGGCGGGGGGCTTATCGGAATCTGGAAGACCCCTTTAACAAAGGGGACCCCCAGATCCCGGCCCCCCCTATGTGAATTGGTAATGGGGTACATTGTACCCCTACCATTTCACAAAGAATGTGTAAAAAATTGTAAAAAAACACAGACACAGTTGGGAAAATAGGATTTTTATAACAGCTTACCTGTAAAATCCTTTTCTTGGAGTACATCACGGGACACAGAGCGACATAGTCATTACTAATGGGTTATATAGATACCGTCAGGTGCTGGCACTGGCAACTTCCAAAACCGGAAGTACCCTCCCCTTTATAAGCCCCTCCCATCCGGGAGCACCTCAGTTTTGTAGCAAAGCAATAAGTGTCCCTAAAGAGGGGCGGGAGCTCTGTGTCCCGTGATGTACTCCAAGAAAAGGATTTTACAGGTAAGCTGTTATAAAAATCCTATTTTCTTTCTCGTACATCACGGGACACAGAGCGACATAGTCATTACTAATGGGATGTCCTAAAGCAATGCCAAATGAGGGGGGGGATACACCATATATAAGCTGAGCGCTATCAGACATGAGGATCTTTTGCGGCCTGCAACACACTGCGCCCAAAGGCGACATCCTCCTGACTTCTAACGTCCACCTGGTAGAACCTAGTAAACGTGTGTACCGAAGACCATGTTGCGGCCTTACAAATTTGAGCCAGGGAGGCCTGGTGATGCACTGCCCATGAAGTTCCAACTGCTCTCGTGGAGTGCGCTCTAACTTTGAACGGAGGCGGTCTCCTTCTCAAGCCATAAGCTTGCATAATGACCTGTCGAATCCACTTGGCTAAAGTAGATTTTGACGCTGCCTGACCCTTTCTGGGGCCTTCCGGCAGAATAAACAAAGTATCCGTTCTGCGAATCTGAGCAGTGGCTTTTAGATAAGCTTTAACTGCTCTTACTACATCCAAAGAATGCAATAACTTTTCCTCTACCGAAGTAGGTTTGGGGAAAAAAGAAGGAAGAACCACATCTTGGTTCAAATGAAACCTCGATACCACCTTAGGAAGAAAGGCTGGATGAGGACGTAACACTACTCTGTCCTTATGGATAACCAGATATGGCTCCTTACAGGACATAGCTGCTAATTCCGATACTCTTTTAGCCGAACAAATGGCTACTAGAAAAATCAATTTCCTGGTGAGAAGCACCAAGGAAATATGCTGTAATGGTTCAAATGGTTGTTTCTGTAGAACCGACAGAACCAAGTTTAGATCCCATGGACATATGGGAATATTAACCGGAGGACTAATACGCATCACTCCTTGTATAAAGGCTTTGACTAGTGAATGCGAAGCCAAGGGCCTTTGAAAAAATATTGACAAGGCCGAAATCTGACCCTTGATAGTACTCAAGGCAAGCTTCCTATCTACAGCCCACTGTAGGAAGTCCAGAATCCTACCTATTACGTACTTACGTGGATGCCATTTCTTGGCCTCACACCACGCGATGTACGCCTTCCAGATTCTATAGTAGATCTGCCTGGATACCGGCTTCCTGGCATTGATCATGGTAGATACCACAGCATTAGAGAGCCCTCTCTTTTTTAGAATGTGGGCTTCAATAGCCAGGCCGTCAAACCTAGGGCTGGTAAGGAAGGGTGGTATATCGGTCCTTGCGAAAGCCGGACGACGTGGGAGAGTCCAAGGACTCCCCACTGAAATTTTACAATCTCCGCGTACCACGCTCTTCGGGGCCACGCTAGAGCCACCGGAATCACTGGTTTCTTTTCTACCCTGATTCTGCGGAGTAATTGAGGTAACCATTGTGGCGGTGTGAATGCATATATCAGCTTGAACTGATCCCAAGGGAACACTAGGGCATCCGAGCCGCAAGCTAGGGGATCCCTTGTCCGAGAGACAAACCTGTCCCCCTTTGCGTTGAATCTGGATGCTAGAAGATCTACATCCGATGTTCCCCACCGCTGACATATTGTCCAGAAAACCTCGGGGTGAAGGGACCCTTCCTCTGGGCCTAATTGCTGGCGACTTAGAAAGTCCGCCTTCCAATTCTCCACTCCTGGAATGAATACCGCAGATATGGCTGGGACATATTTTTCTGCCCATTTCAGGATGTAATTTACTTCCCTCTGGGCTGCACGACTCCTGGTGCCCCCCTGATGATTGATATATGCCACTGCTGTGGCATTGTCTGATTGAATTCTGACAGGGGACCCTTGGAGTTTGGATGTCCATGCTACTAGGGCATACCGGGCTGCTCGTATCTCTAAGAGATTGATGGGCAGGGCCTTTTCTGCATCCGACCATCTGCCCTGGAGAGACTATTGCTCCAGTACTGCTCCCCAGCCTATAAGGCTGGCATCTGTAGTGACCACCTTCCAAGAAATCGGACTGAAGGATTTCCTTTTTTCCAGATTCTGGGGAACCAACCACCAACGGAGGCTCTTGCGAACGGAAGGGGACAAGGACATTGTAAGTCTAGGGCCTGAATTTTTTTGTTCCAGGCTGACAGTATGGCCCCTTGCAAATTCCTTGAATGGAATTGACCGTAGGGTACTGCTTCGAATGATGCCACCATTTTTCCCAGCAGCCTCATATACAGGCGTATGGACGGCTGTCTTTTTTGTACCCACTAAGTGGATCAAATCTTTCAAAGACAACACCTTTCCTCGAGGCAAGAATATTTTTCTCTGGCCTGAATCCAACCTTAGCCCCAAGTATTCCAGACTTTTGACTGGTTTTTAGGGCTGACTTGTCTCGGTTGATAATCCAACCGTGAGATTCCAGATACTTGATCGTCTTGTGAACGACCATGTCTAGTTTTTTCACTGAGTGGTCTATCAGCAACAAGTCATCCAGATATGCCATTATCATTACACCTTGTGTTCTTAGATTGGCCAATAAAGGGCCAGAATTTTTGTAAACACTCGTGGTGCTGTGGCCAAACCGAAGGGTAAGGCTCTGAACTGAAAATGGCGCCCTTCTACTGCAAAGCGTAGACATTTTTGGTGGACTGGAAAGATGGGAATGTGCAAATAAGCATCTTTGATGTCGATCGTGGCTAACCAATCCTCCCTTTGTAGGGCAGTGGCCACCGATCGGATCGACTCCATCGGAAAGTCCTGATATACAGGAATTTGTATAGCCCTTTTAGAATTAATATGGGCCACCCGTCCGCGTTTGCTTCGGGACTGTAAAGAGGTTTGAGTAAAACCCGAACCCTCATTCTTCCAGGGGAACCTCCATAATTACTCCTTGGAGCAATAGTTGTTCTAGTGCCAACAGGAGGGACTCTCTCTTCCGGGGATCCCTTGGCACGTTTGACCTCAAAAATGGGAAGGAGGAGAGTCTTTTAACTCCAAACTGTATCCCAAACCTACTGCGGAGAGCACCTATCTGTCTTGATCGTGTCCCGCCAGGTCTCTTGCGAACAACTGGAGTCCTCCCCCCACCCCGACTGAGTGGGGGCTTCAATGAATTTAACTTTGGGGGAGGTTTTGTACCTCCCCTGACCCAGGGTTTCTCATTACCCTGCTACTGTCCCTGTTTTTTACCCCCGGGATTTGACCGAGGAGGCCGTCGGAACTGTTACACAGCCGATGCCCCAGGGACTGGAGAAGCAGGCCTCTTAAAGAGGGACCTCTAACTCTGCTTTTAACCGGCAAGAGCGTATTTTTACCGCTGGAAATTTTCTGGATATATTTGTCCAGGTTTTCCCTGAATAAGCGTTCACCATGAAATGGGACGCTAACCAGCCATTCTTTACAGGGAGCTTCAGCAGACCAGTTTTTGAGCCATAGGAGCCTACGCATATGTACTATAGACAGCGTAAGGCGGGAGGCCTGATGGACTGAATCCTCTATGGCGTCAACCGCAAAGCCTAAGGCTCTAGGTAGATCAGCTAGGGCAAAGCCTGCCGATCTGTCAAGTCCCTCAAGACCTGTTTCAACTGATCCTTCACTGCTTAGCAGACCCCAATAGCTGCTACTGCTGGTTGTATCACCAAGCAGATTTTCATAAGGACTCCAATCTTTTATCTATTGGGTTCTTGAACATTTGGACATTATCCACTGGACATGTCAGTGATTTATACATACAAGAGATGGCTGCGTCCACTGTAGGGACCTTCCATTTTTTTTTTTGATGAACTTATCCTCCATGGGATAGACCACCGGAAATCTCTTGGGGGAATAAATATTTTCTCAGGACGTTCCCAATCCTGGTAAATGAGCCCTTTCAGTAAAGGGTGAAGTGGAAAAGAACAAACAGTCTGGGGGCTTCTAGCGACCCCAACGAGGATACAGTAGTGGTTGATGGTTCCGCAAGGTGCATTTTTAAATGCTGATCGGACCATGTTAGTCAGAGACTGAACCCATAATCTTTCAGCTTGAGATGCTGAGAAAAGGTTCCCCCACTGTTGATTCCTCTATAACAGAATCAACCTTATCCTGATCCCCTTCAGGCAGGTCGTTCCCTGTATGGGACTGTTTGCTCTGCTAACAGGCACTCTGAAGGAGGAGACGGAGATCGGGCGTGCTTTCCCTGACAGGGAGGCAGCGATAAATGTTGACAATCTCTCTCTAATCCTCCCAGAGCTGAGGAAAAAACCTCCTCTGTTACATACACAGGAGCAGGTGACTGAGGACAGCCACAGTACCAAGTACCCCTGCGGGGTCTCTACGGTCACTTACCTCTGAACTTCAGGGGAGACTGGTGCAGCAGGAGTATGCCCAAGATCCTCCGAGCCCGATGAGACCCCCTTCGCTTCCTGGAAGATTCAGTTCCGGAGCTTCTGGACGGCATATTCCTAAGCCTAAAGCTGAGGTATTCCAGCCGTAATACACCACTTTTACTGAGAATAGTCTAGCACAATTGCTGCTATATCACAGTTGGTGTCTACTAATGTGCCTTTCTAGGGGATGCCTGTATCAACCGCTTGCTGTATGCCTTTAAATGTTGCCAGCTCTGTCTCTGTACTTCATAGCCAGCTCACTACAATATTGTGTTTTTTTTTTTTTTTTTAAACTGCTGGGACGCCCGCACATGCGCAGAAGCGCTGCGGCGCGCACAGAGCGTCATCCCCCAGGCTCCGCCCCCTTTCCCGGCTCACCTCTATATATAGAGGCGCGTGCATGCGCACGCACGCGGGCACGTGCGCCTTCGGCGCTAATTTCAAATATGGTAACAAGGGACAGGAGCCAGGGCCCCTCTTTGCCGCAGGCTGGGGGATGGACGAGCACTGCAACATGGCAGAGGAAGCAGTTTCCTATAAGAGAACTCATCATCTGCCTGGACTTTGCTCTGCTGAGAAGAAGCTAGTCCACATGACAAGAAAACTTTCCACAGCGGCCTCTAGTGGACAAACACAGGTACCGCAGTCTAATATATTAAATATATATATAAATTTTTTTTTTTTTTTCTTGACCACCATTAAAAATTATTACATTTTTTTAGTAGTTACAGGCATGCACAGAATTTTGCGGGAATACCATTAGGTAACAGACAGAAAGACAAATTAGGCTTGGGGGTCCCCCAATAGAACCAAGTTCCTGGGGGCCCCCACTTACCTGTTCCCCGCCGCAGGACTTTGTTTGGTCCACAAAAGCCCAAACTTCACCTATCACGGCAGGCATTGTAATCAAACCTTCAGGGACCGGGTTCCCAAGGATTCCACTCCCCTGGACCTGTATAGCACCCTGCACAGAAAACATCTTGGTCGTGGGTATGACCAGAGCTCTGGATCCCAGGGTCCAGCTCTCCTAAGAGAAGCATTACAGGCAAAACCTTGCTCTTCTCTGCAAGGCCCGGGTACCGACCGTTTAGCTATGAAGCTTTTTTGGTCGGATCCGGAATAGCTTACTGAGGCCCAAAAGAACCTGTACGCAAGCTCAGTGAAAAACACATGTTTCTTCTTGGCCAACACCTTAGACACTGGCAAAAAACTGAGGTGCTCCCGGATGGGAGGGGCTTATATAGGGGAGGGTACTTCCGGTTTTGGAAGTTGCCAGTGCCAGCACCTGACGGTATCTATATAACCCATTAGTAATGACTATGTCGCTCTGTGTCCCGTGATGTACGAGAAAGAAAGTCCTTTATTAAAAAAAATTAAAAATTAAATAAAAAACCCATTCCAGCGATGTAATCCAGTGTCCCGCGGTGATCCCGATGTCCAGTGCTGCCATCTCCACTCCACACGAAACGTCATTGGCTGAGCGGACCTGATGGGGAACTTCCGCCGCAGTGTAATAAATGAATAGATCCCGCCCCTTCTCACGTTCCCCATCAGGTCCGCTCAGCCAATGACGTAGGCAGGGTCTGACATACGAGGCGGCGGGGTCACCCGTCAGATCATAGGGGTAAGCCCCGGCTTTCCCCGCTTGCGAAGAATAGCCAATGACGTAGGCGGGGAACGTGAGAAGGGGCGGGGTCTATTCATTTATTACACTGCGGAGGAAGTTCCCTATCAGGTCCGCTCAGCCAATGATGTTTCGTGTGGAGTGGAGACTGCAGCGCTGTACATCGGATCACCGTGGGACACTGGATTACATTACATGGAATGGGTTTTTTATTTTTTTATTTTTAACTTTCAATATTTTTCATTATTCCAATGACAAGAGGATGTCTCAGAGAGTACATTCAATGAACAACAATGTTTGCAGATGAGAAATTAAGCATAAGCAGCTGAATGTCCTTCCATTAGGATAAACAGAAATACAACACATCAACACAGTAAACGGAGAAATGTCAATATAAAATACCTTTGGTGGAAATATTGGTGAGGTTGACAGAATGAAATAACATAGAAGGTTAGGAGTCGTTAATGGCCAGATCATGAAACATGATTCAGATTTGTTATGGGCTAACTACGTAGAGTCCCAATGAGCCATTTAGACCTGCAATACTAGGAATGGGTATAGCACAGGGAAAAGGTATAGTATAGGAACCAAAGGAAGGGAATAGGGAGTGGGAAGGGAAGGGGAAGTGGGAAGGGGAAGGGGAGGGATAAATAAAGAAAAAAAAGGGGGGGTTTCTCTTGTGCACCTTCCCTCGACTATCAGCAACATGGAAGTATATGTACTATTATGACATCCTGTATCTACAAGAATATCTGATAACGAGTAAATATTAAAGAGAGGAGAAAGGAAAAGGAGAAGAAAAAAGAAAATATAGAGAGAAGAGAAAAAAAAAAGAAGAAGAGAGGGTCAGCCAGAGGTGTATTAGAATGAAGATATGTATCGTATCCATGGATTATTTTTTTTATTTTTAATAAAGGACTTTCCCAACTCTGTCTGTGTGTTTTTTTACACTTTCTTTGTGAAATGGTAGGGGTACAATGTACCCTATTACCAATTCACATAGGGGGGGCGGGATCTGGGGGTCCCCTTTGTTAAAGGGGTCTTCCAGATTCCGATAAGCCCCCTGCCCGCAGACCCCTAAAACCACCGGGCAAGGGTTGTGGGGATGAGGCCCTTGTCCCCATCAACATGGGGACATCCTCCCCCCCATGTTGAGGGCATGTGGCCTGGTACAGTTCAGGAGGGGGGGTTGCTCTCTCGTCCCCCCCTCTTTTCCTGTGGCCTGCCAGGTTGCGTGCTCGGATAAGGGTCTGGTGTGGATTTTTGGGGGGAACTCCACACCATTTTTTTTTTTATTTGGGGTGAAGTTCCCCTTAAAATCCATACCAGACCGGAAGGGCCTTGTGGCAGGAGGGTCACTTTGGACACAGGGTGAGCCAGGAAACCATGGACATTAAGAATATGGCTTGGATTGCTTGAAATTGAAATAATGATATTAGTCCACAATATTGTTTTATTCTGAACTTAACAGGTTAATTGAGAGATACTGAGGTGTTCAGCCTCAATCACCTGTCTGCCTAGTGTAATGCTAATGAATTCCAGCTTCTAGAAGACCTGTTCATTGTTTGTGGTGATGTGGATTGTGGTAATTAAGTCTGTCCTTGTGTGTATTGTAAAGTAACAGACAGTCTGGTGAATATAAAGGTCATGCATAGTTATTTAAACATAAAGGGGATTAGAACCTGTTGTCCCCTAGCAGACGTCAAAATATGTTTTGGCTCTTGTTATGTTGTGGGTGGAGCTGGACCATTGTTCATTTTAGGGTAATACAGTATTGGATGGGTATAAAAGTTTCAATGTTTTTCTCAATAAAGTCATTCGATCCTAGGAAGATACAGAGTGCGTCTCGTTCTTCCAGAAGGATTAATTCCTATGGGAAGGGGTCGTCTGACTGTGGAGGATCGACAGTAAATTTGTGTCCAGGAGAGGGAAGATATCTAAACGGCGTTACCCCCTTTCATATTTGGGGTGCCGTTACAGGCCTGGTATGGATATTTGGGGGAACTCCATGCATTTTTTTTTAAAATTTGCGGCAGGGTTCCCCTTAAAATCCATACCAGACCTGAAGGGCCTGGTATGGATATTTGGGGGGAACCCCACGTGATTTTTTTTTTATTTGACGCAGGGTTCCCCTTATTATCCATACCAGACCTGAAGGGCCTGGTAATTGAACTTGGGGGGACCTCCACGCATTTTTTTTTTCTATCAATGACTTTTCTCTGTATTGCCGGGAGCCGTCAATTCATGAATAGCCGCGAGTGAGTTTTAAATGACTTTTTTTCCTTTAGAAATTACGTTTTGTGCAGGGACAGTTCTAAGCACGGGAAACATGCGCTACTTTACAGGCATACTATACACACCCCCCAGGTACGACATTTAAAGGAATATTTCACTTTTATTGTTTCACTTTAAGCATTATTAAAATCACTGCTCCTGAAAAAACGTCAGTTTTTAAAACTTTTTTTTGCATTGATACATGTCCCCTGGGGCAGGACCCGGGTCCCCAAAAACTTTTTAGGACAATAACTTGCATATAAGCCTTTATAATTAGCACTTTTGATTTCTCCCATAGACTTTTGGAATTTCCCGCGAACACCCCAAATTGTTTGCTGTTCGGCGAACGTGCGAACAGGCAATGTTCGAGTCGAACATGAGTTCGACTCGAACTCAAAGCTCATCCCTACTAGAGTATATACGGTACATTTTTTTATTGCATTTTAGTGTAAATATGAGATGTGAGGACTTTTTGACCCCCAGATCTCACATTAAAGAGGTCCTGTCATGCTTTTCATTCCTAGTAATAGAAATAAAAGTGACCCAAAATTGTTTTTTTTTTAAATGAAAGTGTCGAAAAAAAATAAAAAATTAAGTGACCCGTCCCACCGAGCTCGCACACAGAAGCGAACGCATACGTGAGCAGCGCCCGCATATGAAAACAGTGTTCAAACCACACATGTGAGGTATCGCCGCGATCGTTAGAGCGAGAGTAATAATTCTATCACTGGACCTCCTCTGTAACTCAAAACTGGTAACCTGTAGACATTTTTAAACGTCGTGTATGGAGATTTTTAAGGGTGAAAGTTTGTCGCCATTCCACGACCGGGCGCAATTTTGAAGCGTGACATGTTGGGTATCAATTTACTCGGCTTACATTATCTTTCACAATATAAAAAAAAAATAGGGCCAACTTTTTTGTTGTCTTATTTTTTTTTATTAAAAATTACATTTTTTCCCAAAAAAGTGCGCTTGTAAAACCGCTGCACAAATACAATGTGACAGAAAGTTTTGCAACAATTGCCATTTTATTCTCTAGAGTGTTAGAAAAAAAAAACTATATATATATAATGTTTTGGGTGCTCTAAGTAATTTTCTAGCAAAATAAACTGATTTTAACTTGTAAACACCAAATCTCAAAAAGAGGCTTGGTCTTTAAGTGGTTAAGTTAGGACTTCTTTCAAATTATTAATATCTATCTGTTGGCTCCTCAAGATACATTTTTTGGGGGGGCGTGGCTTGCGTGCGAGTGGAATGGCTGCCTAAGCTCAGAGCTCTCTCCAGCCGGCCGGACTATTGAAGCAAACGGGCAGTTTCCCCGCGACATCGTGACCCCACATAGACACCCGAGGACCAGCAGACCCTGCTGCCACGATGTCCCGCAAGAGGAAGGATGACAGGTACCTCCAAAAGCTCACAGCCCTGTCTTTTAGGCCGAACCGGAGAGGAGACAGGCAAGTTGGCGCCGCCGGAGTTACAGCGCGCCCTTCCTCAGCATACACTGATCTTCCCAGCAGCAATCCAGGTGAATTAGAAGGGGGATTAGCATCTCCCCCCCTCGCCAACTCTCCTCTGCTGTCTCCGGTTACACAAAGCCCTGCTAAGACGCGGATGCGCTTGGATCCAGAACACCAGGCCTTCCCCACAGTCAGTAGTACTCTGCATAATGCACATGCCATCACATCACTACAATCCTCCATAGCGGCCTTCCCCACAACAGGACAGCCTGTACTTGACACTACGATGAAAGATATGTTAATGTCCCTATAGTCCTCGCTTATGTCCAATCTGTCCTCCTTAATACAGAAGTTTACCACTGACATGAGCTACATGGGGGACAGAGTGCAGTACATAGAAGATAAAATGGAGGAATGTACTGATACTGTGAACGATCTGGTTGATGAATGTATGGCCCAGAAGGAGGACACCTATTGGATTAAATCAAAATTAGCAGACCTCGAGGACCGCTTTCGCCGCAATAACATTAAAATTCGCGGCATACCAGAGTCGGTCCCCCCTGCGGACCTCCACAAGTACGCCAGCACCTTGTTTTCCACAATATTGCCAAGATACAATTTTTCTGCCTTTCTTCTGGCCGGAGAGAGTCAGAAATTTGTCTTACGAGCAACAAGAGATATTATTTTTTTAATTTAAGACACAGTTAAACACCTTCTTTTATATAGTTGGTTGGGGCGACGATGGGGTTATTTTTCAAATATTTTCGAAAAATTGTTTTATTGTTGCGTTAATGTCTTTGATTATGTGTATGAAATATTAATCATGAAAATAAAGGATATAATACTGCGCTGCCAATGGTGATTGGGACAAGAAGCTGCTAGCACCAACAAATAGACTATTTGTGAAATGGATGTGTAAGGGGAAAGTGCAGCGCTGGGGAGTGAATAGTTAAATGGTGAACAAATGGAAAATCTATGAATCACAAAAGTTGAGTTGAGTTGAGTTGAGAGGTATCTTATAATAGCGCGGTCTTACCCCGAAGGGTCACGATGCGCATAGCAGAGTTCCTGGGAAAAGAGGACCCAGGAACCAGAAGCAGCACAGAGCGGCAGAAAAGTGTCAGTGATGTGACAAAATAATGGTATCAAAACCCAATAGAACACTTGTCTGTAAAAAATCAACCAAGAGATGTCTATCACCCTAAGAGGACACCCATACGTACTTATAATAGGTTCTCTCCCTTAAGAGAAGATTATGCACGTGAATCTCACTATTCACAATATCCATATATGGAATGAGACCATGACCACTACAATAGATCTCCTTTCAATTACAACCAAACAAACGCAGGGCCTCCCTACATGGCGGGTTTTCAGAGGGAGATGGACGATCGCAAACGAGGTCCAGAACAAAGCGTGGCGTCAGAGGGGGGAGGCGTGCCAATAAAAAGAAAACGAGTATAAACAATTTAGGTATCTTTAATCTCAGTCAAGCTACCTTTACAGAAGCTGAAAAGCTTATTCTAGACAAGGGCCTTAAATATGCCCCTTCCAAAAAACTCAATACATTTTCCACATTTATTGACATTCAAAAATACATACGTAAATTAAATATCCAAAGACACTTCATCAATAACCCTATCAATTCTTCCTCTGTTAACAGAGGTAGCGAAATTGTTCATTCTGGTCTCACTAATCCCCCCTTGTTCAATCCCCCAAGCCCCATTGCTCCTTCCATCAATGTCTTCCGTGAGTTGGTGCTTAAAGATCTATTCTAGAACAACTACCCAAAAAAAGATTCTATGAGAACCCTAATATAAAAGTAGGCCTTAAACAACTCTGCGAGCGGAAAGATCGTACGATACGCCCGGCAGATAAAGGTGGTGGCATCGTTATCCTCGATAAGTGTGCCTACGTTGAGGAGATGTCTCGGTTTCTTAATGACATTGACACATATAGGCCACTAGTTAAAGTTCCAACGAGTGACTATAAAAAAAGCTTTAGTCACTTTAGTACATAGGGGAGTACAGTTGGGCATCCTTGACAAAAAATAAAAATAATATCTTGTGCCTTTAGCCCCACATATACCCACAATTTACTATCTCCCGAAAGTACATAAAGATGCTACACATCCCCCCCGTCGTCCCATCCTCAGCGGGATAGACTCCATTACATACCGCATAGGGAAATACATTTATTTTCACCTGCAGCCCATAGTGAAAACTATACCATCTTACCTTAAAGATACTAAGGCTACTATTAATTTATTACAGCAGGTTACTTACACCAACAATCTTCTACTTGTTACAGCTAGGGATGAGCTTCGTGTTCGACTCAAACATCGCCTGTTCGGCGAATTGGGAACATTATGGGCCGTTCGCGCCAAATTAGAGTGGCGCGCCACGGCCCATAATTCACTGCGGCATTGCTGGCTGATGATTGGCCAAGCATGCAATATGACCTGCATGCTTTAGCCAATCACAGCACTGAAAAAACGGAGAGCCGTAATTGGCCAAAGCCAGGGTGGCTTTGGCCAATTATGGCTATGGGGGTCTAGTACATGCCCCACACTATATAAGGCCGCCGCTTTGCATCCTTGTGTAGTGTGTTGGAGTTGTTTAAACAGAGACTTTACAGAGAGAGAGAGAGAGACAGTGTCATTTATATTGAGTTAGATAGAGCAGGCAGGCGAGTCAGTTAGCTGCAGTTACAGTGTGTAGAGGATCCTAGGTGTTGTATATATATTTATACACTGTATTCAGTTTAGCTAGATCCATTCCTGTTATTCTCTATACTGTGACAGGCAGGAAGGTGATTGTGCTAGCTGCAGACAGTCAGTGTTTCACTTAGTGTACTACTGTGTGCTTTGCATAGCGTTCACCTAAAGCTTACCTGAATACAGTTAGTGACTAATAGTGGTGTTCTCATAATAAAACCACAGGCAGGGAGCTGCAAGTATTTTCAGTGTACTGTGTCCCTCTCTGCACAGTTTTCACCTAAAACTAACTGAAGACAATTGCTGGTTTTCCCATACTAATACCACAGCAGGCAGTTGATTCTGATAGCTGCATTATAATCAGTATAGAAATATATATGTAGCACACATAATCCCTAGCCTACAATGCCCAGGTTCCTTCTTGAATAAGAGGGTGAGCGGTGTTCTGAATTGTTGGGTCCTGCAGCGAGTTACCTCCTTTCGGCTGGTTCTTGTCCCTAGAGTGTGGGGAAAAGTCTGTTGTTTGTGTATCAATAAGGCCAATGTCAAGACAAGATTAAACCTCAATGAAGGAAGGTTTATTTTCTATATGCTTGGAAAGTTGAAGATGAAGAATAAAGTAACAGGGAGGCAGGTTCAGGCACGTGGCACTTAATCAGCACTTAGTATCACCACTCAATCCCAAGTGGGCTTTGCTCACCCGGATAGTTCCCTCTCACTTGAACTTCCTAGGGATACGATCAGAACCTAGTTTTCCTTGTTACAAACTTCCCAGCGCTTGTAATATAAGGACAGAGATGTCCGTTGAAGCACGTTACAAGGCCTGTGGTGGACTTGTGGAATCCCTCTGTAGGTGACCAGGCCTCATCCGAGGCGGTGACTCCCTTCACCGGTAACCCTGGCTCCCTCTCCAGAACGGGTCACCCTCGGGTGCCCTGGAACTCCTCTTTCGGGGGTAGGCAGCTAAAGGTGCTGAACCTACATGAAGAGATCTCGCCGATCAGTCGACATAGCGGTCTATATCATGCCTTTGATCTATCTAAAATGATTTTTTTTCTTTAGAGCATCTTCCAACTAATGAAAGAGATGGAGATTGTGACAAAGGTCTTTTGCAAAGAGAGGCAAAGTGGATTTTTTCACTTAATGCCACCGCCCATCCAGGACTCAATGAGTCTATCAGCTACAAGCCCTTTCTCTAAAAACTGACCCTGTATATAATTTTTTGAATGACCCTGGGCCTAAACAGTTAGTCTGTTTATTTATTTATTATTTTTGTTTTTTTGTATGTTTGGCCATTCTTCATAGAAGTGATCGGATAATTCTTTTCAACCGCATTGTATGCCAATATCATGCATTTGCTACATTATTGTAGCACCATATATAATTTGTATTACAATTATGGGAATTTTAAGAGGAGTCTTTCTTGCGAAGTTAAGGTGACCTTATGGGCACCCGGGCTTCCAACTTTTTGCCTATTGGCATTTAAGTTGGGGCCATCCTCCCTTCAGGGGGTTTTCATCCTTGTCTTTTATATCTGACCTATTTTTGTTCCTTCCATCAGTTCAATATTGGCGCCTTGATCCTCACTCGATTCCATTCTCACTGTGGCCATCTTGTGGCCATTGTGAAGATTGCATCTAGTTTGCGGTGATTTCTTTATCATTGCTTAGAAGCCTCTCGGCGTCATTTCCGGTGCGCGGCAACGTGTAATTTCCGGCCACCCTTCACATCCACCATGTCCTCTATCAATAGCACGGGTCGGCTCCCTGAGAGGTGGAACTGATTTGCCCGCCCCGCCTATATTTTTGGCGCCAAACTGGCGTCCTATAGGCGAGGGAGAAGGTGACTATATAAGCATTGGTATTTTATCTGTGTGGTATAGCTGCCGCTATCGGAGGAAGTTTTGTTCTTCCAAAGATCACGTGCTTCAGGTATCTTAAGAGGAAATACTTTACATCACTATCTATCTCTTGGAATTGACTCATAGAATTTTCTGATCTGGATATTTATTTTTGATAGATGTATTGTCGGTCTTACAAGCTCTGACCGCCTCCCTCTTGTTCTAAATTTTCTATCCATCTTCTGAAATCAATTTTTGAACTGGATGAACCAGGTATTTGTTTTCTCATACTTTCTTACCAACGTCCTTTTTTATATATATGATAAGTCCCTCTGATTTTACTTTATTCCTCCATAGATACCTTCCTTCTGAATATATATATTTTTTTGTTTCTCTCTGGAATACCGAAATGGCTTTGAGACCCAGGTATTCCTATGAAATTAGATTTCACATACTCAGCTCTGGTATAGCATGTGTCAAACTCTATATAATTATTTTTTTTCCTTCCTCCAGGTGACTATTCAACTTCCATTGTCTTTATTAGCACATTTTCCATTCATGTGCTTTCTATGAGTTAGCACCTCCTCTAAGGTTCACCACAAGACTCCATTATGAGAACACTCCTCTGATTCAATACCAGCTAGATTTTCTCGATTTCATCAACAATGCACAGGTAATGAAGGCTTATGCAGAGGTTTTGAATATGTCCTTGTATCACTCCTCTGTTGAATATTTAAATATTATGTTGTATATCAATATATTTTTGTATATTTATTTTGTACATCTTGTGTTTCAGTAATACATGACAAAAATAATACTCCTGAAGAAGCCAGTTTAATTGGCGAAACATCAAGGTTATCTGTCTGTATAAACTCCATTGTTTATGTAACGACAAGAGTTATTGAAGTTTAAATATATTCCATTCCTGAACACACAGCAGCTTCCAGACACTCCAACCAGCCGAATAACACCCCATACAAATATTTCTCCCCGCACAAACGAGACAACGCTCTGTGTTGAAGTTCCAAAAACAGGGAATGAATCTTTACTGCAAGCACATGGTAACACACTTCTCTTCAAAACACTTCCCTCCCATCCTTGGGGAACAGGGCTGGTTAAACTGTCCAATGACAATGGTGATACAGGTCAGGTGTGTTCAAACTTCTCCTTCAGTAAACAGTCTTAGCAGGAGGGGTTGCTGGAGTGAGCCCCCCCCCCTTTCCTCACAGCAAGACACTTAAACATCCCATAATAGGCAGCCAGACGGTTTACCAGCTCCAATCCACATCACCACAAACAACAATGAAAAGGTCTTTGGAAGCTAGTCTGGATTTAATCTACATTACACAGGCAGACAGGTGGTTGAAGTTGAACACATCAGCATCTCTCAATTAACCTGTTGAGTTCAGAATCAAACAACCAGTAAATAGTCCTTTACAGATATCCTGGGGAATATTGTGGATTAATATTACAGACCCATTTCAAAGCAATCCAAGACATATTCTCAATGTCCATTATTTTCTGGCTCATGCTTTCTAAGAACTTCTGGGTTCCACGGGCCCTCCCGTTACAGTTTACAACTGTAATTAAGATGAATTTTATCATATGTGAATGTAATTTTTCTACCAAATAAAACTATATTTTTATCAATATTGTGTTTGAGTGCACCTCAAAAGTCCCATTCTCCTTTACCTTTATCTTTAAATTACTAGGGACGTGGTGCCTATTGACCTATAGATGTCAGATGATTTTCTTGTCTACATGAAGAGATGCAGCCCCAGGCTAAAGGTGCCTGAGACTGATACACCCATGCGCACTCCCGTGGCCTGGAGGGCCATGAGGCGCAGACGGACTGCTCCTCGGTACTGCTCCTCAGTACCCTACTCCTCCTCCCCCTAAGATGGCGTCTGCCCACTCTATTATCCCCTCCTGGCATGCACAGCAGGCCGACAACGCCCACCGTACCACTTCCGAGAGAGGACACCCTAAGGCAGGGATATGCAATTAGCGGACCTCCAGCTGTTGCCAAACTACAAGTCCCATGAGGCATAGCGAGACTCTGACAGCAGCAAGCATGACACCCAGAGAAAGAGTCATGATGGGACTTGTAGTTTTGCAACAGCTGGAGGTCCACTAATTGCATATCCCTGCCCTAAGGCATAGTAATGTTACCTGCGGTTCAACCCTGACCTGTTTTGGCAGTGCCACCTACAGTAAGGTGACCAGATTTTTAAAATGAAAGCCGGGGACATTTTTATTTATTTTTTTATTGGAAAAACTATTTTATAAGCATATTTTCCACCAATGATATATGCAGTGTATGTGGTATGTGTTTATGGAATGATTGTATGATATATATGTTATTTCTCACATTTCCTCCATGAGATAAATAAAAGATGCTTCTTAGAATTTTTTGGGATAGGACTACTAAATGCTAAGAAAATAAGAAACTTGGAGGGAGGGATGGGGTGGAAAAATTCAAATCTAATCCAGGAAGGGGCGGCTCCAGACCATTTTTTTGGGGGTGCTATGGTGGTGCTTGAGGTAAAAGTGAGGGTGCTAATGCAGCAGGCTACCGCACACCTGTGGATGTGGCCAAAAAGTTGGTTTGCTCAGCAACTGGGCTTGGCCTGAAAGCAGAGGTTTCTTCATGGCGTACAATAGTGATCAGTATGTCCTGGCCTCTGTATACCAATACACAACTCTACACTTCCTTTATACATTTCTACAAATAAACTTATAAGTGCAATGGTAAATTCTATAAATGAATATCCAGTGCAAATCAACCAATGTATTGCAATATAGTAGTGATGGCAGTGGCGGTGCATCCATAGAGGGCGTCGGAGCGCCGCCCCCTCTCGCTCCCGCACCACCACTGAAAGACAATACACAGATTCATGCAATGCATGAATCTGTGTATTGTCACCGCTGCCGCGCTGCCCACTATACATATGGCCGGCCTCCTGGTGAGCGCCGGCCATATGAATTATAGCGGTGGCCGGCGGTGGGTGTGACTTGGAAGTGCCTATCAGAGCCAGCGGCTCTGATAGGCTTTCCGAATACAGCTCTCACGCTGTACTCGGCTTCCAAAAACTCCTCCCAGGTACGCACGGGGGTGCGTTCCTGGGAGAAGACTGTGTGGAGGTTTCAGCCAATCAGGTTCACCGGATCTGGTTACCGGTAACCTGATTGGCTGAAGCGACATCGAGGGCGGGAGAACACATCGAGGACGGAGCGGACCGAGGAAGGTAAGTGCAGGGCTGGGGGGGGGGGGGGGGGACAGGCTGCATTTGGGGGACAAACTGGCTGAATATGGGGCACAAACTGGCTGAATATGGGGGACAAACTGGCTGAATATGGGGCACAAACTGGCTAAATATGGGGGGAACTGGCTGTATATGGGGGACAAACTGGCTGAATATGGGGGACAAACTGGCTGAATATGGGGGACAAACTGGCTGTATATGGGGGACAAACTGGCTGTATATGGGGGACAAACTGGCTGAATATGGGGGACAAACTGGCTGTATATGGGGGACAAACTGGCTGAATATGGGGGACAAACTGGCTGAATATGGGGGACAAACTGGCTGAATATGGGGGACAAACTGGCTGTATATGGGGGACAAACTGGCTGTATATGGGGGGAACTGGCTGTATATGGGGGACAAACTGGCTGTATATGGGGGACAAACTGGCTGTATATGGGGGAACTGGCTGAATATGGGGGGAACTGGCTGAATATGGGGGACAAACTGGCTGAATATGGGGGGAACTGGCTGTATATGGGGGAACTGGCTGTATATGGGGGACAAACTGGCTGAATATGGGGGGAACTGGCTGAATATGGGGGACAAACTGGCTGAATATGGGGGACAAACTGGCTGAATATGGGGGACAAACTGGGTGAATATGGGGGGAACTGGCTGTATATGGGGGACAAACTGGCTGCATTTGGGGGGAACTGGCTGTATATGGGGGACAAACTGGCTGAATATGGGGGGAACTGGCTGTATATGGGGGACAAACTGGCTGAATATGGGGGGAACTGGCTGTATATGGGGGACAAACTGGCTGAATATGGGGGGAACTGGCTGTATATGGGGGACACGCTGGCTGCATTTGGGGGACAAACTGGCTGCATTTGGGGGGAACTGGCTGTATATGGGGGACAAACTGGCTGCATTTGGGGGGAACTGGCTGTATATGGGGGACAAACTGGCTGCATTTGGGGGGAACTGGCTGTATATGGGGGACAAACTGGCTGCATTTGGGGGGAACTGGCTGTATATGGGGGACAAACTGGCTGCATTTGGGGGGAACTGGCTGTATATGGGGACAAACTGGCTGTATATGGGGGCACACTGGCTATATATATATATATATGGGGGACACACTGGCTGTATATGGGGGCACACTGGCTATATATATGGGGACAAACTGGCTGTATATGGGGGCACACTGGCTATATATATATGGGGGCACACTGGCTGTATATGGGGGCACACTGGCTGTATATGGGGGCACACTGGCTGTATATGGGGGCACACTGGCTGTATATGGAAACAAACTGGCTGTATTTGAGGGGGCAAACTGGTGGCGTTTGGGCACAGTGGCTGCGTTTAATGGGCACAGTGGCGGCAATTGATTTTTTTTTTTTCAGTTTGTTTGCGCCCCCCCAAAAATTTTGAGCACCAGCCGCCACTGAGTGATGGTGTCACCCCCGCTGCAAAAATATTTAGAGAAATTGCAGCGCTTCAATGTGCAAATAATGGTGAAACCCCCTGCATACAATAATAACAACAGAGATGCAAATCAACCCGTGTATTAGGACATAGTAGTGATGGTGTCACCCTCTCTGCAAAAGGTAGGACTTATTGAAGAGCTGCAATGTGCAAAATCATAATAAAATGTACAATTGATGTGCATATTTTATATTTTATTAGGATTATATATAGGGGGTTTCACCACTATTTGCACATTGCAGCTCTGCAATATTTTCTACCATTTGCAGAGGGGGTGACACCATCACTACTATATTGCAATATATTGATTGATTTGCCCTGGATATTCATTTATAGGTTTTATCATTGCACTTATAAGTCCATTTGTACAATTTTAAAGATGAAGTGTAGAGCAGTGCTGCATTTTTTGCTTTTTATTGATTTGTGCTAGATGAGGGAACCAGCTAACAAGATTCTCTTATTGCTTTTGAGATTTTTTTTGGTTGTATGTTAGTTATTTTACTTGATTTGTTATTTCCTCTGTATACTGGTAACCACTGGCCCAGCATATTGGTGGTCAGTGTGCCCCCTGTATGCTGGTGGTCAGTGTTCCCCCTCTGTATGCTGGCGGTCAGTGTTCCCCCCCTTTGTATGCTGGTGGTCAGTTCCCCCCCCTGTATGCTGGTGGTCAGTGTTCCCTCCCTGTATGCTGGTGGTCAGTGTTCCCCCCCTGTATGCTGGTGGTCAGTGTTCCCCCTTTGTATGCTGTTGGTCAGTGTGCCCCCCCTCTGTATGCTGGTGGTCAGTGTGCCCCCCCTCTGTATGCTGGTGGTCAGTGTGCCCCCCCTCTGTATGCTGGTGGTCAGTGTGCCCCCCCTCTGTATGCTGGTGGTCAGTATGCCCCCCCTCTGTATGCTGGTGGTCAGTGTTGCCCCCCCCCTCTGTATGCTGGTGGTCAGTGTTGCCCCCCCTCTGTATGCTGGTGGTCAGTGTTGCCCCCCCCTCTGTATGCTGGTGGTCAGTGTTGCCCCCCCTCTGTATGCTGGAGGTCAGTGTTCCCCCCCTCTGTATGCTGGTGGTCAGTGTTGCCCCCTGTATGCTGGTGGTCAGTGTGCCCCCTGTATGCTGGTGCTACGTGCAGGAGGATTCTACGTGCAGGGCTCAGGAGCATGCTAGGCGCAGAGTGCAGGGCTCAGGAGCATGCTAGGCGCAGAGTGCAGGGCTCAGGAGCATGCTAGGCGCAGAGTGCAGGGCTCAGGAGCATGCTAGGCGCAGAGTGTAAGGTTCAGGAATGCATTACACAGAGTGCAAGGTTCAGGAATTAGTTAAACTGCAAAGATCCCAATTAATTAAACATAGCACACTTATCTTCTAAAATCTTGATTACCAGCATACAAGAGCCGAGGCAAGAATGGCAGCATCAGATGGATCCCCCCACAGAAAATATTGAAGCAATATTTTGCTAAAAATACATTAAATGCATTATTAGCTGACACAAACACAACATAACTTACAACATTTCTGCTACCCCCACCCAGATTAATGATTATTCAGCCTAGGTTCGCATTGAAGCGATTTGGCATGTGATTTGACATGTTAAATTGCATGCCAAATCGGCAGCAATGGCACCGTCCGAATCGTTGCGATGCCGCATTTGCGGCGCTGCACCGATTCCTAAAAGTAGTTTCTTTACTTTTGCCGACTTCGGGGTGCAATTTCCATAGATATCTGTGCCGCAACCCACACAGATGTCTCTTAAATTTAATTCCTCCTGTCAGTGTGAACCTGGGCTCAATATTCATTAAAAAAATGTTTTAAAAATTCTGAAAAAATAAACAAATAAAAAATAGAAATATAGTGAAATGATTAAGGCTGGGTTCACACTGGTGTGATGTGAGAAACCCTGTGAATCCTGTGCGGGTTCCCGCATCGCACCTGACTCAGACGGTTCACACTGACATCTGTGAACCGCTGCGGGTGTCAATAGAAAGCCAATGACACCCCCAGATCGGTTCTCAGATCGCAGTGTGAACTGTAAAATGGTGCAGGAATCGGATCGCATGGATATTCACATCCAGAAGTGTTCACACCCAGAGTGCGGAACAAAAGGAGTCCTGCACCATTCTGGTGTAAATGCGATTTCAGCCATACAGTTTGTATACAGTTTGTATACAGTTTGTATGGCTGAATTTGCATCGCACAGACATAACATGTGATGTGCACAGCAATGCGGTGCGGAACACATGCGATGTCTGTGATCGCACAAGTGTGAACCCAGCCAGAAGGTTATTATAGGTGAGGAAATAGGACTGACCTGGAGATATGGATGCAATTGGACTATTGCTCAGATTCCATTAAGAATCCCATAATGACAGATATAAGCTATGGGGGAAAGAAAATGAGACACATTAACCAGATCAGTCAGTAAAGGGTTACATAGTGGTGTCTGAGCAGTGTAATACATGGATTTATAGAGGGGAATGGGGTGTGTAAGGGGTGATGATAGTGTAGAGGGGGAGTAGAAGTTACATTAGATAGGGAGATGGGAGATTTGTATCAGAACTGAGAAAGAATGACACTAGAAGAGAGGAGTGAGAAGCCATGCTGGATAAAGATGGGCTGGGTCAGGGGGAGAGCAGAAAAGAATACACAGGCTGGGTCAGGGGGAGAGCAGAAAAGAATACACAGGCTGGGGGCAGTGAGTTGGAAGAATGAGATCCACTGTGAGACAGAGAAGGAGAGTACAGGACAGACTGCATGGAGACATATTCTGGGCACTATCAGTGGGACAAAGAAGGAAGAATGTAAGCAGGACAAGTATCTGGAAAGGGGCAGGAGTAACAAACTTACGAGGTAAATAGAAGATCATGCAGGGAAGGAGAGCTGACATCAGAGCACTGAGCTGAGTGCAGGGAGAGAATACCAGGAGACTGGGGATCGCTGCTATTGTAGCAGAAAGGCAGAAGGAGAGAGATCAGCTGCAGTGCTGGGCCCCTTCACTTCCTGTTCTTCTCGCTCACTATGCTCTGGGTTGTCCAACAAAGGGGGCGGAGCTCCGGATATTGGCCCGCCCATCCTGACATCAGACCTTCAATCTGACAGGTCCACTCACTCTCCCTGCATCCATATGCCCCCGGCTTACCCCCCAATCACTGGATCGCTGGATCCATGGTCATTGGTCACACTGCTGCATGTCCTGCTAGCTAGCTAGATAATGTCAGCAATGGGTTTGGGTGCCACCAATGAATCCGGGGACAAATCCGGGGACACTCAGGCTCAGGGGACAGTGTCCTCAATCCGGGGACTGTCCCCGGAAAACGGGGACGTCTGGTCACCCTAACCTACAGGCCACAGGGAACTGTACACCACTGTACACCAGCAACACCACTTAACAGAAGCAAAGAGCAAGCCTAACAATTGAAGCGATCTGAGCCTGGCTACTAGCTCAGACCAACCCCTAAATTTAGGCACATAGCCCCCCTAAAAGTAAAGGGGCGCTACATATATATATATTGTGGTAGTGTGGTACCCCACCAGTGTATGGATGCAGGATTTTCAACCAGGCAGGTTGAGGGGCTCCAGGGTATTTGCTTGTTTGGGAGGAAACTGGCTTTTCAGTTTCCTCATGATTTACCAAAATCCACTTTGGGACCCGGAGCTTGGGGATTTCTTAGAGATCCGGGTGGGATGAAATCCCCAGTCCTGGATCCGGGTTTTGAGACTCAACTGCACACTGATTGTTCAGGTGTGTGTGGGCCTGATAGTAGAATCAAGACCAGCATTCTGTAGTAGAATTAGGACCAGCATTCTGGGCCCCACCCTCCCGACGAGTGCAGGTGTGCACTGCGGAAGCCATAGAGTGCAAGTGTGCACTGGAGAAGTCAGAGAGTGCTTGTGTGCACTGGGGAAGCCATAGAGTGCTTGTGTGCACTGGAGAAGTCAGAGAGTGCTTGTGTGCACAGTGGAAGCCAGAGACCCAGGTCTGAGGGTCAGAGCGGCAAGGGGCTGCTATCCAAATGGATGGTGTTGCAGATGGAATAGTCTATAGGAGAAAGACAAGAGCCTGAAGTGGAAGGCCTGAGCAGCACTGCTGTATGTATAAGCCAGGAGGCTGAATGTCATTTTGTTGTTGAAAAGGAGTACTGAAACCCCTGCGAGGGAAACCTTTTGATTTTGTTTTAAACTTCTTTTAATAAAAATGGGCAAACAACCCTTAAAAAGAAGAACCAGCGAGTGGCGGTGTCCTTCAAGCTCTACACTTGATGCTAGTCCTTCACAAGTGGTGGAGAATGCGGGCACAATCTGAGATCCCTACAATCAAGTAAGTTCATCTGTTATATGAACTGTGTTTTTGGTGCATGAGACTGCATAATCTGTGTGTGTGCAGGTGAGGAGAACCTGCAAGCGAAAGGTAACTAGCCTTGAAGAGACAGTGCTCCAATTTGTTGCAGGTGGTGTACCTGTGAACAAAAAGTCAATTTTTTTTTCTCTGCAGTGAACTGCTGCTAGCTGTGTGTGGCAGCCAGGCAAACTGCATTGCGCAGAAATTTATTTGATGGACTGTTGCATGCAGGTTGTGTACCTGTGAAAGGAGAAACAAACAGATTTTTTATTTTTTTTCCCTTTTCTCCGCCAAGAACTGTTACAAGTTGCTGTGTGCAAGACTGCAAGGATGGGGCGATCAAAACGCCTAAAAGAAGCAAGGATGGCTGAGATGATAGATAGAGCTCTGTGGCTGGAGGGGTTGTTACCGCCTGATCGAACCCCATACATGCCTAAACAGAGTTTTCCAAGGGAAAAGAGGGCTGCTGTTGTCCCTAGCAACCCTGGTGCAATGAATGCACAGATGACGGCTAGTGTGGAGAGTCCACCAGCGTTTGAATCTGCAGTGGATTGGTGCAAGCGACACCTGGCAGGATTGGACCAAGCTAAAGTGGAAGGCAAGCGAACCTTCCATACAAAAAAAGAGCTGCCGAATGTCCATGCCTGGGAGAGGGGTGTTGTTGTCCCTGGCAACACTGCTGCAGTTAAACCAGCAGCTGTTGTGAAAAGTGTGAAAGTGACACAGCTTGAGACAGGGTCCAGCAGATGCAGGGTGGGAAACCCTGACAAGACATGGAACCAAGTGCGCTGTTTGCGGTGCAGTGAGTGGGGGCATGCAGTCTCCAAGTGCCTTTTGTCCCTGGCTCCAGTGCAAAGCTACCTAGCAAAACAAAGGTCTGAGAAGCCTTTGTTATATGCCAGAAGAGAGGCTGATCAAAGGCCAGGACAGAGAGTGGTTGCCCATAGCAACACAGAGGAGGCCAGTCGGGCTGTCTGTGGACCAAGGGGTGTGCCTCCCATGGGTCGTGACAAGTGGCTTCCGGAGGAGCCAATACAGCATGTTGGAGAGAGCCAGGCATTGAGGAGATGCCAAGAAATTAAATTTCAGCGTCCAGTACCGTGCTTGGAATGTGGTCAAGTGGGGCATGGGATCTTTACTTGCCCAAGGTTCTGGAACACCGCTGAAGAGTCTGGAAAGGCTGCAGTGTCGCCATATGGCCCCAAAGAGACAGTAACTGGTATGGATGCAGCTGAGAGACAGCGCACTCAAGTGAAGGCTATGATGCCAGCCACTGAAAATGGTAAGACTGTTCCAGTTTATGGTACTGAACCCAGTGAAGTGGGAGTAGATCCAGTGGGGAGATCCGCAGTGCCAATGGACATAGACTTGCGGCAGTGTGCTACCCAGAGCAGTGGGGAGGCACAGAATAAAGCCCAACTAGCCGCAGGGCTAAAGACTGGAAAGGACATGGGGACTCTGCATGTGCCTGCTATAGTCCAGCAGGTGGCTGGGAAAATAGAGTTAGGGGTGACCAAAACAGTGCTTGTGCCATGTTCCCTAGTGACAAGTACTGCAGGGTTGCCCAGGGAGACTTCCAAGAAGCCCGCAGTGACGGAGCCGAGCGTTTCCCAGGTCAACTTTGGAGCTGCCCATGTAGAAAAGGGTGCCCCTTTAAAAATGGAGGGCGCTGTGAGGAGTCACTCAGAGGCTTTGGTGGGTAATACACAATCCACAAAAGTAGCAGTTATGTCTACACGTAGTGAAAATTCTGATGGTTATGCTGACAAAAGGGTTACTGTTGGCAAATGTGATGGTATTGGTGATCATGACATTGAAATATGTGTTTCCTTTAGTGTCATGTCTGAAAATGTTGGAAATGTGTTTACTACCAATGATGGGAGTAGGATATCTCCCATGACAACCAGAAGCGCAGGATTGTCCATGGAACTCTCATGGGGCCTCTATGTGTTGGAGCCAGAGGTTTTCCAGGATTGCTGTGGTGCTACTCTGGTGAAACAAGGGAAGACTGTATTACATAGTGAGTCTGTGTGGGCGCAGCCCCACAACCCTAAGTGTAACCCAGTTGTCAAGGGGTTAGATCAGCCTGCAAAAGCTGAAAGTGAAGAGCTGTATGTGTCTGTAGCGCCACCAAAGCAAGGTGTTCAAAATAAGGTATTGCACCTTGCCTTGGTTGAGGATGCAATCTCCCAGTGTGATGTGAGAAAAAAAATATTGTCACAATGTGAGGTAGATAGAAGTGACAAGTGTGTTGTTTTGGCTAGTGAATCCCAGGTTCCTGTTGGGCCTTCTAGAGCAGGTGATGCAGTGCTATGGAGCACCAGTGATGGAACCACAGGAAACTGGGATGATTGGTGCAAGGAAGCAGTTGCGGCACTAGGCCAAGTGACAAGGAATTATGAAGCAATGATGTGTGACAGAGTTATGGACAGAACACCTGCTGTGCCCAGTGGAGGGATCGCAGAATGGCCAGTGCTCAAGGGCACGCCAGCCCCTGCAAAGGCTGATGCCCTCCAGTCTGAAGGAACGGTTCTGGGCGCAGGCATGGCAGATGGGTTGTCCACGGCCCAGCAACTAAATAGTGGCAAGTGTCAAGTTGACAATGTGACTAATGTTGACTCGCAGAGGCTCATTGGTGTAGCGTTAGAGGTGAAGAGGAGACATGTGTCTGACAGCGCTCCAGGGGAGCAACAGGCTGGGATGAGGGGTACCTTCAAGGAGATGGTGGTCTCTTCAAATGTCTCAACTTCACAAGCTGCAATGGATGAGCCCCTCCAAGTCTCGGACAGGGGAAAGGTTCCCAAAAAGGTCACGCATTTAGACATTGGTTGCATAGAGTTGACAAAAACTTTATTAGAAATGCTGGAGTTGGTAAAAGTGCCCTCACTGTACACTTGGGTGTCTCCACCGCAGTCGGACCAGGTGGTGCTGCGTGGTACCAATAGGTGGAACCAGGTGGTACAGGCTGTGCTGGGAAGCTTGTTAACAGTGTGGCAAATAGTTCTGAGGTTCTCTAAGGGGGTGCTCCCAGTTACTGAGTGGCCTGGAAGGCGCTCAGAACTGTTGGAGTCATCAAAGGTCTCTCCGGCTGGTGTAGTGACTGGAAACATCTCTGCTGGTGTGCTCCAAGGTGCAGCTGAGCAGTGGTCAGTAGAGGGCGCAGATACTGTCTCGGCAGCTAAATCTCATGAGAAGGAAGGGCCCAGAATAGATGCAGCACTAGCAGAGATGCTTTCTATCACTCAAAAAGAGGTACAACTTAAAGTACCCGGAGACACTGTGAGAAAAAGTGCTATAGGTGGATGCTGCAACAATGTAATGTGTACATCAGAAAGAAGTAGTTTGTGCCTAGATCAGTGTCATCTGTTAGATCAGTTACCCATGGAGTGTTGGACAACAGGTGAGGTAGAACTTGGCTTTAGTCCGGTGGGATTTAATCTTTCGCCTATGTGTGGTCCCTTCTCAGGTCTGGTACTAACAAGCACTGAGATGGACAGCACTGATTACGTTGGAAAGTGTGACATTAAAATATATGATTTAATGATTGGCGCTGTTAAAAGCAATGTGGTTGCCCTGGGTAACAAGAGAGAGGTTTTTGAACCTGAAAGACCTGTGGTGAAAGATAAAACTTATTTACGTAAGCTGAAAGGTAGGATGTCAGGGAAATCCGTCCAACGGCGCCAATCAGCGCCCAATGCGCACGCGCGGCGGAATGATGCTTCGGCGCATGCGCGTGCGCGGGACGGCGCTTCTACGTCCTCGGGTGCGCGCGCCGACGCAGCGGCGCGCGCGCATGCACGGCGGCGCACCAATAGGAATCCAGGCGGGCCTATTTAAAGAGATCCAGTTGCACTGACAAGTTGCTGGTTTGTCAGCTTTCCTGTTTACCCAAGACTCTGGAAAACTATCTTGAAAATCTCCTTGTGACCCGGACTGGCTTGACTCCTCTGATCTCTCTCCTGGACCTGACCCTCGGCTTTCTATACGGACTTCTGCCTTCTCCTGTGTTTGACCCTCGGCCTGTGACTCGGATCTGCTGCCTGTCTACAATCCTTGACCTCCTGCTTGTACCTTTTGGACTTCCGCGTTTCCTTTGAACTCCTGCCTGGTTCCCGGTATTCTCTGGACTTGTTGCCTTTTACTGTGCTAGACCCCCAGCCGGGACTGTTACCTTGCAATTGCAACCCGGACTCAACCTGCACCGGCTTCCATTATCTCCTGCTGTTTGAACTTTACCAATCCGACTAGTTCCTGCTTGAAGCCTGTTTCTTCAGTCTACTCGGCACTACCGGACCGTCTACAAGTACCCACCACCTGCCGGTAGCCGGTGCCGCTTCTCGCCATCCAGTCCCTGTCTCAACTCCAGGGGGTGGAGTGCGTCAAGTCGCAAAGGTGAACCACTCTCGGCATCTCGGCCTCGGTAAGTACATACCCTTACAGTACAAACCAGCCAGATGTCTGAGGCCGACAGGGTGCGTTCACCGTTCGAGACCCTATGTCAGCAAGTCACCGCACTAACCGATGCGGTTCAGAAATTACAAGAAGGTTATGTCCAAATGGATGGCCGCTTTCAGCTACTTACTGGAGCTACAGGACCAGCATCACCAGCTGCTACCGTTGCCAACGTTGCCTCCACGTCTCAAAATCAGGCAAATCCCACCGTAGTAATGGCTACCCCTGAACCCAGGGTCCCCCTGCCTGAGCGATTTTCTGGCGTCCGTAAGAAATATCGGGCTTTCAAAAATGCATGTTCTCTTTACTTCGCCCTTCAACCCAGGACTTTCTCTTCAGAAGTGGTAAAGGTGGGGTTCGTCATCTCCCTTCTAACCGACGAACCTCAGGCCTGGGCCCATGGCCTGATAGAGCAAAGCAGCCCCATACTAGATTCCGTGGACACCTTCTTCGAGAGTATGGCGCAGCTGTATGACGATCCTCAGCGATCAGCTACAGCTGAGTCTGTTCTCCACAGTTTAACCCAGGGGAGAAGGCCGGTGGAGGACTACACGGCAGAATTCCGGAAATGGTCAGCTGACACTGGCTGGAATGAGACGGCCCTTAAATACCAATATCGCCAAGGACTGTCTGAGGCTCTTAAAGACGAGCTGGCCAGGATTGGCGTTCCAACTACTCTGGAAGATTTGATCCAGTCTGTCACTCAGCTTGACAGACGCCTGCGGGAGTGGCGTTCTGAGCGTTTCCAGACTACCCGTCCAAACTGGACTTTGCCCCGATCAGCTCCTGCCTACCCACCCATCCAAGTTCCTACAGCATCTTCTCCTCCCGAGCCTGAACCCATGCAGCTTGGTCTGGTTCGTCCTCCCCTTTCTCCTGAGGAAGAGCAGCGCAGGCGTCAGGCCAATCTGTGTCTTTACTGCGGGGGTACTGGCCATTTCCTTCGGAGCTGCCCAGTGAGACCTAGTAAGTGTACCCTCAAAGACACTTTGAACTACCAAGTTTCTGGCTTACCACAGACTTATGTTGTTCTTTCTATTTCTCTACAGCTACCAACAGGAGCAACCCGCCTACCGGCGATTATTGATTCAGGAGCCTGCAGCTGCTTTCTGGACTCTTCACTTGCTTCCCAACTTCACTTTCCTCTGCAAACCAAGGACCATTATCTTCAGGTTCGTCTGGCGGATGGATCCCTGCCTCGTTCAGGGGTAATTACGCAAGAAACAAAACCCGTCCTTGCTATCACGGATTCAGGCCACCAAGAATACCTTCGATTTGACCTCATCCCATCTCCCATGTTTCCCATCATCCTGGGCCTCCCCTGGTTACAAGCACATGAGCCTCATATAAACTGGGCCAAAAGGGAAGTTAACTTCACTTCTTCGTATTGTTCCCAACACTGTCTTCCCGCACTTCCAACTGTCTGTGCTACTTTAACCCCTCAACCGGATAACCTACCACATGTTCCATCAGCATACTTAGAATTCCAGGACGTCTTCGACAAACAGCAGGCCGACCGCCTACCTCCACATCGTCCCTACGATTGTCCCATTGACCTTCTGCCTGGCTCCAAAATTCCATTCGGCCGCATCTTTCCCTTGTCCGAATCTGAGTTGAAGGCCCTCAAGTCTTACATTGAGGAAAATCTGGAAAAGAAATTCATTCGCCCCTCTTCTTCCCCAGCCGGTGCCGGAATCTTTTTCGTTGAAAAGAAAGACGGGACTCTGAGGCCCTGCATCGACTATAGGGAATTAAATAAAATTACTATTAAAAATAGATACCCGCTTCCTCTCATCCCGGAGTTGTTCCAACGATTCCGATCAGCTCGGATCTTCTCTAAACTGGACCTTCGAGGGGCCTACAACCTCATCCGGATCAGGGCTGGAGACGAATGGAAGACGGCTTTTAGATCTAGGTTCGGTCATTTTGAATACTTGGTCATGCCATTCGGGCTTTAAAACGCCCCAGCTACTTTCCAGCACCTGGTCAATGACATTTTCCGTGAACACTTGGACGACTTCCTAGTAGTCTACTTAGACGATATTCTTATTTTTTCGTCCTCCCTTGAACTGCACCGAATCCATGTCATCAAGGTCCTCACTATTCTCCGAGAACATAGACTTTACCTCAAGGCCGAGAAATGTGACTTTGAGAAAACCACTGTGCAATTTTTGGGATTTATTATTTCTACCAATGGGGTCGCAATGGACCCGCAGAAAGTCGAAGCTATCCAGGAATGGCCAGCCCCAACAGACAAGAAAGGGGTACAACGGTTTATAGGTTTCGCCAACTTCTACAGGAGGTTCATTGTGGGGTTCTCCTCTATTGTGGCACCTATAACCCAACTGACACGCCAGGGCTACCGCTTTCACTGGTCACCGGAAGCTCAGGATGCCTTCGATAAACTAAAAAATGCATTCACATCGGCACCTGTATTGAAGCATCCAGATCCGCTACTGCCATTTACTCTGGAAGTAGATGCTTCAGAGTCAGCCACTGGGGCCATCCTCTCTCAAAGGCAGGGCCCCAAATCCCTTCTTCATCCAGTAGCCTTTGCCTCTCGTAAACTAACTTCTCCAGAACGTAATTATGACGTCGGAGACCGGGAACTATTAGCTATCAAATTCGCCCTGGAAGAATGGCGATACCTTCTGGAGGGAGCCCCTCACCCTGTCATGATATTCACGGATCATAAGAATCTAGAATATCTGAGAACAGCAAAACGTCTTCGACCCAGACAAGCCCGATGGGCCCTCTTCTTCACCAGGTTTAACTTTCATATCTCTTATAGTCCCGGTTCCAAGAACGTGAAGGCGGATGCACTCTCTAGGATGTTTCCCGAGACCCCTCAAGCAGAGGAACCAAGTACCATCCTATCAGCACAAAACTTTCTGCTCATCCCACAGGCTGATCTACTAACCTCCATAAAAGCCGCCTCTAAGCATTGTCCTGACCAAGTAACCTCTTCCCTAGAGAAGCATAATGACTTGCTCTGGTCCCAAGGTAAAGTCTTCGTCCCTCTGGAAACAAGGCAACTGATTCTGAAAACTTTCCACGACCACAAACTAGCTGGTCACTTTGGAACCAAAAAAACCATGGAACTAATCTCTCGCTCCTTCTGGTGGCCTGGTTGGAGACAAGATTGGAAGTCCTATGTTGCCTCCTGTACCCGTTGCCAACGGTATAAGGGACCCAAAACCAAGAGTTGGGGACTACTCAAACCTTTGCCTATCCCTGAACGTCCGTGGGCAGATGTGTCCATGGACTTCATTGTAGATCTACCGCCCTCTGGAGGTTTTACCACGATTCTGGTCGTAATTGACCGTCTCTCCAAAATGGCACACTTCGTGCCCATGATCGGTACCCCCTCTGCTGCAGATACAGCCAAAGCCTTCTTTCAGGAGATAATCAGGCTCCATGGGGTGCCTAAGAGCATCAACTCTGACAGAGGCGTTCAATTCACGTCGAAATTCTGGAAGGAACTTTGCAAATCTTTAGAAGTCAAGATTTGCCTATCATCGGCATATCACCCCCAGAGCAACGGACAGACAGAGAGAACCAATCAAACCCTAGAACAATATCTCCGTTGTTTTTGCTCAGCCTCACAAGACGATTGGTCCTCCCTATTATCCTACGCTGAATTTGCATATAACAACTCGGTGCATTCAGCCACCAGTCAAACTCCTTTTTGGGCCAACTTTGGCTTCCATCCTTCCTTCCTCCCTGATGACATTCCGGAGAGCTCTGTTCCTGCTGTTCAAGATCGGATAGCCTTTGTTCAATCTAATTTTCTGAGACTCCAGGAAATGATGCAAAACGCCCAGGAGTCTTACAAGAAACACTACGACAAGGGTAGGAAGGAAAATCCAGTCTTCAAAGTTGGGGAGGAAGTATGGCTCTCCGCCACCAACCTCAAATTACCAATCCCTTCACGGAAATTGGGACCAAGATTTATAGGCCCTTTTAAAATCAAGCGAGTAATCAACCCTGTGGCCTTTGAATTGGCACTGCCCGACTCCTACAGGATACACCCGGTCTTCCACACGTCTCTGTTGAAACCAGTAGTCTCCAGCTCCTTCCCGGGAAGGGATGAGCCACCTCCTCCACCTGTGGAGGTTGATGGTGAAGATGAGTATGTGGTGGAATCTATCTTGGGCTGCAGGAAAAGAGGCAGGCAGTTGCAGTATTTAATCAAATGGAAGGGGTATCCCCCAGAGGACAACTCTTGGGAACCATCTAGGAACCTACATGCTCCCCGCCTAATTAGAGTCTTTCACCAGGAACATCCCGAGTTGATGTCTAGTCTGGGCGTCCGGAGTCCACCCCTAGGAGGGGGGCACTGTCAGAGAAATCCGTCCAACGGCGCCAATCAGCGCCCAATGCGCACGCGCGGCGGAATGATGCTTCTGCGCATGCGCGTGCGCGGGACGGCGCTTCTACGTCCTCGGGTGCGCGCGCCGACGCAGCGGCGCGCGCGCATGCGCAGCGGCGCACCAATAGGAATCCAGGCGGGCCTATTTAAAGAGATCCAGTTGCACTGACAAGTTGCTGGTTTGTCAGCTTTCCTGTTTACCCAAGACTCTGGAAAACTATCTTGAAAATCTCCTTGTGACCCGGACTGGCTTGACTCCTCTGATCTCTCTCCTGGACCTGACCCTCGGCTTGCTATACGGACTTCTGCCTTCTCCTGTGTTTGACCCTCGGCCTGTGACTCGGATCTGCTGCCTGTCTACAATCCTTGACCTCCTGCTTGTACCTTTTGGACTTCCGCGTTTCCTTTGAACTCCTGCCTGGTTCCCGGTATTCTCTGGACTTGTTGCCTTTTACTGTGCTAGACCCCCAGCCGGGACTGTTACCTTGCAATTGCAACCCGGACTCAACCTGCACCGGCTTCCATTATCTCCTGCTGTTTGAACTTTACCAATCCGACTAGTTCCTGCTTGAAGCCTGTTTCTTCAGTCTACTCGGCACTACCGGACCGTCTACAAGTACCCACCACCTGCCGGTAGCCGGTGCCACTTCTCGCCATCCACTCCCTGTCTCAACTCCAGGGGGTGGAGTGCGTCAAGTCGCAAAGGTGAACCACTCTCGGCATCTCGGCCTCGGTAAGTACATACCCTTACATAGGATCAGGGTAGGCAGAGTTCCCCCAAGAGAGGAGAGTATGCTCAGGGACCCAAAGAGAAGAGAGGGAAGGCAGAGTATACGGAATTATAGGACCCTGTTAAGATCCAAGCTGGGACGTACCTGGAAGCACACCCGAAAAAAGGGTTGGGCCTACGTGGCTGATGGCCAGCACAGAGGTGTCCCAACTACTATGATGGGTGCAGGTGTTTCTCCCTCTGGATCAAAACAAGAGGGGGGGTATGTGGTAGTGTGGTACCCCACCAGTGTATGGATGCAGGATTCTCAACCAGGCAGGTTGAGGGGCTCCAGGGTATTTGCTTGTTTGGGAGGAAACTGGCTTTTCAGTTTCCTCATGATTTACTAAAATCCACTTTGGGACCCGGAGCTTGGGGATTTCTTAGAGATCCGGATGGGATGAAATCCCCAGTCCTGGATCCGGGTTTTGAGACTCAACTGCACACTGATTGTTCAGGTGTGTGTGGGCCTGATAGTAGAGTCAGGACCAGCATTCTGGGCCCCACCCTCCCGACGAGTGCAGGTGTGCACTGGGGAAGCCATAGAGTGCAAGTGTGCACTGGAGAAGTCAGAGAGTGCTTGTGTGCACAGTGGAAGCCAGAGACCCAGGTCTGAGGGTCAGAGCAGCAAGGGGCTGCTATCCAAATGGATGGTGTTGCAGATGGAATAGTCTATAGGAGACAGACAAGAGCCTGAAGTGGAAGGCCTGAGCAGCACTGCTGTATGTACAAGCCAGGAGGCTGAATGTCATTTTGTTGTTGAAAAGGAGTACTGAAACCCCTGCGAGGGAAACCTTTTGATTTTGTTTTGAACTTCTTTTAATAAAAATGGGCAAACAACCCTTAAAAAGAAGAACCAGCGAGTGGCGGTGTCCTTCAAGCTCTACACTTGATGCTAGTCCTTCACAATATATATATATATATATATATACATCCCACCTTTGTGCAGCTATATCTCACTTCAGACCATTAGTATGTCTGGAAGGCAAACAATGAGAGGCAGACAGTCACGAGGCAATAAAAGAGGGCAAGCAGGCTCTGTGTCTAGAGGCAACAGTGCTGGCCATGGACACGGTGCATCCTCATCAGCACGTGACCGTGGGACACGCTTGTCCTTCTTTTCGGCAGCTGGCCGTGTTGAGCCGCAACATGCCCAAGACTTGGTAGAGTGGATGACCAAGCCGTTCTCATCCTCCTCATCCTCTCTCAATCAGGCTCAGGGTACTTTGTCTGGCAAAGCAGCTGCCAAAGCGGCCTCTTCCTTTGGCTCAATGGCATCAGTCACTCCTTCCCTAGCCCCACCATGTCCTCCTGAGGAGTCCCCCAAACTGTTTGACCACAGTGTTGGGTACATGTTACAGGAGGATGTGCAGCGTTTTGAAGGCTCCGATGATGGAACCCAGCTGGAGGAAGGCAGTAACGTGAGCCCAGAGAGAGGGGGTAGTAACGTGAGCCCAGAGAGAGGGGGTGCCCAACAAGGACAGCTATCTGGCAGTCATGTTCCCCCAGCTGAAGCATACTGCCAGATTTGCTCCAGTGATGAGGAGGGAGGGGATGATGAGGTCACTGACTCCACGTGGGTGCCTAATAGGAGAGAGGAGGAGGAGGAGGATGAGGCACATCTCCAATAAGGCAGGATGCGCTCCAGGGGCCAGATTAAGGGCAGCACAATGACCGCATCACACCGCAGAGCTCCCCATGTGCAGGGCGCTGCTGTCTCTGCGCGTTATTCCAAATGTTCTTTGGTGTGGGCCTTTTTTTTAGACGTGTGCAGCAGATCGCACTGTTGCTATTTGCAACATATGTCTGAAGCGTATCTCGCGTGGCCAAAACATGAGCCGCTTGGGCACCACGTGCTTGACCAGACATATGTCGACCGCCATACAGAAAGCCATTAGAGACATCCAGCTGCAGGATGAGCGACAAGAGAGAGAACTGGAGTGACAAGAGAGAGAACTAGAGCGGCAACATGAGCGGAGAATGGCGGAAATACGGCAATCGGAGACAACGCCTAAAGATGCAGCGCCTGTCCGTAAGTTGCCCTTTCGGGCGTTCAAACTATTTAAGGAAGGAGAGGAGGAAATTGAAGCGTTCCTGCAGGACTTTGAAAGACTATGCCAGATACATGAAGTATTGCCCTAAGATTGGGTCGCCTTACTGGCAAGTAATTTAACTGCCAGAGCAGCGGATGCGTATCGGGCCCTGGAGGATGAGGACGCTAAAGACTATGACCAGGTAAAAGAAGCTCTGCTAGCCCGATTTGCCATTACACCCGAAGCCAGCCGGATTAAGCTTTGAGAATCCCGGAAACAAACCCACATAACATACGTGGAGTGGGCACATCGTCTGCAGCGAAACCTTAAGGGCTGGTTCCAGGGAAGCCACGCACATACCATAGAGGACATCACCCAGCTAGTACTCTTAGAACAGTTCTTTAACCACACCCCTCCGGTATTACGGGATTGGGTGCGAGATAAGCAACCACGGACTGTACAGCAAGCGGCTACTTTGGCCGATGAATATCTGGACTCTCGAAGGTCAGGTGGAAGCGAGCGCTATCCACTATCTCGGCCCAGTTTACCAGCCTCTAACCCAACTTCAGCACCACCTCCAGCGGCCACTTATCCTCAGCAGCCCAGGTTCAACTCCCAGGACTACTCACAACCCATCAGGTGTTTCAGATGTAAACAGCTAGGGCACAAAAAGCCAGACTGTCCGTTGAATCCAGCCATCCAGTCCCAGTCATGGAGACAGCCAGCAAGGGGGAGCCCCCGCACATCCATGCCTGCGGCCCACTGTGTTGAGGAGGAAGAACATTGGGGCGTCCTGCACGAGGCTGATCCAATACAAGCAGCTAACCGGGACAACAGGCAACAACACAGGCAGACTGTCCGGGTTAATGGAACGGTAGCCAATGGCCTACGTGATAGTGGCCCTACCATGACCCTACTACAGAAGAACCTCATCCCAGAGAGCCAACATACCGGAGACACTGTAGCCGTAAGAGTAGCGGGAGGTACCATCTTCTGGCTACCCGTTGACCGTGTTCACCTGGATTGGAGGATTGGTTCGGGACACGTGAATGTGGGGGTGATGAAGGATTTGCCAGCGGATGTACTACTGGAAAATGTTTTTGGCCCCCCTCGTTTCTGCTTACGCCGCGATGGGCCCCGCTGAAGCCAACCCAGTGACTACCTGTGCCCAGACCCATGCTGCTGGAACCGGCCCGCTTACGGCTGAGAACTGGGTAAGACTATCTTCCCCAACATGTACCTTAGATCAGGGAAAATATCACAGTCTAGAATTGGAATGTGAAAAGTTAGCCAGGGAGAAATCAGAGATGCAACGACACTACGTCATGTATTATGAGATGTCCCATGGCTTGAACATTGAAATGCACAAACAGGCTGAAATTGTCAAAAGGTTAAATGGGATTTGCGCCCAGGTTTTGCCTTACCTCTCCCAAGAGCAGCAGCAACAAGTTTTGGGAGCCATTGAGAGAGCAAAGCAAGTGACTGTTCCAGAACTGAATTCCATTATTCGCCCTGCAACCTTACAACTTCACCATCAGCTACTGACCCGGTAAGCAAAATGGCAATGCTGATGGGTTGTCCAGGCATTAGAGGAATGAAACTATGGACTAACTTCGGAGTCAACCCGTCTGGGGTCTCCTCCTGTATTAGTCTCCTGCCGAAAGGGGAGATGTGTGACAGGGGTCACTTTGAGCACAGGGTGAGCAAGAAAATAATGGACATTAATGCCCCATACACACGATCGTTTTTCTTGCCATTTTTTTTCTTGCCGTTTTTCACGTCGTTTTTTTTCATGTTTCCTCTCAAGCCTGTCTTGCGTACACACGATCATTTTAAAAAACGATCAAGCAAAGCGCAGTGACGTACAACACGTACGACGGCACTATAAAGGGGAAGTTCCGTTCGAATGGCGCCACCCTTCATGTTAGTAAAGTTTGTTGAGCGACGATTCGCTCTTTTCAGTCTCGTGCTTTTCAGTCCGTTACAGCGTGACGAATGTGCTATCTCCATTACGAACGCTAGTTTTACCAGAACGAGCGCTCCTGTCTCATACTTGATTCTGAGCATGCGCATTTTTTTTCACGTCGTTAAAGCATACACACTATCGTTTTTCACGTCGTTAAAAAAAACGACATGAAAAACGACGTGAAAAAAGAGAGCATGTTCGAAATTTTTAATGTCCGTTTTTCACGTCGTTAAAAATGCTCTGGAGCCTACACACGATCATTTTTAATGGCCATTTTTTTTAATGCCATTTTTAACGGCATGAAAAACGATCGTGTGTATGGGGCATAAGAATATGTCTTGGATTGCTTTAAAATGGGACAGTGATATTTTTCCACAATATTCCCCAGGATACCTGTAAAGAACTATTTACTGTTTGATTCTGAACTCAACAGGTTAACTGAAAAGTGACTCCTTCATGATGTTGGGACACATACTGTTATGCCGTGTACACACGACCGTTTTTCTCGTCGAGAAAAACGAAATTTTTTCCATTTGACGAGAAAAACGATTGTCTGTGGGCATTTTGTCGTTTTTCTCGACGAGAAAAACGGCATTAAAAACGATGAGAAAAATTAGAACATGTTCTATTTTTTCTCGTCGTTTTTTCCAACATTTTTTCCGCGGCAGTTTTCCCATAGGTCGTTTTTTTCGACCAAAAAAAAAATGTAATTTAAAACGGCCGTGTGTGGGGGGAACAAGCTGTTCCTCGTTTTTAATGTCGATTTTCTCGAAGGTGTCTTCACCGTTGAAAAAATCGATAATGTGTACGCAGCATTAGATGCTAATGTCACCACATCCAGCCCCCACCTGTGTCTGCTAAGATGTAAGATGTGTATTGGGAGACAGTGAGGCTAGCCTAAAGGTCATGTGTCTGAGTCATCACTGTAGTTAATTAGCTCATGTAAATTAGGTCTGGTCAGAGGTGTATTGTCTGAGGAGAATGTAAGAACCTCCTCTCTGTGTGTATAAAACTGGGAGTTTGTCATTAAAGATTGTCAGTCCAGTTGGAAACTTCATACAGAGTGTTTGTCTCGTATGTTTGGAAGGATTAATCCTATGGGAAGCAGTCGCCTGACTGGGGAGTAGTGATGAGCCGAACACCCCCGGGTTCGGTTCGCACCAGAACCCGCGAACGGACCGAAAGTTCGCACGAACATTAGAACCCTATTAAATACAATGGATGCGAACGTTCGGATTCTAAAGTGCTAATTATAACGACTATTATCCATGTTATTGTCCGAAACAGAGTTTGGGAACCCGGCTTCTGCACCAGGGGACATGTATCAATGCAAAAAGAAGTTTTAAAAACGGTCGTTTTCCGGGAGCAGTCATTTTAATGATGCATAAAGTGAAAAAAAAAAAAGTCAAATATTCCTTTAAATATTGTACCTGGGGGGTGTCTAAAGTATGCCTGTGAAGTGCCACGTGTTTCCCGTGTTTAGAACTGTCCCTGCACAAAATAACATTTCTAAAGGGAAAAAAGTCATTTAAAACTGCTTGCGGCTTTAATGTAATGTCTGGTCCCGGTAATATGGATGAAAATCTTTAGGAAAAATGGCATAGCTACCCCATCAACCCCCCCCCCCCCCTACCCCAGCCCATTACCAGCCCCTTTGGGTCTTGTATGGATATTAAGGGGAACCCCGCACACAAAATAAAAAAGGACCTATATACTCTGAACAGCCATATACAGGCGGTGCATACAAGACAGGGACTGTAGGTTTGTTCTTATGTAGAATCTGTTTGTAATTTTGAACAGCTGCATTGTTTAAGTGGAGCTCCATGGCAAATTCCTTTTTTTTAGCTTTTTGTAAAACATAGGGAACGGTTATCACCCCTGTCACATTTTTTTTGCTGTCTGTGCCCCTGTTCAGAACATTTCACCTCACTTTGCGTCCCAATGACAACTGTTTTTGAAATGTGGTGTTTTTCTTGAAACAAGGATTGGTGATAAAGCATCAGTAGAGAGGAGACACCTTTCTCCCATATTAATTCTTAAAGGAGAGAATTTTCCTTCCAAGGGGTAGATTTCCTCTCACTTCCTGTTGTCTTCTTCCGTTTGCAAGTAGTAGTAGTTTGTAAGTTGGATGTTTGAAAGTAGGGACCTTCCGTATATACTCTGCAGAAATTGGCCCCTTAGGTGTTGGTGTTGGCACAACACTGAAAGCACTCACAGTTATTCTTGGTGGGTGCTGGAACGCCCTGCTGTCAAGTATAATATCAGGAATTGTAATAACATATAATTGTTGATCAGTGGTAGTAAAAATTGGGCCTTTGATGGTGGTGCTGGTGCCACAACACTGTAAGGCCTGACAGTTACTCTTGGTGGGCGCAGCAATGGTCCCTGCTGTGAATTATTAGATCAATAATTATAATTGCATGCCCCTGTTGAACAGGGGCTGAAAAATTGGGCCTTTGGTGGTGGTGGTGGTGGTGATGGTGGTGCTGGTGCCACAACACTGTAAGGCCTGACAGTTACTCTTGGTGGGCGCAGCAATGGGCCCTGCTGTGAATTATTAGATTAATAATTATAATTGCATGCCCCTGTTGAACAGGGGCTGAAAAATTGGGCCTTAGGCACTGGTGGCACAACACTGCAACCCCTCACAGATACTGTACTTGGAGCACAGCAATGAGGCCTGTTGCAAAGTATTGCATCAAAAATTGTAATTACACGCCCCTGTTAAACAGGGGCTGAAAAATTGGGCCTTAGCCACTGGTGGCGTCACCCATAAACCAAAATGATCTTCCAAGCTATCATCGTTAATCGTATCATTGAGGAGGAGGAGGAGGATAGCCAGTCAACATAACAGCACAGGCACTCAGCATCAGCATCAGTCTTTAAGGGATGTGACATTTTAAAATCAATTAGTCTGTTATACCAGCATCTGGTGTGTGGTAGCTGGTGGTGATCCAAGACTGGTTCATCTTGATGAAAGTCAGTCGATCAACCGAGTCGGTGGACAGGCGCACCCTGTGATCCGTGACAAATCCTCCAGCAGCACTGAATGTGCGTTCTGAAAGAACGCTGGATGCAGGACAGGCCAGTAGCTCAATTGCATACTGTGCAAGCTCTGGCCAGTGATCCATCCTCAAGACCCAGTAAGCCAGAGGATTTTCGGTGGGGAAGGTGTCCAAGTCTGACCTTGCCCCTAGGTATTCCTGGACCATGTATATCAGACGCTGGCGATGGTTGCTGGAACCGATCATACTTTGGGGCTGCGGACTAAAGAATTGTCTGAACGCATCGGTCAGACGGCCACCTTCCCCACCGCTCCTTCTTTGACTGCCCGAAGCCTTAGCAACTCGTTGTCCAGGACCAGGAGTTTGTAACCTCACAGTCTCTGGGAACGCGTTGCACAGACCTTTCTGCAAGGCCTCCCGGAGTTGTCTCATCCTCTGCTCCCTCTGCGACGGTAAGATAAGGTCCGCAACCTTACCCTCGTACCGTGGATCAAGGAGAGTGGCCAGTAGGCTTGTGCAATTCGTTTCGTAACGAATTGAAATTCGTCCGAATTTAGCAACTTTCGGACATTCGGAAGCATTCGAATTTCCGAACAAAGCAATTACGAATAAGACCGAATCCGAAATAAATTATACCGCAAATAGCGAATGCCCGAATGTCTTCGGCATAATTCGTTATGAAAAAGTTACGAATGTACGAATCCATACGAAGCACAATAACACTCACTCTGCTCTGCTCTCTGCTTCTCCCACACCGTGCTGAACTCCCTCTCAAAATGGTGTACAGGGGCGGAGGTTATAGCCGCATGTAAAAAACGAAAGTAAAATACGAGATTTCGAATCCATTCGAAGCACAATAACACTCTGCTCTGCTCTCTGCTTCTCCCTCACCGTGCTGAACCCTCTCAAAATGGTGTACAGGGGCGGAGGCTATAGCCGCATGTAAAAAACGAAAGTAAAATACGAGATTTCGAATCGTTACAAATAACCGCAATGTATTTAGAAAAGTACAAATCCATTCGAAGCACATTAGGCATAATAGGCAGCGTCGTTGTGAGAGAGACACGGAAAATTACGAATCAACGAACCCAAAAAAAGTTACGAAAGTAGGAGTTGTGTCCAGAATCAACGAAAAACAACGTACTCTACCGAAAGTACGAACCCAAAAAAAGTTACGAAAGTAGGAGTTGTGTCCAGAATCAACGAAAAACAACGTACTCTACCGAAAGTACGAATTATAAAGCAACAAAAAATTCAACGAAAAATGTCGCTTGCAAAAATACGAATGAGTCCGAACACGAAAAATCCCGTCTAGCAAAATTACGAATGATTACGAATCAACAGGACTGGAAAGAAACGAACCGAAACGGAACGAATTTTTCCGTTGTGCACAAGTCTAGTGGCCAGCCAGTAATGGTCCCTCTCCTTGATCCGAAGAATACGAGGATCCTTCCGCAGACTTTGCAGGATCAGGGAGGCCATGCAGCGTAGGTTAGCTGAGGCATTCAGTCCGGAGTCCTCTGGGTCACTAAGGACGACATGATCCGCAGCCACCTCCTCCCAGCCACGTACAAGTCCACGTGTTTCTTGGGACTGTAAATAATCCCTAAAAGACTGCTGCTGATGATGCTGAGTGCCAGCCTCCACCTCCATGCTGACACAATCCTCCTCCTCCTCCTCCTCCTCCTCCTCTTCCTGTGCGATGGGTGGGACAGAAGGAACACTGTCTGGGTAAAGGGGGCCTTGAGAGGCAAGGAAGTCCTCCTCTTCCTGCCTCTGTTCTGCCTCAAGTGCCCTGTCCATTATTCCACGCTGCGTGTGCTCCAACAGGTGGACAAGAGGTACAGTGTCACTGATGCATGCACTGTCACTGCTCACCATCCTCGTGGCCTCCTCAAATGGTGCCAGGACAGTGCATGCATCCCTGATCATGCCCCACTGGCGTGGTGAAAAAAACCAGAGCTCCCCTGACCCTGTCCTGGTGCCGTAGTCGCACAGGTACTCATTGATGGCCCTCTGCTGCATGTGCAGCCGCTGCAGCATGGCCAACGTTGAGTTCCACCTGGTGGGCATGTCACATATAAGGCGGTTCTTGGGCAGGTTCAACTCCTTTTGAAGCTCAGCCAGGCGAGCACTGGCATTATAAGATCTGCGGAAATGCACACAGACTTTCCTGGCCTGCCTCAGGACATCCTGTAAGCCCGGGTACCTGCCCAAGAACCGCTGCACCACCAGGTTAAGGACGTGAGCCATACAGGGCACATGGGTCAGTTGTCCCTGTCGGAGGGCGGAGAGGAGGTTAGTGCCATTGTGGCAAACCACCATTCCTGGCTTAAGCTGGCGTGGCGTCAACCACCTCTCGGCCTGCCCCTGCAGAGCAGACAGGACCTCTGCCCCAGTGTGGCTCCTGTCCCCCAAACACACCAGCGCAAGCACGGCATGGCATCTTTTTGCCTGCGTACTTGCGTAGCCCCTTGAACGCCTACGGAGCACCGCTGGTTCCGAGGACAAACCACTGGAAGAGGCCATGGAGGAAGAAGAAGAGGAGGGGGTGGAGGAGAGAGGTGTGTCACAACCAGTAGTAGCATTTTGGAGGCGTGGCGGTGGAACAACCTCCAACACTACTGCACCTTGTCCTGCATCCTTCCCAGCTGCCAAAAGAGTGACCCAATGGGCCGTGAAAGAAAGGTAACGTCCCTGTCCATGCCTGCTGGACCATGAGTCAGCGGTAATATGCACCTTACCGCTGACCGCCCTGTCCAGCGAGGCCAAGACATTGCCTTCCACATGCCTGTAGAGAGCCGGAATAGCCTTCCGTGAGAAAAAGTGGCGTTTGGGAACCTGCCACTGAGGAACCGCACATTGCACAAACTCACGGAAGGGGGCCGAGTCTACCAACTGAAAAGGCAGCAGTTGAAGCGCTAGCAATTTAGCCAAGCTAGCATTCAACCGCTGGGCATGTGGATGGCTGGGAGTGAACTTCTTTCGACGGTCCAGCAGCTGGGGCAGGGAAATTTGCCTGCTAGAATCGGACGTCGGTGTACTGCTAGCAGAGTGCCCGCAAGTACTTGGCTGTGACACACCTAATTCTACACCTTCATTCCTCTCAGTGCAGGTTTCAGAGAGGACTGAAGGTATACTGGGGTTGGAGATCCCAGCTGATGCGGTGCAAGAAGAGGTCAGCTTTGTTCTTTGGTGTGGGTCTTTAAGGTAGGCTTGCCAACGAGCTGCATGGCAGGTCAACATATGTCTGATCAAGCATGTGGTGCCCAAGCGGCTGATGTTTTGGCCATGCGATATACGCTTGAGACATATGTTGCAAACAGCAGCTGTGCGATCTGATGCACTCGCCTCAAAAAAGGCCCACACCAAAGAACTTTTTGAATGACGGGCAGAGGCAGCGCCCTGCACAGGCGGAGCTCTGCGGTGTGATTCCGTCGGTGTGCTGCCCATACGCTGGCCACTCAAGGGCATCCTGCCTCGTTGGAGATGTGCCTCCTCCTCATCCTCCTCCTCCTCCTCCTCTCTCCTATTAGGCACCCACGTGGAGTCAGTGACCTCATCATCCCCTCCCTCCTCATCACTGGAGCCAATCTGGCAGTATGCTGCAGCTGCTGGAGCATGACTGCCAGATTGGTGTCCTTCTTGAGCATCCCCTCTCTCTGCTCTCACGCTGCTGCCTTCCTCTAGCTGGGTATCATCATCAGATCCTTCCAAACGCTGGGCATCCTCCTGGAGCATGTACCCAACACTGTGCTCAAACAGTTCGGGGGACTCCTCAGGAGGAGGGCATGGTGGGTCTAGGGAAGGATTGACTAATGAAGATAATGATACCAGAGAAGAGGACGCTTTGGCAGCTGCTTTGCCAGTACCCTGAGCCTGGGTGAGAGAGGATGAGGAGGATGAGGTGGGCTTGGTCATCCACTCTACCAAGTCTTCGGCATGATGTGGCTCAACATGTCCAGCTGCCGAAAACAAGGACAAGCGTGTCCCATGGCCATGTGCTGATGACAATGCACCGCGTACACGACCAGCACTGTTGCCCCCAGACACAGAGCCTGCTTGCCCTCTTTTTTTGCCTCCTGACTGTCTGCCTCTCCTTGGTTGCCTTCCAGACATTTTAATGGATGGCCTGCAGGGAGATGGGAAAAACAGCAATAAGGGCTACCTTCAGGTGTATATTGTGCAGGAGGCTTAGCAACAATGACACTGACACTGTCCCCTGCCTATCCTTCTCTGTCCCTAAACACAAGGATTGAAAATATGGTTCAGCAAAAAAGTTTTAGAACAGAATAGCACACTGACACTTTCCCTCACTGTCCTTCTCTGTCCCTCCCTACAAACAAGATTTAGCACAGAATAGCACACTGATAATTTCTACGAGTGTCCTTCTCTGTCCCTAAACTCAAGGATTGAAAATATGGAACAGCAAAATTGGTTTAGAACAGAATAGCACACTGTCAGTTTCACTCACTGTACCTCTCTGTCCCTCAACTCAAGGATTGAAAATATGGAACAGCAAAATTGGTTTAGAACAGAATAGCACACTGTCAGTTTCACTCACTGTACCTCTCTGTCCCTCAACTCAAGGATTGAAAATATGGAACAGCAAAATTGGTTTAGAACAGAATAGCACACTGTCAGTTTCACTCACTGTACCTCTCTGTCCCTCAACTCAAGGATTGAAAATATGGAACAGCAAAATTGGTTTAGAACAGAATAGCACACTGTCAGTTTCACTCACTGTACCTCTCTGTCCCTCAACTCAAGGATTGAAAATATGGTTCAGCAAAATAGTTTTAGAACAGAATAGCACACTGACACTTTCCCTCACTGTACCTCTCTGTCCCTACAAACAAGGATTAGCACAGAATAGCACACTGTCACTGACACTCTCCCTACCTATCCTTATTTGTCCCTAAACACAAGGAATCCAGGAATACTAAAGGAAAAATAATGACACTGTCCCTGCCTATGCTTCTCTTTCCCTGCTCCGGAACACACTACACAAGGCCGCCGCGCTGGCGGCCTTTTATAGTGTGGGGCGTGTACTAAACCCCATCAGCAATAATTGGCCACAGGCATCCTGCCTGTGGCCAATCATTGCTCTCCTCGCTGCCGGCGCTGTGATTGGCCAAGCATGTGGGGTCACAGTGCATGCTTGGCCAATCACAGCGCCTGGATGACACTGCGATGGCGTAGTGCATTGTGGGCCGTTTGCGTCACTCGAATTTGGCGCGAACGGCCCAGATCGTTCGATCTTCGTCGAACGATCGAACAGCCGATGTTCGAGTCGAACGTATGTTCGACTCGAACACGAAGCTCATCCCTACTGGGGAGGATCGGCAGTGGATGTGTGTCCAGAGAGGGAATATCCTAAACTGCGTTAACCCCTTTCATACTTGGGCAGCCGTTACAAGGGGTGACTGCGGAAGCTCTGGTTCCTTCTTCCAAAGTGGTGGCGCCCGTAAGGCAGTTCATACAGAAGGCCCAAGGCTTTTCAATAGGCTGCTCCACCTCAAATAAGAACTCCTTGCACTGCTCACATCTTCCGAAGGGCCTAAGATGCACCACCAGTCTCTGGCATCCAGGACAAACCACTCCAAGGGCCTCCGCCTCTATGCAGACATAGAGAGTGAAGTGACCCCGAGGCTTCAGTCGGATCCCCGTATCAGTCACAGAAGCAGCAAAGGAGGTAACGTTCATGGTAGTTGAACTCGGAATCCATGCGGCATTAGACGCCATGTTACCCACTCGCCGATCCATTGCGCACTGTCTCTCTGGCGCCAAAGTCACCACGTGCAACTCCTCACATGGTGAGGCTCCTCCCATTTTTCTGCAATGTTCGCGGGCTTTCTCACCTTGGGCCCGCCCATGAACTACGCAGCTTGAGCTCTCCTCGTGGCGCAGTTACTTTCTTCAAAGATGGCCGAGCTCCACGGAGCTTTACAGGGAACAAAGTCCAAACTCTGGGCTTCTTCTGCTGTGGAAAACCTGGACTCGAGCCCCCACGTGTAGCGCTCCCACCCCTCTTTTACCTGCCTTGTTCTGCTCCTCACAATAGAGGGGCACACCGCACCACAAGCCCGTACCCTCCTGTGTGAAGAGGTTGAGCGGTGTTGTTGATGGGTCCTCCACAGTCAGACAGCCAGAGAAGGTTTCTCACCTCTATATTAAATAAAGACAAGTCCTTGTATCCCCACAGTAACTTGAATGTCCACACCAGCTGCAATTCCAACGTAGAGTTTATTCTCTTGTAAAACACAGTCTCTGACAGAAAAGGTTGGAGGGAGGACAGGACAGCTTAAGGTGTGGAAGAGGTCCAGGCACAAACGTAACCCAATTCACTGCTCCGATTCTCAAGCAGACTCAGCCCATTCGGATAGTTTCCCTAACTTGGGACTAGCAGCCGATATGGTACTCAAACTTTACACTTGGTCTCTGCCACAGACCTGGTGAACTTTGTCTCTGCCACAGACCTGGTGAACTTGGCCTCTATTAAAGAGAAGGCATCCCTCCAGAGAGTTACCGGGACCCTTCCTTCACCGTGACTTCTGCACCAGTCCCTCGGAACGGTTCCTCCCCCAGCCTCCTCATCTAGGATACGGGTCCCCTCACAAGGCGGCACCCTGAGACTCCTCGATCCTTGGTGGGCTCCAGCCGAAGGTGCTGGGCCCAGGCCTTTGTTGCAGCCCCAGGACTAAAGGTGCCTGGGACTGGGACTAATCCACCAACCTCCGCCCCTGGGCCAAGGGTGCCCAGGACGGACAGGAACACACACCCTGGGATAGGACCCCCGACAACGAACCCTGAACAGGCAGCGTCTGCCCCTTTTATATCCTCTCCCAGCATGCACAGCAAGCCTGCCACACCCACCGTACGGCTGCTGAGAGGGGACGCACAAGGGACAGCACTGGATTAGCGGTTCGACCCTGGCCTACTATGGCAGCGCCACCTGCAGGCCACAGGGAACTATACACCAATACTCTCCCTGCAGACAAAAATGGTTGCAAGAACTCTAACAATTGGGTTGTTTGGGTATAACTACCACCTAACACTTCCCCTAAATGTACATGCATGTAGGCCAAAAAAGGAGCATTAAACGCTTACAGCATGCATGAGGACAAAGGGGACATTCACAGCATATTACAATCATGGTAATTAGGGAATGATGAAAGAAATACAATACATTAGCATACATTATATACATAGAATGTGATGTTAAAGGAGAAAACTTACCTTAATATAGTCCTTCTGCATGACTTGTATGATGGCAGAACAGGTTTCTGGGATAATGATCCCCAGAGCCTGGGGGGAGATGCCTGTCGTGAACTTGAGGTCCTGCAGGCTTCTCCCAGTCGCCAGGTATCGCAACATGGCAACTAGCCTCTGCTTGGCAGTAATGGCTTGGCGCATCACAGTGTCCTGCCTCGTGATATAGGGGGACAGCAAATCCAACAGACGGTGAAAAACGGGGTCCATCATCCGGAGATAATTCCTGAAGTCATAAGGATTATTCTCCTGGATTTCTCGCAGCAAAGGCATATGACAGAATTGGTCCCACTGGAGCAACCAATTATTGGTCCATGAACTCCTCCTCACCCTGTTCATGGACTGAGCTTGGGTTAAAGTATTAACCCCAACACCAAGCCCATACGCAGCACGAGCTCTACGATGAGAACGTACTTCCAACATGGCTAGAAACCGGTCGGCTGGTCAGAACAAACTTAAACAGAACGCACTGAGGAACAGAAAGTCCTATTAAGAACGCACTGAAAAACAGATACAACCTGACTACACGCCCTGAAAGACAGATACAAACCCACAAGCACAAACTGTAACGCAGAAAACGATCTGGAAAGCACGGAGACTGTAAAGCGCGAATCGGCTAACACCAAACTTTTACTAACACGCGGTAAAACAAATTTAGCAAAAGCAGCCCAAAGGTTGGCTCCGTTGGATTTGAACTTCCCCTTTATAGTGCCGTCATACGTGTTGTATGTCACCGCATTTTGGATGGTCGGAATTTGGTCTGACAGTGTGTAGGCAAGACTGATGGAAGACAGCTTGAACGGAATTCCGACGGAAAATTCCATCGGATTTTATCCCATCGGAAAATTTGATCGTGTGTACAGGGCATTACTTATTTTCCTTTTTTATCAGCCATAACTAAGGACTAACTTCCGAAACGCGTAGGCTGTTTTACAGCTCTGTACATGTACTTAATAAAGAAATACTATTTTGGATATCATCCTGGGTGCCGACCATCCCTTTCCTTATTCTAATAAACTCCTATAGTTTACTGTGGCGGCCCGTCCATTAGGGGCACCCGGGCGCCGCCCCCCTCTATCCACGCCACCCCCCCTATATGAATAGATAGAGCTCATGCTATGAATGAATCTATACGCGGCTGTCGTGACCGCCCCCTATTCAGGAATCCGGCCCCTTTTCAGGCGCCTGAATTACAGCGGCGGGGGGGGGGGGGTTTGAGGCACCTGATTAGAGCCAGAGGCTCTAATAGGCTTCAAAATAGGGTGGGCTTGGGTTGCAGAGATTTGCACCAGGAGCCCACCCAGGTGTTACAACAGCAAATGAATATTCGCTATTGAAACACTAATCCTCAATCCGGGCAATCAGAGGCAGGACTGAGACCTGTTTTCCGATTGGCCGAAAAGAGAAGAGTCCCAATTGGCCTCCCAGGAGGAGGGAGGAAACGGAAGCCGCCGCAATGCCCATGGAGAGCAGAGGAAGGGAAAGTCATCGCCGCCGCCGAACAAGGGAAGCCGCTGGTGAAGCTCGGGAGAAGCACTGCCCACCATAGATGGGGTAAGTGCTCCAGACCCGACCGACCAGGGGGAGGTTGTTACCGTTTGCCGCACCCCCAAAAAAAATTACTACCAGCTGCCACTGATAGTTTTGCCATTAAAAGTGACTGGTGCCCATCTGTACACACTGCTCCACCATTGCTAAGGATTACACCCAGAGATGAAGTGCAAGCCCACCCTGTCTCTGGGGTTCCCATGAGCCTTTGGGAATCAAGGTGGATCTAAAGTAGTAATTGTCTGGTTTTTGACACCGGGAACCTGTCTAAACTTGAGATTGTGAGTCAAATCGCCATACAAATTTTTGGGTCCCTGTGTATTAAAGTAGACGGTTTTACAAATAAAGAAGCAGCTGAGAACATTCGCATTGGTATGTTTTCTTGGTTTTAACCACAGTCTACATTTCAAAACCAACGGTTAACAAATACACCGATAACTTTGATGAGGAGAAAAATAAAAATTATAAAGATGTCCATTAAAAGCAATTTTTCTGAATTGACTTCTCTATTGCAGCACCTCTGCCTTGGGCTGGCCAAATTTAGTACTGTCAGGTCACCAATAGCAGGAGGACTCTAGGACCCAGCATCTGTCAGAGCAGGGGAAGGGCTCTAGGACCCAGCCTCTCCGCCAGCACATCACATGGGCCTTTATAAGGAAGCCAGCCCATGGCTGAAGTGCTGTTTGATCTTCAGCTGTTACCAACGTTCCCGTGTTTCCTGTTTCCTGTGATTCTTGATAACCAACCCGACTTGCTCCAGACTAGGGATGGGCCGAACACCCCCAGGTTCGGTTCGCGGCAGAACATGTGAATGGACCGAAAGTTTGTGCGAACATTCGAACACCATTAAAGTCTATGGGACCCGAACGGGAAAAATAAAAAGTGCTCATTTTAAAGGCTAATATGCAAGTTATTGTCAAAAAAGTGTTTGGGGACCCGGGTCCTGCCCCAGGGAACATGTATCAATGCAAAAAAAAGTTTTAAAAACGGCAGTTTTTTCGGGAGCAGTGATTTTAATAATGCTTAAAGTGAAACAATAAAAGTGAAATATTCCTTTAAATTTTGTACCTGGGGGGTGTGTATAGTATGCCTGTAAAGTGGCGCATTTTTCCCGTGTTTAAAACTGTCCCTGCACAAAATGACATTTCTAAAGGAATAAAAGTCATTTAAAACTGCTTGCGGCTGTAATGTAATGTCGGGTCCCGGCAATATGGATGACAATTATTTAGAAAAATGGCATGGGTACCCCCCCAGCCCATTACCAGGCCCTTTGGGTCTTGTATGGATATTAAGGGGAACCCCGCACCCAAATTAAGAAAAGAAAAGGTGTGGGGCCCCCAGGCCCTATATACTCTGAACAGCAGTATACAGGTGGTGCAAACAAGACAGGGACTGTAGGTTTGTTAAGTTGAATCTGTTTGTAATTTGGAACAGGTACATTTTGTAAGTGTAGCTCCAGCCAAAAAATCTATTTTTAAGCTTTTTGGATAACATAGGGAAGTGTTATCACCCCTGTAACATTTGTTTTGCTGTCTGTGCACATGTTAAGATTTCACCTCACTTTCTGTCCCAATGACAATTGGATTTTGAAAATTTGGGGTTTTTAGGGAAACAAGGATTGGTGATAAAGCATCAGTAGAGAGGAGACACCTTTTTCCCATATTAACTCTTACAGGAGAGAATTTCCCTTCCTAGGGGTAGATTTCCTCTCACTTCCTGTTGTCTCCTTCCGTTTTGCAAGTAGGAGTCATTTGTAAGTTGGATGTTTGAAAGTAGGGGACGCCTGTACATACTATACGGCCTGCCCTATATACTCTGCAGAAAATTGGGCCTTAGGTGTTGGTGGTACCAGAACACTATAAGCCCTCACAGTTACTCTTGGTGGGCGCTGGAACGGGCCCTGCTGTGAAATATTATATCAAGAATTGTAATTACATGCCCCTGTTGAACATGGGCAGAAAAATTGGGCCTTAGGCACTGGTGGTGGTGCCACAACACTGCAAACCCTCACAGATACTCTAGTTGAGCGCAAGAACGAGCACTGTTGCGAAATATTACAGCAAAAATTGTAATTACACGCCCCTGTTAAACAGGGGCAGAAAAATTGGGCCTTAGGCAGTGGTGGCGGTGCTCCGAAACAAAAATGTTCTTAGAAGCTATCAACATGAACATTGAGTAGGAATAGGATAGTCACTTAGCATAACAGGATAGTCACTCAGCATAGGCAGTCTTCAAGGGATCTCACATTCATAGAAAAATTAATTGGTTACATCAGCATCAGGTGCTTGGTAGCTGGTGATCCAAGACTGATTCATTTTTAAGAAGGTGAGCCGATCAACTGAGACTGTGGACAGGCGCACTCTGTGATCGGTTACAAAGCCTCCAGCAGCACTGAATGTGCGTTCAGAAAGAATGCTGGATGCAGGACAGGCCAGTAGCTTAATTGCATACTGTGCAAGCTCTGGCCAGTGATCTATCCTCAAGACCCAGTAACCCAGTGGATTTTCGGTTGGAAAGGTCTCCAAGTCTGATCTCGCCCCTAAGTATTCCTGCACCATGTAATTCAGACGCTGGTGATGGTTGCTGGAACCGATCAGACCTTGGGGCTTCGGACTGAAGAATTGTCTGAAGGCATCGGTCAGACGGCCACCTTTTCCACCGCTCCTTCTTTGACTGACCGAAGCCTCGGCAACACGTTGTCCAGGAGGACCAGGAAATTGTAACCTCCCAGGCTCTAGAAACGCATTGCACAAACCTTTCTGCAAGGCCTCCCGAAGAGGTTTCATCCTCTGCTCCCTCTGCGAAGGCTGGATAAGGTCCGCAACCTTACTCTTGTAACGTGGATCAAGAAGGGTTGCCAGCCAGTAATGATCCCTCTCCTTGATACCACGAATCCGAGGATCTTTTTTACAGGCTTTGCAGGATCAGTGAGGCCATGCAGCAAAGGTTTGCTGAGGCATTCGATCCGGAGTTCACTAAGGATGACATGATCCGCAGCCACCTCCTCCCAGCCACGTACAAGTCCATGGGTTTCTGGGAACTGAAAACGATCCCTTGAAGACTGCCTCTGATGCTGAGTGCTATGCTCCACCTCCATGCTGACACAATCCTCATCCTCCTCCTCCTCCTCCTCCTCCTCTTCCTGTGTGATCAGTGGGCCTGTAGGAATACTGTCTGGATAAAGAAGGCCTTGAGAGGTAAGGAAGTCCTCCTCTTCCTCCCTTTGTTCTGCCTCAAGTGCCATGTCCATTATTCCATGAAGCGTGTGCTCCAACAGGAAGACAAGAGGGACAGTATAATTGATGCATGCACTGTCACTGCTCACCATCCTCGTGGCCTCCTCAAATGGTGACAGGACAGTGCATGCATCCTTGATCAGTAGTCACTGGCATGGCGAAAAAAAGCCAAGCTCCCCTGACCCTGTCCTGGTGCCGTACTCACACAGGTACTCATTGATGGCCCTCTGCTGCATGTGCAGCCGCTCCAGCATTGCTAACATTAAGTCCCACCTGGTGGGCATGTCACAAATAAGGCGGTTCTTGGGCAGGTTGCATTCCTTTTGAAGGTCAGCCAGCCGAGCACTGGCATTATATGACCGGCGGAAATGCCCACAGACTTTCCTGGCCTGCCTCAGGAGATCCTGCAAGCCCGGGTATCTGCACAAGAACCGCTGCACCACCAAATTAAGGACATGAGCCAAACAGGAAAGATGGGTCAAGTGTCCCTGTCGGAGGGCGGAGAGGAGGTTGGTGCCATTGTTGCAAACCACCATTCCTGGCTGAAGCTGGCGTGGCGTCAACCACCTCTCAGCCTGCCTCCTAAGCAGATCAACTCAAGCACCGAATGGCATCTTTTTGCCTGAGCCCCTTGAACGCCTACGGAGCACCGCTGGTTCCGAGGAAAAATCTGCAGAGGAAGAGGCCATAGAGGAAGAAGAAGAGGAGGGGTGGAGGAGAGAGGTGTGGCAGAATCACCAGTAGTAGCATTTTGGAGGCATGGTGGCGGAACAACCTCCAACAATACAGCACCCTGTCCTGCATCCTTCCCAGCTGCCAGCAGAGTTACCCAGTGCGCCGTGAAAGAAACGTAACGTCCCTGTCCATGCCTGCTGGACCATGAGTCAGCGGTAATATGCACGTTACCGCTGACTGCCCTGTCCAGCGAGGCCAAGACATTGCCTTCCACGTGCCGGTAGAGAGCCGGAATGGCCTTCCGTGAAAAGAAATGGCGTTTGGGAACCTGCCACTGAGGTACCGCACATTCCACAAACTCACGAAAGGGGCAGAGTCTACCAGCAGAAAAGGCAGCAGTTGGAGTGCTAGCAATTTAGCCAAGCTAGCATTCAACCGCTGGGCATGTGGCTATCTGGGACCGAATTTCTTTTGACGGTTTAGCAACTGGGGTAGGGAAATTTGCCTGCTACAATCGGACGTTGGTGTAGCGATAGCAGATTGCCCGCAAGTACTGGGGACACCTATTTCTACACCTTCATTCCTCTCAGTGCAGGTTTCTGAGAGGACTGAAGGTATAGTGAGGTTGGAGATCCCAGCTGATGAGGAGCAAGGAGAGGTCCGCTTTGTTCTTTGGTCTGGGTCTTTTAAATACTGTTGCCAATGGACTGCATGGGAGGTCGACATATGTCTGGTCAAGCATGTGGTGCCCAAGCGGCTGCTGTTTTGGCCACACTTAATACGCTTCAGACATATGTTGCAAACAGCAATGATGCGATTTGCTGCACACGTCTGAAAAAAGGCCCACACCAAAGAACTTTTGGAAAAACGCGCAGAGTCAGCAGCGCCCTGCACATGCCGAGCTCTGCGGTGTGATGCAGTCAGGTGTCTGCCCTTAAGATGGCCCCTGGAGGGCATCCTGCCTCGTTGGAGATGTGCCTCCTCCTCCTCTCTCCTATCAGGCACCCACGTAGAGTCAGTGACCTCATCATCCCCTCCCTTCTCGTCACTGGAGCAAACCTGGCAGTATGCTGCAGCTGGGGGAACATGACTGCCAGTTTGTTGTCCTTCTTGGGCACCCCCTCTCTCTGGGCTCATGTTACTCCCTTCCTCAACCTGGGTACCATCATCGGAGCCTTCAAAACGCTGCGCATCCTTCTGCAGCATGTACCCAACACCGTGGTCGAACAGTTCGGGGGACTCCTCCGTGCATGATGGTGGGGCTAAGGAAGGAGTAACTGATGACATTGAGCTGATAGAATAGGCCGCTTTGGCAGCTGCATTGGCAGGCAAACTACTCTGAGCCTGGGTGACAGAGGATGAGGAGGATGAGGGCGGCTTGGTCATCCAATCTACCAACTCTTCTGCATGTTGTGGATCAACACGGCCAGCTGCCGAAAAAAAGGACAAGCGTGCCCCACGGCCACGTGCTGAGGATGAACCGTGTCCACGACCAGCACTGTTGGCTGTAGACACAGAGCCTGCTTGCCCTCTTTTAGTGGCCTGTGAGCATCTGCCTCTCCTTGGTGGCCTTCCAGACATGCTGTAAAATTTTATTAGCAAAACACCGCCTGAAGTTTACTAGAAAAAGTACACCAGGAATGGCCTGCAGTCAGATATAGGCTTGGCTAGACTAGAATGCAGTGGATATATATATGTAGGAGACTGTATATATATTTAATGCACTGCAGCTCACTGAATCACCTGCCTGCCTGCCAGTATATTAGAAAAAGTACACCAGGAACAGCCTGCAGTCAGATCTAGCTACACTGGATACAGTGGATGTATATATATACAAGACTGTGTATATATATATATATTAAATGCATTGCAGCTAGCTGAATCACCTGCCTGCCTGAAGTATATTAGAAACAGTACACCAGGAATGGCCTGTAGTCAGATCTAGCTACACTGGATACAGTGTGTGTATATATATATATATATATATATATATATATACACAAGCCGGGATTTATATACTGTATATACTAAATACACTGCAGCTAACTGAATAACCTGCCTGCCTGAAGTATATTAGAAACAGTACACCAGGAATGACCTGCAGTCAGATCTAGCTACACTGGATACCAGGATGTATATATATACTAAATACACTGCAGCTAACTGAATTGCCTGCCTGCTCAATCTAAATGAAATGACACTCTCTCTCGGTCAACGCCAGCAACACACTACACTGGGCCGATGGGCAGGCGGTCTTATATAGTGTGGGGCGTGGACCTAACCCCCTGAGCCATAATTAGCCAAAGGCACCCTGCCTTTGGCCAATTATGGCTCTCTATGCTGACGGCGCTGTGATTGGCCAAAGCATGCGGGTCATAGTGCATGCTTGGCCAATCATCAGACAGCAATGCACTGTGATGTCACAGTGCATTATGGGGCGTGATGTGCCGCTCAAATTTGGCGGGAACGCCCCATAATGTTCGTATTTCGATGAACGATCGAACAGCCAATGTTCGAGTCGAAATCATGTTCGACCCGAACATAAAGCTCATCCCTACTCCAGACCTATCTCCTGCCTGCTTCCTGACCTTGACCTTGGCTTGTTTAACGGATCTCCTCTGCTTGCTACCTATCTTGACCTCGGCTTCCACCTGACCTCATCTCCTCTGCTACCCTCCTGGCACCGAACCCTGGCTTGTACTGACTACCCTCTGTCTCCGTGACCCTAGTTACCTGCTACATCCCACAGGCGCCATCTGCCTGCAACAGCCCCGCAGCTCTTCAGCTGTGTTCCTGAGCCCTCTCTGCAAGCAACATCTACAGGCGACCTGTGCTACTTTGGGCCTGACTCTTCCTATCTCATCTCCAAGGGAGTCTGGAACTTAGCTGCAAGGGAAGCCCTCTCTCCATTGGCCTCCAGCACCTAAGGTACCTGATAAGTATATAGCTCTGCTGTAGCTAGTCATTTTTCAGGTCTGATCAGGGTTTCCCTAAACTGGTGGCGGACTGATTTTGTCTGCTTTTGGAAGAGTGTCCCAGAAATAGGGTGGGAGGATCAGTCACTTATCTGACCACAGCCAATCCCTGAGAGACTGGCCCAGAAGGTGTGATTGGGGAGAAAAATAAAATGTGGGAGAACCTGATCAGTCTTTCTCTTCCCCTGGGGCTTGTCCCCTTGAGAGGGCCTGTGTAGGTGTTTCAGAGAACTACTACTACTGGTCTACAAGCATGTGCTATGAAGGGTAAAACTCTGAAGGAAACCGGCCTGTAGAAGTTGGCAGGAGAGATGGGTGCCTTTCGCCTGTAGCTCCAGTTATGGAAGTATTTTATGAGGATAAGTCACCAGAAGTTGCTGCAAGGACTGTAATTGCTCCCATATGGTCTCAGATTTGCTGGCTGTCCCCTCGTTTTTCATTATCATTTTGAGGCTGCTACTTACTATAGGGCCTAATGCTTCTGAAACAAGGATATCTCTGCAAGCTGTTCTCCAAGATTTGTGAGTGCCTTGGGGGTCCTGCACACTCAACCCCCCTCCTCCCTGTATTTTGTTCAGGATCTGCAATAAATTCTAAAAAGACCCCTAGGCCTAGCCTGAATTTGTTGGTGTGCTTCTGAAAACCAAACAGGCAGACTTTGGACAGGTAAGAGAGACCCAATTCTTAACGGCCCATATGAGGGTTATCTCTACACTATCAATGAACCATATTGTAAACAGTGTGAGCAGCCATATTAGGCCATATTGTAAACTGTGAGAAGGTTAAATGAGGATGTGGAGACCCATCTCCATATTGTAATTTTTTAGTGAGTTCAATAGGTGGGTTTGTTAAAGTGCGGCTCTTTACCCTCAGAGAAGACGTCCCTTCTCTAAAACCACCCCCCTGCCCCCTCCGCTGCCGGAATGGGAATATTTTTTGTTGTTGTTGGCTGTATTTTTTTAAATAATAAAGTGTGCCCCCCCCCTCACGCTATTTTCCTAGGCGAATGCCGTGCAAAGTCCTCAGAAAGGAGGAGTCGGCAGATTTTGAGATGACATCACACAAGACAATGGTGGCACGGGACCGAGAGGTGACGGAATACAAGGGGAACTCAGCGGGACAACGCTGGATCCTCTGGGTGGGTAAGTATCAGAAATGTGCCACTTGGACCACCTAGTAAGATTTAACAGAGATTTGCAATCATTTATCCCTATTGTTGCAACAAGCTCATAATCTTGCGCTACTGTGATTGTGTAGATTGACACTACATTGTTTTTCACCCTTTGTTCAGTTCTTTGTATTTTATGTAGCAGCACGTTTATTTCGTTTATTTCATTTAATAGCGCAGTGCTTATATGAGAATAAGCTTATAATCTAGTAGAAAAAAATTAAGAGATTTGACATCAGTCTCAGTGTTTTTTGTGTTGAACTGGTAGATCTTTCTTCTTCCCCCAGCGTTTCCGTATGTTGTTCTTGATCCCCTCCGTCCGTAGACCGTAGATAAATGGATTGACCGTTGCTGAGAATAGAAAGTAGATGGCACTGCAGATATTCTGAAGGTCGTAGGAAGTGGAGTTCCCCGGCAGGTACAGAACAGAGATTAAGAATCCAGATGAATAGATGAGGACGACCACCACCAGGTGGGTACTACAGGTATGAAGGGCTTTATACCGAGCCATTCCCGATGCAATCCTAAGGACAGTGTGAAGAACTTTCAGATAGGAAATTAGAATGATGGAGATGTCACAAAACATCATGAGGGTCCTCACCACCAATCCTGCAATCTGGACTCTGGACTCTTCACAGCCCAGGCTGAAGAGCATCATGCTTTCACAATGGAAGTGAGGAATAATATTGGACCTGCAATAACGAAGTCGAGCCCCAATAATGACCAGAGGAAGGACAACAAAGCTATAACGGATCACTCCATTGACTGCTGAGTGAGCAATGACATGCTTGACCACAATCTCCTGGTAATGTAGTGGCTGGTGGATGGCTAGGTACCTGTCTATAACCATGAGCAGCACAATTGTGGACTCGGCCATGATGCTGAAATATACAGTAAATATCTGCACCAGACAGCCAGCCAAGGTGATCTGGTTAAGGCCAAACAGTCCTAGAAGCATCTTGGGTGTGATGGCCGTGGTGTACACAACATTGGTGGCCAAGAGAGAAAAGATGAGTGTGTACATCGGGGTGTGTAGACTTTTCTCCAACACAATGACCAACATAACCACAGAATTACCACTTAGTATCACAGCGTATATAAAAGAGAAGGGAAGAGCGAGGAGAGGTCGGTACTTTGTGACTCCGGGAAACCCAAAGAGTTTAAATTCCATGTGAGAGAAGGACGAGGTCTTATTATATCCCGGAAGATCCATTTCTGTTCTGGAAAGCAGAAATTAAAAATCACATCAATGACAAACAGCAATCATTTATGGACAATCCGATTTAAAATGGAAGAACTACACCCTGCCTATTTATTGCATTATAAGTCAATTCATTTTTCTGAAACGAGAAACTGAATAATAAAAAAAAAAATTGGTGGCCCTCTATGTTGTGGGAGTCCAGTCATGGTGGAGAGTGACACCCAAGGAATGCCATGCTTGATTTGTCTTCATTTATTAAGCTCAGGGTAGAAAATGCACACATGGGGAAACATAAGTCTCAGGACCAAGAGCTGAACCTGCAACCTCTGCTGTGTCTGGCAATGTCTCTTCTTGCTGAGCCACCTGAAATTCTGATCCATTGGAAATCCTGCCCTGTGCCTTGTTTCTGGTGAACCTTGAACTCTTTGCATCTCTCATGAACTTCTTATTTAAGCCATGCCTTTGCATTTCCTGTTTGCCAGATTATTGTGCTCTCTCCAGCCAATACCTTGCTCTTGTCTCTCCTGCTGCCAACCATATCTTCGCTACCACTCATTATTGACTTTTGGCTTGTTCTTTGTCTATGCTTCTGCTTAACCCCAACATGCAACCAGATGTTAATGACTTTTGGCTTCTTTACTGACTACGCTTCTGCTTGATCCCTACCTGCTTTATCTGCTACTGGACCCCAGCTTGCTCACCTCTTGGTGGGGTGATCCTGAGGACTGTGACCTGGTACTAACATGCAGCAAAACCCATCTCCATCATCAGGAGCTCTGGGGAATACCGGTCAGTGCTTAGACCTCGCACCTTGGACGAGCCTGCATCATCCATCTGGATGACCTGCCGCTGCACTTCAGCTGGTGGGTGGGAGCCTCTCTACTAATATAGCTACTGGCCCCAGAGTCTGACCCCTGACTATGACAAGTGTTGGGAAGAAATTTAAACCAAATCTACATTTCGGGTTGAACTAATGACTTGTCACTTGAATGTAACAGGAACCACCTCCTGATTGGTTCTGTGTTCTTCTAGGGCTGTCTTTAATGCAGGGAGAAAGTAGCAGCTGCCCCGGGCCCCGTCATTATTGTGGGGCCCAAATGAGCTGCCCCTTGAGCACGCACTGCCAGAAATCTGTTGATAAGTGTACTCGGGAGGGCCCAAGAAAAAAATGTTTGCCGATGGTCCAATCAATATTAAAGATGGCCCTGCATAAAGCCAAAAACTCATGGCACTCATTGCTTTATCCTAGCATGCCTCACTTTTGATCAGAGGGCAGCGATTAGGAAGACAGGAGAACAATGAAGGGGGGAGGAGGCAAGTAACATAGAGACATAAACAAAATGTGTCTGATAGAATGTGACAGAACCCACTGTCACTGTGTGTTTTGGAGGGGGCTGTGGGCTGGCCTCCTACCCAAAGACTATGGCCCAGCAGAGAACGAGAGACTTGGGGACAAAATGTCATTGAGATAATGTAATGTCTCCATATACGTTGCATCCCTTCTCCCCCATCCCCCTCTTGTTATTGTGTTTAATTATGTTGGGTCATGGCACGTAGACAAAAGGTGTGTAGACACATCCCAGCAGGGGAAGTGTAAGGAGGGGCTGCCTGCTTATCATAATCCCTTTATGTGTTTCAACTGTAGTTTTTGTTTCAAAGTACAAGTGTTGAGTTCCCATTGGTTCTTCCTCATCCCCTCTATGACAAGGCTAAGAGGAGTGTCCCTAACTGTGTGTAAAAGTGTATGTTTTGTATTTAATAAACTGTTGATGCTCTGCATGTTTAACCCTCAACACCTGTGTGTTTTGCCTCGTGATTGAGGGGTTAAGGGCTGGTTATGGCAAGTCTGCCGGCTGCGGGTGCGTTTGGAGGACAAGAGACACAGGTCTGGTGGAGGTGCCCAGCCGGGGTATCTGAGATCCGTCACAAAGAGGTTTCGGGTTTTGGGGCTCTGCAGAACAATGCTGAATCAAAGTGCAGACATCTGGAATTTCATCCAAGTATCAGAGAGTAAGTAGACGAGCGTCACATTTCTATTGCCTAGTACACACAACCGTTTTTTCCGACGGGAAAACTGCGATTAGAGCTTTTGGACGGGAATCCCGGCCGTGTGTATGGTCCATCGCAGTTTTTCCGACGGGAAAACTGCCAAAAGAAAAAAAGAGAGCAGGATCTCTTTTTTTCCGTCAGGAAAAAATCCTGGCGGGAAAATTATTCGTCTGTATGCTTTTCCAACGGGAAAAAAACACGCATGCTCAGAAACAATTTGACACATGCTCGGAAGCATAGAACTTAATTTTGTCGGCTCGTCGTAGTCTTTTACGTCACCGCGTTCTTGGCAGTCAAAAGTTCACCGGACTTTTGTGTGACCGTGTGTGTATGCAAGGCAGGTTTGAGAGGAATTCCGTTGGGAAAACCATCGTTTTTTTTTCCGACGGGAAAACCGGTCGTGTGTACGAGGCATAAGAAAGCACACATCAGTAGATCTTCTTTTTTAGGAGTCAAAATTAAGATTTTCATTTGAACTAAACTCCGGATGATACCTAGTACTAGAAAAAAACATTGTTTTTTTCCTTCAAATTCCACACAAATTTGGGATGAGAGTCCTAAAAATATTGCACCCAAGCTGAGCATGCAATGAAAATATCTCTACTAGACATTTTGTTTTGTTTTCGTAAAATTTTGTTTTGTTTCGGTTGAAATTTGTTTTGTTTATTCATTTTCTAACGAATTCTAACTTCTCAGAATGATTCAAATTTGGATCGGTCCAAAAAAAAAAAAAACGATCAACCAATTAAAATTCTGTGTGAAGAAATAGCTGGTTGTTAAGCAGCGGGCCAGGTAGTCGGACCCCCGTGACCTTACTAACCGATGAGTCATCATCTGTCAGCCTGTTTCCCTATTGACAGATGAATGTAAAGACAAAGAATGTCGGCAATTGCTCGGCAATAGAAAAATGTTTAAGAAACTTAAAAAAACAAAAAAAAAAACGATGTAGGGTCCCCCCAAAATCCATAGCAGACCCTTTTGCCAGCATGCAGCCCGGCAGGTCAGGAAAGGGGGGGGACGAGCGAGTGCCCCTCCCCCTCATGAACTATACCAGGCCCTCAACGGAGGGGGGGGGGCTCTGCACTCCCACCCCATAGCACCTTGTCCCCATGTTGGGGCAAGAGCCTCATCCCCACAACCATGGCTGGTGGTTGTGGAGGTTTGCAGGCGGGGGGGGCTTATCTGAATCTGGAAGCACACTTTAGCAGGGGGGCCCCCAGGTCCCAGACCCCCCCTATGTGAATGAATATTGAGTACATAGTACCCCCCATTCACCAAAGAAGTGCCAAAACGTAAAAAAAAAACACAGACAATTTTTGACAAATCCTTTATTAAAAAAAAACATAGTGTCCCACGATGCGGATCCATCGGCAATTACGCCACCCGCCACACCCAAAAAAAGAGGCTCCCGCAGAAACGGAGGCAATCTGCCTACTTCAGGCTCCTCCGTTTGACAGTTATTATATGGGTAAAGGGCGAGGCCATCTGGCTACGTCACCTGGTGGCACCGCCCCTTCTGACGTCACGGAGCCAGCATTTTTTTTAGGGTGTAATGGGTGGCGTGATTGACGATGGATCCACATCGCGAGACACATTTTTTTATTTTTTAATAAAGGATTTGTCAAAAAACTGTGTATTTACTACTTTTTGACACTTTTTTGGTGAATGGGTAGGGGTACTATGTACCCGATACTCATTCACATAGGGGGGCGGGATCTGGGGGCCCGCTTGTTAAAAGGGCTTCCAGATTCTGATAAGTCTGCAGACCCCCACAGCCACAGTTTTGGGGATGAGGCCCTTGTCCTCATTAACATGAGGACAAGGTGCTTTGGGGTGGGGAGGGCAGAGTCCCCCTGCCCTAAACCACCCACCCCCATGTTGAGGGCACGTGGCCTGGTATGGTTCAGGAAGGAGGGCTCTCACTTGTCCCCCCCTTTTCCTGACCTGCCAGGCTGCATGCTTGGATAAGGGTCTGTTATGACCCCGTAACATTTTTTTTTAAATTTTCAACTTCAATTTTCATCTTAAAATTTATACCAGACCCAACACCCTCGTCCAATCTCTTTCTGCATGCAGTGTTGTGGAGAATTTTATGAAAATGTATTTAATATGTATTGTCATAGTGTCACCCAGTGTTAGTACTTCCGCAACCCGCTCTAAAGAGCTGACTGGGGTAGTCTGAGGCTGGTTGGATCCCGGCTGGTGGTGGAAAATGTCTTGAGGTTGGAGAGTGATGTTTGCAGTGTGCGGATATGCTCGCCAACGGGGGCCCTCTGTGCATTAGCACGGACGATCGTTGAGGAGGGGATATGCTCGCTCTGCAACGACATCATTGGTTATAGGCAGATGTGCGCTCTTGTCTCGGCGGTGTGTTGATAAGCATTGGTCGGGATTCGTAGCGCGCGCCTGCAGATAGCCTCCTACAAGCCATAATAGTATAATCTGAACATGCGCTATTCTATGGAATAGCGTAGAATAAGGATTCCTATCAGCGGTAATGTGAGAGCTTGTGAGTGTTTTCAGAGTCAGGGAAGGCGTCCATGTTTTAAAGCAATACGGCTTTGTTTGCCCGGACACGCCCGTAGGACTTTAGCCATCATGTTATTGTATTATTGTATTATTGTATTGAATTGTATCCTTTAAGCTATATTTGATGTATTGGATTGTATGGGACATCTTGTTAGAGGGATGCCCTTATATGGACATTTGCTGTGTAAAGAGGAGATCATGTGATGACCACTCCCATGGAGGTCAGATGCTGTGTCCTCACTTCCTATGGAGGAGGTCACATGTTGTGACATCACTTCCGGCTGGGAGTTTAATAAAATAACTTTTGGTGGACATCGACAGTTTGTTGATGCTGGGATGCCTTGATGAAAAGACCTGTCTGGTGGTGCTGCTTCCTTCTTTGAATGAATGGGACGGATGAATGGTGAGTGAATTTTAGCCTAAGATAGCATTATTGCAATAAGATGAAATGTGTGCTTATTTAGCACAAGGCAAAGATGGCTGCGTTCACTGCAAACAACCAATTTTGCCACGACAGCAGACACTCCCATCCCATCTCTTTCTGCATGCAGACACTCCCATCCCATCTCTTTCTGCATGCAGACACCCCCATCCCATCTCTTTCTGCATGCAGACACCCCCATCCCATCTCTTTCTGCATGCAGACACCTCCATCCCATCTCTTTCTGCATGCAGACACCCCCATCCCATCTCTTTCTGCATGCAGACACCCCCATCCCATCTCTTTCTGCATGCAGACACTCCCATCCCATCTCTTTCTGCATGCAGACACCCCCATCCCATCTCTTTCTGCATGCAGACACTCCCGTCCCATCTCTTTCTGCATGCAGACACCCCCATCTCATCTCTTTCTGCATGCAGACACTCCCGTCCCATCTCTTTCTGCATGCAGACACTCCCGTCCCATCTCTTTCTGCATGCAGACACTCCCATCCCATTTCTCTCTGCATGCAGACACCCCCATCCCATCTCTTTCTGCATGCAGACACTCCCGTCCCATCTCTTTCTGCATGCAGACACTCCCGTCCCATCTCTTTCTGCATGCAGACACCCCCATCCCATCTCTTTCTGCATGCAGACACTCCCATTGCATCTCTTTCTGCATGCAGACACTCCCATCCCATCTCTTTCTGCATGCAGACACTCCCATCCCATCTCTTTCTGCATGCAGACACTCCCGTCCCATCTCTTTCTGCATGCAGACACCTCCATCCCATCTCTTTCTGCATGCAGACACTCCCATCCCATCTCTTTCTGCATGCAGACACCTCCATCCCATCTCTTTCTGCATGCAGACACCTCCATCCCATCTCTTTCTGCATGCAGACACCCCCATCCCATCTCTTTCTGCATGCAGACACTCCCGTCCCATCTCTTTCTGCATGCAGACACTCCCATCCCATCTCTTTCTGCATGCAGACACCTCCATCCCATCTCTTTCTGCATGCAGACACCCCCATCCCATCTCTTTCTGCATGCAGACACTCCCGTCCCATCTCTTTCTGCATGCAGACACCCCCATCTCATCTCTTTCTGCATGCAGACACTCCCGTCCCATCTCTTTCTGCATGCAGACACTCCCGTCCCATCTCTTTCTGCATGCAGACACTCCCATCCCATTTCTCTCTGCATGCAGACACCCCCATCCCATCTCTTTCTGCATGCAGACACTCCCGTCCCATCTCTTTCTGCATGCAGACACTCCCGTCCCATCTCTTTCTGCATGCAGACACCCCCATCCCATCTCTTTCTGCATGCAGACACTCCCATTGCATCTCTTTCTGCATGCAGACACTCCCATCCCATCTCTTTCTGCATGCAGACACTCCCATCCCATCTCTTTCTGCATGCAGACACTCCCGTCCCATCTCTTTCTGCATGCAGACACCTCCATCCCATCTCTTTCTGCATGCAGACACTCCCATCCCATCTCTTTCTGCATGCAGACACCTCCATCCCATCTCTTTCTGCATGCAGACACCTCCATCCCATCTCTTTCTGCATGCAGACACTCCCGTCCCATCTCTTTCTGCATGCAGACACCTCCATCCCATCTCTTTCTGCATGCAGACACCCCCATCCCATCTCTTTCTGCATCCAGACACCCCCCATCCCATCTCTTTCTGCATGCAGACACCTCCATCCCATCTCTATCTGCATGCAGACACCCCCATCCCATCTCTTTCTGCATGCAGACACCCCCATGCCATCTCTTTCTGCATGCAGACACTCCTGTCCCATCTCTTTCTGCATGCAGACACCTCCATCCCATCTCTTTCTGCATGCAGACACCCCCATCCCATCTCTTTCTGCATGCAGACACTCCCGTCCCATCTCTTTCTGCATGCAGACACCCCCATCCCATCTCTTTCTGCATGCAGACACTCCCATTGCATCTCTTTCTGCATGCAGACACTCCCATCCCATCTCTTTCTGCATGCAGACACTCCCGTCCCATCTCTTTCTGCATGCAGACACCTCCATCCCATCTCTTTCTGCATGCAGACACCCCCATCCCATCTCTTTCTGCATGCAGACACCACCATCCCATCTCTTTCTGCATGCAGACACCTCCATCCCATCTCTTTCTGCATGCAGACACCTCCATCCCATCTCTTTCTGCATGCAGACACCCCCATCCCATCTCTTTCTGCATGCAGACACTCCCGTCCCATCTCTTTCTGCATGCCGACACCTCCATCCCATCTCTTTCTGCATGCAGACACCCCCATCCCATCTCTTTCTGCATCCAGACACCCCCCATCCCATCTCTTTCTGCATGCAGACACCTCCATCCCATCTCTTTCTGCATGCAGACACCCCCATCCCATCTCTTTCTGCATGCAGACACCTCCATCCCATCTCTTTCTGCATGCAGACACCCCCATGCCATCTCTTTCTGCATGCAGACACTCCCGCCCCATCTCTTTCTGCATGCAGACACCTCCATCCCATCTCTTTCTGCATGCAGACACCCCCATCCCATCTCTTTCTGCATGCAGACACACCTGTCCCATCTCTTTCTGCATGCAGACACCTCCATCCCATCTCTTTCTGCATGCAGACACCCCCATCCCATCTCTTTCTGCATGCAGACACCCCCCATCCCATCTCTTTTTTGCATGCAGACACTCCCATTGCATCTCTTTCTACATGCAGACACCCCCATCCCATCTCTTTCTGCATCCAGACACCCCCCATCCCATCTCTTTCTGCATGCAGACACCTCCATCCCATCTCTTTCTGCATGCAGACACCTCCATGCCATCTCTTTCTGCATGCAGACACTCCCGTCCCATCTCTTTCTGCATGCAGACACCTCCATCCCATCTCTTTCTGCATGCAGACACCCCCATCCCATCTCTTTCTGCATGCAGACACCCCCCATCCCATCTCTTTCTGCATGCAGACACTCCCATTGCATCTCTTTCTACATGCAGACACTCCCGTCCCATCTCTTTCTGCATGCAGACACTCCCATTGCATCTCTTTCTGCATGCAGACGCCCCCCATCCCATCTCTTTCTGCATGCAGACACTCCCATTGCATCTCTTTCTGCATGCAGACACTCCCGTCCCATCTCTTTCTGCATGCAGACACCTCCATCCCATCTCTTTCTGCATGCAGACACCCCCATCCCATCTCTTTCTGCATCCAGACACCCCCCATCCCATCTCTTTCTGCATGCAGACACCTCCATCCCATCTCTTTCTGCATGCAGACACCCCCATCCCATCTCTTTCTGCATGCAGACACACCTGTCCCATCTCTTTCTGCATGCAGACACCTCCATCCCATCTCTTTCTGCATGCAGACACCCCCATCCCATCTCTTTCTGCATGCAGACACCCCCCATCCCATCTCTTTTTTGCATGCAGACACTCCCATTGCATCTCTTTCTACATGCAGACACCCCCATCCCATCTCTTTCTGCATCCAGACACCCCCCATCCCATCTCTTTCTGCATGCAGACACCTCCATCCCATCTCTTTCTGCATGCAGACACCCCCATGCCATCTCTTTCTGCATGCAGACACTCCTGTCCCATCTCTTTCTGCATGCAGACACCTCCATCCCATCTCTTTCTGCATGCAGACACCCCCATCCCATCTCTTTCTGCATGCAGACACCCCCCATCCCATCTCTTTTTTGCATGCAGACACTCCCATTGCATCTCTTTCTACATGCAGACACCCCCATCCCATCTCTTTCTGCATACAGACACTCCCATTGCATCTCTTTCTGCATGCAGACACCCCCATCCCATCTCTTTCTGCATGCAGACACTCCCATCCCATCTATTTCTGCATGCAGACACTCCCATTGCATCTCTTTCTGCATGCAGACACTCCCATTGCATCTCTTTCTACATGCAGACACTCCAATCCCATCTCTTTCTGCATGCAGACACCCCCATCCCATCTCTTTCTGCATGCAGACACCTCCATCCCATCTCTTTCTGCATGCAGACACCCCCATCCCATCTCTTTCTGCATGCAGACACCATAATCCCATCTCTTTCTACATGCAGACACCTCCATCCCATCTCTTTCTGCATGCAGACACCTCCATCCCATATCTTTCTGCATGCAGACACCCCCATCCCATCTCTTTCTGCATGCAGACACTCCCGTCCCATCTCTTTCTGCATGCAGACACCTCCATCCCATCTCTTTCTGCATGCAGACACCCCCATCCCATCTCTTTCTGCATCCAGACACCCCCCATCCCATCTCTTTCTGCATGCAGACACCTCCATCCCATCTCTTTCTGCATGCAGACACCCCCATGCCATCTCTTTCTGCATGCAGACACTCCCGTCCCATCTCTTTCTGCATGCAGACACCTCCATCCCATCTCTTTCTGCATGCAGACACCCCCATCCCATCTCTTTCTGCATGCAGACACCCCCCATCCCATCTCTTTCTGCATGCAGACACTCCCATTGCATCTCTTTCTACATGCAGACACTCCCGTCCCATCTCTTTCTGCATGCAGACACTCCCATTGCATCTCTTTCTGCATGCAGACGCCCCCCATCCCATCTCTTTCTGCATGCAGACACTCCCATTGCATCTCTTTCTGCATGCAGACACTCCCGTCCCATCTCTTTCTGCATGCAGACACCTCCATCCCATCTCTTTCTGCATGCAGACACCCCCATCCCATCTCTTTCTGCATGCAGACACCCCCATCCCATCTCTTTCTGCATGCAGACACTCCCATTGCATCTCTTTCTACATGCAGACACCCCCATCCCATCTCTTTCTGCATGCAGACACTCCCATTGCATCTTTTTCTGCATGCAGATGCCCCCATCCCATCTCTTTCTGCATGCAGACACTCCCATCCCATCTATTTCTGCATGCAGACACTCCCATTGCATCTCTTTCTGCATGCAGACACTCCCATTGCATCTCTATCTACATGCAGACACCCCCGTCCCATCTCTTTCTGCATGCAGACACCCCCCATCCCATCTCTTTCTGCATGCAGACACTCCCGTCCCATCTCTTTCTGCATGCAGACACCCCCATCCCATCTCTTTCTGCATGCAGACACCTCCATCCCATCTCTTTCTGCATGCAGACACCCCCATCCCATCTCTTTCTACATGCAGACACCCCCATCCCATCTCTTTCTGCAAGCAGACACTCCCATTGCATCTCTTTCTGCATGCAGACACCCCATCCCATCTCTTTCTGCATGCAGACACCCCCATCCCATCTCTTTCTGCAAGCAGACACTCCCATTGCATCTCTTTCTGCATGCAGACACCCCCGTCCCATCTCTTTCTGCATGCAGACACCCCCATCCCATCTCTTTCTGCATGCAGACACCCCCATCCCATCTCTTTCTACATGCAGACACCTCCATCCCATCTCTTTCTGCATGCAGACACCTCCATCCCATCTCTTTCTGCATGCAGACAGCTCCATCCCATCTCTTTCTGCATGCAGACACCTCCATCCCATCTCTTTCTGCATGCAGACACCCCCATCCCATCTCTTTCTGCATGCAGACACCCCCATCCCATCTCTTTCTGCATGCAGACACTCCCATCCCCTGATGATGTCATGTGACTATGACGCCACGCGTAGGGACGGAAAGCCACTCAGACTAACGTAGGCTAACGAGCTTGCCGCTCGTGGAGATAAGTCCATTGTTTTTTATGTTATAGCCAGCGGGGGGACAGCTGCAGCATCGGACTGATTCTGCATCCACCTAGGATTGCTGTTATACCGGGGCTTCCAGCCGGATTATCTGCCCAAGGAGAGTGGTGGTTTAGTGCCTGCTACTTCCTGGTATAGGACCCGGGCTGGGTTATAGCCGCAAGCTTGTCTAAAGCTTACTTCTGGTAAGCCTGCAATTCTTATGGTGGTGGTGCACGGAGATTTTGGTGGAGATCTATCATCTTGATTTATTTCAGTTTGCGGACCTCAATCTTTCTGGGCCTTTTGGACTTTTATTAATCACACTTGGACTTTCTTATTTGATTCAATATCATAAGGATTTCAACAACTTCTTTTTTCACATTTTATGTTCATTTTACATGTTATGTGGTAATATGTGCAATTTTTAGGGGTTCACTCATTTAACTATTGATTGTCACCTATTCACTAATATATCACTTCAATGTTTGGTTGATTTAATTTATAGGGAGCGCAGCTTTATATTTTTCTTATGGTTATAGTCCTACCTGTTCAGCGAATCTTGTGATTCACACATCGGCCTCATCCCCTCTGTTCAATGAGCAGGGAGGTGGGCCAGGAAGCAGTAGGAGGAGATTTCTCCATGTCATAGTGGATGATCTATAAAGCCCTGTACACACGAGCCGGAATCTCATCGGGAAAAAAAACATTGGTTTTCCCGACGAGATTCCTGGCAATCTTGCCTTGCTCGCCAAGTGTAGAGACGGCCATTCAACAGAACCGCCGTTCTTTTAAATGGCAAGAACGCGGTGACGTCATAGACTACGACGAGCATGCGCTCGTCACATTCGATGCTGTCGCCGCCATCTTGCTACACCCTACACTACCCTTGTATGCTACCGCGCATGCGTCTAAGTCTTTTCGAGCATGCGCGGGTTTACCATGGACAGGTAAGCTTGTAGCCTCTCACACACACTCACGGTTTTCTCGTCGGGAAAAAGGCCGATGAGAATCCCGACGAGAAAATAGAGAGCAGGTTCTCTATTTTTCTCGTCGAGATTCCTGGCAGTTTTCCCGACGAGAAACCATACACACGACTGTTTTTCTCAGCAAAAAGCTCTCCCAGCAGTTTTCTTGCCGAGAAAACCGGCCGTGTGTACGAGGCTTAAGTCACAAGGCAGACAGAACAGAAATCCCAAGGAATAGTAACGAGGGAATGTTTGGTTTACTGGCCGTTTCCTGTAAAGCTTGAAGAGATCCACAAACCGCAAACATAGCGCCCAAACCCCACTGAAGGTTACAGGAGCGGAATCTTTTTTTTTTAAGGCTGATGCCTCGTACACACGACTGGTTTTCCCGACGAGAAAACTGACATTTTTTAGATTGGTCGCGAAAATTGGTCGTGCGTATGCTCCATAGCAGTTTTCCTGACGAGAAAACTGCCCGCAAAAAAAATAGAACCTGCTCTATTTTTTCCTGTCGTGTTTCCCGTCGGTCTTTTTCTCGTCGCGAAAACCGCTTGTGTGTATGCTTGTCCGAGGGGGAAAAAAAAACGCGCATGCTCAGAATCAAGTTATGAGACGGGAGCGCTCGTTCTGGTAAAACTAGCGTTCGTAATGGAGATAGCACATTCGTCACGCTGTAACGGACTGAAAAGCGCGAATCGTCTCTCACCAAACTTTTACTAACACGAGGATCAGCAAAAGCGTCCCAAAGGGTGGTGCCATCGGAATGGAACTTCCCCCTTTATAGTGCCGTCGTACGCGTTGTACGTCACCGCGCTTTAGAACGACGGGGTTTTGAATGTCAGTCTGTACGCAAGACAATATATAAACAAAAACTAAAACCCGCGCTTAGAAAATGTGCAGTGATACTTGTGATAAATAAATCCGCAGCTGCCGCAACAAAAGGTCCTAACACCTCAACAGAATAAAAAACAAATATTTGCAGCGCTAGCAAGGATAAGTGAAAACAAACACTTAAAATAATAAAGCATAAAGAAGTGACTAATAAACACTTACAATGCCGCGTATACACGATCGATTTTCTCGACGGTGAAAACACCGTAGAGAAAATCGACGGGAAAAATGAGGGAACGGCTTGGTTCTCTACACACGTCCGTTTTTCCCGACATTTTTCTCTTTGTCGAGAAAAACGACCGTGTGTGGGCTCCGCGGCAGTGTTTCCCTATGGGAAAACTGCCGCGAAAAAAAACGACGGGAATCGCGACGAGAAAAATTAGTGCATGTTCTAATTTTTCTCGTCGTGATTAATGCCGTTTTTCCCGTCGAGAAAAAACGACAAAAAGCCCCACAGACAGTCATTTTTCTTGTCCAAAGGAAAAAATTTCATTTTTCTCGACGGGAAAAACGGTCGTGTGTACGCGGCATAAGAGGATGGCTTAAATCATTGCCACCAGATAACATGTTGGTGAACGTAATTGTCCATTAGTGTTGCCACTGTACTCATTTAGCAAATGAGTGATAAAGTGATAAAAAGACATAAATGCGCTACTCAAAAAACACATAAATAATAACAACTCTATAGAGGGAGGTGAAGCAGCTGTGCTGGAATGTGACAAATTCAAACAAAATGGAAGGTAATAGTACAGCGCTACATATAGACCAGTAAAAACTGGACTGTAACTCAAATGTGACCATAAATGGAAACACACAAAAAAGTGATAAGGGGCAGACTGAACGCCCCACCCAATATATATAAAATGTCCACAATAATAAACAAAAACAAAAAAATTATGAGTGTCCAAAACAGTGGGTAAATAACAAGGAATGGATGTAAAACTTCTGGCACAATTCTTCAGGTGGATGGTGACATTCATGTGTGCTTACCAGAAACGTTGGACCCGAATGTCATACGACAGCGGATCAATCGAGCTTGAGAGTATCTCCAACGGCTGCTCCACAGGAACGTCCCCTGATGGATGTAGAGGTATACCAGCTAGACGATCGGGTGTCTTCAATCCTGGGTGGAACTGATGGATGCAGTACTTCTCGGGTCTCCAATACCCCCAAGGCTGGAGATCCCACCAGAAGACTGGCACTCTGGATCCCGGTATTCAACCGGACGATGGGATACGATCAAACTTAAATGGAAAATACCCCGACAAGGGTATTGCAGAAGGACCAACTGGAGAAAACTGAAAAAACTTTTCCTCACCGATTTCATGCAAAGAGAAGAAAAAAATAGGGGGCTCCAATGGTGTAGGTCAAAAAAAATTGGGTTTTTAATCAGAAAAACACCAACATACAAAGATAAAAAGTGATCACAGTTCATATATTAAAAGACAACATGGGAAGCAAAATGCATAGCCCGACGCGTTTCGTTCCTAACAGGATGTCTACAGGGGCATGCCCATCAGTTCCACCCAGGATTGAAGACATCCGATCGTCTAGCCGGTATACCTCTACATCCATCAGAGATCCGGGGACGTTCCTGTGGAGCAGCCGTTGGAGATACTCTCAAGCTCGATTGATCCGCTGTCGTATGACATTCGGGTCCAACGTTTCTGGTAAGCGCACATGAATGTCACCATCCACCTGAAGAATTGTGCCAGAAGTTTTACATCCATTCCTTGTTATTTACCCACTGTTTTGGACACTCTTCATTTTTTTGTTTTTGTTTATTATTGTTGACATTTTATATATATTGGGTGGGGCGTTCAGCCTGCCCCTTCTCACTTTTTTGTGTGTTTCCATTTATGGTCACATTTGAGGTACAGTCCAGTTTTTACTGGTCTATATGTAGCGCTGTACTATTACCTTCCAAATGAGTGATAAAGAAAAGGTTGAAAAAATAAGAAAAACGTATGCGCTCATTTAAAATAACATCTGTGCCAATCTTGGAAGACTGAGTGTTTCCACAGCAGAAACCAAATGGTTAATTCCTTTTTAGGCTTCCATGTACACAGAAGCTGATAAACTGCAGTTTATTGGCGTTTTGGCATTTTTTTTAAAAAAGCCCATTAACTGCACTCTATGTTAGCCTATGTGCTCATGTACACATAACGTTTTTTTAGCTTTAATGAGCAGTGGAGTTTATGGGGTTTTTTCTGAACGCAGGAAATTCACGTTCAAAGTGCCCTTTTTCTGCAGAAACAAACGCAAAACGCCGAAAAACGCTCATAAATGCTCATAAACGCTGGCCGCGAGCGTTTTTTAGCGTTTTTTTGGTCCATTGAAAAAAAAAAACTAAAAAACGCTACACTGAAAAACGCTAATAAAAGCTAGCTTTTTCTGCTGCTTTAAAAACGACTGATTTTGAGCTTCTGTGTACATGGAGCCTTAGAGTTCCCCTCTTGTGGCCCCACTCACCAAAAAAGGATGTAGCGGGTGGTTACATTTAGGGAGAAGCATCTGAGTGGTAGCCAGGCTCAGATGTACCAATTGTTAGGTCTCATTGACCTTTTCTATCCCTGGGAGATAGTACTGGTGGTTAAGTTCACTGGGGCCTATAGGTGGCACTGTTGCCGTGGGTCCCGGGTTGAACTGCAGTACGAGGTTGTGTCCTTTTTGTCCCCTCTCGGTAGAAGTGTGGCGGGGAGGGGAACCTGCCTTGTCTGTCGGGAGAGGATATAAAAGGGGGCGGCCATCTTCCAGAGGGGTCGTTGGTTCCGCGCTCAGGCACCTTAAGCCTGGGTGCGGGTGTGTCGCCTCCGGGTGTCCTAGGCCCGGAGGCCTGTCGGGTGGTCTCTGGGTGCTCTAGACCCAGAGAAGGAGCTGCTGTTCCATCTCAGACACCTTCAGTCTGGGGTGAGGTACTTTGAGAGAGGCCCGGGGCCCAGTACCTTCGACTGGGTCCCACAAGGGATCGAGGGCTTCTAGGGTGCCCCCTGGAAGTGGGTGCCCGAATCTAGGATGAGGAGGCCAGGGAGGTGACCCTTCCCGAAGACCCGGCGTGGCATCGCTGGTGACGGCGCGGCCTCTGGTAACTCTCTGGATGGATGTCCTTTCCCTGACAGGGGTCAATACTTTTAGAAGGTAATCCACGTTCTCATGGTCTGTGGCAGAGACCCATCGTGAATTCGGTCGGTGGCAGAGACCCAACAACCGGGCCTGTGGCAGAGGCCCTATCCACCTGGTCTGTGGCAGGGACCCCCCATGGTCGGTGGCAGCGACCGTGCGCCAAGCCTGTTAGTGCTATCCAGAACAGGAGGAAACCCAAATTTAAGTTTGTGCCTGGACCTCCTCCCACCTTATCTGACCCGTGTTTGTCCCAACCCGTCTGCTCTCAAAGAGACTGTTTATTGTGCAAGAAGGAATAAACAAGTGTTGGACCTTTCAGTTGGTGTGGACAGTTTGCTTACTGGGGAAAGTTAAAGACTTGTTCTGATTACTGCAGAAACGAGGTCAGCACTGGAGGCCTTTTTACACCAGTCTCAAGCAGGCCCGAGAAACTAACACCACTCAACCTCCCTATTCAGGAGGGTACGGGCTTGTGGTGCCGTGTGCCTCATTCTTTTTCTGCGGAGGAGCCAAGCAGAAGAAAAGCAGGTAAAGTCTGGGGTTGGTGCACTACAGGGATAAGAAATTACATGCAAGATCACACCAACTTAGATCCAATAAGTTCATCAAATGCAGCAGATAGACTCCATAATATCAGCAGAGGCAGTTAATAAACATAAGAGAAAAAGGAAAAACATCATGTGAAGTATCGCTTGTGAACATCCAGCATAGCGCTGCTAGCAAAGAGACTCACGAGACTGCGATGTTAAGCGAGCGTCAGTGTTGTTCCGGGTACAAAGCCTGCGTTCCACAGAAACCGGAAGTAGCGTCACTGGTTCTGGGTTGGCCGGAAATTGCGTTAACGCGTTTCGCCCCTCCTCCAGGGCATCATCAAGGACAAGTTTGGCAGAATCCCGTCAAGCTTGACATGAATCCCGTCGAGAAAACCAACAGTTTTTTTTTACGACGGGATTCACGCCCGTGTGTACAGGGCTTGACTGTGCAAAATAGTCAGACTCCAGAGTACAATTACGCCTGAGGCGTATGAATTGGCCTCTGGGTATATTGCACAGCCATAATTGATGGTGACAGCTATCTAGGGTGAGGCATCGTACACACGACTGGTTTTCTCGGCAAGAAAACTGCTGGGAGAGCCTTTTGCCGTGAAAACCGTCGGTGTGTATGGTTTCTCGTTGTGAAAACTGCCGGGAATCGCGACAAGAAAAATAGAGAACCTGCTCTCTATTTTTCTCGTCGTGATTCCCGCCGGACTATTTCTCATTGTAAAAACCGGTCGCGTGTATGCTTGTCCGAGGGGAAAAAAACGTGCATGCTCAGAATCAAGTATGAGACGGGAGCGCTCGTTCTGGAAAAACTAGCGTTGGTAATGGAGATATCACATTCGTCACGCTGTAACGGACTGAAAAGCGCGAATCGTCTCTCACCAAACTTTTACTAACACGAGATCAGAAAAGACAGCCCAAAGGGAGGCGCCATCCGAATGGAACTTCCCCTTTATAGTGCCGTTGTACTTGTTGGACGTCACCACGCTTTGGTCCAGCAGTTTTTTGCCTGAACGTGTGTATGCAAGGCAGGCTTGAGAGGAATCACGTCGGGAAAAAACGTCGGTTTTCGGCACGTCAGGAAAACAGGTCGTGTGTACGAGGCATCAGATTAGAAATGTGCAAAACGGAAAAAAAAAAAAGTTTTTCTTTTGTTAACCCCTTGGAACCGGCGCCCCCTGGCCCTTTAAGGGGTTTAGGAAGCCGGGGCAGAGATTGTGATCATGTGACCGCCCTGATTGGCTGTAACGGCGTTTCACATGATTGGAAAGCTCCTTATTGTAAGCAATGGTCGGTAGCTTTCCGTAAGCCGCCGGTGGCTGTGCCGGGAGCGGGCAGGGCACAGCTGTTTTTGCAATATTGCACACAAAAATAGGCGGGCGCTCGGCCCCAAGGCCCGCCCACCAAGAGGCCGCATATTTGTCTGCGGCTGGTGTCAAGAGACCAATTAACTCATGTAGTTTAGTTCAATTCATTAAATTCATGTAGATAAAAAGTATCCAATTTATTCCATAAGGCCCCTTCCCCTAAAATGAACCAATCGGGTCCACCTGTCCTTTTTTCAAGTGGACCCAAGCGGACCCTCCATTCTCCTCTTTGGAGTAGCGGGTATTTACACCCGCTTACATCCTATCCGATTCACTAAAAACAGACGGATGGGGGATCGTTTCCTTCTGTCTAACGGATCGGTTCGTTTACTTCCGCCTGCCCATAGAGGAGAGTGGTCTGTGTCTGTGTCTGCACTGCAACAGTGGAGCGGACATGGACCAACCATCTACCTGCTCAGTGGAGATCAGTGGATAGATCCCCCTCTGAACAAGCGGGTGCCTAGCAGAGCCCACCCCGTGTGACATGGGCCTAACTTGTCCTGTTTTAAATGACACCAAGTGGTGTGTTCATCATGAATTAAAAATAAATATTCTGTTTACCCCCCCACAAAAATAAGACATGAAGCATTTCTGTACATACCTGTGCACAGGTGAGGTGTGGTAATATCCAGTGTCCACCTACCCCCCCCAAGAACTAAGCATTAAAGGATCCATTTGTCTATCTGTGTGCAGGTGAGGTGTAATAACATCCAGTTCCACCCCTCCTCAGAATGGAGACATGAATAATCCCTGTATGTACCTGTGTACAGGTGAGGTGTGATGTCTCTGTACGTACCTGTGTACAGGTGAGATGTGATGTCTCTGTACATACCTGTGTACAGGTGAGGTGTGATGTCTCTGTACATACCTGTGTACAGGTGAGGTGTGATGTCTCTGTACGTACCTGTGTACAGGTGAGGTGTGATGTCTCTGTACATACCTGTGTACAGGTGAGGTGTGATGTCTCTGTACATACCTGTGTACAGGTGAGGTGTGATGTCTCTGTATGTACCTGTGTACAGGTGAGGTGTGATGTCTCTGTACGTACCTGTGTACAGGTGAGGTGTGATGTCTCTGTACGTACCTGTGTACAAGTGAGGTGTGATGTCTCTGTACGTACCTGTGTACAGGTGAGGTGTGATGTCTCTGTACATACCTGTGTACAGGTGAGGTGTGATGTCTCTGTACATACCTGTGTACAGATGAGGTGTTATGTCTCTGTACGTACCTGTGTACAGGTGAGGTGGGATGTCTCTGTACATACCTGTGTACAGGTGAGGTGTGATGTCTCTGTACGTACCTGTGTACAGGTGAGGTGTGATGTCTCTGTACATACCTGTGTACAGGTGAGGTGTGATGTCTCTGTACATATCTGTGTACAGGTGAGGTGTGATGTCTCTGTACATACCTGTGTACAGGTGATGAGTGATGTCTCTGTACGTACCTGTGTACAGGTGAGGTGTGATGTCTCTGTACATACCTGTGTACAGGTGAGGTGTGATGTCTCTGTACATATCTGTGTACAGGTGAGGTGGGGTGTCTCTGTACATACCTGTGTACAGGTGAGGGGTGATGTCTCTGTACGTACCTGTGTACAGGTGAGGTGTGATGTCTCTGTATGTACCTGTGTACAGGTGAGGTGTGATGTCTCTGTACGTACCTGTGTACAGGTGAGGTGTGATGTCTCTCTATGTACCTGTGTACAGGTGAGGGGTGATGTCTCTGTACATATCTGTGTACAGGTGAGGTGTAATGTCTCTGTACATACCTGTGTACAGGTGAGGTGTGATGTCTCTGTACGTACCTGTGTACAGGTGAGGGGTGATGTCTCTGTACATATCTGTGTACAGGTGAGGTGTAATGTCTCTGTACATACCTGTGTACAGGTGAGATGTGATGTCTCTGTACATACCTGTGTACAGGTGAGGTGTGATGTCTCTGTACGTACCTCTGTACCGGTGAGGTGTGAGGGCTCTGTACATACCTGTGTACAGGTGAGATGTGATGTCTCTTTACATACCTGTGTACAGGTGAGCTGGAATGTCTCTATACGTACCTGTGTACAGGTGAGGTGGGATGTCTCTGTAATACCTGTGTACAGGTGAGGTGTGATGTCTCTGTACGTACCTGTGTACAGGTGAGGTGTGATGTCTCTGTACATACCTGTGTACAGGTGAGATGTGATGTCTCTGTACGTACCTGTGTACAGGTGAGGTGTGATGTCTCTGTACGTACCTGTGTACAGGTGAGATGTGATGTCTCTGTACATACCTGTGTACAGGTGAGGTGTGATGTCTCTGTACATACCTGTGTACAGCTGAGGTGTAATGTCTCTGTACATACCTGTGTACAGGTGAGGTGTGATGTCTCTGTACGTACCTCTGTACAGGTGAGATGTGATATCTCTGTACGTACCTGTGTACAGGTGAGGTGTGATGTCTCTGTACGTACCTGTGTACAGGTGAGGTGTGATGTCTCTGTACGTACCTGTGTACAGGTGAGGTGTGATGTCTCTGTACGTACCTGTGTACAGGTAAGGTGTGATGTCTCTGTACGTACCTGTGTACAGGTGAGGTGGGATGTCTCTGTACATACCTGTGTACAGGTGAGGTGTGATGTCTCTGTACATACCTGTGTACTGGTGAGGTGTGATGTCTCTGTGCGTACCTGTGTACAGGTAAGGTGTGATGTCTCTGTACGTACCTGTGTACAGGTGAGGTGGGATGTCTATGTACATACCTGTGTAAAGGTGAGGTGTGATGTCTCTGTACATACCTGTGTACAGGTGAGGGGTGATGTCTCTGTACATACCTGTGTACAGGTGAGGTAGGATGTCTCTGTACATACCTGTGTACAGGTGAGGTGGGATGTCTCTGTACATACCTGTGTACAGGTGAGGTGTGATGTCTCTGTACATACCTGTGTACAGGTGAGGTGGGATGTCTCTGTATATACATGTGTAAAGGTAAGTTGTGATGTCTCTGTACATACCTGTGTACAGGTGAGGGGTGATGTCTCTGTACATACCTGTGTACAGGTGAGGTGTGATGTCTCTGTACATACCTGTGTACAGGTGAGGTGTGATGTCTCTGTATGTACCTGTGTACAGGTGAGGTGTGATGTCTCTGTACATACCTGTGTACAGGTGAGGGGTGATGTCTCTGTACATACCTGTGTACTGGTGAGGTGTGATGTCTCTGTACATATCTGTGTACAGGTGAGGTGTGATGTCTCTGTACATACCTGTGTACAGGTGAGGTGTGATGTCTCTGTACATACCTGTGTACAGGTGAGGTGTGATGTCTCTGTACGTACCTGTGTACAGGTGAGGTGTGGTATCTCTGTACGTACCTGTGTACAGGTGAGGTGTGATGTCTCTGTACGTACCTGTGTACAGGTGAGGTGTGATGTCTCTGTACGTACCTGTGTACAGGTGAGGTGTGATGTCTCTGTACATACCTGTGTACAGGTGAGGTGTGATGTCTCTGTACGTACCTGTGTACAGGTGAGGTGTGATGTCTCTGTACGTACCTGTGTACAGGTGAGGTGTGATGTCTCTGTACGTACCTGTGTACAGGTGAGGTGTGATGTCCCTGTACGTACCTGTGTACAGGTGAGGTGTGATGTCTCTGTATGTACCTGTGTACGGGTGAGGTGTGATGTCTCTGTACGTACCTGTGTACAAGTGAGGTGTGAGGGCTCTGTACATACCTGTGTACAGGTGAGGGGTGATGTCTCTGTACGTACCTGTGTACAGGTGAGGTGTGATGTCTCTGTACGTACCTGTGTACAGGTGAGGTGTAATGTCTCTGTACATACCTGTGTACAGGTGAGGTGTGATGTCTCTGTACGTACCTGTGTACAGGTGAGGGGTGATGTCTCTGTACGTACCTGTGTACGGGTGAGGTGTGATGTCTCTGTACGTACCTGTGTACAGGTGAGGTGTGATGTCTCTGTACGTACCTGTGTACAGGTGAGGTGTGATGTCTCTGTACGTACCTGTGTACAGGTAAGGTGTGATGTCTCTGGATGTACCTGTGTACAGGTGAGGGGTGATGTCTCTGTACGTACCTGTGTACAGGTGAGGTGTAATGTCTCTGTACGTACCTGTGTACAGGTGAGGTGTAATGTCTCTGTACGTACCTGTGTACAGGTGAGGTGTAATGTCTCTGTACGTACCTGTGTACAGGTGAGGTGTAATGTCTCTGGATGTACCTGTGTACAGGTGAGGTGTGATGTCTCTGTACATACCTGTGTACAGGTGAGGTGGGATGTCTCTGTACATACCTGTGTAAACGTAAGTTGTGATGTCTCTGTACATACCTGTGTACAGGTGAGGGGTGATGTCTCTCTATGTACCTGTGTACAGGTGAGGGGTGATGTCTCTGTACATACCTGTGTACAGGTGAGGTGTGATGTCTCTGTACATACCTGTGTACAGGTGAGGTGTGATGTCTCTGTATGTACCTGTGTACAGGTGAGGTGTGATGTCTCTGTACATACCTGTGTACAGGTGAGGGGTGATGTCTCTGTACATACCTGTGTACAGGTGAGGTGTGATGTCTCTGTACGTACCTGTGTACAGGTGAGGTGTGATGTCTCTGTACATACCTGTGTACAGGTGAGGTGTGATGTCTCTGTACATACCAGTGTACAGATGAGGTGTGATGTCTCTGTACGTACCTGTGTACAGGTGAGGTGTGGTATCTCTGTACGTACCTGTGTACAGGTGAGGTGTGATGTCTCTGTACGTACCTGTGTACAGGTGAGGGGTGATGTCTCTGTACGTACCTGTGTACAGGTGAGGTGTGGTATCTCTGTACGTACCTGTGTACAGGTGAGATGTGATGTCTCTGTACATACCTGTGTACAGGTGAGGGGTGATGTCTCTGTACGTACCTGTGTACAGGTGAGGTGTGATGTCTCTGTACATACCTGTGTACAGGTGAGGGGTGATGTCTCTGTACATACTTGTGTACAGGTGAGGTGTAATGTCTCTGTACATACCTGTGTACAGGTGAGGGGTGATGTCTCTGTACATACCTGTGTACAGGTGAGGTGTGATGTCTCTGTACGTACCTGTGTACAGGTGAGGTGTGATGTCTCTGTACATACCTGTGTACAGGTGAGGTGTGATGTCTCTGTACGTACCTGTGTACAGGTGAGGTGTGATGTCTCTGTACGTACCTGTGTACAGGTGAGGTGTGATGTCTCTGTACGCACCTGTGTACAGGTGAGGTGTGATGTCTCTGTACGTACCTGTGTACAGGTGAGGTGTGATGTCTCTGTATGTACCTGTGTACGGGTGAGGTGTGATGTCTCTGGATGTACCTGTGTACTGGTGAGGTGTGATGTCTCTGTACTTACCTGTGTACAGGTGAGGTGTGATGTCTCTGTACGTACCTGTGTACAGGTCAGGTGTGATGTCTCTGTACGTACCTGTGTATAGGTGAGGTGTGATGTCTCTGTACGTACCTGTGTACAAGTGAGGTGTGAGGGCTCTGTACATACCTGTGTACAGGTGAGGGGTGATGTCTCTGTACGTACCTGTGTACAGGTGAGGTGTGATGTCTCTGTACGTACCTGTGTACAGGTGAGGTGTGATGTCTCTGTACATACCTGTGTACAGGTGAGGTGTGATGTCTCTGTACGTACCTGTGTACAGGTGAGGGGTGATGTCTCTGTACGTACCTGTGTACGGGTGAGGTGTGATGTCTCTGTACGTACCTGTGTACAGGTGAGGTGTGATGTCTCTGTACGTACCTGTGTACAGGTGAGGTGTGATGTCTCTGTACATACCTGTGTACATGTGAGGTGTGATGTCTCTGTACGTACCTGTGTACAGGTAAGGTGTGATGTCTCTGTACGTACCTGTGTACAGGTGAGGTGTAATGTCTCTGTACGTACCTGTGTACAGGTGAGGTGTAATGTCTCTGTACGTACTGTGAGGGGGTTAGCTCGGCAGCGGGTGTGTGTGACCCCCGGGATGGGCTCCCCACACAAAAACAGGCCCAGCAAACGGAGGTTGTGGTTTTCAAAATCAAAAAGGTGCAGTTTATTTTCTATTTACAGTGACAAAACACAGCAAAGCAAAAGAAACATAAACAAAATAAATCCTGGTCAACTTGACCTCTGACTAAACATACAGGTTTCCTAACTAACAACTGGGATCAGCCTAGTGCTGTCCTAGTCCCTAAGTCCCTGGTTTTAAATGTCCAAGCAAATAGCCACACAGGCTTTGTCTCACCGCACAGGGGTTCACTCTCCCTAGACAGTCCACACAGGTCTGGGTCCAGGCATGAGCTAACACCTAATGAAGCTGGGAGTTCTTATAGAGGCCTAAATGAGCTGACAAGCTTCAGCTGGTCTCATCAACTCCCTGTCTACACGACGCCCCACACTCTCCCTAGAGGTATGAGTCATCCATGAGCCCACTAGCCTCAGCTGGGCTTATACAACTCTCCACCTAGTTGTATAAGTCGGCGTAAAGCCTGAATCTGGGCGAAATATATCTACCCCCCTGGATGCAACCAGGTGACTTTACCTTCCTGCTGTCACATACCCCCCCCTCTTGTTTTAACCTCGGGGTTGGAACACCAGCAATCAGGCATTCATGTACTCGAGACAAAGCATCCACATTCCCCATTTGAACGCCAGGGCGATGCTTTACTGTGAAGTTGAATTCCTGGAGGGCCAGGAACCACCTATTCACTCTTCTATTTGTTTCCTTGTTTTGAGCCATCCACTTTAACGGAGCGTGATCCGTAACCATGTCAAAGTGCCTACCTAGCAGGTAGTACCGAAGGGAATCTAGAGCCCACTTCACCGCTAAACACTCCTTTTCAACGGTGGCGTAATTTACCTCATGGGACTTCAACTTCCTGCTGAGGTAAAAGACTGGGTGCTCTTCCCCGTTCCAGACCTGGGACAATACTGCTCCTAACCCCACATCTGACGCATCACTTTGTACGACAAAGTCTTTAGAGAAGTCGGGTGAGTACAACACTGGCTGGCTACATAAGGCTTGTTTCAAGAATTGGAATGCTGCCTCAGCCTCGGGGGTCCATTTAATCATGACCGACCCTTTCCCCTTCGTCAGGTTGGTAAGGGGCACAGCCTTAGAAGCAAAGTGGGGAATGAATCGCCGATAATACCCAGCGATTCCCAGAAAGGCTCGTACCTGCTTCTTGCTGTTGGGACGTGGCCAACTCTGGATGGCCTCGACTTTGTTGAGTTGGGGTTTTATTACTCCCCTCCCAATGGTGTACCCAAGATATTTGGCCTCCTCCTGCCCAATGGTACACTTCTTGGGGTTAGCCGTAAACCCCGCTTCCCGAACAGAGTCCAGGACTGCTTGCACTTTTGGCAGATGTGAGGCCCAATCTGTGCTATGGACAATTACGTCATCCAGGTAAGCCGCAGCATACTTCCGATGGGGCCTCAGCATCTGGTCCATTTTCCGCTGGAATGTGGCCGGCGCATTCTGTAACCCGAACGGCATTCTTTTATATTGGAACGCCCCGTCTGGGGTTACAAATGCGGTTTTCTCTTTGGCCGACTTGGCCAGGGGGATTTGCCAATACCCTTTTGTGAGGTCAAGAGTCGTCATGTATCGGGCTGTTCCCAGCCGGTCTATCAACTCATCTATACGTGGCATGGGGTAGGTGTCAAATTTTGTAACTTTGTTCAACTGACGAAAATCATTACAAAATCGCCAGCTCCCATCCGGTTTAGGCACCAACACAATGGGACTAGACCAATCACTTTGGGACTCCTCTATCACCCCTAAGTTCAGCATTTTCTGTACTTCCTCCCGTATTGCCTCCCGTCGGGCCTCTGGGATCCGATAGGGTTTTAACTTCACCCTTTCACCGGGCGGGGTAATGATGTCATGCTCTACCCCAGATGTTTGTCCCGGCAGCTCAGAGAATACCTCCTTGTTGCGAAGCACAAACTCCTTAACCTCCTGTTGTTGGGGTTGTGACAAGGTGGCTGCTATTCCAACCTCAGGAATCACGCAACCAGTTTGAGCTGGTGACCAAGTGTCTGCGACTAGGGACTCTCTATCCCTCCAGGCTTTCAACAGATTAACGTGATAGATCTGTTCGGGCTTTCGCCTTCCTGGTTGTCTGACCTTGTAATTCACTTCGCTCACTTTTTCCATTATCTCGTAGGGGCCTTGCCATTTGGCAAGGAATTTACTTTCAACCGTAGGGACAAGTACCAGTATCCTATCCCCCGGGGAAAAGGTACGGGTCTTGGCTCCACGGTTGTACACTCTCTGCTGTGCTAACTGCGCTTGGGCCAAATGTTCCTTCACGATGGGCATTACCTGTGCAATTCGGTCTTGCATCAGGGCGACATGCTCAATCACACTCCTGTGGGGAGAACTCTCACTTTCCCAAGTTTCCTTGGCAATATCTAACAGCCCTCTTGGGTGTCTCCCATACAGTAACTCAAAGGGGGAGAATCCCGTAGAGGATTGGGGCACCTCCCTAATAGCAAACATCAGATAAGGAAGTAGACAGTCCCAATCCTTTCCATCTCTATCCACCACTTTCTTCAACATTTGTTTTAGGGTTTTGTTGAATCTTTCCACCAGCCCATCGGTTTGGGGGTGATACACAGATGTACGTAATTGCGTCACTTTGAACAATTTACACAGCTCCTTCATAACCCGGGACATAAAGGGTGTACCTTGGTCTGTAAGCAATTCTTTACAAATACCCACCCGGCTAAACACAAGAGATAGCTCTTTGGCTATGGTTTTGGCCGAGGTATTTCGGAGAGGGATCGCTTCTGGATAACGGGTGGCATAGTCCATTATAACTAATATGTACTGGTGCCCCCTAGCGGACTTGATTATAGGACCTACCAAATCCATGGCGATCCTCTCAAACGGGACCTCAATGATGGGTAGAGGGACCAGCGGGCTACGGAAATGTAGCATCGGGGCCGACCTCTGACACACAGGGCAGGAGGAACAATAAGTTTCTATGTCCTTCATCACCCCCGGCCAATAGAATCTCTGTAATACCCTCTCTCGGGTTTTCTCTGTCCCCAGATGACCTCCAAGAATGTGCCCATGGGCCAACTCCAACACCAACTTCCTGTAAGGTTTGGGCACCACAAGCTGCTCAACGGTTTCTTCTGCCCTTTTTGCCACCCGATACAGTAGGTCCTTCTCTACGCTGAAGTATGGGTAAGTGCAGGTATTATCTGGGTTCACTAACTCGCCATCTATTTTCACTACGTTTTCCCGTGCCTTTATTAGGGCGGGGTCTTTCAACTGTTCTGTGGCAAAGTTTTCCCTGTGAACCTCAAGATCAGAAAACTCCACAGACGGTAGGTTTTCGTCTGAGGAGGTGGGCTCCTCTCCAGTTTCTTGAGTCTCCCCTGCCAATACTGATAAGGGAAATTCCGGAGAGTCCTCACCACTCTCAGGGGAGTTCTGGCTATCACATTCCTGGTACATAGGGGCACCAGTGGGGGCTCAGGATTATCCCACAGTTCCCAGAACTTCGGAAAATCCCTTCCCACAATGGCGTCATGCGGTAACTGAGATACTAAGCCCACTGGATGAGAGAGGGTACCTTTGGGGGTCTCGAAACACACTGTAGTCACTGGATACTCTCGGGTGTCCCCATGCACACAAATAACAGCTACCGTGCTATTCCCAGAGACCTCTGTTTTAACTAACTCAGCCTTTATCAGGGTCACAAGGCTACCTGAATCCAGCAATACCACAACATTTCTACCATTAACACACATTTTGCATAAATGTTTCTCAGTTCCTCGAATGGCAGTGCATGCGACTGTCGCACACAGCGACTGACGTCTGCCCGTCAGAAAGTCACACTGCATGGGTTTCTCCACAACCGGGCAATTGGCTGCAATATGTCCCGCTTGCCGGCAGCGGTAGCAAACGATCCTTCTTGCCGCCTCTTGAGCCGCTGATTTCCCAGGCTGTTCTCCCCAAACTTGGGGTAGAGCTCCCACCCTCTCACTCTCTCCACCCTCACCCCTTGGAATCCTCTTATCCGCCCCTGGGGATGGTCTGGTCTTAGGGTGGAAAGTCTGAGTGTCTCTGGAAGAGGCCGTCAGGTTCTCTGTAGCCAAGTATTTCTCCACACGATCCACAAGACCATCGGCCGTCTCTGGGTCTCCATGGCTTACCCACTTTTGGATGGCAGTAGGAAGAGCTCTCAAAAACCGATCCATTACAACACGTTCCACAATCTTTGGTGCGGACAAAGTCTCTGGCTGTAGCCACTTTCTGCTCAGGTGAATGAGATCATACATTTGAGACCTGGGGGGTTTTCCAAGCTGGAAAGTCCAGTTATGCACACGCTGAGCCCGGACAGCCTGGGTGACACCCAGCCTTGCCAATATTTCAGCTTTTAGCATCACATAGTCTTTTGCTTGGTTAGGCTCTAGGTCATAGTAAGCTTTCTGCGATTCACCAGTTAACAGAGGAGCCACCAGTCCAGCCCACTGCTCCTCTGGCCACTTTTCTCTTTCAGCGGTCCTTTCAAATGTGGTCAAAAATACCTCTGGATCATCCTCTCCAGTCATTTTTGTCAATAAACGACTCACCCCAAAGGACGCGGTATTAGTGGGACGGCTTTCCTCACTGGTCTGCGGACGTTGCTGCATTACTGCTTCCATCTGTTGTTGTAGTCTCTGCTCTTGCTTCTGCAACAGGTCTATGAAGCGGGCCTCAGATTGCTGCTGGGGTGGTTGCTGAGCCTCCAGACTCTGTTGCAAAGTTGCGTTTGTCTGCTGCTGGGCTGCAAGGCTCTGTTGATGAGCTTGCTGCTGGGCTGCGAAGTTCTGTTGTTGAGCTGCAAGGCTCTGTTGATGAGCTGCAAGGCTCTTTTGCAAACCTGCATTTGTCTGCTGTTGATTGGCATTTGCTAGAGCCAGCTGCTTCAGTATCTCCTCCATGCTGGCTTAAAAAAAAACTGCCACTGGTTCTCCACCAACTGTGAGGGGGTTAGCTCGGCAGCGGGTGTGTGTGACCCCCGGGATGGGCTCCCCACACAAAAACAGGCCCAGCAAACGGAGGTTGTGGTTTTCAAAATCAAAAAGGTGCGGTTTATTTTCTATTTACAGTGACAAAACACAGCAAAGCAAAAGAAACATAAACAAAATAAATCCTGGTCAACTTGACCTCTGACTAAACATACAGGTTTCCTAACTAACAACTGGGATCAGCCTAGTGCTGTCCTAGTCCCTAAGTCCCTGGTTTTAAATGTCCAAGCAAATAGCCACACAGGCTTTGTCTCACCGCACAGGGGTTCACTCTCCCTAGACAGTCCACACAGGTCTGGGTCCAGGCATGAGCTAACACCTAATGAAGCTGGGAGTTCTTATAGAGGCCTAAATGAGCTGACAAGCTTCAGCTGGTCTCATCAACTCCCTGTCTGCACGACGCCCCACACTCTCCCTAGAGGTATGAGTCATCCATGAGCCCACTAGCCTCAGCTGGGCTTATACAACTCTCCACCTAGTTGTATAAGTCGGCGTAAAGCCTGAATCTGGGCGAAATATATCTACCCCCCTGGATGCAACCAGGTGACTTTACCTTCCTGCTGTCACAGTACCTGTGTACAGGTGAGGTGTAATGTCTCTGTACGTACCTGTGTACAGGTGAGGTGTAATGTCTCTGGATGTACCTGTGTACAGGTGAGGTGTGATGTCTCTGTACATACCTGTGTACAGGTGAGGTGGGATGTCTCTGTACATACCTGTGTAAAGGTAAGTTGTGATGTCTCTGTACATACCTGTGTACAGGTGAGGGGTGATGTCTCTGTACATACCTGTGTACAGGTGAGGTGTGATGTCTCTGTATGTACCTGTGTACAGGTGAGGTGTGATGTCTCTGTATGTACCTGTGTACAGGTGAGGGGTGATGTCTCTGTACATACCTGTGTACAGGTGAGGTGTGATGTCTCTGTACGTACCTGTGTACAGGTGAGGTGTGATGTCTATGTACGTACCTGTGTACAGGTGAGGTGTGATGTCTCTGTACGTACCTGTGTACAGGTGAGGTGTGATGTCTCTGTATGTACCTGTGTACGGGTGAGGGGTGATGTCTCTGGATGTACCTGTGTACAGGTGAGGTGTGATGTCTCTGTACGTACCTGTGTACAGGTGAGGTGTGATGTCTCTGTACGTACCTGTGTACAGGTCAGGTGTGATGTCTCTGTACGTACCTGTGTACAGGTGAGGTGTGATGTCTTTGTACGTACCTGTGTACAAGTGAGGTGTGAGGGCTTTGTACATACCTGTGTACAGGTGAGGGGTGATGTCTCTGTACGTACCTGTGTACAGGTGAGGTGTGATGTCTCTGTACGTACCTGTGTACAGGTGAGGTGTGATGTCTCTGTACATACCTGTGTACAGGCGAGGTGTGATGTCTCTGTACGTACCTGTGTACAGGTGAGGGGTGATGTCTCTGTACGTACCTGTGTACGGGTGAGGTGTGATGTCTCTGTACGTACCTGTGTACAGGTGAGGTGTGATGTCTCTGTACGTACCTGTGTACAGGTGAGGTGTGATGTCTCTGTACGTACCTGTGTACATGTGAGGTGTGATGTCTCTGTACATACCTGTGTACAGGTAAGGTGTGATGTCTCTGGATGTACCTGTGTACAGGTGAGGGGTGATGTCTCTGTACGTACCTGTGTACAGGTGAGGTGTAATGTCTCTGTACGTACCTGTGTACATGTGAGGTGTGATGTCTCTGTACGTACCTGTGTACATGTGAGGTGTGATGTCTCTGTACGTACCTGTGTACAGGTAAGGTGTGATGTCTCTGGATGTACCTGTGTACAGGTGAGGGGTGATGTCTCTGTACATACCTGTGTACATGTGAGGTGTGATGTCTCTGTACGTACCTGTGTACAGGTAAGGTGTGATGTCTCTGGATGTACCTGTGTACAGGTGAGGGGTGATGTCTCTGTACCTACCTGTGTACAGGTGAGGTGTAATGTCTCTGTACATACCTGTGTACAGGTAAGGTGTGATGTCTCTGGATGTACCTGTGTACAGGTGAGGGGTGATGTCTCTGTACCTACCTGTGTACAGGTGAGGGGTGATGTCTCTGTATGTACCTGTGTACAGGTGAGGGGTGATGTCTCTGTATGTACCTGTGTACATGTGAGGTGTGATGTCTCTGTACGTACCTGTGTACAGGTAAGGTGTGATGTCTCTGGATGTACCTGTGTACAGGTGAGGGGTGATGTCTCTGTACCTACCTGTGTACAGGTGAGGGGTGATGTCTCTGTATGTACCTGTGTACAGGTGAGGGGTGATGTCTCTGTATGTACCTGTGTACAGGTGAGGGGTGATGTCTCTGTACGTACCTGTGTACAGGTGAGGTGTGATGTCTCTGGATGTACCTGTGTACAGGTGAGGGGTGATGTCTCTGTACATACCTGTGTACAGGTGAGGTGTGATGTCTCTGGATGTACCTGTGTACAGGTGAGGTGTGATGTCTCTGTACGTACCTGTGTATAGGTGAGGTGTAAGGGCTCCGTCCCTCTGCTCTGTGTCTCCTGATATATCTGTATTTATCCATCACTGACACCCCTGGGAGTAATTCCTATACCTGCCCATATCTAACAGCGCTGGACTTCAGTCCTCTCCCGACCTCATTACTCTCAGAGCAGCTGGAAAATGTGATCCCCCGGGATAAATAATACAATAAAAAACAAAACCAAGCGCTATCAAATTCTAATACACAAATATCAAGATTCTTCCAAAAAACGTAGATGTGACATAATAATTACCGCTAGTAAAAAGCAGCAATCCAAAAAATAAAAATAAAAAACATCTTATTTCTCAGATGGTAGGAAGATGAGGCTCCCAGATCTCTGTCCAGTCACGATCCTTTACCATCCAGCCCTCGGCTCATCACCACAAATAAAAGGAAACAATCGCTATAACAGTTGTAGCATTTAAGATACTTTTATTAAAATGTTAAAATTACAAAACATAGAAAAACATCCCGATGCTTCCGGGCTCCACTCAGTGTCCCATATCACATCTGCGTCAATGCACAAGGACTTCCTCAGGAGCCATGTAAAATCCTTGCGATGAAACCAAGTCGGTCAAAACATTATTCAAATTCAGTTTTTTTAATAAAAGACTTGTCAAAAACTTTTGTTGTGCTTTTAACAACTTCTTTGGTGAGCGAGTAGGGGTATTATGCACCCCATTCCCATACACAGTTAAAGGGGTACTTCCAGATTCTGATAAGTCACCCCCAGCTCCCCCACAACTAGGGATGAGCCAGATGTTTGTGTCGAACGTAAGTCGGGTGTTCGTCCGCTCGGCAAATACCAAACATTATGGGGCATTCTCGGGAAATGTGAGTTCTGCGGAACGCCCCACAATGCACTGCGAGATCGCAGTGCATTGACGTCTGATAATTGTCCAAAGCATGCACCTGACCTTTGGCCAAGATTGTCGATGTATTTGCCTATCCGTTCGAGTGGGCCATCAAAGACCCACTCGAACAGATAGGCAAATACATTGACAATCTTATAAAAGACCTGGTTAAAGAGCTCCCCTCTTATGTCCGGGACACAGGTGATGTGCTCAGACACATCAAATATCTGTCTATTCCAGATGGGGCGCTCCTTATCAGTATTGACGTGGAGTCACTGTATACGTCCATTCCCCATGAGTGGGGCCTCCTTGCTGTTTACCACTTCTTGGAGTCGAGATTCCCACATATGGCCACTCAAAATGAATTCATCCTGGAGCTGCTGGAACTAGCATTGAAGAACAACTTCTTTCAATTTGCTACCAAATACTTCCAGCAGCTCCGGGGGACTTCGATAGGAGCACCCTGGGCCCCGTCATATGCATGTCTCCATTTAGGCTGGCGGGAAGCCGACGCCGTGTTTACCTCCTCAATGTACCTCAGCCACGCATGTGCCTGGCTGAGGTACATTGATGATATATTCATGGTATGGAGTGGCACCTCCATGCAAATTACGCAGTTCATGTGTGAGCTAAATACTAACACCCGTAATCTGTGTCTAACCTATATCTCAGATCTCCACAAAATTTTGTTTCTGGACCTGAGAATTCAGGTTCAAACGGGTAGGCTCACTACACAAACTTTCAGGAAGCCCTCGGCAGCCAATACGCTACTAAGGGCAGACAGCCATCACCCGACCTCCCTCAAAAGAGGCATCCCAGTGGGGCAGTTTCTCCGGATCCGGAGAAACTGCTCCAATGATGCAGATTTCCGAAGGGAATCCAAATGTCTTTATCAACGTGTAGCGCTACCCCCCAGTTAAGAGAGACGCTGGATTTTGTTTCGGTCCCTGTGTACAGCACCGCCTACCCCCGGCAATCTTACTCGACCCACTCTGGCACAGCTAGTCTAGGGATTATACTAGTATCACAGTCAAACAGTATTGCAAGGGTAACCTCTTTGCAATAAGACAACACACTGATGCGAGAGATCAAGTATAACGGTTTTACTTTAGTTTTAAAAGGGCATAGGCAGAACATAACACATACAACTCGCTTACAGAGCCCTGCAGCAATAAGTATAGCATGCAATAATGGCGCAGCGCAGTAATCTACCACGCGCAGCTATTATTGTATACGCGCCCTGTGGCGCACTAAAACAATAGTCTATCTCCCCTCCCGGGTCAGGCCTGACACAGAATAAATCTCAGTATTTTCATTAAGGATTTATTCGCATGCAAACTTTCGGTGGTGCACTTGATGAAACAGTATTTTTGTAATCCACAAAGTAGGCAGTCACAAAGAACACTATATTGGAGACCCTTTTTAAACTCTGTACTGCTACTGGTCTCCAGTGAAGTAACAAACAAACGATCGGTGGGCCAAGGCAGTCTATGGGCCTAAACACGGTACAGTCTATTGGATTGAGCAAGTGCTCACTCACCACTCCAGACGCGATCCCAGTCTGGGACTTCCACCTGCTGTCTCTCCGCACACAGCATCTGCCACGATCGCATCCTCGATCCAACCGATGTCCTCACTCGACAAGTCAGATGCCACTCAGGCTCCACAGTGGGGTGGAAGGCTCTTTGGAAGTTGCGCAAGGCCCCAGGCCTCAGGCCCTGCACTGCAGCAGATCCGCACAGGAAGACTGTTGCTTGCAGCGCGGTGTCCAAAGAGGCCGAGCTCCGCCTCGCCACCTTCTTAAAAAGCCCCTACCATGAGTCTCTGCGGTGGCCAATTGCACTGTGGGTGCCGAATGGGGTTCTGGGTAACGTAGTCCCGGGGCCTTAAAGGAGACCCGCTACAAACGTTTTCGTGAACGGGGATACGGTCACCGAACGTTACGCACAGCCATGAGATAGGCTAGCCAACGTCCGCGTGACGAGCTACTACTACCAAAACTCCAAGATCAGTCTAACTTAGATGGACCAGTTAGGTTCATAACACCCTTTGGTCAACAATGACACCAAGTGAGGTCGGTGCTATCTGAACACTGGCACATACTCACCGGGTGCAAACACCTGAAGGGAATTGTTGGGCCTAGACCATTGATGACCGCTAAACGAGCAAAAAATCTGAAAGACAAACTCGTAACTAGTGAATATACGCGCCCCACAAATAAAAACTGGTTGACAGATATGCCATGCCTAACAGGTATGTTCCCCTGTGGACACTGTGGTATGTGCCGGTTTGTTGAGAAGACCAAGTCCTACAGAGACTCAGCCTCTACCAAGGCTTTTGAGATTAGGTATTTTATCAACTGCGGCACATCACGTGTCCTGTACATCCTGGAGTGCCATGGGACTCATTAATGACGGGAATAGTACCACTGGATTGGCGCAGGGCCAATGTGGTGCCTATATTTAAAAAGGGAACAAAGTCTTTCCCAAGTAACTATAGACCTGTTAGTTTAACTTCTATAGTTGGGAAGATACTGGAGAGATTAATAAAAGACACATAGATGAGTTCTTGCTGGAAAAAAATATTTTAAGCAACAGACAGCATGGATTCATGAAAGACAGAAGTTGTCAGACAAACCTGATTTCTTTTTATCAAGAGGTAAGTAAGACCTTGGACAGAGGCGTGGCTGTGGACGTGGTATACTTGGACAAAGGGGTGGCGGTGGACGTGGTAAACTTGGACAGAGGGGTGGCGGTGGACGTGGTATGCTTGGACGGAGGGGTGGCGGTGGACGTGGTATACTTGGACAGAGGGGTGGCGGTGGACGTGGTATACTTGGACAGAGGGGTGGCGGTGGACGTGGTATACTTGGACAGAGGGGTGGCGGTGGATGTGGTATACTTGGACAGAGGGGTGGCGGTGGACGTGGTATACTTGGACAGAGGGGTGGCGGTGGATGTGGTATATTTGGACAGAGGGGTGGCGGTGGACGTGGTATACTTGGACAGAGGGGTGGCGGTGGACGTGGTATACTTGGACAGAGGGGTGGCGGTGGACGTGGTATACTTGGACAGAGGGGTGGCGGTGGATGTGGTATACTTGGGCAGAGGGGTGGCGGTGGACGTGGTATACTTGGGCAGAGGGGTGGCGGTGGATGTGGTATACTTGGACAGAGGGGTGGCGGTGGACGTGGTAAACTTGGACAGAGGGGTGGCGGTGGACGTGGTATACTTGGACAGAGGGGTGGCGGTGGACGTGGTATACTTGGACAGAGGGGTGGCGGTGGACGTGGTAAACTTGGACAGAGGGGTGGCGGTGGACGTGGTATACTTGGACAGAGGGGTGGCGGTGGACGTGGTATACTTGGACAGAGGGGTGGCGGTGGACGTGGTATACTTGGACAGGGGTGGCGGTGGACGTGGTATACTTTGACAGAGGGGTGGCTGTGGACGTGGTATACTTGGATTTTGCAAAAGCATTGGATACAGTTCCGCACACACGGCTCATGTGTAAGGTAAAGTCTACAGGATTGGAAATATCAGTTTGTAAATGGATAGAAAACTGGCTAAAAGACAGAATTCAGAGAGTCGTGGTTAATGATTCTTACTCTGAATGGTCCAAGATTATCAGTGGTGTACCCCAAGGTTCAGTGTTATCAGTGGTGTACCCCAAGGGTCAGTGTTATCAGTGGTGTACCCCAAGGTTCAGTGTTGGGACCCTTACTTTTTAATATATTTATAAATGATATTGGGTCTGAGATGAAAAGTAACATTTCTGTCTTTGCAGATGACACCAAGCTGTGCAGGGGAATAACGTCCTTACAGGATGTCGCCAATTTACAAGCCGACCTCAATGCTCTGTCTAATTGGGCAACTATGTGGCAGATGAGGTTTAATGTTGATAAATGTAAAGTTCTGCACTTGGGGGCTAAGAATATGAATGCATCATACATACTAGGGGGAGTACAACTGGGGGGATCCGTAGTGGAGAAGGATCTGGGGGGGATCCGTAGTGGAGAAGGATCTGCAGGGATCCATAGTGGAGAAGGATCTAGGGGGGGATCCGTAGTGGAGAAGGATCTGGGGGGGATCCGTAGTGGAGAAGGATCTGGGGGGATCCGTAGTGGAGAAGGATCTGGGGGGATCCGTAGTGGAGAAGGATCTGGGGGGATCCGTAGTGGAGAAGGATCTGGGGGGATCCGTAGTGGAGAAGGATCTGGGGGGATCCGTAGTGGAGAAGGATCTGGGGGATCCGTAGTGGAGAAGGATCTGGGGGGATCCGTAGTGGAGAAGGATCTGGGGGATCCGTAGTGGAGAAGGATCTGGGAGATCCGTAGTGGAGAAGGATCTGGGGGGATCCGTAGTGGAGAAGGATCTGGGGGATCCGTAGTGGAGAAGGATCTGGGGGGATCCGTAGTGGAGAAGGATCTGGGGGGATCCGTAGTGGAGAAGGATCTGGGGGGATCCGTAGTGGAGAAGGATCTCGAGGGATCCGTAGTGGAGAAGTATCTGGGGGGATCCGTAGTGGAGAAGGATCTGGGGGATCTGTAGTGAAGAAGGATCTGGGGGGATCCGTAGTGGAGAAGGATCTGCAGGGATCCATAGTGGAGAAGGATCTAGGGGGGGATCTGTAGTGGAGAAGGATCTGGGGGGGGATCCATAGTGGAGAAGGATCTGGGGGGATCCGTAGTGGAGAAGGATCTGGGGGGATCCGTAGTGTAGAAGGATCTGGGGGGATCCGTAGTGGGGAAGGATCTGGGGGGATCCGTAGATGAGAAGGATCTGGAGGGATCCGTAGTGGAGAAGGATCTGGGGGGATCCGTAGTGGAGAAGGATCTGGGGGGATCCGTAGTGGAGAAGGATCTGGGGGGATCCGTAGTGGAGAAGGATCTGGGGGGATCCGTAGTGGAGAAGGATCTGGGGGGATCCGTAGTGGAGAAGGATCTGGGGTGATCCGTAGTGGAGAAGGATCTGGGGGGTATCCGTAGTGGAGAAGGATCTGGGGGGATCCGCAGTGGAGAAGGATCTGGGGGGATCCGTAGTGAAGGATCTGGGGGGATCCGTAGTGGAGAAGGATCTGGGGGGATCCGTAGAGGAGAAGGATCTGGAGGGATCCGTAGTGGAGAACGATCTGGGGGGATCCGTAGTGGAGAAGGATCTGGGGGGATCCGTAGTGGAGAAGGATCTGGGGGGATCCGTAGTGGAGAAGGATCTGGGGGGATCCGTAGTGGAGAAGGATCTGGGGGGATCCGTAGTGGAGAAGGATCTGGGGGGGGATCCGTAGCGGAGAAGGATCTGGGGGGATCCGTAGCGGAGAAGGATCTGGGGGATCCGTAGCGGAGAAGGATCTGGGGGATCCGTAGTGGTGAAGGATCTGGGGGGATCTGTAGTGGTGAAGGATCTGAGGGGATCCGTAGTGGAGAAGGATCTGGGGGGATCCATAGTGGAGAAGGATCTGGGGGATCCGTAGTGGAGAAGGATCTGGGGGGGATCCATAGTGGAGAAGGATCTGGGGGGATCTGTAGTGGAGAAGGATCTGGGGGTTTTGGTAGATCATAAGCTCAATAATAACATGCAATGCCAAGCTGCAGTTTCCAAAGCGAGGAAAGTCCTTTCTTGTATAAGAGAGGTATGGACTCCAGAGAGAGAGACATCATCTGTACAAATCATTAGTAAGACCTCATCTGGAATATGCAGTTCAGTTTTGGGCTCCAGTTCTCAAAAAGGATATCGGGGAACTGGAGAAAGTGCAGAGAAGGGCAACCAAACTGATAAGAGGCATGGAGGAGCTCAGCTATGAGGAGAGATTAGAGGAACTGAATTTATTCACTCTTGAGAAGAGGAGAATAAGGGGGGATATGATCTCCATGTACAAATATATAAGGGGTCCATATAGTGAACTTGGTGTTGAGTTATTCACTTTACGGTCATCACAAAGGACAAGGGGACACTCTTTACATCTAGAGGAAAAGAGATTTCACCTCCAAATACGGAAAGGTTTCTTCACAGTTAAGCCCCGTACACACGATCGGTTTGACTGATGAAAACCGTCCGATGGATGGTTTTCATCAGACCAACCGATCGTGTATGGTACCCATCGGCCTTTTTTCCATCGGTTGTAAAAAATAGAACTTGTTTTAAAATTTTCCGATGGATAAAAAAACGATGGGAATTTCCGATCGTCTATGGGCAAGTCCATCGGTTAAAAAACCCACGCATGCTCAGAATCAAGTCGACGCATGCTCAGAAGCATTAAACTTAATTTTTCTCGGCTCATCGGAGTGTTTTACGTCACCGCGTTTGGAACGGTCGTTTTTTTGACTGATGGTGTGTGGCCAAGACTGATGAAAAACAGTTTCATCGGATTTCCGATGGACAAATCCATCGGACGAAAATCCATACGTTATCCGATCGTGTGTACGCGGCTTAAGAGGTGTGAAAATGTGGAACAGACTCCCTGCAGAGGTGGTTCTGGCCAGCTCAGTAGATTGCTATAAGAAAGGTCTGGATTCTTTCCTAAATGTACATAATATAACTGGGTACTGACATTTATAGGGAACGCTGATCCGGGGAAAGTCCGATTGCCTCTCGGGGGATCAGGAAGGAATTTTTTCCCCTGCTGTAGCAAATTGGATCTCATGCTCTGCTGGGGTTTTTCGCCTTCCTCTGGATCAACTGTGGGTATAGAATTGTGTATATGGGATTGTACGATATTTTTATTTATATTTTATTTTTTATGGTTGAACTGGATGGACTTGTGTATTTTTTCAACCTGACTAACTATGACTATGACCTACAGTCCCTGTCTTGTTTGCACCGCCTGTATACTGCTGTTCAGAGTATATAGGGCCTTTTTTTGATTTGGGTGCGGGGTTCCCCTTAACCACTAGAGGCCCGCGATATAGCCGAATGACGGCTACAGCGCAGACCTAGAATGCCGGGAGGCCGTCAATTGACGTCCTCCCCTTTCCTCGTTCCCCGGGGAACTCCTGTGCCCGCCGCGTCACGCGGGTGCCGATGCGCGTGCCCGGCGGCCAAGATGTCCGCCAGGTACCCGCGATCGGCATTTACAGAGCCAGAGACGTGGATCTCTGTGTGTAAACACAGAGATTTACGTCCTGTCAGTGAGAGGAGACCGATGCTGTGTCCCTTGTACATAGGGACAACCATCGGTCACCTCCCCCAGTCAGTCCCCTCCCCCCACAGTAAGAATCACTCCCTTAGGCACACGTAACCCCTTCAGCGCCCCTAGTGGTTAACCCCTTCACTGCCAGTGTCATTTTTACAGTAACCAGTGCATTTTTATAGCACTGATCGCTGTAAAAATGACAATGGTCCCAAAATGGTGTCAAAAGTGTCCGATGTGTCCGCCATAATGTCGCAGTCACAATAAAAATCGTTGATCGCCGCCATTACTAGTAAAAAAAAAAAAATATTATTAAAAATGCTATAAAACTATCCCCTATTTTGTAGACGCTATAACTTTTGCGCAAACCAATCAATAAACGCTTATTGCGATTTTTTTTCTACCAAAAATATGTAGAAGAATACGTATCGGCCTAAACTGAGGGAAAAAAATATATATATATTTTTTTTAAATTGGGATATTTATTATAGCAAAAAGTAAAAAATATTGTGTGTTTTTTTCAAAATTGTTGCTCTTTTTTTTGTTTATAGTGCAAAAAATAAAAACCGCAGAGGTGATCAAATACCACCCATGGCATGGGAAGAAAAGGACGTAAATTTTGTTTGGGAGCCTAGTCGCACGACCGCGCAATTGTCATTCAAAAACGTGACAGCGCTGAAAGCTGAAAATTGGCCTGGGCAGGAAGGGGGTTTAAGTGCCCAGTAAGCAAGTGGTTAATATCCATACAGGACCCAAAGGGGCTGGTAGTGGGCTGAGGGGGTGGGGGGGGTACCCATGCCATTTTTCTCAATGATTTTCATCCATATTGCCGGGACCAGACATTACATTAAAGCCACAAGCAGCTTTAAATGGCTTTTTTTCCTTCAGAAATGACATTTTGTGCAGGGACAGTTCTAAACACGGGAAAAATGCGCTACTTTACAGGCATACTATAGACACCCCCCAGGTACGATATTTAAAGGAAAATTTCACTTTAAGCATTATTAAAATCACCGCTCCCGAAAAAACTGCAATTTTTTAAACTTTTTTTTGCATTGATACATGTCCCCTGGGGCAGGACCCGGGTCCCCAAATCCTTTTTAGGACAATAACTTGCATATTAGTCGTTATAATTAGGACTTTAGATTTCGAACGTTCGCGTCCATTGTATTTAATAGGGTTCTAACGTTCGCGCAAACTTTCGGTCCGTTCACAGGTTCTGGTGCGAACCGAACCGGGGGCTGTTCGTCTCATCCCTAATTCTAACCCCCTGACCTTAACCCCCTAACCCTAATCCTAACCCCCTAAACCCCTAACCCTAATTCTTACTTTATAGATACTTTATATTTTAATAAATCTTGTTTTTTGGTTCTTTATTAGAAAGGTTAAGAGCACAATTGGTCATCTCATATATACATTAGTATACGTATACATGATTTATCATATAGTTACATTGGGTTCTTCACAACTGTCAATGTCTTGATTAATATCCAACAATCCCAACATCAGAGTGAAAATGTACAACAGAAAGTAATGCAAGCCAGCAATTGGGGCAATCGGGTTTTAAACTAGAGAAGGGTATGAGGAAGGGTCAAGGGGGGAGGGTATTGGGAGATGAGTGCCTTACATTATACAATTATCTTGTACAATTTTCCTTTAGATTGGGATTCCAGATCTTATCAGTAGGTGATTTATCAGGAACCCATCAAAGTCTGTTGGTTGGAAAGGTGAGATCCATGGGGTCCAGTTTTTTTTTTTTTTTTGGCCATTGAGTCTGTTAGATTTAATGTTAACTTTTTGTTGGAAAATGTATTGTGAAGTTTGCTTTCGACTTCGGTCATCAGAAGAGAAGCCAGGCTTGTTTTCTTAGAGGTCTAAATTGGTTCTTTGTGAGGCCGCCTGGCTTAAGGTTGAGTAGGGCTTCCCTTGGGTGCGTGGAGATAGGGGTATCTAACAATATAGCCAACACGTCATAGACCTGCTTACACAGGGATTGTTCTTTTTGGCAGGTCATGTGTGAATAGGTTAACCAGGTCAGGGCAGCCACGTAAATTATTTCCCTTTCAACCTTGAGTGAAATGGGCTAGTCGGGTGGGAACCAAGTGTAGCCCCCCAGCTAAGAGCGGGTGTGTCTATTTATATTTAGTGGTGCTAGGCTGTGGTCAGCTTAGCTGAACAGATAGCTGGCTATTGCCAGTTTCTGTCTGCTGACAGTAGGTGTCCCTGGTACCCTTGGCATTATTATGACAGACCACACCAAGCAGAACAATGAATATTTATCTATCCCTGGCCAGCCCATGGTGCATGCTGGAAGAAGGTATAAATATTCAGAGAGTGAACTTTGGAAGTCAGTTCTCCCTGAGCCTAGGGGGGATGTGTTTAGTTGTTGAATCCTCTGTGGTGAGAGTGACCATGCGGCTGGGCAAAGGCCTGGGTTTGAGACCTAGCTTGTGTAACCTAGAGATTGAGGAGCCATGGAGGGCCTCCAGATGTCTTGAGTGGCCTGAGAAGCTTGGACCTCACTAGAGTATGGTGTCTTTCCTCCAGGGTGCTGGAAGCTGAGCTGTCAAGTAAAGACACAGAGTGCCAGGTCAGCTTAACGGTTCTCCATCTGTGAAGGCTGTAAGTACTTTTGTTCCCCTTTTCTAGAGTATATAAGTCCATGGAAACCCTAATGCCTCGTACACACGATCGGGTTTCCCGGCGGTCAAAAGTCCACCGGGAAACCCGAGGGGAAAACCGAGAACCTGCTTGTTTGCTTTTCCCCGTGTACACATGGCCGGTTTTCCCAGCAGGAAAACTGCCATGACAGCTTTAGTCGGGAAAAACCGGCCGTGTGTATGCTCCACTGCAGTGTTTCTGTAAGAGGACTGCTGGGAATCCTCCCGCGCAGGCGCGCATTTGGCAGCCTTCCCGGAATACTGGCGCGCGCGCGCACCCCCGGGCCACAGCATTCCTTCCAGAGTGCACATGCGCAATGGACGACGTGCTAATGCGCATGCGCGTGCGCAACGTACACAACGTGCACGCGCAGGAGCACGTCCCTAATCTCCCTTGGCACCAGTCTGCCTATTTAAGGAAGCTCTGACCCTCTAACAAGGGCTGACTGGTCTTCAGCTGTGTCCTGAACCTTCCTGATTCCTGTGGGTTCTGCCTGATACCCGTTGCTGACTTTGGCTTTCCCTGACGCTGTCTCTGGACTCTGAATACTTGCTGTCTACTGGCTCCTGATCCCGGCTTCCATTGACCCTGCTTCTGCTTATCCCTTGTACCTCGCTGCCCGCCTGTTGCTGAACCCGGCTATTCCTCTGACCTCTGTTCCAGCCAGCTACGTTTCCAGAACCTGCAAGTGGGTTGGAGTTCCCCTTAAACATCTGCTCATCCTTCAAGTGCCCGGTGCCTGTCTACCTGTCTGGGTCTCCAAGCCACATCTGCTTCTGAAAGTTCTACAAGCAACTTCTACAGGCACTCGTGTTCCTCCTGGCCTTAGCCACCATCTATTCCACTCTCAGTGGGGCTTGGACTGGAGATACAAGAGAGGCCGACCTCATCATATAAGACTCCTACCAGGTACGTGACAGTTTCCCATAGGAACGCAGAGAATCGCGGCGGGAAAAAGGAGAACAAGTTCTCATTTTTTTGCTTGCAGTTTTCCTGTCGGGAAAACCAGTCGTGTGTACGAGGCATTATACTCTCTCTGTGGAGTATTGGGCATGGGTCAATAAATTCCTATTGTTTGGCATCTAAAAGTGACCGGTGCCCATCTGTACACATTGCTCCACCATTGCTGAGGATTATACCCAGAGGGGAAGTGCAAGACCACCCTGTTTCTGAGGATCCCATTAACCTTTCGGGATAAAGGGGGATCTACAGAGGTAATTGTTTTGTTTTCAACACCATGAATATGTCTAAACTTGAGTTTGTGAGTTATATTGCCATATACATTTTTTGGTCACCATGTAATAAAGTGGGCGGTTTTGAAAGATGAAGCAGCTGAGAGCGTTCACTTTGGTATGGTAGTTTTTTTTTTGTGTTTTTTTGTATTAACATTATAAAACCACAGTCTGCATTCTGGGACCACCCCTAACAAATACACCGATAACTGTGATACGGAGAAAAATATTGCAATTTTGTAGATGTCCATTGAAGACAATTTTTATAAATGGTCTTCTCTATTAATGGTCTACATTGTAAACAGAGCGCACCAAGAGAAGGTTAAGTGAGGCTGTGGAGACTGCCGTATTGTCATTTTACATTCGGTCCAATAAGTGGGTTTGTGTCAGGGCTGGGCTCAGCCCTTCCTCCTCTGAGCTGGCCACTCAGCTGTCGGCTAGTTGCCGGCTCCTATCTCTCCACAGTGACTCACCTGTTGATGATCCTGCTCGTCAGTCTTGCCTACTTATGCCGTCCAGCTCAGATGTTTTCTGCCTTCGCCTTGGTCAACATCACAGAGACTATCTCCTGCGTTCCTGTTGAAGACTTGCTTGGCTGACGTTCCTTCTGGCTCCTGATCCTGCTTGCTGTTCTACTACGTTTATCTCTGGCTCTCATTTGACTATCCGATCAGGTTCCTTGAGAGCTGGTTCACACAGGGGCAACACGACTTCAGACTTCAGACTTCAACACGACTCAGACACGACTTGAGCATGAATCACAGAGCGACTAAGTGGTGATTTACAACACGACTGAAGTTGCCTCCAGGACAGGAGACATTCCAGTGGCCAATAAAACAAGAATCAGCTCTGTGGGAGGGAGGGGGAGGGAGGGGTTTGCTGAGAAATGTATGTTCTCTTCCTGTAAAGTTGCCTTCAAAATGAACAGTGATCAGACTTCTAAGCGACTCCCATTGAAATCAATGGTACAAGTTGCCTACAGGTCCCCTAGAAGTCTGATTGAAGTAGTACAGGAACCTTTTTTGAAGTTGGAGCGACTGCAGTCGTGTGCATTAAGACGACTCCATTCACTTCAATTAGTTTTAAAAATAGCACGACTTGGGGCAACTCGGGGCGACCAGAAGTCGTGTCCGAAGTCGCCCGTGTGTGAACCGGGTCTAACTCTGGCTATGTTTTGACTACGCTTACTCTGTTTATCTTTTTATTATTATTTATTATTATTATTATTAATAAACAAGTGTGATTTAACTGTACTTCTGTCTCGGTCTGATTCATGGTTTCTGACAGTAGGTGAGGGCCAAGAACATCTGAGCTGGACGGCTTAAGTAGGCAGGAGTGACGAGCAGGATCATCAACAAGCGAGTCACTGTGGAGAGATAGGAGCTGGCAATTAGCCCACAGCTGAGCGGCCAGCTCAGAGGAGAAAGGGCTGAGCCCAGCCCTGACAGTTTGTTAATAAACCCATCATTGAGGCCAGCTTGGGGCGAGCATCAAAACAGCTAATTTTCTACCAAAATCAAGTTCAGAAACATTTTGCATTCATCCCTACTGCTGAAACAAGCTTGTAATGTAGTAGAAATAAATTGAGAGATTTAACATAAGTCTCAGGCAAAAAGCAACAAGAAAACTGCCGGGAGAGTTTTCTTGCCGAGAAAACCGGCTGTGTGTACGCGGGTTTTCAATTTTCTCGTCGAGAAAACTGCCCAGATTCCCAGACGGGAAAAAAGACGACCTGCGGCCTTTTTTCTCGTTGGAGAATCTTGTCGGCCTGTTTCTCGACGAGAAACCCGAGCGTGTGTACACTTACCTGTCGCCGTGGAAACCCACGCATGCTCGAAATGACTTTGACGCATGCGCGGTAGCTTCCTAGGCATAGGCATAGGGTGTAGCAAGATGGCGGCGACGGCATCGAATGTGAAGAGCGCACGCTCGTCGTAGTCGATGATGTCACCGCGTGCGTGCCATTCAGAAGAACGGCGTTTTTTTGGAATCGTACGGGTGTACACTCGGCCGGGACAAGTTTCTTGTCAAGATTCTCGTCAGGAAAAACAACGTTTTTTTCGTGACGAGAATCTCAACCGTGTGTCCAGGGCTTCAGCGTCTTATTTGTTTAACTGGTAGATCTTTCTTCTTCCCCCAGCGTTTCCGTATGTTGCTCTTGATCCTCTCCATCCGTAGGCCGTAGATAAATGGATTGACCGTTGCTGAGAATAGAAAGTAGATGGCACTGCAGGTATTCTGAAGGTCGTAGGAAGTGGAGTTCCCCGGCAGGTACAGAACAGAGATTAAGAATCCAGATGAATAGATGAGGACGACCACCACCAGGTGGGTACTACAGGTATGAAGGGCTTTATTCCGAGCCATTCCCGACGCAATCCTAAGGACAGTGTGAAGAACTTTCAGATAGGAAATTAGGATGATGGGGATGTCACAAAACATCATGAGGGTCCTCCCCACCAATCCTACGATCTGGGCTCTGGACTCTTCACACCCCAGGCTGAAGAGCATCATGCTTTCACAATGGAAGTGAGGAATAATATTGGACCTGCAATAATGGAGTCGGGCAGCTGTAATGACCAGAGGAAGGACAACAAAGCTATAACGGATCACTCCATTGACTGCTGAGTGAGCAATTAAATGCTTGACTACAATCTCCTGGTAATGTAGTGGCTGGTGGACGGCTAGGTACCTGTCTATTGCCATGAGCAGCACAATTGTGGACTCGGCCATGATGCTGAAATATACAGTAAATATCTGCACCAGACAGCCCGCCAAGGTGATCTGGTTAAGGCCAAACAGTCCTAGAAGCATCTTGGGTGTGATGGCCGTGGTGTACACAACATTGGTGGCCAAGAGAGAAAAGATGAGTGTGTACATCGGGGTGTGTAAACTTTTCTCCAACACAATGACCAACATAACCACAGAATTACCACTTAGTATCACCGCGTATATAAAAGAAAAAGGAAGAGCGAGGAGAGGTCGGTACTTTGTGACTCCCGGAAACCCAAAGAGTATAAATTCCATGTGAGAGAAGGACGAAGTCTTATTATATCCCGGAAGATCCATTTCTGTTCTGGAAAGCAGAAATTAAAAATCACATCGATGACAAACGGCAATCATTTATGGACAATCCGATTTAGAAATCGAAGAACTACACCCTGCCCATTTATTTTATTAATTATACAGTGCCTTGAAAAAGTATTCATACCCCTTGAAATTCCCCACACTTTGTCATGTTACAACCAAAAACGTAAATGTATTTTATTGGGATTTTATGTGATAGACCAACACAAAGTGTCACATAATTGTGAAGTGGAAGGAAAATGATACAAATAAATATGTGAAAAGTGTGGGGGGGCATTTGTATGGCGCCCCCCGGAGTCAATACTTTGTAGAACCCCCTTTCTCTACAAGTCTTTTTGGGGGTGTCTCTACCAGCTTTGCACATCTAGAGAGGGACATTTCTTCACATTCTTCTTTGTAAAATATCTCAAGCTTTGTCAGATTGGATGGAGAGCGTCTGTGATCAGCAATTTTCAAGTCTTGCCACAGATTCTCAATTGGATTTAGGTCTGGACTGTGACTGGGCCATTCTAACACATGAATATGCTTTGATCTAAACCATTCCATTGTAGCTCTGGCTGTATTTTAGGGTCGTTGTCCTGCTGGAAGGTGAGGTGTATGAGTCTGGCAGCAGCATTCATGATAGACTGAAGGGGAGGAGCCTGTGTAAAGGTCGACCAGTGAGGAGAGAGTTTCAGTAGTCAAGGTGGGAAATAACCAAGGAGGGAAGGCAAGATTTAGCCGGTGATTGAATGTGGGGGCAGAAGGAGAGGTCAGAGTCTACTGGCATGTGTGGGGGGGGGGGACCAATGGTTGTGCCGTTGATCTCAATGGTAAAGTCACGGGGTAGAGATTGGGGAGGAGGAAATATTACAAGCTCAGTTTTAGAAAGATTGAGTTTGAGGAAGTGATGAGAAAGTGGTGTGACATCCATATTGATACGTCGCTCAGTAAGTTTGTGATGCGTGAGGAGATGGAGGGGGTGAGTTGAGGAGTGGAGAGACAGTTCTGGGTGTCATCAGCATAGAGGTGGTATTGGAATCCATGGGAGGTTATCAACTGCCCCAGGGAAGAGGTATAGAGAGAGAATAGGAGGGGCTCAAGGACAGAGATTGGGGTACCCCAACAGGAAGAGGAGGAGATGTTGATGTATGTGACACTGAAAGTGCCTTGAGATAGGTAGGAGATCCAGGAAAGAGCAGAGTCACGGAGCCCAAGGGAGTGGAGTTTATTGAGGAGGAGGTCAAAGACAGCAGAGAGGTCTAAAGCCTTGTACACAGGATTTTTTCGAATCCCGTCGAAAAATAAAAATAACATTGGTTTTCTCGACGGGATTCCTGGCAAGCTTGTCTTGCCAAGCCCTGTGTACAGACGGGCACTCCAAAAAACCGCAGTTCTTTTTTAATAGCAAAAACGCGGTGACGTCATCGACTACGACAAGCCGGCGCTCGTCACATTCGATGCCGTCGCCGCCATCTTGCTACACATCTGACTTTTGCTGGCAGAATTTTCGATCGTGTGTACGCGGCATAAGAGTATGGAATACTGGTCATTGGTTTAAGCAGTTAGTAGATTGTTGGTGAGTTTTAGCAGGGCAGTTTCAGTGGATTGCTGTGGGTGGAAGCCAGACGGTAGGGGATGGAGAAGGCTGTTGTCAGTGAGGTAGGAACTCATAGGGTTGTGGACAAGGCGTTCAAGAAGCAAAGTGAAGCAGAGAGATGGGTCTTAATTTATTTAAATTTTTTTTTAAATTTTGGGCAGGGCCGCTGATAGGGCAGTACAACCAGCCCTGTTGTACCGGGCCCTGTCCAGCAGGGGGCCCGGGCAACTTTAAAGTTATTTTTGCCTAAATAAATAAAACTTTTTTTTTCTAAACCATACCCTGCTCTACTTGCTAATCAGAGGGTAATTACATTTTCCTGGGCCCCATCAGGTCAACATAGGGGCCCAGGAGATGACAGCAGAGGAGGGACTTTTTTTTCCTTTTTCGGTTGCAGGCAGACAAGCCGATGCGCTACCCATATTATAGTACCGGCCGCAGCCACCCAATGCCTATGGTTTCCCTGGCGGAGTGATTCTTCTCTACACTGCTCCCGTAAACTTCTCCCTCAGTAAGTTCCGTGGACGGAGGGAGAGATTGGTGTAAGGTGGGAAGCTGAGAGGGCGCAGCAGGCTTAATCCAATGGCGGGGCACAGCCTCAGGCAAGTGGCAGCTAACACTGTGCACAGCAACACTGACTTCTAAGGAAGGAAGGTATACTCCCCTCCCTGACTCCCCACTGTGCTTGCCTATGATGATGATGATCAGAGAACAGCAGGTGCTCAATGGCTGTTGGGTGCTGATTTTGATAACTTTATGGCTGTACTGTGTGTTACAGATTATAACACAGTACAGCCATAAAGCCCCATACCCGTGATCGGACTTTTTGACAAACTTCAAAAGGAGCAGGTTTTCAAAAAAATCCGACGTGTGTACGCTCCATCGGACAAACTTTTTCGGTTTTCATCAGACAGAAGTTCGCTCTGCAAACGGATAAACTTTTCGACAACAAAAGTCCTTGGGTTAAACTAGAAGAAGATATAATAGGTATCCAACTTAAACTGCTCCCTTGGATAAAACCCCACTTAAGACCAGGAAATAATGAATTAACAATCTTTGCAAGAGCCACACTAAAAATATGGGATGTAGAATTAAAAAAGGGGAACCTATCCACTATGATGGGTCCAATGAGCCATTGGACCAATTGGACGCATCCACTATGATGGGTCCAATGAGCCATTGGACCCATTGGACCCATCCACTGTAATGGGTCCAATGAGCCATTGGACCCATTGGACCCATCCACTGTGATGGGTCCAATGAGCCATTGGACCCTTTGGACCCATCCACTGTGATGGGTCCAATGAGCCATTGGACCCATTGGACCCATCCACTGTGATGGGTCCAATGAGCCATTGGACCCATTGGACCCATCCACTGTGATGGGTCCAATGAGCCATTGGACCCATTGGACCCATCCACTATGATGGGTCCAAAGAGCCATTGGACCCATTGGACCCATCCACTATGATGGGTCCAATGGCTCCAATCCAGAATTTCCGCCAGCTTTAGCAACCACAAAATACTTAGAATGGAATATTTTGGAGAACGCAAGGGTGGCCCAGATCCTAGTGGAAGGTAAACTACCAAAAATACAAGATCTGGGGCCGGAATATAAACACAAATGGCTTCAATACCATCAGTTAAAAACATATATGGCACCAAATATAGATTTAACCCTTTCATGACTAAGCCCATTTCTGACATTTGGTGTTTACAAGTTGAAATGCGTATTTTTTGCTAGAAAATTACTTAGAAACCCCAAACATTATATATATTTTTTTAGCAGAGAATCTAGAGAATAAAATGGCGATTGATTAAATATTTTATGTCACACAGTATTTGCGCAGCTGTGTTTTAAACGCAACTTTTTTGGAAGAATTAACTTTCATGAATTTAAAAAAAATTAAAAAGAAAAGTTCGTCCAATTTTTTTATATAATGTAAAAGATGATGTTACGCCGAGTTAATAGATAGATACCAAACATGTAATGCTTTATATTTGCCCGCACTCGTGGAATGGCGACAAACTACGGTACCTTAAAATCTCCATAGGCGACGCTTTAATTTTTTTTTACGGCTACTAGGTTAGAGTTACAGAGGAGGTCTATGGCTATAATTATTGCGCTTGCTCTGACGATCGCAGTGATACCTCACATGTGTGATTTGAACGCTGTTTTCATATGCGGGCGCGACTTCCGTATGCATTTACTTTGCTGCGCGAGCTCGCGGGGACAGGGGCGCTTTAAAATCATTTTTTTTTCTCTTATTTATTTTATTTATTTTTATAATTAAAAATAGTGCTTTTAACAAAAAAAAAAATTTGATCACTTTTATTGCGGTCACAAGGAATGTAAACATCCCTTGTGACAGTAATAAGTGGTGACAGGTACTCTTTATGGAGGGATCGGGAGGTCTAAAAGACCACCAATCCCTTCTTTGCACTTCAAAGTATTCAGATCGCCGAGGGGGGCGTGTCCGGATGTAGAGCAGGGAAGACGTGTTGCTGAGGAGCTCCATACATCCTGACAAAATCTGCTGCCATCCTGCCTTCCCTCTGCCCGGGTGAGCCCTCAAACTTACCCTGCGGGTCACTGAAGGTCCTCTGCCTCGGCCACATCCTGAATTTTTGGCCCTGGTCGCCCGATTGAGCCGTTACTGGGACTTGCAGCTGGCTCTGTGCTCCCGGGTCCCGCCGCCATCTTGCGGCCTGCTGTCCTTCTCGGAGCCTCTGGGCTCGATTGCCGTGGTTCGCGGGGCTGGAGGTGCCTCATCCACGCACACCGAGGGCACCAGTGGTGGGGAGAGTGTTCCGGACCGGCGCTGTGACCGCCTGGGGGCCTCGGGAAATTGATTGCCCAGGCCTGCGGCCTACACACATCTTGCGGCCTACCGCGACCCTGGGAGCCTCCGTCCTCAATTTCTGAGTGCCGCCGGAAACGCGGCGGACGGGCACGTCCTCCGGAGCTACCATCCGTGCCGGGGGGGGGTCGGCACTGCGCCTGACGACTTTCAGGGAGCTGCTTCTACGCATCCACGTCTGCAGCCCGCAGCCATCTCTCGGCCTCCTGACCGGCCCCATCCATCGGACGCAGGTACGCCTCCACTCCTCCTGGGTTCCTTTGGGTGATCGACTGCCCCACAATACTGAGGGGGGGGACTCCCCCACTCCAGCACCTCTCCATCCTGTCTTTGTTGTGCCCCCCCGTCCTCCCATTTGGACTGGGCCCCTCTGCCTGCGAGCCCCCCTCTCCCCCCCCCTGAACTTTCCCTAATTTTGGGGTTAGGATTGGATGGGCCGCCCTAGGACCCGCAGCTATACAAATAAGGGCCCGAAGGCTCCTCACATACCTCCATCAGCAGTTGTTCCGTCTACCCGGAGATCCTCGGCTGGGATGGCGGCCGTTGCACGGATGGCTGCGGAGTCGGGGGTGGCGGCGCCACCCACGGGAGTGGAGATCCTGGCAGCCATCACATCCTGTAAAGAAACTCTGACATCTAAGATTGATTTTTTGACAGTGGATGTCGGTCTTCTCCGTCAAGATATAGATAAATTTCGCTCTCGCATCACAGAGGTGGAGGACAGGGTCTCTGTGGTGGAGGATACGGTTCGGTCAGACTCCAGGGAGATACGGGCCCTCCAAATTCAAGTGAAAGCGCTGCAGGAGCGCGCGATAGACACCGAGAACCGCCTCAGGCGGAACAACATCCGTATAATTGGACTGCCCGAGAGGGCCGAGGGCCCTAGGCCTGCTGAATTCACTGAGCAATTACTGACCACCCTGTTTGACCTGGGTGCTCCGGCATCTACCTTTGTGGTTGAAAGAGCCCACAGGGTTCCACCGCTCCCTCCGAGACCTGGGGCCCCTCCACGCCCCTTCCTGCTACGAATGCTGAACTACCGGGACCGGGACCGCATCCTTGCGTCGGCACGAGCCATGCCAGACATTAAGTATGAAAACACCAGACTACTTTTCTTCCCGGACTTCTCCCAGGAGGTACAGCAACGTCGCAAGTCCTTCACTGATGTGAGACGCCGGCTCCGGGAGAGGGGTCTGCGCTTTGGCCTGTTATATCCCAGCAGACTGCGAGTCACTGACGGTAGCGACACTCATTTCTTTGATACCCCAGAGGCGGCAGCGGCGTGGCTAGACGCCCGTTAACCTTAGGCAGCCGAGGACCAACGGTGGATTTCACCCGGCAGGGAACAGATATGCTTCAACTATCACATCAATGAACATCTTTCCTGTCTTTTGAAGAACCCCAGCACTGCCCCCTTCTATGTCCCTAATCCTGCTTATCCCTGCTGGCTTTCACCTTTGTTCCTTATACACAAATGTTCACTTCGGCTGATTGAACTTCCACTCACTCCTGTCTAAGGAGCTCCAAAGGCAACTAACGAACTGCCTCGCTCATGAACCAAGGTGACTCAAGTTGTTCCCCCTTTCCACACCTTGGACTTCCACCCAGAGTTGAGGCGGACTTCCCCGGAAACGTATCCCTCACCTGCGGTCCTACGGGCCGACTTCTTAGGGTCGCAGTGACCTAAAGATTACATGTTTTTCTCAGTTAAGGGACAAAACCCTGCATCAGTTTTTATGGCTCTTGGGTCCCTTTTTTTTTGGCCCTTGACGCTAGGTTTGTATGGTGTTTGGGTAGGGTGTTTTATGTTATGGGGAGAGGAGTTCAATTTTTATGAAGGTCCAGATAATTACTGTATTGCTCAAATACCTTATGGGTCTCTGACCCTATTGAATGAGTGTGCCACTACTGTGTTTACTTATATGTGTTGGGTTGATGGTCTCATCCTGCTTCTATTTCCCCCTGGTGTTCCTTGATGGCTCCTCCGGATGCTGAGCTCCTGACCGTTCTGTCGTGGAATGTTCGGGGGCTCAACTCGAAGTTTAAGAGGTCACTCTTATTTCAATATTTGAAAATACATAATCCCCACATAGTGCTACTGCAGGAGACACATTTAACCGGCAGCAAGGTTATGGCTCTGAAGAAGCCCTGGGTACAGAAGGCGTTTCATGCGACCTACTCTTCATATTCTCGTGGGGTATCTATCCTGATTAGCAAACGTGTACCGTGTGTGATACACGATGTTCATCTGGACCCCCAGGGAAAGTTCGTTATGGTTGTTCTGAGTGTATATACCCAAAAGTATGTCATAGTGAATGTTTATTTGCCTCCCCCTGGTCAGGTACAGGCTCTGTACACTCTCTACGAGAGGTTGGCTCCGCATTGCCCAGCGCAGGTTCTGTTCATGGGAGACTTTAATGCTACGCTGTCCCGTGACCTGGACAGGCCTTCCCCCCAATCCAATTTTAACTCTGATCTCGGAACGTGGGCTCAAGCCACGGAGTTCCAGGAGGCATGGAGGTGGCTTCACCCCCAAGATAGAACGTATTCTTGTTTTTCGGCCACATTTAGAACCTCCTCTCACATTGATCTAGCTTTTGCTAATTCCACCATGCTGGCTAACGTTCAGGAGGCATGTTATCTCCCCTCTGGCCTCTCAGATCATCACCCCCTTAAATTGACCATTAGGACCACCAGGTCGCGGAACAATGCCCTTTGGAGGTTGCAACCCCATTGGATCAATAACGAGGCTGTCCATGACAGAGTTCTTTCCCCCTGGGGGAATATTGGGTGCACAATGCGGGGTCGGCTTCTCTGGAGACGACCTGGGACGCCTCCAAGGCTCACAGCAGGGGTCAGTATATCTCGGCTGTGGCGGCGGTAAAGGCGGAACTGGGAGATGGGGTATCTGACCTGCAGCGTAGGGTGGATGAGGCGATGAATCAGTATTCAGCCTCGCCGACGGTGTCCAATTTTGAACACCTGTCATCGCTTAGGCGAGAACTACATCTCTGTGTTACAGATGCCACTAGTCTTGGTATACAAGGTAGCAGACAGGCATACTTTGAACATGGTGACAAAAATAGCAAGCTGCTGGCGATGCTAGCGCAGCAGGACAGGCCCTCAGCGGTTATATCGGAGATCCTCACGGCAGATGGCGCTTTAGCCACCTCTCAGGAGGATATTCTGTCTACATTCAATACCTTCTACACTTCTCTTTATGTCTCTTCACTTCCTGACGGGTTTGATCCTGCGCTTATGACCTCCATGCTGGACACATTGGCCCTGGGGTGGCTCTCTGACATGGAGAGGCAACTCCTTGTCTCGGAGATCACCCCGGAAGAAGTCACACTGGCCATTAAATCTTTTCCGGCAGGTAAAACCCCAGGGCCGGACGGCCTGCCCATTGAGTACTATAGGGCCCACGCAGAACTGCTCGCCCCTAAACTAGCTCAGATGTTTCAGGCTTGCTTGAATCAAGACTCCTTGCCACCCTCTATGAGAGAAGCCCATGTGGTACTTATTCCTAAGCCTAATAGAGACCCTAAGTTATGCGCCTCATACAGGCCAATTGCACTTCTCAACTGTGACCTTAAAATTTTGACCAAGTTACTGGCCATTAGACTCAACGTAGTGATAAAGTCCCTGATTGACCCCGACCAAACGGGCTTCATGCCCGGTAGATCTACGGACATTAATATACGCAGACTATTCACTAATATTCATGCCCCCTATACTAACCAGGGTACTAGAACCATTGCCACCTTAGATATAGAGAAGGCATTCGACACGGTGGAATGGGTCTATCTGTGGGAGGTGCTTAGACGAATGGGGTTCCCGTTAAAATTTATAGGCTGGATACGCACACTTTACACTGGTCCTACGGCCCGCATTAAGCTGAATGGCTCTTTGTCTCCTCCGTTCTCCCTGCAGAGGGGCACCAGACAGGGATGCCCTCTCTCCCCGGCTCTGTTCGCCCTGGCCGTGGAGCCTATTGCTGAGGCCCTTAGGACCTCGGCCGAGGTCCGTGGTCTTCGGGTGGGCTGGCTGGAGGAGAGAGTGGCTTTATACGCGGACGATATGCTCCTGTTCCTGAATGACGCTGGTGACTCTCTGCGGGGCGCACTTGGTATCATGGATACCTTCGCCGCCTTCACGGGGCTGAGGGTGAACTGGCACAAGTCGCAATTGTTCCCAGTGGATGCGGGGGCCCGGTCCTCCTCGCCCTCCTCTCTCCCGCTTCAGTGGGTTGAGCAGTTCACCTACTTAGGAATTGTTATCTCAAAGGAGACTGGGGATTTTGTGCGGCTAAATCTCGACCCTGTCCTGGTGACCATTAAAGCCACATTTAAGGCGTGGAGTAACCTCCCCCTTTCTCTCATTGGGCGTATTAACCTGATTAAAATGAAAGTCCTTCCTAAACTCACGTATATTTTTCGGAATTCCCCTCACTGGCTGACTAAAGTCTTCTTTAATTCCCTCAGGCAACTCTTCCTCTCCTTTATTTGGGGGGGCAGGCCACCTAGATTCAAATATTCCACCTTGACCAGGCCTGTGGACAGTGGCGGCTTGGCTCTCCCTGATTGTTACAAGTACTATTTGGCCACTCAGCTTGTGACCGCCCACTGGTGGCTGAGACCGGACCTGACCAATTCTGTGACGGTACTGGAGGCAGCCGTAGTGGGGTCCCTGGAGGCACTGGAGGGACTGCTATTCAGGGGGCAAAAAACGCCCCACAATCTCACCCCTTCCATGCGTACCACTATGCGGGCATGGAGGGCGGGTGAGGCACTAAGGGCACCCCAGCCGAACTCTTGGTCTCCTCACACCCCCCTGTGGCTGAATCCCAACCTGTCACAATTCCACACTATCCCCGATCCGCAGGCCTGGGCCAAGTACAAAATACTGACCCTCAAACATATTATCACCAATGGAGATCTCACTCCCTTTCACACTTTATGTGCTAAATTCAACGTACCTGACCGGGCCCGCTTTAGATATCTCCAAATTGCACATGCCTTCAGGTGCCAATTTCTGGGCAGGCCAGTCGAACTGGCGTACTCAGAGTTGGAATCTACTATCCGGGTGAAAGACCTGGAAAAACCCGCGTCTCAGATTTATGGATCCCTGCTGGTTGCTGCTATCCCCGAGCTGTCTTCCCTCCGCAGGAAATGGGTGGAGGACATACCGGGGCTGGACGCGGACGACTGGAGGGAGGTTTGGGATTATCCCTTCTCCCCTCTGATCTCAGCAAGGGACAAATTAGTCCAATATAAAATTGTCCACAGGGCTCACTACACACCTCACAGGCTGCACCAGATGTCACCGGAGCATTCTCCGGAGTGCTGGCGCTGCTCCTACCGGCCAGGGGGTTTCTTCCATATTTTCTGGGCTTGCCCAGCAATTGTACAGTATTGGAGTGAAGTGATACGGGTGATCAATAAGGCCACCGGGACTTGCGTCCCATGCGAGCCCATACACTGTTTGCTAGGACTGGTTGACCAACTGCCAATACTCAGAGCCAGAAAAACACTCATATCCCTGTTGTTGTATTATGCACGCAAAGCCATTACAATGAATTGGAAAAAATCGTCTCCCCCCTCTGTTAAATTTTGGAAAAACTTAATTAATGCCAGTTTGCCCCTATATAGAGCCACGTACTTGTCTAGAGGTTGTCCGCACAAATTTGAAAAGGTATGGAACTGTTGGTTAGATGACAGAAGCACGGCAAGTGATACAGTGACCACGGTCTAGACTTATATTGTATCTTCGAAATATCGATTTATTAACCCAAAAAATGTCTTCAGGCTACCTTCCTCTAACAATAACACTTTGAAGCACGATGTATGTTGAATGAACCCTCTCCCCAAGCTTGGGGTTGTAGTATAGACTAAGTTAAGTTTTTTGTTATTTGTCGCCCTGTGACGGTCTAAAGCCGAAACAGGGTAATGGCCCCTGCGTGGGCAGCTGTTGTGCCTAGATGGGCAAATTGTGTGTATGTTTTATAAAAACTCAATAAAAAAGATTTAAAAAAAAAAAAAAGTATTCAGATCGCCGAAAACGACGATTCTGAATACTGTGTACTTTTTTAAATTCGGCGCCATTGGCAGCCGAGTAACCCGGACGTGACGTCATGACGTCGCTTCCGTGGTTACAGTGAAGAGACTGAATCAAAGCCGTTTGCGGCTTCGATTCAGTCTGTCTCTAGCCGCCCGAGGTGGCGGATCGGGTCTCCCGGTGGGACGGGAGGCCCGGTAAGAGCGGCGGAGGCGGCGGGAGGGGGGGATGTCCCCTCCCGCTCCTCCGGTATAACAACCGAGCGGCTTTTAGCCGCATCGGTGGTTATACCTGGAAAGCCAATCGCCGGCTCTAAACAACGGTACCGGGATGATGCCTGCGGCTGCGGGGGGCATCATCCCGGTATAACCCGCCGAAAGCCGAGTACGCATATGTGCGTACCCTCGGCGGGAAAGGTAATAAATAGGTCAAAAACTAACAAATACTAACAGAAGAACAAAAAGCGACTAAGAAATTATCTAAAATATATGGCTTACTTCTCCCCACAGGACCCATAAGAGAGTTAACAGCTATGAAAAAAATGGGAAGAGGAAATAGGGAGACCAATATTAGAAACAGAATGGGAGAAAATATTCTCAATAATTCATAAATCATCTAGAGCAAATAAATATCAAGAAAGAAACGACAAGATTGTAATGAGATGGTATTGGAGCCCAGTGGCATTAAATAAAGTAAATAAAGAAGAAAACAGACATTTGCTGGAGATGTAAGGTCGAAAGGGGGACTATGGACCATATTTGGTATGGATGTAATCTAGTGAGGAATTTTTGGGGGAAAGTTCATGAGATATATTGGAAAGTCTCAGGAATAGAGAGGAATCCAGGTTTAGATATATCGCTGCTTTCTTTGACTTCAGACTCAATAAATAGTATAAAGAAGGATATATTCCATCACATCTCAACGGCAGCTAGAACAATTTTAGCTCGAAATTGGAGAGAAAATATAAGTCCAAGCATAGTAGATTGGATATGTGATCTGAACGAAATACATTATATGGAAAAGCAAATAAGAGAAGAAGGATATATAAACAATCAAATGCCAGAACTATTGAAAAAATGGGATGAATATCAGCTATCGGAAGGAATGAAAGAATATATATAAATGCATTGTAGGAGAATATGAAATGAAAGGGAAGGGGAAAACGGGAGAAGAATAGGGGGAATTGGGGTTTTACGGGTGTTTTTTTTTTTTTGGATAAATGGTCAGTGGGATGAGTGGAAGTGGAGGATGGTGGAATGGATGTGGATGAATGTTGGAGGTTATTTGTTTTAAGGATAAAGTAACTTGTATATATCAAGATTCAGCCTACTGAATAATCAAAAGGAATCAATGTATATTGCAAGTAAATCTTGTACAAATGTAAAAGTTTTGTTTTTTGTATTTGAGAAAAAAGGATCAATAAAAAGAAATTGAAAACAAAAGTCCTACGGTGCCAAGTCCTGCCGTGTGTACAGAAATCCATCAGACTTTAGTCCAAAGTACGAATACGCATGCTCAGAACCAATGTTAAAATCAACCAACAATAGCAGAAGTTGACCAAAGGGTGGCGGTAAAGAGCAGAAAAGAGCAGAAAAACCACATAGTACGGCAATTACGTCACTACGTTCATGTTTGTTGGCTGAAAAAGTCAGAGCGTGTGTATGCTATGGGCGTTCACGACCAACTCCCTTCTGACAATCCAGGGAAAAGTCTGATCGTGTGTATGAGGCTTACCAGTCAGCATTCAACAGTAATGTGACACTGGGACAGAGCCATAGAGCATCTGCTGTGCTCTGATCATCATAATAATGAGGATGATAATCATAAGCATGAGATGCTTGGTTACATTTGTGTTTGGGGGCAGTAAATGGCTGAGCTGTGTTTTTAAGGCCCCCAACCACTCCAATTTAACAACTTATTGCCCAAGCTTTCCACTTAGATCCTTTGGTCATTTTTTTGTACATACTTTCATGTAGGTCTACAGGAGTCTGGATGTAAATGTACCTCTGTCTGTTTACATCCACCTAATTCTGGGTCTGTTCCAGGGGCAGCAAACAGACCAGCCCTGCGCCCCGTATGGAGCGGCTGCCACTGGTCTGTTTACATCCACCTAATTCTGGTACTGTTCCAGGGGCAGCAAACAGACCAGCCCTGCGCCCCGTATGGAGCGGCTGCCACTGGTCTGTTTACATCCACCTAATTCTGGTACTGTTCCAGGGGCAGCAAACAGACCAGCCCTGCGCCCCGTATGGAGCGGCTGCCACTGGTCTGCTCAGCTTCAGAAAAAAAAAATGGGAAAAGGACTGCATCTTTTTCAATTTTTCCAGACCTAAACATGACAGATCAAACAGCCTGATGTAAATGGACACATTTATAACAGGCAGGAGAAAAACAAATATCATTTGAGGACAAGGCTGCATTTTTTCAAGGTGGGCGAGGTCCGGGGGGGGGGGGGGCGTTAGGTAGGCTGTACGGGGCCCCATGATTCCTAACAACGGCCCTGAGTATGGGGGTAACCAGTGCATTTTTGAGCAGAGAGGGAAAGGTGCCAGAAGAGAGGGAGAGGTGATAGTATGTGGGTAGGGATGAGCTTCGTGTTCGAGTCGAACATACGTTCGACTCGAACATTGGCTGTTCGATCGTTCGACGAAGATCGAACGATTTGGGCCGTTCGCGCCAAATTCGAGTGACGCGAACGGCCCACAATGCACTACGCCATCGCAGTGTCATCCAGGCGCTGTGATTGGCCAAGCATGCACTGTGACCCCGCATGCTTGGCCAATCACAGCGCCGGCAGCGAGGAGAGCAATGATTGGCCACAGGCAGGATGCCTGTGGCCAATTATTGCTGAGGGTGTTTAGTACACGCCCCACACAATAAAAGGCCGCCAGCACGGCGGCCTAGTGTAGTGTGTTCCGGAGCAGGGATAGAGCAGCATAGGCAGGGACAGTGACTGTTATTTCTTTCTTGCTTAACCTGGATTCCTTTAGTTTAGGGAAAGAGAAGGATAGGTAGGGAGAGTGTCAGTGTGTTTTGTGCTTCTGCTATAGTGTGCTTAAAAAAAACATTTATTCTAGGGACAGAAAACTGTAGGTAGGGACAGTGTCAGTTTCTTTCACTCTGCAAGTCCTTGTTTCCAGGGACCTGTAAGGACAGTGAGTTAATTGTCCTTGTGCTATATTGTGATTAAAAAAAACATTTATTCTAGGGACAGAAAACTCTAGGTAGGGACAGTGTCAGTTTCTTTCACTCTGCAAGTCCTTGTTTCCAGGGACCTGTAAGGACAGTGAGTTAATTTTCCTTGTGCTATATTGTGATTAAAAAAAACATTTTTTCTAGGGACAGAAAACTGTAGGTAGGGAGAGTGTTTTTTTTCTTTCACTCTGCAAGTCCTTGTTTCCAGGGACCTGTAAGGACAGTGAGTTAATTGTCCTTGTGCTATATTGTGCTTAAAAAAAACATTTATTCTAGGGACAGAAAACTCTAGGTAGGGACAGTGTCAGTTTCTTTCACTCTGCAAGTCCTTGTTTCCAGGGACCTGTAAGGACAGTGAGTTAATTTTCCTTGTGCTATATTGTGATTAAAAAAAACATTTATTCTAGGGACAGAAAACTCTAGGTAGGGACAGTGTCAGTTTCTTTCACTCTGCAAGTCCTTGTTTCCAGGGACCTGTAAGGACAGTGAGTTAATTTTCCTTGTGCTATATTGTGATTAAAAAAAACATTTTTTCTAGGGACAGAAAACTGTAGGTAGGGAGAGTGTTTTTTTTCTTTCACTCTGCAAGTCCTTGTTTCCAGGGACCTGTAAGGACAGTGAGTTAATTTTCCTTGTGCTATATTGTGATTAAAAAAAACATTTTTTCTAGGGACAGAAAACTGTAGGTAGGGAGAGTGTTTTTTTTCTTTCACTCTGCAAGTCCTTGTTTCCAGGGACCTGTAAGGACAGTGAGTTAATTGTCCTTGTGCTATATTGTGCTTAAAAAAAACATTTATTCTAGGGACAGAAAACTCTAGGTAGGGACAGTGTCAGTTTCTTTCACTCTGCAAGTCCTTGTTTCCAGGGACCTGTAAGGACAGTGAGTTAATTTTCCTTGTGCTATATTGTGATTAAAAAAAACATTTATTCTAGGGACAGAAAACTCTAGGTAGGGACAGTGTCAGTTTATTTCACTCTGCAAGTCCTTGTTTCCAGGGACCTGTAAGGACAGTGAGTGAATTGTCCTTGTGCTATATTGTGATTAAAAAAAACATTTTTTCTAGGGACAGAAAACTGTAGGTAGGGACAGTGTCAGTTTCTTTCACTCTGCAAGTCCTTGTTTCCAGGGACCTGTAAGGACAGTGAGTTAATTTTCCTTGTGCTATATTGTGATTAAAAAAAACATTTTTTCTAGGGACAGAAAACTGTAGGTAGGGAGAGTGTTTTTTTTCTTTCACTCTGCAAGTCCTTGTTTCCAGGGACCTGTAAGGACAGTGAGTTAATTGTCCTTGTGCTATATTGTGCTTAAAAAAAACATTTTTTCTAGGGACAGAAAACTGTAGGTAGGGAGAGTGTTTTTTTTCTTTCACTCTGCAAGTCCTTGTTTCCAGGGACCTGTAAGGACAGTGAGTTAATTGTCCTTGTGCTATATTGTGCTTAAAAAAAACATTTATTCTAGGGACAGAAAACTCTAGGTAGGGACAGTGTCAGTTTCTTTCACTCTGCAAGTCCTTGTTTCCAGGGACCTGTAAGGACAGTGAGTTAATTTTCCTTGTGCTATATTGTGATTAAAAAAAACATTTTTTCTAGGGACAGAAAACTGTAGGTAGGGAGAGTGTTTTTTTTCTTTCACTCTGCAAGTCCTTGTTTCCAGGGACCTGTAAGGACAGTGAGTTAATTTTCCTTGTGCTATATTGTGATTAAAAAAAACATTTTTTCTAGGGACAGAAAACTGTAGGTAGGGAGAGTGTCAGTTTATTTCACTCTGCAAGTCCTTGTTTCCAGGGACCTGTAAGGACAGTGAGTGAATTGTCCTTGTGCTATATTGTGATTAAAAAAAACATTTTTTCTAGGGACAGAAAACTGTAGGTAGGGAGAGTGTTTTTTTTCTTTCACTCTGCAAGTCCTTGTTTCCAGGGACCTGTAAGGACAGTGAGTTAATTTTCCTTGTGCTATATTGTGATTAAAAAAAACATTTATTCTAGGGACAGAAAACTCTAGGTAGGGACAGTGTCAGTTTCTTTCACTCTGCAAGTCCTTGTTTCCAGGGACCTGTAAGGACAGTGAGTTAATTTTCCTTGTGCTATAGTGTGATTAAAAAAAACATTTATTCTAGGGACAGAAAACTCTAGGTAGGGACAGTGTCAGTTTCTTTCACTCTGCAAGTCCTTGTTTCCAGGGACCTGTAAGGACAGTGAGTTAATTTTCCTTGTGCTATATTGTGATTAAAAAAAAATTTTTTCTAGGGACAGAAAACTGTAGGTAGGGAGAGTGTTTTTTTTCTTTCACTCTGCAAGTCCTTGTTTCCAGGGACCTGTAAGGACAGTGAGTTAATTTTCCTTGTGCTATATTGTGATTAAAAAAAACATTTTTTCTAGGGACAGAAAACTCTAGGTAGGGAGAGTGTTTTTTTTCTTTCACTCTGCAAGTCCTTGTTTCCAGGGACCTGTAAGGACAGTGAGTTAATTGTCCTTGTGCTATATTGTGCTTAAAAAAAACATTTATTCTAGGGACAGAAAACTCTAGGTAGGGACAGTGTCAGTTTCTTTCACTCTGCAAGTCCTTGTTTCCAGGGACCTGTAAGGACAGTGAGTTAATTTTCCTTGTGCTATATTGTGATTAAAAAAAACATTTATTCTAGGGACAGAAAACTCTAGGTAGGGACAGTGTCAGTTTCTTTCACTCTGCAAGTCCTTGTTTCCAGGGACCTGTAAGGACAGTGAGTTAATTTTCCTTGTGCTATATTGTGATTAAAAAAAACATTTTTTCTAGGGACAGAAAACTGTAGGTAGGGAGAGTGTTTTTTTTCTTTCACTCTGCAAGTCCTTGTTTCCAGGGACCTGTAAGGACAGTGAGTTAATTTTCCTTGTGCTATATTGTGATTAAAAAAAACATTTTTTCTAGGGACAGAAAACTGTAGGTAGGGAGAGTGTTTTTTTTCTTTCACTCTGCAAGTCCTTGTTTCCAGGGACCTGTAAGGACAGTGAGTTAATTGTCCTTGTGCTATATTGTGCTTAAAAAAAACATTTTTTCTAGGGACAGAAAACTGTAGGTAGGGAGAGTGTTTTTTTTCTTTCACTCTGCAAGTCCTTGTTTCCAGGGACCTGTAAGGACAGTGAGTTAATTGTCCTTGTGCTATATTGTGCTTAAAAAAAACATTTTTTCTAGGGACAGAAAACTCTAGGTAGGGAGAGTGTTTTTTTTTTTTCACTCTGCAAGTCCTTGTTTCCAGGGACCTGTAAGGACAGTGAGTTAATTGTCCTTGTGCTATATTGTGCTTAAAAAAAACATTTATTCTAGGGACAGAAAACTCTAGGTAGGGACAGTGTCAGTTTCTTTCACTCTGCAAGTCCTTGTTTCCAGGGACCTGTAAGGACAGTGAGTTAATTTTCCTTGTGCTATATTGTGCTTAAAAAAAACATTTATTCTAGGGACAGAAAACTCTAGGTAGGGACAGTGTCAGTTTCTTTCACTCTGCAAGTCCTTGTTTCCAGGGACCTGGAGAGACATTGAGTGAATTGTCCTTGTGCTATATTGTGATTAAAAAAAACATTTATTCTAGGGACAGAAAACTCTAGGTAGGGACAGTGTCAGTTTCTTTCACTGTGAAAGTCCTTGTTTCAAGGGACAGAGAAGGACACCTGAAGGTAGCCCTTATTGCTTTTTTCCCATCTCCCTGCAGGCCATCTATTAGAATGTCTGGAAGGCAAACAAGGAGAGGCAGACAGTCAGGAGGCAATAAAAGAGGGCAAGCAGGCTCTGTGTCTGGGGGCAACAGTGCTGGTCGTGGACGCGGTGCATTGTCATCAGCACATGGCCATGGGACACGCTTGTCCTTCTTTTCGGCAGCTGGACATGTTGAGCCACATCATGCCGAAGACTTGGTAGAGTGGATGACCAAGCCCTCCTCCTCCTCCTCATCCTCTCTCACCCAGGCTCAGGGTACTGGAAAAGCAGCTGCCAAAGCGTCGTCTTCCCTGGTATCAATGTCAGACAAATCATCAGTCACTCCTTCCCTAGACCCACCATGTCCTCCTCCTGAGGAGTCCCCCGAACTGTTTCAGCACAGTGTTGGGTACATGCTCCAGGAGGATGCCCAGCGTTTCGAAGGGTCTGATGATGAAACCCAGCTAGAGGAAGGCAGTAGCGTGAGAGCAGACAGAGGGGATGCTCAAGAAGGACACCAATCTGGCAGTCATGTTCCAGCAGCTGCAGCATACTGCCAGATTGGCTCCAGTGATGAGGAGGGAGGGGATGATGAGGTCAATGACTCCACGTGGGTGCCTAATAGGAGAGAGGAGGAGGAGGAGGATGAGGAGGAGGCACATCTCCAACGAGGCAGGATGCCCTTTGGTGGCCAGCGTAAGGGCAGTACACCGACGGAATCACACCGCAGAGCTCCGCCTGTGCAGGGCGCTGCCTCTGCCCGTCATTCAAAAAGTTCTTTGGTGTGGGCCTTTTTTGAGGCTAGTGCATCAGATCGCACAGCTGCTGTTTGCAACATATGTCTCAAGCGTATATCGCGTGGCCAAAACATCAGCCGCTTGGGTACCACATGCCTGACCAGACATATGTTGACCTGCCATGCAGCTCGTTGGCAAGCCTACCTCAAAGACCCACACCAAAGAACAAAGCGGACCTCTCCTTGCACCGCATCAGCTGGGATCTCCAACCCCACTATAACTTCAGTCCTCTCTGAAACATGCACTGAGAGGAATGAAGGTGTAGAATTAGGTGTGTCACAGCCAAGTACTTGCGCCCACTCTGCTAGCAGTACACCGACGTCCGATTCTAGCAGGCAAATTTCCCTGCCCCAGCTGCTGGACCGTCGAAAGAAGTTCACTCCCAGCCATCCACATGCCCAGCGGTTGAATGCTAGCTTGGCTAAATTGCTAGCGCTTCAACTGCTGCCTTTTCAGTTGGTAGACTCGGCCCCCTTCCGTGAGTTTGTGCAATGTGCGGTTCCTCAGTGGCAGGTTCCCAAACGCCACTTTTTCTCACGGAAGGCTATTCCGGCTCTCTACCGGCATGTGGAAGGCAATGTCTTGGCCTCGCTGGACAGGGCGGTCAGCGGTAAGGTGCATATTACCGCTGACTCATGGTCCAGCAGGCATGGACAGGGACGTTACCTTTCTTTCACGGCCCATTGGGTCACTCTTTTGGCAGCTGGGAAGGATTCAGGACAAGGTGCAGTAGTGTTGGAGGTTGTCCCACCGCCACGCCTCCAAAATGCTACTACTGGTTGTGACACACCTCTCTCCTCCACCCCCTCCTCTTCTTCTTCCTCCATGGCCTCTTCCTGTGGTTTGTCCTATGAACCAGCGGTGCTCCGTAGCCGTTCACGGGGCTACGCAAGTACGCAGGCAAAAAGATGCCATGCCGTGCTTGCGCTGGTGTGTTTGGGGGACAGAAGCCACACTGGGGCAGAGGTCCTGTCTGCTCTGCAGGGCCAGGCCGAGAGGTGGTTGACGCCACGCCAGCTTAAGCCAGGAATGGTGGTTTGCGACAATGGCACCAACCTCCTCTCCGCCCTCCGACAGGGACAACTGACCCATGTGCCCTGTGTGGCTCACGTCCTTAACCTGGTGGTGCAGCGCTTCTTGGGCAGGTACCCGGGCTTACAGGATGTCCTGAGGCAGGCCAGGAAAGTCTGTGTGCATTTCCGCAGATCTTATAATGCCAGTGCTCGCCTGGCTGAGCTGCAAAAGGAGTTGAACCTGCCCAAGAACCGCCTTATATGTGACATGCCCACCAGGTGGAACTCAACGTTGGCCATGCTGCAGCGGCTGCACACGCAGCAGAGGGCCATCAATGAGTACCTGTGCGACTACGGCACCAGGACAGGGTCAGGGGAGCTTGGTTTTTTTTCTCCACGCCAGTGGGGCATGATCAGGGATGCATGCACTGTCCTGGCACCATTTGAGGAGGCCACGAGGATGGTGAGCAGTGACAGTGCATGCATCAGTGACACTGTACCTCTTGTCCACCTGTTGGAGCACACGCTGCGTGGAATAATGGACAGGGCACTTGAGGCAGAACAGAGGCAGGAAGAGGAGGACTTCCTTGCCTCTCAAGGCCCCCTTTACCCAGACAGTGTTCCTTCTGTCCCACCCATCGCACAGGAAGAGGAGGAGGAGGAGGAGGAGGAGGAGGAGGAGGAGGAGGATTGTGTCAGCATGGAGGTGGAGGCTGGCACTCAGCATCATCAGCAGCAGTCTTTTAGGGATGATTTACAGTCCCAAGAAACCAGTGGACTTGTACGTGGCTGGGAGGAGGTGGCTGCGGATCATGTCGTCCTTAGTGACCCAGAGGACTCCGGAGCGAATGCCTCAGCAAACCTACGCTGCATGGCCTCCCTGATCCTGCAAAGTCTGCGGAAGGATCCTCGTATTCTTCGGATCAAGGAGAGGGACCATTACTGGCTGGCCACTCTCCTTGATCCACGGTACAAGGGTAAGGTTGCGGACCTTATGTTACCGTCGCAGAGGGAGCAGAGGATGAGACAACTCCGGGAGGCCTTGCAGAAAGGTCTGTGCAACGCGTTCCCAGAGACTGGGAGGTTGCAAACTCCTGGTCCTGGACAACGAGTTGCTGAGGCTTCGGCCAGTCAAAGAAGGAGCGGTGGGGAAGGTGGCCGTCTGACCGATGCGTTCAGACAATTCTTTAGTCCGCAGCCCCAAAGTATGATCGGTTCCAGCAACCATCGCCAGCGTCTGATAAACATGGTGCAGGAATATCTAGGGGCAAGGTCAGACTTGGACACCTTCCCCACCGAAAATCCTCTGGCTTACTGGGTCTTGAGGATGGATCACTGGCCAGAGCTTGCACAGTATGCAATTGAGCTACTGGCCTGTCCTGCATCCAGCGTTCTTTCGGAACGCACATTCAGTGCTGCTGGAGGATTTGTCACGGATCACAGGGTGCGCCTGTCCACCGACTCGGTTGATCGACTGACTTTCATCAAGATGAACCAGTCTTGGATCACCACCAGCTACCACACACCTGATGCTGATATAACAGACTAATTGATTTTAAAATGTCACATCCCTTCAAGACTGATGCTGATGCTGAGTGCCTGTGCTGTTATGTTGACTGGCTATCCTCCTCCTCCGAGTCCTCAATGATACGATTGATGATGATAGCTTGGAAGATCATTTTTGTTTATGGGTGCCGCCACCAGTGCCTAACGCCCAATTTTTCAGCCCCTGTTTAACAGGGGCGTGTAATTACAATTTTTGAAGCAATACTTTGCAACAGGGCTCATTGCTGTGCTCCAAGTACAGTATCTGTGAGGAGTTGCAGTGTTGTGCCACCAGTGCCTAAGGCCCAATTTTTCAGCCCCTGTTTAACAGGGGCGTGTCATTACAATTTTTGAAGCAATACTTTGCAACAGGGCTCATTGCTGTGCTCCAAGTACAGTATCTGTGAAGGGTTGCAGTGTTGTGCCACCAGTGCCTAAGGCCCAATTTTTCAGCCCCTGTTCAACAGGGGCATGTAATTACAATTCTTGATCTAATAATTCACAGCAGGGCCCATTGCTGCACCCACCAAGAGTAACTGTCAGGGCTTACAGTGTTGTGGCACCAGCACCACCATCAAAGGCCCAATTTTTACTACCACTGTTCAACAATTATATGTAATTAAAATTCCTGATATAATAGTTGACAGCAGGGCGTTCCAGCACCAACCAAGAGTAACTGTGAGTGCTTACAGTGTTGTGCCAACACCAACAACTAAGGGGCCTATTTCTGCAGAGTATATACGGCAGGTCCCTACTTTCAAACATCCAACTTACAAACGACTCCTACTTGCAAACGCAAGAAGACAACAGGAAGTGAGAGGAAATCTACCACTAGGAAGGAAAATTCTCTCCTGTAAGAATAAATATGGGAGAAAGGTGTCTCCTCTGTACTGATGCTTTATCAGCAATCCTTGTTTCAAGAAAAACACCACATTTCAAAAACAGTTGTCATTAGGACGGAAAGTGAGGTGAAATGTTCTGAACAGGGGCACAGAAGGCAAAACAAATGTTACAGGGGTGATAACCCTTACCTATGTTTTCCAAAAAGTTTAAAAATAGATTTTTGGTCTGGAGCTACACTTCAACAATGTACCTGTTCAAAATTACAAACAGATTCTACATAAGAACAAACCTACAGTCCCTGTCTTGTATGCACGGCCTGTATACGGCTGTTCAGAGTATATAGGGCCTTTTTTATTTTATGTGCGGGGTTCCCCTTAATATCCATACAAGACCCAAAGGGGCTGGTAATGGGCTGGGGTAGGGGGGGTGTCATGGGGTAGCTATGCCATTTTTCTTAAAGATTTTCATCCATATTACCGGGACCAGACATTACATTAAAGCCGCAAGCAGTTTTAAATGGCTTTTTTTTCCTTTAGAAGTGTCATTTTGTGCAGGGACAGTTCTAAACACGGGAAACACGTGGCACTTCACAGGCATACTTTAGACACCCCCCAGGTACGATATTTAAAGGAATATTTGACTTTTTTTTTTTCACTTTATGCATCATTAAAATGACTGCTCCCGGAAAACGACCGTTTTTAAAACTTATTTTTGCATTGATACATGTCCCCTGGTGCAGAACCCGGGTTCCCAAACCCTTTTTAGGACAATAACATGCATAATAGTTGTTATAATTAGCACTTTAGAATTCGAACGTTCGCATCCATTGTATTTAATAGGGTTCTAATGTTCGTTCGAACTTTCGGTCCGTTCGCGGGTTCTGGTGCGAACCGAACCCGGGGGTGTTCGGCTCATCACTATATGTGGGTTAGAGAGTTTAGGAAAGAGCAGGAAGGGGGTCACAGTAGAGGACAGGGGACAGGTGGTAAGGTGGGCTGTGGAAAGGAGTTTGGCAACTTCCTAAGTGGTAACAGGGTTGAAGGAGGAATGTGTTGAAGGTGTTGTTGGACCTTGTGTGTTTGTTGGTGGAGGAAGCTGGACCCTGGATATCTCATCACGAATTGTGTCGACTTTGTTTTTGAAGTGATTGCCAATCTTCTGGGCAGTAATCAAGTTGGTGGATGGAGGCAGTCGGGGGGGGGGGTAAGGAATTAAGGGTAGAAAACAGTTCATGAGGTTTGGATGAGACAGTTTTAATGAGAGTGGTGTAGTAGTAGGTTTGTTTACCGGAGTAGAGGCAGAAGTTGTATTTGAGAAGAACAAATTTGTAGAGGGTGAAGTCTTGCAGGAATTTAGCTTTACACCACACTCGCTCACAAGCATGGCTGCGTCTCTTGAGACTTCTGGTGTCATCTGTTTCCAGGGTTGTAGCAGGTGAGGCCTTGTTCTGCATGTAGGAGGAGGGAGTGTATCCAGAGAGTATGTGGTTGCAGGCAGAAGTGGCCAGGTCTAGGCAGGACAGGGGGGTGATTTAATTTCATGCCTTTATAGGCAGTCAGTAGCAGAATGAAGAAGGTAAGGGTTGAGGTGGCGAAGGTTTCTGCTGGTAACTGTTTGCAGGTTGGCGGCATGGGAGGTAGGAGACAGGGAGAGTGTGAAACTGATAAGGTTGTGATCAGAGAGAGGAAAGAGGGTGCTGGAGAGGTTGCAGGGAGTGCAGTGGTGGAAGAATACAAGGTCAAGATTATTGCGATTGGAGTGGGTGGTGGTTTGTGTCCATTGTGTTAGGTTAAGTTGAGTAGTTGAGAAGTGGCTGAGGGGTTAGCATTGATTGGAATATTAAAGTGACCAAGGATGATGGCAGGTACCTCAGAGGAGAGAAAGTAGGTAGTCAAGCGAAGAAGTCGTCGAGAAAACGTGACACAGGGCCGGGGGGGGGGTGATAAATTACTACAATCCTCAGACAAACTTGAGAAAAAAGACGAATTCAGTGCATTGCGAAAGAACAGAGAAAAAAAGAGGGAGGTGTAGGAAGAACCTGGAAGGTGCTTCATGGAGAGAGAAGAAGTCCAGCTCCGCCTCCTTTTCATCCACTGGATCTGGGTGAGTCCAGAGGAGGCCACCATGGGAGAGGGCAACTGGAGAGGCAGTGACGGATTCCTGGAGCCAGGTTTCGGTAATAGCAAGTAGATTGAGGGAGTTGGAGAGTGTAACGGGAGGGCCCGTGGAACCCAGAAGCTCTTAGAAAGTATGAGCCAGAAAATAATGGACATTCAGAATATGTCTTGGATTGCTTTAAAATGGGTCTGTAATATTAATCCACAATATTCCCCAGGATATGAGTAAAATAACTATTTACTGGAGTTTGATTCTGAACTCAACAGGTTAATTGAAAGATGCGAATGTCATCACCTCCAACCACCTGGCTGCCTGTGTAATGTAAATGAGTCCAGGCTAACTTCTAAAGATCTTTTCATTGTGGATTGTGATAATTAACTCTGTAATTGTATAAAGGAATTAGGTAATTAGCTCATGTAAATTAGGTCTGGTCAAAGGTGTATTTATGATATTGTAAGACAGCCAGTCAGGGAAACATAAAGGTCATGCATATTAGGCATTTAAGCTGTAAAGGGGTTAGTTAATGAACTCACCTGTTGTCTGCTAAGGGATGTCAGAATAATGTGTATTGGGGGCTCGTTATGTAACCATTGTGTGATGTTGTGGGTGGAGTTGGGTCATTGTTCATTTGGACTACAGTATTCTTTTAGTGTATATAAGAGCCTGCTTTCTCAATAAAGATTGTCAGACCTGCTGGAAACCTCAACACAGAGCGTTGTCTCGTTTGTGGAGGGAGAATTATTGGTATGGGATCTTATTCGGCTGGTTGGAGTGCCTGGTAGCTGTCGTGTTTTCGGGGATGGAATATCTTAAACGGCTTTAACCCCTTTCATACTTGGGGTTTCGTTACAGAGAGGAAAAGGTAATTGACAGAGCTAAGTTTGTTAGAGACTGAGCAGACATTCCAGAGGGCACACATAAGGGGTGGGGGCTGACTCTTGGAATCAGGGCAGTTGAGATAAGAGAGTGGGAGTTACGACCACTGTCAGAGAAGGTAAACTGCCAATTCTGGGGGTGAGAGTTAGCTGGAGGAGGGCCAGGGTTTGGGGTGTTATCCTCAGAAGTTAGGAGGCTTTTTGAGCCTACCTGTTAGGACAGCTTCATGTCTTGGTCAGTATATATGCCCTCCGAGCTGCCCCTAGCTCCTTACGGGGTGCGCTTTAACCTTATGTTGATGTATATTTTGCTTTTACACATATTATACATGTCCTTAGGACTTTCTATTCTTTCATTTGTGGAAATGTTCAATGCAACATGTTATTTTGTTTTAAATAAAGATTATACAAAAAAAAGACACTAAGGGGTGTATTTATAGTTAATTAAATTAAATATTCAGCTTACCCCCCTACCCCAAAAAAATGAAGACATAAAGCATTTCTGTACATACCTGTGCACAGATGAGGTGTGGTAATATCCAGTGTCCCCCTATCCCCCCAATAATTGACTATTGAGGACCCCTTTGTGTACTTGTGCAGGTGAGGTGTAATAACATGCAGTGTCCCCTCTCCACAGAATCGAGACATGAATAATCCCTGCATGTACCTGTGTACAGGTGAGATGTGAGGGCTCTGCATGTACCAGTGTATAGGTCAGATGTGAGGGTCCTGTACATACCTGTGCACAGATGAGGTGTGGTAATATCCAGTGTCCCCCTATCCCCCCAATAATTGACTATTGAGGACCCCTTTGTGTACCTGTGCAGGTGAGGTGTAATAACATCCAGTGTCCCCTCTCCACAGAATTGATACATGAATGATCCCTGTATGTACCTGTGTACAGGTGAGATGTGAGGACTCTGCATGTACCTGTGTATAGGTCAGATGTGAGGGCTCTGTACATACCTGTGTATAGGTGATATGTGAGGGCTCTGCATGTACCTGTGTATAGGTGAGGTGTGAGGGCTCTGCATGTACCTGTGTACAGGTGAGGTGTGAGAGCTCAGAACATACCAGTGTACAGGTGAGGTGTGAGGTCTCAGTACATACCTGTGTACAGGTGAGGTGTAAGGGCTCTGTACGTACCTGTGTACAGGTGAGATGTGAGGGCTCTGCATGTACCTGTGTACAGGTGAGGTGTGAGAGCTCAGAACATACCAGTGTACAGGTGAGGTGTGAGGTCTTAGTACATACCTGTGTACAGGTGAGGTGTGAGGGCTCTGTATGTACCTGTGTGTAGACGAGGTGTTATAATGTCCAGTGCCCACCTCAGAATTGAGACATGAATGATGTACATCATTCATACCTGTGTATAAGTGAGGTGTGAGGGTTGTGTACATATCTGTGAACAGGTGATGTGTGAGGGCCGTGTACATACCTGTGAAAAGGTGAGTTGTTCCCACTCTCCAAGAATTGAGTTATGAAGGAGCCCTCTATATACCTGTGTACAGGTGAGGTGTCAGTGAGGGCTCTGTAACTACCTGTGTGCACCTGAGGTGTGAGGGCTCTGTATGTTACCTGTGTGCAGGTGAGGTGCGAGGGCTCTGTATGTTACCTGTGTACAGGTGAGATGTGAGGGCTCTGTACATACCCGTGTACAGGTGAAGTGTGGGTGCTCAGTATATACCTGTGCACAGGTGAGGTGTGGGGGCTCTGTACATACCTATGTACAGGTCAGATGTGATGTCTCTATACATAGCTATGTACAGGTGGTGTGAGGGCTCTGTACATACCTGTGTACAGGTGAGGTGTGAGGGCTCTGTACATACCTGTGTACAGGTGAGGTGTGATGTCTCTGTACATACCTGTGTACAGGTGAGGTGTGATGTCTCTGTACGTACCTGTGTACAGGTGAGGTGTGATGTCTCTGTACATATCTGTGTACAGGTGAGGTGGGGTGTCTCTGTACATACCTGTGTACAGGTGAGGTGTGATGTCTCTGTACGTACCTGTGTACAGGTGAGGTGTTATGTCTCTGTACGTACCTGTGTACAGGTGAGGGGTGATGTCTCTGTACATACCTGTGTACAGGTGAGGGTGATGTCTCTGTACATACCTGTGTACAGGTGAGGTGTGATGTCTCTGTACGGACCTGTGTACAAGTGAGGTGTGAGGGCTCTGTACATACCTGTGTACAGGTGAGGTGTGATGTCTCTGTACATATCTGTGTACAGGTGAGGTGGGGTGTCTCTGTACATACCTGTGTACAGGTGAGGTGTGATGTCTCTGTACGTACCTGTGTACAGGTGAGGTGTTATGTCTCTGTACGTACCTGTGTACAGGTGAGGGGTGATGTCTCTGTACATACCTGTGTTCAGGTGAGGGTGATGTCTCTGTACATACCTGTGTACAGGTGAGGTGTGATGTCTCTGTACGGACCTGTGTACAAGTGAGGTGTGAGGGCTCTGTACTTACCTGTGTACAGGTGAGGGTGATGTCTCTGTAGGTACCTGTGTACAGGTGAGGGGTGATGTCTCTGTACGTACCTGTGTACAGGTGAGGTGGGATGTCTCTGTATGTACCTGTGTACAGGTCAGGGGTGATGTCTCTGTACGTACCTGTGTACAGGTGAGGTGGGATGTCTCTGTACGTACCTGTGTACAGGTGAGGGGTGATGTCTCTGTACATACCTGTGTACAGGTGAGGGGTGATGTCTCTGTACATACCTGTGTACAGGTGAGGTGTGATGTCTCTGTACGTACCTGTGTACAGGTGAGGTGTGATGTCTCTGTACGTACCTGTGTACAGGTGAGGTGTGATGTCTCTGGATGTACCTGTGTACAGGTGAGGTGTGATGTCTCTGTACGTACCTGTGTATAGGCGAGGTGTAAGGGCTCCGTCCCTCTGCTCTGTGTCTCCTGATATATCTGTATTTATCCATCACTGACACCCCTGGGAGTAATTCCTATACCTGTCCATATCTAACAGCGCTGGACTTCAGTCCTCTCCCGACCTCATTACTATCAGAGCAGCTGGAAAATTTGATCCCCCGGGATAAATAATACAATAAAAATCAAATCCCAGCGCTATCAAATTCTAATACCCAAATATCAATTTCTTCCAAAAAACGTATATGTGGCATAATAATAACCGCTAGTAAAAAGCAGCAATCCCAAAAAATAAATTAAAAAAAACAATAATGCGATAAATCATCACAACTCCAGGTATAATGGCGCTTAAATCATGTAACAAAAATGTCCCCACACCATCAGTGCTGTACATTCACTCAGCATACAGAACAGCTTCCTTCCCTCGATCGATCACCTCTGTGCACAAACACTCATAAGTACAAAGTGCTCACCAAATTTACCACTTATTTCTAAGATGGTAGGAAGATGAGGTTAAACACCGCCGAACCCCTCGGCTCCCAGCTCTCTGTCCAGTCACGATCCTTTGCCATCCAGCCCTCGGCTCATCACCACAAATAAAAGGAAACAATTGCTATAGTAGTTGTAGCATTTAAGATACTTTTATTAAAAATTACAAAACATAGAAAAACATCCCGATGCTTCTGGGCTCCCCTCAGTGTCTCGCATCACACCTGCCTCAATAGATTTCGTCTCAAGGACTTCCTCAGGAGCTGTGTAAAATCCTTGTGATGAAACGCGTCGAGATGGATGTGACATCAAACTAGGTTAAAATGATTGATTGTGGAATTCTTTATTCTTTATGTGATGGATTAAAAAAATTAAATTCATTTTGTTTCGTTTTGTTTATTAGTTTTCTAACGAATTCCAATTTTTTTACTTGAAATCGGGTCAGTCGAAAAATGATTTAATTGTTGTTTTTTTTTTTAATAAAGGACTTGTCCAAAACTGTTGTGTTTTTTATACACTTTTTTACCCCTACTCATTCACATAGTTAAAGGAGTCTTCCAGATTCCGATAAGTCACCCCCCCGCACCCCCACAACCACCAGAGTTGTGGGGAAGAGGCCCTTGTTCTCATTAGCATGGGGACAAAGCTCTTCTGGGGGGGTTCCAAAGCACCCCCCTATGTTGAGGGCATGTGACCTGGTATGGTTCAGGAGGGGGGCTCGCTCGTCCCCCCTTTCCTGGCCTGCCAGGCTACATGCTTGGATAAGGGTCTGGTATGGATTTTAGGGGGGCCCACACCATTTTTTTCTTTTGTTTTGGCATGGGATTTCCCCTTTAAAAATTCTTACCAGACCTGAAGGGCCTGGTATGGATTGGGGGGACCTCATGCTGCGGGGAAGTCAACTACTTGTGGTGAGTGCGGTCCTGGGAGGGCACACGAGTGGTGATAGGAGGAATATCACATCATCTTCAGCACGGAGCGCAGTCACTTTTTTTTATAAACAGCATCTTATGTAAAATCAGCTTGCACCTTTTTTTGGGCTTTTAGCACTTCATGGAATATATTGCACTGATGATGTATGATGGTTTGTATAATATAATGGCTATTGCAGCTACTTTATTGATATAAGTTTATTTTGTGGTCACACTCACTACTTGTGAAGGTTGAAAAAATAATAAACAAACGTACCCCACCCAGTCTGTGGTAGTTCATTCCCATGTGCAATGCCATGGAGATGGAAACATTGATTACCAAAACTTACCATCATTTCCCTTTCCTGATGTACCGTATCTTCATGGCATCACACAAGCCCATCTGAAGAGGGAGTGTCTAGATAGGGAACGCCTCTTCTAGGGCGGGACTCTAATTCTAAAATAGACATGCCGGAGGTGTTGTACAGGGGACAGAGCCAACCCATGTGTGATGCCATGGAGATAGTATACCAGGAAACAGGAATTATGGTATTGGTAATTAGACTTGTGCACAACGGAAAAATTCGTTCCGTTTCGGTTCGTTTCTTTCCGGTCCTGTTGATTCGTAATCATTCGTAATTTTGCTAGACGGGATTTTTCGTGTTCGGACTCATTCGTATTTTTGCAAGCGACATTTTTCGTTGAATTTTTTGTTGCTTTATAATTCGTACTTTCGGTAGAGTACGTTGTTTTTCGTTGATTCTGGACACAACTCCTACTTTCGTAACTTTTTTTGGGTTCGTACTTTCGGTAGAGTACGTTGTTTTTCGTTGATTCTGGACACAACTCCTACTTTCGTAACTTTTTTTGGGTTCGTTGATTCGTAATTTTCCGTGTCTCTCTCACAACGACGCTGCCTATTATGCCTAATGTGCTTCGAATGGATTTGTACTTTTCTAAATACATTGCGGTTATTTGTAACGATTCGAAATCTCGTATTTTACTTTCGTTTTTAACATGCGGCTATAGGCTCCGCCCCTGTACACCATTTTCAGAGGGTTCAGCACGGTGAGGGAGAAGCAGAGAGCAGAGCAGAGTGAGTGTTATTGTGCTTCGAATGGATTCGAAATCTCGTATTTTACTTTCGTTTTTTACATGCGGCTATAACCTCCGCCCCTGTACACCATTTTGAGAGGGAGTTCAGCACGGTGTGGGAGAAGCAGAGAGCAGAGCAGAGTGAGTGTTATTGTGCTTCGTATGGATTCGTACATTCGTAACTTTTTCATAACGAATTATGCCGAAGACATTCGGGCATTCTCTATTTGCGGTATAATTTATTTCGGATTCGGTCTTATTCGTAATTGCTTTGTTCGGAAATTCGAATGCTTCCGAATGTCCGAAAGTTGCTAAATTCGGACGAATTTCAATTCATTACGAAACGAATTGCACAAGCCTATTGGTAATCAATTTTCTATTTTTTCTAGGGTTGCACCCATCCCGGTATTGGTGCCGATACTAAGCATTTGGCTTGGTTCGTTCAGGTTACAGCATGATTTCAGCTGAAATGTAAACAAAAGAATGATGGTAATTATCAGTTGTTAAGGAGTAGGGCCAACGGTGATTAAATTTTTAGCAGTCAGCGGGATTCCCCTACCCCCTCCCGCCTCCTCCTCCCCTCCCACCAGCTGTCACCTCTGCCTGGTGCCTTCCCCGCCTCCTCTTCCCCTCCCACCAGCTGTCCCCTCTGCCTGGTGCCTTCCCCGCCTCCTCCTCCCCTCCCACCAGCTGTCACCTCTGCCTGGTGCCTTCCCCGCCTCCTCCTCCCCTCCCACCAGCTGTCACCTCTGCCTGATGCCTTCCCTGCCTCCTCCTCCCCTCCCACCAGCTGTCACCTCTGCCTGGTGCCTTCCCCGCCTCCTCCTCCCCTCCCACCAGCTGTCACCTCTGCCTGGTTACTTTTACCTGTTGTCTCCTCCTTCCCTTCACCAGCTGTCACCTCTACCTGGTGCCTTCCCCGCCTCCTCTTCCCCTCCCACCAGCTATCACCTCTGCCTGGTGCCTTCCCCACCTCCTCTTCCCCTCCCACCAGCTATCACCTCTGCCTGGTGCCTTCCCCCGCCTCCTCTTCCCCTCCCACCAGCTGTCACCGCTGCCTGGTGCCTTCCCCGCCTCCTCCTCCCCTTCCACCAGCTGTCACCTCTGCCTGGTGCCTTCCCTGCCTCCTCCTCCCCTCCCACCAGCTGTCACCTCTGCCTGGTGCCTTCCCCGCCTCCTCCTCCCCTCCCACCAGCTATCACCTCTGCCTGGTGCCTTCCCCGCCTCCTCCTCCCCTCCCACCAGCTGTCACCTCTGCCTGGTGCCTTCCCCGCCTCCTCCTCCTCACACCAGCTATCACCTCTGCCTGGTGCCTTCCCCGCCCCCTCCTCCCCTCTCACCAGCTGTTACCTCTGCCTGGTTACTTTTACCTGTTGTCTCCTCCTTCCCTCCACCAGCTGTCACCTCTGCTCCCATATCTTTCCAGCTCCCTCCTAACCCACGTCAGCCTCCATCCCTCCCCACATTATTCATAACTCCTTAAGCCTCCTACTGTTATCCACTGCTGCAAATTAATAACTGGCCAACCATACATTCCTTTATTTTGACCACAGCCACCAATACATAGACCAGCCCTAATACCCTATCCTCTACTACCCTAAAGTAACACTCCAGAGGTCCCTTCTGGCAATCCAGCAATCTCCCAATGACCCTCCCATCCTCCTCCTCTCCCCCCAGTAATAAAAGCCTTTTCCATCCCAACTACCCCAGTTCTCCCACCCAACAACCGCTATCCAACTTCACCCTCAACTACCCTGTCCTCACCTAAGCCTCACCCAACTTCCTAACTCCCTCCCACCTCCATTACCCCCCCTCTATCTACTCTACCCATGCAATAGGTATCGGTAATTGATATCGGCGAGTATACTGGTCCAATGATTACCCGGATTGGCTTAGCCCTGGTTTTACGAGGGGTGTTTATAGTCAGTCCCTGTGTCCTCCTAGTGGTCCGGTTACCCTACTGTGGACATGAAGTGATTGGCAAATCTTACTGCGATCACATGTCCATAGCGAAGGTCTCATTTCCTGATTCCCTTAGCGAAGATGGCGGCGGCAGAATCCGAGAACCGAGGCACGGGTCGGCCTCGGGTGCTGTCATCGCGGGTGCGCTGGACAGGTAAGTGTCCATATTTTAAAAGTCAGCAGCTGCAGTTTTTGTATCTGTTGACTTTTAAATAAAAAACATTTCGGCGGACCTCCGCTTTAAGGTGGTAATTAAACTCACTTGGTGCCTTATCTTGTTTAAATTAGCCTCAGAACCCGTGTAATTCATATGTGTTTGGGTGTTACAGGGATGAGGTGCCAACCCTAATCGGTACTCATACTCGGTGTTAAAAAAATAGTATCGGTGCATTCCTAATTGTTTCCATTCAGAGGTTTTTCATCACTTTCAGATCGTTCAAAATATGTAAAGCCAAAACTTTTATTTTCTGCTTTGGATAGATTAAGAAAAGATTCAAACGGCTGTGATTTTTTGCACTTAGGCAGTTTTTATTGGAATTGGTCATTTCCCATCACCACCTGTTCTGGTGATAACTGTAAAATTTCGGATCTCCGATCTTTTTTCAGTTCTGGAGACAATGGTCACCAGGAAAAACAGAGAGGCTTAATCTTCTCACTGGGAACACAGAGAGGGATAAAAACCAGACTGAGGTTTGTCGTGGCAAAATTGGTTGTTTGCAGAGCACACAGCCAATTTGCCTTGTGCTAAATAAGCACACATTTCATCTTAATGTAATAATGTATCTTAGGCTAAAATTCACTCACCTTCATTCGAACCCCATTCATTCAAATCAAGAGACATCATCACCAGACTGTTAGGTTCATCTCGGCATCACAGCATCAACTGACTGCCGACGCCCTCAAAGGCTCTTTTATTAAACTCCCAGCCGGAAGTGATGTCACAACATCTGACCTCCTCCATAGGAAGTGAGCTCACATGTGACCTCCACCCAGCAGATGACCATATAAGGATATTTTAAATACAGCTAATACAATACAATACATGGAGAACCAATCACAGACATGTATACATTCAAATAAACTAGCAGTGATGTGTACCGCTTCCAATGACGGGAACCATATGAAAACTATGGCTCAATGGGCCACAATTGTCGTATAGTTATGCTATAGTTCTTGTGGACGCAGATCTGTCTGCTCTGAGTCATTTAATGCCAACGCCAAGAAGTGGCCAGTCCCTTGGTGAGGCATAAAACAAACATCCCTAAAAGAGTAAACATTGCTGTGTCCACAGGAAGGTTTTCACGCCACCGGTCTTCCACCAACGTCTGTATGTGCGAATACGCTCACATGAGCGCATTACAGCAAAACCGACACTGGGGGACATCTGACAACATACATTAATAAAATTTTCCACAACAGGTTCTAACCCCTTCAAACTTCATTCAAAACTAAACATGAAATATTTATGGTTAAATGTTGACTTAAATTCTCAGTTTTTTGAATAGTGGAACAATTTCCTGGCCCGGTCACGGATCTGGCTGGTCCTCACCCCATACACCAGCGGGTTCATCATTGGGGGCATTAGGAGGTAGGTGAGGGAAAGGAGGGAATGGATGGAGGGTGGGATGTTTTTCCAAAACCTGTACGCCAGAAGAGTGAAGCCAGCTGGGATATAGAAGAGTGACATGACACACACATGGGAGGAACATGTGCCAAATGCCTTAGACCGGGCCTCTTTGGAGGACAATTTTAGCACAGCATTGATTATAAAGATGTAAGATAACATTATAGTGGAAATATCAAACACAAGCGCCAAAATAATTTGAATGAGACCATAGTATCTGTTGACGGTGATGTCGCCACATGAGACCTTCGCTATGGACATGTGATCGCAGTAAGATTTGCCAATCACTTCATGTCCACAGTAGGGTAACCGGACCACTAGGAGGACACAGGGACTGACTATAAATACCCCTCGTAAAACCAGGGCTAAGCCAATCTGGGTGATCGTTGGACCAGTAAGAATGGCAGAGTATCTTAGTGGTTGGCATATTGCTACATAGCGATCAAACGCCATCGCCACCAGGACTCCAGTCTCCATATAGGTGAGGAAATGGACAAAGAACATCTGGATGACGCATCTACTAAAATACAAAACCCGAGAGTCCAGCCAAAGGACGGCCAACATCTGTGGTGCTATAGTAAGAGAGAACATGAGATCTGTGATGGCCAACATTGACAGGAACATGTACATGGGGGCATGGAGACCACGATCAGATAGAATGATGAAAACAATAAGAGGGTTTCCTATCACCGAACACATGAACATGATGAAGAACGGTGCCGTAATGACGGAATGGAACCTCTCCAGTCCAGGAACTCCGAGGAGGTTGAACCTCACCAATCCCAAATCTGTGATGTTTGCAGACATTTCTATCTATAGGAGATTTCATTTCCCCAGTCTCTATAGAAAAAGAAAAAATAAATATCATTAATAATATTCTACAGACAATAATGATTAATTTTTTTCTTCTGGAATCTCTGATTGGCATCTGCAGGATGAATCCAAAGGTATCGGAGAATGTTCTCTGTACTTGGACAGCGGTGACATTTGGAATAGCTGGGGGGGGGGGAATAAACACATTGATATTGTAACGCCGAGTGCTCCGGGTGTCCCATCCAGCCCGGAGCACTCACGGCGTCGTCCCCTCTGCGGCGCTATGGCCAGCCCCCCTGGCCGTGGGCGCTGCTCCGCTCTCCTCTCCACTTACCTTCCTCTTCCTGCTTCCTCCCGGCGCGCGCGGCCCCGCTGTGTTCTAGGGCGCGCGCGCGCCGGTCTTCTAAAATTTAAAGGGCCAGTGCACCATTGATTGGTGCCCGGTCCAATTATGGTTCCACTACCCAAAACCTATTTAAACCCACTTCCCCTTCCTGTCCTTGCCGGATCTTGTTGTCCTAGTACCTTGTGGAAGTATTTTGAGTTTACCTTGCCTGTGTACCTGACCTTCTGCCTTTGTCTCTGACCACGAACCATTGCCGCCTGCCCTGACCTTTGCTACGTCTGACCTTGCCTCTGCCTAGTCCTTTTGTACTGCACCAGCCTCAGCCGCCAGAGAGGTGGAGTCGCTACTGGGGGACACGACCTGGTTGCTACCGCCGCAGCAAGTCCATCCTGCCTTGCGGCGGGCTCTGGTGAAAACCGGTAGCTGCTTAGAACCGGTCCCTCGGTGCGATTCGTACCATCCCCTCTCTGGTACAGTGGATCCACCTCCTGCCTCCTCTATAGTCGCCTGCCCGGCCCGTGACAGTAGATCCGGCCATGGATGCCGCTGAGGTGCCGCTGCCCAATCTCGCTGATCCCACTACCGTGGTTGCCCAGCAGTCGCAATTGATTGCCCAACAAGGACAGCAGCTGGCGCAGTTGACCGCCATGGTCCAGCAGCGTCTGCCGCGACAAGCTCCAGCATCTCCTCCTCTCCGAGCAGCCGCATCTAGTTCAAAGATCCGCTTGTCTCTTCCGGAGAAATTTGACGGGGATTCTAAGATGTGCCAGGGATTCTTGTCTCAATGTGCCCTGCATCTTGAAATGATGTCGGACCAGTTTTCCACAGAACGCTCTAAGGTGGCATTTGTGGTCTGTCTGTTGTCTGGGAAGGCCTTGGCCTGGGCCACGCCACTCTGGGACTGCAATGACCCTGCTACGGCCACCGTTCAGTCCTTCTTTGCTGAGGTTCGTAGTGTTTTTGAGGAACCAGCCCGTGCATCATCCGCTGAAACCGCCCTGCTTAACCTGGTCCAAGGAAACTCCTCTGTGGGCGAATATGCCATACAGTTCCGCACACTGGCCTCAGAGCTAGCCTGGAATAATGAGGCTCTCTGCGCAACCTTCAAGAAAGGCTTATCCAGCCACATCAAGGACTCTCTGGCCGCACAAGACATACCCTCCACCCTGACAGAGCTTATCCACTTAGCTACCCGCATTGACATCCGCTACGTTGAAAGACGCCAAGAGCTTCGCCTGGAGAAAGATCTTGTTCGTACCAGGCGTTTTCCGCGCCTGGCTCCTCTCTTCCTGAATTTTACGCATCCTGATACCATGCCTCCTGTCGAGGAGGCCATGCAAGTCGACCGATCTCGTCTGACCCTGCAAGAAAGGTCTCGCCGTAGGAATGAGAACTTATGCCTCTATTGTGCGAGCTCTGAACATTTCCTAAAGGACTGCCCTATTCGTCCTCCACGTCTGGGAAACGCTCGCACCTAGTGAGCGTGGGAGAGGCCTTACTAGGTGTGAATTCTTCCTCTCCACGTCTGACTATTCCTGTGCGGATCTCTCCTTCTGCCGGCTCCCCCTTCTCTGCGGTGGCCTTCCTGGACTCCGGTTCTGCAGGAAACTTTATTGAAGCCTCCTTCATCAACAGGTTCAACATTCCTGTTATCCGTCTCATCAGACCCTTCTTCATTTCCTCCGTAAATGGAGAGAATCTGGATTGTACCGTGCGTTACCGCACCGAACCCCTGCTCATGTCCGTTGGGGTCCTTCACCAAGAAAAGATTGAATTCTTTGTTTTGCCGCACTGTACTTCTGACATCCTTCTTGGCCTACCCTGGCTCCAGCGTCATTCTCCTACCCTCGACTGGACCACGGGGGACATCAAATCCTGGGGCTATTCCTGCCACAAGCATTGTCTTAAGTCTATACCCACCGGTCGAATTCCCATTTCTACTCCTTTGCCTGGCCTTCCCAAGGCCTATCAGGACTTTTCCGATGTTTTTTGCAAAAAACAGGCGGAGGTCTTACCTCCACATAGACCCTACGACTGCCCCATTGACTTGCTCCCAGGTACTACACCACCCCGTGGCAGAATTTACCCTCTCTCCTCTCCCGAAACCAAGGCCATGTCCGATTACATACAGGAGAACCTCAAGAGAGGGTTTATTAGGAAATCATCCTCTCCAGCCGGAGCGGGGTTCTTCTTCATTACCAAGAAGGATGGTTCACTACGCCCTTGCATAGACTATCGTGGTCTTAATAAGATCACTGTTAAAAATCGCTACCCTCTGCCTCTCATCTCGGAGCTCTTTGACCGTCTGCGCGGAGCAAAGGTTTTTTCAAAATTAGACCTCAGGGGCGCTTATAACCTCATCAGAATCCGTAAAGGAGATGAATGGAAAACCGCATTTAACACCAGAGACGGCCACTTCGAATATCTCGTCATGCCTTTTGGACTTTGCAACGCCCCTGCAGTCTTTCAGGATTTTGTCAATGAAATCTTTCGGGACATACTATATACCTGTGTGGTTGTCTATCTTGACGACATCCTAATTTTCTCTACCAACCTTGAGGAACATCGGCTCCATGTCCGTCAAGTACTCCAGCGCCTCCGTGTAAATCATCTTTACGCTAAATTTGAAAAATGCCTTTTTGAGTGTAGCAGCCTTCCTTTCCTAGGTTATCTGGTTTCAGGACAAGGCCTTCAAATGGATCCTGACAAGCTTTCCGCAGTCTTAGATTGGCCACGTCCCTCTGGACTCCGTGCTATCCAGCGCTTCCTTGGATTCGCCAACTACTATCGCCAGTTCATACCCCACTTCTCCACCATCGTTGCGCCAATAGTGGCGCTGACTAAGAAAAACGCGAATCCAAGGTCCTGGCCACCTCAGGCGGAAGAAGCCTTTACTCACCTAAAAACCGCCTTCTCTTCGGCACCTGTTCTATCTTGACCAGACCCCACTAAGCCGTTCTTCCTTGAAGTTGACGCCTCCTCGGTAGGAGCCGGAGCCGTTCTTCTTCAAAGAAATGCTAAAGGAGGAAACGTCACGTGTGGTTTTTTCTCTAAAACCTTCTCCCTTCCTGAAAAGAACTATTCCATAGGTGACCGTGAACTGTTGGCCATCAAGTTGGCATTAGAAGAGTGGAGACATCTCCTGGAAGGTTCTCTTCACCCCATCTCCATCTACACTGACCATAAGAATTTGTCCTACCTTCAGTCCGCTCAGCGCTTGAATCCTCGCCAGGCCAGGTGGTCATTGTTCTTTGCCCGGTTCAATTTTCAGATCCATTTTCGTCCCGCAGACAAGAATGTCAGGGCGGATGCCTTGTCCCGTTCCTCTGATGCCTCCGAAACCGGGAACCCCCCACAACACATCGTACCCCCTGAGTGCCTGATTTCCTCTGCTCCCGCTGCTCTGATGCCAGTCCCTCCAGGAAAAACTTTCGTTCCTCCAGGCCTTCGTCTCCAGATACTTAGGTGGGGCCATTCCTCCCATCTAGCCGGCCATGCTGGGATCAAAAAATCCTTACAATTGTTGGCCAGACACTATTGGTGGCCTACCCAGGAAAGAGATATGACTGACTTTGTACGGGCCTGCACTATCTGTGCACGTGACAAAACTCCACGCCTGAAGCCTGCAGGTCTTCTCCTTCCTCTACCGGTGCCTGAACTACCATGGTCCCACATTGCCATGGATTTCATCACGGACCTTCCGTTGTCTCATGGTAACACTGTCATCTGGGTGGTCGTTGACCGCTTTTCGAAAATGGCTCATTTTGTCCCTCTTCCTGGTCTGCCTACTGCATCTCAGTTGGCGAAGCACTTTTTTCTTCAAATTTTCCGTCTCCATGGCCTTCCCTCACATATCGTCTCGGATAGAGGCGTTCAATTTATCTCAAAATTTTGGAGAGCTCTCTGTACTCAACTTAAGATTAAATTGAATTTTTCTTCTGCTTATCACCCGCAATCCAATGGACAGGTGGAGAGAGTTAACCAGGTCCTTGGTGACTACTTACGACATTTTGTCTCCGCCCGTCAAGACGATTGGGTCGACCTATTGCCCTGGGCGGAATTCTCATACAATTTCAAGAACTCTGAATCGTCCTCCAAATCACCTTTCTTTGTGGTCTACGGCCACCACCCTTTGCCCCCCCCTCCCCATTCCCACTTCTTCTGGAGTTCCTGCCGTGGATGAATTAACCCGGGACTTTTCCTCTATCTGGAAAGAGACTCAAAACTCGCTATCACTGGCCTCTGCCCGCATGAAGAGACATGCAGATAAAAAGAGAAGAATCCCCCCTGTCTATCTCCCTGGTGACAAAAGTGTGGCTCTCCTCCAAATATGTTCGGTTTCGGGTACCTAGCTACAAGCTGGGCCCTCGTTACCTCGGACCTTATAAAATCAAAAACCAAATCAATTCTGTCTCTTACAAACTCCATCTTCCTCCTTCTCTTCGCATCCCCAACTCTTTTCACGTGTCTCTCCTTAAACCCCTCATTCTTAACCGATTTTCCCCCAAGGTCACCGCTCCTGCTCCGGTCTCTGGTTCCTCCGATGTCTTTTCGGTGAAAGATATCCTCGCCTCCAAGGTCGTCCGAGGTAAAAAATTCTTTTTAATTGATTTGGAGAACTGTGGTCCTGAAGAGAGATCCTGGGAGCCTGAGACCAACATTTTAGACAAAGAGCTCATCCGTAGATTCTTGGGCTCCAAGAAAAGGGGGAGACCTTCCTCTTCCTGCTTCCTCCCGGCGCGCGCGGCCCCGCTGTGTTCTAGGGCGCGCGCGCGCCGGTCTTCTAAAATTTAAAGGGCCAGTGCACCATTGATTGGTGCCCGGTCCAATTACGGTTCCACTACCCAAAACCTATTTAAACCCACTTCCCCTTCCTGTCCTTGCCGGATCTTGTTGTCCTAGTACCTTGTGGAAGTATTTTGAGTTTACCTTGCCTGTGTACCTGACCTTCTGCCTTTGTCTCTGACCACGAACCATTGCCGCCTGCCCTGACCTTTGCTACGTCTGACCTTGCCTCTGCCTAGTCCTTTTGTACCGCACCAGCCTCAGCCGCCAGAGAGGTGGAGTCGCTACTGGGGGACACGACCTGGTTGCTACCCGCCGCAGCAAGTCCATCCTGCCTTGCGGCGGGCTCTGGTGAAAACCGGTAGCTGCTTAGAATCGGTCCCTCGGTGCGATTCGTACCATCCCCTCTCTGGTACAGTGGATCCACCTCCTGCCTCCTCTATAGTCGCCTGCCCGGCCCGTGACAGATATTGTATTTCCAAATGTTGTAATTTGTCTGGAAATTTGGAAATTTTATATAAAGGCAGAAAAATAAATTTTATATGCTCAGTTCTGACTTCTGCCTCGTACACACGACCGAGTTTCTCAACAAGAACCAGCAAGAAACTTGCTGGCAGAGCTTTCTTGCCAAGTAAATCGGTCATGTGTACGCGGCTTTCATTTTTCTCGTCAAGAAAACTGGCAAGAATCTCAACGAGAAAAATAGAGAACCTGCTCTCTATTTTCTCGTCGAGATTCTCGTCGGCATGTTTCTCGACGAGAAAAGTGTGTGGGTGTACACTTACCTGTCGCCGTGGAAACCCGCGCATGCTCGAAATGACTTTGACGCATGCGCGGTAGCTTCCTAGGCAAAGGTAGGGTGTAGCAAGATGGCGGCGACGGCATCGAATGTGACGAGCGCACGCTCATCGTAGTCGATGACGTCACCGCGTTCGCTCCATTCAAAGAACAGCGGGTTCTTTGAATGGAGCGTCTGTACACTCGGCCGGGACAAGTTTCTTGTCCAAGAATCTCGTCAAGAAAAACGACGTGTTTTTTCCTGACGAGATTCTCGACCGTGTGTACAAGGCCTCAGGCAAAGTTAATTACACCAGGAAATGACTAATTTAGCCGCTGGCAACATTTTGCCAAAGTGGGAGCGCTCTGTTTTGCCCTGTTAGCTACAGTTATTAAGTAATGTACTTTTTTTCAAGGGTGGGGTACATTTTGAGCTGTATTTAATTGAGTGTAGGTTCTTTTCCTTCTTTTGCATATTCGGTTGCAGTGGGGGCCCATCTATTAGGGGCGCACGGGAGCCGCCCCCCCATCCATGCATCCATCCCCCCAATCTACATTCAGGGCACCGGATGCATGGATTGCAATGGGGGGAGTGTTTTTTTCTTAAGCACGTAATTAGAGCCATAGGCTTCAAAAACGGGTGGGCTCGGGGCGTAGTGAGCCCCCACCCAGTTGTGTGAGAGTAGCGAATTAATATTCGCTATTCTCACACTAATCCTCCTCCCGGCCAATCAGGAACCTGATTGGCTGAAAGGACAGGCGATCTTTTTGGATGCCTAGGAGGAGGAGGGAGGAGATGCACAGCAGAGGCTGCCGTGATGCAGAGGAGGAGGAGATGACCGTCCATCACCCGTCGCCCGTCACAGCGCTGCCCACTGGGAACCTAGATGGGGTAAGTGCTGGATGACCGAACAACCGCAAGACCCTCGAGGGGGGGGGTGACCCGATCAAGCAGGAGCAGGGGGTATGCCACCGACCGACTGGGGGGGTGGTTGTTTGCCCCCCCCCCAATAAAATAACACCAGCCACCACTGTTCAGTTGCTTTTTGTGTACTTGTGTGTAGTTGTTTTACCAATTGCCGCCAAATCACATACCTGGTGCATCAGGCATCACTCCAGCACCGTTTTTTTAGAGCCCACGGTCGGCTCTCTTGTAATGACAACCAAAGCATTTAACCAGCCACTCGGTTGTTATTACAAGCAGCCTTCCGCGGCTCGCTCAGGCACTCCCGTCCCACCAGCTACTAGCCAGAATGTTTGCCTGCTAGTAGTCAGAGACCCGAAGAAAGCCTGGCTTTGATCGGGTCGCCGCTATGGTAACCTGGAAGTGATGACCAACAACAAACAATGCGTTACTAGACCTACTGATTACTAACAATACAGACCTGATCGAGGATGTAGAAAAACAGGGCAATTTAGGAAACAGCGATCACAGGTCAATTAGTTTCAGTATAAATTTCAGAATCAAGGGTAATACAAGGACACTGAATTTCAAAAGCGCCAACTTCCCTAAACTGTGCTCTTTGCTAGATGATATTAAATGGGATAAAATCCTAGGAACAAATAACACGGAGGAAAAATGGGAGTGCTTTAAGAGATTATTAAATAAAGGTATCGGCCAGTGCATTCATACGGGAAATAAGTTTAAAAAAGCTAAAAAAAAAAACCTGGGTGGCTAAACTCCATATAAAAGCAAAAGAAAAGGCCTTCAAAACATACAAGGCGGAGGGGTCATTGTCAGCATTCCAATATTACAAAGAATGCAAGAAGAAATATAAGATTGCAATCAAGGCAGCTAAGATAGAACATGAAAGGCACATAGCAATGGAGATTAAAATAAATAAATAAAATAAATTCTTTAAGTATATAAATAGTAAGAAAGGGAGGTCAGGTCATATTGGCCCCATAAAGAACGATGGAGGGAATCTGGTTACAAAAGACGGAGAGATGGCAAAGGTTTTGAATATTGTAACGGCACCCCAAATCTGAAAGGGGTTAACGCCGTCTAAGACCTTCCCTCTTCTGAATACACATTCGCTACTGATTCTCCACAGTCAGACGACCACTTCCCAAAGGAATTAATCCTTCTGAAAGAACGAGACGCACTCTGTATCTTTCTCTGGATAGACTGACTTTATTGCCAAAAACATTGTAACCTTTATACACATCCAATACTGCATTAATCTAAAATGAACAATGGTCCAGCTCCACCCACAACATAACAAGACCCAATACACATTTGACAGTAGGCTAGCTTTAGTCTCCCACTACCCATCTCTTAGAAGGCAAAAGCTAATCCCTTTATGTTTAAATAACTATGCATGACCTTTATATTCACCAGACTGTCTGTTACTTTACAATACACACAAGGACAGACTTAATTTCCCCAATCCACATCACCACAAACAATGAACAGGTCTTTTAGAAGCTGCGATTCATTAGCATTACACTAGGCAGACAGGTGATTGAGGCTGAACACCTCAGTATCTCTCAATTAACCTGTTGAGTAGTGATGAGCCGAACACCCCCGGGTTCGGTTCGCACCAGAACCCGCGAACGGACCGGAAGTTCGAACGAACATTAGAACCCTATTAAATACAATGGATGCGAACGTTCGAATTCTAAAGTGCTAATTATAACAACTATTATGCATGTTATTGTCCTAAAAAGGGTTTGGGAACCCGGGTTCTGCACCAGGGGACATGTATCAATGCAAAAAGAAGTTTTAAAAACGGTCGTTTTTCGGGAGCAGTCATTTTAATGATGCATAAAGTGAAAAAAAAAAGTCAAATATTCCTTTAAATATCGTACCTGGGGGGTGTCTAAAGTATGCCTGTGAAGTGCCACGTGTTTCCCGTGTTTAGAACTGTCCCTGCACAAAATGACACTTCTAAAGGAAAAAAAAGCCATTTAAAACTGCTTGCGGCTTTAATGTAATGTCTGGTCCCGGTAATATGGATGAAATTCTTTAAGAAAAATGGCATAGCTACCCCATGACCCCCCCCCCCCCTACCCCAGCCCATTACCAGCCCCTTTGGGTCTTGTATGGATATTAAGGGGAACCCCGCACATAAAATAAAAAAGGCCCTATATACTCTGAACAGCCGTATACAGGCGGTGCATACAAGACAGGGACTGTAGGTTTGTTCTTATGTAGAATCTGTTTGTAATTTTGAACAGGTACATTGTTGAAGTGTAGCTCCAGCCCAAAAATCTATTTTTAAACTTTTTGGAAAACATAGGTAAGGGTTATCACCCCTGTAACATTTGTTTTGCTGTCTGTGCCCCTGTTCAGAACATTTCACCTCACTTTCCGTCCCAATGACAACTGTTTTTGAAATGTGGTGTTTTTCTTGAAACAAGGATTGCTGATAAAGCATCAGTACAGAGGAGACACCTTTCTCCCATATTTATTCTTACAGGAGAGAATTTTCCTTCCTAGTGGTAGATTTCCTCTCACTTCCTGTTGTCTTCTTGCGTTTGCAAGTAGGAGTCGTTTGTAAGTTGGATGTTTGAAAGTAGGGACCTGCCGTATATACTCTGCAGAAATAGGCCCCTTAGTTGTTGGTGTTGGCACAACACTGTAAGCACTCACAGTTACTCTTGGTTGGTGCTGGAACGCCCTGCTGTCAACTATTATATCAGGAATTTTAATTACATATAATTGTTGAACAGTGGTAGTAAAAATTGGGCCTTTGATGGTGGTGCTGGTGCCACAACACTGTAAGCCCTGACAGTTACTCTTGGTGGGTGCAGCAATGGGCCCTGCTGTGAATTATTAGATCAAGAATTGTAATTACATGCCCCTGTTGAACAGGGGCTGAAAAATTGGGCCTTAGGCACTGGTGGCACAACACTGCAACCCCTCACAGATACTGTACTTGGAGCACAGCAATGAGCCCTGTTGCAAAGTATTGCTTCAAAAATTGTAATGACACGCCCCTGTTAAACAGGGGCTGAAAAATTGGGCCTTAGGCACTGGTGGCACAACACTGCAACTCCTCACAGATACTGTACTTGGAGCACAGCAATGAGCCCTGTTGCAAAGTATTGCTTCAAAAATTGTAATTACACGCCCCTGTTAAACAGGGGCTGAAAAATTGGGCGTTAGGCACTGGTGGCGGCACCCATAAACAAAAATGATCTTCCAAGCTATCATCATCAATCGTATCATTGAGGACTCGGAGGAGGAGGATAGCCAGTCAACATAACAGCACAGGCACTCAGCATCAGCATCAGTCTTGAAGGGATGTGACATTTTAAAATCAATTAGTCTGTTATATCAGCATCAGGTGTGTGGTAGCTGGTGGTGATCCAAGACTGGTTCATCTTGATGAAAGTCAGTCGATCAACCGAGTCGGTGGACAGGCGCACCCTGTGATCCGTGACAAATCCTCCAGCAGCACTGAATGTGCGTTCCGAAAGAACGCTGGATGCAGGACAGGCCAGTAGCTCAATTGCATACTGTGCAAGCTCTGGCCAGTGATCCATCCTCAAGACCCAGTAAGCCAGAGGATTTTCGGTGGGGAAGGTGTCCAAGTCTGACCTTGCCCCTAGATATTCCTGCACCATGTTTATCAGACGCTGGCGATGGTTGCTGGAACCAATCATACTTTGGGGCTGCGGACTAAAGAATTGTCTGAACGCATCGGTCAGACGGCCACCTTCCCCACCGCTCCTTCTTTGACTGGCCGAAGCCTCAGCAACTCGTTGTCCAGGACCAGGAGTTTGCAACCTCCCAGTCTCTGGGAACGCGTTGCACAGACCTTTCTGCAAGGCCTCCCGGAGTTGTCTCATCCTCTGCTCCCTCTGCGACGGTAACATAAGGTCCGCAACCTTACCCTTGTACCGTGGATCAAGGAGAGTGGCCAGCCAGTAATGGTCCCTCTCCTTGATCCGAAGAATACGAGGATCCTTCCGCAGACTTTGCAGGATCAGGGAGGCCATGCAGCGTAGGTTTGCTGAGGCATTCGCTCCGGAGTCCTCTGGGTCACTAAGGACGACATGATCCGCAGCCACCTCCTCCCAGCCACGTACAAGTCCACTGGTTTCTTGGGACTGTAAATCATCCCTAAAAGACTGCTGCTGATGATGCTGAGTGCCAGCCTCCACCTCCATGCTGACACAATCCTCCTCCTCCTCCTCCTCCTCCTCCTCTTCCTGTGCGATGGGTGGGACAGAAGGAACACTGTCTGGGTAAAGGGGGCCTTGAGAGGCAAGGAAGTCCTCCTCTTCCTGCCTCTGTTCTGCCTCAAGTGCCCTGTCCATTATTCCACGCAGCGTGTGCTCCAACAGGTGGACAAGAGGTACAGTGTCACTGATGCATGCACTGTCACTGCTCACCATCCTCGTGGCCTCCTCAAATGGTGCCAGGACAGTGCATGCATCCCTGATCATGCCCCACTGGCGTGGAGAAAAAAAACCAAGCTCCCCTGACCCTGTCCTGGTGCCGTAGTCGCACAGGTACTCATTGATGGCCCTCTGCTGCGTGTGCAGCCGCTGCAGCATGGCCAACGTTGAGTTCCACCTGGTGGGCATGTCACATATAAGGCGGTTCTTGGGCAGGTTCAACTCCTTTTGCAGCTCAGCCAGGCGAGCACTGGCATTATAAGATCTGCGGAAATGCACACAGACTTTCCTGGCCTGCCTCAGGACATCCTGTAAGCCCGGGTACCTGCCCAAGAACCGCTGCACCACCAGGTTAAGGACGTGAGCCACACAGGGCACATGGGTCAGTTGTCCCTGTCGGAGGGCGGAGAGGAGGTTGGTGCCATTGTCGCAAACCACCATTCCTGGCTTAAGCTGGCGTGGCGTCAACCACCTCTCGGCCTGGCCCTGCAGAGCAGACAGGACCTCTGCCCCAGTGTGGCTTCTGTCCCCCAAACACACCAGCGCAAGCACGGCATGGCATCTTTTTGCCTGCGTACTTGCGTAGCCCCGTGAACGGCTACGGAGCACCGCTGGTTCATAGGACAAACCACAGGAAGAGGCCATGGAGGAAGAAGAAGAGGAGGGGGTGGAGGAGAGAGGTGTGTCACAACCAGTAGTAGCATTTTGGAGGCGTGGCGGTGGGACAACCTCCAACACTACTGCACCTTGTCCTGAATCCTTCCCAGCTGCCAAAAGAGTGACCCAATGGGCCGTGAAAGAAAGGTAACGTCCCTGTCCATGCCTGCTGGACCATGAGTCAGCGGTAATATGCACCTTACCGCTGACCGCCCTGTCCAGCGAGGCCAAGACATTGCCTTCCACATGCCGGTAGAGAGCCGGAATAGCCTTCCGTGAGAAAAAGTGGCGTTTGGGAACCTGCCACTGAGGAACCGCACATTGCACAAACTCACGGAAGGGGGCCGAGTCTACCAACTGAAAAGGCAGCAGTTGAAGCGCTAGCAATTTAGCCAAGCTAGCATTCAACCGCTGGGCATGTGGATGGCTGGGAGTGAACTTCTTTCGACGGTCCAGCAGCTGGGGCAGGGAAATTTGCCTGCTAGAATCGGACGTCGGTGTACTGCTAGCAGAGTGGGCGCAAGTACTTGGCTGTGACACACCTAATTCTACACCTTCATTCCTCTCAGTGCATGTTTCAGAGAGGACTGAAGTTATAGTGGGGTTGGAGATCCCAGCTGATGCGGTGCAAGGAGAGGTCCGCTTTGTTCTTTGGTGTGGGTCTTTGAGGTAGGCTTGCCAACGAGCTGCATGGCAGGTCAACATATGTCTGGTCAGGCATGTGGTACCCAAGCGGCTGATGTTTTGGCCACGCGATATACGCTTGAGACATATGTTGCAAACAGCAGCTGTGCGATCTGATGCACTAGCCTCAAAAAAGGCCCACACCAAAGAACTTTTTGAATGACGGGCAGAGGCAGCGCCCTGCACAGGCGGAGCTCTGCGGTGTGATTCCGTCGGTGTACTGCCCTTACGCTGGCCACCAAAGGGCATCCTGCCTCGTTGGAGATGTGCCTCCTCCTCATCCTCCTCCTCCTCCTCTCTCCTATTAGGCACCCACGTGGAGTCATTGACCTCATCATCCCCTCCCTCCTCATCACTGGAGCCAATCTGGCAGTATGCTGCAGCTGCTGGAACATGACTGCCAGATTGGTGTCCTTCTTGAGCATCCCCTCTGTCTGCTCTCACGCTACTGCCTTCCTCTAGCTGGGTTTCATCATCAGACCCTTCGAAACGCTGGGCATCCTCCTGGAGCATGTACCCAACACTGTGCTGAAACAGTTCGGGGGACTCCTCAGGAGGAGGACATGGTGGGTCTAGGGAAGGAGTGACTGATGATTTGTCTGACATTGATACCAGGGAAGACGACGCTTTGGCAGCTGCTTTTCCAGTACCCTGAGCCTGGGTGAGAGAGGATGAGGAGGAGGAGGAGGGCTTGGTCATCCACTCTACCAAGTCTTCGGCATGATGTGGCTCAACATGTCCAGCTGCCGAAAAGAAGGACAAGCGTGTCCCATGGCCATGTGCTGATGACAATGCACCGCGTCCACGACCAGCACTGTTGCCCCCAGACACAGAGCCTGCTTGCCCTCTTTTATTGCCTCCTGACTGTCTGCCTCTCCTTGTTTGCCTTCCAGACATTCTAATAGATGGCCTGCAGGGAGATGGGAAAAAAGCAATAAGGGCTACCTTCAGGTGTCCTTCTCTGTCCCTGGAAACAAGGACTTGCAGAGTGAAAGAAAAAAAACACTCTCCCTACCTACAGTTTTCTGTCCCTAGAAAAAATGTTTTTTTTAATCACAATATAGCACAAGGAAAATTAACTCACTGTCCTTACAGGTCCCTGGAAACAAGGACTTGCAGAGTGAAAGAAAAAAAACACTCTCCCTACCTACAGTTTTCTGTCCCTAGAAAAAAATGTTTTTTTTAATCACAATATAGCAAAAGGACAATTCACTCACTGTCCTTCCAGGTCCCTGGAAACAAGGACTTGCAGAGTGAAAGAAACTGACACTGTCCCTACCTAGAGTTTTCTGTCCCTGGAATAAATGTTTTTTTCAGCACAATATAGCACAAGGACAATTAACTCACTGTCCTTACAGGTCCCTGGAAACAAGGACTTGCAGAGTGAAAGAAAAAAAATACTCTCCCTACCTACAGTTTTCTGTCCCTAGAAAAAAATGTTTTTTTTAATCACAATATAGCAAAAGGACAATTCACTCACTGTCCTTCCAGGTCCCTGGAAACAAGGACTTGCAGAGTGAAAGAAACTGACACTGTCCCTACCTAGAGTTTTCTGTCCCTGGAATAAATGTTTTTTTCAGCACAATATAGCACAAGGACAATTAACTCACTGTCCTTACAGGTCCCTGGAAACAAGGACTTGCAGAGTGAAAGAAAAAAAATACTCTCCCTACCTACAGTTTTCTGTCCCTAGAAAAAAATGTTTTTTTTAATCACAATATAGCAAAAGGACAATTCACTCACTGTCCTTCCAGGTCCCTGGAAACAAGGACTTGCAGAGTGAAAGAAACTGACACTGTCCCTACCTAGAGTTTTCTGTCCCTAGAATAAATGTTTTTTTTAATCACAATATAGCAAAAGGACAATTCACTCACTGTCCTTCCAGGTCCCTGGAAACAAGGACTTGCAGAGTGAAAGAAACTGACACTGTCCCTACCTAGAGTTTTCTGTCCCTAGAATAAATGTTTTTTTTAATCACAATATAGCACAAGGAAAATTAACTCACTGTCCTTACAGGTCCCTGGAAACAAGGACTTGCAGAGTGAAAGAAAAAAAACACTCTCCCTACCTACAGTTTTCTGTCCCTAGAAAAAAATGTTTTTTTTAATCACAATATAGCAAAAGGACAATTCACTCACTGTCCTTCCAGGTCCCTGGAAACAAGGACTTGCAGAGTGAAAGAAACTGACACTGTCCCTACCTAGAGTTTTCTGTCCCTAGAATAAATGTTTTTTTTAATCACAATATAGCACAAGGAAAATTAACTCACTGTCCTTACAGGTCCCTGGAAACAAGGACTTGCAGAGTGAAAGAAAAAAAACACTCTCCCTACCTACAGTTTTCTGTCCCTAGAAAAAAATGTTTTTTTTTATCACAATATAGCAAAAGGACAATTCACTCACTGTCCTTCCAGGTCCCTGGAAACAAGGACTTGCAGAGTGAAAGAAACTGACACTGTCCCTACCTAGAGTTTTCTGTCCCTGGAATAAATGTTTTTTTCAGCACAATATAGCACAAGGACAATTAACTCACTGTCCTTACAGGTCCCTGGAAACAAGGACTTGCAGAGTGAAAGAAAAAAAATACTCTCCCTACCTACAGTTTTCTGTCCCTAGAAAAAAATGTTTTTTTTAATCACAATATAGCAAAAGGACAATTCACTCACTGTCCTTCCAGGTCCCTGGAAACAAGGACTTGCAGAGTGAAAGAAACTGACACTGTCCCTACCTAGAGTTTTCTGTCCCTAGAATAAATGTTTTTTTTAATCACAATATAGCAAAAGGACAATTCACTCACTGTCCTTCCAGGTCCCTGGAAACAAGGACTTGCAGAGTGAAAGAAACTGACACTGTCCCTACCTAGAGTTTTCTGTCCCTAGAATAAATGTTTTTTTTTAATCACAATATAGCACAAGGAAAATTAACTCACTGTCCTTACAGGTCCCTGGAAACAAGGACTTGCAGAGTGAAAGAAAAAAAACACTCTCCCTACCTACAGTTTTCTGTCCCTAGAAAAAAATGTTTTTTTTAATCACAATATAGCAAAAGGACAATTCACTCACTGTCCTTCCAGGTCCCTGGAAACAAGGACTTGCAGAGTGAAAGAAACTGACACTGTCCCTACCTAGAGTTTTCTGTCCCTGGAATAAATGTTTTTTTCAGCACAATATAGCACAAGGACAATTAACTCACTGTCCTTACAGGTCCCTGGAAACAAGGACTTGCAGAGTGAAAGAAAAAAAATACTCTCCCTACCTACAGTTTTCTGTCCCTAGAAAAAAATGTTTTTTTTAATCACAATATAGCAAAAGGACAATTCACTCACTGTCCTTCCAGGTCCCTGGAAACAAGGACTTGCAGAGTGAAAGAAACTGACACTGTCCCTACCTAGAGTTTTCTGTCCCTAGAATAAATGTTTTTTTTAATCACAATATAGCACAAGGAAAATTAACTCACTGTCCTTACAGGTCCCTGGAAACAAGGACTTGCAGAGTGAAAGAAAAAAAATACTCTCCCTACCTACAGTTTTCTGTCCCTAGAAAAAAATGTTTTTTTTAATCACAATATAGCAAAAGGACAATTCACTCACTGTCCTTCCAGGTCCCTGGAAACAAGGACTTGCAGAGTGAAAGAAACTGACACTGTCCCTACCTAGAGTTTTCTGTCCCTGGAATAAATGTTTTTTTCAGCACAATATAGCACAAGGACAATTAACTCATTGTCCTTACAGGTCCCTGGAAACAAGGACTTGCAGAGTGAAAGAAAAAAAATACTCTCCCTACCTACAGTTTTCTGTCCCTAGAAAAAAATGTTTTTTTTAATCACAATATAGCAAAAGGACAATTCACTCACTGTCCTTCCAGGTCCCTGGAAACAAGGACTTGCAGAGTGAAAGAAACTGACACTGTCCCTACCTAGAGTTTTCTGTCCCTAGAATAAATGTTTTTTTTAATCACAATATAGCAAAAGGACAATTCACTCACTGTCCTTCCAGGTCCCTGGAAACAAGGACTTGCAGAGTGAAAGAAACTGACACTGTCCCTACCTAGAGTTTTCTGTCCCTAGAATAAATGTTTTTTTTAATCACAATATAGCACAAGGAAAATTAACTCACTGTCCTTACAGGTCCCTGGAAACAAGGACTTGCAGAGTGAAAGAAAAAAAACACTCTCCCTACCTACAGTTTTCTGTCCCTAGAAAAAAATGTTTTTTTTAATCACAATATAGCAAAAGGACAATTCACTCACTGTCCTTCCAGGTCCCTGGAAACAAGGACTTGCAGAGTGAAAGAAACTGACACTGTCCCTACCTAGAGTTTTCTGTCCCTAGAATAAATGTTTTTTTTAATCACAATATAGCAAAAGGACAATTCACTCACTGTCCTTCCAGGTCCCTGGAAACAAGGACTTGCAGAGTGAAAGAAACTGACACTGTCCCTACCTAGAGTTTTCTGTCCCTAGAATAAATGTTTTTTTTAATCACAATATAGCAAAAGGACAATTCACTCACTGTCCTTCCAGGTCCCTGGAAACAAGGACTTGCAGAGTGAAAGAAACTGACACTGTCCCTACCTAGAGTTTTCTGTCCCTAGAATAAATGTTTTTTTTAATCACAATATAGCAAAAGGACAATTCACTCACTGTCCTTCCAGGTCCCTGGAAACAAGGACTTGCAGAGTGAAAGAAACTGACACTGTCCCTACCTAGAGTTTTCTGTCCCTAGAATAAATGTTTTTTTTTAAGCACACTATAGCAGAAGCACAAAACACACTGACACTCTCCCTACCTATCCTTCTCTTTCCCTAAACTAAAGGAATCCAGGTTAAGCAAGAAAGAAATAACAGTCACTGTCCCTGCCTATGCTACTCTATCCCTGCTCCGGAACACACTACACTAGGCCGCCGTGCTGGCGGCCTTTTATAGTGTGGGGCGTGTACTAAACACCCTCAGCAATAATTGGCCACAGGCATCCTGCCTGTGGCCAATCATTGCTCTCCTCGCTGCCGGCGCTGTGATTGGCCAAGCATGCGGGGTCACAGTGCATGCTTGGCCAATCACAGCGCCTGGATGACACTGCGATGGCGTAGTGCATTGTGGGCCGTTCGCGTCACTCGAATTTGGCGCGAACGGCCCAAATCGTTCGATCTTCGTCGAACGATCGAACAGCCAATGTTCGAGTCGAACGTATGTTCGACTCGAACACGAAGCTCATCCCTACTGTTGAGTTCAGAATCAGTAAATAGTACTTTACAGATATCCTTGGGAATATGGTGGATAAATATTACCTTTTAGGTAGTCCAAGATATATTTCTTAATGTCCATTATTTCCTGGCTCACCCTGTGCCCAAAGTGACCTTCCTGTCACAAATATATTCTTCTCCTCCGTCTTCACAAAGGAAACGGGGAGATACAGTAACCAAGACTGCAAAGTTAATCTTCATAGCACGTCACAGGAAGCGTCTCCGTGGCTAACAGAAGACAGAATCAGAAATAGACTTGAAATACTTAACATTACTAAGTCATCGGGACCTTAAAGTGGTTGTAAACCATATAAAAAAAAAAAAACCTGCAAGACAAAGGCATAATGAGTTAGTATGCATAGCATACTAGCTCATTATGAATTACTTACCTCACATCGAAGCCCCCGCAGTGGTCCTCATACCCCCCTCCGGCCGGCTACATTTCTCCCGGGGGTTGCTTCTGGGTATCGCGCCTCCGGCGCTGTGATTGGCCAGAGACGCAATGATGTCATGCGCGGGAGCCACCGGTAACGGCACACTGACTGAAGCAATGGCACATGCGTGCCATTTCTTCAGTTTGCTTTAGTGCGCATGTGCCGATTACATCGGCACATGCAGGGGACAGGGGATATTTCCTAAACGGTGCAGGTTTAGGAGATATCCTGGGTAGGGATGAGCTCGGTGTTCGAGTCGAACATACGTTTGACTTGAACATCGGCTGTTCGATCGTTCAACGAAGATCGAACGATTTGGGCCGTTCGCGCCAAATTCGAGTGACGCGAACGGCCCACAATGCATTACGCCATCGCAGTGCAATCCAGGCGCTGTGATTGGCCAAGCATGCACTGTGACCCCGCATGCTTTGCCAATCACAGCGCCGGCAGCGAGGAGAGCCATAATTGGCCACAGGCAGGTTGCCTGTGGCCAATTATAGCTCAGGGGGATTTAGTACACGCCCCACACTATAAAAGGCCGCCAGCACGTCGGCCTTGTGTAGTGTGTTCTGGTTCAGGGAGAGAGAAGGATAGGCAGGGACAGTGTCAGTGCTATTTGTTCATTTAACTTGTGTGCAAGGAGAGAGGATAGGCAGGGACAGTGTCAGTGATATTCTGCTAAACCTTGTGTGCAGGGAGAGAGAAGGATAGGCAGGGACAGTGTCAGTGTCATTTTTGTTAAGCCTCCTGCACAGTATACACCTGAAGCTAGCCCTTATTGCTATGTTTTCCTGTTGTGTAACACAGGCAGGCATCTGCAACACTTACAGCGGGCGTAGTGTGCTTCCTGCAAAATATACACCTGAAGCTAGCCCTTCTTGCTGTGTTTTCCTGTTGTGTAACACAGGCAGGCATCTGCAGCACTTACAGCGGGCGTAGTGTGCCTCCTGCACATTATACACCTGAAGCTAGCCCTTATTGCTCGTGTTTTTTTTCTTTTGTGTTACATTAACAGGTATCTGCAGCACTTACAGCGGGCATAGTGTGCTTCCTGCAAAATATACACCTGAAGCTAGCCCTTATTGCTGTGTTTTCCTGTTGTGTAACACAGGCAGGCATCTTCAGCACTTACAGCAGGCGTAGTGTGCCTCCTGCACATTATACACCTGAAGCTAGCCCTTATTGCTGTGTTTTCCTGTTGTGTAACACAGGCAGGCATCTGCAGCACTTACAGCGGGCGTAGTGTGCTTCCTGCACAGTACACACCTGAAGCTAGCCCTTATTGCTGTGTTTTCCTGTTGTGTAACACAGGCAGGCATCTGCAGCACTTACAGCGGGCGTAGTGTGCCTCCTGCACATTATACACCTGAAGCTAGCCCTTATTGCTCGTGTTTTTTTTATTTTGTGTTACACTAACAGGCATCTGCAGCACTTACAGCGGGCATAGTGTGCTTCCTGCAAAATTTACACCTGAAGCTAGCCCTTATTGCTGTGTTTTCCTGTTGTGTAACACAGGCAGGCATCTGCAGCACTTACAGCGGGCGTAGTGTGCTTCCTGCACAGTACACACCTGAAGCTAGCCCTTATTGCTGTGTTTTCCTGTTGTGTAACACAGGCAGGCATCTTCAGCACTTACAGCGGGCGTAGTGTGCCTCCTGCACATTATACACCTGAAGCTAGCCCTTATTGCTCGTGGTTTTTTTATTTTGTGTTACACTAACAGGCATCTGCAGCACTTACAGCGGGCATAGTGTGCTTCCTGCAAAATTTACACCTGAAGCTAGCCCTTATTGCTGTGTTTTCCTGTTGTGTAACACAGGCAGGCATCTGCAGCACTTACAGCGGGCGTAGTGTGCTTCCTGCAAAATAAAGGGATTTTTATAACAGCTTACCTGTAAAATCCTTTTCTTGGAGTACATCACGGGACACAGAGCGACTTAGTCTTTACTAATGGGTTATATAGTTTACCTTCAGGTGTTGGCACTGGCCAATTCCAAACCGGAAGTACCCTCCCCTATATAAGCCCCTCCCACCCGGGAGCACCTCAGTTTTGTAGCCAAGCAATAAGTGTCCCAAAAAGAGGGGTGGGAGCTCTGTGTCCCGTGATGTACTCCAAGAAAAGGATTTTACAGGTAAGCTGTTATAAAAATCCCTTTTTCTTTTTCGTACATCACGGGACACAGAGCGACTTAGTCATTACTAATGGGACGTCCCAAAGCAATGCCAAATGAGGGGAGGGATACATAAGCTGGGCGCCATCAGGCATGAGGATCTTTTGCGGCCTGCAACACACTGCGCCCAAAGGCGACATCCTCCTGACTTCTAACGTCTACCTGATAGAATCTAGTAAACGTGTGTACCGAAGACCATGTTGCGGCCTTACATACTTGAGCCAGGGAGGCCTGGTGATGCACTGCCCATGAAGTTCCAACCGCTCTTGTGGAGTGCGCCCTAACTTTGAACGGAGGCGGTCTCTTTCTCAAGCCATAGGCTTGTATTATGACCTGTCGAATCCACTTGGCTAAAGTAGATTTTGATGCTGCCTGACCCCTTCTGGGGCCTTCCGGCAGAACAAACAAAGAATCCGTTCTGCGAATCTGAGCAGTGGCTTTTAGATAAGCTTTAACTGCTCTTACCACATCCAAAGAATGTAATAACTTTTCCTCTACTGAGCTAGGTTTGGGGAAAAAAGAAGGAAGAACCACATCTTGGTTCAAATGAAACCTCGATACCACCTTAGGAAGAAAGGCTGGATGAGGACGTAATACTACTCTGTCCTTATGGACAACCAGATATGGCTCCTTACAGGACATAGCTGCTAATTCCGACACTCTTTTAGCCGAACAAATGGCTACTAAGAAAACCAATTTCCTGGTGAGAAGAACCAAGGAAATGTGTTGTAATGGTTCAAACGGTTGTTCCTGTAGAACCGACAGAACCAGGTTTAAGTCCCAAGGACATATGGGAATACTAACCGGAGGGCTAATACGCATCACTCCTTGTATAAAGGCTTTGACTAGTGAAATGCGAAGCCAAGGGCCTTTGAAAAAATATTGACAAGGCCGAAATCTGACCCTTGATAGTACTCAAGGCCAGCTTCCTATCTACAGCCCACTGTAGGAAGTCCAGAATCCTCCCTATCATGTACTTACGTGGATGCCATTTCTTGGTCTCACACCACGTAATGTACGCTTTCCAGATCCTATAATAGATCTGCCTGGATACCGGTTTCCTGGCATTGATCATGGTAGATACCACAGAATTAGAGAGCCCTCTCTTTTTCAGAATGTGGGCTTCAATAGCCAGGCCGTCAAACCTAGGGCTGGTAAGGAAGGGTGGTATATCGGTCCTTGCGACAGCAGGTCCGGACGAAGTGGGAGGGTCCAAGGACTCCTCACTGACATTTTTACAATCTCCGCGTACCATGCCCTTCGGGGCCACGCTGGAGCCACCAGAATCACTGGTTTCTTTTCTACCCTGATTCTGCGGAGTAATCGCGGTAACAATTGTGGCGGTGGGAATGCATATATCAGCTTGAACCGATCCCAAGGGAACACTAGGGCATCCGAGCCGCAAGCTAGGGGATCCCTTGTGCGAGACACAAACCTGTCCACCTTTGCGTTGAATCTGGATGCTAGCAGATCTACATCCGGTGTTCCCCACCGCTGGCATATTGCCTGGAAAACCTCGGGGTGAAGAGACCATTCCCCCGGGCATAATTGTTGGCGACTTAGAAAGTCCGCTCTCCAATTTTCCACTCCTGGGATGAAAACCGCAGATATGGCTGGGACATATCTTTCTGCCCACTCCAGGATGCAATTTGCTTCCTTCTGGGCTGCACGACTTTTGGTGCCACCCTGATGATTGATATATGCCACTGCCGTGGCATTGTCTGATTGAATTCTGACAGGGGACCCCTGGAGTTTGGATGTCCATGCTACTAGGGCATACCGGGCTGCTCGTATCTCTAAGAGATTGATGGGCAGGGCCTTTTCTGCTTCTGACCACCTGCCCTGGAGAGACCATTGCTCCAGCACTGCCCCCCAGCCGATGAGGCTGGCATCTGTAGTGACCACCTTCCAAGAAACCGGACTGAAGGGTTTCCCTCTTTCCAGATTCTGGGGCACCAACCACCAATGGAGGCTCTTGCGAACGGAAGGGGACAGGGACATTGGTAAGTCTAAAGCCTGAACTTTTTTGTTCCAGGCTGACAGTATGGCCCTTTGCAAATTCCTTGAATGGAATTGACCGTAGGGTACCGCTTCGAATGAAGCCACCATCTTTCCCAGCAGCCTCATGCAGAGACGTATGGATGGTTTTCTTTTTGTACCCACTAAGTGGGTCAAATTTCTTAAAGACGACACCTTCTCTGGAGGTAAGAAAATCTTTCTCTGATTTGAATCCAGCCTTAGCCCTAAGTATTCCAGACTTTTGACTGGTCTTAGAGCTGACTTGTCCCGGTTGATAATCCAACCGTGATATTCCAGATACTCGATTGTCTTGTGAATAGCTACTTCCAGCTTTTCCACTGAGTGGTCTATTAGTAGCAGGTCGTCTAGATATGCCATTATCGTTACACCCTGTGTTCTTAGATTGGCCAATAATGGGGCCAGAATTTTTGTGAACACTCGTGGTGCTGTGGCCAGACCGAAAGGTAAGGCTCTGAACTGAAAATGGCGCCCTTCTACTGCAAAGCGTAGAAATTTCTGATGGGCCGGAAAGATGGGAATATGCAGATAAGCATCCCTTATGTCGATCGAGGCTAGCCATTCCTGCCCTTGTAGGGCGGTGGCCACTGATCGGATCGACTCCATCCGAAAAGTCCTGATATTCAGGAACTTGTTTAGCCCTTTTAGATTTAATATGGGCCTCACGTCCCCATTTGGTTTGGGGACTGTGAAAAGGTTCGAGTAAAACCCGAATCCGCTTTCTTCCAGGGGAACCTTCATGATTACCCCTTGGAGCAATAGTTGTTCTAGTGCCAGAAGGAGGGATCCTCTCTTTTGGGGATCTCTTGGCACATTTGACCTCATAAATTGGGCAGGAGGAGTGCCTTTTAACTCCAGCTTGTATCCCAGACTTACTGCGGAGAGCACCCATCTGTCTCTGATGGTGTCCCGCCAGGTCTCTGTGAACAACTGAAGTCTTCCCCCCACCCGATTGAGCGGGGGCAATACTTCATGCCTTAGGGGGAGGTTTTGTACCTCTCTTGATCCAGGGCTTCTTGTTACCCTGTGATTGTCCCTGATTTCTGCCCCCTGAATTTGACCGCGGAGGCCGTCGGAACTGCTTCACAGCCGATGTGCCCGGGACTGGAGAGGTAGGCCTCTTAAAAGAAGGACTTCTACCCTTGTTCTTAACCGGTAAGAGTGAACTTTTACCGGCAGAAATTTTCTGGATATATTTGTCCAGATCTTCTCCAAATAAGCGTTCTCCATGAAATGGGAAGCTAACCAGCAGTTTTTTACAGGGAGCTTCAGCAGACCAGTTTTTGAGCCACAGAAGCCTACGCATATGTACTATAGACAGCGTAAAGCGGGAGGCCTGTTGGATTGTATCCTTTATGGCGTCCACCGCAAAACACAAGGCTCTAGGCAGGTCAGCTAGGGCATGAGCCTGCTGATCTGGTAAGTCCCTTAAGACTTGTTTCAACTGATCTTTCACTGCTTGGCAGACTCCAATCGCTGCTACCGCAGGTTGTGTCACCATACTTGCTGTAGAGAAAGCAGATTTTAGTAAAGACTCCAATTTTTTATCTATTGGGTCTTTGAACATTGGAACATTATCTACTGGACATGTCAGTGATTTGTTAACAGAAGAGATGGCTGCGTCCACTATAGGGACCCTCCATTTTCTTATGAACTTATCCTCCATGGGATAGATCACCGGAAATCTCTTGGGGGGAGCAAATATTTTATCAGGATGCTCCCAATCCTGGTAAATAAGCCCTTCTAATAAAGGGTGGATTGGGAAGGAACAGACCGCCTGGGGAGCTTTTAGCGACCCCAGCGAGGAAACCGTAGTGGATGGTGGTTCCGCCAGAGGCATTTTAAATGCTGATCGGACCATGTTAGTCAGAGACTGAACCCATAATCTTTCAGCCTGAGAAGCTGAGAAAGGTTCTTCCACTGTTGATTCCTCTATAAGTGAATCAACCTCATCCTGATCCCCTTCAGGTAGGTCGATCTCTGTGTGGGGCTGTTCCTCCACTAACAGGCACTCTGAAGGAGGAGACGGAGATCGGACGCGCTTTTCCTGTGACAGGGAAGCAGCGATCAATGCTGTTAATCTCTCTTCCAATCCTCCCAGAGTTGAGGATAAAACCTCCTCTGTTATATATACAGGAGCAGGTGGACTGGGGACAGCCGCAGCACCAGGCATTCCTGCGGGGTTTCTACGGCTACTGACCTCTGCATTCTCAGGGGAGATTGGTGCAGTGCAAGCATGCCCAATATCCTCAGAGCCCGATGGAGACCCCTTTGGCTTCCTGGAAGATCTATTTCCGGAGCGTCTGGACGACATATCCTTTAAGCACAAAGCTGAGGTATTCCCGTCGTCATACACCAATTTTTGCTGGTAATAGTCTAACACAGGTGCTGCTATATACCAGCTGGTGTCCACTAAAGTGCCTTTCTATGGGGATGCCTGCATCAACCGCCTCTGTGTGCCACTGTTTGTTGCTAGCTCTGTTTGCATGCAGCTGACACTTGTACTGTGTCTTTTAACCATGCTGGGACGCCCGCACATGCGCAGAAGCGCCGCGGCGCGCATCGAGCGTCATCCACCCGCCCCGCCCCTTTTTTTTTTTTTTAGGAGGCGCGTGCACGCGCCCGCGCGCGCGCCCGTGCGCCAATGGCGCCCTTTTCGAAAACCAACAGAGGACTAGGAGCCAGGGCCCTTTTTGCCGGAGGGCCTGTGCGGTGGATGAACGCAGCAACAGGGCAGAGGAAGTGGATTCCCTCAGAGAAACTTACCAGCTGCCTGGATCTTTTGAGTTGAGAAAACCAAAGATCCACATTTACAAGAAAAATGGACTACAGCGGCCTCTAGTGGTTTAACACAGGTACCGCGGTCCCTGTTTTTTTTTTTTTTTTTTTTTCTTGACTACTATTAAAATTTTACATTTTCAGTAGTTATAGGCAAACACAGATATTTAGCGGGAATACCGTTAGGTAACAGACAGAAAGACAAATTAGGCTTGGGGGTCCCCCAATAGAACCAAGTTCCTGAGGGCCCCCACTTACCTGATCCCCGCCGCAGGACTTTGTTTGGTCCACAAAAGTCCAAACTTCACCTATCACGGCAGGCATTGTAATTAAACCTTCAGGGACCGGGTTCCCAAGGATTCCACTCCCCTGGACCTGTATAGCACCCTGCACAGACAGCGTCTTGGTCGTGGGTATGACCAGAGCTCTGGATCCCAGGGTCCAGCCCTCCTAAGAGAAGCATTACAGGCAAAACCTTGCTCTTCTGCTGCAAGGCCCGGGTACCGACCGTTTAGCTATGAAGCTTTTTTGGTGGGATCCGGAACAGCTTACTAAGGCCCAAAAGAACCTGTACGCAAGCCCAGTGAAAACACATGTTACTCTTTGGCCAACACCTTAGACACTGGCAAAAAACTGAGGTGCTCCCGGGTGGGAGGGGCTTATATAGGGGAGGGTACTTCCGGTTTGGAATTGGCCAGTGCCAACACCTGAAGGTAAACTATATAACCCATTAGTAATGACTAAGTCGCTCTGTGTCCCGTGATGTACGAAAAAGAAATACACCTGAAGCTAGCCCTTATTGCTGTGTTTTCCTGTTGTGTAACACAGGCAGGCATCTTCAGCACTTACAGCGGGCGTAGTGTGCCTCCTGCACATTATACACCTGAAGCAAGCCCTTATTGCTTGTGGTTTTTTTCTTTTGTGTTACACTAACAGGCATCTGCAGCACTTACAGCGGGCGGAGTGTGCTTCCTGCAAAATATACACCTGAAGCTAGCCCTTATTGCTGTGTTTTCCTGTTGTGTAACACAGGCAGGCATCTGCAGCACTTACAGCGGGCGTAGTGTGCCTCCAGCACAGTATACACCTGAAGCTACCCCTTATTGCTGGTTTTCCTATCTACCTGCAGGCCATTAGAATGTCTGGAAGGCAAACAAGGAGAGGCAGACAGTCAGGAGCCAATAAAAGAGGGCAAGCAGGCTCTGTGTCTAGAGGCAACAGTGCTGGTCATGGACGCGGTGCATTGTCATCAGCACATGGCCATGGGACACGCTTGTCCTTATTTTCGGCAGCTGGACGTGTTGAGCCGCATCATGCCGAAGACTTGGTAGAGTGGATGACAAGCCCTCCTCATCCTCCTCATCCTCTCTCACCCAGGCTCAGGGTACTGGCAAAGCAGCTGCCAAAGCGTCCTTTTCCCTGGTATCAATGTCATCATCAGTCACTCCTTCCCTAGACCCACCGTGTCCTCCTGAGGAGTCCCCCGATCTGTTTGAGCACAGTGTTGGGTACATGCTCCAGGAGGATGCCAAGCGTTTCGAAGGGTCTGATGATAATACCCAGCTAGAGGAAGGCAGTAGCGTGAGAGCAGAGAGAGGGGATGCTCAAGAAGGACAGCAATCTGGCAGTCATGTTCCAGCAGCTGCAGCATACTGCCAGATTGGCTCCAGTGATGAGGAGGGAGGGGATGATGAGGTCACTGACTCCACGTGGGTGCCTGATAGGAGAGAGGAGGAGGAGGAGGGGGATGAGGAGGAGGCACATCTCCAACGAGGCAGGATGCCCTCCGGGGGCCAGCGTAAGGGAAGCACACCGACTGAATCACACCGCAGAGCTCCGCCTGTGCAGGGCGCTGCCTCTGCCCGTCATTCAAAAAGTTCTTTGGTGTGGGCCTTTTTTGAGGCGAGTGCATCAGATCGCACAGCTGCTGTTTGCAACATATGTCTCAAGCGTATCTCGCGTGGCCAAAACATCAGCCGCTTGGGCACCACATGCTTGACCAGACATATGTTGACCTGCCATGCAGCTTGTTGGCAAGCGTATCTTAAAGACCCACACCAAAGAACAAAGCGGACCTCTCCTTGCTCCTCATCAGCTGGGATCTCCAACCCCACTATACCTTCAGTCCTCACTGAAACCTGCTCTGAGAGGAATGAAGGTGTAGAATTAGGTGTATCACAGCCAAGTACTTGCGGGCACTCTGCTAGCAGTACACAGACGTCCGATTCTAGCAGGCAAATTTCCCTGCCCCAGCTGCTGGACCGTCAAAAGAAGTTCACTCCCAGCCATCCACATGCCCAGCGGTAGACTTGTGCACAACGGAAAAATTTGTTCCGTTTCGGTTCGTTTCTTTCCGGTCCTGTTGATTCGTAATCATTCGTAATTTTGCTAGACGGGATTTTTCGTGTTCGGACTCATTCGTATTTTTGCAAGCGACATTTTTCGTTGAATTTTTTGTTGCTTTATAATTCGTACTTTCGGTAGAGTACGTTGTTTTTCGTTGATTCTGGACACAACTCCTACTTTCGTAACTTTTTTTGGGTTCGTACTTTCGGTAGAGTACGTTGTTTTTCGTTGATTCTGGACACAACTCCTACTTTCGTAACTTTTTTTGGGTTCGTTGATTCGTAATTTTCCGTGTCTCTCTCACAACGACGCTGCCTATTATGCCTAATGTGCTTCGAATGGATTTGTACTTTTCTAAATACATTGCGGTTATTTGTAACGATTCGAAATCTCGTATTTTACTTTCGTTTTTAACATGCGGCTATAGGCTCCGCCCCTGTACACCATTTTGAGAGGGTTCAGCACGGTGAGGGAGAAGCAGAGAGCAGAGCAGAGTGTTATTGTGCTTCGAATGGATTCGAAATCTCGTATTTTACTTTAGTTTTTTACATGCGGCTATAACCTCCGCCCCTGTACACCATTTTGAGAGGGAGTTCAGCACGGTGTGGGAGAAGCAGAGAGCAGAGCAGAGTGAGTGTTATTGTGCTTCGTATGGATTCGTACATTCGTAACTTTTTCATAACGAATTATGCCGAAGACATTCGGGCATTCGCTATTTGCGGTATAATTTATTTCGGATTCGGTCTTATTTGTAATTGCTTTGTTCGGAAATTCGAATGCTTCCGAATGTCCGAAAGTTGCTAAATTCGGACGAATTTCAATTCGTTACGAAACGAATTGCACAAGCCTACCCAGCGGTTGAATGCTAGCTTGGCTAAATTGCTAGCACTTCAACTGCTGCCTTTTCAGTTGGTAGACTCGGCCCCCTTCCGTGAGTTTGTGCAATGTGCGTTTCCTCAGTGGCAGGTTCCCAAACGCCACTTTTTCTCACGGAAGGTGATTCCGGCTCTCTACCGGCATGTGGAAGGCAATGTCTTGGCCTCGCTGGACAGGGCGGTCAGCGGTAAGGTGCATATTACCGCTGACTCATGGTCCAGCAGGCATGGACAGGGACGTTACCTTTCTTTCACGGCCCATTGGGTCACTCTTTTGGCAGCTGGGAAGGATGCAGGACAAGGTGCAGTAGTGTTGGAGGTTGTTCCGCCGCCACGCCTCCAAAATGCTACTACTGGTTGTTGTGACACACCTCTCTCCTCCACCCCCTCCTCTTCTTCCTCCATGACCTCTTCCTGTGCTTTGTCCTCGGAACCAGCGGTGCTCCGTAGGCGTTCAAGGGGCTACGCAAGTACGCAGGCAAAAAGATGCCATGCCGTGCTTGCGCTGGTGTGTTTGGGGGACAGGAGCCACACTGGGGCAGAGGTTCTGTCTGCTCTGCAGGGGCAGGCCGAGAGGTGGTTGACGCCACGCCAGCTTAAGCCAGGAATGGTGGTTTGCGACAATGGCACCAACCTCCTCTCCGCCCTCCGACAGTGACAACTGACCCATGTGCCCTGTGTGGCTCACGTCCTTAACCTGGTGGTGCAGCGATGTCCTGAGGCAGGCCAGGAAAGTCTGTGTGCATTTCCGCAGATCTTATAATGCCAGTGCTCGCCTGGCTGAGCTGCAAAAGGAGTTGAATCTACCCAAGAACCGCCTTATATGTGACATGCCCACCAGGTGGAACTCAACGTTGGCCATGCTGCAGCGGCTGCGACTAAGGCACCAGGATAGGGTCAGGGGAGCTCGGGTTTTTTTCACCACGCCAGTGGGGTATCATCAGGGATGCACGCACTGTCCTGGCACCATTTGAGGAGGCCACGAGGATGGTGAGCAGTGAGAGTGCATGCATCAGTGACACTGTACCTCTTGTCCACCTGTTGGAGTATACGCTGCGTGGAAAAATGGACAGGGCACTTGAGGCAGAACAGAGGCAGGGAGAGGAGGACTTCCTTGCCTCTCAAGGCCCCCTTTACCCAGACAGTGTTCCTTCTGTCCCACCCATCACACAGGACGAGGACGAGGAGGAGGAGGAGAAGGATTGTGTCAGCATGGAGGTGGAGCATGGCACTCAGCATCAACAGCAGCAGTCTTTTAGGGATGATTTACAGTCCCAACAAACCCGTGGACTTGTACGTGGCTGGGAGGAGGTGGCTGCGGATCATGTCGTCCTTAGTGACCCAGAGGACTCCGGACCGAATGCCTCAGCTAACCTACGCTGCATGGCCTCCCTGATCCTGCAAAGTCTGCGGAAGGATCTTCGTATTCTTCGGATCAAGGAGAGGGACCATTATTGGCTGGCCACTCTCCTTGATCCACGGTACAAGGGTAAGGTTGCGGACCTTATCTTACCGTCGCAGAGGGAGCAGAGGATGAGACAACTCCGGGAGGCCTTGCAGAAAGGTCTGTGCAACGCGCTCCCAGAGACTGGGAGGTTACAAACTCCTGGTCCTGGACAACGAGTTGCTGAGGCTTCGGTCAGTAGCAGAAGGAGCGGTAGAAAAGGTGGCCGTCTGACCGATGCGTTCAGACAATTTTTTAGTCCGCAGCCCCAAAGTATGATCGGTTCCAGCAACCATCGGCAGCGTCTGATATACATGGTGCAGGAATACCTAGGGGCAAGGTCAGACTTGGACACCTTCCCCACCGAAAATCCTCTGGCTTACTGGGTCTTGAGGATGGATCACTGGCCAGAGCTTGCACAGTATGCAATTGAGCTACTGGCCTGTCCTGCATCCAGCGTTCTTTCAGAACGCACATTCAGTGCTGCTGGAGGATTTGTCACGGATCACAGGGTGCGCCTGTCCACCAACTCGGTTGATCGACTGACCTTCATAAAGATGAACCAGTCTTGGATCACCACCAGCTACCAAGCACCTGAAGCTGATATAACAGAATATTTTATTTTCAAATGTCACATCCCTTCAAGACTGATGCTGATGCTGAGTGACTGTCCTGTTATGTTGAGTGACTATCTTCCTCCTCCTCAATGATCCGATTCTTGATGATAGCTTGGAAGAACTTTTTTGTTTCTGGGTGCCGCCACCAGTGGCTAAGGCCCAATTTTTCAGCCCCTGTTTAACAGGGGCATGTGATTACATTTTTTGATGGTGCCGCCACCAGTGGCTAAGGCCTTTGCAGCAGGGCTCACAGTGTTGTGGCAACACCAACATGTAAGGGGCAAATTTCAGCAGAGTATATACGGCAGGCCCCTACTTTCAAACATCCAACTTACAAACGACTGCTACTTACAAACGGAAGAAGACAACAGGAAGTGAGAGGAAATCTACCCCTAGGAAGGAAAATTCTCTCCTGTAAGAATTAATATGGGAGAAAGGTGTCTCCTCTCTACTGATGCTTTATCACCAATCCTTGTTTCAATAAAAACACTACATTTCAAAAACAGTTGTCATTGGGACGGAAAGTGAGGTGAAATGTTCTGAACAGGTGCACACTGCACAGACAGCAAAACAAATGTTACAGGGGTGATAACCCTTCCCTATGTTTTCCAAAAAGCTTAAAAATAGATTTTTTGGCTGGAGCTACACTTAAACAATGCAGCTGTTCAAAATTACAAACAGATTCTACATAAGAACAAACCTACAGTCCCTGTCTTGTATGCACCGCCTGTATACGGCTGTTCAGAGTATATAGGGCCTTTTTTATTTTGTGTGCGGGGTTCCCCTTAATATCCATACAAGACCCAAAGGGGCTGGTAATGGGCTGGGGTAGGGGGGGGGGTCATGGGGTAGCCATGCCATTTTTCTTAAAGATTTTCATCCATATTACCGGGACCCGACATTACATTAAAGCCGCAAGCAGTTTTAAATGGCTTTTTTTCCTTTAGAAATGTAATTTTGTGCAGGGACAGTTCTAAACACGGGAAACACGTGGCACTTCACAGGCATACTTTACACACCCCCCAGGTACGATATTTAAAGTAATATTTGACTTTTTTTTTTTCACTTTATGCATCATTAAAATGACTGCTCCCGAAAAACGTCCGTTTTTAAAACTTCTTTTTGCATTGATACATGTCCCCTGGTGCAGAACCCGGGTTCCCAAACCCTTTTTAGGACAATAACATGCGTATTAGTCGTTATAATTAGCACTTTTGATTTCGAACGTTCGCGTCCATTGTATTTAATAGGGTTCTAATGTTCGCGCAAAGTTTTGGTCCGTTCGAAGGTTCTGGTGCGAACCGAACCCGGGGGTGTTTGGCTCATCCCTAATCCTGGGTAGCTGCAGGTAAGCCTTATTATAGGCTTACCTGTAGCCAGTGGTGGAATTTTCAGGGTCGCAGCAGTCGCAGTTGCGACTGGGCCCTGTAGTTCTGTGAAGTTCGGGGGGCCCGCCCGCCGCCCGTGTGAGGGGCCCGCCCACCACCCGCCAGTGGATGCAGGGGTGGCACCGCGGCAACCCCCCAAGACTCCCAAGACATCTCCCCTGCCTGCCCGTTTAGAGTGCAGTGGGGAGATGTGGAAGGCGGTGATCGGCAGCTCTATGGTGCCTGTGTGGGCAGGGATCTCTATGGGGCTTGTAGTACTCTCTCTCTCTTTCTGGAGTGTCAGTGTGTATACAGAGGAGAGTGGAGGGGCCTCTGACCCGGGCAGGTATCAGTTTCACTTTCACACTGCTTGTACAATGTTGCTGATGCCTGGGTCAGAGGCCCCTCCCCCCTCTGCTGTATACATGATTCAGAGATAGAACTACTAGCCCCAGCAAGACCCCCCTGCCTGTGGACACCATAGAGCTGCCAATCGCCGCCTCCCACCTCCACCAGCCAGGTACAGGGGAACCCCTGCAAGGGGGGAGTCAGCTGTTTGGGGACCCTGATGTAAGAGGGGGGGTCTTTCTGGGGACACTAATGTAAGGAAGGGGGCCTCTGGGGACACTAATGTTAGGGGGGTTCTCTGGGAATCCTGGTGTAAGGGGGAGCTCTATGTGGACCCTGGTGTAAGGGGGAGCTCTATGTAGACCCTGGTATAAGGGGGGGGGCTCTCTGGGGACCCTGGTGTAACGAGGGGCTCTATGGGGACCCTGGTGTAAGGGGGGCTCTCTAAGGGACCCTGATGTAAGGGTGAGGCTCTCTGGGGACCCTGATGTAAGGGGAGGCTCTCTGAGGACCCTGATGTTAGGGGGAGGCTCTCTGGGCACCCTGGTGTAAAGGGGGGCTCTCTGGGGACCCTGGTGTAAGGGGGGGCTCTCTGGGGACCCTGGTGTAAGGGGAGCTCTCTGGGGACCCTGGTGTAAGGGGGGACTCTCTGGGGACCCTGGTGTAAGGGGGGGCTCTCTGGGGACCCTGGTGTAAGGGGGGCTCTCTGGGGACAGTGGTGTAAGGGAGGGGGGCTCTCTGGGGACCCTGGTGTAAGGGGGGCTCTCTGGGGACCCTGGTGTAAGGGGAGGCTCTCTGGGGACCCTGGTGTAAGGGGGGGGCTCTCTGGGGACCCTGGTGTAAGGGGGGGGCTCTCTGGGGACAGTGGTGTAAGGGAGGGGGGCTCTCTGGGGACCCTGGTGTAAGGGGGGGGCTCTCTGGGGACCCTGGTGTAAGGGGGGCTCTCTGGGGACCCTGGTGTAAGGGGGGCTCTCTGGGGACCCTGGTGTAAGCGGAGGCTCTCTGGGGACCCTGGTGTAAGGGGAGGCTCTCTGGGGACCCTGGTGTAAGGGGAGGCTCTCTGGGGACCCTGGTGTAAGGGGAGGCTCTCTGGGGACCCTGGTGTAAGGGGAGGCTCTCTGGGGACCCTGGTGTAAGGAGGGGCTCTCTGGGAACCCTGATGTAAGGAGGGTCTCTCTGGCGACCCTGATGTAAGGAGGGGCTCTCTGGCGATCCTGGTGTGTGTGGGGGGGCGGTATTGAAGGACCTGGCCTTGGGGTGACAAAGGGAGTAAATCTGGGCCTGGGCAGAGGCAGCGATGAGACTGGGGGCAGACGCTGAAAAATTAAGTCAGCAGATATGCTGACACCAATGAGAGAAGGCGAGGGAGGAGCTTTCCTCTCTGCGTGGAATAACTGTACCGTCTACCCATGAGGCAAGAAGGCATCCTGGCGGGAGATTAGAAGGCACCGTGACCGATCAAACGGAATTCCCGGGGAATCGATTGATTGATGGTAAGTGACATTTTGCAGAGCTGAGCAATCGATGCCAACCTCCACCACCTGTGCCTCTTACTGATCCCATCCCCCCACCACTGATCTCATCCCTATCCCCCCATTACTTCTATAACAGAGGTGATGGGGGGGATAGGGATGAAATCAGTGGTGGGAGGATGGAATCAGTAAGAGGCACAGGTGGTGGTGGGAGAGGATGGCACCACCACTGCCACCACAGCCACCCCCCCTCAAGTACCACTGCAGCCACCCCCCTCAAGTACCACCACTGCCACCCCCCTCAAGTACAACAGCTGCCATCCCCCCACAACTACCGCCGTTGCCACCCCCTCAAACAAAAAGTATCAAAATCATGCTTTTTCGGGGGGGGGGGGGGGGCCCTTCGTGATTTCTTGCACCGGGGCCCAGAGGTTTCTAGTTACGCCTCTGCCTGTAGCATAAAGTTGTTGTAAAGGGTTTCACCCAGATGATTGCCAGACTATTGTTCCTAATTTGTATGGATAGTTTACTGACTGGAATGGTACCAGCTGATTGGAGAAAAGCCAATGTGGACCCAATATTTAAAATAGGGCCGAGACATATCCCTGAGAATTACAGCCCAGTTAGCCTAACATCAATAGTATGCAAGCTCTTGGACTATATACAAGATTTTAGTAATGAGAACGGTATCATTAGCAGTAATCAGCATGGATTCATGAAGAATCGTTTTGCCAAACCAATCTATTAACCTCTATGAGGAGGTGATTTGCCATCTAGATAAAGGAAGGCCCGTTGATTGTCTCACGGAGAGTAACAGGACAGTGGTCTACTGCTCCCTGTCATTTTTTTCTGAAACTTCCCTCTTAAAAAGTTAGGGTGCGTGTTATACACCTGTGCGTGTTATCCGCTGATAAATACGGTATATATACACTGTATTCAGTTTAGCTAGATCCGTTCCTGTTTTTCTCTTCCTAATATACTGACAGGCAGGCAGCTGCAGTATTTTCAGTCAGTGTACTGTATACTGGGCACAGTGTGCAGCTAAAGCCTTTCCTTGTGTACCTATTCCAATACATCATATATAGGGATGAGCTTCGTGTTCGAGTCGAACATACGTTCGACTCGAACATCGGCTGTTCGATCGTTCGATGAAGATCGAACGATTTGGGCCGTTCGCGCCAAATTCGAGTGACGCGAACGACCCACAATGCACTACGCCATCGCAGTGTCATCCAGGCGCTGTGATTGGCCAAGCATGCACTGTGACCCCGCATGCTTGGCCAATCACAGCGCCGGCAGCGAGGAGAGCAATGATTGGCCACAGGCAGGATGCCTGTGGCCAATTATTGCTGAGGGTGTTTAGTACACGCCCCACACTATAAAAGGCCGCCAGCACGGCGGCCTAGTGTAGTGTGTTCCGGAGCAGGGAAAGAGAAGCATGGGCAGGGACAGTGACATTTATTTTTTCTTGCTTAACCTGGATTCCTTTAGTTTAGGGACAGAAACCTATAGATAGGGAGAGTGTCAGTGTGTTTTACTGTGCGAATCCTTGTTTCTAGGGACAGGGAAGGACAGTGAGGGAAATTCTCCTTGTGCTATAGTGTGCTTTAAAAAAAACATTTTTTCTAGGGACAGAAAACTATAGGTAGGGAGAGTGTCAGTTTCTTTCACTGTGATAATCCTTGTTTCTAGGGACAGGGAAGGACAGTGAGGGAAATTCTCCTTGTGCTATAGTGTGCTTTAAAAAAACATTTTTTCTAGGGACAGAAAACTATAGGTAGGAAGAGTGTCAGTTTCTTTCACTGTGATAATCCTTGTTTCTAGGGACAGGGAAGGACAGTGAGGGAAATTCTCCTTGTGCTATAGTGTGCTTTAAAAAAACATTTTTTCTAGGGACAGAAAACTATAGGTAGGAAGAGTGTCAGTTTCTTTCACTGTGATAATCCTTGTTTCTAGGGACAGGGAAGGACAGTGAGGGAAATTCTCCTTGTGCTATAGTGTGCTAAAGCATTCCTCATCAACCATCTTTGAAATCCTTGTTTTTTGGACAGTCAGGGAAATTGTCGTTGTGCTATTCTGTGCGAAAGCAATCATCCTCAACCATATTTAGAAATCCTTAAGTAAAGGGACAGAGAAGGACACCTGAAGGTAGCCCTTATTGCTTTTTTCCCATCTCCCTGCAGGCCATCTATTAGAATGTCTGGAAGGCAAACAAGGAGAGGCAGACAGTCAGGAGGCAATAAAAGAGGGCAAGCAGGCTCTGTGTCTGGGGGCAACAGTGCTGGTCGTGGACGCGGTGCATTGTCATCAGCACATGGCCATGGGACACGCTTGTCCTTCTTTTCGGCAGCTGGACATGTTGAGCCACATCATGCCGAAGACTTGGTAGAGTGGATGACCAAGCCCTCCTCCTCCTCCTCATCCTCTCTCACCCAGGCTCAGGGTACTGGAAAAGCAGCTGCCAAAGCGTCCTCTTCCCTGGTATCAATGTCAGACTCATCATCAGTCACTCCTTCCCTAGACCCACCATGTCCTCCTCCTGAGGAGTCCCCCGAACTGTTTGAGCACAGTGTTGGGTACATGCTCCAGGAGGATGCCCAGCGTTTCGAAGGGTCTGATGATGAAACCCAGCTACAGGAAGGCAGTAGCGTGAGAGCAGACAGAGGGGATGCTCAAGAAGGACACCAATCTGGCAGTCATGTTCCAGCAGCTGCAGCATACTGCCAGATTGGCTCCAGTGATGAGGAGGGAGGGGATGATGAGGTCACTGACTCCACGTGGGTGCCTAATAGGAGAGAGGAGGAGGAGGAGGATGAGGAGGAGGCACATCTCCAACGAGGCAGGATGCCCTTTGGTGGCCAGCGTAAGGGCAGTACACCGACGGAATCACACCGCAGAGCTCCGCCTGTGCAGGGCGCTGCCTCTGCCCGTCATTCAAAAAGTTCTTTGGTGTGGGCCTTTTTTGAGGCTAGTGCATCAGATCGCACAGCTGCTGTTTGCAACATATGTCTCAAGCGTATATCGCGTGGCCAAAACATCAGCCGCTTGGGTACCACATGCCTGACCAGACATATGTTGACCTGCCATGCAGCTCGTTGGCAAGCCTACCTCAAAGACCCACACCAAAGAACAAAGCGGACCTCTCCTTGCACCGCATCAGCTGGGATCTCCAACCCCACTATAACTTCAGTCCTCTCTGAAACATGCACTGAGAGGAATGAAGGTGTAGAATTAGGTGTGTCACAGCCAAGTACTTGCGGCCACTCTGCTAGCAGTACACCGACGTCCGATTCTAGCAGGCAAATTTCCCTGCCCCAGCTGCTGGACCGTCAAAAGAAGTTCACTCCCAGCCATCCACATGCCCAGCGGTTGAATGCTAGCTTGGCTAAATTGCTAGCGCTTCAACTGCTGCCTTTTCAGTTGGTAGACTCGGCCCCCTTCCGTGAGTTTGTGCAATGTGCGGTTCCTCAGTGGCAGGTTCCCAAACGCCACTTTTTCTCACGGAAGGCTATTCCGGCTCTCTACCGGCATGTGGAAGGCAATGTCTTGGCCTCGCTGGACAGGGCGGTCAGCGGTAAGGTGCATATTACCGCTGACTCATGGTCCAGCAGGCATGGACAGGGACGTTACCTTTCTTTCACGGCCCATTGGGTCACTCTTTTGGCAGCTGGGAAGGATGCAGGACAAGGTGCAGTGGTGTTGGAGGTTGTTCCACCGCCACGCCTCCAAAATGCTACTACTGGTTGTGACACACCTCTCTCCTCCACCCCCTCCTCTTCTTCTTCCTCCATGGCCTCTTCCTGTGGTTTGTCCTCGGAACCAGCGGTGCTCCGTAGGCGTTCAAGGGGCTACGCAAGTACGCAGGCAAAAAGATGCCATGCCGTGCTTGCGCTGGTGTGTTTGGGGGACAGAAGCCACACTGGGGCAGAGGTCCTGTCTGCTCTGCAGGGCCAGGCCGAGAGGTGGTTGACGCCACGCCAGCTTAAGCCAGGAATGGTGGTTTGCGACAATGGCACCAACCTCCTCTCCGCCCTCTGACAGGGACAACTGACCCATGTGCCCTGTGTGGCTCACGTCCTTAACCTGGTGGTGCAGCGGTCCTTGGGCAGGTACCCGGGCTTACAGGATGTCCTGAGGCAGGCCAGGAAAGTCTGTGTGCATTTCCGCAGATCTTATAATGCCAGTGCTCGCCTGGCTGAGCTGCAAAAGGAGTTGAACCTGCCCAAGAACCGCCTTATATGTGACATGCCCACCAGGTGGAACTCAACGTTGGCCATGCTGCAGCGGCTGCACACGCAGCAGAGGGCCATCAATGAGTACCTGTGCGACTACGGCACCAGGACAGGGTCAGGGGAGCTTGGTTTTTTTTCTCCACGCCAGTGGGGCATGATCAGGGATGCATGCACTGTCCTGGCACCATTTGAGGAGGCCACGAGGATGGTGAGCAGTGACAGTGCATGCATCAGTGACACTGTACCTCTTGTCCACCTGTTGGAGCACACACTGCGTGGAATAATGGACAGGGCACTTGAGGCAGAACAGAGGCAGGAAGAGGAGGACTTCCTTGCCTCTCAAGGCCCCCTTTACCCAGACAGTGTTCCTTCTGTCCCACCCATCGCACAGGAAGAGGAGGAGGAGGAGGAGGAGGAGGAGGATTGTGTCAGCATGGAGGTGGAGGCTGGCACTCAGCATCATCAGCAGCAGTCTTTTAGGGATGATTTACAGTCCCAAGAAACCAGTGGACTTGTACGTGGCTGGGAGGAGGTGGCTGCGGATCATGTCGTCCTTAGTGACCCAGAGGACTCCGGAGCGAATGCCTCAGCAAACCTACGCTGCATGGCCTCCCTGATCCTGCAAAGTCTGCGGAAGGATCCTCGTATTCTTCGGATCAAGGAGAGGGACCATTACTGGCTGGCCACTCTCCTTGATCCACGGTACAAGGGTAAGGTTGCGGACCTTATGTTACCGTCGCAGAGGGAGCAGAGGATGAGACAACTCCGGGAGGCCTTGCAGAAAGGTCTGTGCAACGCGTTCCCAGAGACTGGGAGGTTACAAACTCCTGGTCCTGGACAACGAGTTGCTGAGGCTTCGGCCAGTCAAAGAAGGAGCGGTGGGGAAGGTGGCCGTCTGACCGATGCGTTCAGACAATTCTTTAGTCCGCAGCCCCAAAGTATGATCGGTTCCAGCAACCATCGCCAGCGTCTGATAAACATGGTGCAGGAATATCTAGGGGCAAGGTCAGACTTGGACACCTTCCCCACCGAAAATCCTCTGGCTTACTGGGTCTTGAGGATGGATCACTGGCCAGAGCTTGCACAGTATGCAATTGAGCTACTGGCCTGTCCTGCATCCAGCGTTCTTTCGGAACGCACATTCAGTGCTGCTGGAGGATTTGTCACGGATCACAGGGTGCGCCTGTCCACCGACTCGGTTGATCGACTGACTTTCATCAAGATGAACCAGTCTTGGATCACCACCAGCTACCACACACCTGATGCTGATATAACAGACTAATTGATTTTAACATGTCACATCCCTTCAAGACTGATGCTGATGCTGAGTGCCTGTGCTGTTATGTTGACTGGCTATCCTCCTCCTCCGAGTCCTCAATGATACGATTGATGATGATAGCTTGGAAGATCATTTTTGTTTATGGGTGCCGCCACCAGTGGCTAAGGCCCAATTTTTCAGCCCCTTTTTTACAGGGGCGTGTAATTACAATTTTTTTAGCAATAATTTGCCATAGGGCTCATTGCTGTGCTCCAAGTACAGTATCTGTGAGGGGTTGGAGTGTTGTGGCACCAGTGCCTAAGGCCCAATTTTTCAGCCCCTGTTTAACAGGGGCGTGTCATTACAATTTTTGATCTAATAATTCACAGCAGGGCCCATTGCTGCACCCACCAAGAGTAACTCTGAGGGCTTACAGTGTTGTGGCAACGCCACCACCACCACCACCACGAAAGGCCCAATTTTTCAGCCCCTGTTCAAAAGGGGCATGTAATTACAATTCTTGATCTAATAATTCACAGCAGGGCCCATTCCTGCACCCACCAAGAGTAACTCTGAGGGCTTACAGTGTTGTGGCAACGCCACCACCACCACCACCACGAAAGGCCCAATTTTTCAGCCCCTGTTCAAAAGGGGCATGTAATTACAATTCTTGATCTAATAATTCACAGCAGGGCCCATTCCTGCACCCACCAAGAGTAACTCTGAGGGCTTACAGTGTTGTGGCAACGCCACCACCACCACCACCACGAAAGGCCCAATTTTTCAGCCCCTGTTCAAAAGGGGCATGTAATTACAATTCTTGATCTAATAATTCACAGCAGGGCCCATTCCTGCACCCACCAAGAGTAACTCTGAGGGCTTACAGTGTTGTGGCAACACCACCACCACCACCACCACCACGAAAGGCCCAATTTTTCAGCCCCTGTTCAACAGGGGCATGCAATTACAATTCTTGATCTAATAATTCACAGCAGGGCCCATTGCTGCACCCACCAAGAGTAACTGTCAGGCCTTACAGTGTTGTGGCACCAGCACCACCATCAAAGGCCCAATTTTTACTACCACTGTTCAACAATTATATGTAATTAAAATTCCTGATATAATAGTTGACAGCAGGGCGTTCCAGCACCAACCAAGAGTAACTGTGAGTGCTTACAGTGTTGTGCCAACACCAACAACTAAGGGGCCTATTTCTGCAGAGTATATACGGCAGGTCCCTACTTTCAAACATCCAACTTACAAACTACTACTACTTGCAAACGCAAGAAGACAACAGGAAGTGAGAGGAAATCTACCCCTTGGAAGGAAAATTCTCTCCTGTAAGAATTAATATGGGAGAAAGGTGTCTCCTCTGTACTGATGCTTTATCACCAATCCTTGTTTCAAGAAAAACACCACATTTCAAAAACAGTTGTCATTGGGACGGAAAGTGAGGTGAAATGTTCTGAACAGGGGCACAGACAGCAAAACAAATGTTACAGGGGTGATAACCCTTACCTATGTTTTCCAAAAAGTTTAAAAATAGATTTTTGGGCTGGAGCTACACTTAAACAATGTACCTGTTCAAAATTACAAACAGATTCTACATAAGAACAAACATACAGTCCCTGTCTTGTATGCACCGCCTGTATACGGCTGTTCAGAGTATATAGGGCCTTTTTTATTTTATGTGCGGGGTTCCCCTTAATATCCATACAAGACCCAAAGGGGCTGGTAATGGGCTGGGGTAGGGGGGGGGGTCATGGGGTAGCTATGCCATTTTTCTTAAAGATTTTCATCCATATTACCGGGACCAGACATTACATTAAAGCCGCAAGCAGTTTTAAATGGCTTTTTTTTCCTTTAGAAGTGTCATTTTGTGCAGGGACAGTTCTAAACACGGGAAACACGTGGCACTTCACAGGCATACTTTAGACACCCCCCAGGTACGATATTTAAAGGAATATTTGACTTTTTTTTTTTCACTTTATGCATCATTAAAATGACTGCTCCCGAAAAACGACCGTTTTTAAAACTTCTTTTTGCATTGATACATGTCCCCTGGTGCACAACCCGGGTTCCCAAACCCTTTTTAGGACAATAACATGCATAATAGTTGTTATAATTAGCACTTTAGAATTCGAACGTTCGCATCCATTGTATTTAATAGGGTTCTAATGTTCGTACGAACTTTCGGTCCGTTCGCGGGTTCTGGTGCGAACCGAACCCGGGGGTGTTCGGCTCATCACTAATCATATACAGTATGTCTGGAAGGCCAACAAGGAGAGGCAGACACTCACAGGCCACTAAAAGAGGGCAAGCAGGCTCTGTGTCTAGAGGCAACAGTGCTGGTCGTGGACATGGTGCATCCTCTTCAGCACGTGGCCGTCGGGCACGCTTGTCCTTTTTTTCGGCAGCTTGCCGTGTTGAGCCGCAACATGCCGAAGACTTGGTAGAGTAGATGACCAAGCCGTCCTCATCCTCCTCATCCTCTCTCACCCAGGCTCAGGGTACTTTGTCTGGCAAAGCGGCCTCTTCGCTCGGCTCAATGGCATCAGTCACTACTTCCCTAGCCCCACCATGTCCTCCTGAGGAGTCCCCCGAACTGTTTGACCACATTGTTGGGTACATGCTGCAGGAGGATGTGCAGTGTTTTGAAGGCTCCGATGATGGAACCCAGCTAGAGGAAGGCAGTAACATGAGCCCAGAGAGAGGGGGTGCCCAAGAAGGACAGCAAACTGGCAGTCATGTTCCCCCAGCTGCAGCATACTGCCAGGTTTGCTCCAGTGATGAGGAGGGAGGGGATGATGAGGTCACTGACTCTACGTGGGTGCCTGATAGGAGAAAGGAGGAGGAGGCACATCTCCAATGAGGCAGGATGCCCTCCAGGGGCCAGCTGAAGTGCAGCACACCGACTGCATCACACCGCAGAGCTCCGCCTGTGCAGGGCGCTGCTGTCTCTGCGCGTTATTCCAAAAGTTCTTTGGTGTGGGCCTTTTTTGACACGTATGCAGCAGATCGCACCCTTGCTATTTGCAACATATTTCTGAAGCGTGTCTCGCGTGGCCAAAACAGCAGCCGCTTGGGCACCACATGTTTGACCAGACATATGTCGACCTCCCATGCAGTCCATTGGCAAGCGTACAGAAAAGACCCACACCAAAGAACAAAGCGTACCTCACCTTGCTCCTCATCAGCTGGGATCTCCAACCCCACTATACCTTCAGTCCTCTCTGAAACCTGCACTGAGAGGAATGAAGGTGTAGAATTCGGTGTCTCACAGCCAAGTACTTGCGGGCAATCTTCTATCGCTACACCAACGTCCGATTGTACCAGGCAAATTTCCCTGCCCCAGCTGCTGCAACGCCGAAAGAAGTTCGCTCCCAGTAATCCACATGCCCAGCGGTTGAATGCTAGCTTAGCTAAATTGCTAGCGCTTCAACTGCTGCCTTTTCAGTTGGTAGACTCTGCCCCCTTCCGTGAGTTTATGCAATGTGCGGTTCCTCAGTGGCAGGTTCCCAAACGCCACTTTTTTCCACGGAAGGCGATTCTGGCTCTCTACCGGCATGTGGAAGGCAATGTCTTGGCCTCGCTGGACAGGGCGGTCAGCGGTAAGGTGCATATTACCGCTGACTCATGGTCCAGCAGGCATGGACAGGGACGTTACCTATCTTTCACGGCGCATTGGGTGACTCTGCTGCCAGCTGGGAAGGATGCAGGACAGGGTGCAGTCTTGTTGGAGGTTGTTCCGCCACCACGCCTCCAAAATGCTACTAGTGGTGATTCTGACACACCTCTCTCCTCCACCCCCTCCTCTTCTTCTTCCTCCATGGCCTCTTACTGTGCTTTGTCCTCGGAACCAGCAGTGCTCAGTAGGCGTTCAAGGGGCTACGCAAGTACGCAGGCTAAAAGATGCCATGCGGTGCTTGAGCTGGTGTGCTTGGGGGACAGGAGCCACACTGGGGCAGAGGTTCTGTCAGCTCTGCAGGGGGAGGCTCAGAGGTGGTTGACGCCATGCCAGCTTAAGCCAGGAATGGTGGTTTGCGACAATGGCACCAACCTCCTCTCCGCCCTCTGATAGGGACAGCTGACCCATGTGCCCTGTTTGGCTCACGTCCTTAACTTGGTGGTGCAGCGGTTCTTGGGCAGGTACCCAGGCTTACAGGAGGTCCTGAAACAGGCCAGGAAACTCTGTGGGCATTTCCGCCGGTCATATAATGGCAGTGCTCGGCTGGCTGACCTGCAAAAGGATAACAACCTGCCCAAGAACCGCCTAATCTGTGACATGCCCACCAGGTGGAATTCTACATTGGCCATGCTGCAGCAGCTGCACACACAGCAGAGAGCCATCAATGCAATATGGCACCAGGACAGGGTTAGGGGAGCTTGGTATTTTTTTTCCACGCCAGTGGGTCATGAGCAGTGACAGTGCATACATCAGTGACACTGTCCCTCTTGTCCACCTGTTGGAGCACACGCTGCGTGGAATAATGGACAGGGCACTTGAGGCAGAACAGAGGGAGGAAGAGAAGGACTTCCTTACCTCTCAATACCCCCTTTATCCAGACAGTGTTCCTGCTGGCCCACCGATCACACAGGAAGAGGAGGAGGAGGAGGAGGAGGAGAAGGAGGATTGTGTCAGCAAGGAGGTGGAGCCTAGCACTGAGCATCAGCAACAGTCTTCAAGAAATCATTTACAGTCCCAAGAAACCCATGGACTTGTATGTGGCTGGGAGGAGGTGGCTGCGGATCATGTTGTCCTTAGCGACCCAGAGGACTCCGGACCTAATGCCTCAGCAAACCTACGCTGCATAGCCTCCCTGATCCTGCAAAGCCTGCGAATGGATCCTCCTATTCTTGGTATCAAGGAGAGGATCATACTGGCTGGCAACCCTCCTTGATCCACGTTACAAGGGTAAGGTTGCGGACCTTATCTTGCCGTCGCAGAGGGAGCAGAGGATTAAACATCTTCGGGAGGCCTTGCAGAGAGGTTTGTGCAAAGCGTTTCCAGAGCCTGGGAGGTTTCAAAATCCTGGTCCTGGACAACGTGTTGCTAAGGCTTCGGTCAGTCATAGAAGGAGAGGTGGAGAAGGTGGCCGTCTGACCGATGCGTTCAGACAATTTTTTAGTCCGCAGCCCCAAGGTATGATCGGTTCCAGCAACCATCGCTAGTGTCTGATACACATGGTGCAGGAATATCTAGGGGCAAGATCAGACTTGTTCACCTTTCCCACCGAAAATCCTCTGGGTTACTGGGTCTTGAGGATGGATCACTTCTGTCTGGTCTGGTCTGTCCTGCATCCAGCGTTCTTTCGGAACGCACATTCAGTGCTGCTGGAGGCTTTGTAACCGATCTCAGGGTGCGCCTGTCCACCGACTCGGTCAATCGGCTGACCTTCATAAAAATTAATCAGTCTTGGATCACCACCAGCTACCAAGCACCTGATGCTGATTAGGGATGAGCTTCGAGTTCATAGTACATTGCCTGTTCGCCGAACAGCGAACAATTTGGGGTGTTCACGGCAAATTCTAAATGCTGCGGAACACCCTGTAAAAGTCTATGGGAGAAATCTAAAGTGCTAATTATAAAGGTTAATATGCAAGTTATTGTCATAAAAAGTGTTTGGGGACCCGGGTCCTGCCCCAGGGGACATGTATCAATGCAAAAAAAAGTTTTAAAAACTGCAGTTTTTTTCGGGAGCAGTGTTTCTAACAATGCTTAAAGTGAAACAATAAAAGTGAAATATTCCTTTAAATTTTGTACCTGGGGGGTGTGTATAGTATGCCTGTAAAGTAGCGCTTGTTTCCTGTGTCTCTGCACAAAGTGTCATTTCTGAAGGAAAAAAAGTAATTTAAAAGTACTCGCGGCTAGAATGAATTGTCGACAGAGAAAAGTCATTGAAAGTCATTGATAAAAAAAAAAAAAATGTGTGGGGGTCCCCCTAAATTCAATCACCAGGCCCTTCAGGTCTGGTATGGATATTAAGGGGAACCCTGTGTCAAATTTTTAAAAAAAATGACAGCGTTGGAGTGGAGACTGAGAGTGGATTACCACCGCTGGAACTTTTTTTATTTTTATTTTTTTATTTTTAATAAAGGACGTATCCCAACAGTGTCTGTGTGTTTTTTTTTTTTTTTTTTACACTTTCTTTGTGAAATGGTAGCGGTACAATGTACCCTGTTACCAATTCACATGGGGGGGGGCGGGATCTGGGGGTTCCCTTTATTAAAGGGGTCTTCTAGATTCCGATAAGCCCCCCGCCCGCAGACCCCCACAACCACCGGGCAAGGGTTGTGGGGATGAGGCCCTTGTCCCCATCAACATGGGGACATGCTGCTTTGAGGGGTTACAGACCCACAAAGCATAATCCCCATATTGAGGGCATGTGGCCTGGTACGGTTCAGGAGGGGGGGCACTCTCTCGCCCCCCCTCTTTTCCTGCGGCCTGCCAGGTTGCGTGCTCGGATAAAGGGTCTGGTATGGATACTTGGGGGGAACCCCGCCTCATTTTTTTTTTTTTATTTGACGCAGGGTTCCCCTTGATATCCATTCCAGACCTGACGGGCCTGGTAATTGAATTTGGGGGGACCCCCACACATTTTTTTTTTTATCAATGACTTTTAATGACTTTTCTCTGTATTGCCGGGACCGACAATTCATGAATAGCCGCGAGTGAGTTTTAAATTACTTTTTTTCTTTCAGAAATGACACTTTGTGCAGGGACAGTTCTAAGCACGGGAAACATGCGCCACTTTACATGCATATCATACACACCCCCCAGGTACGAAATTTAAAGGAATATTTCACTTTTATTGCTTCACTTTAAGCATTATTAAAATCACTGCTCCCGAAAAAACGGCCGCTTTTAAAACTTTTTTTTGCATTGATACATGTCCCCTGGGGCAGGACCCGGGGCCCCAAACACTTTTTAGGACAATAACTTGCATATTAACCTTTAAAATTAGCATATTTGATTTTTCATGTTCGTGTCCCATAGACTTTAGCGGTGTTCGGATGTTCTGATGCGAACCGAACTGGGGGGTGTTCGGCTCATCCCTAGTGCTGATGTAACTGAATCATTTTTTTTGAATGTGAGATCCCTTCAAGACTGCATATGCTGATGCTGAGTGACTATCCTGTTATGCTGAGTGACTATCCTCTTCCTCCTCAATGTTCATGCTGATAACTTGTAAGAACATTTTTGGTTCTGGGCACCACCACCAGTGGCTAAGGCCCAATTTTTCCGCCCCTGTTTAACAGGGGCGTGTAATTTAAATTTTTGATGCAATACTTTGCAGCAGGGCTCATTCCTGCACTTCAACTACAGAATCTGTGAGGGGTTGCAGTGTTGTGGCACCAGCACCAGTGCCTAAGGCCCAATTTTTCTGCCCCTGTTCAACAGGGGCATGTAATTACAATTCTTGATCTAATAATACACAGAAGGGCCCATTCATGCGCCCACCAAGACTAACTGTGAGGGCTCACAGTGTTGTGGCAACACCAACATGTAAGGGGCAAATTTCAGCAGAGTATATAGGGCAGGCCCCTACTTTCTAACATCCAACTTACAAACGACTCCTACTTGCAAACGGAAGGATACAACAGGAAGTGAGAGGAAATCTACCCCTAGGAAGGCAAATTCTCTCCTGTAAGAGTTAATATGGGAAAAAGGTGTCTCCTCTCTACTGATGCTTTATCACCAATTCTTGTTTCAATAAAATCCCCAAATTTTCAAAAACATTTGTCATTGGGACAGAAAGTGAGGTGAACTGTTCTGAACAGGTGCACAGACAGCAAAACAAATGTTACAGGGGTGATAACCCTTCCCTATGTTTTCCAAAAAGCTTAAAAATAGATTTTTTGGCTGGAGCTACACTTAAACAATGCAGCTGTTCAAAATTACAAACAGATTCTACATAAGAACAAACCTACAGTCCCTGTCTTGTATGCACCGCCTGTATACGGCTGTTCAGAGTATATAGGGCCTTTTTTATTTTATGTGCGGGGTTCCCCTTAATATCCATACAAGACCCAAAGGGGCTGGTAGTGGGCTGGGGAGGGGGGGGTGATGGGGTAGCCATGCCATTTTTCTCAATGATTTTCAACCATATTGCCGGGACCAGACATTACATTAAAGTTTGGTGACCAGATTTTAAAAATTTTATCCGGGGACGTATTTTTTTTACTAGTAATGGCGGCAATCAGTGACTCTCTGCCCGTCGCCGCCGGTTGGGGAGCGGAGGAAGATCACTCCGCCTGGGAAGGCAGGGAGATAGGCAGGTGGCTGGCCGGGACTTGAGCCAAGGCAGAAGAACATGTGAGCAGAGCTGAATGGGCACCCGAAACTGAAGAAATATTCCCTCCACTCCGACCAGCACATGATCATCAGAAAGGGGCACAGATAATGGAAAAAATACACCACCCCTAAGCTAGTAGGAGTGGCAGAGTGGGGGGTGTAATTCAGAATTGTTTTTTAAATTCTGCACTGACTGTCTTTGAAATTGCCCCAGCCCCTGTTCAAATCCAATCCGGGGACAAAACCGGGGACAGACTTGGTCCGGGGACAGTGTCCTCGATCCGGGGACTGTCCCCAGAAACCGGGGATGTCTGGTCACCCTACATTAAAGCCGCAAGCAGTTTTAAATGACTTATTTTTCTTTCAGAAATGACACTTTGTGCAGGGACAGTTCTAAGCACGGGAAACAAGCGCTACTTTACAGGCATATCATACACACCCCCCAGGTACGAAATTTAAAGGAATATTTCACTTTTATTGTTTCACTTTAAGCATTATTAAAATCACTGCTCCCGAAAAAACTGCAGTTTTTAAAACTTTCTTTTGCATTGATACATGTCCCCTGGGGCAGGACCCGGGTCCCCAAACCCTTTTTAGGACAATAACTTGCATATTAGCCTTCAAATTTCGCACTTTTGATTTCTGAGGTTCGAGTCCCATAGACTTTAACGGGGATTGAAAGTTCACACAAACTTTCGGTCCGTTCGCAGGTTCTGGTGCGAACCGAACCGGGGGGGTGTTCGGCTCATCCCTAATCCTCAGGAAGGATGTACTGGAAATGGAGAGAGTACAAAGAAGGACAACAAAGCTAATAAAGGGTCTGGAGGATATTAGTTATGAGGAAAGGTTACGAGCTCTGAACTTATTCTCTCTGGAGAAGAGACGCTTGAGAGGAGATATGATTTCAGTTTACAAATACCGTACTGGTGACCCCACAATAGGGAGAGAACTTTTTTGCTAAAGGGAGTATAAGAAGACACGTGGCCGTTCACTAAAATTAGAAGGAAAGAGGTTTAACCTTAAACTACGTAGAGGGTTCTTTATTGTAAGAGCGGCAAGGATGTGGAATTCCCTTCCACAGGCGGTGGTCTCAGCGGGGGGCATCGATGGTTTCAAGAAACTATTATATAATCACCTGAATGACCACAACATACAGGGATATACAATGTAATACTGACATATAATCACACACATACAGTAGGTTGGACTTGATGGACTTTTTTCAACCTCACCTCCTATGTTATTATGTAACATTACTTCCGGGTCACCGGCAACAAAAAGTGTCAGAAAAGGCCTGGTCTTCAAGTGGTTAAAGTTTTTATCTTAATTTTTTTTCATTATTTGTGACAAAAAATAGCAAAACAAAATAAAGAGATTAATAAGGGGACATTTTTTTTTGATACAGGAACATGTCCAAGATCAGTGAAAACGTTTTTTACAGGTTTCTCAGCGATATCACATGACAGGAAGCTCCACGCTGTCCAGTCTGGAACGCGGAAGCGGAAGTGATGTCACACAGCAGGGCGGTCCTCCAAACATAGAGTGGGAAGTTTCACAGGCTACGCGCTCGGGGCTCAAGCCTAGTACACACGGCCGAGAATCTCGTCACAAAAAAAACTTTGTTTTTCTCAACGGGTTTCTTGTCAAGCTTGATGAGATTCTTGTCAAGCTTTCCTTGCATACACACTGTCAATCCAAAATCTCGTCGGTCTAAAGCGCGGTGACGTACAACACGTACGACGGCAGTATAAAGGGGAAGTTCCATTCTCATGGCGCCACCCCTTGGGCTACTTTTTCTAATCTCGTGTTACCGCGTGTTAGTAAAAGTTTAGTGAGAGACGATTTGCGCTTTTCAGTCTTCGTGCTTTCAGTTCGTTACAGCGTGACGAATGTGCTATCTCCATTACGAACGCTAGTTTTACCAGAAGGTGCGCTCCCGTCTCATACTTGATTCTGACCATGTGCGGTTTTTGAAGACTCGTAAAAGCGTACACACGAATGTTTTTCTCATCCAAAAACAGTCTGATGAGAATCACAACGAGAAAACTGAGATTCCCGATGAGAAAAAAGAAAGCAGGTTTTCTTTTTTTCTCATCGAGATTCACGACAGTTTTCTCGACGAGAAACCTGAAAGCCTCGTACACACGAACGGTTTTCTCGGCAAGAAAGCTCTTCCAACAGTTATCTTGTCGTTTCTTGCCGAGAAAACCGGTCATGTGTACGAGGCCTCACAGCTCCTTCTACTGGCCTAGAGGTCTAGAGGCCAGTAGAAGGAGCTGTGTGCCCCGAGCGCGTAGCCTGTGAAACTTCCCACTCTATGTTTGGAGGACCGCCCTGCTGTGTGACATCACTTCCGCTTCCGTGTTCCAGACTGGACAGCGTGGAGCTTCCTGTCATGTGACATCGCTGAGAAGCCTGTGAAAATCTACATCTCCTACACCTCACCGCCGAGGGGAACATTATCAGAGCGGCACCAACAGACCTCAGGACACCCCCAACCTCGATGGACATCATCACCAAGTGAACCTGTAAGTTTATACACTATACTTACATTATTTATTACAGTAGGATGATTTCAGTTGGCGCCTCCACCCCCCTCTTTTCCTATACTTCTTGCTGACAGAGATCATGGACACCCTCTGAGGATGGCTGCCTCCTCTTGTTTTTTAACATACAGACTGACTTAGAAGTGCCATCAGAGCCATCAGAGCCACTATTACATTTATTTTGAAGGCATCACATCGCTAGGAGCGCCGGAATCCCCCCCTTTCTATGAACGGTGTCCCAGAGCGGCTGCTTTCACGCGCCCGCGCTGTGTGTCTAGAACATGGCGCGACCCTGATCTCTGTAAAGAGCCATGTGATCAGCTGTGTCCAATCACAGCCGGTCACACGTAAACACAGAGATGCTGGTAATAGGCTCTCCTCGCCTCACACTGACAGAGTATAAGGAAATGAGAGATGATCAGTGGCATCTCCACGCAGGGGAATATCTAGGAATGTAATCAGGGCACTGATCATCAGTGCCCTGATTACTGTATGAAAAAATAGTGTCACCAATCAGTGCCCACCATTGCCCACCAGTGGCAGCAATTATTGCCCACCGGTGGCAGCAATCAGTGCCCACCACTGCTCACACGTGCCACCAATCAGTGCCCATTAGTGATGCCAGTCAGTGCTGGCTATCAGTGCCACCTATCAGTGCTGCCCAACAATGCCCATCACTGCTGTCAATCAGTGCCACCCATCAATGCCCATCAGTACTGCCTATCCATGCCGCCTATCAGTGCCCACCAGTGCCACCTATCAGTACCCACCAGTGCCACCTATCAGTGCCCACCAGTGCCGCCTATCAGTGCCCATCAGTGCCGCCTATTAGTGCCCATCAGTGCCATCTAACAGTGCTCATCGGTGCCACCTATCAGTGCCCTTAAGTGTGGCATATTAGTGCCTCCTCATTAGTGCCGCCTCATCAATGCCCATAAGTGTCACCTCATCAATGCCCACCAGTTCAGCCTATCAAAGCCCATCAGTACCACCTCATCAACGCACATACATGAAGGCGAAAAATTACTTAGTTACAAAATTTACTGACAGAAACTAAGTAAAAAACTTTTTTTTTTCAAAATGTTTGGTCTTTTTTTTTTTTTTTTGTAAAAAATAAAAAACCCAGCAGTGATTAAAGCTCTATTTGTGGGAATAAAATGATAAAAGATTTGTTTGGGTACAGAGTCACATTACCGCGCAATTGTCATTCAAAGTGCGACAGCGCTGAAAGCTGAAAAATGGCCTGGGCAGGAAGGGGGTGTAAGTGCCCGGCAGGCAAGTGGTTAAAGACCATTCATTCAGCCTTTAAAGCCACCAATAACATTATATACAGAACGTCATGTATACTTCAATTCATTTTACCAAAATGTCAAAATTTCACTGAAATCTTCGGCTTTCTTTGGGGGAAATGAAAACCCTCAATTTTATTAAAGTGATTGTAAAAGCTGAAGGTTTTTTTTTTTACCTTCTCCTCCGCAGACATGAGATTTAGGTCGGACCGCTTTCATGGCTGACGTGCCAATTTTGGAGAAATGAGGGTTCCACTGTGACCAGTTCTACTTCCCCATTCTCTCCTTTAGATTGGAGATAATCCGACCTCATTGTCATCACACCACGTACATTTCATAAATGACTAAACCCTCCCGATATTCTATAAGAGGTGTTATTGTACAGAACCCTCCCTCTGATTGGTCACCATGATCAGATGGAACGTTTTTCATACCCACCAATGTCATCTGTTCAACCACAGGCAGGATTCCCGACACACTTTTATTCTCTTCCTTTTCCTATACAATGTGATCACACAGCGATCTGACCCTGGAGAGGACCAGTGTGATCCCCGGTATGACGATCGCTCATTTTATTCCCGGAATTTATATATCACCGGCAATTATATATTGTACACTGACATCAGTCCCCGCCACCGAGGAGCTTACAATCTAAGGTCCCCATCTCAATGTGCATCAGCAATGTGTACCTTCTATGCAGTTACATGTACCTACCCTAGGTAATGTGTACCTACCCTCAGCAATCTGCACTTACACTGAGGTAATGTATACCTACCCCCTGAAATGTCTACTTATCTCCCAGTAATGTGTACCTACCCTATGCAATGAGAAATGTTTACCTAACCCACAGCATTGTGTACTTACCTTGCAGCAAGACAGGCAGCTTTCAGAAAATCCAGTCTGTGTTATTGGGAAGAGAACAGGCTGAGGTCAGATTATTAGCACTATACGGCAATAATGGAGAGTGCAGATCACAGTCACCTCACCTGTGTATGGCTCATACAGTTACTGCCGGGATCTATTAATACATATTTATATTCATTGTCTCCCTGTAGGTTTGTGTCCAGAAATACCCCACAGGGCCAAGAATGAGACTAAGAAAGGCTGACACTCCACCTGGAATCCTCCCTAGATGGAGCCATGTACAGAAATACCCCACAGAGCCAACACTGAGACTAAGAGAGGACGACACTCCACCTGGAATCCTCCCTAGATGGAGACATGTACAGAAAACCCTACAGAGCCAACACTGAGACTAAGAGAGGATGACACTCCACCTGGAATCCTCCCTAGATGGAGACATGTACAGAAAACCCCACAGAGCCAACACTGAGACTAAGAGAGGACGACACTCCACCTGGAATCCTCCCTAGATGGAGACATGTACAGAAAACCCCACAGAGCCAACACTGAGACTAAGAGAGGACGACACTCCACCTGGAATCCTCCCTAGATGGAGACATGTACAGAAAACCCCACAGAGCCAACACTGAGACTAAGAGAGGATGACACTCCACCTGGAATCCTCCCTAGATGGAGCCATGTACAGAAAACCCCACAGAGCCAACACTGAGACTAAGAGAGGACGACACTCCACCTGGAATCCTCCCTAGATGGAGCCATGTACAGAAAACCCCACAGAGCCAGCACTGAGACTAAGAGAGGACGACACTCCACCTGGAGTCCTCCCTAGATGAAGCCATGTACAGAAATACCCCACAGAGCCAACACTGAGACTAAGAGAGGACGACACTCCACCTGGAATCCTCCCTAGATGAAGACATGTACAGAAATACCCCACATAGCCAACACTGAGACTAAGAGAGGACGACACTCCACCTGGAATCCTCCCTAGATGGAGACATGTACAGAAAACCCCACAGAGCCAACACTGAGACTAAGAGAGGATGACACTCCACCTGGAATCCTCCCTAGATGGAGCCATGTACAGAAAACCCCACAGAGCCAACACTGAGACTAAGAGAGGACGACACTCCACCTGGAATCCTCCCTAGATGGAGCCATGTACAGAAAACCCCACAGAGCCAGCACTGAGACTAAGAGAGGACGACACTCCACCTGGAGTCCTCCCTAGATGAAGCCATGTACAGAAATACCCCACAGAGCCAACACTGAGACTAAGAGAGGACGACACTCCACCTGGAATCCTCCCTAGATGAAGACATGTACAGAAATACCCCACATAGCCAACACTGAGACTAAGAGAGGACAACACTCCACCTGGAATCCTCCCTAGATGGAGACATGTACAGAAAACCCCACAGAGCCAACACTGAGACTAAGAGAGGACGACACTCCACCTGGAATCCTCCCTAGATGGAGCCATGTACAGAAAACCCCACAGAGCCAGCACTGAGACTAAGAGAGGATGACACTCCACCTGGAGTCCTCCCTAGATGAAGCCATGTACAGAAATACCCCACAGAGCCAACACTGAGACTAAGAGAGGACGACACTCCACCTGGAATCCTCCCTAGATGAAGACATGTACAGAAAACCCCACAGAGCCAACACTGAGACTAAGAGAGGACGACACTCCACCTGGAATCCTCCCTAGATGGAGCCATGTACAGAAATACCCCACTGAGCCAACACTGAGACTAAGAGAGGACGACACTCCACCTGGAATCCTCCCTAGATGAAGACATGTACAGAAAACCCCACAGAGCCAACACTGAGACTAAGAGAGGACAACACTCCACCTGGAATCCTCCCTAGATGGAGTCATGTACAGAAATACCCCACAGAGCCAACACTGAGACTAAGAGAGGACGACACTCCACCTGGAGTCCTCCCTAGATGGAGTCATGTACAGAAAACCCCACAGAGCCAACACTGAGACTAAGAGAGGATGACACTCCACCTGGAATCCTCCCTAGATGAAGACATGTACAGAAAACCCCACAGAGCCAACACTGAGACTAAGAGAGGACGACACTCCACCTGGAATCCTCCCTAGATGGAGCCATGTACAGAAAACCACACAGAGCCAACACTGAGACTAAGAGAGGACGACACTCCACCTGGAATCCTCCCTAGATGAAGCCATGTACAGAAATACCCCACAGAGCCAACACTGAGATTAAGAGAGGACGACACTCCACCTGGAATCCTCCCTAGATGGAGCCATGTACAGAAATACCCCACAGAGCCAACACTGAGACTAGGAGAGGACGACACTACACCTGGAATCCCCCCTAGATGGAGTCATGTACAGAAAATCCCACAGAGCCAACAATGAGACTAAGAGAGGACGACACTCCATCTGGAATCCTCCCTTGATGGAGCCATGTACAGAAAACCCCACAGAGCCAACATTGAGACTAAGCATAGAAGACACTCCACCTGGAATCCTCCCTAGATGGAGTCATGTACAGAAAACCACACAGAGCCAACATTGAGACTAAGAGAGGACAACACTCCACCTGGAATCCTCCCTAAATGGAGCCATGTACAGAAATACCCCACAGAGCCAACACTGAGACTAAGAGAGGACGACACTCCCCCTGGAATCCTCCCTAGATGGAGCCATTTACAGAAAACCCCACAGAGCCAACACTGAGACTAAGAGAGGACGACACTCCACCTGGAATCCTCCCTAGATGGAGCCATGTACAGAAAACCCCACAGAGCCAACACTGAGACTAAGAGAGGACGACACGCCACCTGGAGTCCTCCCTAGATGGAGCCATGTACAGAAAACCCCACAGAGCCAACACTGAGACTAAGAGAGGACGACACTCCACCTGGAATCCGCCCTAGATGGAGTCATGTACAGAAAATCCCACAGAGCCAACACTGAGACTAAGAGAGGACGACACTCCACCTGGAATCCTCCCTAGATGGAGCCGAGTACAGAAAACCCCACAGAGCCAACACTGAGACTAAGAGAGGACGACACTCCACCTGGAATCCTCCCTAGATGGAGACATGTACAGAAAACCCCACAGAGCCAACACTGTGACTAAGAGAGGATGACACTCCACCTGGAATCCTCTCTAGATGGAGCCATGTACAGAAAACCCCACAGAGCCAACACTGAGACTAAGAGAGGACGACACTCCACCTGGAATCCTCCCTAGATGAAGCCATGTACAGAAATACCCCACAGAGCCAAAACTGAGACTAAGAGAGGATGACACTCCACCTGGAATCCTCTCTAGATGGAGCCATGTACAGAAATACCCCACAGAGCCAACACTGAGACTAAGAGAGGACGACACTCCACCTGGAGTCCTCCCTAGATGGAGCCATGTACAGAAAACCCCACAGAGCCAACACTGAGACTAAGAGAGGACGACACTCTGCCTGGAATCTCCCTAGATGGAGCCATGTACAGAAAACCCTACAGAGCCAACACTAAGACTAAGAGAGGACGACACTCCACCTGGAATCCTCCCTAGATGGAGCCATGTACAGAAAACCCTACAGAGCCAACACTGAGACTAAGAGAGGACGACACTCCACCTGGAATCATCTCTAGATGGAGCCATGTACAGAAATACCCCACAGAGCCAACACTGAGACTAAGAGAGGACGACACTCCACCTGGAGTCCTCCCTAGATGGAGCCATGTACAGAAAACCCCACAGAGCCAACACTGAGACTAAGAGAGGACGACACTCCACCTGGAATCCTCCCTAGATGGAGCCATGTACAGAAAACCCCACAGAGCCAACACTGAGACTAAGAGAGGACGACATTCCACCTGGAATCTCCCTAGATGGAGCCATGTACAGAAAACCCTACAGAGCCAACACTATGGCCGCGTACACACGACCGGTTTTCTCGGCAAAAAACGACAAGAAAACTGCCGGGAGATTTTTCTTGCAGAGAAAACCGGCTGTGTGTACGTGGGTTTCAGTTTTCTTGACGAGAAAACTGCCCACATTCCCCGACAAGAAAAAAGACGACCTGCGGTCTTTTTTCTTATCGAGAATCTTGTCGGCCTGTTTCTCGACGAGAAACCCGAGCGTGTGTACACTTACCTTTCGCCGTGGAAACCCGCGCATGCTCAAAATGACTTTGACTCATGCTCGGTAGCTTCCTAGGCATAGGCATAGGGTGTAGCAAGATGGCGGCGACGGCATCGAATGTGACGAGCGCACGCTCATCGTAGTCGATGATGTCACCGCGTGCGTGTCTTTCAAAAGAACGGCGGTTCTTTTGAATTGTACGTGTGTACACTCGGCCCGGGACAAGTTTCTTGTCAAGATTCTCGTCAGGAAAAACGGCGGGTTTTTCCTGACGAGAATCTCGGCCGTGTGTACAGGGCTTGAGACTAAGAGAGGACGACGCTCCACCTGGAATCTTCCCTAGATGGAGCCATGTACAGAAAACAACACAGAGCCAGCACTGAGACTAAGAGAGGAAGACACTCCACCTGGAATCCTCCCTAGATGGAGCCATGTACAGAAATACCCCACAGAGCCAACATTGAGACTAAGAGAGGAGGACACTCCACCTGGAATCCTCCCTAGATGGAGCCATGTACAGAAAACCCCACAGAGCCAACATTGAGACTAAGAGAGGACGACACTCCACCTGGAATCTCCCTAGATGGAGCCATGTACAGAAAACCCTACAGAGCCAACACTATGGCCGTGTACACACGACAGGTTTTCTCTGCAAAAAACGACGAGAAAACTGCCGGGAGAGTTTTCTTGCCGAGAAAACCGGCTGTGTGTACGTGGGTTTCAGTTTTCTTGTCGAGAAAACTGCCCAGATTCCCCGACGAGAAAAAAGACGACCTGCAGTGTTTTTTCTCATCGAGAATCTTGTCGGCCTGTTTCTCAACGAGAAACCCGAGCGTGTGTACACTTACCTTTCGCCGTGGAAACCCGCGCATGCTCGAAATGACTGACGCATGCGCGGTAGTTCCTAGGCATAGGCATAGGGTGTAGCAAGATGGCGGCGACGGCATTGAATATGACGAGCGCACGCTCATCGTAGTCGATGACGTCACCGCGTGCGTGCCATTCAAAAGAACGGCGGTTCTTTTGAATTGTACGTGTGTACACTCGGCCCGGGACAAGTTTCTTGTCAAGATTCCCGCCGTTTTTCCTGACGAGAATCTCGGCCGTGTGTACAGGGCTTGAGACTAAGAGAGGACGACGCTCCACCTGGAATCCTCCCTAGATGGAGCCATGTACAGAAAACCCCACAGAGCCAACACTGAGACTAAGAGAGGACGACACTCCACCTGGAATCCTCCCTAGATGGAGTCATGCACAGAAAACCTCACAGAGCCAACACTGAGACTAAGAGAGGACGACACTCCACCTGGAATCCTCCCTAGATGGAGTCATGTACAGAAAACCCCACAGAGCCAACACTGAGACTGAGAGAGGACGACACTCCTCCTGGAATCCTCCCTAGATGGAGCCATGTACAGAAAACCCCACAGAGCCAACACTGAGACTGAGAGAGAACGACACTCCTCCTGGAATCCTCCCTAGATGGAGTCATGTACAGAAAACCCCACAGAGCCAACACTGAGACTAAGAGAGGACGACACTCCACCTGGAATCCTCCCTAGGTGGAGCCATGTACAGAAAACCCCACAGAGCCAATACTGAGACTAAGAGAGGATGACACTCCCCCTGGAGTCCTCCCTAGATGGAGCCATGTACAGAAATACCCCACAGAGCCAACACTGAGACTAAGAGAGGACGACACTCTGCCTGGAATCTCCCTAGATGGAGTCATGTACAGAAATACCCCACAGAGCCAACACTGAGACTAGGAGAGGATGGCACTCCACCTGGAATCCTCCCTAGATGGAGTCATGTACAGAAAACCCCACAGAGCCAACACTGAGACTGAGAGAGGACGACACTCCTCCTGGAATCCTCCCTAGATGGAGTCATGTACAGAAAACCCCACAGAGCCAACACTGAGACTAAGAGAGGACGACACTCCACCTGGAGTCCTCCCTAGATGGAGTCATGTACAGAAATACCCCACAGAGCCAACACTGAGACTAAGAGAGGACGACACTCCACCTGGAATCCTTCCTAGATGGAGCCATGTACAGAAAACCCCACAGAGCCAACACTGAGGCCTCGTACACACGGCCGAGATTCTCGTTGAAAAAAACATGTCGTTTTTTTCGACGAGATTCTTGGACAAGAAACTTGCCCCGGCCGAGTGTACACACGCTCGTTTCAAAGAACCCGCGGTTCTTTGAAAGGAGCGTACGCGGTGACGTCATCGACTACGTCGAGCATGCGCTCGTCACATTCAATGCCGTCGCCGCCATCTTGGTATACCCTACGTATGCCTAGGAAGCTACCGCGCATGCGTCGAATTCATTTCGAACATGCGCGGGCTTCGGGGAGGACAGGTAAGTGTACACACACTCACTTTTCTCGTCGAGAAACATGCCGAGGAGAATCTCGACGAGAAAATAGAGAGCAGGTTCTCTATTTTCTCGTCAAGGTTTCTTGTCGGTTTTCTCGACGAGAAACCCGATAGCAGCGTACACACGACCGATTTACTCGGCAAGACCTCTCTGCCAGCAAGTTTCTTGCTGGTTCTTGCCGAGAAAATCGGTCGTGTGTATGAGGCCTGAGACTAAGAGAGGACGACACTCCACCTGGAATCCTCCCTAGATGAAGCCATGTACAGAAAACCTCATGGCGTCAGAGGGGGGGCGGGGTCACCTGTTTACGTCACCGGGTGTCCCCGCCCTCAGTTATATAACAGCTGTCAAAGCGAGAGAAGTATTTGTCGCGTGAGCCTCCCATGGAAGTGAAGCTGTTGCGTTTTTTTTTTTCTTCGGTTCATCGGACAATGGGATAGAAGATGAATGGACATCGCTGAACATTTTTATTTTTGTATTTTTTAATAAAGGCCTTTCCCCGAAGTGTCTCCTGTCTTATTTACAATTTTTTTTCAGTTTTTTTCAGTTTTTCAGTTTTTTTACACTTTTTTGTGATAGGGATACAATGTACCTGTTACCAATTCACATAGGTGGAGGCGGGATCTGGAGGTCCCCTTGTTAAAGGGGGCTTTCCGATTTCGATAAGCTCCCCACCCGCAGACTCCCACAACCACCGGGCACGGGTTGTGGGGATGAGGCGATTGTCCCCATCACCATGGGGGCAAGGTGCTTTGGGGTGGGGGGGGGCGCAGAGCCCCTCCTGCCCTAAAGCACCCACCCCCCCATGTTGAGGGCATGTGGCCTGGTACGGTTCAGGAGGGGGGGGCGCTCTCTCGCCCCCCTCTTTTCCTGCGGTCTGCCAGGTTCTCGGATAAGGGTCTGGTATGGATTTTCGGGGGGACCCCTACACCATTTAAAAAAAAAAATTGGCGCAGGGTTCCCCTTAATATCCATACCAGACCTGAAGGGCCTGGTATTGATTTTTGGGGGTCCCCCACCCAATTTTTTTAATTACTTTTTTTCCTCCTGAAATTACATTTTGTGCAGGGACAGTTCTAAACATGGGAAACATGCGCTACTTTACAGGCATACTATACACACCCCCCAGGTACGAAATTTAAAGGAATATTTCACTTTTATTGTTTCACTTTAAACATTATTAAAATCACTGCTCCCGAAAAAACTGCAGTTTTAAAAAAAAAAATCTGCATTGATACATGTTCCCTGGGTCAGGACCCGGGTCCCCAAACACTTTTTAGGACAATAACTTGCATATAAGCCGTTATAATTAGCACTTTAGAATTCTCCCATAGACTTTTACTGGGTGTTCCGCGGCTTTTCGAATTTGCCGCGAACACCCCAATTTGTTCGCTGTTCGGGGAACTTGCGACCAAGCAATGTTCGAGTCGAACATAAAGCTCATTCCTAATATTAACCTTTAAAATGAGCATTTTTGGTTTTTCATGTTCGTGTCCCATAGACTTTAACGGCGTTCGCGTGTTCAAACATTTTTTTTTTGCCTGTTCGCAAGTTCTGGTGCGGACCGAACCGGGGGGTGTTCGGCTCATCCTTACCTCCCAGCAATGTGTACCTACCCTCCAGTAATGTATTCTTACCCCATGCAATGTGTATTTACCCCAAACAGTCTGTAATTACCTCCCAGCAATGTGTACCTACCCTCCAGTAATGTATTCTTACCCCATGCAATGTGTATTTACCCCAAACAGTCTGTAATTACCTACCAGCAATGTGTACCTACCCTCCAGTAATGTATTCTTACCCCATGCAATGTGTATTTACCCCAAACAGTCTGTAATTACCTCCCAGCAATGTGTACCTACCCTCCAGTAATGTATTCTTACCCAATGCAATGTATATTTACCCCAAACAGTCAGTAATTACCTCCCAGCAAAGTGTTCTTGCAGTAAAACAGGCAGCTCTCAGAAAATCCAGTCTGTGTTATTGGGAAGAGGACAGGCTGAGGTCAGATTATTATCACTATACGGCAAAAATGGAGAGTGCAGATCACAGTCACCTCACCTGTGTATGGCTCATACAGTTACTGATGGCCTTTTTTTTTTTACATAAATTTATAGTCATTTTATTCCTGCAGGTTTGTGTCCAGAAAACCCCACCGAGCCAACACTGAGACCAGTGGGGGGACAAGGTCATCAAGCGAGCAGGGCAAAGATGCCAAACTGCGCCCCCCTTTCCCTTAGGGTTAGGGTCAGGGTGCCCCCCCATCCCTGCAATAAACCATTGCGCCAGGGCCAGCCGTCCCTCCTGCCCACCCCTTGTCCCGGCCCTGACTGAGACTAAGAGGGAACAACACTCCACCTGGAATCCTCCCTAGATATCAATAATTGTAGTATATAATATTAGTAAATGTAATACACAGTATCTCACAAAAGTAAGTACACCCCCCAGTCACATTGGTGTAAATCTTTTCATGTGACAACGCTGAAGAAACGACACTTTGCTACAATGTAAAGTAGTGAGTGTACAGCTTGTATAACGGTGTAAATTTCCTCTCCCCTCAAAATAACTCAACACACAGCCATTAATGTCTAAACCGTTGGCAACAAAAGTCAGTACACCCCTAAGTAAAAATGTCCAAATTGGGCACATTTTGACATTTTGCCTCCCCGGTGTCAGGTGTCATAAAGATGGCCGAGGCTATAAGAAGATCGCCAAGACCCTGAAACTGATCTGCAGCACGGTGGCCAAGACCATACAGCGGTATAACAGGACAGGTTCCCCTCAAAACAGGCCTCGCCATGGTCCACCAAAGAAGTTGAGGTCACGTGCTCAGCGTCATATCCAGAGGTTGTCTTTGGGAAATAGACGTATGAGTGCTGCCAGCATTGCTGCAGAGGTTAAAGGGGTGGGGGAGGGGTCAGCCTGTCAGTGCTCAGACCATACGCTGCACACTGCATCTGCATTTATAACTGGGTACTGACATTTATAGGTAAAGTTGATCCGGGGAATATCCGATTGCCTCTCGGGGGATCAGGAAGGAATTTTTCCCCTGCTGTAGAAAATTGGATCATGCTCTGCTGGGGTTTTTTGCCTTCCTCTGGATCAACTGTGGGTGTATAATTGGGTATATGGGATTGTACGATATTTTTTATTTTATTTTTTTTCTTTTTATTTTTTTTTATTTTTTTTATGGTTGAACTGGATGGACTTGTGTCTTTTTTCAACCTGACTAACTATGTAACTATGTAACTATGTAACTGCATCAAATTGGTCTGCATGGCTGTCCTCCCCAAAGGCCCCGACAGCCTAGTACTCCATCTCCACCCAAACAACTCCTCCCCAGCTGGGCTGATTCTGGGTATTTAAGGAGGCCTGCCAATCCAGCTTGGGGATTGGTCAGGGCTCCCTAGAACACCCCAGACAGCTCCACCTTTCTTCCCCACTTTCCATCTAGAAGCCTCCAGAGGCAGAAGGGAGATAACAGAAAGATGAGGCTAGCTGTGAGTCACTAGACTACTCTAGGCCACTTCCAGCCCACAGATCAAAACAAGCAGGCCTAGATTTTAGCTGAGCCTGCCTAAATTTACCTACACTACAGAGAAAAAGCCTATCTCTAGCACCTACCTAGGGTAGAGGGCGCTACATTCCCATTGACTCCAATGCAAAGCTGGCAACATTTTGTTGAAATCTCCAAATTCTGGCAAAATATCAGGGGAACGAGTACAAGTTTGCACATCCTTAATGACATTGATCAGTGATGAGAAACATTCTAATAAATAGGAGGTCAGGGACACTTGGTGGGTTTGCATTACACATGGGTGGTGGTAAAGGTCTACAACCTTATAAGTATGAAGAAGGATCATCTATATTACGGATGAATTTGGATAAAATTTGTGTCTCTCCAGCCAATAATTAAAAACGAGATTATGCAAATTCTCCTGAAACTGTGGCCATTCACATAATGCTAATCTTCTTACACTAAGTTACTATAGATGGCGATCCTGCCTTTTCCCTAATGTTGATACTTGTTCCAGGGTGGGCCGATAATGCTATTCAGCTGCTTTTTAAATGACTTCCCCCCCCCGGTGTTGTTGGCACCCAGAGGTGCGCATGAGCCGAACACCGACAACACTCAGTTTGCACGTAGTCAGGCACACACAGCTCTTCCCCTTCTCACTTTGGCAGGGTAAGTCAAGTCCGAGGTGGTGACACCATTTCCTGTACCGAGGAAAGTACTCTCCACCCACCGCTCATCAGGGAATAGATGCAAACCAAGGGTTAGTGGTCACATGACCTCAGATAAAACTTGCACAAAAAAAAAAGAAATTTTAAATAGAAAAACACAATAGAGTAATAAAGCACTCTTAGAGGGATCATTTGGACCATCGGTGATGCGTTGACTTTCCATCTACTTTAACTTTGATACACAGAGGTTGGACTTGATGGACTTGTGTTTTTTTTCAACCTCACCTACTATGTAACTATGTAACTTCAAAACAAAAACAATCAAATTGCCCAAAGGGACTTTGTGAGACACATTGCGAGTTTAAAAACTTCACGTTTTATTAAGAAAACATTCTAAGAGTTTACAATGAAGTAAAAAAGCAGTTCATAGACAAACATACATGTACATATAAACCATTCCATGAATTAGTCATATCACAATTGGCTGATAACATACAGGTTCTTTCACAGTTCTCTCAATTATCTTGACGCGTTTTGCAAGTCAGCGCTCACTTCATCAGGAGATGTGAGAACGCATAAGTGTCTGCAAGGAAGAGACTATGGGAAAAAAAATCCCACCACACACGGTATACTTACAATTACACTATTGTAATGCAAAAACTTGCCATAGGTCCTGATCAGGGATGAGCCGAACACCCCCCTGTTCAGTTCGCACCAGAACCTGCGAACAGACAGAATGTTCGTGTGAACTTTAGAACCCTATTAAATACAATGGACTCGAACGTTCAAAATCAAAGTGCTAATTATAAAGGCTAATATGCAAGTTATTGTCCTAAAAAGGGTTTGGGGACCCGGGTCCCGCCCCAGGGGACATGTATCAATGCAAAAAAAAGTATTAAAAATGGCAGTTTTTTCGGGAGCAGTGATTTTAATAATGCTTAATGTGAAACAATAAAAGTGAAATATTCCTTTAAATTTCGTACCTGGGGGGTGTGTATAGTATGCCTGTAAAGCAGCGCTGGTTTCCTGTGCTTAGAACTGTCCCTGGACAAAATGTCATTTCTGAAGGAAAAAAAGTAATTTAAAAGCACTCGCGGCTATTAATGAATTGTCGGCTCCCGGCAATACATAGAAAAGTCATTGAAAAAAAAAATGCGTGGGGGTCCCCCCAAATTCAATTACCAGGCCCTTCAGGTCTGGTATGGATATTAAGGGGAACCCTACGTCAAATAAAAAAAAAATTACCTGGGGTTCCCCCCAAATATCCAAACTAGACCCTTTATCCGAGCACGCAACCTGGCAGGCCGCAGGAAAAGAGGGGGGGGACGAGAGAGCGCCCCCCTCCTGAACCATACCAGGCCACATGCCCTCAACATGGGGAGGATGTCCCCATGTTGATGGGGACAAGGGCCTCATCCCCACAACCCTTGCCCGGTGGTTGTGGGTGTTCCGCGGCTTTTCGAATTAGCCCTGAACACCCCAAATTGTTCGCTGTTCGGCGAACGTGTGAACAGGCAATGTTCGAGTCGAACATGAGTTAGTCTCGAACTCGAAGCTCATCCCTAGTCCTGATATCTGGTAAGTGCGGTAAAAATACCTTTGATACTTCACTGTGTGGACCAATGGACATACTGTATATGAATAAATTGCATATTTTTTATACATGTAATTTGTGACTATTTAAGAAAAAGATCAGTGTTACAGTCCGGGGTCAGGCTTGGAGACCAGTAGCTATAGCAGTAGAGAGGCTCCCACCGACCAGCAGGATACGTACACAAGCAGGTCACCCTGGCGGATTATGCAAGCTCACCCAAGGTGAGGAGTCTAAACACTAACTGGTGTTCACCAGAGCTCCTGATGATGGGGGTGGGTTTTGCTGAGTAATAGTAACCGGTCACAGTCCTCAGGTTTGCCCCACCAAAAGGTGAGCAAGCTGGGGTCCAGTAGTAGATATAGCAAGTAGGGACCAAGCAGAAGTTTAGTCAGTAAACAAGCCAAAGATTAGTAGCAAGCGGTTGCAGGTTGGGATCAATTGGGAGCGCAGTCAAGGAACAAGCCATGGGTCGGTAACAAGTAGTTGCAGGTTGGGATCAAGTAGAAGCATAGTCAAGGAACAAGCCAAAGATCAGTGACAAGTGGTTGCAGGTTGGGATCAAGTGGAAGCATAAATGAGTAACAGGCTAAATGACGGTGACAAGTAGTTGCAGGTTGGGATCAAGTGGAAGTGTAGTCAAGGAAGGAGCCAAGGGTCGGTAACAAATGGTTGCAGGTTGGAATCAAGTGGAAGTGTAGTCAAGGAACAAGCCAAAGATCAGTAACAAGTGGTTGCAGGTTGGGTAGAAGTAGAAGCATAGTCAAGGAACAAGCCAAAGATCAGTAACAAGTGGTTGCAGGTTGGGATCAAGTGGAAGCATAGACGAGGAACAGGCCAAAGGACGGTAACGAGTAGCTGCAGGTTAGGATCAAGTGGAAGTGTAGTCAAGGAAGGAGCCAGATATAGCAAGTAGGGATCAAGTAGAAGCTTAGTCAGTAAAGAAGCCAAAGGTTGGTAGCAAGCGGTTGCAGGTTGGGATCAATTGAAAGCGCAGTCAAGGAACAAACCAAGGGTCAGTAACAAGTGGTTGCAGGTTGGGATCAAGTGGAAGGGTAGTCAAGGAGCAAGTCAAATATCAGTAACAAGTGGTTGCAGGTTTGGTTCAAGTACAAGAATAGACGAGGAACAAGCCAAAGGATGGTAACAAGTAGTTGAAGGTTGGGATCAAGTGGAAGCATAGTCAAGTAACAAGCCAAGGGTCAGCAAAAAGTGGTTGCAGGTTGGGATCAAGTGTAAGCGTAGTCAAGGAACAAGTCAAATATCAGTAACAAATGCTCGCAGGTTGGAATCAAGTACAAGCATAGTTAAGGAACAAGCCAAAAATCAGTAAGAAGCGGTTGCAGGTTGGGATCAAGTGGAAGCATAGACGAGGAGCAGGCTAAAGGACGGTAACGAGTAGCTGAAGGTTAGGATCAAGTGGAAGTGTAGTCAAGGAAGGAGCCAGATATAGCAAGTAGGGATCAAGTAGAAGCTTAGTCAGTAAAGAAGCCAAAGGTTGGTAGCAAGCGGTTGCAGGTTGGGATCAATTGAAAGCGCAGTCAAGGAACAAACCAAGGGTCAGTAACAAGTGGTTGCAGGTTGGGATCAAGTACAAGCATAGACGAGGAACAAGCCAAAGGATGGTAACAAGTAGTTGAAGGTTGGAATCAAGTGGAAGCATAGTCAAGTAACAAGCCAAGGGTCAGCAAAAAGTGGTTGCAGGTTGGGATCAAGTGTAAGCGTAGTCAAGGAACAAGTCAAATATCAGTAACAAATGCTCGCAGGTTGGAATCAAGTACAAGCATAGTTAAGGAACAAGCCAAAAATCAGTAAGAAGCGGTTGCAGGTTGGAATCAAGTGGAAGCATAGACGAGGAGCAGGCTAAAGGACGGTAACGAGTAGTTGCAGGTTGGGATCAAGTGGAAGTGTAGTCAAGAAAGGAGCCATGGGTCAGTAACAAGTGGTTCTAGGTTGGGATCAAGTGCAAGCATAGACGAGGAACAAGCCAAAGGATGATAACAATTAGTTGCAGGTTGGGATCAAGTGGAAGCGTAGTCAAGTAACAAGCCAAGAGTCAGTAACAAGTGGTTGCAGGTTGGGTTCAAGTGGAAGCGTAGTTGAGGAACAAGCCAAAGGATGATAACAATTAGTTGCAGGTTGGGATCAAGTGGAAGCGTAGTCAAGTAACAAGCCAAGAGTCAGTAACAAGTGGTTGCAGATTGGGCTCAATTGGAAGCGTAGTTGAGGAACAAGCCAAAGGATTGTAACGAGTGGTAGTAAAGATACAAATGACAGCAGAATTGACAAGAGCAAGATATTGGCTGGAGAGAGCACAATAATCTGGCAAACAGAAAGTGCAGAGACATGGCTTAAATAGGAAGTTCATAGGAATAGCAAAGAGTTCAAGGTTCACCAGAAACAAATTTCAAGGCAAGACTGTTCAGGGAATTGTCCAGGCAGCTTTCCAACATCTCAGGTGGCTCAGCAAGAAGAGATACTGCCAGACACAGCAGCGGTTGCAGGTACAGACCTGGGTCCTGACAATCAGTTAGAATTGAAGAGTCGATTATTAAACCTTTTTCTCTGACTCAGTAAACCAGCTCTCACCTCCTTCATCCGAAATCCATAAATAATGGGATTGACGATGGCCGGAAGAAAAAAGGAGACCGAGTTGGCCATATTCTGCACGTCATAAGGAACGGAGGTTGCAGGTTGATATAAAACCGCAGAGATCATTCCAAGCACATACAAGAGAATCACCACGAACAGGTGTGTGCTACACGTGTGCAAGGCCTTGTGTCTGGCCACCCCCACAGCGGTCTTCATGGCGACCTTTAATATTGTCAGGTAAGAGAGGGAAATAATGGAAATGTCACAGACAGTCAAAACGGTCCGGACTAGAAGGCCTACATTTTGGATTGTGGAGATGTCACCGCACGCCAAGTTGTGGAGCATCGGGCTTTCACAGTGGAAGTGTAGAATGATGTTTGACTGACAGAAATGAATCTGGGAGTCCAAAATGACAATGAGACAAGCAATCGAGCAGTTCCTAATGAAGCCTATGATAGAAAGAACCAGTAGATGTTTGTTCATGATGGTATGGTAGTGTAGAGGCTTGCAGATGGCTACGTACCTATCGAACGCCATCAACAGCAATATGAGAGACTCTGCCAGGAGGCCAGAGTATACGGTGAACATCTGCATCAGGCAGGCAGTCCGCGATATTGTGTCCAACCCAATGAAAGACACCAGCATCTTGGGTATGATGACCGTATCATAGAAGACGCTGACCACAAGAATGAGGAAGATGAGTGAGTACATCGGTGTATGAAGACTTGGTTCCACCCAGATCCGGTAGATGATGGGAAAGTTACATACAAGGATCATGAGATAGACGTGTAGAAATGGGATGAACAGCAGATATCGATGTTTAACGACTCCGGGAAAACTTAACATTATAAACTCGGAGTGAGAAAATTCCAAAGTCTGGTTTATCAAAGACTCTGACATGGTGGGTCAGGATGAGGGACAACCTTTATTTCTCATCTTCAATGTTCTGCAGTAAAAACACAACAATTTAATGGACCATCAACTATGACCTAACATGGACCTGAAGTCACATATTTGCTTTAGTTTCTATGGATCTCCTTGCAGCTAAAATAACTTTTTTGGGGACGGAAAATGGGGTACCCCACCCTAAGTAATACCATGACTTCTTGTGACTGAGTAAACCTAAAATGATCAAAGTAAAGGACTTTAGAGGTAGATGGTCTCTCAGAAAAATATTGCAATCAACTTCTCAAACCATGTTACTTCCTGATGCATGTTTGGACAGCCATGATGCCACAGGGAAAGCAGCAGCCTGTTTGTATTTTGAAGACCACGGTGAGCTGAGTCCCCTGGGAACTTGCAGTTAAGCCTCGTACACACGGCCGGTTTTCTCGGCAAGAAAACTGCTTTCTAACCGTTCGTGTGTATGGTTTTCTCGTCAGGAAAACTGCCGGGAATCTCGACGAGAAAAATAGAGAACCTACACTCTATTTTCTCATCGGGATTCTCGTCTGCCTGTTTCCCGATGAGAAAACCGTGTGTGTGTATGCGGCTACAAGCTTACCTGTCCTCCGGTAAGCCCGCGCATGCTCGATGCGACTTAGCTTACAAGGGTATTGTAGGGTGAAGCAAGATGGCGGCAACGGCATTGAATGTGACGAGCGCATGCTCGTCGTAGTCAATGACGTCACTGCGTTCTTGCCATTCAAAAGAACAGCGGTTCTTTTGAATGGCCATCTGTATGCACGGCTTGGCAAGAAAAGCTTGCCAGGAATCTCGTCAGGAAAAACGATGTTTTTTTCCTGACGGGATTCTCGGCCGTGTGTACGAGGCTTAAGGGTTGCTCCTTATAATATGTGGATAACATCACCGTGGGTATGGCTGCCTCAACTGTATTTGCGATATACTTTTGGCAATGGGGGGATATACCCTTGACATGATCGGCTCAAACAGAACATAACCCCCAATGTTCCCCTGAGGAAGCCCTTCTTGAGTGAAACATGTTGGGATTTTCTCTGTAGAAGATTTATGGCTCTATCAACACGATTGGGACAATCATACATTTGGTGCCAAGTCATAAGTGTTGGGATTAAGAGCTTTGGTTCTATGAAGTTTTATTTATCATGGGGGTGACATTCTGTATTGAATTCTGAACAATCATGTTATATGTTTTAATCTGAAGAAACTGGGACATTTATCCTCTATGTGTCTTTTAAATGAAATATTTATGGAATAAAATAGATTGGTTTTAAGATGGTTGTTTGATTTTCTGTGAGCCCTCCCACCTCTAATGTCCTTGTCAGGGGATAGGCTGGACAAAGAAGGAACAGAGACCTGGCACATTTGCCAATATCCAGCATGGCAGTGCTCACTTGTGCAGGAATGTGCGCAAACGTAAAGGCATTGAGCAGGCGCACGCACGTGCATGCTGGTGCATGCTTGTGCACATGCCACTCATGATAGCTCCTGGCTCTTTATGGCCTTTATGTTCCTGTATGCTCAGTACTTTTAGGTTTCCTGTTACTGACCTGGCTTGCTTCTGGACTTATCCTTTGCTTCTCTCCTGGCTCTGACCTCGGCTTTCTCCACTGACCCACTCCTACCTGCTTCCTGTGTACAACCTTGGCCTGCCCCTTCCCAGATTCCTGTCCATCGATATGTCTGTGTGTTTCTACCTTGGCTCTTGCTCCTTACCATGTCTCCTGTCTAAGGCCTGCCTGCTGTGGTCCACCTGCACGATCCAGTGTGCAACCCTGGACCAGCTGCCATCACCAGCTCCATCTGAAGAGGTCTCACCACTGCATATCCATTTTTCCACAGTACAGCTGGCAAACCAGACTTCTTTGGGCTCAGCATCCCCTTCCACCATCCTCATGGGTGCACTCAGCTGTAAGGGGAGCCATCTCATTACCTCGACCTCAAGACCAGGTATGTGACAGTCCTTTATTTTGATTGTTTACGTGATAACAAGACGTTATGATCTTCTTGCAGACTACCAAACTTGCTCAAAGCACTTATCTCATTCTCGGGATGGGGTACCCTGAAACACCTTTGACTACTGCACCACTTTTACTTCCATCTTGTAGCCATGGGGAAGGGCAGGATCCGGTTTTTATGCAAATGCTCGAATTGACCGCCTCTGCCTGAAAAGCCAATTGCCTCGTCCAGAACCCATCCATGGCCACGATACTAACAGACAAAAGTGAAGAAGGGAAGTGGCTGCAAAGTTTCATGATTCATAGACTCAATTTGTCACCTGTGGGTGCAAACTTTCAGCCGTGTGCAACCCCCAAACCCAGGTGCTACCTACTGTAGGTCTAGTAATGGTGCAGATGTTATGCCACTTACCCCATCTCATGGAAGGTCCAGTGGTCACAACCAGCAAGCAGGCAGATGCTGGGGTTGTGAGGGATGGGTGGTCGAAGAGTCCTGGCTACAGGCCGATCACCAGATGAGGGCAACATTTGAAGTTTCAGGGTTCAGGGTGTAAACCAGTGATGACGATCCTTGGCACCCCAGATGTTTTGGAACTACATTTCCCATGATGCTCAACTACACTGCAGAAAGCATGAGCATCATTGGAAATGTAGTTCCAAAACATCTGGGGTGCCAAGGTTTGCCATCACTGGTGTAAGCACACAAGCTCAGGAAAGTCAGACCGGCCAGTAAAACAGACCAGAATCTGATGGATCCTGTTATTCAGACACAGTTTTAAAGGTGACTAATGGGGTCAGCTGTGAGAACCTGCAAGGACCAGAAAAAGGTAAGATAGGTGGTGGCAAGAGACATGATCCGGCAACTCTGGGACTCACATATATTCCAGAAGAGAAGATTTGCCACCTGAGCTCTGTGAGCTTGATGCAGTGGAGATTTGGATAGTTACTCAGGGACTCTGCGGAATCCCACTCCAGTGCCTCTGTGCCCAAGAAGATCCGGCGTGGTGGTCGGGCCTCTTCTACCACCAGGGTGCCGTTTTGTGGAATAGCCTCCCTGTCGAGCTCCAGGAGGCCCCTACTATTCCGGTCTTCCGCGGGTTACTGAAGACTTGACTTTTCACGCAAGCCTTCCCTGCGTAGCCTCTCTCTTCCACCCTTTCTGCCACTCTGTGCTGCTTCTGGTTCCGGGGTCCTCTTTTTCCCAGAAACTCTGCTATGCGCGTCGGGACCCTTCGGGGTAAGACCGCGCTATGTTAAGATACCTCTCAACTCAACTCAACTCAGTAGAAAGATAAGTATGTGGGTGGGGAAGCAGAGATAATGTTGGACTTTACCGCCTGGAATAGCACATAAAATTAAGATGGAAAGCTACTCTGTTCCTATTAAAAAAAAATGAATTTAAGCCTTTCCTGCAAACAAATCAATGCTTACCTAAATACCTACCTGTCCCGTTGCTTGCACCCATGAACCTTGCTTCTCTGAAGATTAAAAACCTGCTAAAGACGGGACATCATTCAACACTTTTGGGATTTGTAACGACACCCCAAATACGAAAGGGGTTAAAGCCTTTTAGGATATTCCAATCCCGAACACAAGGCAGCTACCGACACTCCAGCCAGGCGAACAAGAAACGCATAAGAATAATTCCCCCTCAATAACGAGACAAACGCTCTGTCTTGAGGTTCAAGCAGGAATGACCATCTTTATTAAAAAAAACACAAGTTTTATACACAGTTAAAAGAGGAGGTGCATCATATTTCTCTGGAATTACACCTGTGACCAGACCTAATTAACATGCTAATTACCTAATTACTTTTAGCAGCCCGGCTCAGAGACATTTAGGCTAGACTTGCCGCCTTGTAGTTTAGAAGACACAATCAACATTAACACAGAACTACCTCCCACAATAGCAGAGTTAATTATCACAATCCACAATGAAAAGATCTTTAGAAGTTAGCCTGGACTCAATTTACATTACACAGGCAGCCAGGTGGTTGGAGGTGATGACATTAACATCTTTCAATTAACCTGTTGAGTTCAGAATCAACAACCAGTAAATAGTTATTTTACTTATATCCTGGGGAATATTGTGGATTAATATTACAGACCCATTTTAAAGCAATCCAAGACATATTCTGAATGTCCATTATTTTCTGGCTCATACTTTCTAAGAGCTTCTGGGTTCCACGGGCCCTCCCGTTACACTCTCCAACTCCCTCAATCTACTTGCTATTACCGAAACCTGGCTCCAGGAATCCGACACTGCCTCTCCAGCTGCCCTCTCCCATGGTGGCCTCCTCTGGACTCACCCAGATCCAGTGGATGAAAAGGAGGCGGAGCTGGACTTCTTCTCTCCCCATGAAGCACCGTCCAGGTTCCACCTACACCTCCCTTTTTTTTCTCTGTTCTTTCGCAATGCACTGAATTCGTCTTTTTTCTCAAGTTTGTCTGAGGATTGCAGTAATTTATCCCCCCCCAGCCTTTTTATTATATCCTGGAATATATTGTGGATAAATATTACTATCCCATTTTAGGTAGTACAAGGTATATTTCCTCAGTCACCCTCTGCCCAAAGTGACTCCTGTCACAGTACTGACGGATGCCCAACCTCCGACTGGGATCTGTAGTTTCCTCCGACGGCCCTACCTCACCCCGGGGTCACATTAGTGACAAAGGGGCCAGTGGAAGTCATTACAGTTCTAGAACATTCCTTAGTTTTTCATGACGAGAATCTTGACAAGAAACTTGTCCCGGCCGAGTGTACACACGTACGATTCAAAAGAACCGCCGTTCTTTTGAATGGCACGCACGCGGTGATGTCATCGACTACGACGAGCGTGTACTCATCACATTCGATGCCGTCGCCGCCATCTTGCTACACCCTATGCCTAGGAAGCTACCGCACATGCGTCAAAGTCATTTCGAGCATGCGCAGGTTTCCACGGCGACAGGTAAGTGTACACACACTCGGGTTTCTCGTCGAGAAACAGGCCGACGAGATTCTCAACGAGAAAAAAGACCGCAGGTCGTCTTTTTTCTCGTCGGGGAATCTGGGCAGTTTTCTCGACGAGAAAACTGAAACCCGCGTACACACAGCCGGTTTTCTCAGCAAGAAAACTCTCCTGGCAGTTTTCTTGTCGTTCTTTTGCCGAGAAAACCGGTCGTGTGTACGCGGCCTCAGAAGTGGATTTCAGTGTCATGGTCAGAGGGCCAGGGAAATGTCCATTGCTTTGTTTGCACGGATTGATTAATTTCTTTCCTTCTTTTCAAGTATTTTAATATGTTTTCTCAGAAATAATGGTACAAAGGGGGTCCAAAACAACAGTAACAAAGCGCTAAACATGAGTAGGTTTGGGCCTCCTACTGAGTAGCATGAGGATGAATGTAGTGACGTGAAAATGCGACATCGGTTACAGAAAGGTAGTGACGGCACAGGGCGGGTCATCTCGGGGGACCTGGAGGAGCGGTCTAAGGGGGGGGCAATGTGCGTTACTTATTTGCACAAGTAAACATATAAACATGTATATACATTGTAACGGGAGGGCCCGTGGAACCCAGAATCTCTTGGAAAGTAGGGGATACCCTTGCTTCAGCTCCCCATGCACCTCTTATGTCTAAATCACCCTGTGTCTCTAATAGGGGCGTAGTGTGACTGAGAAAATATATCTTGGACTACTTAAAATGGGACAGTAATATTTATCCACAATATTCCCCAGGATATCTGTAAAAGACTATTTACTGTTTGTTTGATTCTGAACTCAACTTGTTAGTTGAAAGCTGCTGATGTCATCACCCCCAGCCACCTGTCTGCCTGTTGTAATGTTAATGAATCCAGGCTAACTTCTAAGGATCTTCTCTTTGTGGATTGGGCTAATTGACCCTGTATTGTATGAAGGACTACTGTGATAATGTGTATTGGAGTTTAGGAGACAGCCAGGCTAGGAAACTCTGAGAGAGCCAGGCTGCTTGAAGTGATTAGGTAATTAGCATGTTAATTAGGTCTGGTCACAGGTGTATTTCCAAAGTAATATGATGCACCTCCTCTTTTAACTGTGTATAAAACTTGTGGTTTTTTGAATAAAGATTGTCAGTCCTGCTTAACGCTTAACCACTTGCCGCCCACCATATAGCGGATTGACGTCGGCAAAGTGGTTTTAAAATCCTGACAGGATGTCATATGACGTCCTCAGGATTTTGAGCCGCTGCGCGCCCTAGGGGGCGCACATCGTGGCGATCGTTGTTGCGGGATGTCAGTCTGACACACCGCAACACCGATCTAGGTAAAGAGTCTCCGACGGAGACTCTTTACCATGTGATCAGCCGTGTCCAATCGCGGCTGATCACGATGTAAACAGGAAAAGCCGGTGATCGGCTTTTCCTCACTCGCGTCTGTCAGACGCGAGTAGAGGAGAGCCGATCGGCGGCTCTCCTGACAGGAGGGGGTTCGCGCTGATTGTTCATCAGCGCAGCCCCCCCTTTGGATGCCCACACTGGACCACCAGGATGCTGCCCAGGACCACCAGGGAAGCGGGCAACATGTGGATGGCCAGGTACATCCCCATGGCCATCCACATGTTTTAAAACATGCCCAACATGTGCCAATCAGTGCCCACAAATGGGAACTGACTGGCACAATAATAGCATAAAAAAAGTGATGGCCAGCAATACCACCACCAGTAATAGCCAGTGCCACTCATCAGTGTCACTTAGGGTGACCACGTGTCCCGGATTGCCCAGGACAGTCCCGCATTTTGCAGGTCTGTCCCGGGCACCTTCATTCCAGGACAATACAGTGTCCCGGAATGAAACTGACACAGCTACCCCCGGGCCAATCTGATGCCCCCAAAAAAGGGCGCCACATCACCGCTTTATTCACTGACAGTACTTGTCCTGGCCGGGAATGCCTGGAGGAGCACAATCCCCGCCCCCTGCTTGTGATTGGAGAAATCATAAATCCCGCCTCTTGTGTCCAATCACTGTGCTGTGATTCATTACAGTACAAGCTGATTTTTGGGAAGGGGGGGTGTCCCTGAATGGCAGTTTGGAAATGTGGTCACCCTAGTGTCCCTCAGTGCCACCCATCAGTGCCCACCTATCAGTGACCATCAGTGCCCATCTGTGCCACCTATCAGTGCCACCCATGTTTACCCATCAGTGCCACCCATAAGTACCTATCAGTGCCCCCTATGAGTGCCCATCAGTGCCGCCTATGCGTGCCCATCAGTGCCACATACCAGTGCCACCTATCAGTGACCATCAGTGCCGCCTATCAGTGCCCATCAGTGCCCATCATCAGTGCTTATCAGTGCCACCTCATCAGTGCCACCTCATTGGTGCTGTCTTATCAGTGCCCGTCAGTGTAGCCATATCAGTGGCCATCATTGAATAAGAAAACTTATTTATTTGCAAAAAAATTTACAGAAACAAATAAAAACATATTTTTTTTCAAAGTTTTCGGTCTTTTTTTATTTGTTGCACAAAAAATAAAAATCGCAGAGGTGATCAAATACCACCAAAAAAAGCTCTATTTGTGGGAACAAAATGATGAAAAAAAATGTTTGGGTACAGTGTAGCACGACTGCGCAATTGTCATTCAAATTGCGACAGCGCTGAAAGCTGAAAATTGGCCTTGGCAGGAAGGTGCGTAAGTGCCCCCCCCCCCGGTATTGAAGTGGTTAACCCTAAAGACAGAGCTTCGTCTCGTTATTGGGGGAGAATTATTCGTACGGGTTTCTTGTTCGCCTGGCTGGAGTGTCCGGTAGCTGCCTTGGTGATCGGAAAGGGAATGTCCTAAACGGCTTTAACCCCTTTCATACTTGGGGTGCCGTTACATACAGTATCTGACAAAAGTAAGTACACCCCATCAGTCACATTTGTGTGACAACACGGAAGAAATGACACTTTGCTACAATGTAAAGTAGTGAGTGTACAGCTTGTATAACGGTGTAAATTTCCTCTCCCCTCAAAATAACTCAACACACAGCCATTAATGTCTAAACCGCTGGCAACAAAAGTCAGGACGCCCCCTAAGTGAAAATGTACAAATTTTATGTGATAGACCAACACAAAGTGTCACATAATTGTGAAGTGGAAGGAAAATGATACAAATAAATCTGTGAAAAGTGTGGGGGGGCAATTGTATGGCGCCCCCTTTACTCTGATACCCCTAACTAAAATCTAGTGGAACCAATTGCCTTCAGAAGTCACCTAATTAGTAAATAGAGTCCCCCTGTGTGTCATTTACTCTCAGTATAAATACAGCTGTTCTGTGAAGCCCTCAGAGGTTTGTTAGAGAACCTTAGTGAACAAACAGCATCATGAAGGCCAAGGAACACACCAGACAGGTCAGGGATAAAGTTGAGGGGAAGTATAAAGCAGGGTTAGGTTATAAAAGAATCTCCCAAGCTTTGAACATCTCACGGAGCTCTGTTCAATCCATCATCAGAAAATGGAAATCATCGGAGTATGGCACAACTGCAAGGTGTTCTATGGGGTTGAGGTCAGGACTCTGTGCAGGCCAGTCAAGTTCCCCCACCCAAACTCGCTCATCCATGTCTTTATGGACCTTGCTTTGTGCACTGGTCCAAATCATTTGGTGGAGGGGGATTATGGTGTGGGGGGGGAGGGGGGATTATGGCGTGGGGGTTGTTTTTCAGGGGTTGGGTTTGGCCCCTTAGTTCCAGTGAAGGGAACTCTTAAGGCGTCAGCATACTAAGACATTTTGGACAATTTCATGCTCCCAACTTTGTGGGAACAGTTTGGGGACGGCCCCTTCCTGTTCCAACATGACTGCCCACCAGTGCACAAAGCAAGGTCCATAAAGACATGGATGAGTTTGGGGTGGAGGAACTTGACTGACCTGCACAGAGTCCTGACCTCAACAAGATAGAACACCTTTGGGATGAATTAGAGCGGAGACTGCGAGCCAGGCCTTCTCATCCAACATCAGTGTCTGACCTCACAAATGCTCTTCCGGAAGAATGGCCAGACATTCCCATAGACACCCTCCTAAACCTTGTGGACGGCCTTCCCCAGAAGAGGTGAAGCTGTTATAGCTGCAAAGGGTGGGGCCAACTCAATATTGAACCCTACAGAATAAGACTGGGATGTCATTAAAGTTCATGTGTGTGTAAAGGCAAGCGTCACAATACTTTTGACAATATAATGTATGTCAGAGCTATATAAACAGAACTATAATAATACTGTTATATGACAGAAACAAATAGTTTGAAGTGTTTATTTTCTGGAAAAGTAAAGTGAACCTGTATTGCTCTCCCCCTCCTACACTATAAGTCAGTATGTTGTCAGGTGTGAGGTGTATACATACCTGTGTACAGGTGAGGTGTGAGGTGTATACATTCCTGTGTACAGGTGAGGTGTGAGGTGTATACATACCTGTGTACAGGTGAGGTGTGAGGTGTATACATTCCTGTGTACAGGTGAGGTGTGAGGTGTATACATACCTGTGTACAGGTGAGGTGTGAGGTGTATACATACCTGTGTACAGGTGAGGAGGGAGGTGTATACATACCTGTGTACAGGTGAGGTGTATACATACCTGTGTACAGGTGAGGTGTGAGGTGTATACATACCAGTGTACAGGTGAGGTGTGAGGTGTATACATAACTGTGTACGGGTGAGGTGTGAGGTGTATACATACCAGTGTACAGGTGAGGTGTGAGGTGTATACATACCAGTGTACAGGTGAGGTGTGAGGTGTATACATACCTGTGTACAGGTGAGGTGAGAGGTGTATACATTCCTGTGTACAGGTGAGGTGTGAGGTGTATACATACCTGTGTACAGGTGAGGTGTGAGGTGTATACATAACTGTGTACAGGTGAGGTGTGAGGTGTATACATTCCTGTGTACAGGTGATGTGTGAGGTGTATACATACCTGTGTACAGGTGAGGAGGGAGGTGTATACATACCTGTGTACAGGTGATGTGTGAGGTGTATACATACCTGTGTACAGGTGAGGTGTGAGGTGTATACATTCCTGTGTACAGGTGATGTGTGAGGTGTATACATACCTGTGTACAGGTGAGGTGTGAGGTGTATACATACCTGTGTATAGGTGAGGTGTGAGGTGTATACATACCTGTGTACAGGTGATGTGTGAGGTGTATACATACCTGTGTACAGGTGAGGTGTATACATACCTGTGTACAGGTGAGGTGTATACATACCTGTGTACAGGTGAGGTGTGAGGTGTATACATACCTGTGTACAGGTGAGGTGTGAGGTGTATACATACCTGTGTACAGGTGAGGTGTGAGGTGTATACATACCTGTGTACAGGTGAGGTGTGAGGTGTATACATACCTGTGTACAGGTAAGGTGTATACATACCTGTGTACGGGTGAGGTGTGAGGTGTATACATACCTGTGTACGGGTGAGGTGTGAGGTGTATACATACCTGTGTACAGGTGAGGTGTGAGGTGTATACATACCTGTGTACAGGTAAGGTGTATACATACCTGTGTACGGGTGAGGTGTGAGGTGTATACATACCTGTGTACGGGTGAGGTGTATACATACCTGTGTACGGGTGAGGTGTGAGGTGTATACATACCTGTGTACGGGTGAGGTGTGAGGTGTATACATACCTTTGTATGGGTAAGGTGTATACATACCTGTGTACGGGTGATGTGTGAGGTGTGAGGTGTATACATACCTGTGTACAGGTGAGGTGTGAGGTGTATACATACCTGTGTACAGGTGAGGTGTGAGGTGTATACATACCTGTTGTGACAGCAGGAAGGTAAAGTCCCCTGGTTGCATCCAGGGGGGTAGATATATTTCGCCCAGATTCAGGCTTTACGCCGACTTATACAACTAGGTGGAGAGTTGTATAAGCCCAGCTAAGGCTAGTGGGCTCATGGATGACTCATACCTCTAGGGAGAGTGTGGGGCGTCGTGCAGACAGGGAGTTGATGAGACCAGCTGAAGCTTGTCAGCTCGTTTAAGGCCTCTATAAAAACTCCCAGCTTCATTAGGTGTTTGCTCATGCCTGGAACCAGACCTGTGTGGACTGTCTAGGGAGAGTGAACCCCTGTGCGGTGAGACAAAGCCTGTGTGGCTATTTGCTTGGACATTTAAAACCAGGGACTTAGGGACTAGGACAGCACTAGGCTGATCCCAGTTGTTAGTTAGGAAACCTGTATGTTTAGTCAGAGGTCAAGTTGACCAGGATTTATTTTGTTTATGTTTCTTTTGCTTTGCTGTGTTTTGTCACTGTAAACAGAAAATAAACCGCACCTTTTTGATTTTGAAAACCACAACCTCCGTTTGCTGGGCCTGTTTTGTGTGGGGAGCCCATCCCGGGGGTCACACACACCCGCTGCCGAGCTAACCCCCTCACAGTTGGTGGAGAACCAGTGGCAGTTTTTTTTAAGCCAGCATGGAGGAGATACTGAAACAGCTGGCTCTAGCAAATGCCAATCAACAGCAGACAAATGCAGGTTTGCAAAGGAGCCTTGCAGCTCAGCAACAAGCCCAGCAGCAATCTGAGGCCCGCTTCATAGACCTGTTACAGAAGCAAGAGCAGAGACTACAACAAATGGAAGCAGTAATGCAGCAACGTCCGCAGACCAGTGAGGAAAGCCGTCCCACTAATACCGCGTCCTTTGGGGTGAGTCGTTTATTGACAAAAATGACTGGAGAGGATGATCCAGAGGTATTTTTGACCACATTTGAAAGGACCGCTGAAAGAGAAAAGTGGCCTGAGGAGCAGTGGGCTGGACTGGTGGCTCCTCTGTTAACTGGTGAATCGCAGAAAGCTTACTATGACCTAGAGCCTAACCAAGCAAAAGACTATGTGATGCTAAAAGCTGAAATTTTGGCAAGGCTGGGTGTCACCCAGGCTGTCCGGGCTCAGCGTGTGCATAACTGGACTTTCCAGCTTGGAAAACCCCCCAGGTCTCAAATGTATGATCTCATTCACCTGAGCAGAAAGTGGCTACAGCCAGAGACTTTGTCCGCACCAAAGATTGTGGAACGTGTTGTAATGGATCGGTTTTTGAGAGCTCTTCCTACTGCCATCCAAAAGTGGGTAAGCCATGGAGACCCAGAGACGGCCGATGGTTTTGTGGATCGTGTGGAGAAATACTTGGCTACAGAGAACCTGACGGCCTCTTCCAGAGACACTCAGACTTTCCACCCTAAGACCAGACCATCCCCAGGGGCAGATAAGAGGATTCCAAGGGGTGAGGGTGGAGAGAGTGAGAGGGTGGGAGCTCTACCCCAAGTTTGGCGAGAACAGCCTGGGAAATCAGCGGCTCAAGAGGCGGCAAGAAGGATCGTTTGCTACCGCTGCCGGCAAGCGGGACATATTGCAGCCAATTGCCCGGTTGTGGAGGAACCCATGCAGTGTGACTTTCTGACGGGCAGACGTCAGTCGCTGTGTGCGACAGTCGCATGCACTGCCATTCGAGGAACTGAGAAACATTTATGCAAAATGTGTGTTAATGGTAGAAATGTTGTGGTATTGCTGGATTCAGGTAGCCTTGTGACCCTGATAAAGGCTGAGTTAGTTAAAACAGAGGTCTTTGGGAATAGCAAGGTAGCTGTTATTTGTGTGCATGGGGACACCCGAGAGTATCCAGTGACTACAGTGTGTTTCGAGACCCCCAAAGGTACCCTCTCTCATCCAGTGGGCTTAGTATCTCAGTTACCGCATGACGCCATTGTGGGAAGGGATTTTCCGAAGTTCTGGGAACTGTGGGATGATCCTGAGCCCCCCACTGGTGCCCCTATGTACCAGGAATGTGATAGCCAGAACTCCCCTGAGAGTGGTGAGGACTCTCCAGAATTTCCCTTATCAGTATTGGCAGGGGAGACTCAAGAAACTGGAGAGGAGCCCACCTCCTCAGACGAAAACCTACCGTCTGTGGAGTTTTCTGATCTTGAAGTTCACAGGGAAAACTTTGCCACAGAACAGTTGAAAGACCCCGCCCTAATAAAGGCACGGGAAAACGTAGTGAAAATAGATGGCGAGTTAGTGAACCCAGATAATACCTGCACTTACCCATACTTCAGCGTAGAGAAGGACCTACTGTATCGGGTGGCAAAAAGGGCAGAAGAAACCGTTGAGCAGCTTGTGGTGCCCAAACCTTACAGGAAGTTGGTGTTGGAGTTGGCCCATGGGCACATTCTTGGAGGTCATCTGGGGACAGAGAAAACCCGAGAGAGGGTATTACAGAGATTCTATTGGCCGGGGGTGATGAAGGACATAGAAAATTATTGTTCCTCCTGCCCTGTGTGTCAGAGGTCGGCCCCGATGCCACATTTCCGTAGCCCGCTGGTCCCTCTACCCATCATTGAGGTCCCGTTTGAGAGGATCGCCATGGATTTGGTAGGGCCTATAATCAAGTCCGCTAGGGGGCACCAGTACATATTAGTTATAATGGACTATGCCACCCGTTATCCAGAAGCGATCCCTCTCCGAAATACCTCGGCCAAAACCATAGCCAAAGAGCTATCTCTTGTGTTTAGCCGGGTGGGTATTTGTAAAGAACTGCTTACGGACCAAGGTACACCCTTTATGTCCCGGGTTATGAAGGAGCTGTGTAAATTGTTCAAAGTGACGCAATTACGTACATCTGTGTATCACCCCCAAACCGATGGGCTGGTTGAAAGATTCAACAAAACCCTAAAACAAATGTTGAAGAAAGTGGTGGCTAGAGATGGAAAGGATTGGGACTGTCTACTTCCTTATCTGATGTTTGCTATTAGGGAGGTGCCCCAATCCTCTACGGGATTCTCCCCCTTTGAGTTACTGTATGGGAGACACCCAAGAGGGCTGTTGGATATTGCCAAGGAAACTTGGGAAAGTGAGAGTTCTCCCCACAGGAGTGTGATTGAGCATGTCGCCCTGATGCAAGACCGAATTGCACAGGTAATGCCCATCGTGAAGGAACATTTGGCCCAAGCGCAGTTAGCACAGCAGAGAGTGTACAACCGTGGAGCCAAGACCCGTACCTTTTCCCCGGGGGATAGGATACTGGTACTTGTCCCTACGGTTGAAAGTAAATTCCTTGCCAAATGGCAAGGCCCCTATGAGAAAAAGTGAGCGAAGTGAATTACAAGGTCAGACAACCAGGAAGGCGAAAGCCCGAACAGATTTATCACGTTAATCTGTTGAAAGCCTGGAGGGATAGAGAGTCCCTAGTCGCAGACACTTGGTCACCAGCTCAAACTGGTTGCGTGATTCCTGAGGTTGGAATAGCAGCCACCTTGTCACAACCCCAACAACAGGAGGTTAAGGAGTTTGTGCTTCGCAACAAGGAGGTATTCTCTGAGCTGCCGGGACAAACATCTGGGGTAGAGCATGACATCATTACCCCGCCCGGTGAAAGGGTGAAGTTAAAACCCTATCGGATCCCAGAGGCCCGACGGGAGGCAATACGGGAGGAAGTACAGAAAATGCTGAACTTAGGGGTGATAGAGGAGTCCCAAAGTGATTGGTCTAGTCCCATTGTGTTGGTGCCTAAACCGGATGGGAGCTGGCGATTTTGTAACGATTTTCGTCAGTTGAACAAAGTTACAAAATTTGACACCTACCCCATGCCACGTATAGATGAGTTGATCGACCGGCTGGGAACAGCCCGATACATGACGACTCTTGACCTCACAAAAGGGTATTGGCAAATCCCCCTGGCCAAGTCGGCCAAAGAGAAAACCGCATTTGTAACCCCAGACGGGGCGTTCCAATATAAAAGAATGCCGTTCGGGTTACAGAATGTGCCGGCCACATTCCAGCGGAAAATGGACCAGATGCTGAGGCCCCATCGGAAGTATGCTGCGGCTTACCTGGATGACGTAATTGTCCATAGCACAGATTGGGCCTCACATCTGCCAAAAGTGCAAGCAGTCCTGGACTCTGTTCGGGAAGCGGGGTTTACGGCTAACCCCAAGAAGTGTACCATTGGGCAGGAGGAGGCCAAATATCTTGGGTACACCATTGGGAGGGGAGTAATAAAACCCAACTCAACAAAGTCGAGGCCATCCAGAGTTGGCCACGTCCCAACAGCAAGAAGCAGGTACGAGCCTTTCTGGGAATCGCTGGGTATTATCGGCGATTCATTCCCCACTTTGCTTCTAAGGCTGTGCCCCTAACCAACCTGACGAAGGGGAAAGGGTCGGTCATGATTAAATGGACCCCCGAGGCTGAGGCAGCATTCCAATTCTTGAAACAAGCCTTATGTAGCCAGCCAGTGTTGTACTCACCCGACTTCTCTAAAGACTTTGTCGTACAAAGTGATGCGTCAGATGTGGGGTTAGGAGCAGTATTGTCCCAGGTCTGGAACGGGGAAGAGCACCCAGTCATTTACCTCAGCAGGAAGTTGAAGTCCCATGAGGTAAATTACGCCACCGTTGAAAAGGAGTGTTTAGCGGTGAAGTGGGCTCTAGATTCCCTTCGGTACTACCTGCTAGGTAGGCACTTTGACATGGTTACAGATCACGCTCCGTTAAAGTGGATGGCTCAAAACAAGGAAACAAATAGAAGAGTGAATAGGTGGTTCCTGGCCCTCCAGGAATTCAACTTCACAGTAAAGCATCGCCCTGGCGTTCAAATGGGGAATGTGGATGCTTTGTCTCGAGTACATGAATGCCTGATTGCTGGTGTTCCAACCCCGAGGTTAAAACAAGAGGGGGGGGTATGTGACAGCAGGAAGGTAAAGTCCCCTGGTTGCATCCAGGGGGGTAGATATATTTCGCCCAGATTCAGGCTTTACGCCGACTTATACAACTAGGTGGAGAGTTGTATAAGCCCAGCTAAGGCTAGTGGGCTCATGGATGACTCATACCTCTAGGGAGAGTGCTGGGCGTCGTGCAGACAGGGAGTTGATGAGACCAGCTGAAGCTTGTCAGCTCGTTTAAGGCCTCTATAAAAACTCCCAGCTTCATTAGGTGTTTGCTCATGCCTGGAACCAGACCTGTGTGGACTGTCTAGGGAGAGTGAACCCCTGTGCGGTGAGACAAAGCCTGTGTGGCTATTTGCTTGGACATTTAAAACCAGGGACTTAGGGACTAGGACAGCACTAGGCTGATCCCAGTTGTTAGTTAGGAAACCTGTATGTTTAGTCAGAGGTCAAGTTGACCAGGATTTATTTTGTATATGTTTCTTTTGCTTTGCTGTGTTTTGTCACTGTAAACAGAAAATAAACCGCACCTTTTTGATTTTGAAAACCACAACCTCCGTTTGCTGGGCCTGTTTTGTGTGGGGAGCCCATCCCGGGGGTCACACACACCCGCTGCCGAGCTAACCCCCTCACACTGTGTACAGGTGAGGTGTATACATACCTGTGTACATGTGAGTTGTGAGGTGTATACATACCTGTGTACAGGTGAGGTGGGAGGTGTATACATACCTGTGTACAGGTGAGGTGTATACATACCTGTGTACAGGTGAGGTGTGAGGTGTATACATACCTGTGTACAGGTGATGTGTGAGGTGTATACATACCTGTGTACAGGTGAGGTGTGAGGTGTATACATACCTGTGTACAGGTGAGGTGTGAGGTGTATACATACCTGTGTACAGGTGAGGTGTATACATACCTGTGTACGGGTGAGGTGTATACATACCTGTGTACGGGTGAGGTGTGAGGTGTATACATACCTGTGTACAGGTGAGGTGTATACATACCTGTGTACAGGTGAGGCGTGAGGTGTATACATACCTGTGTACGGGTGAGGTGTGAGGTGTATACATACCTGTGTACGGGTGAGGTGTGAGGTGTATACATACCTGTGTACGGGTGAGGTGTATACATACCTGTGTACGGGTGATGTGTGAGGTGTGAGGTGTATACATACCTGTGTACAGGTGAGGTGTGAGGTGTATACATACCTGTGTACAGGTGAGGAGTGTGGTGTATACATACCTGTGTACAGGTGAGGTGTGAGGTGTATACATACCTGTGTACAGGTGAGGTGTGAGGTGTATACATACCTGTGTACATGTGAGTTGTGTGGTGTGAGGTGTATACATACCTGTGTACAGGTGAGGTGTATACATACCTGTGTACAGGTGATGTGTGAGGTGTATACATACCTGTGTACGGGTGAGGTGTGAGGTGTATACATACCTGTGTACGGGTGAGGTGTGAGGTGTATACATACCTGTGTACAGGTGAGGTGTATACATACCTGTGTACAGGTGAGGTGTGAGGTGTATACATACCTGTGTACGGGTGAGGTGTGAGGTGTATACATACCTGTGTACGGGTGAGGTGTGAGGTGTATACATACCTGTGTACGGGTGAGGTGTATACATACCTGTGTACGGGTGAGGTGTGAGGTGTGAGGTGTATACATACCTGTGTACAGGTGAGGTGTATACATACCTGTGTACAGGTGAGGTGTGAGGTGTATACATACCTGTGTACAGGTGAGGAGTGTGGTGTATACATACCTGTGTACAGGTGAGGTGTGAGGTGTATACATACTTGTGTACAGGTGAGGTGTGAGGTGTATACACACCTGTGTACAGGTGAGGTGTGAGGTGTATACATACCTGTGTACATGTGAGTTGTGAGGTGTATACATACCTGTGTACAGGTGAGGTGGGAGGTGTATACATACCTGTGTACAGGTGAGGTGTATACATACCTGTGTACAGGTGAGGTGTGAGGTGTATACATACCTGTGTACAGGTGATGTGTGAGGTGTATACATACCTGTGTACAGGTGAGGTGTGAGGTGTATACATACCTGTGTACAGGTGAGGTGTGAGGTGTATACATACCTGTGTACAGGTGAGGTGTATACATACCTGTGTACGGGTGAGGTGTATACATACCTGTGTACGGGTGAGGTGTGAGGTGTATACATACCTGTGTACAGGTGAGGCGTGAGGTGTATACATACCTGTGTACGGGTGAGGTGTGAGGTGTATACATACCTGTGTACGGGTGAGGTGTGAGGTGTATACATACCTGTGTACGGGTGAGGTGTATACATACCTGTGTACGGGTGATGTGTGAGGTGTGAGGTGTATACATACCTGTGTACAGGTGAGGTGTGAGGTGTATACATACCTGTGTACAGGTGAGGAGTGTGGTGTATACATACCTGTGTACAGGTGAGGTGTGAGGTGTATACATACCTGTGTACAGGTGAGGTGTGAGGTGTATACATACCTGTGTACATGTGAGTTGTGTGGTGTGAGGTGTATACATACCTGTGTACAGGTGAGGTGTATACATACCTGTGTACAGGTGATGTGTGAGGTGTATACATACCTGTGTACGGGTGAGGTGTGAGGTGTATACATACCTGTGTACGGGTGAGGTGTGAGGTGTATACATACCTGTGTACAGGTGAGGTGTATACATACCTGTGTACAGGTGAGGTGTGAGGTGTATACATACCTGTGTACGGGTGAGGTGTGAGGTGTATACATACCTGTGTACGGGTGAGGTGTGAGGTGTATACATACCTGTGTACGGGTGAGGTGTATACATACCTGTGTACGGGTGATGTGTGAGGTGTGAGGTGTATACATACCTGTGTACAGGTGAGGTGTGAGGTGTATACATACCTGTGTACAGGTGAGGAGTGTGGTGTATACATACCTGTGTACAGGTGAGGTGTGAGGTGTATACATACTTGTGTACAGGTGAGGTGTGAGGTGTATACACACCTGTGTACAGGTGAGGTGTGAGGTGTATACATACCTGTGTACATGTGAGTTGTGAGGTGTGAGGTGTATACATACCTGTGTACAGGTGAGGAGTGTGGTGTATACATACCTGTGTACAGGTGAGGAGTGTGGTGTATACATACCTGTGTACAGGTGAGGAGTGTGGTGTATACATACCTGTGTACAGGTGAGGTGTGAGGTGTATACACACCTGTGTACAGGTGAGGTGTGAGGTGTACACATACCTGTGTACATGTGAGTTGTGAGGTGTGAGGTGTATACATACCTGTGTACAGGTGAGGAGTGTGGTGTATACATACCTGTGTACAGGTGAGGAGTGTGGTGTATACATACCTGTGTACAGGTGAGGTGTGAGGTGTACACATACCTGTGTACAGGTGAGGTGTGAGGTGTATACATACCTGTGTACAGGTGAGGAGTGTGGTGTATACATACCTGTGTACAGGTGATGTGTGAGGTGTATACATACCTGTGTACAGGTGAGGTGAGGGCTGCGTCTCTCTGCTCTGTGACTGTCTCCTATCTCTCTCTCTCTCTATATATATATATCGGTCTCGCTCTCCTCTGGGAATTCTGTCACTGCCAATCATACACAAAGCCTGAATTACTGAATATTCTCTGCACTCAGTTTAGCAGGGGATTACATCACATCCCAACACACTCCTCCCCTCCTCCAGATTCTGCCCCCCCCCCCAGTAATACCTGTATCTTTATTTTCCATACTTAACTTATTTTGAGTCTTGATGTGTCAGGGAAATCCGTCCAACAGCGCCAATCAGCGCCCAATGCGCACGCGCGGTGGAATGATGCTTCCGCGCATGCGCGTGCGCGGGACGGCGCTTCTACGTTCTCGGGTGCGCGCGCCGACGCAGCGGCGCGCGCGCATGCGCGGCGGCGCACCAATAGGAATCCAGGCGGGCCTATTTAAAGAGACTCAGTTGCACTGACAAGTTGCTGGTTTGTCAGCTTTCCTGTATTCCCAAGACTCTGGAAAACTATCCTGAAAATCTCCTCGTGACCCGGACTGGCTTGACTCCTCTGATCTCTCTCCTGGACCTGACCCTCGGCTTGTGATACGGACTTCTGCTTTCTCCTGTGTTTGACCCTCGGCCTGTGACCCGGATCTGCTGCCTGTCTCCAATCCCTGACCTCTGGCCTGTACCTTTTGGACTTCCGTGTTTCCTTTGAACCCCTGTCGGGTTCCCGGTACTCTCTGGACTTGTCACCTTTTACTGTGTTTGACCCCCAGCCGGGACCGTTACCTAGCCATTACAACCCGGACTCAACCTGCACTGGCTTCCATTATCTCCTGCTGTTGAACTTTACCAATCCGGCTAGTTCCTGCTTGAAGCCTGTTCTTCAGTCTACTCAGCTCTGCCGGACCGTCTACAAATACCCACCACCTGCCGGTAGCCGGTGCCGCTTCTCGCCATCCACTCCCTGTCTCAACTCCAGGGGGTGGAGTGCGTCAAGTCGCAAAGGTGAACCACTCTCGGCATCTCGGCCTCGGTAAGTACATACCTTTACAGTACAAACCAGCCAGATGTCTGAGGCCGACAGGGTGCGTTCACCGTTCGAGACCCTATGTCAGCAAGTCACCGCACTAACCGACGCGGTTCAGAAATTACAAGAAGGTTATGTCCAAATGGATGGCCGCTTCCAGCTACTTACTGGAGCTACAGGACCAGCATCACCAGCTGCTACCATTGCCAATGTTGCCTCCACGTCTCAAGATCAGGCAAATCCCACCGTAGTAATGGCTACCCCTGAACCCAGGGTCCCCCTGCCTGAGCGATTTTCTGGCGTCCGTAAGAAATATCGGGCTTTCAAAAACGCATGTTCTCTCTATTTCGCCCTTCAACCCAGGACTTTCTCTTCAGAAGTGGTAAAGGTGGGGTTCGTCATCTCCCTTCTAACCGACGAACCTCAGGCCTGGGCCCATGGCCTGATGGAGCAAAGCAGCCCCATACTAGATTCCGTGGACACCTTCTTCGAGAGTATGGCGCAGCTGTATGACGATCCTCAGCGATCAGCTACAGCTGAGTCTGTTCTCCACAGTTTAACCCAGGGGAGAAGGCCGGTGGAGGACTACACGGCAGAATTCCGGAAATGGTCAGCTGACACTGGCTGGAATGAGACGGCCCTTAAATACCAATATCGCCAAGGACTGTCTGAGGCTCTTAAGGACGAGCTGGCCAGGATTGGTGTTCCAACTACTCTGGAAGATCTGATCCAGTCTGTCACTCAGCTTGACAGACGCCTCCGGGAGCGGCGTTCTGAGCGTTTCCAGACTACCCGTCCAAACTGGACTTTGCCCCGATCAGCTTCTGCCTATCCACCCATCCAAGTTCCTACAGCATCTTCTCCCCCCGAGCCTGAACCCATGCAGCTTGGTCTAGTTCGTCCTCCCCTTTCTCCTGAGGAAAAGCAGCGCAGGCGTCAGGCCAATCTGTGTCTTTACTGCGGAGGTACTGGCCATTTCCTTCGGAGCTGCCCAGTGAGACCTAGTAAGTGTACCCTCAAAGACACTTTGAACTACCCAGTTTCTGGCTTACCACAGACTTATGTTGTTCTTTCTATTTCTCTACAGCTACCAACAGGAGCAACCCGCCTACCGGCGATTATTGATTCAGGAGCCTGCAGCTGCTTTCTGGACTCTTCACTTGCTTCCCAACTTCACTTTCCTCTGCAAACCAAGGACCGTTATCTTCAGGTTCGTCTGGCGGATGGATCCCTGCCTCGTTCAGGGGTAATTACGCAAGAAACAAGACCCGTCCTTGCTATCACGGATTCAGGCCACCAAGAATACCTTCGATTTGACCTCATCTCATCTCCCATGTTTCCCATCATCCTGGGCCTTCCCTGGTTACAAGCACATGAGCCTCATATAAACTGGGCCAAGAGGGAAGTAGATGCTTCAGAGTCAGCCACTGGGGCCATCCTCTCTCAAAGGCAGGGCCCCAAATCCCTTCTTCATCCAGTAGCCTTTGCCTCTCGTAAACTAACTTCTCCGGAACGTAATTATGACGTCGGTGACCGGGAACTATTAGCTATCAAATTCGCCCTGGAAGAATGGCGATACCTTCTGGAGGGAGCTCCTCACCCCGTCATGATATTCACGGATCATAAGAACCTAGAATATCTGAGAACAGCAAAACGTCTTCGACCCAGACAAGCCCGATGGGCCCTCTTCTTCACTAGGTTTAACTTCCATATCTCTTATAGGCCCGGTTCCAAGAACGTGAAGGCGGATGCCCTCTCTAGGATGTTTCCCGAGACCCCTCAAGCAGAGGAACCAAGTACCATCCTATCAGCACAAAACTTTCTGCTCATCCCACAGGCTGATCTACTAACCTCCATAAGAGCCGCCTCTAAGCATTGTCCTGACCAAGTAACCTCTTCCTTGGAGAAGCGTAATGACTTGTTCTGGTCCCAAGGTAAAGTCTTCGTCCCTCTGGAAACAAGGCAACTGACTCTGAAAACTTTCCACGACCACAAACTAGCTGGTCACTTTGGAACCAAAAAGACCATGGAACTAATCTCTCGCTCCTTCTGGTGGCCTGGTTGGAGACAAGATTGCAAGTCCTATGTTGCCTCCTGTACCCGTTGCCAACGGTATAAGGGACCCAAAACCAAGAGTTGGGGACTACTCAAACCTTTGCCTATCCCTGAGCGTCCGTGGGCAGATGTGTCCATGGACTTCATTGTAGATCTACCGCCCTCTGGAGGTTTTACCACGATTCTGGTTGTAATTGACCGCCTCTCCAAAATGGCTCACTTCGTGCCCATGATTGGTACTCCCTCTGCTGCAGATACAGCCAAAGCCTTCTTTCAGGAGATAATCAGGCTCCATGGAGTGCCTAAAAGCATCACCTCTGACAGAGGCGTTCAATTTACGGCGAAATTCTGGAAGGAACTTTGCAAATCTTTAGAAATCAAAATTTGCCTATCATCGGCATATCACCCCCAGAGCAACGGACAGACAGAGAGAACCAATCAAACCCTAGAACAATATCTCCGTTGTTTTTGCTCAGCCTCACAAGATGATTGGTCCTCCCTATTATCCTACGCTGAATTTGCATATAATAACTCGGTGCATTCAGCCACCAGTCAAACTCCTTTTTGGGCCAACTTTGGCTTCCATCCTTCCTTCCTCCCTGATGACATTTCGGAGAGCTCTGTTCCTGCTGTTCAAGATCGGATAGCCTTTGTTCAATCTAATTTTCTGAGACTCCAGGAAATGATGCAAAACGCCCAGGAGTCTTACAAGAGATACTATGACAAGGGTAGGAAGGAAAATCCAGTCTTCAAGGTTGGGGAGGAAGTATGGCTCTCCGCCACCAACCTCAAATTGCCGATCCCTTCACGGAAATTGGGACCAAGATTTATAGGCCCTTTTAAAATCAAGCGAGTAATCAACCCTGTGGCCTTTGAATTGGCACTGCCCGACTCCTACAGGATACACCCGGTCTTCCACACGTCTCTATTGAAACCGGTAGTCTCCAGCTCCTTCCCGGGAAGGGATGTGCCACCTCCTCCACCTGTGGAGGTTGATGGTGAAAACGAGTACGTGGTGGAATCTATCCTGGGCTGCAGGAAAAAAGGCAGGCAGCTACAGTATTTAATCAAATGGAAGGGGTATCCCCCAGAGGACAACTCTTGGGAACCATCTAGGAACCTACATGCTCCCCGCCTAATTAGAGTCTTTCACCAGGAACATCCCGAGTTGATGTCTAGTCTGGGCGTCCGGAGTCCGCCCCTAGGAGGGGGGCACTGTCAGGGAAATCCGTCCAACAGCGCCAATCAGCGCCCAATGCGCACGCGCGGTGGAATGATGCTTCCGCGCATGCGCGTGCGCGGGACGGCGCTTCTACGTTCTCGGGTGCGCGCGCCGACGCAGCGGCGCGCGCGCATGCGCGGCGGCGCACCAATAGGAATCCAGGCGGGCCTATTTAAAGAGACTCAGTTGCACTGACAAGTTGCTGGTTTGTCAGCTTTCCTGTATTCCCAAGACTCTGGAAAACTATCCTGAAAATCTCCTCGTGACCCGGACTGGCTTGACTCCTCTGATCTCTCTCCTGGACCTGACCCTCGGCTTGTGATACGGACTTCTGCTTTCTCCTGTGTTTGACCCTCGGCCTGTGACCCGGATCTGCTGCCTGTCTCCAATCCCTGACCTCTGGCCTGTACCTTTTGGACTTCCGTGTTTCCTTTGAACCCCTGTCGGGTTCCCGGTACTCTCTGGACTTGTCACCTTTTACTGTGTTTGACCCCCAGCCGGGACCGTTACCTAGCCATTACAACCCGGACTCAACCTGCACTGGCTTCCATTATCTCCTGCTGTTGAACTTTACCAATCCGGCTAGTTCCTGCTTGAAGCCTGTTCTTCAGTCTACTCAGCTCTGCCGGACCGTCTACAAATACCCACCACCTGCCGGTAGCCGGTGCCGCTTCTCGCCATCCACTCCCTGTCTCAACTCCAGGGGGTGGAGTGCGTCAAGTCGCAAAGGTGAACCACTCTCGGCATCTCGGCCTCGGTAAGTACATACCTTTACATGATGTCTTCTGAGCAGTCATGTGACTCTTCGGATCCTCTGCTTTGACTTTTCTATATGATACGGTTCCCGAGTTCACTGCTTCATTGTACTATGGTTGTAGGGTCCTGTGGTAATGCTCCCCCTAGGGGCGGGCCCATGATGCCCTCATTGGAGGTGGGTTAAATGACCCTGGGTCAAAGCTGAGCCAGTGTATGGGGGAGTCTGTGGGGTATATCACCATAGAGGATGCAAACATTACCGTCAGAGTTACTTTATTTGTACCCATGCTGGACACACTCCTAACCCCCTCTGTACATTACACACTCCTGTCCCCTGTACTCTGTACATTACACACTCCTGTCCCCTGTACTCTGTACATTACACACTCCTGACCCCTGTACTCTGTACATTACATACTCCTGACCCCGTACTCTGTACATTACACACTCCTGACCCCTGTACTCTGTACATTACATACTCCTGACCCCTGTACTCTGTACATTACACACTCCTGACCCTGCACTCTGTACATTACACACTCCTGACCCCTGTACTCTGTACATTACACACTCCTGACCCCTGTACTCTGTACATTACACACTCCTGACCCCTGTACTCTGTACATTACACACTCCTGACCCCTGTACTCTGTACATTACACACTCCTGTCCCCTGTACTCTGTACATTACACACTCCTGTCCCCTGTACTCTGTACATTACACACTCCTGACCCCTGTACTCTGTACATTACACACTCCTGACCCCTGTACTCTGTACATTACACACTCCTGACCCCTGTACTATGTACATTACACACTCCTGACCCCTGTACTCTGTACATTACACACTCCTGACCCCTGTACTCTGTACATTACACACTCCTGTCCCCTGTACTCTGTACATTACACACTCCTGACCCCTGTACTCTGTACATTACACACTCCTGACCCCTGCACTCTGTACATTACACACTCCTGACCCCTGTACTCTGTACATTACACACTCCTGACCCCTGTACTCTGTACATTACACACTCCTGACCCCTGTACTCTGTACATTACACACTCCTGACCCCTGTACTCTGTACATTACACACTCCTGACCCCTGTACTCTGTACATCACACACTCCTGACTAGGAATGAGCCGAACACCCCCCCGGTTTGGTTTGCATCCAGAACATGCGAATGGACCAAAAGTTTGCACAAACTTTCAAACCCTGTTAAAGTCTATGGGAAATCAAAAGTGCGAATTTTAAAGGCTTATATACAAGTTTTTGTCATAAAAAGTGTTTGGGGACCTGGGTCCTGCCCCAGGGGACATGTATCAATGCAAAAAAAAGTTTTAAAACGGCCATTTTTTCGGGAGCAGTGATTTTAATAATGCTTAACCACTTGACAACTGGGCACTTAAACCCCCTTCCTAACCAGACGAATTTTCAGCTTTCGGTGCTCTCACATTTTGAATGACAATTACTCAGTCATACAACACTGTACCCACATGAAATTTTTGTCCTTTTTTTCACACAAATAGAGCTTTCTTTTGGTGGTATTTAATCACTGTTGGGTTTTTTATTTTTTGCGCTATAAGAGAAAAAAGACTGAAATTTTTTTAAAAAAATTAATTTTTCTTTGTTTCCGTTATAAAATTTTGCAAATTAGTATTTTTTCTTCATACATTTTGGCCAAAATTTATACTGCTACATATCTTTGGTAAAAATAAGTACAAATTGGTGCATATTATTTGGTCTTTGTGAAAGTTATAGAGTCCACAAGCTATGGTGCCAATATCTGAAAATTGATCACACCTGAAGTACTGACGGCCTATCTCATTTCTTGAGACCCTAACATGCCAGAAAAGTACAAATACCCCCCAAATGACCCCTTTTTGGAAAGAAGACATTCCAAGGTATTTAGAAAGAGTCATTGTGAGTTTTTTGAAGTTGTCATTTTTTCCCACAATTCTTTGCAAAAATCAAGATTTTTTTTTCTTTTTTTTTTTTTTTCACAAAATTGTCATATTAGCAGGTTATTTCTCACACACAGCATATGCATTCCACAAATTACACCCCAAAACACATTCTGCTATTCCTCCCGAGTATGGCGATACCACATGTGTGAGACTTTTACACAGCGTGGCCACATACAGAGGCCCAACATGCAGGGAGCACCATCAGGCGTTCTGGAGCACCCAGGCCAATTCTGACATTTCTCTCCTACATGTAAAAATCATCATTTGTTTGCTAGAAAATTACATAGAACCCCAAAACATTATATATGTTTTTTTAGCAAAGACCTTAAAGAATATAATGGTGGTCATTGCAACTTTTTAACTTGCACGGTATTTGCGCCGAAATTTTTCTAACGTGTTTTTTACGGAAAAAAACTGTTTTGTGCTTAAAAGAAAAAAAAAACAGTAAAGTTAGCCCAATGTTTTTGCATAATGTGAAAGAGGAAGTTACGCCGAGTAAATAGATACCTAACATGTCACCCTTCAAAATTGCACACGCTCGTGGAATGGCGCCAAACTTCGCTACTTAAAAATCCCCATAGGCAACGCTTTAAATATTTTTACTGGTTACATGTTTTGAGTTACAGAGGAGGTCTAGGGCCAAAATTATTGCTCTCGCTCTAACGTTCGCAACGATACCTCACATGTGTGGTTTGAACACCGTTTTCATATGTGGGCGGGGCTTACGTATGCGTTCACTTCTGCATGCGAGCTCGCGGGGGCAGGGGCGCTTTAAAAAAATATATATATATTTTATTGTTCATTTTACTTTATTTATTTTAGTTTGACATGTTTTTCCACCCCAAATTTTTTTTTGATCACTTTTATTCCTATTACAAGGAATGTAAACATCCCTTGTAATAGGAATATGGCATGACAGGTCCTCTTTACAGTGAGATATGGGGGGTCAATAAGACCCCACATCTCACCTCTAGGCTGGGAAGCCTGAAAAAAAAAACAAAAAAAAAACAATCTTGGCTTTGATCGTAGCGGTGAGTCGGTAGAAGCACCGGAGGGCGGCGGGAGGGGGGGCATCCCCTCTCACCTTCCGTAAGAGCGATCAATCGGTGGAACAGCCGCTATGATCGTTCTTATGGTGCAGGGAATCGCCAGCTGAAAAAGCGAATATCTGAATGATGCCTGTAGCTGCTCCCATCATTCAGATATCCCCGCATAAAGTTAAGGACGTCATATGACGGCCGGCGGGCGGGAAGTGGTTATTGCAGAGTATTGCCGGGTATTGAGGAGTATTGCAGGGTATTGAGGAGTATTGCGGGGTATTGAGGAGTATTGCCGGGTATTAAGGAGTATTGCAGGGTATTGAGGAGTATTGCAGGGTATTGAGGAGTATTGCAGGGTATTGAGGAGTATTGCAGGGTATTGAGGAGTATTGCCGGGTATTGCGGAGTATTGCCGGGTATTGCGGAGTATTGCCGGGTATTGCCGGGTATTGCCGAGTATTGCCGAGTATTGCGGGGTATTGCGGGGTATTGCGGGGTATTGAGGAGTATTGCAGGGTATTGTGGAGTATTGCAGGGTATTGTGGAGTATTGCAGGGTATTGTGGAGTATTGCCGGGTATTGTGGAGTATTGCAGGGTATTGTGGAGTATTGCAGGGTATTGTGGAGTATTGCAGGGTATTGTGGAGTATTGCCGGGTATTGAGGAGTATTGCCGGGTATTGCGGAGTATTGCGGAGTATTGCCGAGTATTGTGGGGTATTGCCGAGTATTGTGGGGTATTGCCGGGTATTGAGGAGTATTGCGGGGTATTGTGGAGTATTGCAGGGTATTGTGGAGTATTGCTGGGTATTGAGGAGTATTGCCGGGTATTGAGGAGTATTGCAGGGTATTGAGGAGTATTGCAGGGTATTGAGGAGTATTGCGGAGTATGGCAGGGTATTGCGGAATATGGCAGAGTATTGCACAGTATGGGCAGAGTATGGGCAGGGTATTGCACAGTATGGGCAGGGTATTGCACAGTATGGGCAGAGTATTGCACAGGGTATTGCAGAGTATTGCACAGGGTATTGCACAGGGTATTGCAGAGTATTGCAGAGTATTGGCAGGGTGTATTGCAGAGTATTGTACAGGGATGGCTGAGCAGGGATGGATGGATCTGTGACTGCAATTGTCACAGATCCAGCCCACAGCTGACATGGGGGAGGGAGCGGACGTGATCGGCTCCCTCCCCTCTCCTCTCACACTGTACCGATCGGTACAGAGAGGGGAGGGAGGAACCGGCGTCATCACATGACGCCGGTCTGTTTACAAGTGATCGCTCCGTCAATGACGGAGCGATCACGTGGTAAACGGCCGCGATTAGCGGCCATCTACCGTGATCCGTGATGCGCCGGGTCTTCCCAGGGGGCGCGCGGGAGCAAGATTCTGGGAGGACGTCCCTGGGACGTCCACCCTGGATAACTCGACCGCGCTGTGGACGTCTTTTGTACATGGCGCGGTCGGCAAGTGGTTAAAGTGAAACAAAAAAAGTGAAATATTCCTTTAAATATCGTACCTGGGGGGTGTGTATAGTATGCCTGTAAAGTGGCGCATGTTTCCCGTGTTTAGAACTGTCCCTGCACAAAGTGTAATTTCTAAAGGAATAAAAGTCATTTAAAACTGCTTGCGGCTTTAATGTCATGTCTGGACCCGGCAATACGGATGAAAATCATTGAGAAAAACGGCATGGGTACCCCCCCCCCCAGCCCATTACCAGCCCCTTACATTTTTTAAGTGTAGCTCCATACAAAAAATCTATTTTTAAACTTTTTGGAAAACATAGGTAAGGGTTATCACCCCCGTAACATTTGTTTTGCTGTCTGTGCCCCTGTTCAGAACATTTCACCTCACTTTCCGTCCCAATGACAAATGTTTTTTGAAAATTTGTTTTTTTTATTGAAACAAGTATTGGTGATAAAGCATAAGTGGAGAGGAGACATGTTTTTCCCATATTAACTCTTCAGCCTCGTACACACGACCGGTTTTCTCGTCAAGAAACGACAAGAAAACTGTTGGAAGAGCTTTCTTGCCTCGAAAACCGTTCGTGTGTATGGTTTCTCGTCGAGAACCTGCTCTCTATTTTCTCATCAGGATTCTCGTTTTTCTCGTCTGGATTCTCGTAGAGAAAACTGGTCGTTTGTATGCTTTTCCGAGTCTTAAAAAATAGCGCATGCTCAGAATCAAGTATAAGACGGGAGCGCTCCTTCTGGTAAAACTAGCGTTCGTAATGGAGATAGCACATTTGTCACGCTAGAACGAACTGAAAGCACGAAGACTGAAAAGCGCGAATCGTCTCTCCCCAAATTTTTACTAACACGCGGTAACACGAGATCAGCAAAAGCAGCCCGAGGAGTGGCGCCATTGGAATCGAACTTCCCCTTTATACTGCCGTTGTACGTGTTCTACGTCACCGCGCTTTACAACAACGAGATTTGGAATTGACAGTGTGTATGCAAGGAAAGCTTGACAAGAATCTCGTCGAGAAAAACAACAGGGTTTTTTTTACGATGAGATTCTCGGTCGTGTGTACTAGGCTTTACAGGAGAGAATTTCCCTTCCTAGGGGTAGATTTCCTCTCACTTCCTGTTGTCTCCCTCTGTTTGTAAGTAGGAGTCGGTTGAAAGTCAGATGTTTGAAAGTAGGGGCCTGCCCTATATACTCTGCAGAAATTTGGGCCTTAGGTGTTGGTGTTGCCACAACACTGTAAGCTCTCACAGTTACTCTTGGTGGGCGCTGGAATGGGCCCTGCTGTGAAATATTAGATCAAGAATTGTAATTACACGCCCCTGTTGAACAGGGGCAGAAAAATTGGGCCTTAGCCACTGGTGGTGCCCAGAACCAAAAATGTTCTTACAAGCTATCAGCATGAACATTGAGGAGGAAGAGGATAGTCACTCAGCATAACAGGATAGTCACTCAGCATCAGCATAGGCAGTCTTGAAGGGATCTCACAATCAAAAAAAAAATGTTCGGTTACATCAGCATCAGGTGCTTGGCAGCTGGTGGTGATCCAAGACTGATTCATTTTTATGAAGGTGAGCCGATCGACCGAGTCGGTGGACAGGCGCACCCTGTGATCGGTTACAAAGCCTCCAGCAGCTGGATGCAGGACAGGCCAGTAGCTCAATTGCATACTGTGCAAGCTCTGGCCAGTGTTCCATCCTCAAGACCCAGTAATCCAGAGGATTTTCGGTTGGAAAGGTCTCAAAGTCTGATCTTGCCCCTAGGTATTCCTGCACCATGTACATCAGACGTTGGCGATGGTTGCTGGAACCGATCAGACCTTGGGGCTGCGGACTAAAAAATTGTCTGAACGCATCGGTCAGACGGCCACCTTCTCCACCGCTCCTTCTGTGACTGACCGAAGCCCCAGCAACATGTTATCCAGGAGGACCAGGAAATTTTAACCTCCCGGGCTCTGGAAACGCATTGCACAAACCTTTCTGCAAGGCCTCCCGAAGATGTTTCATCCTCTGCTCCCTCTGCGATGGCTGGATAAGTTCAGCAACCTTACCCTTGTAACGTGGATCAAGGAGGGTTTCCAGCCAGTAATGATCCCTCTCCTTGATACCACGAATACGAGGATCCTTTTGCAGGCTTTGCAGGATTAGGGAGGCCATGCAGCGTAGGTTTGCTGAGGCATTCGGTCCGGAGTCCTCTGGGTCACTAAGGACAACATGATCCGCAGTGACCTCCTCCCAGCCACGTACAAGTCCATGGGTTTTTTGGGACTGTAAATGATCCCTTGAAGACTGCTGCTGATGCTGAGTGCTAGGCTCGACCTACATGCGGACACAACCCTCCTCCTCTTCCTCGTCCTCTTCCTGTGTGATCGGTGGGCCCGCAGGAACACTGTCTGGATAAAGGGGGCCTTGAGAGGTAAGGAAGTCCTCCTCTTCTTCCCTCTGTTCTGCCTCAAGTGCCCTGTCCATTATTCCATGCAGCGTATGCTCCAACAGGTAGACAAGAGGGACATCATCACTGATGCATGCACTGTCACTGCTCACCATCCTCGTGGCCTCCTCAAATGGTGACAGGACAGTGCATGCATCCCTGATCATGAGCCACTGGCATGGCAAAAAAAAAGCCAAGCTCCCCTGACCCTGTCCTGGTGCCATAGTCACACAGGTACTCATTGATGGCCCTCTGCTGCGTGTGCAGCCGCTGCAGCATGGCCAACGTTGAGTTCCATCTGGTGGGCATGTCACAGATTAGGCGGTTCTTGGGCAGATTAAATTCCTTTTGGAGGTCAGCCAGCCGAGCTGTCAGGAATGGTGTCATTGCTGGGCTCACCTGCTGGTGGCACTGTTGCATTCGGCAGCAGTGGGTGTAGTTCTGGTGGCCACCAGCGGGTGTCTCCTCACCAAGACTTTCCACCAGCCATCAAGCACACCTGATCTGGGTCTGCTGGACTATATAAACCCGCCCTTAACAAAGCTCAGTGCTCCAGAATTCCTTCTGTAAGCCTGGTCCCTGCCTGAACCTGATCCGTTACCTGGTCCTGGTCCTGAACCTGAACCTGATCTGTTGCCTGCCTTGTCCTGGACTCTGATCCTTGTACCCTGTCCCCTGATACCAGCTCCCCCTTGCTGACTGCTCCCAGTACCTGGCCTTCTGCTCCCCTTGTCTCTCATCCCTGCCTTGTTCATGTATGTGTGTTCTCTTTTGTACATGTTAGCTAGTTAGATTAGGTTGGTTTTGGGGTTTGTTGTGTTCCTTTGTATTCGTTTCTTGCTTATGGTTTGCTGTGGTTTTGTTTACACGTGTGTCTTTATCTTTAATAGGGATGAGCTTCGTGTTCGAGTCGAACATACGTTCGACTCGAACATCGGCTGTTCGATCGTTCGACGAAGATCGAACGATTTGGGCCGTTCGCGCCAAATTCGAGTGACGCGAACGGCCCACAATGCACTACGCCATCGCAGTGTCATCCAGGCGCTGTGATTGGCCAAGCATGCACTGTGACCCCGCATGCTTGGCCAATCACAGCGCCGGCAGCGAGGAGAGCAATGATTGGCCACAGGCAGGATGCCTGTGGCCAATTATTGCTGAGGGTGTTTAGTACACGCCCCACACTATAAAAGGCCGCCAGCACGGCGGCCTAGTGTAGTGTGTTCCGGAGCAGGGATAGAGCAGCATAGGCAGGGACAGTGACTTTTATTTCTTTCTTGCTTAACCTGGATTCCTTTAGTTTAGGGAAAGAGAAGGATAGGTAGGGAGAGTGTCAGTGTGTTTTGTGCTTGTGCTATAGTGTGCTTAAAAAAAAAAAATTTCTAGGGACAGAAAACTGTAGGTAGGGAGAGTGTCAGTTTCTTTCACTGTGCAAGTCCTTGTTTCTAGGGACCTGGAAGGACAGTGAGTGAATTCTCCTTGTGCTATATTGTGCTTAAAAAAAACATTTTTTCTAGGGACAGAAAACTGTAGGTAGGGAGAGTGTCAGTTTCTTTCACTGTGCAAGTCCTTGTTTCAAGGGACAGAGAAGGACACCTGAAGGTAGCCCTTATTGCTTTTTTCCCATCTCCCTGCAGGCCATCTATTAGAATGTCTGGAAGGCAAACAAGGAGAGGCAGACAGTCAGGAGGCAATAAAAGAGGGCAAGCAGGCTCTGTGTCTGGGGGCAACAGTGCTGGTCGTGGACGCGGTGCATTGTCATCAGCACATGGCCATGGGACACGCTTGTCCTTCTTTTCCGCAGCTGGACATGTTGAGCCACATCATGCCGAAGACTTGGTAGAGTGGATGACCAAGCCCTCCTCCTCCTCCTCATCCTCTCTCACCCAGGCTCAGGGTACTGGCAAAGCAGCTGCCAAAGCGTCCTCTTCCCTGGTATCAATGTCAGACTCATCATCAGTCACTCCTTCCCTAGACCCACCATGTCCTCCTCCTGATGAGTCCCCCGAACTGTTTGAGCACATTGTTGGGTACATGCTCCAGGAGGATGCCCAGCGTTTCGAAGGGTCTGATGATGAAACCCAGCTACAGGAAGGCAGTAGGGTGAGAGCAGACAGAGGGGATGCTCAAGAAGGACACCAATCTGGCAGTCATGTTCCAGCAGCTGCAGCATACTGCCAGATTGGCTCCAGTGATGAGGAGGGAGGGGATGATGAGGTCACTGACTCCACGTGGGTGCCTAATAGGAGAGAGGAGGAGGAGGATGAGGAGGAGGCACATCTCCAACGAGACAGGATGCCCTTTGGTGGCCAGCGTAAGGGCAGTACACCGACGGAATCACACCGCAGAGCTCCGCCTGTGCAGGGCGCTGCCTCTGCCCGTCATTCAAAAAGTTCCTTGGTGTGGGCCTTTTTTGAGGCTAGTGCATCAGATCGCACAGCTGCTGTTTGCAACATATGTCTCAAGCGTATATCGCGTGGCCAAAACATCAGCCGCTTGGGTACCACATGCCTGACCAGACATATGTTGACCTGCCATGCAGCTCGTTGGCAAGCCTACCTCAAAGACCCACACCAAAGAACAAAGCGGACCTCTCCTTGCACCGCATCAGCTGGGATCTCCAACCCCACTATAACTTCAGTCCTCTCTGAAACATGCACTGAGAGGAATGAAGGTGTAGAATTAGGTGTGTCACAGCCAAGTACTTGCGGGCACTCTGCTAGCAGTACACAGACGTCCGATTCTAGCAGGCAAATTTCCCTGCCCCAGCTGCTGGACCGTCGAAAGAAGTTCACTCCCAGCCATCCACATGCCCAGCGGTTGAATGCTAGCTTGGCTAAATTGCTAGCGCTTCAACTGCTGCCTTTTCAGTTGGTAGACTCGGCCCCCTTCCGTGAGTTTGTGCAATGTGCGGTTCCTCAGTGGCAGGTTCCCAAACGCCACTTTTTCTCACGGAAGGCTATTCCGGCTCTCTACCGGCATGTGGAAGGCAATGTCTTGGCCTCGCTGGACAGGGCGGTCAGCGGTAAGGTGCATATTACCGCTGACTCATGGTCCAGCAGGCATGGACAGGGACGTTACCTTTCTTTCACGGCCCATTGGGTCACTCTTTTGGCAGCTGGGAAGGATGCAGGACAAGGTGCAGTAGTGTTGGAGGTTGTCCCACCGCCACGCCTCCAAAATGCTACTACTGGTTGTGACACACCTCTCTCCTCCACCCCCTCCTCTTCTTCTTCCTCCATGGCCTCTTCTTGTGGTTTGTCCTATGAACCAGCGGTGCTCCGTAGCCGTTCACGGGGCTACGCAAGTACGCAGGCAAAAAGATGCCATGCCGTGCTTGCGCTGGTGTGTTTGGGGGACAGAAGCCACACTGGGGCAGAGGTCCTGTCTGCTCTGCAGGGCCAGGCCGAGAGGTGGTTGACGCCACGCCAGCTTAAGCCAGGAATGGTGGTTTGCGACAATGGCACCAACCTCCTCTCCGCCCTCCGACAGGGACAACTGACCCATGTGCCCTGTGTGGCTCACGTCCTTAACCTGGTGGTGCAGCGGTTCTTGGGCAGGTACCCGGGCTTACAGGATGTCCTGAGGCAGGCCAGGAAAGTCTGTGTGCATTTCCGCAGATCTTATAATGCCAGTGCTCGCCTGGCTGAGCTGCAAAAGGAGTTGAACCTGCCCATGAACCGCCTTATATGTGACATGCCCACCAGGTGGAACTCAACGTTGGCCATGCTGCAGCGGCTGCACACGCAGCAGAGGGCCATCAATGAGTACCTGTGCGACTACGGCACCAGGACAGGGTCAGGGGAGCTTGGTTTTTTTTCTCCACGCCAGTGGGGCATGATCAGGGATGCATGCACTGTCCTGGCACCATTTGAGGAGGCCACGAGGATGGTGAGCAGTGACAGTGCATGCATCAGTGACACTGTACCTCTTGTCCACCTGTTGGAGCACACGCTGCGTGGAATAATGGACAGGGCACTTGAGGCAGAACAGAGGCAGGAAGAGGAGGACTTCCTTGCCTCTCAAGGCCCCCTTTACCCAGACAGTGTTCCTTCTGTCCCACCCATCGCACAGGAAGAGGAAGAGGAGGAGGAGGAGGAGGAGGAGGAGGAGGATTGTGTCAGCATGGAGGTGGAGGCTGGCACTCAGCATCATCAGCAGCAGTCTTTTAGGGATGATTTACAGTCCCAAGAAACCAGTGGACTTGTACGTGGCTGGGAGGAGGTGACTGCGGATCATGTCGTCCTTAGTGACCCAGAGGACTCCGGAGCGAATGCCTCAGCAAACCTACGCTGCATGGCCTCCCTGATCCTGCAAAGTCTGCGGAAGGATCCTCGTATTCTTCGGATCAAGGAGAGGGACCATTACTGGCTGGCCACTCTCCTTGATCCACGGTACAAGGGTAAGGTTGCGGACCTTATGTTACCGTCGCAGAGGGAGCAGAGGATGAGACAACTCCGGGAGGCCTTGCAGAAAGGTCTGTGCAACGCGTTCCCAGAGACTGGGAGGTTACAAACTCCTGGTCCAGGACAACGAGTTGCTGAGGCTTCGGCCAGTCAAAGAAGGAGCGGTGGGGAAGGTGGCCGTCTGACCGATGCGTTCAGACAATTCTTTAGTCCGCAGCCCCAAAGTATGATTGGTTCCAGCAACCATCGCCAGCGTCTGATAAACATGGTGCAGGAATATCTAGGGGCAAGGTCAGACTTGGACACCTTCCCCACCGAAAATCCTCTGGCTTACTGGGTCTTGAGGATGGATCACTGGCCAGAGCTTGCACAGTATGCAATTGAGCTACTGGCCTGTCCTGCATCTAGGGTTATTTCGGAACGCACATTCAGTGCTGCTGGAGGATTTGTCACGGATCACAGGGTGCGCCTGTCCACCGACTCGGTTGATTGACTGACTTTCATCAAGATGAACCAGTCTTGGATCACCACCAGCTACCACACACCTGATGCTGATATAACAGACTAATTGATTTTAACATGTCACGTCCCTTCAAGACTGATGCTGATGCTGAGTGCCTGTGCTGTTATGTTGACTGGCTATCCTCCTCCTCCGAGTCCTCAATGATACGATTGATGATGATAGCTTGGAAGATCATTTTTGTTTATGGGTGCCGCCACCAGTGGCTAAGGCCCAATTTTTCAGCCCCTGTTTTACAGGGGCGTGTACTTACAATTTTTTTAGCAATAATTTGCCATAGGGCTCATTGCTGTGCTCCAAGTACAGTATCTGTGAGGGGTTGTAGTGTTGTGCCACCAGTGCCTAAGGCCCAATTTTTCAGCCCCTGTTTGTAGTCAGAGTCTTCACTTAGGAATGTGATAGAAATGTGATACCCTAACTACCAAGGCCTGAGGTGTGCCTTAGCCTGCTGGTCAGTATGCCTAAAAGTGGGCATACCCTGAATATGACTGAAGAAATGAAATAAGTAAATGGTTGTATGAAAAAGGGGGAACGGGTGGGTGGGGACCCAGAAACACAGCCGACGCAGGAGAGGAGAGAGGAGGAGGGATAAATAGCCCTCAGACTCCTCCTACAAATTCAGGCTAGCCTGCGGCCAGCCTTCCACTTGTAGTCAGAGTCTTCACTTAGGAATGTGATAGGAATGTGATACCCTAACTACCAAGGCCTGAGGTGTGCCTTAGCCTGCTGGTCAGTATGCCTAAAAGTGGGCAAAAAGACCCGGACTAGGTATGTTAAGAGAAAGAAGGGCAGGTAACAAACCGCCTGGTAGATCAATGCACGCCCGGGTGGCGTCAATGAATGGAACGTACCCGTTGCGACAGCAGAAACCAGTGACCTAATAATTGATGACTAGAAGGGCCCCAACAGTTGGACCTAGCAAACCTGCCCAGAAACCAACCGACTGTTCCATAAATGACTGGATAAGCCTACAACCAGAAAACACAGACATGGGAATGAACCGCTTGTGACGAGAGGACACGTGGGAGGAACGGAACAAGGGCTGACCCAAGGAGCCCTGGGGAATAATGCAAACGGTTGTACCCAGCCAACAGGACGAAAGACAAGTAGCTCCGTGAACACCTACAACCCCTGGCCTAACTGTGCATACCTGGTAAGGGGATGAGAGAGGGAGAGGTGCCAAAAATGAACGAACTGATAGGAGGGAAGGGGGTCTACGAGCCGGATACCTGAAAGATGCGTTTGCAGGAGTAGACGGATAAGGCCAACATGCTGTAGTGACATGCAACGATAAACGCACAGAACCAGACATGGCATGACCCAACCTACCCGAGTGACAGTGAGCCCCCTAGGAACAGGCTGGGAATCGGAAAAAAGATGAAAGGTCTGACGTACCTGCCCAGAAGATCCGGCAACCTACAAACAAGAGAATAGCACCAAAAGATGAAAACGACCCAGACCTATCGTGGGCCGACACAGGGACGTTGGTATCAAGTAAGGACTGCATGGCCCCAAGGTTAAGCCAGCAGTGAAACCAACACAACCGCTGTTAACCTGCCCTGGCAACGGGCAGGCCTGAAGCTTCAAGCCTTGGGGAAATCAGCTGGATGTCCAGTAAACATGAGAGGCCGTGGAGAGCCTGTTTGGCCCGCATCCAACTGCGCTTAAGACTACAGCCCAGAACATGCTCCATGCTGGTACGTGGGAGTAGCTAGGACAGAACAGGAAGCAAACTGAAGCGAACCGCCTACCTTGTAGTGGCTGGAAAAGGAAACCCCTGAGTTGACTCACAGAAATGCAGAGCCAAGTATGATCAACTCCTGATCGGCGGAGTACTACAAATGGTCAGAAACCCCCACGTGGAGTAGAAGGGATAAACTGCATATGTTGCTGCCGAAACGTGCAGCCTGCCCAACCCTAAACACAAAAGGAAAACACAACAGACAACCAGATATGAGACACCACCCCTCTGTACCTGCCTGGGCCAAAGACGTGAGCAGAAATGACCAGACCTCAGCGCGTGCATGAACCTGACGACAGAACCCACCCTAGAGTATGTAGTAAGTGTATGTAGCAAATGAGCCCAAGTATCCTGCCGCGCAGAGACAGGTAATTAAAATAAAACACTCAGGGCCGGTGTACCCACGGACCGTGGTGGGTAGTAGTTATAGGCGTAAGCATGAACGTGCACGTATGACGTATGGTATACAGGCGAGAAGATTGTGGTCAACAACCAATTAAAAACGAAACCTCAGCCCGTATGGATCTGTAGACGTGACAGATCCTGAGATGCGCACCCTGGCTAACTACCCCCGGTATGTAAGAACCTGAACGAAAAAAGTGTGACGAGACAAGGAAAACAAACAATGCTGCAACGGCTGTGGGTGCGAGCGGTGACTGCACGGCACCGCCAAGTTGTGACAGAACATGCTAGGACTGGCTGACCTGCTATACTGAAACACGCTGGGGTAAATGCTAAGACAGAACACAACCCCCTCTGTACCAACCCCCGAGCGAAGACATAAGCAGTGAAGGTGGGACTATAGTATAAATTAACCTGAAAAACGACCCCCCCCCCCCCGGCGTGAGACGAGTGAGCGCAAGGAAACTATTTCGCAATGACAGATCGTAGAAACTGAACCCTCAGGACCTGAGTACCCACAGACCGTGGTGGGTAGTCCTGCAGATGAAATGAAACGAAAGCAAACGTACGACGCAACGTAACGGGCGAGAAGATTGTGGTCAAAGAACAAGACCAACGAAAAACCTGAGCCCGTAGGATCTGTAGACGTGACAGAAACCGAGATGTGAAACCTAGCCAACTGAACCAGGAAAGCAAGAACCTACCAAAGTACAATGAAACCTACGGAAGTAAGATGATACGGAACTGAACAAAGAAGAAAAACAGCTACCGGTGTAAGCTGAACCCTCAGGACCTGAGTACCCACAGACCGTGGTGGGTAGTCCTGCCGATGAAATGAAACGAATGCAAATGTATGACGTAACGTAACGGGCGAGAAGATTGTGGACAAGGAACAAGACCAACGAAAAAACCTGAGCCCGTAAGGAAGGATCTGTAGACGTGACAGAAACCGAGATGTGAAACCTAGCCAACTGAACCAGAAATGCAACTACCTACAAAAGTATGTTGGTACGGAACTAAATAAAGAAGAAAAACCGCTACCGGTGTAAGCTGAACCTGCACAAGCTGACAGGAAAAAATGCTATGACAGGAAAAACGCCATGACAGTAAAAAACGCTAACAGGCCGCTGAACACAACATGCTGCCGCCAGAACCGCTAAGACAGAAACCACGTGACGCATGGATACCCGAACGACCGTGGAAGTGAAGCTACCCCACCAAACAGCCCCCCTTTTTTACAGCATCCCCCCACCCTTGGCTCTGAGACCCCAAGGTAGACTGAATCCGATGAGCAAGATGCGGCTGGCTTGCACCCCCGGCTTGCAGAGCCAAGTCAGGACACCCCTATTATATCGTATAGAAAACTGCCAGCGAGACCTGTGGAGACGTGGGTGGACAACCCCTCCCATGCTGCCAGCGTGACCCCGGGAGAAAGGTGGACAGCCGCCCCCCCCATGCTGCCAGCGTGACCCCTGGAGACGTAGGTGGACAGGCCCCCCCATGCTGCTGGAGTGACCCCGGGACGAGTGGATGATGCCCCCCCATACCGCCAGCGTGCGCCTGGGATAAATGGAAAGATGCCCCCCCCTCATGATGGCGGTGAGAGCTATGGAGGAGTGGATGGACGGACGCCCCCCCAAGCTGCCAGCAATAGCCTGGAAGGATAGGATGGCCGGACGCCCCCCCTCAAGCTGCCCGCAATAGCCTGGGAGGATAGGATGGATGGACGCCCCCCCTCAAGCTGCCAGCAGCCTGGGAGGATGGAATGGACGGACGCCACCGCTCAAGCTGCCCGCAGCCCGGGAGGATAGGATGGACGGATGCCCCCCCTCGAGCTGCCCACAGCCAGGAGGATAGGATGAACGGACGCCCCCCTCAAGCTGCCAGCAGCACGGGAGGATAGGATAGACGGACGCCCCCCCTCAAGCTGCCAGCAGCCCGGGCGGATAGGATGGACGGACGTCCCCCCACAAGCTGCCAGCAGCCCGGGAGGATAGGATGGACGGACGCCCCCCCCTCAAGCTGCCAGCAGCCCGGGAGGATAGGATGGACGGACGCCCCCCTTCAAGCTGCCAGCAGCCCGGGAGGATAGGATGGACACCCCCCCCTCAACCTGCCAGCAGCCGGGGAGGATAGGATGGACGGACGCCCCCCCAACCAGCGCCATGGGGACCTGGCCAGCCGTGCAGCATCTCTGAGCTCGGGGAGAAAGGGGGCTGGCCCCTCAAGGAGCAGGATGGATGGATGCATGGAACCCCCCCTCCCCAGCGCAAGTACCGGAAGAAGCAGGTGGCCTCCTAAACGCGAGACGGAGCCCTGGCAACGAGGGTGGGTGGATGGACGGAACGCCCCCCCCCATCCCCGGCGAGAGCGCCGGGAGAACAGGCGGGCGGCCTTCAGAAGCCCACAGCTAACCCCCCCCAACTGACGCCCGGCGTGGACATCGGGAGAAGCAAGCGGGGCAGGTGGATGCCCCCCTTTCTCCAAGCTGCCCGGCTACCTGATGACCTGGACAGCCCGGTTACCTGGACAGCCCCCCCTGAAGCCAGCGTATGCCCGGAGGAGTGGGGGGGGGGCGGAAGGCCCCCCCTCTAAAGGAGTGCGCCCGGAGGGTGGACAGATGGGGGCCCCCTCAATGTGAGCCCGGGAGGAGGAGCGGGTGGCGCTACAGATGAAGCCGACGTGAGCCCGGAAGTGGAGGTGAACGAATGGCGGGCATGACATCCGGCGAGCACCGGGAGAAGCGCGCCCCCCCCAAGCTGCCGGACAGACACCGGAGAGACGTGGACGCCAGGCAACCCCTCCCTGCATGTGTACAGGAGCAGAAGTGAACAATGGATGAGCGGGCGAGAGCACGGGAGGAGAAGCGGGAGACTGGCCGGGCTGAGGGATGTGCCCCCCCCCATGAAGCCTGGTGTGTGTACCGAGGGCAGCAGCAGCCCCCCCCCCCCTGAGCACCGGGGAAACGTGGATGGGGGGCCCCCCCAGCTGCCTGCATGGGTACAGGAAAGTGAGGATGGACGGATGGGCGGGCGGCCCTCCCCACTCCAGGATGCCGGCATGAAGACCAGGAAGAAGCAGGGTGGATTGACAGACAGCTCCCCCCCTCCAAAGCTCGGTGATAGCCCAGGAGAGGGACCGTCAGGAGACTGCTGCAGCCGGCCGCTGCTCTGCCAAACTGGAAGTGCCACAGAACCCAGCCTGGCGTAAAACCCCCCTTCCGATCCTCTGCCCGTGAATCCAGTCCGACAGACTGTCCCCGTTACCTGACCCGAACGAACACCGGAAAAAATAAGGTGGAATGCTGGCCCTCAATGCGGTGGCCCCCGCAGACGTGTCGCATCAGCCCAGGAACCGTGAAGACGAGATGAGACATGAGCCCCTGTAGCCGACAATGCTGCCCTGCTGCTGCACATGAACCGGAAGTGACGTGGACGCGCGGTAACCCGGAAATGACGTGTGACGGCTGAGACCCAGAAACACAGCCGACGCAGGAGAGGAGAGAGGAGGAGGGATAAATAGCCCTCAGACTCCTCCTACAAATTCAGGCTAGCCTGCGGCCAGCCTTCCACTTAACAGGGGCGTGTCATTACAATTTTTGAAGCAATACTTTGCAACAGGGCTCATTGCTGTGCTCCAAGTACAGTATCTGTGAGGGGTTGTAGTGTTGTGCCACCAGTGCCTAAGGCCCAATTTTTCAGCCCCTGTTCAACAGGGGCATGCAATTACAATTCTTGATGTAATAATTCACAGCAGGGCCCATTCCTGCACCCACCAAGAGTAAGTCTGAGGGCTTACAGTGTTGTGGCAACGCCACCACCACCACCACCACGAAAGGCCCAATTTTTCAGCCACTGTTCAAAAGGGGCATGTAATTACAATTCTTGATCTAATAATTCACAGCAGGGCCCATTCCTGCACCCACCAAGAGTAACTCTGAGGGCTTACAGTGTTGTGGCAACACCACCACCACCACCACGAAAAGCCCAATTTTTCAGCCCCTGTTCAACAGGGGCATGCAATTACAATTCTTGATCTAATAATTCACAGCAGGGCCCATTGCTGCACCCACCAAGAGTAACTGTCAGGGCTTACAGTGTTGTGGCACCAGCACCACCATCAAAGCCCCAATTTTTACTACCACTGTTCAACAATTATATGTAATTAAAATTCCTGATATAATAGTTGACAGCAGGGCGTTCCAGCACCAACCAAGAGTAACTGTGAGTGCTTACAGTGTTGTGCCAACACCAACAACTAAGGGGCCTATTTCTGCAGAGTATATACGGCAGGTCCCTACTTTCAAACATCCAACTTACAAACGACTCCTACTTGCAAACGAAAGAAGACAACAGGAAGTGAGAGGAAATCTACCCCTAGGAAGGAAAATTCTCTCCTGTAAGAATTAATATGGGAGAAAGGTGTCTCCTCTGTACTGATGCTTTATCAGCAATCCTTGTTTCAAGAAAAACACCACATTTCAAAAACAGTTGTCATTGGGACGGAAAGTGAGGTGAAATGTTCTGAACAGGGGCACAGACAGCAAAACAAATGTTACAGGGGTGATAACCCTTCCCTATGTTTTCCAAAAAGTTTAAAAATAGATTTTTGGGCTGGAGCTACAGTTCAACAATGTACCTGTTCAAAATTACAAACAGATTCTACATAAGAACAAACCTACAGTCCCTGTCTTGTATGCACCGCCTGTATACGGCTGTTCAGAGTATATAGGGCCTTTTTTATTTTATGTGCGGGGTTCCCCTTAATATCCATACAAGACCCAAAGGGGCTGGTAATGGGCTGGGGTGGGGGGGGGGGGTCATGGGGTAGCTATGCCATTTTTCCTAAAGAATTTCATCCATATTACCGGGACCAGACATTACATTAAAGCCGCAAGAAGTTTTAAATGGCTTTTTTTTCCTTTAGAAGTGTCATTTTGTGCAGGGACAGTTCTAAACACGGGAAACACGTGGCACTTCACAGGCATACTTTAGACACCCCCCAGGTACGATATTTAACCTCCCTAGCGGTAATCCCGAGCGTGACTCGGGGTTGTTTTTTTATGCTAGGATCGGTAACCCCGAGTCACGCTCGGGGTAGACATTGCAGAGCTCGCAGCGGAGTTTCCCTACCTTCTCCTGGCGATCCAGCGATGATGTCCTCTGCTGTGATCGCCAGCGAGATCTCCGGCGAGTGTCGGCACTTTCCGACGCCATCTGACTTCCTAGTTCCGTTCCCTGCGAGCCGCAGCGGCGCATGGGAGCGGAACTGGGCGGCAAATTCAAAAAGGTAAACACATAGTATACATACAGTATACTGTAATCTTACTGATTACAGTACTGTATGTAATAATTACACACCCCCTTTGTCCCTAGTGGTCTACCCAGTGTCCTGCATGCACTTTTATATAATAAAAATCGTTCTTTCTGCCTGTAAACTGGGGATTGTCCATAGCAACCAAAAAGTGTCCCTTTATGTCAAAAGTGGTTTTAGACCAGCTAGAAAGCAGCGATAATAAATTAGAATCACTCGCAGAATTGAGCGATAGCGATTTGTGGGGAAATTCGTCATCAAACACTAAATCTAATGACAGCGACAATTCTGCAACTGAGCAAATTTCAGTGTTTTTGATTTGATTACATTATTGAATAATTTTTATTATAATTAGATTACTATTTTTTATAATTATTTATAGTTATTTATTATATTATAATTTATAATTTTGTGTTTTATATTTATCATACCCGGGATGTTTACTAGACTCTGGTTTGCTCAGGTTTAAGTAAGTAATTACTAAGAATCGCAGGCCTATAATACATAACACCAAATTTTCATGCAAAATAATTGTACCGCTTTTGGTACATAATTCCAGAAAGAATCATACCGCCAGGGAGGTTAAAGGAATATTTGACTTTTTTTTTTCACTTTATGCATCATTAAAATGACTGCTCCCGAAAAACGACCGTTTTTAAAACTTCTTTTTGCATTGATACATGTCCCCTGGTGCAGAACCCGGGTTCCCAAACCCTTTTTAGGACAATAACATGCATAATAGTTGTTATAATTAGCACTTTAGAATTCGAACGTTCGCATCCATTGTATTTAATAGGGTTCTAATGTTCGTACGAACTTTCGGTCCGTTCGCGGGTTCTGGTGCGAACCGAACCCGGGGGTGTTCGGCTCATCACTAATCTTTAATAAACATTTATATTTTTCACTTGCTCTGTTCCCGATTCCTTAATGTGCAACCCAATTATTTGACCACCTGTATTGGATGTCTGTGTATAGCATCCTCGTGACAGAATTCTGGAGCCATACAATCAGATCGGCTGCACCTTGGAATTGGGTCTGAGCACTTGTTAAAATTACTGAGATGGAGGTGGACGATATTTTTTATCTTTCGCTCCTGGCAACAGATGACAGAGATTTCTGTTATCAGACACTAAGAGAATATACCAGAGAGCAGTTATTAGAATGCATCCGCATAGCTCACGTTTTTGTGGATCAGGGTAGTTTTGTGTTTGAGGATGTACAAGCTTTGATTTGTATCTGTACAGAGTTGGCCCTGTCTGATGCCTTTAGTGGAACTGACGATTATACACCTCCTTTTAATGCAGCTCAAGTAGAATCTTTGGTGTGGCTGTTGGAAGATGACTCAGCCTTTTTCCATGAGCAGTACTCAGCTTGTCCTGAACAGGTGCTTGCAGCATGCATTGATTCAGTGCAGTCTCTGGTCAGACAAGCAGTGTGCAAATCTGATTTTGTGAAATCCTTAATACAGGCCTGGTCAAGTTTGTTGTACTCAGCCCTTGTCAGCTCCCAACCATCCATTTGTATGTCTAGATACCAACCTGCTGGGATATCTTCCTCTCTTTTTACCACAATTCCCACTTTTTCTGAACAATGCACCCAGCTAACAATGAAGTATCAGTACCCTGTCTCCTCCTGCTGCACTTATCCTGCCTTCAATCCACCTGCTTCTTCCCTCCTATCCGTAGCCAATCCACAAGAACCTCCTCCAGCCACTGTCCCTGCACCTCTGCCATTTTCTTCCATTTGCCCAATCCCAACCTTTTCATATATTCCCCCCCCCCCCCGTTACTTGCAAACCTGCAGTGACTAAGCCCAAAAAGAAGCGGAAGTACTTTCCAACCCACACAATCTTACCGGTATCCCAACCTGCCTCCACACCCACCAACCTGCTCCAGCCTGCGTTCATGCCAGCTGAACCTGACGATCTACCTAAATTTGCCAACCCTATGCCTGTTACCCAGTCTGACGTCCCAGTGCCCTTTATCCAGCCTGAGGTTCCCGTGCCAGCCTTCCAGCCTGAGGTTCCCGTGCCAGCCTTCCAGCCTGAGGTTCCCGTGCCAGCCTTCCAGCCTGAGGTTCCCGTGCCAGCCTTCCAGCCTGAGGTTTTCGTGCCAGCCTATCAGCCTGAGGTTATCGTACCAGCCTGCCAGCCTGAAGACCCTGTACCAGCCTGAAGACCCTGTACCAGCCTGAGGTTCCCGTGCCAGCCTTCCAGCCCGCGGTTTCCGTGCCAGCCTTCCAGCCCGCGGTTCCCGTGCCAGCTTGTCAGCCCGCGGTTCCCGTGCCAGCTTGTCAGCCCGAGGTTCCCGTGCCAGTTTGCCAGCCCAAGGTTCCTGTGCCAGTCTTCCAGCCCGGAGTGCCAGAGCCAGCCTTTCAGCCTGCAGTTCCAGGGCCAGCCTTTCAGCCTGCAGTTCCAGGGCCAGCCTTTCAGCCTGCAGTTCCAGGGCCAGCCTTTCAGCCTGCAGTTCCAGGGCCAGCCTTTCAGCCTGCAGTTCCAGGGCCAGCCTTCCAGCCTGCAGTTCCAGGGCCAGCCTTCCAGCCTGCAGTTCCAGGGCCAGCCTTCCAGCCTGCAGTTCCAGGGCCAGCCTGCCAACTTGAAGTTCCTGTGCCTGTCTTCCGAACAGAAGTCCTGATGACGGTGTCCCAGTCGGTAGATCCGGTGTCCCAGCCGGTAGATCCGGTGTCCCAGTCGGAAGATCCTGTGACCCCGCCTGAAGATTCGGTGCATGGGACCCCGCCTGAAGATCCGGTGCCCGTTTCCTGGCCTGAGGTTATGATGCCCGTTTCTCAGTCTGTGGAGCCTACTGCCCAGCCTGACGTGTTCCCGCCTGCCGCCCAGCCTGACGTGTTCCGCCTGCCGCCCAGCCTGACGTGTTCCCGCCTGCCGCCCAGCCTGAGAGGGTCCCGCCTGCCGCCCAGCCTGAGAGGGTCCCGCCTGCCGCCCAGCCTGAAGAGGGTCCCGTCTGCCGCCCAGCCTGAAGAGGGTCCCGTCTGCCGCCCAGCCTGAGAGGGTCCCGTCTGCCGCCCAGCCTAAGAGGGTCCCGTCTGCCGCCCAGCCTGAGAGGGTCCCGTCTGCCGCCCAGCCTGAGAGGGTCCCGTCTGCCGCCCAGCCTGAGAGGGTCCCGTCTGCCGCCCAGCCTGAGAGGGTCCCGTCTGCCGCCCAGCCTGAGAGGGTCCCGTCTGCCGCCCAGCCTGAGAGGGTCCCGTCTGCCGCCCAGCCTGAGATGGTCCCGTCTGCCGCCCAGCCTGAGATGGTCCCGTCTGCCGCCCAGCCTGAGATGGTCCCGTCTGCCGCCCAGCCTGAGATGGTCCCGTCTGCCGCCCAGCCGGAGATGTTCCTGTCTGCTGCTTCGTTGCCCGCTGCCCAGTCTGATGTTCCAGAGCCTACTGTCTTGCTTGGTGACCCTGTACCTGGTATCCAGCCTCACGATTCAGTTCCTGATGGTTCCATTCCTGATACTCTGCCTGGCGGTTCCTTTACCGCTGCCCAGCCTGATGACTCGGAGCCCGCTGTCCAGCCTGAGGATATGGTCCCTGCTAAGACCTGTTCCTGATGCCCAGCTGGCCGCTGACGTCTTCCTCATGGATGCCCTTTTTTCCACTATTTTAATCCTGATGGTCACCCAGCCTGAATGTAATGCCCCTGCGTGGTCTGCCTCAGATGGGTTCTTGCCCGTTGCCCTGCTAATTTTTACTTCTAAATCTAAACTTCCTGACCCTGGTGGTGGGATGCGTGCCCTATTTTCAGACTCTAGTGGCACGTCCCCCAGTGAACTAAAGGACTCTGGCCTAGGAAATGCAAAGAAGTCCGCAGACATAGTATGGAGACTTTTTTGGGTGTTTCCGCATCCACTCGGACTGTCCAACCAAGGGCTGAATGGAGTGTCCAGAGGCCACTCCTTAAGGGGGGGGGGAACTGTCAGGAATGGTGTCATTGCTGGGCTCACCTGCTGGTGGCACTGTTGCTTTCAGCACCAGTGGGTGTAGTTCTGGTGGCCACCAGCGGGTGTCTTCTCACCAAGACTTTCCACCAGCCATCAAGCACACCTGATCTGGGTCTGCTGGACTATATAAACCCGCCCTTAACAAAGCCCAGTGCTCCAGAATTCCTTCTGTAAGCCTGGTCCCTGCCTGAACCTGATCTGTTACCTGGTCCTGAACCTGATCTGTTCCCTGCCTTGTCCTGGACTCTGATCCTTGTACCCTGTCCCCTGAGACCTGTCCCCTGATACCAGCTCCCCCTTGCTGACTGCTCCCAGTACCTGGCCTTCTGCTCCCCTTGTCTCTCATCCCTGCCTTGTTCATGTATGTGTGTTCTCTTTTGTACATATTAGTTAGCTAGTTAGATTAGGTTGTTTTTGGGGGTTTGTTGTGTTCCTTTGTATTCGTTTCTTGCTTATGGTTTGCTGTGGTTTTGTTTGCACGTGTGTCTTTATCTTTAATAAATATTTATATTTTTCACTTACTCTGTTCCTGATTCCTTAATGTGCAGCCCAATGATCTGACCACCTGTATTGGATGTCTATGTATAGCATCCTCGTGACACGAGCACTGGCATTATATGATCTGCGGAAATGCACACAGACTTTCCTGGCCTGCCTCAGGACATCCTGTAAGCCCGGGTACCTGCCCAAGAACCGCTGCACCACCAAGTTAAGGACTGGAGCCAAACAGGGCACATGGGTCAGTTGTCCCTGTCGGAGGGCGGAGAGGAGGTTGGTGTCATTGTCGCAAACCACCATTCCTGGCTTAAGCTGGCGTGGCGTCAACCACCTCTCGGCCTGCCTCTGCAGAGCTGACAGAATCTCTGCCCCAGTGTGGCTCCTGTCCCCTAAGCACACCAGCTCAAGCACCGCATGGTATTTTTTTTCCTGAGTGCTTGCGTAGCCCCTTGAATGCCTATGGAGCACCGCTGGTACCGAGGACAAATCAGCAGAGGAAGAGGCCATGGAGGAAGAAGAAGAGGAGGGGGTGGAGAGAGGTGTGTCAGAATCACCAGTAGTAACATTTTGGAGGCGTGGTGGCGGAACAACCTCCAACACTACTGCACCCTGTCCTGCATCCTTCCCAGCTGCCAGCAGAGTCACCCAGTGTGCCATGAAAGAAAGGTAACGTCCCTGTCCATGCCTGCTGGACCATGAGTCAGCGGTAATATGCACCTTACCACTGACCGCCCTGTCCAGCGAGGCCAAGACATTGCCTTCCACATGCCGGTAGAGAGCTGAAATCGCCTTCCGTGAAAAAAAAGTGGCATTTGGGAACCTGCCACTGAGGACCCGCACATTCTTCAAACTCACGGAAGGGGGCCGAGTCTACCAACTGAAAAGGCAGCAGTTGAAGCACTAGCAATTTAGCCAAGCTAGCATTCAACCGCTGGGCATGTGGATGGCTGGGAGTGAACTTCTTTCGACGGTCCAGCAGCTGGGGCAGGGAAATTTGCCTGCTAGAATCGGACGTCGGTGTACTGCTAGCAGAGTGGCCGCAAGTACTTGGCTGTGACACACCTAATTCTACACCTTCATTCCTCTCAGAGCAGGTTTCAGAGAGGACTGAAGGTATAGTGGGGTTGGAGATCCCAGCTGATGCAGTGCAAGGAGAGGTCCGCTTTGTTCTTTGGTGTGGGTCTTTTAAATACGCTTGCCAACGAGCTGCATGGAACATCGACATATGTCTGGTCAAGCATGTGGTGCCCAAGTAGCTTCTGTTTTGGCCACGCGAGATACGCTTCAGACATATGTTGCAAATGGCAACGGTGCGATCTGATGCACACGTCTGAAAAAAGGCCCACACCAAAGAAGTTTTGGAAAAACGCGCAGAGTTAGCAGCGCCCTGCCTCGTTGGAGATGTGCCTCCTCCTCCTCTCTCCTATCAGGCCCCCAAGTAGAGTCAGTGACCTCATCATCCCCTCCCTCCTCGTCACTGGAGCAAACCTGGCAGTATGCTGCAGCTGAGGGAACATGACTGCCAGTTTGTTGTCCTTCTTGGGCACCCCCTCTCTCTGGGCTCACGTTACTGCCTTCCTCTAGCTGGGTATCATCATCGGAGCCTTCAAAACGCTGGGCATCCTCCTGGAGCATGTACCCGACACTGTGGTCGAACAGTTCGGGGGACTCCACCGTGCATGATGGTGGGGCTAGGGAAGGAGTAACTGATGATGACCTCGAGCCGATGGAATTGACACCTGCATTGGCAGCCAAGGTACTCTGAGCCTGGGTGAGAGAGGATGAGGAGAATGAGGACAGCTTGGTCATCCACTCTACCAACTCTTCTGCATGTTGTGGCTCAACACGGCCAGCTACCGAAAAAAAGGACAAGTGTGCCATGTGCTGAGGGTGCTCCGTGTCCATGACCAGCCCTGTTGCCTCTAGACACAGAGCCTGGTTGCCCTTTTTTAGTGGCCTGTGTTTGTCTGCCTCTCCTTGTTGGCCTTCCAGACATACTGTATTTGATGTATTGGAATAGGTACACCAGGAATGGCCTGCAGTGAGATGTAGCTGCACAAAGCTGGGATGTATATATAATATACTGATTATACTGCAGCTAACTGAATCAACTGGCTGCCTGAAGTATATTAGGAACAGTTTGAAAAAATTGGTTAATGTATAATCACACATAGTGGTACTGTGGCGCAGGCGGTGTGACGGTCGGGTTGTGGATATTTAAGCACGCTCTTTCAGCGTGTATCCACAGCTGCCCACTACGTGGTTCCCTGTGCAGGCTATGCCCGTTCTTGCTTCAAGAGGTTTGTAGGTGGGTGTCCGGTAGTGTTGGCTCCTCCTCAACTTTTTATCTTTCATGTTTTGACCTGACTGACTTACCTCTGTCCTGCATAAATCTTTAGGTTATTATTTATAATGCCAACTGCTACGGCACCCACGGCTATTTGACTCACAAGTTCCCAGTCCCTCTGTTGGTTTATCCGTCAACTACGATTCCTGGATACATTTCTGGGTGCTCTTCTCCCTCTGGACCCCTGGGCACTACCCGCAAAAGTTATTTACCTGATAGTCTGTGTTGCCTCGGTGAGTTTACGTTATGTATCCAACATGTCTACCATTTTTTTGCATTATAGCCATATTCACCACTAGTCTCTCTGCATTCCTCATTTACTACTCACCAGCTTGACCTACATCTATTACCTCCTTGGATCTTGCCCATTGGGCGCTGTCTGTGTATTTTATATGGCCTATCATGGTTACTTTACACTACAGTAAGTATTGCTTTTATTTATCATTATCATTAACACTTATTTAGGCCACTTTCACACTGAGGCGCTTCTAAACAGTCAGTAAAAACACTGAGCGCTTTTGAAGCACTTTTCAGGCGCTTTTGAAGAGCTTTCCATTCATTTCAATGGAGAGGGGAGTTTTTCACAGCCCTGCCAGCGCCCTGCTCCAGTGTGAAAGCATTCATTGATTTTAATGGAAATAAGTTTTTGTGAGCCTTTAAAGTGGAGCTCCACCCTAAATTTTCACTTCTGCTACTCGGATTCCTCCCCCCCTCCGGTGTCACAATTGACACCTTTCAGGGGGGAGGGGGGTGAAGATACCTGTCTAAGAATAGCTAACCAAGAGGCGCACGGGGGGTGCGTTCCTTGGTTGGCACTGACTCGCATCTCAGCCAATCAGGTTCACCAGATCTGATTACCGGTAACCTGATTGGCTGAAGCGACATCAAGGGCAGGAGAAGACATTGAGGATGGAAGACGACAGGAGGGAGCGTGGAGGAGGAAGGTAAGTGCCGGGATGGGGGGGAAACTGGCTGCATTTGGGGGACAAACTGGTTGCATTTGGGGACAAACTGGCTGTATTTGGGGGGAAACTGGTTGCATTTGGGGGGAAACTGGCTGCATTTGGGCGGAAACTGGCTGCATTTGGGGGGAAACTGGCTGCATTTGGGGGAAACTGGCTGTATTTTGGGGGAAACTGGCTGCATGTGGGCGGAAACTGGCTGCATTTGGGGGGAAACTGGCTGCATTTGGGGGGAAACTGGCTGCATTTGGGGGGGGAAACTGGCTGCATTTGGGCGTTTAATGGGCACAGTGGCGGCATCTGATGTTTTTTTTTTTTTTTCAGTTTGTTTGCACCCCCCCAAAAAATTTGAGCACCAGCCACCACTGGTGCACAGGATATAGTACTTTATATACTGCAGCTACCTGAATCAACTGCCTGCCTGTAGTATTATTAGGAAGATAATAACAGGAACACTCTGCAGTGAGATCTAGCTAAACTGTATACAGTATATATGTATATATATATACAAGGCAGTGGCGGCTGTTGAAGTTTTAGGATGGGGGAGCGCCAGACCCCGCCCTTCCTTTTTGACCCCTCCCACTTGGTGGAAATGGGCGTGGTGTCTGCGAAATAGTGGGCGTAGCTCTAAGGTGGTGTGGTTAGCATCTGAGATGAATGGGGAATGGAGGGGGAGAGAGAGTGAGAGAGTGAGGGAGGGACAGCGGGCCCAGATCCTACACAACAATAGAAAAATGTGTATTCTATGTGTTTAACAATCAGCAGATAAAGATACTCCAATCATCCCGGCACCATGGTTGTTATGGTGTCAGGATGATTGAAGCGCATTATTTCTATTATTACATTGTAATATAAAATGAAATCATTCAACTCACCATAATGCAGAATCAGTGGGAGCCCTGAGCGTGTCGTCTGCCACCAGATGCCATCAGGTGCCCACAGCAGAGTCCCTCCTTACATGCAGCCTGTGTCACATCAAATGCAGCCTCTGTCCCATCAGTTGCAGACTCTGCCCCATCAAATGCAGCCTGTGTCCCATATCAAATGCAGCCCCTTTCCCCCATCAAATGCAGCCCCTTTCCCCCATCAAATGCAGCCCCTGTCCCCCATCAAATGCAGCCTGTCCCCCATATCAAATGCAGCCTGTGTCCCATATCAAATGCAGCCTCTGTCCCCATCAAATGCAGCCCCTTTCCCCCATCAAATGTAGCCCCTGTCCCCCATCAAATGCAGCCCCTGCCCCCCATCAAATGCAGGCTGTCCCCCATCAAATGCAGGCTGTCCCCCATCAAATGCAGCCCCTGACCCCCATCAAATGCAGCCCTTGTCCCCCATCAAATGCAGCCTCTGTTTCCCATCAAATGCAGCCCCTGCCCCCATCTAATGCAGCCCTTGTCCCCCATCAAATGCAGCCCCTGTCCTCCATCAAATGCAGCCCCTGTCCCCATCAAATGCAGCCCCTGTCCCCCATCAAATGCAGCCTGTCCCCCATCAAATGCAGCCTGTCCCATCAGTTGCAGACTCTGCCCCATCAAATGCAGCCTGTGTCCCATATCAAATGCAGCCCCTTTCCCCCATCAAATGCAGCCCCTTTCCCCCATCAAATGCAGCCCCTGTCCCCCATCAAATGCAGCCTGTCCCCCATATCAAATGCAGCCTCTGTCCCCCATCAAATGCAGCCTCTGTCCCCCATCAAATGCAGCCCCTTTCCCCCATCAAATGTAGCCCCTGTCCCCCATCAAATGCAGCCCCTGCCCCCCATCAAATGCAGCCTGTCCCCCATCAAATGCAGCCCCTGTCCCCCAACAAATGCAGCCCCTGCCCCCCATCAAATGCAGCCTGTCCCCCATCAAATGCAGCCTCTGTTCCCCATCAAATGCAGCCCCTGCCCCCCCATCTAATGCAGCCCTTGTCCCCCATCAAATGCAGCCCCTGTCCTCCATCAAATGCAGCCCCTGTCCCCCATCAAATGCAGCCCCTGTCCCCCATCAAATGTAGCCCCTGTCCCCCATCAAATGCAGCCCCTGTCCCCCATCAAATGCAGCCCCTGCCCCCCATCAAATGCAGCCTGTCCCCCATCAAATGCAGCCCCTGTCCCCCATCAAATGCAGCCCTTGTCCCCCATCAAATGCAGCCTCTGTTCCCCATCAAATGCAGCCCCTGCCCCCCATCTAATGCAGCCCTTGTCCCCCATCAAATGCAGCCCCTGTCCTCCATCAAATGCAGCCCCTGTCCCCATCAAATGCAGCCCCTGTCCCCCATCAAATGCAGCCTGTCCCCCATCAAATGCAGCCTGTCCCATCAGTTGCAGACTCTGCCCCATCAAATGCAGCCTGTGTCCCATATCAAATGCAGCCCCTTTCCCCCATCAAATGCAGCCCCTTTCCCCCATCAAATGCAGCCCCTGTCCCCCATCAAATGCAGCCTGTCCCCCATATCAAATGCAGCCTGTGTTCCATATCAAATGCAGCCTCTGTCCCCCATCAAATGCAGCCCCTTTCCCCCATCAAATGTAGCCCCTGTCCCCCATCAAATGCAGCCCCTGCCCCCCATCAAATGCAGCCTGCCCCCCATCAAATGCAGCCCCTGTCCCCCATCAAATGCAGCCCCTGCCCCCCATCAAATGCAGCCTGTCCCCCATCAAATGCAGCCCCTGTCCCCCATCAAATGCAGCCTCTGTTCCCCATCAAATGCAGCCCCTGCCCCCCCATCTAATGCAGCCCTTGTCCCCCATCAAATGCAGCCCCTGTCCTCCATCAAATGCAGCCCCTGTCCCCCATCAAATGTAGCCCCTGTCCCCCATCAAATGCAGCCTTTCCCCCATCAAATGCAGCCCCTGTCCCCCATCAAATGCAGCCCCTGTCCTCCATCAAATGCAGCCCCTGTCCTCCATCAAATGCAGCCCCTGTCCCCATCAAATGCAGCCCCTGTCCCCCATCAAATGCAGCCTGTCCCCCATCAAATGCAGCCTGTCCCCCATCAAATGCAGCCTGTCCCATCAGTTGCAGACTCTGCCCCATCAAATGCAGCCTGTGTCCCATATCAAATGCAGCCCCTTTCCCCCATCAAATGCAGCCCCTTTCCCCCATCAAATGCAGCCCCTTTCCCCCATCAAATGCAGCCCCTTTCCCCCATCAAATGCAGCCCCTGTCCCCCATCAAATGCAGCCTGTCCCCCATATCAAATGCAGCCTGTGTCCCATATCAAATGCAGCCTCTGTCCCCCATCAAATGCAGCCCCTTTCCCCCATCAAATGTAGCCCCTGTCCCCCATCAAATGCAGCCCCTGCCCACCATCAAATGCAGCCTGTCCCCCATCAAATGCAGCCCCTGTCCCCCATCAAATGCAGCCCCTGCCCCCCATCAAATGCAGCCTGTCCCCCATCAAATGCAGCCCCTGTCCCCCATCAAATGCAGCCTCTGTTCCCCATCAAATGCAGCCCCTGCCCCCCCATCTAATGCAGCCCTTGTCCCCCATCAAATGCAGCCCCTGTCCTCCATCAAATGCAGCCCCTGTCCCCCATCAAATGCAGCCCCTGTCCCCCATCAAATGCAGCCTGTCCCCATCAAATGCAGCCTGTCCCATCAGTTGCAGACTCTGCCCCATCAAATGCAGCCCGGTGTCCCATATCAAATGCAGCCTGTCCCCCATCAAATGCAGCCCCTTTCCCCCATCAAATGCAGCCCCTGTCCCCCATCAAAATGCAGCCTCTGTCCCCCATCAAATGCAGCCTGTGTCCCATATCAAATGCAGCCTCTGTCCCCCATCAAATGCAGCCCCTTTCCCCCATTAAATGCAGCCCCTGTCCCCCATCAAATGCAGCCCCTGCCCCCATCAAATGCAGCCTCTGCCCCATCAAATGCAGCCCCTGCCCCCCATCAAATGCAGCCTGTCCCCCATCAAATGCAGCCTGTCCCATCAGTTGCAGACTCTGCCCCATCAAATGCAGCCCGTGTCCCATATCAAATGCAGCCTGTCCCCCATCAAATGCAGTCCCTTTCCCCATCAAATGCAGCCCCTGTCCCCCATCAAATGCAGCCTCTGTCCCCCATCAATGCAGCCTGTGTCCCATATCAAATGCAGCCTCTGTCCCCCATCAAATGCAGCCCCTTTCCCCCATTAAATGCAGCCCCTGTCCCCCATCAAATGCAGCCCCTGCCCCCATCAAATGCAGCCTCTGCCCCATCAAATGCAGCCCCTGCCCCCCATCAAATGCAGCCTGTCCCCCATCAAATGCAGCCCTTGTCCCCTATCAAATGCAGCCCTTGTCCCCCATCAATGCAGCCCCTGTCCCCCATCAAATGCAGCCATTGTCCTCCATCAAATGCCTCTGTTCCCCATCAAATGCAGCCCCTGTCCCTCATCAAATGCAGCCCTTGTCCCCCATCAATTGCTGCCTGTCCCCCAATCAAATGCAGCCTCTGCCCCATCAAATGCAGCCTCTGCCCCATCAAATGCAGCCTGTTCCCTATCAAATGCAGCCTGTCCCCCATCAAATGCAGCCTCTGTTCCCCATCAAATGCAGCCTCTGTCCCCCATCAAATGCAGCCCCTGTACCGCATCAAATGCAGCCTCTGTCGCCCATCAAATGCAGCCTCTGTTCCCCATCAAATGCAGCCTCTGTCCCCCATCAAATGCAGCCCCTGTCCCCCATCAAATGCAGCCTGTCCCCCATCAATTGCAGCCTGTCCCTCATCAAATGCAGCCTCTGTCCCCCATCAAATGCAGCCTCTGTCCCCCATCAAATGCAGCCTCTGTTCCCCATCAAATGCAGCCTCTGTCCCCCATCAAATGCAGCCCCTGTCCCCCATCAAATGCAGCCTGTCCCCCATCAAATGCAGCCTGTCCCCCATCAAATGCAGCCCCTGTCCCTCATCAAATGCAGCCTGTCCCCCCATCAAATGCAGCCTCTGTCCCCCATCAAATGCAGCCCTTCCCATCCAGGGCCGCCATCAGGAATTTTGGGGGGCCCTTATTACACAGCTTCAATGAAGGGCCCCCCCTGGAGCAGAGAGACATTCAGAATCATAATAAAGTTGATAAGTGAGGGGGGGGGTGCCCCGGACGACCGCCGAGAGATAAATCACACTGTTGCATCAGGAACTGGGGAAATTAAATTTACAGTACAGTTAATAAGCATGGGGGGGTGCCGCCAAACGCCGAAAAATAGATCACGCAGCGGGACTTAGCTTTTTGTGTGTGTCCTCCCCTTGTGTCTTGGATGAGTCCGCTCCGTCCTCATACTTCCTGTTTTCTCTTCTCTCTCAGGCCGATGTTCGAGTCAGACTCATGTTCGACTTGAACACCAAGCTCATCCCTACTCCTGACCCCTGTACTCTGTACATTACATACTCCTGACCCCTGTACTCTGTACATTACACACTCCTGTCCCCTGTACTATGTACATTACACAGAGTCCTGACCCCTGTACTCTGTACATTACACACTCTTGACCCCTGTACTCTGTACATTACATACTCCTGTCCCCTGTACTCTGTACATTACACACTCCTGACCCCTGTACTCTGTTTATTACACACTCCTGTCCCTGTACTCTGTACATTACACACTCCTGTCCCCTGTACTATGTACATTACACACTCCTGACCCTTACCTGTACATTACACACTCCTGACCCCTGTCGTACATTACACACTCCTGACCCCTGTACTCTGTACATTACACACTCCTGACCCCTGTACTCTGTACATTTCACACTCCTGTCCCTGTACTCTGTACATTACACACTCCTGACCCCTGCACTCTGTACATTACATACTCCCTATACTATAGATGCTATATTGTACATTACATACTTCTCACACCTCTATTATGTACCCCATATTCCTGACTCCTGCACTATATACATTATGTTGTACATTATATACTCCTGACCCTTGCCCTATTTGCTCTATGTTGTAAATTTTATACTCCTGCACTATATACTATCCATTGTACATTACATACTCCTGAACCATGCACTATATATTCTATGTTGTACATTAAATACTCCTGCACTATATACAGTAACCCTCTTTCACTGCCACTGATATAAAGCACAGGGTGGAATAGGACAACATGCGGCTGACCAGCTCAGTATGTCTGACATTGGCTGTATCCCCCTCTCCTATACATACATGGTTACTTCCATACCACGTATGAGAAGACCCCTCCAGAACTCCACTCCCTTTCTGTGTTCTCCTATCCCCCGCTGTATTTCACTGCAGGAGGGTTGATTGTCCACCTACCTTCAGTGCTGCCCTCCTTCCAGCCTTTTGTGGTCTTCCGCTCTTCTGGCCTGCTGCCCCTTCCAGCAGTTTGAAGTATCTTACCGCCCCAGGTAAGTATAATAGAGTGAACCAGAAACCAGCTCTCCTTTCCTAAAGCCAAAAATAAACTATAAAGACTTTCCCGGTACACAGGAAGTGATGTCAGACACACAGGCCAGAACCCAGAAGTCAGGGGGTCCGCCATCTTAGTTTTACCATTACATGTGGTTTGTCTTTTAGACTAATGTAAGTGCATCTTATATTAATTAAACAGTGATTGTAACCCAACTACACCATAAGTTATGATTTCCTGTGCTATGCTCTGGAGTAATTTGAGAGACCTTTGGAACTTTTGGAGCGGTTTTGGAGATGTGAGTAAGTGGGGGGGGGGTGTCCCCATTGAACCAGTTCTCAAAAAGGATATTGGGGAACTGGAGAAAGTGCAGAGAAGGGCAACCAAACTGATAAGAGGCATGGAGGAGCTCAGCTATGAAGAAAGATTAGAGGAACTGAATTTATTCTCTCTTGAGAAGAGGAGAATAAGGGGGGATATGATTAACATGTACAAATATATAAGGGGTCCATATAGTGAACTTGGTGTTCAGTTATTCACTTTACGGTCAACACAAAGGACAAGGGGGCACTCTTTGCGTCTAGAGGAAAAGAGATTTCACCTCCAAATACGGAAAGGTTTTTTCACAGTAAGAGCTGTGAAAATGTGGAATAGACTCCCTGCAGAGGTGGATCTGGCCAGCTCAGTAGATTGCTATAAGAAAGGTCTGGATTCTTTCTTAAATGTACAGAATATAACTGGGTACTGACATTTATAGGTAAAGTTGATCTGGGGAATATCCGATTGCCTCTCGGGGGATCAGGAAGGAATTTTTTCCCCTGCTGTAGCAAATTGGATCATGCTCTGCTGGGGTTTTTTGCCTTCCTCTGGATCAACTGTGGGTATAGAATTGGGTATATGGGATTGTACGATATATTTTTTATTTTTTTTTATTTTTTATGGTTGAACTGGATGGACTTGTGTCTTTTTTCAACCTGACTAACTATGTAACCTGTTTAAAATGAATGAGAACCAGAGTTTGTCGATTCTGGCGAGGATCCATCTGTATGGGGTTCCAACACAGTGGTGGTTGTGGAGTGGATTTGCACAAGAACATGTAGCACGGTTTTGGGAGCGAGTGACTAGGTGTCCCGGGAACCGAACATCAAGTCAAGACCTGCTGTATGATAGTGAATGGCGGTCTCAGCCTGGACCCCTGACAGGCCATTCCCACAGGACATTTTACTCCACCAACCAGAGCTTACTCCTGTCCTGAGTAGCTTCCAAACAGATTGTTTATTGCATTATCACATCACAAGAACAGTGCAACGTTTCAGAGTCACGCAGGACCACTTCCTCAGGCATGATCACAAAGGGGTCCTGCGTGACTCCAAAATGTTGTACTGTTCTTGTGATGTGATCATTCAATAAACAATCTGTTTGGATGCTACCTTGTTGATCCATGGTGTGCTGGCAAATATCTCCTTTGTGACTTTCTGAACCAGTTTCCAGCTGGTTGTTGCTGCAGCACCCGAACTTTTGAGAGCTTCTCCAGGAACGTGTGCGATGGGATCATGGAGTCTTACTCCTGAGTAAGCGCTGGTGGGCAGAGTGAAACACATTGGGCGGCCTGTCCAGGCTGAGACTGACATTTACTATCATACAGCAGGTCTTGACTTGATGTGCGGCTCCCGGGACACCTAGTCACTCTTCACCATTGCCTGGACTTACATAGACAAGCTCCGCTCCCAGCCAGCCACAGTGGTGGGCACAGGACTTTATTCCCATACAGCCTGAGCAGCTCACACACATATCCTTGGTTCGCACTGTTATGGGAGCACTGTGTTTATAAGTGTATAAAAAGAAAGTCTGTTCTTTGCCTCGACCTTCTCCAGAACCTCAGCCCCTCAGACACACAGGGTTGGGCGTACAAACATACAATGTCATAAGAAATCCCTAGTTTTAATTCTAATTACCCAGTAGTAGCGATATGTCACAGAGAACTGACACCAAACCAGGGAGTAAAGGCAAACTTCATATAATGGCACCCAATAGGGTGGGTAACTAAAATGTAGTAACAATGGTAACAACACAATTCAGCACATAAATTGATTAGCAGTAAGGACTCGGCATACGATGACATTTGGTGTCCAGATCAGCATAAACAGTAGCAAGGCCACCTCAAGTGCAGCAGTGAGCAGTAGTAAAGTTTAATCTCCCGAGTGCTGGAACTATGCTTCCAGAGCACATTTATGGCGGCTAGTCCTAGACTGACTGGGTATGCACTGTCCAAAGCAAAAGGGGAATGGTAGCAGAGTGGGTAGGGGAACAAAAGGGGGCTTGCAGAATAATTATTACGGGAGGGGCAATCCTTTGAGATGTTCTTCTGCAGGCTATAATTGAGGCCCTTTAGGAGTGCCTTTGCACTTAACGACAGTCCCAGTTGGCCTGCATTCAGTTTAGGTATGGTACAGTTTGAGCACAGGTAGATGTGGTTCAGATGCTGTAAAGGTTTGGTATAATGCGGTATAAGGTTGGTATAGAGGCAGTCTAGGCTTGGAATAAGTGCAGTATAGAGTGCAGGATGGGTGCGGTATGGATTGGGTACACTTGGTGTCCTGCTTTCAGTGGCTTAGTCCTTGCTAGCAGTATCAGTATGCTGCGGTGACCTCTCGCTGTAGAAGGGGGGTCCTCTTGGTCTTTCCTAGAAAGCCTACCGTGATCAGTGGTGGGAAGCAGGGGGTGAGTGGACACTCTAATCTCCCTGCAGCAGAGGTGCAGGTGCTGTGATGTGGGCAGTACTGTGCTACAACCGGATGTCCTCATTCCCAGTCTCAGGCTCAGATCTCCACTGGTATGGTCTCTCGTGAATATCCAGACAGAGGTGCTCTCTCTCTAACTCCCTCTGTGCCACGAGGAAGGACTTTCCCGGGCAGTTTAATAAAAGTCATCTCCCCTCTCCTCCTACTGCTAGTGCCTATTGGGATCTGTAGTGTAAAGAGTACATTTGTCCCATTATATTGTCTGCCATCCCAAAATACAACTCCCATGATTCTCAGCACTCTGGATAAAAGTCTGAGGGCTTGCAGCTGCTCCCTGTTGACTGGAGGTGGATGGTGCAGCATAACATCAGTATATGAGTACAGGGAGAGAAGAATAAAGGGCAATGTCTCCTCTCCATATTACTGTAGCCCGGCACCTGGCTATACACATATGAACAATGGTGAAGTGACTAAAGACTTTTATTAAATTTCAGAGACTTTACCAAGCATGCTCTGATCTCCCTCATCCTGTAGCCATAGATTAGTGGATGTACAGTTGCCGGAAGCAGAAAATAAATGGCGCTGGTGAGGTTCTGAACGTCCAGTGAGATAGGCAACCTGTAAGCGACGGAGGAGAGAAGACCGCAGGAATAATTCAGAACCACCACAGAGAGGTGTGTTCCACACGTGTGCAGCGTTTTATGGCGTTCCTTTCCCGTAATGATCCTCATGGTGGCGTCAAGGATCCAGCCATAGGAAAGGAGGAGCAGTGTGATGTCCAGGGCTGTCACTACAACCCTCACCATGAGCCCCACGATCTGGATCCGGTCAGTGTCCCCGCAGGCAAGGTTCAGGAGGACCATATTCTCGCAGGCAAAGTCTAGGATGAGGTTAGAGGAGCAGAAGTAGACCTGGACGGCCACAATAATAATCGGGGAGACAAACAGACTGCATTTAACGAGACCAACCACAGACAGCTGCACTAGCAAGCGACTGGTCATGATGTCATGATAGCGCAAAGGCCTACAGATGGCCACATAACGGTCCAGAGCCATCAAAAGCAAGACATCGGACTCAAACATTACCATTGTGTACATGAAAAACATCTGGAACAGGCATGTGGCCAGCGAAACACGATCCATCCCCAACAAGACACTTAGAACCGCCTTGGGCGCAATAGCGGTGGTGCAGGCGATGTTGACGGAGAAGAGCAGAGCAATGAGGGTGTACATGGGGGAGTGCAGGCTGTGCTCCACCCAGATTCTGTAGATGATCAGGACATTTCCAGTCAAAATCACCAAATATATAATAAGAAAGGGAATAGCCAGGAGATTCCGGGACCTTGAGATCCCAGGGAAGCCGAACAGGATGAATTCCGAGTGGGAGAAGGGCCAGGAACGATTTTCAACTAAAATTTCCATTCTTGGAGGAGACTTTTCTGTGTTTTCCTGAAAAAAAAATACAAAATATAAAGTCTAAAGTCAATATAATAATATCCTATGTGATCTCATTTATCTTGTAATTGAATTGAGAAGAATTCTGAAGAATAAAAAGCCTATTTTTGAATTGTACTGAGCCAAGCACTCTGGGGTTGGATTCGGGAAATGTTCACAAACCTTAGTAATGAGCCAAAGGTACCTGGATTCAGTTCAAACAGGGTTTGGGGAAACGTGCAGGGACGGGGCAAGGGAGGTCAGGAGGAGGCGGCTGCCCTGGGCACTGTGGTACCATGTGAGGGGAAGGTGGGATTTCAAGGATGGCAGGGGATAAGAATTGTTCTATGAGGGGAAATTGAGGGGGGTGCTAGGAGTGGTGATTTTGGGGGATTTGTTGTTGTGAGTTGTAAAGAAATAATATTATATATATTTACTGGCAAAAATGTTAAAATTCCAGTAGGCCTAAAAAAACCCCCAGATGAACCAGGATTTCGCAAAACTGTTGCTCGTTTTGAAACTTTTCTTTTTTTCCCCCCGCGCTTAGTGGAGATAAGGAAAGGAAGTCGGGGTTTAGGGGAAGGGATACGTAGTTTTTCCTGACGAGATTCTTGACAAGAATCTTGTCCCGGCCGAGTGTAAACACGCTTGATTCAAAAGAACCGCCGTTCTTTTGAATGGAACGAACGCGGTGACGTCATCGACTACGATGAGTCAAAGTCATTTCAAACATGCGCGGGTTTCCACGGCGACAGGTAAGCGTACACACTCTCGGGTTTCTCGTCGGGAAACAGGCCGACGAGAATCTCGACAAGAAAATAGAGAGCAGGTTCTCTATTTTTCTCGTTGAGATTCTGGCCAGTTTTCTTGATGAGAAACCTGAAAGCCTCGTACACACGGCCGGTTTTCTCAGGAAGAAAGCTCTCCCGGCAGTTTTCTTGTCGTTTCTTGACGAGAAAACCGACCGTGTGTACGAGGCTTAAGTGGTCCCAAATGTATGAGCAGACCATGATGATGTTGACCAAGGAGAATTTGTTTGTACAGCTGGACTGGTCTCCTGTTCTCAGTAAAAGACTGTCTGAAGTCCAATTCTAACAACCAGAGAGACCTCCAAGTCCTGTATAATTTTTCTTATGTATCTGTATATATAGATATATGATCATAAGTGATGCATATGCTACTTCTCAGACATTTTAAGAAAACACCTGTATACACGTTGCATTATAAATACACATGATATTAGAAGTAAGAATATGATATGTTGATATGGGATAAATGAAAATTTGTGTTTAGATACCCATCGTGGTGTAACAGATTTGAAGTCATGCAAGTCAGAAACATTTTAAAATACCTACATATCTTTGATGATAAATCATTCAAATTATATGTGATATTGTAGGTCAAAAAGATGATAATAATTTTAGTATCTGATGACCTAAGAACTTTGTTATAAGAAAGAAATATATATGAAAGAGGGATTCTATAAGTAGAAAGGTTTTGAAAAGCTAATTAGCATTATAAAATACACCCAATTATGATTATAACCATAAGAAATTAACCTGTATTTTGATTAACACATACTCATCGGATATATCAGAATTATTCATGTATCCATATAGATAATCATTTTGTGTGATTTTGATTGTCATTCCTAGACAACCAGTTTAAAGATATACACTTATACACAAAAAACATTTTATGTTATGTCAATGAATCAAGATTATACTAATCGTATTTCATATAATACCAGTTACCAGACTATTCAATATATATATATATTCTTCCCAGCATTATATAAACTAAATACATATTATGAAAATAGAATATATTAACTTAAAAAGATAGACCCAAAACACATGTGAGACACCTGGTGGTTGAAGGTGATATTATTTGAACTCACAAAATCTCCGGGAACGGTTAATTAAGTCTTGCCAACCAATGAAAAAGGAACACATACCTTTTGGGCAGAGCTTATTATAGTATTTAGGACAAGGAAAATGAGATGACAAGAGAGACACTCAGGGACACACCCTGAGGGAGGACACTGGGAGATACACGCACTCCCAGACAGACTGACACTCATGCACCATGCATGAATACATATTTTGACATTCATGAAGATTCCTGAACCTTGATCCTTGGAATGGGTAATTATGTCATGTTGATTTCATTTTGTGTTCATTTATGTTCTCTAAAATATTGATTTATTGAATGTTATACTATTGAAAATCGTTCTCCCAAATCAATAACCGCCTTGTAGATTTTTCTCTAAAGATTCAATTTTTCATTACCGTATATACTCGAGTATAAGCCGACCCGAGTATAAGCCAAGGTACCTACTTTTACCACAAAAAACTGGGAAAACGTATTGACTTGAGTATAAGCCTAGGGGGGGAAATGTGCCCATTGCCACCTCACTGTGCCAATTGTCCAACCTTACTGTGCCAATTGCCCAACCTTACTGTGCCCATTGCCATCTCACTGTGCCCATTGCCACCTCACTGTGCCCATTGCCACCTCACTGTGCCCATTGCCACCTTACTGTGTCCATTGCAGCCTCCCTGTGCCCGAGTCAGTCAGTGTACCTGAAAATCTTCTTATTCCGCGGCCATGGTCCATTGTTTAAATCTCGCGGCTTTCTTCTGGTCCCTTCCGTGATAGGCATTTCCAGCAAACACTGTGTTGAGTGTTGCGTCTATCACGGAGATCCTCTCATTCTCGGACTCCGTTTCCCAGCAGGCACTGTGTTCAGTGTTCCGCCAATCACGGACGTCGGACAAGAGAACGTCCATGATAGGCGCAACACTCAACACAGTGTTTGCTGGAAACGCCTATCGCGGAAAAGACCAGAAGAAAGCCGCGAGATTTAAACAATGGACGCCGGCCGCGGAATAAGAATATTTTCAGGTACTGACTCGAGTATAAGCCGAGGGTTATACTTTCAGCCCTAAAAAAAAGGGCTTAAAAACTAAGCTTATACTCGAGTATATACGATATATTTTTCTTTTTGCATAGTTGCCACTTTTATTGACAAAACAAACGTCTAATTTATTTCACATTGTTACCACTTACAGTACTTACCTGCAGTATAGTAACGGTTGGACGTGTGAAATACAGACGTTCTGTTTAAATTGTCATTTTTCCCAAGGTTATTGATTTTATCATGGTGGTATTATGTCAAAGGGACTGCACGCCCCTTTTGCGGGTGTTTCTATGGATTTTCAAGACGTTCATGTAACGCAATCGGTATTTTAATTTCATGTAAATATTTGTTTTTTGTCAACCAATAAATGTAACTATTTCGTATGATCACATGTCTCCGTAAATAGATTCCATATGCATAGACTGTGTCATATAGACTGATTTTGTATCTTAAAAATATCCTCGTTAAAAATTACTCAATAATAAATACCGTGCGGGAAAACTGTCCTTAAAAAGCACAACATTGTGTTGTGCCCATTAGGGCCACCTATTATTATTATTATTATTATACAGGATTTATATAGCGCCAACAGTTTGCGCAGCGCTTTACAACATCAGGGAAGACAGTACAATCACAATACAATTCAATACAGAGGGATCAGAGGGCCCTGCTCGATAGAGCTTACAGTCTATCAGTGCTGCCTCATAAGTCCCCCACAGTGCAGACCCCCACAACCACCGGGCAATGGTTGTGGGGATGAGGCCCTTGTCCCCATCAACATGGGGACATCCTCCCCATGTTGAGGGCATGTGGCCTGGTACGGTTCAGGAGGGGGGGTGCTCTCTCGTCCCCCCCTCTTTTCCTGTGGGCTGCCAGGTTGCGTGCTTGGATAAGGGTCTGGTATGGATTTTTGGGGGGAACCCCACGCCATTTTTTTTATTTTGGTGCAGGGTTCCCCTTAAAATCCATACCAGACCTAAAGGGTCTGGTATGGATTTTTAGGGGGACCCCTACGCCATTTAAAAAAAAAATGGTGCAGGGTTCCCCTTAATATCCATACCAGACCTGAAGGGCCTGGTAATGGAATTTGGGGGGGGGGGCACGTTTTTTTTTTTTTATTTTAGTTCGGGTTCCCCTTAATATTCATACCAGACCCAAAGGGCCTGGTAATTGACTGGGGGGGAACCCATGCCGTTTTTTTTCAATGACTTTTATCTGTATTGCCGGGACCCGACAATTCATTAATAGCCGCGAGTAGTTTGAAATTACTTTTTTTCCTTCAGAAATTTCATTTTATGCAGGGACAGTTCTAAACATGGGAAACATGCGCTACTTTACAAGCATACTATAGACACCCCCCAGGTACGAAATTTAAAGGAATATTTCACTTTTATTGTTTCACTTTAAGCATTATTAAAATCACTGCTCCCGAAAAAACTGCAGTTTTTAAAACTTTTTTTTGCATTGATACATGTCCCCTTGGGCAGGACCCGGGTCCCCAAACACTTTTTAGGACAATAACTTGCATATAAGCCTTTAAAATTAGCACTTTAGATTTCTCCCATAGACTTTTACAGGGTGTTCCGCGGCTTTTCGAATTTGCCGCGAACACCCCAAATAGTTCGCTGTTCGGCGAACGGGCAAACAAGCAATGTTCGAGTCGAACATGAGTTTGACTCAAACTCAAAGCTCATCCCTATTTTTGAGTCATCCACAGCAGGGGCACATACTGCAGCAACATCCTCCTGCCGTTCCTGATACTCCTTCAGCATGTTCACATGAAAGGTTTGCTGGATTCTTTCATCTGCACAGCTGGCAATAACATAGGTAGTATCACATACCTGGGCTACTACTTTATACGGGCCCTGCCAAGATGCCTGCATCTTGTTGGTCTTCAAAGGCTTGAGCACTAAGACCTTCTGCCCCACCTGGAAGATAAGCTGTCGGGCCCCCTGATCGTATCATCTCTTCTGTCTCCCCTGGGCCGCCTGGAGATTCCCCCTTACCATCAGAGACAGTTGCTCCATGAAGTCCCTGAATTCCAGAACATAGGGCACAATGGGGGTCCCCTCCTGCTCTGTCTCTCCCTCCCAGTGTCCTCTAATGAGATTGAGGGGTCCGTGGACCCTTCTCCCATAGAGTAACTCGAAGGGAGAGAACCCAGTAGATTCCTGGGGTACCTCTCTGTATGCAAATAACAGGTAAGGCAGGAATCTCTCCCAGTCTCTGCAAGCGTCTGAAAAGATCCTCAACATTTGCTTGAGGGTCCCGTTAAAGTGCTCGCAGAGACCGTAAGTCTGGGGGTGGTAAGGTGAGCTCAGCAAGGGCTTAATATTGCACACCTTCCACAACTGCTGGGTGAGCACAGCGGTAAACTGGGTTCCCTGGTCAGAGAGAATCTCCTTAGGGAACCCCACTCTAGTAAATATCTTAACCAGGGCATCAGCTACTGTCTCTGCTTCAATGTTCAGCTACTGCCTCTGAGTAACGGGTGGCGTAGTCCACCACGGTGAGAATATACTTCTTCCCGGATGGACTAGGCCTGGCCAAGAGACCCACAATGTCAACGGTTATGCGTTAAAAGGGCTCCCCAATAATAGGCATGGACATAAGTCTGGCCTTAGGGTGGTCCCTCCGCTTTCCTACCCGTTGACATGTGTCACACGTTTTGCAGTATTGTCGCACATCCTAAAATTGGGCCAGAAGGAATTCTGTGTAATTCTATGGGCTGTGCGACGGACCCTAGATGTTCTGCTAGTGGTATATCATGCCTGATTCGCAGAATCTCCATCTGGTATTTCTTAGGTACCACCAGATTTTGTTTCTGCAAAGGGGCTTTACTTCTCGGGATGGCTTAGGGATCCTATACAGTCTATCCCCCACCCATTCATAAAGCTCCCCATCTATTCCCCTTTTCTGAGTATCTGCCTTAGCCCTATACTTGTGTAAGGTCGGGTCCTCCCGGGTTTCCCTCCCGAATGCCTCTGGGGTATCCCAGCCCAGGGGAGCCTGATCTAAGGTACTTGTCGGGGAGATAGTCTTACCTGGGTCTCAGCAGCAAGCGGGCCGGTTCCAACAGCACGGGTTTGGGCACGGGTAGTCACTGGGTTGGCTTCAGCGGGGCCCATCGGGGCGTAAGCAGAAACAAGGGGGGCCAAATCATTCCCCAGTAGTACATCCGCCGGCAAATCCTTCATCACCCCCACATTCACGTGTCCCGAACCAACCCCCCAATTCAGGTGAACACAGGCAACGTGTAGCCAGAAAACTGTGCCTCCTGCTACCCTTACAGCTACAGTGTCTCCGGTGTGTTGGCTCTCTGGGATGAGGTTCTTCTGTAGTAGGGTCATGGTGGCACCAGTATCACGTAGGTCATTGGCTACCTTTCCATTAACCCGGACAGTCTGCCTGTGTTGCTGCCTGCTGTCCCGGTTAGCTGCTTGTATTGGATCAGCCTCGTGCAGGACGCCCCAATGTTCTTCCTCCTCAACGCAGTGGGCCGCAGGCATGGATGTGCGGGGGTACCCCCCTGCTGGCTTTCTTCATGACTGGGACTGCCTGGCTGAATTCAAAGGACAGTCTGGCTTTTTGTGCCCTAGCTGTTTACATCCGAAACACCTGATGGGTTGTGAGTAGTCCTGGGAGTTGAACCTGGGCTGCTGAGAATAAGTGGCCGCTGGAGGTGGTGCTGTAGGGAGGTACAACTGTGGTTGGTAGGCGATAGCCGGAGGGGGTGCCGCTGATCGATAATCCACCCGAGCTGTTGTCTTGACCGGAGGGTTATCCAGTTTGCGGGCGTCTGTGTATTCGTCCGCCAGGTGAGCTGCTTCAGGCAAGGTGAAAGGTTTTCGGTCCCGGACCCACTCTCTGACTTCCGGGGACAGTTTGTCAAAGAAGTGCACCAGGAACACCTGCAGCACTTCTTCCCCGGATACTGCTTGGCATCCAGTGACCCAGTGGGATGCCGTGCGGTGTAGGCGGCATGCCCACTCGGTATACGAGTCTCCAGTCTGCTTGCTAGTCTCTCGCAACCGCCTCCGGTGTGATGGCATACCTGGCCAAAATTACTTCTTTTACCAGTCCAAAGTTCATAATATCCTCATCTGGGTTGGCCCTGAACACTTCACTGGCCCGGCCGGACAATTTCCAAGACAAAATGATAACCCATTCCTCTGTGGGCACCCGGTGTAGAGCACATTGCCATTTAAAATCGGCAAGGTACCCATCAATCTCCCCTTCTGTTTCGATGAAATTTTTAAAACCAGCAAAATTTATCTTTCTCCTTTCAGTTGGTGCTGCTCTGACTTCTGCTGCTGCAGCACCTCTTTTCTGTAGCCAATTTGCCTCCACAGCCGCTATAACTCGGTCTATGATCTCTTCTGCAGGGTTAAGGCCATAATGTGCCAGTCTTATGTTAACAGCTTGATCAAAACTTGCCTCTTCGGGTGACCTGTCTGTTACCCTGGGCCTTTCGGTTATGTTGGGTCTTTCGGCTCTATCCATTTCGACTAGTTCTGCGAAAATGTCCCTCTTCTTACGGTTGTTGGCTGGTCGGCCCCGGTTCTCCAGTAAGTCCTTGAGGGTAGAGCGCTTTAGCCATTCATACTGTGCTTCCATTGTACTGTGTCCTCTTATAGCTGTCCTTCTGGGCTGTGGGAATCATCCCGCTGCTTGTCACCAATTGTAGCGACACCCCGTGTATGAAAGGGGTTAAAGCCGTTTAGGACATTCCATTTCCGAACACAAAGGCAGCTACCGAACACTCCAATCAGCCGAACAAGAAACCCATACGAATAATTCCCCCCCCCCCCCAAGTACGAGACAAGGCTCTGTATTGAGGGTCAAACAGGAATCAGACTCTTTATTGGAAGGAATACAGGCTCTTTTTATACACTTGAGAATACTGCAGTCACCACATGAGCAATAACCCAAATCCACCCACAACATCACACAATGGTTACATAACGAGCCCCCAATACACATTATTCTGAGTGTCAGAACATCCCTTAGCAGACAACAGGTGAGTTCATTATCACACTTAATAATAGGTGAAGGGAAAACTGCCTCAGACAAGATTAACACGATTTACTTATCCGGACAAAAGCAACATCTTTAAGCAATAGACGGTCGGTCTCTTACATTGAACTTCCTGGAATGCCCATATTAGGAGTTATACTTCCTGGTCATAGACCTTAAAGGAGGTGTTAGCAGCAATTAACTTTTGCAAAACCTCTTTAAGTGCAGTAACTATCCAGCTTAGCTCCATACAGGAAGAATTGTCTTTGGCTAGACATGACTTGCAAAAAGCAAATGAGAGAACAACAGCCTTGGAGGTGAGGGTCAGCCTCGTGGAGGATGAACTAGCCCCCCTTAGAAGAGAAATGAGAGAAATGAGGGAACAAATGGCCAAACAAGAGTTGAAAATGGATGAAATCGAAAATAGAATGAGGAGGAAGAATATTAGAATTGTGGGTCTTCCGGAGCAGAGCGAGGGAGTAGACCCAGTAGCATTTGTGGAAAAATGGCTTAGAGAAACATTTGGCCAGGAAGTCTTCTCACCGTTTCTAGCGATTGAAAGAGCGCATAGGGTTCCAGCTAGACCTCTCAGATCGGGTGGTCCACCCCGCCCCCTTCTAGTGAAAATGTTTTACTATAAAGACAAAATGTTAATCATCCAGAAATCTAAGAGAACTGGGCAACATTCTATACAATGGATCCAGGATATCTATAAATCCCGACTTCTCACCGGAATTGCAAAAGAAAAGAGCTAGATTCGGAGAAATAAAGCGCAAGCTACAACAGATAAAAACTACATACGCACTATTATACCCAGCAAGACTAAGGGTGAATGCAACAGAAGGAATAAAATTCTTTGATACGCCTGAGGAAGCGACGGAGTGGTTACAATCTTATAAAGAATCCACATAGAAGACAGGACATGGATAGTTGTTCGTTACATTTTTCACGGAGGGAAAGAAAAGAGAAAGGGGATTTTCTTCTCTTTTTCTTTTTTTTTTTTTTCCTGTGTTTCACACCTTACACACAGGCTTTTTTTTTTTTTTTTAATTTTGGAATAATTTTCCCCTTTTTTTTTGCCTTCTCTCCCCCTCTCCCACTTTGGGGGTAACCCCAGTGGCTGCAGGGGAGGTGAAGGGGAAGAGACGAGTAGACACGTATAGAAGTAATTGGGAATAAGTAACATAATTTAAAATGCATGAATTTTTTTTTTTTTTGGGACGGCATGAAGGAGATACGTGGGGGAGGGGGCAAGGGGAGAGATCAAACTGAAGGGAGGGAGATGCATATTGCCCCCTTCTATAAGGGGGAGATGCGTGGAACTCCTTAAGTTAAAGCGAAAGCAAAGTATTTTATTAAGTATTGAGTGTATGAGACATAGGGGTATGAGAAACCCCCATAGGGGTATAGATGTATTTTGTTTTGGAGGGGAGGGAGGGAGGGAGGGTGGGAGAGGGAGTGAGAAAGATTTCAAACACTGGCAGGGTGAATGGTTGTTGAAAGAAATTAGAGAGGGTCACAATAGAAAGCCCCAACCCAAGCCACGGAAGGCGGTGAGAAGGGTATTTGAGAGAGGGAGTGGGTATGTATGGGGGATACGGAGTGGTAGAACTACGATGACACTTACACAAAGAAATCACATAAAGAAAAAATTAAAAGAAGAAGTAAGTAGGCACGTATTAGTAATTAAAGGTTCCACAATAAAATTTGGGTATTCTTCACTGCATACGAATGAATAGTAGAGCACAAGTGAAAAATTTGACAATATGTTCATGGAATGTCCGGGGATTGGGAGAACCAGGGAAAAGAGCAGCAGTAATCTCACTGATGAGAACATATGGTTCTTCAATAATATGTCTCCAGGAGACCCATCTCTCGAGTATATCTATACCCCAACTGGGGTGGCGAGATTATCAAACACAGTTTCATTCGGTCCATACCTCATACTCTAGAGGGGTAGGCATATTCATTCAAACTGGTATAATGTTTAATTGTATTCAGAGTAGGTGCGACGAACTAGGGCGCTATGTCTTTTTACATTGTAAGGTAGAAGATAGAACTTGTATCTTGGTTAATTTGTACATTCCTCCCCCCTTTAACACCTCGATATTGGGCAATCTGATGGAGTTTGTTCTGGAGAGGCCGGGAATACCGGTGCTCGTAATGGGCGATTTTAATATGGTCCTAGATTGGGATAAAGACAAATTTCCTAGTCAGTTGCTTCAGGGTAAAACAAGAGATGCTAGACTAGTCAAATTCTTGGAAGAAATAGGGTTAAGAGATATATGGAGATTACACAACCCTTCAGCCCGGCAATACTCCTGCCTCTCCAGGACACACTCCACGCTCTCGAGAATAGATTTAGTATTGGGCAATGAGGAAGCAATACCAATAATAAATAAGGTGAACTATATGCCGAGAAGCCTCTCTGACCATTCCCCAATGCTGGTTGTTCTTGATACGGGAGTAGCAAGGTACCAGAGAGAGGGGAGAATTAACCTGCACTGGATGGAATTAATGAATGACACACAAGAGATATCGGGGGAGATTAGGGAATTTATAGAAATAAATCAAGGTACCCCCTCAGAACAAGTGGTATGGGACACACTGAAAGCCTTTTTCAGGGGCATAATGATACAAAAAATATCTAGATTAAAAAGACAATCCAGTCAGGAAGAGAGAACCGCTAGTGACTCAGTAAGCGAAAAAGAAGCGCAATACATTAAAGACCCAACACCTAAAAAATCCAGTGTCTGGATGCAAGCACAACAGAATTACCGCCTAATAATGTTGAAGAAAGTAGAAAACAAGCAAATTTTTCAAAGACAAGTAGCGTTTGCGGAAGGGGAAAGTGCAGGCAGGATGCTAGCTCATTTAATTAAAACTAACACACCTAGCTCAGGGGTGCCAGCAATAAGGGTAAATGTAGATAGGGTGGCCCACCAAACATCAGAAATAGTACAAAGATTCCGTGATTTCTATGCAGACTTGTATAGTTCAAGTCAAGAGGAAAGGAGAGAAGAAATGGACAAATTTTTTGGAAGTCTAGTGTTGCCCTCGCTCTCTGAGCTGGATAGACAGGAATTAGACAAACCCCTGACCTTAGAAGAACTACAGTTGACCGTACAGGAGATGGCAGGGCATAAAACCCCAGGCCCGGACGGCCTCCCAGTAGAGACCTACCGGTAATTTGGGAAGGAGTTACTCCCGGTACTTACTAGGGTTCTAAACTGCACATTAGCTAAAGGAGAACTCCCCACGTCCATGATGGACTCCACAATAATAGTTATTCACAAAGAGGGTAAGGACCCACTTGAAACCGCCTCGTATAGACCTATCTCCTTACTCAACACTGACATAAAAATACTGTCGAAGCTCTTGGCAGCTAGATTAAATAAAATAGTTGAGAAACTGGTACATCCCGATCAATCGGGTTTTATACCAGGTAGGGCCACCTCTACAAATATAAGAAGAGTTTTTTTGAACCTCCAGATTCCAACAGAGGAAGATGGAAAAAGAGCAATTGTTTCGTTGGATGCTGCCAAGGCCTTCGACAGTATAGAGTGGCAATATCTATGGAGAGCCTTAAGGGAGTTTGGGGTTGGCCCTATTTTTATGAAATGGGTCAAGATGCTGTATAGCACCCCAGAGTGAAAGTGAACAATGTGTATTCCGAGAGGTTCAGGTTGCAGAGGGGAACGAGACAGGGGTGCCCTTTGTTCCCCCTTCTCTTCGCCCTCGCAATCGAGCCCCTTGCGATTGCACTTAGGTCGGACTCTGAGATAAGAGGATTTATAAGAGGTGAGGTAGAGGAGAAAGTGGTACTATACGCAGATGATCTCCTCTTGTTACTGGGAGATACACAGCACTCCCTTGGTAAGGCCATGAAACAAATAGAGATTTTTGGATGTTTTTCAGGCCTTAATATAAACTGGGGAAAATCTATGCTGCTACCGGTGGACCCTCTGTCAAACCCACTCCCGCAAGAGGCTTCTCAAATTCAAATAACAGCACAAATTAAATATTTGGGGGTGTACATATCTAGAGACCCTAACCAGTATATTTTAGATAATCTGATTCCTCTACTTAAAAAATACAAAGGGAAAATCAAGGTGTGGAAATCCCTCCCATTGTCAGTAGCAGGCCGCTGCAATTTAATAAAAATGGTGTGGATGCCACAGCTCCTATACGTCTTACAAAACTCACCAGTTTGGATATACAACAAATGGTTTCAGAAAATAGACACTACGTTTAGGGAGTTGATTTGGAAAGGAGGGGTAGCTAGAATAAAATTAAATACCTTACAGAGGACAAAACAAGAGGGGGGAGTGGCACTCCCACACCCATTTAGTTACTTTTTGGCGGCACAGATTCAATACATGAAGGGTAGTAACATGCAAGGAGAAGAAATAAGGAAGAGAACATTACTACAACATTCTATACATGACTCTATAGTAGAAGCCATGGAAGCAGGTTCTCTCCCACGGAAATTACCTACCCTTGACCTTATGATTAGAATATGGAAAGCAGTGAAGATAGCGTTGGGATATGATGGCATCACGGAGTATACCCCCCTATGGGAGAATGACAATTTAAAGGAGGTACAGAAGATGGGGACAGTTAAGGAATGGGAAAGACAGGGGATTAAATATATCTCCCAGCTGTACCAAGATGGCACACTAAAAACTTTTCAGACATTAAAAGAACAATATAATCTCTCAAATAAATCCTTTTATAAATATTTGCAGATCAGACATGCCTTAACAAAACAATATAAAGGTATAGTAATGACCTGGAGCAAGATCCCCTTGTTAAAAGAAATCATCAACACCAAAACAACCAAGGGCTCAATAACAAAAATATACCTAAAATTACATAAGGGGAGCCTAAGGGAATCCCAAGGCCAGGTACAAAAGAGGAAGTGGGAAAGAGATATTGATAACTTATCTAACGAACAGTGGAAAATAATTTTGGAACTTGCTTCGTCAGTCTCACTGTCTCCCTCACAGAGGATGTCTCACTTGTGTTTGCTAAATAGAGCATATTATACTACGTATAAACTTTTCCGCTTTGGCCGTAGAACAGATGCCAGCTGTCCCAGATGTGGTGGAGTAAACGGTGATATAATCCATATGTTCTGGCAATGCCCGAAGTTATTCCGGTATTGGAGGGAGGTAGTGAGAACAATTGAGCAAGTTTTTGAGGTTGACATAGAGCTGGAACCCCTACAATGTGTATTGGGTTGGATAAAGGGCGAGGGGACAAATGCCTACACGCAGTTAGCAATAACAAGATGCTTATTTCAAGCAAGGAGGCTGATTGCACAGAGATGGCAATCAATCTCCCCCCCCCCCTTAGTAAGGATTGGGAGCAAAACATGAACATAACTATCCTAAAGGAAAGGACAACCTACGTTAGACAAGGAGCCCTAAAAAAATTTGACAAGATTTGGCAACCGTGGCAAGAAAAAAAAAGGAAAGAAAATTATATATAATAAGTAAAGCAGTCGTAGAAGGGAATGGATGTTGTGGAGGAAGGAAGTGTGAGTGTGGTCTAGGTCAATTAGTGGCTGGATGAGAAATGTAGAATGGAGGGTGAGATAAGAAGTATCGGGGTAGAGGAGTTCTGGATTGAAATGTTTTTAATGAGAAACAATGTTTTGATTAATTATTTTTTGTATGGGAGATGGGGGGGGGGGAAGGAGGGAATGTATGAATTGTTGGAAAATGGAAAATGTTTAATAAAGATATGAAAATTAAAAAAATAATAGGTGAAGGGAAAACTGCCTCAGACAAGATTAACACGATTTACTTATCCGGACAAAAGCAACATCTTTAAGCAATAGACGGTCGGTCTCTTACATTGAACTTCCTGGAATGCCCATATTAGGAGTTATACTTCCTGGTCATAGACCTCACAGTGTACAGGGGATAAAATCTTCATATTTCTTGAGAGATATTGTTAATGAATATTACTGTCCCATTTGAAGTAATCCAATCATATTCTCAGGGTTCAATATTTTCTTGGTCACCCTGCGCACAAAAGTGGCTCCCGTCACAGTGCCCAACAGTGCAGCTTCTTCAGGACCTATCAGTGCCGCCTCATCTGTGCCTAACAGTGCAGCCTCATCAGTGTCCATCAATGCTGCCTCATCAGTGTCCATCAATGCTGCCTCATCAGTGCCCATCATTGCCACCACATCAGTGCCCATCAATGCTGCCTCATCAGTGCTTAGCCAAAAATAAAATAAAAACCCCAGTGGTGAGTAAATACCACTAAAAGAAAGCTCTATTTGTGCCATTAAAATTATAAAAATGTCATATGTATACAGTGTTACATGGCCGTAATTGTCATTCAAAGTGTGACAGCGCTGAAATCTTAAAATTGGCCTGGGCAGGAATTGGGGGGGGGGGGGGGTTAAAGGGGTGTATGCATGGCATACCTAATGAACAGGGCTTATTCAAAGACAACAAGAGAAGTTAGAGAAGTTATGGTACAGAGGACTAATAAGCAGAGAAGCTGTCCTAAGGAGGCTAGACTTGTATTGCTAATGACTACCTTACTTGTGTAAAGTGCCTAACCACTTCCCGACCATCCCAGAGTTGCAGACAGCGAGCAGTAATAATATGCAGTAACCTCTAGCAACCAATCAGTGAGCAGTATTGAAGTGTAGTAACCTCTAGCAACCAATCAGTGAGCGGTAATGATGTGCAGTAACCTCTAGCAACCAGTGGGTGGACGGTAGATATGTGCAGTAGCCTCTAAAAAACAATGGGTGAGCGGTAATGATGTGCAGTAACCTCAAGGAACTAATGGGTGAGCGGTAATGATGTGTAGTAACCTCTTGCAACCAATGGGTGTGCGGTAATGATGTGCAGTAACCTCTAACAACCAATGGATGGATGGTAGATATGTATAGTAGCCTCTAGAAACCAATGGGTGAGTGATAATGATGTGTAGTAACCTCTTGCAACCAATCAGTGAGCGGTAATGATGTACAGTATCCTCTAGCAATCAATGGGCAAGCGGTTATGATGTACAGTAACCTCTACCAACCAATGGGTGGATAGTAGATATGTGCAGTAGCCTCTAGAAAACAATGGGTTAGCGGTAATGATGTGCAGTAACCTCTAACAACCAAACAGTGAGCGATAATGATGTGTAGTAATCTCTAGCAACCAATGGGCGAGTGGTAATGATGTGTAGTAATCTCTAGCAACCAATGGGTGAGCGGTAATGATGTGCAGTAACCTCTAGCAACCAATGGGCGAGTGGTAATGATGTGTAGTAATCTCTAGCAACCAATGGGTGAGCGGTATTGATGTGTAGTAATCTCTAGCAACCAATGGGCGAGTGGTAATGATGTGTAGTACTCTCTAGCAACAAATGGGTGAGCGGTAATGATGTGCAGTAACCTCTAGCAACCAATGGGTGAGTGGTAATGATGTGTAGTAATCTCTAGCAACCAATGGGTGAGCGGTAATGATGTGTAGTAATCTCTAGCAACCAATGGGCGAGTGGTAATGATGTGTAGTAATCTCTAGCAACCAATGGGTGAGCGGTAATGATGTGCAGTAACCTCTAGCAACCAATGGGCGAGTGGTAATGATGTGTAGTAATCTCTAGCAACCAATGGGTGAGTGGTAATGATGTGTAGTAATCTCTAGCAACCAATGGGTGAGCGGTAATGATGTGTAGTATCCTCTAGCAACCAATCAGTGAGGCTGAGCTAATCAGTGTGGACCAGTTTTTTATGTATACATTTTTAAAGTCTTTTGAGATAAGTCTATGTGTGTGTTCGTTTTTTGGGATGTTATGGTGGAGAGCAAAATTGCATGGGGGGGGGAGGGGGCCCAAGATTTTTTTTGCCCAGGGTGAAATCACTTGTAGCAGCCTCACCCCATCTCCTTTTGCTAGGGTTATGTCACATGACAGGGTGAGATGCGCTACGGCCCATGTCCTCCCCATAGCTGTGGGTGAGGTGAAGGCCAGTATCAGTATCTTCCTCGGGCCAATGTGCATTAGTCTTAAAACTCAGTCCTGCTATGCTGAAACCTCCCTTGCTCCCATTAACCAGAGTCCATACACCGATGCAGGGTCCAACACTTGTTTATTATATCTCCACAACAAACAGTTCTTTCACAGCCGATTAGTTGCGACCCATAACATAATGCAAACGGTGGGATGAGCAGGCCGAGGCACTATCCTGATTTCAATCTAAACCCCTGTGCTTTGACCAGGGGTTATAGCAAAGTTGATTGGCATAGAACATAGAACTTGTGAGTCTCTACCAGCAACTCCATAGAACATAGATGGGAGTACCTTTGCTGCGGCCCCTATCAGGGGAAGATGTCCCTCCAAGGGAGTTACCGGAGGCCCATCCGTCACCGGGTTGATGCTGCTCCGGGTCTCCGGACGGGTGACCTCCCCGGCCTCCTCACCTCAGATGCGGGTCCCCTCGCAAGGCGGCACCCTGAGATCACTTCGCCCTTGCGGGACCCAGTCGAAGTTACTGGGCCCCAGGCCTACAATATAGTACCTCACCCCAGGCTGAAGGTGCCTGGGATGGACCCCAACTTCATTCCGGTCAGGCCTAGGGCGCCTGGGCCGGAACCTTGAACCGCCCGCACCCAGGCCTGAGGTGCCTGGGTGCGTGAAGAGAACTCCTCCAAGAAAGAACAACCTTGTGGCGAGGGCGTCTCCCCCTTTTATATCCTCCCATCAACACCACGGCGGGTTCCCCGCCCCAGCCGTACCATCTCCGGAAAGGGACAAAAAGGGTAGCACTGTGGTAGTGATTCCACCCTGAGCCTGTAGGTACCCCACCACCCACAGGCCAAGGTGAGTAATACACCACCCAATCCTCCACAAATTACAAAAAGGGGTCCAGAACCTTTCACAATTATACATCTGGGTCACACTACCCCCAGGTGTACCCCAACTAAATTTAAAGACCCCGCTACATACTCCCCCCTGTGATTTGACGCTGGTCCCCAGCGTCTGGTGCAACCCCATGTCTCCCAAGGAGTGGTGACATGGAGCAAGCCCCAGAGGCTGTCCCTCAAAATTTTGAATACTGCTTGTGCCAAGACCTGCTCAAGGGGAAAGGGAACTATAAAACGATAAAACTCTTGTATAAAACATCTGTCATGTACACATATACAATCCCTCCCATCACTGTCTAAGAACCACCCCATACTCAGTAGTCTTGACCGATGAATCTCCTGCAGAAGGGAACAAAAACAACATCCTAACAATCTGTGTTAGCTTGGAATGAATAGGTCTGTCAGCCGAGAGACCCGCTCACTCCAATAAGCAAAGTGATGTAAATGTAAAATTTCAAACAGCCGTTGCACAACACTGCCACCTGGTGACAGCGCTGCGGTAATGACACTTGGTGAGATCTTCATTCTTCCTGCTTTCCCTACACTGACTCTACCCCCAAAGTCTCTGCCTTTGGCACATGAAGAAAAGGCAGAAAAGAAAAAAACAACAGCTCCCAAGTCTCCAGTGAGTAAAAGAAAAGCCCAAATCAAAACAAAACTAGGGCACAGTTCTGAGTGTCTGGGAATGTTCCTTCCAGAGAGTTCGATAAGCAAACAAATAGGAGTTCTCTTCTCCTACAAATAGAATCTTGGATCTGGCAAAAACAGGGGCTTTAGGTGCTTGTCAAACACTTCAACTGAATATTCGACATCCTCTCCCTCCTTTCTGCAGATAAGTACTTTATCGGCATGAATGTGGCGCCCCAACTTCCAATCCGCTCTGCAGTCTTTGAATTTCTTGGACACAGGCGGCGAACATGACAAGTATCGCCGAGCATGAGGCACTTTGAGCTTCTCCCAGACAAATTCGTCGCACCATCTCGGCGCAAGACCTCAACTTCACAAAGTAAGTCCCGAGGCAAGCAGGGATATTCCCATCCGTACTCACGGGCAACTCTCTGGGAGAAAAGTCGTTGTAATCTGGCTAAAGGAGGCATGACATCCCGCTCACCTTCTCCTGGTTGCATGATGGCTTCCGGGTGCCGAGGTACCTTCACTACCTCTGGTGGCTTGGCTTTTGGCGCCCGCAAGGAAGCGCGCTGCATCCCCACTATCAACGCGGGGGATGTTGTGGAATGTGGAAGATTGGTCGGAGGACTAGACTCCCTCCTGTGCTCCGGGGCCTGCTGTCTTCTATAGACATAGGGGAATCCTGCGGTTTGCATAGCACAGGTAGCGGGCGTTTGTCCCAGCCCTTCCGGTGAAACAGTTCATCTATTTCCCCGTCATCTCCGCAGTCCGACAGCGATTCCAGGTCGGAGGTGTCATACATCTCGGCGGGAAGGTAGTCTTTAGTAGACGGAGAACTACCCTCCCTTGCGGGCTCCACCTCCAGTGGACCCCCGACACCTCCAACCACCACCACAGTCCCAGCCCCTGGCTCACCTGGACCTTTTTCAGCACTGGGATGTCCAGGACTCTTCCAACTGGATCCATCCAGGATTCGGTAAGCGGCGGGGTAAAGCTCGACCACGACCACAGGAGGCCTGCACCAGGCCTGTCTTCCTCTTCGGAGGTGGCAGCAGGGAATCTGTGACATTTTTTTACGGCACTAAGTGACACCAACCCTAGTGATGCCACTGGATGGGCTGCCGTGGCTATTTTTAGGCCATCGGTGGAGAGATCTGTCAATTTTTGGCAGTTATCTGTAGTCAGGGTTCTTCTTCTTGTCCATGTGTCCTCCTGCTCCAATACTTCTTCTTAGTTTTCCTCCATCCTTTATTCTGTACGCTGGGATCCTGGTGAGAATTTTCCACTTTGCCTTGTTATTTTTTAGAAGATTGGAAATGTATCTCAAAGGGAAAAGTGTCCTAATAATTGCTGAGCACATCTGCAAACATCAATACACTATAATATATCAAAAGTATTGGGACGCCTGCCTTTACACGCACATGAACTTTAATGACATCCTAGTCTTAGTCCGGAGGGTTCAATATTGAGTTGGCCCCGCCCTTTGCAGCTATAACAGCTTCAAAGCTTCTGGGAAGGCCGTCCACAAGGTTTCATGCTCCCAACTTTGTGGGAACAGTTTGAGGACGGCCCCTTCCTGTTCCAACATGACTGCTCACCAGTGCACAAAGCAAGGCCCATAAAGACATGGATGAGCGAGTTTGGGGTGGAGGAACGTGACTGGCCTGCACAGAGCCCTGACCTCAACCCGATATAACACCTTTGGGATGAATTAGAGTGGACACTGCGTGCCTGACCTCACAAATGCTCTTCTGGAAGAACGGTCAAACATTCCCATAGACACCCTCCTAAATCTTGTGGACGGCCTTCCTGGAAGAGGTGAAGATGTTATAGCTGCATAGGGGTCAACTCAATTTTGAACCCTACGGACTAAGACTGGGATGCCATTAAAGTTCATGTGCGTGTAAAGGCAGGCGTCCCAATACTTTTGGTAAAATAGTGTACATAGGAGGTATGGTTTTTTTTTGCTGCCAGACTAATTATTAATATATTTATCTTTTTTTTTTGTCATCTCACTATGGAAATTCACATTTTGGTCTTCAAATAAAAATTAAAAAAAAGACACCAAAATTAGTTATTGAGTGAAACAATTGTGGATGTTTTTACAATAATTGTGCATAATTTTACGTAATTGAACTTTTTAGTAAAAAAAATAAAATAAAAAATACAACGTGTGCGCATAAAAACGATGTAATCTCCATAGAATCAGCGATAAGACCATGTTGAGTCAAATAGGTGTAGCGCCCTGCTCCCAATGACTGGGCGCTATGTCAAATTCAGTGGGTGTCTGAGCCAATAGTTGGGCTCAGATTTAAGTGATTATGTTAAATCAGCCTCTGTTCCGGCTATGGCTGTGTTGGAAGACTTCCCACTGTTTGCCTGTAGGTGGCGTTACCACCTTAGGCCAATGTGGAAGATTGAGTGGCCGGAGTGCATTGGGTATCTTTCCTCGGGAACAGTTCAGTGGGCGTGGTCTACCCGCTGAGCATGCCGGGGAAGGGTACTTAAGGGGCAGACGCCATCTTTTGGGGTCCTTCGTCCCCTCGCGGCCCTCCTGGTGCGAGGGGTTTATTGTGTGATTTTGGCCTCGGGACCATGTTGGTCCGAGGCCGCAACTCTACCAAGTAGGGGCCCAGCTATGCTGACTGGGGCCTACACTTTGAAGGGGATCCTGTGCTGTCCGTCCTGAGGGAGGAAGCTACTCAATGGAGGAAACCAGGGGAGGACCTTTCCTGGAGAAGACCAAGCGGAAGGCTGGTGTCTTGAGGAGGGCCTGGTGATTCTATTGGAGGATGCACCGCAGCTAAAGTTCACCTTGCAGTCTGCCGGGTCGGCTTAAAGGCTCTGGACTGTTTGGCTGGAAGTTCGGGTGTTGAGTCCTGTGGCAGAGGATCCCGGATTATCCAATCTTGTGCACAACCGGTCTGTGGCAGAGACTGGTCATGATCATTGTCCGTGCATCACTCCGGCTGCTAGGCCAGGTGAGAGGGGCCTATCCGGGTGAGCAATACCCACTCCAGGGAGAGTGGTGAATGACTGTATAGTGGAGGAGTTTTCCCCAGTGATCTGTACTGTGTACCTGCACCTTCCCCTTCCCTTCACCCTTCTACTGTTCTTCAAATGTTTTATGCAAAGGGAAAATAAAACCTAATAGCCGAAGGTTTTACATCTTGTGTGGACATTGGAGTTCCTACAGACTTTCTTCCCCTAGACAACGAATAACGAGGTAACGTGCAAGGCCCAAAATATAACCAGCAGCTCCTACGGGGGTAGTGCTACATAAGGAACATATCGATCCTCAGCACTGCGGTCAGAATCAGCAAAGAAAAGAAACAACAATTTCCAAAATTTCCAAAATGGTAAAGAACGACCTATTGGTGGTCAGAAAACCTGAACAATGGCCCTCCAATGAATCTCTTGTCTCTTGCATGTGTAGCCCCCTCTAGTGTGCTAGATGTAGATATAGTTTGTTTTGTAGAGTAAGTTGTAGTGAGCCAGGGCTGGACTGAATCTGGGTCAGGGCTGATTGACTCAGGGAGGCTAGATGACTCAGCAAGCTGCATCCGCCTGCTTTCTGGAACCTTGGAGAAGCTTCTAGAAGTAGTGGGTGGAGAGTAGGAGGAGCTGCTTGTCATATTTATTAGGCACCTCATAAATAGGTATGAGTCATGCCAGCAGGGGGCGGTCGGGTGGTAAATGGAGATGGAGTGCTGAGGAGGCTGCCCTGGAGGGTGCCCCCTAGTCTGGGGGGTAACATCAGGCCTGGGGCTCAGGTGCTGGAAGGATCCTTCACGGCACACAAGGAGAGGACAGCGGGAGCAGGTCAGTGCATCCGGGAGATCTCCTGAGAAGTCAGCCGGGTGGGCTGGTGAGTGTCAGTCTGGGAGGACTGTGGGGAGAAGTTAGACTGGAAGGCTAGACAAAGGGGCAGCTGCAGCCAGGTAGGTTGGCAGTGCCTGGAGAGGTGGTGCTGGAAACAGTAGCCACAGGAGTGAGTGATGCTGGACACTGGACTTTTTTTCCAACACACTCAAAGGGGCCCTCGGGTTCCTGCCAATAACAGACTGTCGTTCTCAGTGCTCTTTGTCAGATGCACAAACAGTGTGCCAGCTGGAGTCCTGCAAGCAAGTATGATGGAGGAAGCGAGGAGTGTATATAGACTGTATATACAGTGCCTTGAAAAAGTATTCATACCCCTTGAAATTTCCCACATTTTTTCATGTTACAACCAAAAACGTAAATGTATTTTATTGGGATTTTATGTGATAGACCAACACAAAGTGTCACATAATTGTGAAGTGGAAGGAAAATGATAAATTATACAAATAAATATGTGAAAAGTGTGGGGGGGGGGATTTGTATTCAGCCCCCTTTACTCTGATACCCCTAACTAAAATCTAGTGGCACCAATTGCCTTCAGAAGTCACCTAATTGGTAAATAGAGTCCACCTGTGTGTCATTTAATCTCAGTATAAATACAGCTGTTCTGTGAAGCCCTCAAAGGTTTGTTGGAGAGCCTTAGTGAACAAACAGCATCATGAAGGCCAAAGGAACACACCAGACAGGTCAGGGATAAAGTTGCGGAGAAGTATAAAGCAGGGATAGGTTATAATAAAATCTCCCAAGCTTTGACCATCTCACAGAGCTCTGTTCAATCCATCATCGGAAAATGGAAAGAGTATGTCACAACTGCAAACCTACCAAGACATGGCCGTCCACCTAAACTGACTGGGCCGGGCAAGGAGAGCATTCATCAGAGAAGCAGCCAAGAGGTCCATGGTAACTCTGGAGGAGCTGCAGAGATCCACAGCTCAGGGGGGAGAATCTGTCCTCAGGACAACTATTAGTCGTGCTTCTCCACAAATCTGCCCTTTATGGAAGAGTGACAAGAAGAAAGACATTGGTGAAGGAAAGCCATAAGAAGTCCTGTTTGCAGTTTGTGAGAAGCCATGTGGGGGACACAGCAAACATGTGGGGGACACAGCAAACATGTGAGGGACACAGCAAACATGTGAGGGACACAGCAAACATGTGGGGGACACAGCAAACATGTGGAAGAAGGGGCTCTGGTCACATGACACCAAAATTGAACTTTTTGGCCTAAAAGCAAAACTCTATGTGTGGGGAAACTAACACTGCACATCACCCTGAATACACCATCGCCACCGTGAAACATGGTGGTGGCAGCATCATGTGGTGGGGATGCTTTTCTTCAGCAGGGACAGGGAAGCTGCTCAGAGTTGATGGGAAGATGGATGGAGACAAATACAGGACAATCTTAGAAGAAAAGACTTGAGACCGGGGAGGAGGTTCACCTTTCAGAAAGGACAACGACCCTAAAGTACAGCCAGAGCTACAATGGAATGGTTTGGATCAAAGCATATTCATGTGTTAGAATGGCCCAGTCACAGTCCAGATCTAAATCCCATTGAGAATCTGTGGCAAGACTTGAAAATTGCTGATCACAGACGCTCTCCATCCAATCTGACAGAGCTTGAGATATTTTACAAAGAAGAATGGGCAGAAATGTCCCTCTCTAGATGTGCAAAGCTGGTAGAGACACCCCCAAAAAGACTTGTAGAGAAAGGGGGTTCTACAAAGTATTGACTCCGGGGGGCGCCATACAAATGCCCCTCCACACTTTTCACATATTTATTTGTATCATTTATCATTTTCCTTCCACTTCACAATTATGTGACACTTTGTGTTGGTCTATCACATAAAATCCCAATAAAATACATTTACGTTTTTGGTTGTAACCTGACAAGATATGGGAAATTTTGAAACTTTTTTTATGCGCATTTCAGCAAAACGCGCCTCTTATAGTCGCACCTCGGTGGTGCCATTAAACATAAAAAAAATTCAAGAAAGTGCAAATTCGATGGCCAACTCGTTCTTTTTTTCTGCCATCACTTTTCTATATTTCTATATTAATGGCATGACACACATTTCGCGCTCATTTTCTTTTTTTCTCCCAACCTTTTTGGGCATTTTCATTAAAATATTACTGTCCCTTACCGATGAATCCCGCCGGTCCTTCACACGGTGTGTAGAGAATCATCTCCATGGATCGGTTCCTCGGTATGTGTCCTTCCCATCATTCAAATCTTTTTCTTGGAGAGTTTCGTGCGATGATTTGGACGCAGTAGATGGCCTCGGGCTGAGTGGACGTGAGAGTCTTCTAGTACGGTCAGACATATATACAGGAGATGATCCCCAGGGGGCGCTGCTCATTATACATTAGATGATCCCCAGGGGGCGCTGCTCATTATCAGATCATACTGGAAGGATGTGTGTTCATCCCCTAGTGACTCCGGCTCCATATCCATGGAAAAATATGTTTTGTATTCATTTAACTCCAGGGGGGGGGGGAGTGGATGAAACTCCCAGTTTCGGGACTTTCTTGGACACTGAATTTATTTTATACAATTATTCCTATCCGAGAATGTTCTGGTGCATTTATAAAATGGTAGAGTTGTTATCCGGAAATATTTCTATGGGAACATTATTGCCTAGATGCCGAAGAGGGTTTAAAAAATGTAATGACCTTGCCTGCCCGAAGCAAGTATAGGGGTGCCTTTTTTTGTTCCTCTAGTGCAATTTTTAAAATGGCCACTAGGTGTCCCTATAGTTTTGGAATTACCTCAGGAGGAGTCGAGGGAATAAAAAATGATGTCGTTGGTTGGAAAGAAGCAGTAGAGTAGAGTGTCTGGTGGAGAGGAGTGAGGACCGTTGATGCCCTAGGGCAGTGATGGCGAACCTTGGCACCCCAGACGTGCCAAGGTTCGCCATCACTGCCCTAGTGCAATGGTCAGCACTCAAGTACCCCCAACAAGCCATGTTTTGGGAATTTCCCTTCGATAAAACAGGTCTCATAAATACCAAGCTATTGACATTGATTTAAAGGTGAAAACTTGATATGCTGGGGGGGTATTGGGGGCTGAAGTTGGAACCCTTAGCTAAGGTATAGTAGGGCCATCTTTTTGAAGCATCTAAAGGTATACTGGGTGGCTGAACCCCGCCCATGGGGGGGGGGAAAGGTGGAACTAATCCTCCAGAGGGGCTAAACCAGGTGAGCTGGAGAACCTTAGTAGGGAAGGCAATAGTTCCAGAATATGAAGGTCAAATAACCTAGAGGAATGCAAAAAGATGGCTGAATGGAAGTGTCCAATGCCTCAGTGGAAGGGTCTTATTTCTGAATGGGAGGATTTATTACCTAAATGTGGCCTTCCTTCCTATGGATACTTGGGCGAGCCTATACCTGGGGAGTAGAGACTTGGAGACCAGTTCCATTTTTTTTGTCCCTCTGGGTCTTCTGCAATTTGTAATATCGCCACTAGGTGTCCCCATAGCTTTGGACTTTCTCTCGGGAGGAGTCGAGAAAATAAAAAATGATGACGTTGGTTGGTGAGAAGAAGTAGAGAAGAGTGTCTGGTGGAGAGGAGTGAGGACCGTTAATGCCCTAGTGCATTGATAGTGAACCTTGGCACCCCAGATGTTTTGGAACTACATTTCCCATGATGCTCATGCACTCTGCAGTGTAGTTGAGCATCATGGGAAATGTTGTTCCAAAACATCTGGCGTGCCAAGGTTCGCCATCACTGCCCTAGTGCAATGGTCAGCACTCAAGTACCCCCAATAGGCCATGTTTTGGGAATTTCCCTTTGATAAATCAGGTCTTATTAATACCAAGCCATTGACATTGATTTAAAAGTGAAAACTTGATATGCTGGGGGGGGTATTGGGGGCTGAAGTTGGAACCCTTAGCTAGGGTATAGTAGGGCCATCTTTCTGAAACATCTAAAGGTATACTGGGTGGCTGAACCCCGCCCACGGGGGGGGGGCAAGGTGGAACTAATCCTCCAGAGGGGCCAAACCAGGAGAGCTGGAGAACCTTAGTAGAGAAGGCAATAGTTCCAGAACATGAAGATCAAATAACCTAGAGGAATGTAAAAAGATGGCTAATTGGAATTGTCCAATGCCTCAGTGGAAGGGTCTTATTTCTGAATGGAAGGATTTGATCCCTAAATGTGAGGGCCTGATCCTTGAATGGAAGGATCTGATTCCTGAATGGGAGGGTCTGATGCCTCCATTGGAGGGTCTGATTCTTCAGTGGAAGGGTCTTATTTCTAAATGGGAGGGTTTGATCTCTGAATGCGAGGGCCTGTCTCCCGAATGGGAGGGTCTGATCCTTGAATGGGAGGGTCTGATCCTTGAATGGGAGGGCCTGATCCTTGAATGGGAAGGTCAGCCTTCATCGTAACTACCTGAGCAAATCTCAGTGTTTTAAGGAGGAAAGAAGTAGTTGACCTCTGGGGAGTATCTCACCAAAATTGAAATTCCTAAAATGTGGCCTAGTGATTGATACCTAAAATCAGCCAACCAATAACATGAGCAGGAAATGTCATTTCTGGGGGCATTCCTTATGTAATAGTCTACAGCAGCCTTTCTCAACTTTTTTAACACAGAGGAACCCTTGAAAGAGTTCTCCGGTCTCGGGGAACCCCTGCTAAAAATTACAGATCTACAATTCATGAAACCTTAGTGTGATGGTCAGTGGGAAGGATGGTCCTTACACTTGTGGTCATTGGGAAGAATTACCTCCTTACAGATAGCTAAAAAGATCAGTGGTGTCAGTAGGAAATTATCTGAGAGGCAGAAATTGCCCAATGCTGAAGGAACCCCTAGCAACTTCTGGAGGAACCCTAGGGTTCCACGGAACCCTGGTTGAGAATCACAGGTCTACAGGATGCCTCCAGGTTGCCATATTGCTTGAATTGTTTGTAGAAAATGGCAGCAGATTGAAATGGAAAGTAACATTATTAAATTACAAAATGTCTTGTGTAACAACTTTATACGCTGTATTATTTATTTATGTAACAAAAGTGGATTTCTGCTACTTTCCATTACCAGTCTTACCTGGCTATGAAGGTCATATGAGCCTCATCTATTCTGGTGAGTTTAACCAAGTCCCAAAGAGCTCAAATTCTACTGGTGGACATAATGTCCAGAATTTGCCTACTAGAGGCAAATAAATGGGACCTCACATCATAGGCATACTTATAATTACACCCCAAAACACATTCTGTTACTCCTCCTGAGAATGGGGATATCACATGTGTGAGACCTTTTCACAGCCTAACTACATGGAGAGGACCAAAATCCAAGTGTCAGGTCACCTGAGGCCAGGTGACAGATGCACACCGTTGGGGTCAGGAGTGCACCGCTATGATAGTGGACCCTACGGCTGACTGCTGCGGATGGAACCCTGGGTGGTACAAGAAGGCAGGTCCACTAGGGCACCAACACGGATCCCACAGGGAGCTAGAACATAAGATTCCCCAGGGCGCGGAGTCTAAGAGCCAGCAGGTGTCCACCAGAGCCTCTAGTGGTGAGAATGGACTACGCTGCAGCTGACTCCAGGTCGCGGCCCCCAGGGTCTCCCAGCTCACACTCACGGTAGGCTATAGGAGGAAGCTACAGGTCGGGGAGACTAGCAGACAAGGATAAACGGAGAACAAGCCAAAGGTCAAGGGTCACAAGCAGGCAGGGATGGTCGAGAAACGTGCCAAAGGTCAGGGTAACAAGCAGGCGGGGATGGTCGGGAACACACCAAGATCAGTAACAGAGACAAACGTAGAGCACATGGCAAGCAGGAAACCAAACACACAATATTGCACGGCAAGGCAGGCTGGGAGAACACGGTGTTAAATAGTGGTTCCTGTTGAGGCTAGGGTGGAGCCACACTGAGGGAAGATTACTTAACTATGCAGGTGTGAGAGAGCAAGCCCTAAGGCTGATACACAGACCAGGTAAGAGACAGACAGGTCATGACACCAAGGAGATGTTCAGGCTTTCTAGGGGGAATAAATTACACATCTAATTTCCATCCTGACTACCTAACACCTTTTTTGGAGACCCTGGAGAACCAGGATAGTGAAAACACCCACAAAATGACCACATTTTGGAAAGCAAACAGCCAAAGATATTTTCTAAGAGGAATAATGAGGCTTTTGAAGACTTCATCTTTTGCCACACAATTTTGGAAAATGCAGAAAAAAATAATGAAAATGTATTTTGTCAATCAATAAGATATTTCTAATACACAGCATAGGCGTACTTAGAATTACAGCCCAAAACACATTATGCTTCTCCTCCTGAGTATGGGGATACCACATGTGTGAGACAGCCTAACCACACCGAGGGGCCCAGAATCCAAGGAGCACCTTCAGGCTTTCTCATACCTTTCTCATACCTCCCAACTGGAACTCCCAACTGGCACGGATTGTGCGGGTTTTACCCGCAGAGGCTCCTCCTTCCCGCACTCCCGCGAGACTATCATGTTTCCCGCACAGCAGGAAACATGAAGAGAAGAAGAGGAGCAGCAGCAGCAGGTAAGAGCCCCCCCCGCGATCGGCGCACTAGTATGCCCCCCCCGGCGGCAACCATCAACCCCCCCCCCCGCTCAACAACTTCTGTGGCAATTCCCGACTTAATTTTTTTGCCACAAATGTTTGGAAAATGCAAAATAAATCTAAACATGATTTTTTTTAACACAACGTTGTCAATGTATTAGGATATTTCACACACACAGCATGGGCATATTTATAATTACATTATGTGATACCACATGTGTGTCAGGGAAGGCTTCTCCACAGTACAGACGGAGCTCCGAGGCACATACGTATGGCGCATGCCTATCACCGATACCGGCGCCAAAGGGCCTAATTAAACAGGGCTTCTAAACTGGCTAATTGTTGTTTGGTCTACAGCATTCTGACTGTGTTCCTGTTTCCTGTGCCTGCACTCTGATCTTGATCAGGCTTGCTCCTGACCATCTTTGCTCTCTGCCCCTGACCTCGGCTTTTCCCCGGGTTCTGCCTCTGCTCTTGTCTGATCTGCCCGCCCATTACCGACCCGGGTTATCTACCCTGCATCCAGCTCTTCCAGCCTGCTACAGCACCTTCTGTCCAGTATACCATCTTCTGGCTCCTGCTTCCCACTGCGCATCCACAGCTGTTCAGACACTTGATCGTTCTTACAGGCAGCAGGAGGGGACACCACCCCCCCTCCCCACTCCCGCCGCCCTCTGGTGCTTCTCCCGGCTCGCCCGTACGATCCATGAGAGGGAGAAGGAATCGGTCCATGCCGGAAGTTTTCCTCAGAGATTCCGGCGGGCCAGATGGCCCCCGGGTGTCTCTATGATCTTTCGGAGGCCGGGTGCGATGTTATGATGTCTTGCCCGGCCTCTGCATTTGAAAAAATGCCGCTGCTCGGCTGGGAAGCCAGGATTGTTTTCTTTGGGTTTTTTTTCAGGCTTTCATAGCCTAGAGGCAATATCTATGGACTTATAGACACCAGATCTCACTGTAAAGAGGACCCGTCACGCACTATTCCTATTACAAGGGATGTTTACATTTCTTGTAATAGGGATAAAAGTGATCAAAAAAAAAAAAAAGTACAAAAAGTGTCAAAATAAAAAATTAAAAGGAAAATAAACAAAAAAAAAAAAGGCCCGTCCCCGCATGCTCGCGCACAGAAGCAAACGCATATGTAGGCCGCACCCACATATGTAATTGACGTTCAAATCCACACATGTGAGGTATCGCCGTGAACGCTGGAGCGAGAACAATAATTCTAGCCCTAGACCTCCTCTGTAACTCTAAACTGGTAACCTGTAAAGAATTTAAAGCGTCACCTATGGGGGATTTTTAAGTACCGTAGTTTTGCGCCATTCCACGAGCGCGCGCAATTTCAAAGCGTGACATGTTGGGTATCTATTTACTCTGCGTAACATCATCTTTCACATTATGCAAAAAAATTGGGCGAACTTGTGTACACATTAATCGATATATTTGCCAGCAAGCCTCAGATCTTCCAGTATTGGTCCGAAAGATTTATTGAGGAATGGTCTCATCACAAAGGACAAAGTGCAACATTTTGGAGCCATGGAGGAGCCCTTCTTCAGGCATGTGGTGATCTCCCCTGTAGCTGGGAAGGTAGCAGGCAGGGGGTGTACACACGACACGGCAGGAATTATACCCCCCTGTTGTCGTAGGTGGGTATTACCGCCAGTCTAGGCACAACCCATTCAAGTGGATGAGGCCTCGCCGTGACCGCATCGCAACCATACATGAAGAATACGGTAGTTCAGCATTTAGGAGCATTTAGAACTGTTTTATGTTCTTTGAAAAGCAATCTGAATGCGGATCACTCTTCAAAGCATTTTTTATTGTTTTGCATTTCACTGTCACCAGAGCAGTGCAGATTCACTATAGTGACATTATACTGCTCTGATCAATGATCTGAGACACTGCATGCTGCAATGGTGACAAGGTGAGTGATTACTAACCAGAGTTGTACAATGTCACGGTAGTGAGGCTGGACTCAGGGCCGGTGCTACCACTAGGCAAACTAGGCAGTCCCTGAGTCCAAACCCCCTCCCAGAGCGTCCTGCCCAATTACACAGTCAGCGTTTCTCCTGTCACTGTCATAGGGACAGGAGACCCTGATGTAAGGAGGGACATTGGGATCATAATGTAAGGGGAGACTTTGGGGACTCTAATGAAGGTGGGATCTCTGGAGTAAGGGCAAACTCTGGGGTTCCTGATTTAAGGAGGGGGGACATTGGGGACCCTGATGTAAGGGGGAGGGCTATGTGGACCCTAATGGAAGGGGGGACTTTGGGACCCTAATGTAAGGGGAGGCTTTGAGGACCCTACTGAAACTGGGATCTCTGATGTAAGGTGCTTTGGGGGGACCCCCAAAGCACTCTCTCCATGTTGAGGGCATGTGGCCTGGTATGGTTCAGGAGGGGGGGGCGCTCCCTCCCCCCCCCCTACTGGCTTGCCTGGTATGGATTTTGGGGGGCCACACTGTAATGGACTGGGGGGACCCACGCTGTTTTTTCATCGATTTGTATCTATATTACCGAGATCCGACAATTCATTATAGCCGTGAGCAATTTTAAATGACTTTTTTTCCTTAAGACCCCTTTCACACTGGGGCGGTTTGCAGGTCCTATTGCGCTAAGAATAGCGCCTGCAAACCGACCTTAAACAGCGGCTGCTGTTTCCCCAGTGTGAGGCCCTTGGGGCTTTCACACTGGAGCGGTGCGCTAGCAGGACGGTAAAAAAAGTCCTGCTAGCCGCATCTTTGGAGCGGTGAAGGAGCGGTGTGTTTACCGCTTCTCCACCGCTCCTGCCCATTGAAAGCAATGGGGCACCGCGGCTGTAACGCCAGCAAAGCGCCTCTGCAGAGGCGCTTTGCAGTGGTTTTTAACCCTGGCGGGGGGGGGGGGGGGAAACCGCACTGCTAGCGGCTGAATAGCGGCGCAAAATTGGCTGTAAAGCACCGCTAAAAATAGCGACGCTTTACCGCCGACGCCGCCCCCGCCCCAGTGTGAAAGGGACCTTAGAAGTGTAATTTTTCTGCAGGACTGTTCTAAACATGGGAAAGATGCGCCACTTTACAGGCATACTAAGGACACTCCCCCCCAGGCACGATATTTAAAGGAATATTTCATTTTTATTGTTTCACTTTAAGCATCATTAAAATCACTACTCCCGAAAAAACGGTCGCTTTTAAAAAAATAAAATTGCATTGATACATGTCCCCTGGGGCAGGACCCGGGTCCCCAAACACTTTTTATGGCAAAAACTTGCATTTAAGCCTTTAAAATGAGCACTTTTGATTTTTCATGTACGTGTCCCATAGATTTTATTAGGGTTCACATGTTCGCTAGAACCTTTTGCCTGTTCGAGGTGTTCTGGTGCGAAACGAACCGGGTGGGGGGGTTCAGGCCCATCCCTAGTTGCCAGTAGGTGATGCTGCACCATTAGTATGAGGATTTCCTGCCAGGCTGAGTTATGAGGGTGCATATTTCTCCAAGCCATCCCAGTAGGAGGTTCAAGCCACTGGGGCGTGATGGGGGAGGGTATAATTATTTGGAAGGGCCATGTGCTTGCTCTCTTGCCTCAGGCTGAAGCCTGAGAAGGTACTGCTTTAATGTTCATGCTGCTGGGCCCAGGAGCCTGATTGGGGCCTAGCACGCACTGGGTCTATAACTCTACACATCTGGCCTAGGGGGTTACCCAGCTGGGAAAGCTGCCACCTCTGAAGGCTTTGTTGCTGATCTGTTTTGCTGTTCATTAGGGTCCTGGCTGTGGCAGAGCCGGGGGCCCCATACCTGCAATTACAGAGACACCCCTGAGACCTCACCCTTGAGGATCCAGTCTACTAACACGTCACTTGAAGACAACAGGAAGCTAAGTCTGGGCAGCAATTGCCTGGCCTCGTGAGTAAAAAGACTGCTGAACCGGGTGATGTTTGGTGCTGCCAGAATATAAGAGCCAGTGTAGCTTTATGGGGTTCAGCTCACGGAGGGTCCCCTACTGTGGCCTTTGCTTCTAGTCTCAGAGGCCAAGGGATGCTACTTTCAAGACAGGAAAGTTGATGCCCTCTTCTTTGAAACCTGCCTTTATCAGAATATCCCATGCCTTTTAACCCCTCATAATTTCAAGTTTATCCACTTAGCCAAATCATGTTCATGTACATGGTTGACTGCAAGTGGTTATACAGGGGGTTATCTGCAGCTATCAGCCATAACCCTGGTGTTATTTTTTTAGAGCTGGTGATGCTCTATAAGGTAAAAGCAATCCTAGCGGCTTTTTAGCGGCTAAATTGCTTTTACAAGCGCCGGAAAGGGGGTCCACAACCCCTTCCTGGTGCCTCTCCAAGCTCTCCTGTCTCAAAGGGGAGCTCAGCATCCAATCCGGCGGTTGTGCCGGCTTACAATAGAGGTGATTGGAGACTGGATCGTCTCTGTTCACCACTATGGTTTAGGAGACCGGAAGAGATGAGTATTTTTCGTCACTTCTGGTTTCCCTGGATGTAAACAACGCCATTTTTACATAGTGAAAGCATCTAATCACACTGATCTTGGTGTGGTCAGATGCTTTTAAGGACAGAGTAGATATCCCCTGGACTGGTTACTGGGTCAGTGTTCATGGAACTTCTTGGCCCAAGTTCAGAGGATGTTTCTCCCATGAGAGACTAAGGAAGGCAAGAGGTATAAACTCATCAGGAGAGGAATTACTTGGCCCAAGTTCAGAGGACGTTTCTCCCATGAGAGACTAGGGAAGACCAGAGGTATGAACCTCTCAGGGGAGGAACTACTTGTCCCAAGTTCAGAGGATGGTTCTCCCATGAGAGACTAGTGAATGCCAGAGGCATGAACCCCTCGGGAGCAGAATTACTTGTCCCAAGTTTAGAGGAGGGTTCTCCCACGAGAAACTAGGGAAGGCCAGATGTATGAACTCCTCAGGAGAGGAATTACATTGCCCAAGTTCAGAGGATGGTTCTCCTATGATAAACTAAGGAAGGCCAGAGGTATGAAGTCATCAGGAGAGGAATTACTTGGCCCAAGTTCAGAGGATGGTTCTCCCATGAGAGAATAGGGAAGGCCAGAGGTATGAACCCCTCAGGGGAGGAACTACTTGTCCCAAGTTCAGAGGATGGTTATCCCATGAGAGACTAGGGAAGACCAGGGGTATGAACCCCTCAGGGGAGTAAATACTTGTCCCAAGTTCAGAGGATGGTTCTCCTATGATAAACTAAGGAAGGCCAGAGGTATGAACTCCTCAGGAGTGGAATTACTTGGCCAAAGTTTAGAGGAGGGTTCTCCCACGAGAAACTAGGGAAGGCCAGATGTATGAACTCCTCAGGAGAGGAATTACTCTGCCCAAATTCAGAGGATGGTTCTCCCATGTGTGGGGGGGTTAGCTCGGCAGCGGGTGTGTGTGATCCCCTGGATGGGCTCCCCACACAAAAACAGGCCCAGCAGACGGAGGTTGTGGTTTTCAAGATCAAAAAGGTGCGGTTTATTTCTCTATTTACAGTGACAAAAAACACAGCAAAGCAAAAAGAAACATAAACAAAATAAACCCTGGTCAGCTTGACCTCTGACTAAACATGCAGGTTTCCTAACTAACAACTGGGATCAGCCTGGTGCTGTCCTAGTCCCTAAGTCCCTGGTTTAGTAAACGTCCAAACAAATAGCCACACAGGCTTTGTCTCACCGCACAGGGGTTCACTCTCCCTAGACAGTCCACACAGGTCTGGTTCCAGGCATGAGCAAACACCTAATGAAGCTGGGAGTTTTTATAGAGGCCTTAAACGAGCTGACAAGCTTCAGCTGGTCTCATCAACTCCCTGCCTGCACGACGCCCAGCACTCTCCCTAGAGGTATGAATCATCCATGAGCCCACTAGCCTCAGATGGGCTTCATCAACCCTCTCCCTAGTTGTATAAGTCGGCATAAAGCCTGAATCTGGGAGAAATATACCTACCCCCCTGGATGCAACCAGGTGACTTTACCTTCCTGCTGTCACATACCCCCCCCTCTTGTTTTAACCTTGGGGTTGGAACACCAGCAATCAGGCATTCATGTACTCGAGACAAAGCATCCACATTCCCCATTTGAACGCCAGGGCGATGCTTTACTGTGAAGTTGAATTCCTGTAGGGCCAGGAACCACCTATTTACTCTTCTATTTGTCTCCTTGTTTTGAGCCATCCACTTTAACGGAGCGTGATCCGTAACCAAGTCAAAGTGCCTACCTAGCAGATAGTACCGAAGGGAATCTAGAGCCCACTTCACCGCTAAACACTCCTTTTCAACCGTGGCGTAATTTACCTCATGGGACTTCAACTTCCTGCTGAGGTAAATGACTGGGTGCTCTTCCCCGTTCCAGACCTGGGACAATACTGCTCCTAACCCCACATCTGACGCATCACTTTGTACGACAAAGTCTTTAGAGAAGTCGGGTGAGTACAACACTGGCTGGCTACATAAGGCTTGTTTCAAGAATTGGAATGCTGCCTCAGCCTCGGGGGTCCATTTAATCATGACCGACCCTTTCCCTTTCGTCAGGTTGGTTAGGGGCACAGCCTTAGAAGCAAAGTGGGGAATGAAGCGCCGATAATAACCCGCGATTCCCAGAAAGGCTCGTACCTGCTTCTTGCTGTTGGGACGTGGCCAACTCTGGATGGCCTCGACTTTGTTGAGTTGGGGTTTTATTACTCCCCTGCCAATGGTGTACCCAAGATATTTGGCCTCCTCCTGCCCAATGGTACACTTCTTGGGGTTAGCCGTAAACCCCGCTTCCCGGATAGAGTCTAGGACTGCTTGCACTTTTGGCAGATGTGAGGCCCAATCTGTGCTATGGACAATTACGTCATCCAGGTAAGCCGCAGCATACTTCCGATGGGAACTCAGTATCTGGTCCATTTTCCGCTGGAATGTGGCCGGCGCATTCTGTAACCCGAACGGCATTCTCTTATATTGGAACGCCCCGTCTGGGGTTACAAATGCGGTTTTCTCTTTGGCCGACTTGGCCAGGGGAATTTGCCAATACCCTTTTGTGAGGTCAAGAGTCGTCATGTATCGGGCTGTTCCCAGCCGGTCGATCAACTCATCTATATGTGGCATGGGGTAGGTGTCAAATTTTGTAACTTTGTTCAACTGACGAAAATCGTTACAAAATCGCCAGCTCCCATCCGGTTTAGGCACCAACACAATGGGACTAGACCAATCACTTTGGGACTCCTCTATCACCCCTAAGTTCAGCATTTTCTGTACTTCCTCCCGTATTGCCTCCCGTCGGGCCTCTGGGATCCGATAGGGTTTTAACTTCACCCTTTCACCGGGCGGGGTAATAATATCATGCTCTACCCCAGATGTTTGTCCCGGCAGCTCAGAGAACACCTCCTTGTTGCGAAGCACAAACTCCTTAACCTCCTGTTGTTGGGGTTGTGACAAGGTGGATGCTATTCCAACCTCCGGAATCACGCAACCAGTTTGAGCTGGTAACCAAGTTTCTGCGACTAGGGACTCTCTATCCCTCCAGGCTTTCAACAGATTAACGTGATAGATCTGTTCGGGCTTTCGCCTTCCTGGTTGTCTGACCTTGTAATTCACTTCGCTCACTTTTTCCATTATCTCGTAGGGGCCTTGCCATTTGGCAAGGAATTTACTTTCAACCGTAGGGACAAGTACCAGTATCCTATCCCCCGGGGAAAAGGTACGGGTCTTGGCTCCACGGTTGTACACTCTCTGCTGTGCTAACTGCGCTTGGGCCAAATGTTCCTTCACGATGGGCATTACCTGTGCAATTCGGTCTTGCATCAGGGCGACATGCTCAATCACACTCCTGTGGGGAGAACTCTCACTTTCCCAAGTTTCCTTGGCAATATCCAACAGCCCTCTTGGGTGTCTCCCATACAGTAACTCAAAGGGGGAGAATCCCGTAGAGGATTGGGGCACCTCCCTAATAGCAAACATCAAATAAGGAAGTAGACAGTCCCAATCCTTTCCATCTCTATCCACCACTTTCTTCAACATTTGTTTTAGGGTTTTGTTGAATCTTTCAACCAGCCCATCGGTTTGGGGGTGATACACAGACGTACGCAATTGCGTCACTTTGAACAATTTACACAGCTCTTTCATAACCCGGGACATAAAGGGTGTACCTTGGTCCGTAAGCAGTTCTTTACAAATACCCACCCGGCTAAAAACAAGAGATAGCTCTTTGGCTATGGTTTTTGCCGAGGTATTTTGGAGAGGGATCGCTTCTGGATAACGGGTGGCATAGTCCATTATAACTAATATGTACTGGTGCCCCCTTGCGGACTTGATTATAGGACCTACCAAATCCATTGCGATCCTCTCAAACGGGACCTCAATGATGGGTAGAGGGACCAGCGGGCTACGGAAATGTGGCATCGGGGCCGACCTCTGACACACAGGGCAGGAGGAACAATAATTTTCTATGTCCTTCATCACCCCAGGCCAATAGAATCTCTGTAATACCCTCTCTCGGGTTTTCTCTGTCCCCAGATGACCTCCAAGAATGTGCCCATGGGCCAACTCCAACACCAACTTCCTGTAAGGTTTGGGCACCACAAGCTGCTCAACGGTTTCTTCTGCCCTTTTTGCCACCCGATACAGTAGGTCCTTCTCTACGCTGAAGTATGGGTAAGTGCAGGTATTATCTGGGTTCACTAACTCGCCATCTATTTCCACTACGTTTTCCCGTGCCTTTATTAGGGCGGGGTCTTTTAACTGTTCTGTGGCAAAATTTTCCCTGTGAACCTCAAGATTAGGGATGAGCTTCGTGTTCGAGTCGAACATACGTTCGACTCGAACATCGGCTGTTCGATCGTTCGACGAAGATCGAACGATTTGGGCCGTTTGCGCCAAATTCGAGTGACGCGAACGGCCCACAATGCACTACGCCATCGCAGTGTCATCCAGGCGCTGTGATTGGCCAAGCATGCACTGTGACCCCGCATGCTTGGCCAATCACAGCGCCGGCAGCGAGGAGAGCAATGATTGGCCACAGGCAGGATGCCTGTGGCCAATTATTGCTGAGGGTGTTTAGTACACGCCCCACACTATAAAAGGCCGCCAGCACGGCGGCCTAGTGTAGTGTGTTCCGGAGCAGGGAAAGAGCAGCATAGGCAGGGACAGTGACTTTTATTTCTTTCTTGCTTAACCTGGATTCCTTTAGTTTAGGGAAAGAGAAGGATAGGTAGGGAGAGTGTCAGTGTGTTTTGTGCTTGTGCTATAGTGTGCTTAAAAAAAACATTTTTTCTAGGGACAGAAAACTGTAGGTAGGGAGAGTGTCAGTTTCTTTCACTGTGCAAGTCCTTGTTTCTAGGGACTGGGAAGGACAGTGAGTGAATTCTCCTTGTGCTATAGTGTGCTTAAAAAAACATTTTTTCTAGGGACAAAAAACTGTAGGTAGGGAGAGTGTCAGTTTCTTTCACTGTGCAAGTCCTTGTTTCTAGGGACTAGGGATGAGCTTCGTGTTCGAGTCGAACATACGTTCGACTCGAACATCGGCTGTTCGATCGTTCGACGAAGATCGAACGATTTGGGCCGTTCGCGCCAAATTCGAGTGACGCGAACGGCCCACAATGCACTACGCCATCGCAGTGTCATCCAGGCGCTGTGATTGGCCAAGCATGGACTGTGACCCCGCATGCTTGGCCAATCACAGCGCCGGCAGCGAGGAGAGCAATGATTGGCCACAGGCAGGATGCCTGTGGCCAATTATTGCTGAGGGTGTTTAGTACACGCCCCACACTATAAAAGGCCGCCAGCACGGCGGCCTAGTGTAGTGTGTTCCGGAGCAGGGATAGAGCAGCATAGGCAGGGACAGTGACTGTTATTTCTTTCTTGCTTAACCTGGATTCCTTTAGTTTAGGGAAAGAGAAGGATAGGTAGGGAGAGTGTCAGTGTGTTTTGTGCTTGTGCTATAGTGTGCTTAAAAAAAAACATTTATTCTAGGGACAGAAAACTGTAGGTAGGGACAGTGTCAGTTTCTTTCACTCTGCAAGTCCTTGTTTCCAGGGACCTGGAAGGACAGTGAGTGAATTGTCCTTGTGCTATATTGTGCTTAAAAAAACATTTATTCTAGGGACAGAAAACTGTAGGTAGGGAGAGTGTCAGTTTCTTTCACTCTGCAAGTCCTTGTTTCCAGGGACCTGTAAGGACAGTGAGTGAATTGTCCTTGTGCTATATTGTGCTTAAAAAAAACATTTATTCTAGGGACAGAAAACTGTAGGTAGGGAGAGTGTCAGTTTATTTCACTCTGCAAGTCCTTGTTTCCAGGGACCTGGAAGGACAGTGAGTGAATTCTCCTTGTGCTATATTGTGCTTAAAAAAAACATTTATTCTAGGGACAGAAAACTGTAGGTAGGGACAGTGTCAGTTTCTTTCACTCTGCAAGTCCTTGTTTCCAGGGACCTGTAAGGACAGTGAGTGAATTGTCCTTGTGCTATATTGTGATTAAAAAAAACATTTTTTCTAGGGACAGAAAACTGTAGGTAGGGAGAGTGTTTTTTTTCTTTCACTCTGCAAGTCCTTGTTTCCAGGGACCTGTAAGGACAGTGAGTGAATTGTCCTTGTGCTATATTGTGCTTAAAAAAAACATTTTTTCTAGGGACAGAAAACTGTAGGTAGGGAGAGTGTTTTTTTTCTTTCACTCTGCAAGTCCTTGTTTCCAGGGACCTGTAAGGACAGTGAGTGAATTGTCCTTGTGCTATATTGTGCTTAAAAAAAACATTTATTCTAGGGACAGAAAACTGTAGGTAGGGAGAGTGTCAGTTTATTTCACTCTGCAAGTCCTTGTTTCCAGGGACCTGGAAGGACAGTGACTGAATTGTCCTTGTGCTATATTGTGATTAAAAAAAACATTTATTCTAGGGACAGAAAACTGTAGGTAGGGAGAGTGTCAGTTTATTTCACTCTGCAAGTCCTTGTTTCCAGGGACCTGTAAGGACAGTGAGTGAATTGTCCTTGTGCTATATTGTGATTAAAAAAAACATTTTTTCTAGGGACAGAAAACTGTAGGTAGGGAGAGTGTTTTTTTTCTTTCACTCTGCAAGTCCTTGTTTCCAGGGACCTGTAAGGACAGTGAGTGAATTGTCCTTGTGCTATATTGTGCTTAAAAAAAACATTTATTCTAGGGACAGAAAACTGTAGGTAGGGAGAGTGTCAGTTTATTTCACTCTGCAAGTCCTTGTTTCCAGGGACCTGGAAGGACAGTGAGTGAATTGTCCTTGTGTTATATTGTGATTAAAAAAAACATTTTTTCTAGGGACAGAAAACTGTAGGTAGGGAGAGTGTTTTTTTTCTTTCACTCTGCAAGTCCTTGTTTCCAGGGACCTGTAAGGACAGTGAGTGAATTGTCCTTGTGCTATATTGTGATTAAAAAAAACATTTTTTCTAGGGACAGAAAACTGTAGGTAGGGAGAGTGTTTTTTTTCTTTCACTCTGCAAGTCCTTGTTTCCAGGGACCTGTAAGGACAGTGAGTGAATTGTCCTTGTGCTATATTGTGCTTAAAAAAAACATTTATTCTAGGGACAGGAAACTGTAGGTAGGGAGAGTGTCAGTTTATTTCACTCTGCAAGTCCTTGTTTCCAGGGACCTGGAAGGACAGTGAGTGAATTGTCCTTGTGCTATATTGTGATTAAAAAAAACATTTTTTCTAGGGACAGAAAACTGTAGGTAGGGAGAGTGTTTTTTTTCTTTCACTCTGCAAGTCCTTGTTTCCAGGGACCTGGAAGGACAGTGAGTGAATTCTCCTTGTGCTATATTGTGCTTAAAAAAAACATTTATTCTAGGGACAGAAAACTGTAGGTAGGGAGAGTGTCAGTTTATTTCACTCTGCAAGTCCTTGTTTCCAGGGACCTGTAAGGACAGTGAGTGAATTGTCCTTGTGCTATATTGTGATTAAAAAAAACATTTTTTCTAGGGACAGAAAACTGTAGGTAGGGAGAGTGTTTTTTTTCTTTCACTCTGCAAGTCCTTGTTTCCAGGGACCTGTAAGGACAGTGAGTGAATTGTCCTTGTGCTATATTGTGCTTAAAAAAAACATTTATTCTAGGGACAGAAAATTGTAGGTAGGGAGAGTGTCAGTTTATTTCACTCTGCAAGTCCTTGTTTCCAGGGACCTGGAAGGACAGTGAGTGAATTGTCCTTGTGCTATATTGTGATTAAAAAAAACATTTTTTCTAGGGACAGAAAACTGTAGGTAGGGAGAGTGTTTTTTTTCTTTCACTCTGCAAGTCCTTGTTTCCAGGGACCTGTAAGGACAGTGAGTGAATTGTCCTTGTGCTATATTGTGATTAAAAAAAACATTTTTTCTAGGGACAGAAAACTGTAGGTAGGGAGAGTGTTTTTTTTCTTTCACTCTGCAAGTCCTTGTTTCCAGGGACCTGTAAGGACAGTGAGTGAATTGTCCTTGTGCTATATTGTGCTTAAAAAAAACATTTATTCTAGGGACAGAAAACTGTAGGTAGGGAGAGTGTCAGTTTATTTCACTCTGCAAGTCCTTGTTTCCAGGGACCTGGAAGGACAGTGAGTGAATTGTCCTTGTGCTATATTGTGATTAAAAAAAACATTTTTTCTAGGGACAGAAAACTGTAGGTAGGGAGAGTGTTTTTTTTCTTTCACTCTGCAAGTCCTTGTTTCCAGGGACCTGTAAGGACAGTGAGTGAATTGTCCTTGTGCTATATTGTGATTAAAAAAAACATTTTTTCTAGGGACAGAAAACTGTAGGTAGGGAGAGTGTTTTTTTTCTTTCACTCTGCAAGTCCTTGTTTCCAGGGACCTGTAAGGACAGTGAGTGAATTGTCCTTGTGCTATATTGTGCTTAAAAAAAACATTTATTCTAGGGACAGAAAACTGTAGGTAGGGAGAGTGTCAGTTTATTTCACTCTGCAAGTCCTTGTTTCCAGGGACCTGGAAGGACAGTGAGTGAATTGTCCTTGTGCTATATTGTGATTAAAAAAAACATTTTTTCTAGGGACAGAAAACTGTAGGTAGGGAGAGTGTTTTTTTTCTTTCACTCTGCAAGTCCTTGTTTCCAGGGACCTGTAAGGACAGTGAGTGAATTGTCCTTGTGCTATATTGTGCTTAAAAAAAACATTTATTCTAGGGACAGAAAACTGTAGGTAGGGAGAGTGTCAGTTTATTTCACTCTGCAAGTCCTTGTTTCCAGGGACCTGGAAGGACAGTGAGTGAATTGTCCTTGTGCTATATTGTGATTAAAAAAAACATTTTTTCTAGGGACAGAAAACTGTAGGTAGGGAGAGTGTTTTTTTTCTTTCACTCTGCAAGTCCTTGTTTCCAGGGACCTGTAAGGACAGTGAGTGAATTGTCCTTGTGCTATATTGTGATTAAAAAAAACATTTTTTCTAGGGACAGAAAACTGTAGGTAGGGAGAGTGTTTTTTTTCTTTCACTCTGCAAGTCATTGTTTCCAGGGACCTGTAAGGACGGTGAGTGAATTGTCCTTGTGCTATATTGTGCTTAAAAAAAACATTTATTCTAGGGACAGAAAACTGTAGGTAGGGAGAGTGTCAGTTTATTTCACTCTGCAAGTCCTTGTTTCCAGGGACCTGGAAGGACAGTGAGTGAATTGTCCTTGTGCTATATTGTGCTTAAAAAAACATTTATTCTAGGGACAGAAAACTGTAGGTAGGGAGAGTGTCAGTTTCTTTCACTCTGCAAGTCCTTGTTTCCAGGGACCTGTAAGGACAGTGAGTGAATTGTCCTTGTGCTATATTGTGCTTAAAAAAAACATTTATTCTAGGGACAGAAAACTGTAGGTAGGGAGAGTGTCAGTTTATTTCACTCTGCAAGTCCTTGTTTCCAGGGACCTGGAAGGACAGTGAGTGAATTCTCCTTGTGCTATATTGTGCTTAAAAAAAACATTTATTCTAGGGACAGAAAACTGTAGGTAGGGACAGTGTCAGTTTCTTTCACTCTGCAAGTCCTTGTTTCCAGGGACCTGTAAGGACAGTGAGTGAATTGTCCTTGTGCTATATTGTGATTAAAAAAAACATTTTTTCTAGGGACAGAAAACTGTAGGTAGGGAGAGTGTTTTTTTTCTTTCACTCTGCAAGTCCTTGTTTCCAGGGACCTGTAAGGACAGTGAGTGAATTGTCCTTGTGCTATATTGTGCTTAAAAAAAACATTTTTTCTAGGGACAGAAAACTGTAGGTAGGGAGAGTGTTTTTTTTCTTTCACTCTGCAAGTCCTTGTTTCCAGGGACCTGTAAGGACAGTGAGTGAATTGTCCTTGTGCTATATTGTGCTTAAAAAAAACATTTATTCTAGGGACAGAAAACTGTAGGTAGGGAGAGTGTCAGTTTATTTCACTCTGCAAGTCCTTGTTTCCAGGGACCTGGAAGGACAGTGACTGAATTGTCCTTGTGCTATATTGTGATTAAAAAAAACATTTATTCTAGGGACAGAAAACTGTAGGTAGGGAGAGTGTCAGTTTATTTCACTCTGCAAGTCCTTGTTTCCAGGGACCTGTAAGGACAGTGAGTGAATTGTCCTTGTGCTATATTGTGATTAAAAAAAACATTTTTTCTAGGGACAGAAAACTGTAGGTAGGGAGAGTGTTTTTTTTCTTTCACTCTGCAAGTCCTTGTTTCCAGGGACCTGTAAGGACAGTGAGTGAATTGTCCTTGTGCTATATTGTGCTTAAAAAAAACATTTATTCTAGGGACAGAAAACTGTAGGTAGGGAGAGTGTCAGTTTATTTCACTCTGCAAGTCCTTGTTTCCAGGGACCTGGAAGGACAGTGAGTGAATTGTCCTTGTGTTATATTGTGATTAAAAAAAACATTTTTTCTAGGGACAGAAAACTGTAGGTAGGGAGAGTGTTTTTTTTCTTTCACTCTGCAAGTCCTTGTTTCCAGGGACCTGTAAGGACAGTGAGTGAATTGTCCTTGTGCTATATTGTGATTAAAAAAAACATTTTTTCTAGGGACAGAAAACTGTAGGTAGGGAGAGTGTTTTTTTTCTTTCACTCTGCAAGTCCTTGTTTCCAGGGACCTGTAAGGACAGTGAGTGAATTGTCCTTGTGCTATATTGTGCTTAAAAAAAACATTTATTCTAGGGACAGGAAACTGTAGGTAGGGAGAGTGTCAGTTTATTTCACTCTGCAAGTCCTTGTTTCCAGGGACCTGGAAGGACAGTGAGTGAATTGTCCTTGTGCTATATTGTGATTAAAAAAAACATTTTTTCTAGGGACAGAAAACTGTAGGTAGGGAGAGTGTTTTTTTTCTTTCACTCTGCAAGTCCTTGTTTCCAGGGACCTGGAAGGACAGTGAGTGAATTCTCCTTGTGCTATATTGTGCTTAAAAAAAACATTTATTCTAGGGACAGAAAACTGTAGGTAGGGAGAGTGTCAGTTTATTTCACTCTGCAAGTCCTTGTTTCCAGGGACCTGTAAGGACAGTGAGTGAATTGTCCTTGTGCTATATTGTGATTAAAAAAAACATTTTTTCTAGGGACAGAAAACTGTAGGTAGGGAGAGTGTTTTTTTTCTTTCACTCTGCAAGTCCTTGTTTCCAGGGACCTGTAAGGACAGTGAGTGAATTGTCCTTGTGCTATATTGTGCTTAAAAAAAACATTTATTCTAGGGACAGAAAATTGTAGGTAGGGAGAGTGTCAGTTTATTTCACTCTGCAAGTCCTTGTTTCCAGGGACCTGGAAGGACAGTGAGTGAATTGTCCTTGTGCTATATTGTGATTAAAAAAAACATTTTTTCTAGGGACAGAAAACTGTAGGTAGGGAGAGTGTTTTTTTTCTTTCACTCTGCAAGTCCTTGTTTCCAGGGACCTGTAAGGACAGTGAGTGAATTGTCCTTGTGCTATATTGTGATTAAAAAAAACATTTTTTCTAGGGACAGAAAACTGTAGGTAGGGAGAGTGTTTTTTTTCTTTCACTCTGCAAGTCCTTGTTTCCAGGGACCTGTAAGGACAGTGAGTGAATTGTCCTTGTGCTATATTGTGCTTAAAAAAAACATTTATTCTAGGGACAGAAAACTGTAGGTAGGGAGAGTGTCAGTTTATTTCACTCTGCAAGTCCTTGTTTCCAGGGACCTGGAAGGACAGTGAGTGAATTGTCCTTGTGCTATATTGTGATTAAAAAAAACATTTTTTCTAGGGACAGAAAACTGTAGGTAGGGAGAGTGTTTTTTTTCTTTCACTCTGCAAGTCCTTGTTTCCAGGGACCTGTAAGGACAGTGAGTGAATTGTCCTTGTGCTATATTGTGATTAAAAAAAACATTTTTTCTAGGGACAGAAAACTGTAGGTAGGGAGAGTGTTTTTTTTCTTTCACTCTGCAAGTCCTTGTTTCCAGGGACCTGTAAGGACAGTGAGTGAATTGTCCTTGTGCTATATTGTGCTTAAAAAAAACATTTATTCTAGGGACAGAAAACTGTAGGTAGGGAGAGTGTCAGTTTATTTCACTCTGCAAGTCCTTGTTTCCAGGGACCTGGAAGGACAGTGAGTGAATTGTCCTTGTGCTATATTGTGATTAAAAAAAACATTTTTTCTAGGGACAGAAAACTGTAGGTAGGGAGAGTGTTTTTTTTCTTTCACTCTGCAAGTCCTTGTTTCCAGGGACCTGTAAGGACAGTGAGTGAATTGTCCTTGTGCTATATTGTGCTTAAAAAAAACATTTATTCTAGGGACAGAAAACTGTAGGTAGGGAGAGTGTCAGTTTATTTCACTCTGCAAGTCCTTGTTTCCAGGGACCTGGAAGGACAGTGAGTGAATTGTCCTTGTGCTATATTGTGATTAAAAAAAACATTTTTTCTAGGGACAGAAAACTGTAGGTAGGGAGAGTGTTTTTTTTCTTTCACTCTGCAAGTCCTTGTTTCCAGGGACCTGTAAGGACAGTGAGTGAATTGTCCTTGTGCTATATTGTGATTAAAAAAAACATTTTTTCTAGGGACAGAAAACTGTAGGTAGGGAGAGTGTTTTTTTTCTTTCACTCTGCAAGTCATTGTTTCCAGGGACCTGTAAGGACGGTGAGTGAATTGTCCTTGTGCTATATTGTGCTTAAAAAAAACATTTATTCTAGGGACAGAAAACTGTAGGTAGGGAGAGTGTCAGTTTATTTCACTCTGCAAGTCCTTGTTTCCAGGGACCTGGAAGGACAGTGAGTGAATTGTCCTTGTGCTATATTGTGATTAAAAAAAACATTTTTTCTAGGGACAGAAAACTGTAGGTAGGGAGAGTGTTTTTTTTCTTTCACTCTGCAAGTCCTTGTTTCCAGGGACCTGGAAGGACAGTGAGTGAATTCTCCTTGTGCTATATTGTGCTTAAAAAAAACATTTATTCTAGGGACAGAAAACTGTAGGTAGGGAGAGTGTCAGTTTATTTCACTCTGCAAGTCCTTGTTTCCAGGGACCTGGAAGGACAGTGAGTGAATTGTCCTTGTGCTATATTGTGATTAAAAAAAACATTTTTTCTAGGGACAGAAAACTGTAGGTAGGGAGAGTGTTTTTTTTCTTTCACTCTGCAAGTCCTTGTTTCCAGGGACCTGTAAGGACAGTGAGTGAATTGTCCTTGTGCTATATTGTGATTAAAAAAAACATTTTTTCTAGGGACAGAAAACTGTAGGTAGGGAGAGTGTCAGTTTCTTTCACTGTGAAAGTCCTTGTTTCAAGGGACAGAGAAGGACACCTGAAGGTAGCCCTTATTGCTTTTTTCCCATCTCCCTGCAGGCCATCTATTAGAATGTCTGGAAGGCAAACAAGGAGAGGCAGACAGTCAGGAGGCAATAAAAGAGGGCAAGCAGGCTCTGTGTCTGGGGGCAACAGTGCTGGTCGTGGACGCGGTGCATTGTCATCAGCACATGGCCATGGGACACGCTTGTCCTTCTTTTCGGCAGCTGGACATGTTGAGCCACATCATGCCGAAGACTTGGTAGAGTGGATGACCAAGCCCTCCTCCTCCTCCTCATCCTCTCTCACCCAGGCTCAGGGTACTGGAAAAGCAGCTGCCAAAGCGTCGTCTTCCCTGGTATCAATGTCAGACAAATCATCAGTCACTCCTTCCCTAGACCCACCATGTCCTCCTCCTGAGGAGTCCCCCGAACTGTTTCAGCACAGTGTTGGGTACATGCTCCAGGAGGATGCCCAGCGTTTCGAAGGGTCTGATGATGAAACCCAGCTAGAGGAAGGCAGTATCGTGAGAGCAGACAGAGGGGATGCTCAAGAAGGACACCAATCTGGCAGTCATGTTCCAGCAGCTGCAGCATACTGCCAGATTGGCTCCAGTGATGAGGAGGGAGGGGATGATGAGGTCACTGACTCCACGTGGGTGCCTAATAGGAGAGAGGAGGAGGAGGAGGATGAGGAGGAGGCACATCTCCAACGAGGCAGGATGCCCTTTGGTGGCCAGCGTAAGGGCAGTACACCGACGGAATCACACCGCAGAGCTCCGCCTGTGCAGGGCGCTGCCTCTGCCCGTCATTCAAAAAGTTCTTTGGTGTGGGCCTTTTTTGAGGCTAGTGCATCAGATCGCACAGCTGCTGTTTGCAACATATGTCTCAAGCGTATATCGCGTGGCCAAAACATCAGCCGCTTGGGTACCACATGCCTGACCAGACATATGTTGACCTACCATGCAGCTCGTTGGCAAGCCTACCTCAAAGACCCACACCAAAGAACAAAGCGGACCTCTCCTTGCACCGCATCAGCTGGGATCTCCAACCCCACTATAACTTCAGTCCTCTCTGAAACATGCACTGAGAGGAATGAAGGTGTAGAATTAGGTGTGTCACAGCCAAGTACTTGCGCCCACTCTGCTAGCAGTACACCGACGTCCGATTCTAGCAGGCAAATTTCCCTGCCCCAGCTGCTGGACCGTCGAAAGAAGTTCACTCCCAGCCATCCACATGCCCAGCGGTTGAATGCTAGCTTGGCTAAATTGCTAGCGCTTCAACTGCTGCCTTTTCAGTTGGTAGACTCGGCCCCCTTCCGTGAGTTTGTGCAATGTGCAGTTCCTCAGTGGCAGGTTCCCAAACGCCACTTTTTCTCACGGAAGGCTATTCCGGCTCTCTACCGGCATGTGGAAGGCAATGTCTTGGCCTCGCTGGACAGGGCGGTCAGCGGTAAGGTGCATATTACCGCTGACTCATGGTCCAGCAGGCATGGACAGGGACGTTACCTTTCTTTCACGGCCCATTGGGTCACTCTTTTGGCAGCTGGGAAGGATTCAGGACAAGGTGCAGTAGTGTTGGAGGTTGTCCCACCGCCACGCCTCCAAAATGCTACTACTGGTTGTGACACACCTCTCTCCTCCACCCCCTCCTCTTCTTCTTCCTCCATGGCCTCTTCCTGTGGTTTGTCCTATGAACCAGCGGTGCTCCGTAGCCGTTCACGGGGCTACGCAAGTACGCAGGCAAAAAGATGCCATGCCGTGCTTGCGCTGGTGTGTTTGGGGGACAGAAGCCACACTGGGGCAGAGGTCCTGTCTGCTCTGCAGGGCCAGGCCGAGAGGTGGTTGACGCCACGCCAGCTTAAGCCAGGAATGGTGGTTTGCGACAATGGCACCAACCTCCTCTCCGCCCTCCGACAGGGACAACTGACCCATGTGCCCTGTGTGGCTCACGTCCTTAACCTGGTGGTGCAGCGCTTCTTGGGCAGGTACCCGGGCTTACAGGATGTCCTGAGGCAGGCCAGGAAAGTCTGTGTGCATTTCCGCAGATCTTATAATGCCAGTGCTCGCCTGGCTGAGCTGCAAAAGGAGTTGAACCTGCCCAAGAACCGCCTTATATGTGACATGCCCACCAGGTGGAACTCAACGTTGGCCATGCTGCAGCGGCTGCACACGCAGCAGAGGGCCATCAATGAGTACCTGTGCGACTACGGCACCAGGACAGGGTCAGGGGAGCTTGGTTTTTTTTCTCCACGCCAGTGGGGCATGATCAGGGATGCATGCACTGTCCTGGCACCATTTGAGGAGGCCACGAGGATGGTGAGCAGTGACAGTGCATGCATCAGTGACACTGTACCTCTTGTCCACCTGTTGGAGCACACGCTGCGTGGAATAATGGACAGGGCACTTGAGGCAGAACAGAGGCAGGAAGAGGAGGACTTCCTTGCCTCTCAAGGCCCCCTTTACCCAGACAGTGTTCCTTCTGTCCCACCCATCGCACAGGAAGAGGAGGAGGAGGAGGAGGAGGAGGAGGAGGAGGAGGATTGTGTCAGCATGGAGGTGGAGGCTGGCACTCAGCATCATCAGCAGCAGTCTTTTAGGGATGATTTACAGTCCCAAGAAACCAGTGGACTTGTACGTGGCTGGGAGGAGGTGGCTGCGGATCATGTCGTCCTTAGTGACCCAGAGGACTCCGGAGCGAATGCCTCAGCAAACCTACGCTGCATGGCCTCCCTGATCCTGCAAAGTCTGCGGAAGGATCCTCGTATTCTTCGGATCAAGGAGAGGGACCATTACTGGCTGGCCACTCTCCTTGATCCACGGTACAAGGGTAAGGTTGCGGACCTTATGTTACCGTCGCAGAGGGAGCAGAGGATGAGACAACTCCGGGAGGCCTTGCAGAAAGGTCTGTGCAACGCGTTCCCAGAGACTGGGAGGTTGCAAACTCCTGGTCCTGGACAACGAGTTGCTGAGGCTTCGGCCAGTCAAAGAAGGAGCGGTGGGGAAGGTGGCCGTCTGACCGATGCGTTCAGACAATTCTTTAGTCCGCAGCCCCAAAGTATGATCGGTTCCAGCAACCATCGCCAGCGTCTGATAAACATGGTGCAGGAATATCTAGGGGCAAGGTCAGACTTGGACACCTTCCCCACCGAAAATCCTCTGGCTTACTGGGTCTTGAGGATGGATCACTGGCCAGAGCTTGCACAGTATGCAATTGAGCTACTGGCCTGTCCTGCATCCAGCGTTCTTTCGGAACGCACATTCAGTGCTGCTGGAGGATTTGTCACGGATCACAGGGTGCGCCTGTCCACCGACTCGGTTGATCGACTGACTTTCATCAAGATGAACCAGTCTTGGATCACCACCAGCTACCACACACCTGATGCTGATATAACAGACTAATTGATTTTAACATGTCACATCCCTTCAAGACTGATGCTGATGCTGAGTGCCTGTGCTGTTATGTTGACTGGCTATCCTCCTCCTCCGAGTCCTCAATGATACGATTGATGATGATAGCTTGTAAGATCATTTTTGTTTATGGGTGCCGCCACCAGTGCCTAACGCCCAATTTTTCAGCCCCTGTTTAACAGGGGCGTGTAATTACAATTTTTGAAGCAATACTTTGCAACAGGGCTCATTGCTGTGCTCCAAGTACAGTATCTGTGAGGAGTTGCAGTGTTGTGCCACCAGTGCCTAAGGCCCAATTTTTCAGCCCCTGTTTAACAGGGGCGTGTCATTACAATTTTTGAAGCAATACTTTGCAACAGGGCTCATTGGTGTGCTCCAAGTACAGTATCTGTGAGGAGTTGCAGTGTTGTGCCACCAGTGCCTAAGGCCCAATTTTTCAGCCCCTGTTTAACAGGGGCGTGTCATTACAATTTTTGAAGCAATACTTTGCAACAGGGCTCATTGCTGTGCTCCAAGTACAGTATCTGTGAGGGGTTGCAGTGTTGTGCCACCAGTGCCTAAGGCCCAATTTTTCAGCCCCTGTTCAACAGGGTCATGTAATTACAATTCTTGATCTAATAATTCACAGCAGGGCCCATTGCTGCACCCACCAAGAGTAACTGTCAGGGCTTACAGTGTTGTGGCACCAGCACCACCATCAAAGGCCCAATTTTTACTACCACTGTTCAACAATTATATGTAATTAAAATTCCTGATATAATAGTTGACAGCAGGGCGTTCCAGCACCAACCAAGAGTAACTGTGAGTGCTTACAGTGTTGTGCCAACACCAACAACTAAGGGGCCTATTTCTGCAGAGTATATACGGCAGGTCCCTACTTTCAAACATCCAACTTACAAACGACTCCTACTTGCAAACGCAAGAAGACAACAGGAAGTGAGAGGAAATCTACCACTAGGAAGGAAAATTCTCTCCTGTAAGAATAAATATGGGAGAAAGGTGTCTCCTCTGTACTGATGCTTTATCAGCAATCCTTGTTTCAAGAAAAACACCACATTTCAAAAACAGTTGTCATTGGGACGGAAAGTGAGGTGAAATGTTCTGAACAGGGGCACAGACAGCAAAACAAATGTTACAGGGGTGATAACCCTTACCTATGTTTTCCAAAAAGTTTAAAAATAGATTTTTGGTCTGGAGCTACACTTCAACAATGTACCTGTTCAAAATTACAAACAGACTCTACATAAGAACAAACCTACAGTCCCTGTCTTGTATGCACCGCCTGTATAGGGCTGTTCAGAGTATATAGGGCCTTTTTTATTTTATGTGCGGGGTTCCCCTTAATATCCATACAAGACCCAAAGGGGCTGGTAATGGGCTGGGGTAGGGGGGGGGTCATGGGGTAGCTATGCCATTTTTCTTAAAGATTTTCATCCATATTACCGGGACCAGACATTACATTAAAGCCGCAAGCAGTTTTAAATGGCTTTTTTTTCCTTTAGAAGTGTCATTTTGTGCAGGGACAGTTCTAAACACGGGAAACACGTGGCACTTCACAGGCATACTTTAGACACCCCCCAGGTACGATATTTAAAGGAATATTTGACTTTTTTTTTTTCACTTTATGCATCATTAAAATGACTGCTCCCGAAAAACGACCGTTTTTAAAACTTCTTTTTGCATTGATACATGTCCCCTGGTGCAGAACCCGGGTTCCCAAACCCTTTTTAGGACAATAACATGCATAATAGTTGTTATAATTAGCACTTTAGAATTCGAACGTTCGCATCCATTGTATTTAATAGGGTTCTAATGTTCGTTCGAACTTTCGGTCCGTTCGCGGGTTCTGGTGCGAACCGAACCCGGGGGTGTTCGGCTCATCACTACTAGGGACTGGGAAGGACAGTGAGTGAATTCTCCTTGTGCTATAGTGTGCTTAAAAAAAAACATTTTTTCTAGGGACAGAAAACTGTAGGTAGGGAGAGTGTCAGTTTCTTTCACTGTGCAAGTCCTTGTTTCTAGGGACTGGGAAGGACAGTGAGTGAATTCTCCTTTTGCTATAGTGTGCTTAAAAAAAACATTTTTTCTAGGGACAGAAAACTCTAGGTAGGGAGAGTGTCAGTTTCTTTCACTGTGCAAGTCCTTGTTTCTAGGGACTGGGAAGGACAGTGAGTGAATTCTCCTTGTGCTATAGTGTGCTTAAAAAAAACATTTTTTCTAGGGACAGAAAACTGTAGGTAGGGAGAGTGTCAGTTTCTTTCACTGTGCAAGTCCTTGTTTCTAGGGACTGGGAAGGACAGTGAGTGAATTCTCCTTGTGCTATAGTGTGCTTAAAAAAAACATTTTTTCTAGGGACAGAAAACTCTAGGTAGGGAGAGTGTCAGTTTCTTTCACTGTGCAAGTCCTTGTTTCTAGGGACTGGGAAGGACAGTGAGTGAATTCTCCTTGTGCTATAGTGTGCTTAAAAAAAACATTTTTTCTAGGGACAGAAAACTCTAGGTAGGGAGAGTGTCAGTTTCTTTCACTGTGCAAGTCCTTGTTTCTAGGGACTGGGAAGGACAGTGAGTGAATTCTCCTTGTGCTATAGTGTGCTTAAAAAAAACATTTTTTCTAGGGACAGAAAACTGTAGGTAGGGAGAGTGTCAGTTTCTTTCACTGTGCAAGTCCTTGTTTCTAGGGACTGGGAAGGACAGTGAGTGAATTCTCCTTGTGCTATAGTGTGCTTAAAAAAAACATTTTTTCTAGGGACAGAAAACTCTAGGTAGGGAGAGTGTCAGTTTCTTTCACTGTGCAAGTCCTTGTTTCTAGGGACTGGGAAGGACAGTGAGTGAATTCTCCTTGTGCTATAGTGTGCTTAAAAAAAACATTTTTTCTAGGGACAGAAAACTCTAGGTAGGGAGAGTGTCAGTTTCTTTCACTGTGCAAGTCCTTGTTTCTAGGGACTGGGAAGGACAGTGAGTGAATTCTCCTTGTGCTATAGTGTGCTTAAAAAAAACATTTTTTCTAGGGACAGAAAACTCTAGGAAGGGAGAGTGTCAGTTTCTTTCACTGTGCAAGTCCTTGTTTCTAGGGACTGGGAAGGACAGTGAGTGAATTCTCCTTGTGCTATAGTGTGCTTAAAAAAAACATTTTTTCTAGGGACAGAAAACTCTAGGTAGGGAGAGTGTCAGTTTCTTTCACTGTGCAAGTCCTTGTTTCTAGGGACTGGGAAGGACAGTGAGTGAATTGTCCTTGTGCTATAGTGTGCTTAAAAAAAACATTTTTTCTAGGGACAGAAAACTGCAGGTAGGGAGAGTGTCAGTTTCTTTCACTGTGCAAGTCCTTGTTTCCTGGGACTGGGAAGGACAGTGAGTGAATTCTCCTTGTGCTATAGTGTGCTTAAAAAAAACATTTTTTCTAGGGACAGAAAACTCTAGGTAGGGAGAGTGTCAGTTTCTTTCACTGTGCAAGTCCTTGTTTCTAGGGACTGGGAAGGACAGTGAGTGAATTCTCCTTGTGCTATAGTGTGCTTAAAAAAAACATTTTTTTCTAGTGACAGAAAACTGTAGGTAGGGAGAGTGTCAGTTTCTTTCACTGTGCAAGTCCTTGTTTCTAGGGACTGGGAAGGACAGTGAGTGAATTCTCCTTGTGCTATAGTGTGCTTAAAAAAAACATTTTTTCTAGGGACAGAAAACTCTAGGTAGGGAGAGTGTCAGTTTCTTTCACTGTGCAAGTCCTTGTTTCTAGGGACTGGGAAGGACAGTGAGTGAATTCTCCTTGTGCTATAGTGTGCTTAAAAAAAACATTTTTTCTAGGGACAGAAAACTCTAGGTAGGGAGAGTGTCAGTTTCTTTCACTGTGCAAGTCCTTGTTTCTAGGGACTGGGAAGGACAGTGAGTGAATTCTCCTTGTGCTATAGTGTGCTTAAAAAAAAACATTTTTTCTAGGGACAGAAAACTGTAGGTAGGGAGAGTGTCAGTTTCTTTCACTGTGCAAGTCCTTGTTTCTAGGGACTGGGAAGGACAGTGAGTGAATTCTCCTTGTGCTATAGTGTGCTTAAAAAAAACATTTTTTCTAGGGACAGAAAACTCTAGGTAGGGAGAGTGTCAGTTTCTTTCACTGTGCAAGTCCTTGTTTCTAGGGACTGGGAAGGACAGTGAGTGAATTCTCCTTGTGCTATAGTGTGCTTAAAAAAAACATTTTTCTAGGGACAGAAAACTATAGGTAGGGAGAGTGTCAGTTTCTTTCACTGTGCCAGTCCTTGTTTCTAGGGACAAAGAAGGAAAGTGAGGGGAATTCTCCTTGTGCTATAGTGTGCTAAAGCATTCCTCATCAACCATCTTTGAAATCCTTGTTTTTTGGACAGTCAGGGAAATTGTCGTTGTGCTATTCTGTGCAAAAGCAATCATCCTGAACCATATTTAGAAATCCTTAAGTAAAGGGACAGAGAAGGACACCTGAAGGTAGCCCTTATTGCTTTTTTCCCATCTCCCTGCAGGCCATCTATTAGAATGTCTGGAAGGCAAACAAGGAGAGGCAGACAGTCAGGAGGCAATAAAAGAGGGCAAGCAGGCTCTGTGTCTGGGGGCAACAGTGCTGGTCGTGGACGCGGTGCATTGTCATCAGCACATGGCCATGGGACACGCTTGTCCTTCTTTTCGGCAGCTGGACATGTTGAGCCACATCATGCCGAAGACTTGGTAGAGTGGATGACCAAGCCCTCCTCCTCCTCCTCATCCTCTCTCACCCAGGCTCAGGGTACTGGCAAAGCAGCTGCCAAAGCGTCCTCTTCCCTGGTATCAATGTCAGACTCATCATCAGTCACTCCTTCCCTAGACCCACCATGTCCTCCTCCTGAGGAGTCCCCCGAACTGTTTGAGCACAGTGTTGGGTACATGCTCCAGGAGGATGCCCAGCGTTTCGAAGGGTCTGATGATGAAACCCAGCTACAGGAAGGCAGTAGGGTGAGAGCAGACAGAGGGGATGCTCAAGAAGGACACCAATCTGGCAGTCATGTTCCAGCAGCTGCAGCATACTGCCAGATTGGCTCCAGTGATGAGGAGGGAGGGGATGATGAGGTCACTGACTCCACATGGGTGCCTAATAGGAGAGAGGAGGAGGAGGAGGATGAGGAGGAGGCACATCTCCAACGAGGCAGGATGCCCTTTGGTGGCCAGCGTAAGGGCAGTACACCGACGGAATCACACCGCAGAGCTCCGCCTGTGCAGGGCGCTGCCTCTGCCCGTCATTCAAAAAGTTCCTTGGTGTGGGCCTTTTTTGAGGCTAGTGCATCAGATCGCACAGCTGCTGTTTGCAACATATGTCTCAAGCGTATATCGCGTGGCCAAAACATCAGCCGCTTGGGTACCACATGCCTGACCAGACATATGTTGACCTGCCATGCAGCTCGTTGGCAAGCCTACCTCAAAGACCCACACCAAAGAACAAAGCGGACCTCTCCTTGCACCGCATCAGCTGGGATCTCCAACCCCACTATAACTTCAGTCCTCTCTGAAACATGCACTGAGAGGAATGAAGGTGTAGAATTAGGTGTGTCACAGCCAAGTACTTGCGGCCACTCTGCTAGCAGTACACCGACGTCCGATTCTAGCAGGCAAATTTCCCTGCCCCAGCTGCTGGACCGTCGAAAGAAGTTCACTCCCAGCCATCCACATGCCCAGCGGTTGAATGCTAGCTTGGCTAAATTGCTAGCGCTTCAACTGCTGCTTTTTCAGTTGGTAGACTCGGCCCCCTTCCGTGAGTTTGTGCAATGTGCGGTTCATCAGTGACAGGTTCCCAAACGCCACTTTTTCTCACGGAAGGCGATTCCGACCCCCTACCGGCATGTGGAAGGCAATGTCTTGGCCTCGCTGGACAGGGCGGTCAGCGGTAAGGTGCATATTACCGCTGACTCATGGTCCAGCAGGCATGGACAGGGACGTTACCTTTCTTTCACGGCCCATTGGGTCACTCTTTTGGCAGCTGGGAAGGATGCAGGACAAGGTGCAGTAGTGTTGGAGGTTGTCCCACCGCCACGCCTCCAAAATGCTACTACTGGTTGTGACACACCTCTCTCCTCCACCCCCTCCTCTTCTTCTTCCTCCATGGCCTCTTCCTGTGGTTTGTCCTATGAACCAGCGGTGCTCCGTAGCCGTTCACGGGGCTACGCAAGTACGCAGGCAAAAAGATGCCATGCCGTGCTTGCGCTGGTGTGTTTGGGGGACAGAAGCCACACTGGGGCAGAGGTCCTGTCTGCTCTGCAGGGCCAGGCCGAGAGGTGGTTGACGCCACGCCAGCTCAAGCCAGGAATGGTGGTTTGCGACAATGGCACCAACCTCCTCTCCGCCCTTCGACAGGGACAACTGACCCATGTGCCCTGTGTGGCTCATGTCCTTAACCTGGTGGTGCAGCGTTTCTTGGGCAGGTACCCGGGCTTACAGGATGTCCTGAGGCAGGCCAGGAAAGTCTGTGTGCATTTCCGCAGATCTTATAATGCCAGTGCTCGCCTGGCTGAGCTGCAAAAGGAGTTGAACCTGCCCAAGAACCGCCTTATATGTGACATGCCCACCAGGTGGAACTCAACGTTGGCCATGCTGCAGCGGCTGCACACGCAGCAGAGGGCCATCAATGAGTACCTGTGCGACTACGGCACCAGGACAGGGTCAGGGGAGCTTGGTTTTTTTTCTCCACGCCAGTGGGGCATGATCAGGGATGCATGCACTGTCCTGGCACCATTTGAGGAGGCCACGAGGATGGTGAGCAGTGACAGTGCATGCATCAGTGACACTGTACCTCTTGTCCACCTGTTGGAGCACACGCTGCGTGGAATAATGGACAGGGCACTTGAGGCAGAACAGAGGCAGGAAGAGGAGGACTTCCTTGCCTCTCAAGGCCCCCTTTACCCAGACAGTGTTCCTTCTGTCCCACCCATCGCACAGGAAGAGGAGGAGGAGGAGGAGGAGGATTGTGTCAGCATGGAGGTGGAGGCTGGCACTCAGCATCATCAGCAGCAGTCTTTTAGGGATGATTTACAGTCCCAAGAAACCAGTGGACTTGTACGTGGCTGGGAGGAGGTGACTGCGGATCATGTCGTCCTTAGTGACCCAGAGGACTCCGGAGCGAATGCCTCAGCAAACCTACGCTGCATGGCCTCCCTGATCCTGCAAAGTCTGCGGAAGGATCCTCGTATTCTTCGGATCAAGGAGAGGGACCATTACTGGCTGGCCACTCTCCTTGATCCACGGTACAAGGGTAAGGTTGCGGACCTTATGTTACCGTCGCAGAGGGAGCAGAGGATGAGACAACTCCGGGAGGCCTTGCAGAAAGGTCTGTGCAACGCGTTCCCAGAGACTGGGAGGTTACAAACTCCTGGTCCTGGACAACGAGTTGCTGAGGCTTCGGCCAGTCAAAGAAGGAGCGGTGGGGAAGGTGGCCGTCTGACCGATGCGTTCAGACAATTCTTTAGTCCGCAGCCCCAAAGTATGATCGGTTCCAGCAACCATCGCCAGCGTCTGATAAACATGGTGCAGGAATATCTAGGGGCAAGGTCAGACTTGGACACCTTCCCCACCGAAAATCCTCTGGCTTACTGGGTCTTGAGGATGGATCACTGGCCAGAGCTTGCACAGTATGCAATTGAGCTACTGGCCTGTCCTGCATCCAGCGTTCTTTCGGAACGCACATTCAGTGCTGCTGGAGGATTTGTCACGGATCACAGGGTGCGCCTGTCCACCGACTCGGTTGATCGACTGACTTTCATCAAGATGAACCAGTCTTGGATCACCACCAGCTACCACACACCTGATGCTGATATAACAGACTAATTGATTTTAACATGTCACATCCCTTCAAGACTGATGCTGATGCTGAGTGCCTGTGCTGTTATGTTGACTGGCTATCCTCCTCCTCCGAGTCCTCAATGATACGATTGATGATGATAGCTTGGAAGATCATTTTTGTTTATGGGTGCCGCCACCAGTGGCTAAGGCCCAATTTTTCAGCCCCTGTTTAACAGGGGCGTGTAATTACAATTTTTGAAGCAATACTTTGCAACAGGGCTCATTGCTGTGCTCCAAGTACAGTATGTGTGAGGGGTTGGAGTGTTGTGCCACTAGTGCCTAAGGCCCAATTTTTCAGCCCCTGTTTAACAGGGGCGTGTCATTACAATTTTTGAAGCAATACTTTGCAACAGGGCTCATTGCTGTGCTCCAAGTACAGTATCTGTGAGGGGTTGCAGTGTTGTGCCACCAGTGCCTAAGGCCCAATTTTTCAGCCCCTGTTCAACAGGGGCATGTAATTACAATTATTGATCTAATAATTCACAGCAGGGCCCATTCCTGCACCCACCAAGCAAGAGTAACTCTGAGGGCTTACAGTGTTGTGGCAACACCACCACCACCACCACCACCACAAAAGGCCCAATTTTTCAGCCCCTGTTCAACAGGGGCATGCAATTACAATTCTTGATCTAATAATTCACAGCAGGGCCCATTGCTGCACCCACCAAGAGTAACTGTCAGGGCTTACAGTGTTGTGGCACCAGCACCACCATCAAAGGCCCAATTTTTACTACCACTGTTCAACAATTATATGTAATTACAATTCCTGATATAATAGTTGACAGCAGGGCGTTCCAGCACCAACCAAGAGTAACTGTGAGTGCTTACAGTGTTGTGCCAACACCAACTAAGGGGCCTATTTCTGCAGATTATATACGGCAGGTCCCTACTTTCAAACATCCAACTTACAAACGACTCCTACTTGCAAACGCAAGAAGACAACAGGAAGTGAGAGGAAATCTACCCCTAGGAAGGAAAATTCTCTCCTGTAAGAATTAATATGGGAGAAAGGTGTCTCCTCTGTACTGATGCTTTATCAGCAATCCTTGTTTCAAGAAAAACACCACATTTCAAAAACAGTTGTCATTGGGACGGAAAGTGAGGTGAAATGTTCTGAACAGGGGCAGACAGCAAAACAAATGTTACAGGGGTGATAACCCTTACCTATGTTTTCCAAAAAGTTTAAAAATAGATTTTTGGGCTGGAGCTACACTTAAACAATGTACCTGTTCAAAATTACAAACACATTCTACATAAGAACAAACATACAGTCCCTGTCTTGTATGCACCGCCTGTATACGGCTGTTCAGAGTATATAGGGCCTTTTTTATTTTATGTGCGGGGTTCCCCTTAATATCCATACAAGACCCAAAGGGGCTGGTAATGGGCTGGGGTAGGGGGGGGGTCATGGGGTAGCTATGCCATTTTTCTCAAAGATTTTCATCCATATTACCGGGACCAGACATTACATTAAAGCCGCAAGCAGTTTTAAATGGCTTTTTTTTCCTTTAGAAGTGTCATTTTGTGCAGGGACAGTTCTAAACACGGGAAACACGTGGCACTTCACAGGCATACTTTAGACACCCCCCAGGTACGATATTTAAAGGAATATTTGACTTTTTTTTTCACTTTATGCATCATTAAAATGACTGCTCCCGAAAAACGACCGTTTTTAAAACTTCTTTTTGCATTGATACATGTCCCCTGGTGCAGAACCCGGGTTCCCAAACCCTTTTTAGGACAATAACATGCATAATAGTTGTTATAATTAGCACTTTAGAATTCGAACGTTCGCATCCATTGTATTTAATAGGGTTCTAATGTTCGTACGAACTTTCGGTCCGTTCGCGGGTTCTGGTGCGAACCGAACCCGGGGGTGTTCGGCTCATCACTACTCAAGATCAGAAAACTCCACAGACGGTAGGTTTTCGTCTGAGGAGGTGGGCTCCTCTCCAGTTTCTTGAGTCTCGCCTGCCAATACTGACAAGGGAAATTCTGGAGAGTCCTCACCACTCTCAGAGGAGTTCTGGCTATCACCTTCCTGGTACATAGGGGCACCAGTGGGGGGCTCAGGATCATCCCACAGTTCCCAGAACTTCGGAAAATCCCTTCCCACAATGGCATCATGCGGTAATTGAGATACTAACCCCACTGGATGAGAGAGGGTACCTTTGGGGGTCTTGAAACACACTGTAGTCACTGGATACTCTCGGGTGTCCCCATGCACACAAATAACAGCTACCTTGCTATTCCCAGAGACCTCTGTTTTAACTAATTCAGCCTTTATCAGGGTCACAAGGCTACCTGAATCCAGTAATACCACAACATTTCTACCATTAATACACATTTTGCATAAATGTTTCTCAGTTCCCCGAATGGCAGTGCATGCGACTGTCGCACACAGCGACTGACGTCTGTCCGTCAGAAAGTCACATTGCATGGGTTCCTCCACAACCGGGCAATTTGCTGCAATATGTCCCGCTTGCCGGCAGCGGTAGCAAACAATCCATTTGGCTGCCTCTTGAGCCCCTGACTTCCCAGGCTGTTCTCGCCAAACTTTGGGTAGAGCTCCCACCCTCTCACTCTCTCCACCCTCACCCCTTGGAATCCTCTTATCCGCCCCTGGGGATGGTCTGGTCTTAGGGTGGAAAGTCCGAGAGTCTCTGGAAGAGGCCGTCAGGTTCTCTGTAGCCAAGTATTTCTCTACACGATCCACAAGACCACCGGCCGTCTCTGGGTCTCCATGGCTTACCCACTTTTGGATGGCAGTAGGAAGAGCTCTCAAAAACCGATCCATTACAACACGTTCCACAATCTCTGGTGCGGACAAAGTCTCTGGCTGTATCCACTTCCTGCTCAGGTGAATGAGATCATACATTTGAGACCTGGGGGGTTTTCCAAGCTGGAAAGTCCAGTTATGCACACGCTGAGCCCGGACAGCCAGGGTGACACCCAGCCTTGCCAATATTTCAGCTTTTAGCATCACATAGTCTTTTGCTTGGTCAGGCTCTAGGTCATAGTAAGCCTTCTGCGATTCACCAGTTAACAGAGGAGCCACCAGTCCAGCCCACTGCTCCTCAGGCCACTTTTCTCTTTCAGCAGTCCTTTCAAATGTGGTCAAAAATACCTCTGGATCATCCTCTCCAGTCATTTTTGTCAATAAACGACTCACCCCAAAGGACGCGGTATTAGTGGGACGGCTTTCCTCACTGGTCTGCGGAAGTTGCTGCATTACTGCTTCCATTTGTTGTAGTCTCTGCTCTTGCTTCTGTAACAGGTCTATGAAGCGGGCCTCAGATTGCTGCTGGGCTGCAAGGCTCTGTTGATGAGCTTGCTGCTGGGCTGTGAAGCTCTGTTGTTGAGCTGCAAGGCTCTTTTGCAAACCTGCATTTGTCTGCTGTTGATTGGCATTTGCTAGAGCCAGCTGTTTCAGTATCTCCTCCATGCTGGCTTAAAAAAAACTGCCACTGGTTCTCCACCAACTGTGGGGGGGTTAGCTCGGCAGCGGATGTGTGTGATCCCCTGGATGGGCTCCCCACACAAAAACAGGCTCAGCAGACGGAGGTTGTGGTTTTCAAGATCAAAAAGGTGCGGTTTATTTCTCTATTTACAGTGACAAAAAACACAGCAAAGCAAAAAGAAACATAAACAAAATAAACCCTGGTCAGCTTGACCTCTGACTAAACATGCAGGTTTCCTAACTAACAACTGGGATCAGCCTGGTGCTGTCCTAGTCCCTAAGTCCCTGGTTTAGTAAACGTCCAAACAAATAGCCACACAGGCTTTGTCTCACCGCACAGGGGTTCACTCTCCCTAGACAGTCCACACAGGTCTGGTTCCAGGCATGAGCAAACACCTAATGAAGCTGGGAGTTTTTATAGAGGCCTTAAACGAGCTGACAAGCTTCAGCTGGTCTCATCAACTCCCTGCCTGCACGACGCCCAGCACTCTCCCTAGAGGTATGAATCATCCATGAGCCCACTAGCCTCAGCTGGGCTTCATCAACCCTCTCCCTAGTTGTATAAGTCGGCATAAAGCCTGAATCTGGGAGAAATATACCTACCCCCCTGGATGCAACCAGGTGACTTTACCTTCCTGCTGTCACACATGATAAACTAAGGAAGGCCAGAGGTATGAACCCCTCAGGGGAGGAAATACTTGGCCCAAGTTCAGAGGATGGTTCTCCCACGAGAGACTAGGGAAGACCAGAGGTATGAACCCCTCTGGAGCGGAATTACTTGGCCCAAGTTCAGAGGATGGTTCTCCCAAAAGAGACAAGACTAGGCCAGAGGTATGAACCCTTCAAGAAAGGAACTACTTGGCCTAGCTATCCCAATAGTACACAGTCACCGGATTCTTGCAGTAGAGTAGTACTCACAAGACCAGGAGAGCAGCTGTGCCCAATTCAGCTTCCTCCAGGTACCTTATACTGAGGTTGTGCGGACTGGATCTATAGGGAAAGACTCAGAGTGTCAGAGAAACTTTCAGGAGTGGCCCCCCACCCCAGCTCTGCCACAGCCAGGACATCAATGAACAACAGCTTGAATGAGTGAAACGACTTAGGGAGGTAGCCAACCCAACCCTGACAGGTGGGACAGGAAGACCTCTGCCTTTTTTTTCCCCAACAACCCAGCAACCTAACCAGGAGGGTTCTACAAATATTATTCTAGCAAAAACAATTTTCCACAATACATGGATCTAACAATCCAGCTGGAAATATTTAATCCTATGAATCTAAAATAATTCCACAAAATTAGAAATTAATGTTGTTAAAATTAAAATGGGAAACCAAAATATTCTTCTTCTCCCCACCCCTCGGTCTTGGATGGAGCTATAGGCTCTTTCAGTGTAAAATTCCAGTCTAGAGTTTGTGCTTTTTCCCATGATTGCAAATATTTACTTCGGTAGAAAACTCACTTGGCCTTAGTTGGGCTGAAAACAGAAACAGACATTGAATCATAAAAACAGCTATGGGGTGGACCAACAACATTTCAGTCCTTTATTATTTTCTTTGTTAACTCTCAGTCTTAGTCACTCTCTGACCGAGAGTCACACGACAAGAGTCCTGTGCTTCAGTCATTCCAATGCAGAGTCCAGATGATTGTCTCGCCATCCAAGTGATAAAAAGCACCCATCAAAACCTGGGCAAGGTGTACCAAAAACCAAGATAATAGCTTCATATGAAGATGATAGAACCTAGGGGGCGATGAGGGCTAGCGAGACATGGTCTTGTTCTTCCAGGATTTGGTGAAGCTTCTTCTGATCTCTTTCACCCCCAATCCATACACAAAGGCATTTAAAGAAACTGGGGTCATGTGGTAGATGGCGCTAATGATGTTCTGAACATCAGGTGTCATTTGTGACTGTACTCTTGGTATAACAGATGATATCAGTGCAGTTAAATAAATAATCAGGGCCACCGTAAGGTGGGCACCACATGTGTTCAAGGCTTTACGACGAGCCTTCCCAACAGCGATCTTCAAGGCCGTGTAAAGAATGCAGGAGTAAGACAGCAGAATAAGGCTGACATCTGTCACCGTGACCAGGATTCGGACCATGAGGCCTACAGCTTGCGGTTTGGAGGTATCTCCACAGGCAAGGCTCAGAAGCCCCGCGTTCTCACAGACGAAATTCAGAATGATGTTGGACCTACAGAAGCGGACACTAGCGGTCAGTATAACCATTGGAGAAATAAAGAGGGTACTCCTCGCGATCCCAGCGACAGACAACTGGACCAGAAAACTTGAGGTCATGATATCGTTGTATCTTAATGGTCTACAGACGGCTATGAACCTGTCCAGGGCCATTGACAGCATAACGCCAGACTCAAAAAGAGACATGAAGGAAATATAAAAAATCTGAATGAGGCAGCCAGCCAGAGTTATCTGGTTCCAATCAAATGTCAAACCAACTAGAAATTTCGGCAGGATGGAGGCTGTGTAGGAAACATTAATGGTCAAAAGAAGGGATATAAGGAAGTACATGGGGGAGTGGAGGCTCGGTATAACAAAGATCCGATGAATGACAAAGAGGTTAGCACTCATGATTATTATATATATTACTGTAAATGGAATTATTAACAATTTCCTGTTTTTTATTATGCCGGGAAACCCAAAGAGGACAAATTCTGTGTAGGAAATGATGGTCTCATTTTGGGTCACTCCTTCCATGGTGGAAAAAACGAAGCCTTCAAATCAAGAACTATGTCTGAAGGAAACAGAAATATAGAGATATGAAATGTATTAGGTAAACATTTTTTAGCTAATTAATGGTTAATAAGTCTGAGTGAGGCTAGATTCCAACCCAACCGCCCCAACTGGCTCATTTTACATTTTCAGCTCATGACAGACAGTCATTTTCTCTGCCAATCACATACCAGTGTCTAATTCATGGCTACATTCCCCAATAGGGATAAGCTGAATGTATCTGGGTTTGGTTTGAAGCAGGTTCAGAAAACATCTAAACGTACCTCAAACCAAACTCGGATACATTCCTTTGATAAGGGTTTGCTATGGATGTCAAGAGAGACCCCACACTGAAAGGAGCAAAAATAAAAATGGCATGGCCCACCCCTTAAATTCCATAACAGATCCTTTGGGTTTGGTATTAAGCTTTAGAGGGGACACCATATAAAAAACAAGAAAAAAAAAGTATGAGGTCACCCCAAATATCCATACAAGACCCTTTATCTGTGCACAAGTTCTGGCTGGCCAGAAAAGAAGGTAGATGAGTATATGCCCCCCCGCCGAACCATACTAGGGCTGCACATACCTAATGTAGTGGGGGCACCTTGCCATGGGGGGATATTGATGACGATAAGGTGGTTTTGAGGGTCTGCAAGCATGGAGACCTTCAGAATCTGGAAGACTCTTAACAAAGAGAGGGCCCCCAGATATGGCCTCCCCCCCACATATGAATGAGTAAGGGGTATATAGTACCCCTACTCAGAGGCGTAGCTTGAAGTTTGTGGGCCCCGATGCAAAAGTTGACCTGCGCCCCCCCACTACCACCCTCCACTTCCACCGTGCGTGCAGATACACTCACCGCACAGAAAGATATTCAAAGTTGCTTAAGAGTTTTGAGTTCCTCCTTACATCTGTCAGGAAAGGCTTCACAAGCTGGTGGCGCTGTTGTTCCTATGGACTGCAGCACTAGTGTCCACCAGCAGGTGTCCTCTGGCAGCCAATATCTTTGTTGGATGATCTCACCTGCTGGTGGTAAAGCCTGATCCATGGGCTGTAGTACTGGCATCCACCAGCGGGTGTATTCCGGCAGTGTTGGCCAGGCAGCACTTCCTGCGCTCAGCTGTGACCTGAAGCTAATCACAAGCCTTCTTATAAATACCCGACAAGTACAAACACTCCTTGCCCTGGTATCTCTCTCCCTGACCTAGGACCTGTGATCTGGACTTTGAACCTGCATCCTGCGTGACCCGATCCGACATGATCCCTATCTTTAGCCCATCCTGCTTCTGTCCCTCCTGTCTCCTGATTACCACGGTCCCTTGTCCTCCTGTTACCTGGATTCTTGAAACCCTGCTCTGCAGCCAATCCATCCGTCCCCTCCCTGTTCCTGTCTGTTTCCCGTCCATACCCATCTACTTCCATCCCCTTGTGTATGACCTCTGCCTGGCTTTCACTACGTTTCCGGTATCTCCCATTATTGTATATATTTTCTATAGTCACTGTTATTTGGTTATGTTGCTGCACTGTGTTCTGTTGGAGGTGGTTATTTGTCTGTTCACTTATCGTAATAAACTGTTATACTTTTACTTCCACCCGTTTGGTCTCCTCTGTGCAGTCACAGAGCCTGCTGCCCAGCTCGATGACCCGGAGCCTGCTGCCCAGCTCGATGACCCAGAGCCTGCTGCCCAGCTCGATGACCCGGAGCCTGCTGCCCAGCTTGATGTCCCGGAGCCTGCTGCTCAGCCTGGTGTGTTCCTGACTGCTGCCCAGCCTGGTGTGTTCCTGTCTGCTGCCCAGCTTGATTTGCCCCTGTCTGCTGCCCAGCTTGGCAGAGCTTCTTTCCCATCCCAGCACTGTATACAGCTCCTCCCCCCACACTACACAGAGCTGAAATCACATTCCTTTACACAAGTCTGTCAGCCACAATCTTCACAGGGTGTTTCTGGCTTTTATGTTGCCCTTCTGACCTGTGAATTTCTCTGGTCGGAACGGCAGTGTAGTTGCAGTAGGCAGATACACCCTGTGCAGATCGTAGCTAACTGGCTGTGTTGTAAAGGAATGTGATTTCAGCCCTGCAGAGGAGGCGCAGTATAGAGTGATGTAATAGAAAAGGAGATCAGCAGCCGGGCATAGCATCCAGGGCAGAGGGGGTGGTCAGGGGGCTTTGGGGGGGGCAACTTAGATCTGGGGGGCAAAGCCATGTGACACAAAATCTGGAGCCTACAGCCCCTCAGGGGGTGTTAAGGGATTTGTTTTAGCAATTTCTGAAGGTTTCTCTGTCAGTGTTGGCAGGTGTTGGGGGGAGGTCATCTCCTGGAGGTTTGTGTCTTTTCCCCAGTTGTCAGGAAAGTGGTGTAAGCAGACATCCCCAGGTGGGGGGAGGGGTACAGAGAATCCCAGCTGGTGAATAGGAGACACTGAGCGGTGTCTTACCTCACCAGTGACAGCGGTCCCATCATGGCTACAGGACGGCACTCTCCTCTTAACAGCTTCTCCCCAGAAAATGAAAACGGAGAGGTGTGGACTGTGGAAGGCAAAGTAGAAGCCCAGTACTGGAGCATGGCTGTGGGGCCCTAGGGCAGTTTGGAGCTGGACTTTGAGGAGGACATGATAATAATATCACAGGGGGGCTGCAGGGGCCCCCTGGAGCTCGGGGCATGGTTGCGATTGTGACCCCTGCAACCCCTTATGCTACGCCCATGCCCCTACTCTTTTTCCCAAAAAACTGTAAATAAACACACCTTTTGACAAAAAACACAAATCCATCATCAATCCAGATATGCAAATCAACATAAGTCATGAGTGACACCCAGCGCCTGCCAAAAGAACACAAATACAGCTGATAAATAGTTTAACTTCCCGCTGCTGCCAGAGGCGTGACACCATTTTCCGAACCTCTGAACTGACCGCCCATCTTTAGTCTCCAACATCGGGGAAAGAAGGCATTCCGTGGGGCCCTAAACCCTTTGGGATTCCCAAGCTGGGAAGAAATTGAAGTAATTTTGACTACAGTTATTCGCATTTTTAAACAAAGCAGTCTGGTGTGCAGCCATACAAGGGCCCATTGGAAGGTAGGACCCCATTTTAGCAGATTTTGTTTAAGTTAGAAGGAAAGGGAGACCAGTACTGCCTAAAAAAACCTGGATAATGGGGAAGCAGGAGTAGGAGGCATTCTTCCTGATACCCTAACTGCATTCAGTAATATCTTCAGACACAAAGCTCCTCCTGCTTCTCATCAGTGCAATATGCATAGAAGAGTGAAGAGGTGGTAGCAGGGAATGCTGTCCATTGCAGATCCGTTACCCCGGAACGCGTTTTGTTCGGCAATCTTTAGCTCTGATGAAGGAGACCCTTAAAAACCCTGAAGCCATTGGCTTTTTACTGAATACAACTCCTTATAAGTAGGGATGAGCTTTGAGTTTGAGTCGAACCCATGTTCGAATTTCGAACATTATGGGCCATTCGCGCCAAATTCGAGTGGCGCGGCGCGGCCCATAATTCACTGCGGCATCGCAGTGCATTGCTGGCTGATGATTGGCCAAGCATGCAGTATGACACGCATGCTTTGGCCAATCACAGCGCGGTATGAACGGAGAGCCATAATTGGCCAAAGCCAGGGTGGCTTTGACCAATATGTCTCAGGGGGTTTAGTACACGCCCCACACTATATAAGGCCACCTGCGTGGCGGCCCTGTGTAGTGTTTTGCGGCGGTGGTTAAAGACAGACAGAGAGAGAGAGAGAGAGAGACAGTGTCATTTATATTGAGTTAGATAGAGCAGGCAGGCGAGTCAGTTAGCTGCAGTTACAGTGTGTAGAGGATATATATGCATCCTAGGTGTTGTGTGTGTGTATATATATATTATATATATATATATATATATATATATATATATATATATTTATATATATACTGTATTCAGTTTAGCTAGATCCGTTCCTGTTATTCTCTTCATAATATACTGACAGGCAGGCAGGTGATTGTGGTAGCTGCAGTATTTTCACTTAGTGTACTGTGTCCTTTGCAGACTGTGCACCTAAAGCTACCTGAATACAATTGCTGGTGTTCTGATACAAATACAGGCAGGGAGCTGCAGTATTTTGTTTTAGGGCTCTTTCACACGGGACGGAACCGTGAAGATCCGCCCCGTGAAGCTCCGCTTGCTCAGCGGGGATCGCTCAGTTGATCCCCGCTGAGCCGGCGGATGACTGGGCGGTCCCCGCACACCGTGCAGGGACCGCCCTGTCAGAGCGCCGCTCTCCCCTATGGGGATCGGATGAACACGGACCGTCTGTCCGTGTTCATCCGATCCGCTCCGCCGACGGAAGGAAAAATAGGGTTTTCCTCCGTCACACTTTCAGCGGACATGTCACCGCTGACATCCATGCCTCCATAGGGCTACATGGAGCGTCCGTCCAGGAAAAAACTGACAGGCGGACCTGAATGGACCCTCCGTGTGAAAGGGGCCTTAGTGTCCTTTGCATAGTGTGCACCTAAAGCTTACCTCGATACAATTGCTTGCACAGCCTGTATACTGCTGTTCAGAGTATATAGGGCCTGGGGGCCCCACGCCTTTCCAATTTTTAATTTGGGTGCGGGGTTCCCCTTAATATCAATAAAAGACCCAAAGGGGCTGGGGGGGGGTTACCCATGCCATTTTTATCAATGATAAAATGACTGCGACATTATAGCGGACACTTTTGACACCATTTTGGGACCATTCTCATTTTCACAGCAATCAGTGCTATAAAAATGCACTGATTACTGTGAAAATGACACTGGCAGTGAAGGGGTTAACCACTAGGGGGCACTGAAGGGGTTAAGTGTGCCTAAGTGAGTGTTTACTACTGTGGGGGGAGGGGACTGACTGGGGGAGGGTACCGATCTGTGTCCATATGTACAAGGGACACAGCATCGGTCTCCTCTCCCTGACAGGACGTGGATCTCTGTGTTTACACCCCATCATTACACACAGAGATCCACGTCCCTGGCTCTGTAAATGCCGATTGCGGGTACCTGGCGGACATTGCGGCCGCGGCGGGCACAGAAGTTCCCCGATGCGTGCTCTGGAGCGCGCACGAGGAAAGGGGAGGATGTCAATTGACGTCCTCCCGGCATTCTAGGTCCGCACTGTAGCCGTCATTCGGCTATAGCGTGGACCTCTAGTGGTTAAGCATCATTAAAATCACTGCTCCCGAAAAATGGGCTGTTTTTAAAACTTTTTTTTTTTGCATTGATACATGTCCCCTGGGGCAGGACCCAGGTCCCCAAACACTTTTTAGGACAATAACTTGCATATTAGCCTTTATAATTCGCACTACGCACACCGGAGATTTCAAACCAGCTTTTCTGAACTCTTATTACAAAACGGTCATTACAAGATTTCGGATATCTACAAACCTCTCTTGCGAGACTCATCCCCGTCCCTGTCCTCCTCATCTGTTGCTAACTGGGCTGCGGACTTACCAGATCCCTACATAACGAACAAGATCCTGGCTGGGCTGCAAAAAACTCTTCAACTGACACCCAACGAAATTTGGAGAGAAACCCAACTCAAGATCGCCCACCGGGGCCTACATCCCATTCCTTTCCCCCAAATCCAATAAGGATGGTGCCTCATGTCCTTTATGCAAGATACCAAAACCTCCTCTCTCTCACCGGTTTTGGTCCTGCTCCTACATTTCCTCATTTTGGGATCAAGTCCTATCTTACGTTTTCAAAACCACTCTATTGAAACTGCCTAAAGACCCTTTACTCCTAATATTCGGGTATTGGGACCCTCTACTGCTGCCCTGGTCTCTGTCCCCTGCTGCATCAACCTCCTCTGGGTCCACCAATCATTCTTCCTCTAAGGATTGGATTTTGCTTTGCCTTCTCATCGCTAGGAGACTCATTCTTAGGCACTGGATCTCTCCTCAAAGCCCGTCGCTCATCCAACTCGAGAAGGAATGCCTTGCTCTTTTCTATAAAGAACGTTTTCTCACGGATTTCAAAGAACTCAGGTCTAGAGATCGCGTTCTCGGTAGATGGCGATCCTTCATCATTTCAACCCTTTCATCAGCTGATCAGGCGGCTCTGGACCAACTTTCCTTCTCCTATGATGACCCGATCCCAAAAGGACCATAAGAAGAACTTCCTTGGCAAAACTCAATCTCTGTTTCCCTCTAGGTCCTACCATGACTTTTTGCTCTTGAAATCCCCCATGTTTTTGTAACAAATAGCCAGCCACTATTTCTGGACTCTCTCCCCTCCCCCCTCCCCCCCCATTCCACTTATTATTTTCTGTTGTGTTCCCTCCTCTATTTCCTACTTTAATGATAGGGGCAGGTAGAAAGATCCATCCAGTATGTATCTCCCGGACATATATCAGTAATTGGTAACTATATTGGTATTTATCTAGGATGACTTTATACATTCTCACTAGGTGAGATTAGTGTCTATGTAACTTTCTACTACCCCTCAATGTCAATCTTCGAGTGTCAAATTTTATCTTTTGTCTACGTTCTCTTTGATGTTTACAACTCGCTAAATCTCTGTCTATGCGAAACATTGTGTGTAACCGATTGACGATTTTCTTGTACAATTGTCTTTTATTTCCTAATAAAAACGTATTAAAAAAAAAATTAGCACTTTTGATTCCGAACGTTCGAGTCCCATAGACTTTAACGGGGTTCGATAGTTTGCGCGAACTTTCGATCCCTTCGCAGGTTCTGGTGCGAACCAAACCGGGGGGGGGGGGAAGTGTTCAGCTCATCCCTACTTATTATAAGTATCCTTTCTGGACTCTATAATACTGACTTGATGCTTCCCTTCCGGTATACGTAGTTGATTTGCGGTGACCTAGGGCCCTTGTCCACCTGGACATCAGAAATCAGCACCCTATACCCCTCGTCTCTTCTCCATAACCTCCATTCTGACTTTTCTGCGGCCAAGCGAATAAAAGTCTGGCACTAATCTCCAGAAGGCGAGCGCTGGCAGTGCTAGTACAATTATACATATTTTTTTTAGTTTGGCCAAAGACATCTAAGTGGTGGGTTGTCTTGATCCCTTCAAGATCAGGAACCATGAATTCATTATTTTTGCTCAGTTAAAGCCAAGGTAGAGAGACTGGAGAAAAAAAAAAAGATCCTCTTGGCTTCCCCCTACCTGCAGCCAATTATGAACTCTGCCAGACAATCTTCTAGGGTCGGGCAATACCAAATCACACCAAAGGGGTTGGTGAACTCTTTACAAAAATCCACTGAGAAGAACCTGAATACTGGGGCAAGGAATAATGTAAAGAAGAAGGGAACTGAACTGCCATGACCCCGATGACATCTGATATAAAATGTTTGATGATTAAAAAATTTCAATGACAAAATGAATGTTAAAAAAATGAATGAATGCCACCATAAATGACTTTATTTTATTCTCCAGTTGGCACCCGGACATCTGGAATTTGCAGAAGGAGGTCGGCGATGGGAACCTATGCATTTTCTCAAGACATATCTGCTTTAAAATAACCCTCATATCTTAGTGAATTTACCTGAATGGCACTTACCCTTTATAAATACTTTGGTCTTCGTAAATCGGGAAACCAGTCCTGCCTTGTTTGTGGTTGTAATAGGCAGCTACTGTATAATATCTGATATCTATCTTCAGACTAGGAGGAAGCGGTATATGACGGAAGCACTCTTGCGGAGTGTGGGACGTTCCGTTACAAACACCCCCACACCATACTGACCATTATGAGACATATTGGACACATATTGGCAACATGGACTCTGTTAACCGGAGGCAAGGCTGTGGCATACGTTCCTGGTCAACGCTACAGTGCACTTCTACATCTTGGCAGCATTCCATCACTAGGAGACTACAGATACACGGATTGACTCATGATTGACTCATGCCCTCCGCAGACAACTTATAGAGAGAAATCTATTTATGCCTACACTCCACTTCCATCCTGTGAGTAGCCATTTGGCTGTTATTTTAACCTTTTTTTAAATAAATTTCTAACATACTGCACTTAGTAGGCGCATTGTTTTTTCTTTTCTTTACTGCATACAGAGTCTGCTTCGCTCTACAATTGCTGCCAATGGTGCATATGTTCATAAGACTTGTTTTTAGCATCATATGGACTTCCTAATAGAGAGACTTCCATATTTCAAACTCGATTGATTCTCATCTGATTTTTTATCAGTTAGGTTTTTGTTCCTTTCTTTTGCGCCGTCATTTGTATTATATAGCAGTAAAACCTGACAGGGGTTCTGGCTATGGCTGGATATAAAATTCACCGAAATAATAATTTCTTCTCCAAGACTCCATTTCCTTCATCTCACGAAGTGGACCATTTGACAATCTGCCAGCAAGGAGGTGATCTGATAAAGAAATCATTCTGGACCCTCTCAGCAGGCCACTTCATTCCAAGGTCTTGTTCTTTTTAACTATCTGGAGATAGTGCTATAATATATTTTTTAGATGTACCGTATATACTCGAGTATAAGCCAACCTGAGTATAAGCCGAGGTACCTTCTTTTACCACAAAAAAACTGGGAAAACGTATTGACTCGAGTATAAGCCTAGGGGGGAAATGTGCCCATTGCCACCTCACTGTGCCAATTGCCCAACCTTACTGTGCCCATTGCCATCTCACTGTGCCCATTGCCACCTCACTGTGCCACCTTACTGTGTCCATTGCAGCCTCCCTGTGCCCGAGTCAGTCAGTGTACCTGAAAATCTTCTTAATCCGCGGCAGGTGTCCATTGTTTAAATCTCGCGGCTTTCTCCCTGTCCCTTCCGTGATGGGCGTTTCCAGCAAACACGGTGTTGAGTGTTGCGCCTATCACCGAGATCCTCTCATTTTCGGACTCCGTTTCCCAGCAGGCACTGTGTTCAGTGTTCCGCCAATCACGGACGTCGGACAAGAGAACGTCCATGATAGGCGCAACACTCAACACAGTGTTTGCTGCAAAAACGCCTATCGCGGAAGGGACCAGAAGAAAGCCGCGAGATTTAAACAATGGACGCCGGCCGCGGAATAACAAGATTTTCAGGTACTGACTTGAGTATAAGCCGAGGGGTATACTTTCAGCCCTAAAAAAAGGGCTGAAAAACTCGGCTTATACTCAAGTATATACGGTAGGTTAAAACTATATCTGAGATAATATAACTAGTCAAAAAATGGGTTCTTTACTTTTATAAACAAAACAAGAAGAGATATTTCCCCCTGTGCAAAGGTATACAAGGCCTAAGGTTGAACCATGGTCTAAGGCCTAAGGTTGGGCCAGTGGTGTAGCGTGGGTTGTCAGCGCCCGGGGCAGGGCAAGAGATTTGCGCCCCCTAACCCGTGGATTTTTAGCACTCTATGAGTCCCTTCCACTAGTACAGTAGTACTGACCAACCTGACTCCTACACCGACCTACCTGATCACTATACTAACCTACCGGATTCCTACACTGACCACTAAACTGACCTATCTGATTGCTATACTGACCACTTCACTGACCTACCTGATTCCTATACTGACCTGCCCTCCTCCTTCCCCCCAGTCTCCGAACGGTCACAATCCCTGGGATCATCATGGATGGTCTTCAGTGTTCATTTACTCACTGCTGTGTCAGTGTTACTGCTGGAGCCTAAGCCGGGACTGCACCGCAACTTCTTTCTCATAGTGAAGCGGAAAAGCTCACAGTCTCCTAGACGGCACAGACACAGGAGAAGAGATGCAGGTAACCTACCGACTGCCACTGCGCCCCTCTAAATTTTACGCCCGGGGCAACCGCCCACCTGGCCCCCCCACGCTATGCCACTGGGTTAGGCCAAGGTGTAAAGAACCTAAGGTCGGGCCAAGGTGTTCAGGAGCTAATGTTTGGCCAAGGTGTACAGGACCTATGGTTGGGCCAAAGTGTAAAGTACCTAAGGTTGGTCCAAGATGTACTGGACCTAAGGTTGGGCCAAGGTTTAGAGAACATAAGTTTGGGCCAAATGTAAAGCACTTAATGTTGAACCAAGGTGTGCAGGGCCTAAAGTTAGGCCAAGGTTACAGAGGCTGTGGTTGGGTCATAAACTTGGGCCAAAGGGTACGAGACCTAATTTGAAGGCAAGGTTTCTCCCTGCCCTTTACAACAGATGTAATGGCTCAGAATTATATTGTCCATGCGTGGGATCCATAGAAGCAATACATTCATTTATGGATGGGATTTTTCAGAGGAATGGACATCCTTAATTCTAACATACAAAATTGACCTAAATGTATACCAGTGTTATATTCAAATAACTTATCTATATAAATCAAGTAAAAACATACATGAATCCATATCTATAGAGCACTGAGCTGTGTTATGTGAAGAAGCAGTGTGTTCAAAGGACAATTCATTATTTTATATTTATCACATTACATCAGTTGTAAATGGGTAGAGAGAAACCATTAGGCCTTGGTTAAACCTTAGGTCCTCTACATCTTGGCTCAACCTTAAGTCCTGTACACCTTGGCCCAACATTAGGCACTCTACATCTTGGCCCAACCTTAGGTCTCTTACACAAAGGCCCACCCTTAGGCCCTCTACAGCTATACCCAACCTTAGGTCCTCTACACCTTAGCCCAAACTTAGGTCCTTTACACCTTGGCCCAACCTTAGGTCCTGAACAACTAGGCCCAACCTTAGGTCCTGAAAAACTAGGCCCAACCTTTTATCCTCTACAGCTAAGCCCAATCTTAGGATCCTCTAAAGCTAGCCCCAACCTTAGGTTCTCTACATCTTATCTCAGCTTTAAGTCTTTTATATCTTGGCCCAACCTTAGGTCCTGTGCACCTTGGCCCAACCTTAGGACCTATGCACCTTGACCCAACCTTAGGTCCTGTGCACCTTGGCATCTTGGCTCAACCTTAAGTCCTGTACACCTTGGTCCAACATTGGGCACTCTACATCTTGGCCCAACCTTAGGTCTCTTACACCTAGGCCCACCCTTAGGCCCTCTACAGCTATACACAAACCTTAGGTCCTCTACACCTTGGCCCAAACTTAGGTCCTTTACACCTTGGCCCAACCTTGGATCCTCTACAGCTAAGCCCAATCTTAGGATCCTCTAAAGCTAGGCCCAACCTTAGGTTCTCTACACCTTATCTCAGCTTTAAGTCTTTTATACCTTGGCCCAACCTTAGGTCCTGTGCACCTTGGCCCAACTTTAGGTCCTGTACACCTTGGCCCAACCCTAGGTCCTGTACACCTTGGCCCAACCCTAGGTCCTGTGCACCTTGGCCCAACCTTAGGTCCTGTACACCTTGGCCCAGCCTTAGGTCCTGTACACCTTGGCCCAACCCTAGGTCCTGTATACTGTGGAACAACATTATGCACAGTCTACAAGGTAATTTGTCTACAAATATCTCAGCTCTGTTGCTATAAAAGTGTCTGGAATAATTTAAATTTATTTGTAAATTTGTGCTGAATATGATACTCTATAATAACTTTTTATTTTAGCCATGTCTCTAATGCCACGTACACACGATCGGAATTTCCGACAAGAAAACCGTGGATTTTTTTCCTACGGAATTTTGGCTCAAACTTGTCTTGCATACACACAGTCACACAAATCCTGTCAGAAATTTCCAAAGGTCAAGAACGCGGTGACTTACAAGACGTACGACGAGCCAAGATCAATGAAGTTCAATAGGCAGTTCGGCTCTCCTGCTTGATTCTGAGCATGCGTGTTTTTTTTTCCGCGTCGGTATTGCATACGGACGATCGGAATTTCCATCGGGAAAAATAGAGAACCTGCTCTCAATCTTTTGTTGGCGGAAATTCCGTCAGCAAAAAGTCCGATGGAGCCTACACACGATCGGAATTTCTGACCAAAAGCTCACATCGGACATTTCTTGTCGGAATTTCCGATCGTGTGTATTAGGCTCAATTCTACACTCATCAATGTAGGTGGATTTATATTGAGGGTGAGGAAAGGAATTGAATCAGAATCCTCTCAGCATTGTGAGACTCGTCTCTGTGGGATGGAAACACCTACCTGTCTGTCATCCATGATTCTGTCCCGTGTTGAGTTCTTCCTACGACCATTAAAGTGACAGCCGTGATATAGATGGACAAGCAGGCACAGGCTGCTCCGAGTATTTATCCACTCCGGAATCTCTGCGGGATTGCCGGACGCTAATAGCTGTCACTCAGGAGGTCCCCGGAGGCAAAGGAAACCTGCATGAATATCCATCACATTTTTCTTAGACACTAATTATAAATACACCAATATACTGATCCACGTGATCTGAGATCTGAGCTGGACTGGACTGACCTGTGGATGGTAAATATCTAGAACATCAAGTCTACCCACTTAAAAAAAATCACGCACACCAAAAGGCCCCTACATCCATTATTATATATCATGAGAGGGTGAGAGAGAGAGGGAATGAGAGAGAGAGGGGGGTTGAGGGAAAGGGGTGAGAGAGAGAGAGAGAGAGAGGGGTTGAGGGAAAGGGGTGAGAGGGAATGAGAGAGAGGGGGGTTGAGAGAAAGGGGTGAGAGAGAGAGGGGGGTGAGTGTGAGAGAGAGGGGGTTGAGGGAAAGGCATGAGAGGGAATGAGAGAGAGAGGGGGGGTTGAGGGAAAGGAGTGAGAGGGGGTGAGAGAGAGAGCGAGAGGGGGTGAGAGAGAGGGGGTGAGTGTGATATAGAGGGGGTGAGGGAAAGGGGTGAGAGGGGGTGAGAGAGAGAGAGAGAGAGAGAGAGGGGTGAGTGTGAGAGAGAGGGGATGAGTGTGAGAGAGAGGGGATGAGTGTAAGAGAGAGGGGGTTGAGGGAAAGGGGTGAGAGGGGGTGAGAGAGAGGGGGTGAGAGAGAGGGGGTGAGTGTGAGAGAGAGGGGGTGAGGGAAAGGGGTGAGACGGGGTGAGAGAGAGAGGGGGGTGAGTGTGAGAGAGAGGGGATGAGTGTGAGAGAGAGGGGGGTTGAGGGAAAGAGAGAGAGGGGGGGTTGAGGGAAAGGGGTGAGAGGGAATGAGAGAGAGAGAGGGGGGGTTGAGGTTAAGGGGTGAGAGAGAATGAGAGAGAGAGAGAGGGGGGTTGAGGGAAAGGGGTGAGAGGGGGTGAGAGAGAGAGAGGGGGTTGAGGGAAAGGGGTGAGAGGGGGTGAGAGAGAGAGAGAGGGGGGGTTGAGGGAAAGGGGTGAGAGGGAATGAGAGAGAGAGAGAGGAGGGTTGAGGGAAAGGGGTGAGAGAGAGAGAGAGAGGGAGGGGGGTTGAGGGAAATGGGTGAGAGAGATAGAGAGAGGGGGTTGAGGGAAAGGGGTTAGAGGGAATGAGAGAGAGAAAGAGAGAGAGGAGGGTTGAGGGAAAGGGGTGAGAGAGAGAGGGTGAGTGTGAGAGAGAGGGGGGTTGAGGGAAAGGGGTGAGAGGGAATGAGAGAGAGAGGGGGGTTGAGGGAAAGGGATGAGAGGGGGTGAGAGAGAGAGGGGGTGAGAGAGGGGGTGAGTGTGAGAGAGAGGGGGGTGAGGGAAAGGGGTAAGACGGGGTGAGAGAGAGAGAGGGGTTGAGTGTGAGAGAGAGGGGATGAGTGTGAGAGAGAGGGCATGAGTGTGAGAGAGAGGGGGGTTGAGGGAAAGGGGTGAGAGGGGTGAGAGGGGGGGGGTTGAGGGAAAGGGGTGAGAGGGAATGGGAGAGAGAGAGAGAGGGGGGGGGTTGAGGTTAAGGGGTGAGAGAGAATGAGAGAGAGAGGGGGGTTGAGGGAAAGAGGTGAGAGGGGGTGAGAGAGAGAGAGAGAGGGGGGTTGAGGGAAAGGGGTGAGAGGGAATGAGAGAGAGAGAGAGAGGGGGGGTTGAGGGAAAGGGGTGAGAGGGGGTGAGAGAGAGAGAGAGGGGGGGTTGAGGGAAAGGGGTGAGAGGGAATGAGAGAGAGAGAGAGGGAGTTGAGGGAAAGGGGTGAGAGGGGGTGTGAGAGAGAGAGGGGGTGAGTGTGAGAAAGGGAGTGAGTATAGGACCCCTTTCACACTGGGGCATTTTTCAGGCTAAAAATAGCGCCTGTAAAGCACCTGAAAAACGCCTCCCCTGCAGTCCTAGTGTGAAAGCCCTGAGTGCTTTCACACTGGGGCGCTGCGCTGGCAGGGTGTTAAAAAAAGTCCTGCAAGCAGCATCTTTGGGGCAGTGGAGGAGCAGTGTATACACCTCTCCTGCCCACTGAAATTAATGGCCACCACTGCTGAAGCGCCTGCAAAGCGCCTGCAAAGCACTTCGGCAGCAGCGCTACAGGGGAGCATTTAACCCTTCATTTGGCCACTAGCCAGGGTTAAAAGCGCCCGCTAGAGGGCAAATAGTGCCGCTAAAACAACAGTAAAGTGGCGCTAAAACTAGCAGGGTTTTTCTGTCAACGCCCACCCCAGTGTGAAATCAGCCTAAGAGCCAGGGAGTGAATGAGACAGAGGAGGGGGCAGAGAGAGAGAGGGGGGGGTTGAGGGAAAGGGGTGAGAGGGAATGAGAGAGAGAGAGAGAGGAGGGTTGAGGGAAAGGGGTGAGAGAGAGAGAGAGAGGGAGGGGGGTTGAGGGAAATGGGTGAGAGAGATAGAGAGAGGGGGTTGAGGGAAAGGGGTTAGAGGGAATGAGAGAGAGAAAGAGAGAGAGGAGGGTTGAGGGAAAGGGGTGAGAGAGAGAGGGTGAGTGTGAGAGAGAGGGGGGTTGAGGGAAAAGGGTGAGAGGGAATGAGAGAGAGAGGGGGGTTGAGGGAAAGGGATGAGAGGGGGTGAGAGAGAGAGAGGGGGTGAGAGAGGGGGTGAGTGTGAGAGAGAGGGGGGTGAGGGAAAGGGGTAAGACGGGGTGAGAGAGAGAGAGAGAGAGAGAGGGGTTGAGTGTGAGAGAGAGGGGATGAGTGTGAGAGAGAGGGCATGAGTGTGAGAGAGAGGGGGGTTGAGGGAAAGGGGTGAGAGGGGTGAGAGGGGGGGGGGTTGAGGGAAAGGGGTGAGAGGGAATGGGAGAGAGAGAGAGAGGGGGGGGGTTGAGGTTAAGGGGTGAGAGAGAATGAGAGAGAGAGGGGGGTTGAGGGAAAGAGGTGAGAGGGGGTGAGAGAGAGAGAGAGAGGGGGGTTGAGGGAAAGGGGTGAGAGAGAATGAGAGAGAGAGAGAGAGGGGGGGGTTGAGGGAAAGGGGTGAGAGGGGGTGAGAGAGAGAGAGAGGGGGGGTTGAGGGAAAGGGGTGAGAGGGAATGAGAGAGAGAGAGAGGGAGTTGAGGGAAAGGGGTGAGAGGGGGTGTGAGAGAGAGAGAGAGGGGGTGAGTGTGAGAAAGGGAGTGAGTATAGGACCCCTTTCACACTGGGGCATTTTTCAGGCTAAAAATAGCGCCTGTAAAGCACCTGAAAAACGCCTCCCCTGCAGTCCTAGTGTGAAAGCCCTGAGTGCTTTCACACTGGGGCGCTGCGCTGGCAGGGTGTTAAAAAAAGTCCTGCAAGCAGCATCTTTGGGGCAGTGGAGGAGCAGTGTATACACCTCTCCTGCCCACTGAAATTAATGGCCACCACTGCTGAAGCGCCTGCAAAGCGCCTGCAAAGCACTTCGGCAGCAGCGCTACAGGGGAGCATTTAACCCTTCATTTGGCCACTAGCCAGGGTTAAAAGCGCCCGCTAGAGGGCAAATAGTGCCGCTAAAACAACAGTAAAGTGGCGCTAAAACTAGCAGGGTTTTTCTGTCAACGCCCACCCCAGTGTGAAATCAGCCTAAGAGCCAGGGAGTGAATGAGACAGAGGAGGGGGCAGAGAGAGAGAGGAGGGGGCAGAGAGACAGAGGAGGGGTCTGAAAGACAGAGTAGGGGGGCTGTCAGGGAACCAACAGCAGGCAAAGGACTTTAGGACCCAGCATCTCTGGCAGGAGAAGGGCTCTAGGACCCAGTATCTCTACAAGCAGGTTACATGGGCCTATATAAGGAAGTCTGCTAGTGTCTGCATTTGCTGGATTATCGTCAGCTTCTCCTGTGTTCCTGTGTCTTGCATCTCCTGCCTGTCTGATCTCCTGTGTACCAAACCCGGCTTGCCTGACCTGCTCCTGTTGACTTCCTAGCGTATACCTGACCCCGGCCTGGCTAACGGAATCCGCTTACCTTGTCTTCTGTGCTAAGACTCAGCTCTGCTGTGTTCTCGGACTGTCTTGCTGTGTTTGACCCCCTGGCCTGGCTTTGACCCTGTTATCGGAACATTCCACTGGTCCTTACCCTTTGGACCTCCTAAGCACGCCTGCTGTCCTGCAGTCTGCCTGTCCTACCAAGTTCCTGGCAACCAGTACTACCTACCAGGCAACCCGTGCTTCTGTGGGCACCACACCCCCTGTGTCATCTTCAGGGCTGTGCTGCACTCGGCCGCAAGGGGCGCCCTCTCTGCTACTCGGCCTCACATCAGAGACTTGACAGTATAATCCAGCCATGTCTGAGGCCGGCAGAGGTGCGTCCCCGTTAGAGGCATTATGTCAACAGGCCGCTACTCTGACCCAAGCAATCCAGACACTGCAAGAAGGATACCTCCAGCTAGAGGAGAGATTGCAACACCTGTCAGAGTCATCTGCTTCTGCGGACCCGGTCCCAGCTTCTCCCAGTTCCACCCACGTACGTTCCTCTGTGGCTCCTACGATGGTGCTCCCTCCTCCAGAACCCCGTGTTCCTGTCCCTGAACGGTTTTCCGGGGATCGAAGAAAGTTTAGATCCTTCAGGAATGCCTGCCTATTGTACCTATCCTTGCAGCCCCGGACTTTTGCTTTAGAAACTGTTAAGGTCGGGTTCCTCATCTCCCTGCTATCTAATGAACCCCAGACCTGGGCCCACAGTTTATGGGAACAAAGAAGCCCAGTCATTAACACAGTGGACACATTCCTGGCAGCCATGTCGCAACTCTACGAGGACCCCCAGCGTACAGCCACCGCCGAAGCCGCTCTGCATTCACTACAGCAGGGTAGTCGACCAGTGGAGGACTATACCGTGGACTTCCGTCGGTGGTCTGCAGACACAGGCTGGAACGAGGCTGCCCTCAAGCACCAGTTCCGCTTAGGACTTTCTGAGTCTCTGAAAGATGAGCTGGCCAGGATTGGGGTCCCCACTACACTTGAGGATCTCATCCAGTCATCCATCCAGCTGGATCGACGTTTACGTGAGAGACAGTCCGAACAAACTCAGTCCTCCAGGCCCGCCATGATGCCGCCTAAGGTTTCCACTTCATCAGTGCCTGCTCCCACTGGTACTCCTATCCCAGTTCCTAGACAAATCGGCCTGCTATGTTCCGCATTAACCCCTGATGAAAGGCGTCATCGTATGCAATCAAGGCTCTGCCTCTATTGTGGAGGAAGCGGACATTTCTTGTATAACTGCCCCAGAAGGCCCAAGAAGCCACCTTCCTACCCTCCGGTGTATTTCCAGGTTTCCGGAGCTTCTCCTTCACACCTAGTGCTACCCATTACGCTGCAATTTGGAAAAAATGAGATCCGGCTGCAGGCCATTATTGATTCTGGAGCATGCAGCTGCTTTGTGGACTTGAACCTGGTGAGAAACCTGAAGTTGCCCCTCCTCCAAAAGAAACAGGGACTTGAAGTCCGCCTGGCCGATGGCACATTGCCTAGTTCTGGCCCTGTTACCCAGGAGACTGTCCCTCTGCTTATCACCACTCCTGATGGCCATCAGGAATTCATACGCTTTGACGCTCTAAGCTCGCCTATGTCTCCAGTTATCCTAGGAATTCCATGGCTCCAAGCCCACAACCCTCAGATCAATTGGATCAAGAAGGAGGTCCTGTTCACCTCTCCCTATTGCCAGCAGCATTGCTTTATTCCTGAACCCAGAGACATTACCAGTTGCTTGACAGTCCACCCTGTATCTACCACTAACCAGAATATACCCCAGGCATACCAAGAATTCCTGGATGTCTTTGATAAGAAAAAAGCTGACGTTCTACCACCACATCGGCCATATGACTGTCCAATAGAATTACTTCCAGGGGCCGAGATTCCATTTGGACGAATATTCCCTCTCTCTGAAATGGAATTGGGAACTCTGCGACAATATATCGATGAAAATTTGGCTAAGGGCCTCATCCGAGCTTCCTCCTCTCCTGCCGGTGCCGGAATCTTTTTTGTCGAGAAGAAAGACAAGTCTTTAAGACCATGCGTGGATTATAGGGAGCTCAATAAAATCACAATAAAGAATCGCTACCCACTGCCATTAGTTCCTGAACTTTTCCAGAGATTCCGTACGGCCCAAGTATTTACCAAGCTCGACCTCCGGGGTGCCTATAACCTTGTTCGGATCCGTGAGGGCGATGAATGGAAGACAGCATTCAGAACGAGGTTCGGACACTTTGAGTATCTTGTAATGCCCTTTGGGCTCTGTAATGCCCCGGCGACGTTTCAGCACTTCGTCAACGATATTTTCCGGGAATATCTTGACTACTTCGTCATCATCTATCTGGATGACATTCTCATATTTTCGGCTACTCTGGAGCTCCACCGGACCCATGTAAAGACAGTGCTGCTCACACTAAGAAAACATGGACTTTATGTGAAAGCGGAAAAGTGTGACTTCGAGAAGAAATCAATACAATTCCTAGGACTGATCATCTCCACGGGCGGTGTAGCTATGGATCCACAGAAAGTGCAGGCAATCCTGGATTGGCCAACTCCATCAGATAAGAAAGGGGTGCAAAGGTTTGTGGGCTTTGCGAACTTCTATAGGAGGTTTATAAGAAACTTCTCCTCCATCATCTCACCCATTACCCAGTTGACCCGCTTACATACCCGTTTCCAGTGGACCTCCGAAGCCCAAACTGCTTTCGAGAGACTAAAGTTATTGTTTACCTCTGCACCAATCCTTCAACACCCTGAGCCTGCCCTGCCATACATCTTGGAGGTCGATGCCTCAGAAGTAGCTACAGGGGCAGTCCTTTCACAACGCCAGGGACCCAAGTCCTTGCTTCACCCCGTGGCCTTCTCCTCGCGGAAAATGAGCCAGCCCGAGAGGAACTATAATGTAGGAGACCGCGAGCTCTTGGCCATTAAAACAGCCTTAGAGGAGTGGAGATACCTTCTTGAGGGGTCTGCTCACCCCATAATAATATTTACAGAGCATCGGAACCTCGAATACCTCCGTACTGCCAAACGTCTGAGACCCCGTCAAGCCTGCTGGGCTCTGTTCTTTTCAAGGTTCAACTTCCACATCACCTACCGTCCCGGCTCCAAGAACGGAAAGGCCGATGCTTTATCCCGAATGTTTCCCGATACTCCGGAGAAGACAATATCTAGTACAATCCTGTCACCTCAGAACTTTCTTCTGATCCAATCCGATCTAAGATCTTCTCTTGAACAGGCTTCCCTCCAATGCCAGGAACCAGAAGCATCCTCTCTAAGAAACCAGGAAGGGTACCTCTGGCATCAGGACAAGATCTTCGTTCCGCAACAAACCCGAATACAGGTACTGAAGACCTTGCATGACCACCAACTCGCTGGCCACTTCGGAGTGCGGAAAACTACGGATCTTATCCAACGATCCTTCTGGTGGCCTACCTTGAAATCTGATTGCAGGGAGTTTGTTAGCTCCTGCACTACCTGCCAGCGAAATAAAGGGTCCAACGTCAAGTCGTGGGGTCTGTTACGTCCTCTGCCAGTGCCAGAACAACCATGGAGAAATATATCTATGGACTTTATAGTAGAGTTGCCCCCATCCGAAGAATCTACAACAATCCTGGTAGTTGTGGACCGTCTATCCAAAATGGCGCACTTCTTGCCCATGGCAGGAACTCCTTCTGCTGCAGAAACAGCAAAAATGTTCATAAGGGAGATAGTCAGGCTCCATGGCCTTCCTGACAGCATTGTGTCTGATAGAGGGGTACAATTCACCTCCCGGTTCTGGAGAGAGCTCTGCAAAGCACTATCAATCAAGGTGTGCCTGTCCTCAGCCTATCACCCCCAAAGCAACGGTCAAACTGAAAGGACCAACCAGACCTTAGAACAATATTTGCGTTGCTTCTGCTCCTTCTCCCAGGACGACTGGATCTCTCTACTCCCTTGTGCGGAGTTTGCTTACAACAATGCAGTACACTCAACCACCAATCAATCTCTGTTTTGGGCCAACTACGGTTTCCATCCTTCATTTCTACCTAATGTCATTCCGGAAGCCTCAGTTCCAGCAGTTCAAGACAGGATAAGCTCCATTCAGGCTAATTATCAAACCCTCCGGATAACCATGCAGAAAGCGCAAGAGGACTACAAGAAACAATATGACAAGAGGAGAGGAGAGAGTCCTAGCTTTGAGGTTGGAGATAAGGTCTGGCTCTCTTCAGCAAATCTCAGGCTCCCTTGCCCCTCCCGGAAATTGGGTCCAAGATTTATCGGTCCATTCGAAATTAAACGAAAAATTAACCCAGTAGCTTTTGAACTGTTACTACCAAGTTCGTATAAAGTGCATCCTGTGTTTCACGTTTCTCTTCCTAAATCTGTTGTCTCTAGTCCTTTTCCAGGAAGAGAAGAAGACCCTCCACCTCCAGTCTCAGTGGGAGATGAAGCCGAATTCGAGGTAGAATCCATCCTGGACTATCGCAAAAGAGGTAGGACTATTCAATTTCTTATTAAATGGAAGGGTTATCCAGCAGAAGAGAATTCTTGGGAACCTGCAGGCAACATACATGCTCCTAGACTTCTCCAGAGATTCCGTGCCAGATACCCTGAAAGATGGGCCCGGGTGGGCATCCGGAGGCTGCCCCTTGGGGGGGGCACTGTCAGGGAACCAACAGCAGGCGAAGGACTTTAGGACCCAGCATCTCTGGCAGGAGAAGGGCTCTAGGACCCAGTATCTCTACAAGCAGGTCACATGGGCCTATATAAGGAAGTCTGCTAGTGTCTGCATTTGCTGGATTATCGTCAGCTTCTCCTGTGTTCCTGTGTCTTGCATCTCCTGCCTGTCTGATCTCCTGTATACCAAACCCGGCTTGCCTGACCTGCTCCTGTTGACTTCCTAGCGTATACCTGACCCCGGCCTGGCTAACGGAATCCGCTTACCTTGTCTTCTGTGCTAAGACTCAGCTCTGCTGTGTTCTCGGACTGTCTTGCTGTGTTTGACCCCCTGGCCTGGCTTTGACCCTGTTATCGGAACATTCCACTGGTCCTTACCCTTTGGACCTCCTAAGCACGCCTGCTGTCCTGCAGTCTGCCTGTCCTACCAAGTTCCTGGCAACCAGCACTACCTACCAGGCAACCCGTGCTTCTGTGGGCACCACACCCCCTGTGTCATCTTCAGGGCTGTGCTGCACTCGGCCGCAAGGGGCGCCCTCTCTGCTACTCGGCCTCACATCAGAGACTTGACAGGGGCTGAGAGATAGAGGGGGGTCTTAGAGACACAGGGGGGGTCTGAGAGACAGAAGACGTCATCGCGCAACCCAGCGCGGTGACGCCGGACGCCGCGCGGACCGAGGGATGAAGCTCGTTCTCGGTGAGCGGTTCTGACTTGGCGATGGGATACTAAGTAGGTGATCATACATCACCTACTTCCACTAAAGCACTCCCCTCTTCCTCTTCCTCCCTTTCTGGCGCCAACACCTCTTCACCTTATTGGTCAATTGACCATCAGCTGACCTTTTTAAATGCCAGCAATAAGCATACAGGATCTCGCTGCACAGATGAGATCTATATGGAGCTTGGATATCATTGAAGGTAAGGGGAACACTCTGTTAGAATGAGTTATTAGAAAACCATACTGCTATCCTTTCTGATACCATTCAGATACTGTTTTAAAAGCGATGATATTTACCGCCTCTTATCCGTACATAAACATCCTTTTTCTATCAGAATCTGATCCCATAATTTGTCTTTCAGGACAAACTCCTGTTTTTCAGCCAATTCATCCTTGTGACCCTTGGCGTGCCATGTTGGAACATACTGGGATAACAATACCATCACATAATTGTCAAGCTAATTTTCTTGTTTTTAGTTCAAGTATACACATATTTCTTGAACAAACTTTTACTAAATTTTTCAACAACTTGATGGTCTGCCAACAAAGATTACGCTCCCAGTTCACTTCGAAGCTTATATAAGCTTTCACCTGCCCTAATATTGAGCTTGTCTTCCATCATCTGTTGGATTGGATCTTTGTAACACTCCAAGGAGCTCACCCAAGTGACGTCTCATCCCACATTCATGTGTTGTTGTGAACCCCTGTGAGGTGTAAGTATCAAACTTTCTGCTCTTCTATTCCAGATACTAACTAGATGTTCAGTTAATGTTGTATGCTATGCAATGTGCTCTTTATGCAATGTCTTATGGAAACAAAATACAATATCTAAAATTATTCTTACACTTTGCTGTTTTGTTGTTCTTTTTGAACCACAGATTAAACACCATATATTGTCCTGCCTATATACCTACCTTGAAGAAGGAATATATACATATTGGCATTGAACTGCCTTGTATATCCGAAACATGTCGGTGTCCATTTGCATCCCTCTATGTTGACACACCTTGTCCATTGTCATGGATGTGGATGTAACGTATATTGGCATATAATGTTTAAACTCACAAATCTTGTTCTTATATTTTAATGTACATTTTTATCATTGTTGATTTCCTGTAATTTACTATATGTAATAAAAACCTTTTCTACTTTTATACAAATTTATGGTCAGTCCATCTTTATTGCATCGGTCCATACTATCCCAGGGGCAGCCCCAATTCTATTTTCTGAGAGACAGAAGGGGAGGGTCTGAGAGACAGAGGAGGGTCTGAGAAACAGAGGGGGGGACTGAGAGACAGAGGGGAGGGCTGAGAGACAGAAGGGGGGGGTCTGAGAGACGGGGGGGTCTGAGAGACAGGGGGGGTCTGAGAAACAGAGGGGGGTCTGAGAGACAGAGGAGGGGGTTTTAGAGACAGAGGGGGGTCTGAGAGACAGAGGAGGGGGGCTGAGAATCAGAGGGGGGTCTGAGAGACATAGGGGGGTCTGAGAGACAGAAGGGGGGTCTGAGAGACAGAGGGTGGTCTGAGAGACAGAGAGGGGGACTGAGAGACAGAGGGGAGGGCTGAGAGACAGAAGGGGGAGTCTGAGAGATGGGGGGGTCTGAGAGACAGGGGGGTCTGAGAAACAGAGGGGGTCTGAGAGACAGAAGAGGGGGTCTGAGAGACAGAGGGGGGTCTGAGAGACAGAGTAGGGGGGCTGAGAAGCAGAGGGGGGTCTGAGAGACATAGGGGGGTCTGAGAGACAGAGGAGGGGGTCTGAGAGACAGAGGGGGTCTCTGTAAGACAGAGGAGGAGGGCTGAGGAGCAGAGGGGGGTCTGAGAGACATAGGGGGTCTGAGAGACAGAGGAGGGGGTCTGAGAGGCAGAAGGGGGGTCTGAGAGGCAGAAGGGGGGTCTGAGAGACAGAGGGTGGGACTGAGAGACAGAGGGGAGGGCTGAGACAGACCACAAAGCACTGTCCCTTTCTGAAGTCCATCCTCTGCTCACCCCCTGTCTCAGTGTGCTGGCATGTATGTACAGGATGCCAGGTACCTGATGGCCAGCAGTGGCAGCACCGAGTCTCCCTCTAGATCCGGCCTCGGGGGGTGCTCTCGCTGCTCTGCTCCTTCCAGCGGCTCCTTGGCAGCCTCCGCCTCCCGCATCTTCTCTTCCTCCGGGCTCCTGCCTCCCAGCCAGCCTGTCCTCCGGCCCAGGCCGCACAGTTCCTGGAGCAGGGAGGAGATGGAGGAATCAAGGTTCTGGGAGCGCGGGGTGGCCACGCCCGCTCCTGTTCATCTCTTCGGTGGTCAGGGAGGGGGTGGAGCTGTTCTCCCTCCTCGGCTTTTACATCCAACTCCTGTCCTCGCTGGCCACCTTCCCCGAATCCCCGCCGCTGTTTGCTGCCACGCTCCCGCTGCCGGCGAACTCTGCATAAAAAAACGGCCCACTGAGCCATCGGCCCACCGGGAAACTCCCGGTAGTTCCGATGGCCAGTCCATCCCTGAATAGGGGTGACTTATACTCTATGACTCTATTCTCTACAAGTGGTCTCTATGTGGCCCTTGGGGCACTATTCCTCACACTGATATGAGGCACTATTCTTCCCACTGACACCAACAACAGGGCATCATTCCTTCTATTACTACCAACAGTGGGGCACTATTCCTTCTACCAACACCAGCAATGGGACCCTAGTCCTACCACTGACACCAATGATGGGACACTATTCCTCCCACTGACACCAATGATGGGACACTATTCTTGCCACTGATGCCAATGATGAAGCACTATTTCTTACACTGACACCAATGACGGGGCACTATTCCTCCCATTGATCCAAATGATGGAGAACTATTCCTCCCACTGACACCAATGATGGGGCACTATTCCTCCCACTGACACCAATGATGGGGCACTATTCCTCCCACTGACACCAATGATGGGACACTATTCCTCCCACTGACACAAATGATGGGACACTATTCCTTCCACTGACACCAATGATGGGACACTATTCCCCTCACTGATACCAATGATGGGGCACTATGATGAATATCAACAGATCCTGTACAGTATAAAGCAACAGCTGTGTGGATAACCGAAAGCGTTTCAACCAACTCTTCCTCAGGGGGCAGAATGGAGAAAAGTGTCAAAAGGGTAAAAATTACAGGAGACAGTTTGGGACAATGTCCCGCAATGTAACCCCATCTTCCATCACAGCGCAGGCGGACCGAGAAAAAAAAAAGACACATCGAGACAGACTTTTTCGGTTTTTTTAATTTGTATTTTCTCGGGTCGTCTGCGCTGTTATTGAAGATGGATGGACATTGAGGGACACTTTTTTTTTTTAAATAAAGGAATTGTCCCAAACTATCTCCTGTAATTTTTACCATTTTGCCACTTTTTTTGGTGAATTGGTAGGGGTACAATGTACCTGATACCCATTGTCGTGGAAATATAGGTTGTATACAGAGCACACAGCCTATATTTCCTGTGCTAAATAAGCACACACTTCAGATTTCATCTTATTGCAATAATGCTATCTTTAGGTTAAAATTCACTCGCCGTTCATCCATTCCAAGAAGCAAGCATCACCACATAGGTCTCATTATCAAGGCATCCCAGAGCAGAGTGTCCCTGGGATAGCCAGCTCCCTTTATTTATAGTGTCAACATGAATAACAAAAGAAGCTGGTGGCTTCACAAAACAGCCAATAAGACATTTTATATATTTTCAAAAGAACCAATGACAGACATGTATATATTGAAATAGAATGCTAGCAGTAATGTGTGCAAACGGTTGGGCACAGGGGCCATGCTTTCTGTGAGACAAAAGAACAGTAGAAAGCATGGCTTTGTACAAAGCCGTGTGCATACCAACTCACTGCTACCAATGAGGCAAACCATACTTAATCATGGATCAGAATAATACAATAATAATACAATAATAATAACCAATGAGCACAGATCCTGAGGAGGGGAGCTTCTCTGCAGATGTGCGCCCACGCCATCACCTCAAATGCTGATCAGGCATACAGAGATGACAAGAGAACACACCTGCTAAACCGATAATGTGTTTGCAGAGAGGCCTCACTCCGCAAACACCCTTCTCCAAATCAGGAAGTTTATCTCAACCAGCCTCAGACTGCCCCAGTCAGCTCTTTAGAGCGGGTTGCCGAAGTACTAACACTGGGTGACACTATGACAATACATATTAAATACATCGTCATAAAATTCTCCACAACACCATTCACATGGGGGGGGTGGGAGCCCCCTTGTTAAAGGGGGCTTCCAGATTCTGATAAGCCCCCCACCCGCAGACCCCCACAACCACCGGGCAAGGGTTATGGGGATGGGGACAAGGTGTTTTGGGGGGGCCCCAAAGCTCCCTCCCCATGGTGAGGGCATGTGGCCCGGTACGGTTCAGGACAGGAGGGGGGGCGCTCTCTCGTCCCCCCCTTTTCCTGCGGCTTGCCAGGGGGGAACCCATGCAATTTTTTTTTCATTTTGGTGCGGGGTTCCCCTTAATTTCCATACCACACCCAAAGGACCTGGCAATGGACTTTTTTTCAATGATTTTTATCTATATTGCCGGGACCCGACAATTGATTACAGCCGCGAGCAGTTTTAAATGACATTTTTGTCTTTACAAATGTTATTTTGCTGCAGAATTGTTCTAAACACAGGAAGACAGGCAGACTAAGGAGACCCCCCCAGGCACGATATTTAAAGGAATATTTCATTTTTATTGTTTTACTTTAAGAATTATTAAAATCACTGCTCCCGAAAAAACGTCAGTTTTAAAAACTTTTTTGCATTGATACATGTCCCCTGGTGCAGGACCCGGGTCCCCAGACACTTTTTATGGCAATAACTTGCATATTAGCCTTTATAATTAGCACTTTTGGTTTTTCATGTTCGTGTCCCATAGATTTAAACAGTGTTTGTGTGTTCATGCAAATTATTTGCCTGTTCGCAAGTTCTGGTGCGAACCGAACCGGGGGGTGTTAGGCTTATCCCTACTGAGGACATGATTTAGGTGTTGTTGGAGACTGGGGACATGATCTAGGAGTTGTTGGAGACTGGGGACATAATACAGAAGTTGTTGGAGACTGGGGACGTGATCTAGGAGTTGAAGACTGTGGACATGATCTAGGAGATGTTGGAGACTGGGGACATGATCTAGGAGATGTTGCAGACTGGGGACATGATATAAGAGATGTTGGAGCCTGGGGACATCATACAGGAGTTGTTGGAGACTGGGGGCATGACCTAGGAGATGTTGGAGACAGGGGACATTATATAGGAGTTGTTGGAGACTGGGGACATGATCTAGGAGATTTTGGAGACAGGGGACATTATATAAGAGTTGTTGGAGACTGGGGGCATGATCTAGGAGTTGTTGGAGACTGGGGACATAATATAGGAGTTGTTGGAGATGTCGTAGAAATATTGGTTGTTTGCAGAGCCTATATTTCTTGTGCTAAATAAGCACACACTTTAGATTCATCTTTTTGCAATAATGCTATCTTTAGCTAAGTTTGCTAAGATCCACTCACCGTTCATTCGTCCCATCATTCATCCCAAGAAAGGCAGCACCACACAGTTATGTTCTCATCTCAGCCTCCCAGCATGACTGCCAAGCCGACGCCTAATCATAGGCTTTTATTAAACTCAAAAGATCTCAGACAGGAGGTGATTGGCTGCAGCAACCAATCCCCTCCCCCCATGGGAGGGGACATCACAGGATGTCCCTTCCACACAGGAAAATGGCAATACAAGGACATCCCTTCCAACAGGGAATGCAGTACATGAATCCCACTCAAGAAATATAGATTAAAGGATTCAATACAATAATACATACAATGAATACAATAACGTATGATGGCTAAAGTTTCCGTTGATAGGAATCCTCATTCTGCGCTATTCCATAGAATAACGCATATTCAGATTATACTATTATTAAATGGGGGAGGGAGGCTATCTGCAGACGCGCGCTACGAATCCCAACCAATGTTGATCAGACACAGCAGACACAAGAGCACGCATCTGCCCATAACCAATGATGTCGTTGCAGAGCGAGGATACCCCCTCCCCAACGATCGTCCGTGCTAATGCACAGAGGGCCCCCGTCGGTGGACATATCCGCACCCTGCAAACATCACACTCCAAGCTCAAGACGTTTTCCCCTTTTAGACGGGATTCAACCAGCCTCAGACTACCCAAATCAGCTCTTTTAGAGCGGGTTGCGGAAGTACTAACACTGGGTGACACTATGACAATACATATTAAATACATCTCCATAAAAATCTCCACAACAGAGACTGGAGGCATGACATTGAAATTGTTGGAGACTGGGGACATAATATAGGAGTTGTTAGAGACTGGGGACATGATCTAGGAGATGTTGGAGACTGGGGACATGATCTAGGAGATGTTGGAGACAGGGGACATTATATAAGAGTTGTTGGAGACTGGGGACATGATCTAGGCGATGTTGGAGACTGGGGACATGATCTAGGCGATGTTGGAGACTGGGGACATGATCTAGTAGTTGTTGGAGACTGGGGACATAATATAGGAGTTGTTGGAGACTGGAGGCATGACATTGAAATTGTTGGAGACTGGGGACATAATATAGGAGTTGTTGGAGACTGGGGACATGATCTAGGCGATGTTGGAGACTGGGGACATGATCTAGGAGTTGTTGGAGACTGGGGACATGATCTAGGAGTTGGAGACTGGGGACATGATCTAGGAGTTGTTGGAGACTGGGGACATGATCCAGGAGCTGTTGGAGACTGGGGACATGATCTAGGAGATGTTGGAGACTGGGGACATGATCTAGGAGTTGTTGGAGACTAGGGGCATGGTATTAAAATTGTTGGAGACTAGAGGCATAATAAAGGAGTTGTTGGAGACTGGGACATGATCTAGGAGTTGGAGACTGTGGACATGATCTAGGAGATGTTGGAGACTGGGGACATGATCTAGGAGATGTTGGAGACTGGGGACATCATACAGGAGTTGTTGGAGACTGGGGACATGATCTAAGAGTTGAAGACTGTGGACATGATCTAGGAGATGTTGGAGACTGGGGACATGATCTAGGAGATGTTGGAGACTGGGGACATCATACAGGAGTTGTTGGAGACTGGGGACATGACCTAGGAGTTGTTGGAGACTGGGGACATGATCTAGTAGTTGTTGGAGACTGGGGACATAATATAGGAGTTGTTGGAGACTGGAGGCATGATATTGAAATTGTTGGAGACTTGGGACATGATATAGGAGTTGTTGGAAACTGGAGGCATGATATTGAAATTGTTGGAGACTGGGGACATGATTTCGGAGATGTTGGAGACAGGGGACATGATCTAGGAGATGTTGGAGACAGGGGACATTACATAGGAGTTGTTGGAGACTGGGGACATGATCTAGGAGATGTTGGAGATTGGGGACATAATCTGGGAGATGTTGGAGACAGGGGACATGATCTAGGAGATGTTGGAGACTGGGGACATGATCTAGGAGTTGTTGGAGACTGGGGACATGATCTAGGCGATGTTGGAGACTGGGGACATGATCTAGGAGTTGTTGGAGACTGGGGGCATGGTATTAAAATTGTTGGAGACTGGAGGCATAATAAAGGAGTTGTTGGAGACTGGGGACATCATACAGAAGTTGTTGGAGACTGGGGACGTGATCTAGGAGTTGAAGACTGTGGACATGATCTAGGAGATGTTGGAGACTGGGGACATGATCTAGGAGATGTTGAAGACTGGGGACATGATATAAGAGATGTTGGAGACTGGGGACATCATACAGGAGTTGTTGGAGACTGGGGGCATGACCTAGGAGTTGTTGGAGACTGGGGACATGATCTAGTAGTTGTTGGAGACTGGGGACATAATATAGGAGTTGTTGGAGACTGGAGGCATGACATTGAAATTGTTGGAGACTGGGGACATAATATCGGAGTTGTTGGAGACTGGGGACATGATCTAGGAGATGTTGGAGAATGGGGACATGATCTAGGAGATGTTGGAGACAGGGGACCTTATATAGGAGTTGTTGGAGACTGGGGACATGATCTAGGAGATTTGGAAACAGGGGACATTATATAAGAGTTGTTGGAGACTGGGGACATGATCTAGGCGATGTTGGAGACTGGGGACATGATCTAGGAGTTGTTGGAGACTGGGGACATGATCTAGGAGTTGTTGGAGACTGGGGACATGATCTAGGAGTTGTTGGAGACTGGGGACATGATCTAGGAGATGTTGGAGACTGGGGACATGATCTAGGAGTTGTTGGAGACTGGGGGCATGGTATTAAAATTGTTGGAGACTAGAGGCATAATAAAGGAGTTGTTGGAGACTGGGGACATGATCTAGGAGTTGGAGACTGTGGACATGATCTAGGAGATGTTGGAGACTGGGGACATGATCTAGGAGATGTTGGAGACTGGGGACATCATACAGGAGTTGTTGGAGACTGGGGACATGATCTAGGAGTTGAAGACTGTGGACATGATCTAGGAGATGTTGGAGACTGGGGACATGATCTAGGAGATGTTGGAGACTGGGGACTAGGGATGAGCTTCGTGTTCGAGTCGAACATACGTTCGACTCGAACATCGGCTGTTCGATCGTTCGACGAAGATCGAAGGATTTGGGCCGTTCGCGCCAAATTCGAGTGACGCGAACGGCCCACAATGCACTACGCCATCGCAGTGTCATCCAGGCGCTGTGATTGGCCAAGCATGCACTGTGACCCCGCATGCTTGGCCAATCACAGCGCCGGCAGCGAGGAGAGCAATGATTGGCCACAGGCAGGATGCCTGTGGCCAATTATTGCTGAGGGGGTTTAGTACACGCCCCACACTATAAAAGGCCGCCATCGCGGCGGCCTTGTGTAGTGTGTTCCGGACCGGAGTAGGGAAAGAGAAGCATAGGCAGGGACAGTGTCATTATTTTTCCTTTACATAATCCTGGATTCCTTGTGTTTAGGGACAGATAAGGATAGGTAGGGAGAGTGTCAGTGACAGTGTGCTATTCTGTGCTAATCCTTGTTTGTAGGGACATAGAGGTACAGTGAGGGAAAGTGTCAGTGTGCTATTCTGTTCTAAACCAATCTTGCTGAACCATATTTTCAATCCTTGAGTTTAGGGACAGATAGATACAGTGAGGGAAAGTGTCAGTGTGCTATTTTGTGCTAAATCTTGTTTGTAGAGACAGAGAGGTACAGTGAGGGAAAGTGTCAGTGTGCTATTTTGTGCTAAATCTTGTTTGTAGGGACAGAGAGGTACAGTGAGGGAAAGTGTCAGTGTGCTATTCTGTTCGAAACCAATTTTGCTGTTCCATATTTTCAATCCTTGAGTTTAGGGACAGGGAAGGACACTCGTAGAAATTATCAGTGTGCTATTCTGTGCTAAATCTTGTTTGTAGGGAGGGACAGAGTAGGACAGTGAGGGAAAGTGTCAGTGTGCTGTTCTGTTCTAAACCAAATTTGCTGTTCCATATTTTCAATCCTTGAGTTGGGGGACAGAGAGGTACAGTGAGTGAAACTGACAGTGTGCTGTTCTGTTCTAAACCAAATTTGCTGTTCCATATTTTCAATCCTTGAGTTGAGGGACAGAGAGGTACAGTGAGGGAAAGTGTCAGTGTGCTATTCTGTTCTAAAATTATTTTGCTGAACCATATTTTCAATCCTTGAGTTGAGGGACAGAGAGGTACAGTGAGGGAAAGTGTCAGTGTGCTATTCTGTTCTAAAACTATTTTGCTGAACCATATTTTCAATCCTTGAGTTGAGGGACAGAGAGGTACAGTGAGTGAAACTGACAGTGTGCTGTTCTGTTCTAAACCAAATTTGCTGTTCCATATTTTCAATCCTTGAGTTGAGGGACAGAGAGGTACAGTGAGGGAAAGTGTCAGTGTGCTATTCTGTTCTAAAACGAATTTGCTGGACCATATTTTCAATCCTTGAGTTGAGGGACAGAGAGGTACAGTGAGTGAAACTGACAGTGTGCTGTTCTGTTCTAAACCAAATTTGCTGTTCCATATTTTCAATCCTTGAGTTGAGGGACAGAGAGGTACAGTGAGGGAAAGTGTCAGTGTGCTATTCTGTTCTAAAATTATTTTGCTGAACCATATTTTCAATCCTTGAGTTGAGGGACAGAGAGGTACAGTGAGTGAAACTGACAGTGTGCTGTTCTGTTCTAAACCAAATTTGCTGTTCCATATTTTCAATCCTTGAGTTGAGGGACAGAGAGGTACAGTGAGGGAAAGTGTCAGTGTGCTATTCTGTTCTAAAACTATTTTGCTGGACCATATTTTCAATCCTTGAGTTGAGGGACAGAGAGGTACAGTGAGTGAAACTGACAGTGTGCTGTTCTGTTCTAAACCAAATTTGCTGTTCCATATTTTCAATCCTTGAGTTAAGGGACAGAGAGGTACAGTGAGGGAAAGTGTCAGTGTGCTATTCTGTTCTAAAATTATTTTGCTGGACCATATTTTCAATCCTTGAGTTGAGGGACAGAGAGGTACAGTGAGGGAAAGTGTCAGTGTGCTATTCTGTTCTAAAACTATTTTGCTGAACCATATTTTCAATCCTTGAGTTGAGGGACAGAGAGGTACAGTGAGTGAAACTGACAGTGTGCTGTTCTGTTCTAAACCAAATTTGCTGTTCCATATTTTCAATCCTTGAGTTGGGGGACAGAGAGGTACAGTGAGTGAAACTGACAGTGTGCTGTTCTGTTCTAAACCAAATTTGCTGTTCCATATTTTCAATCCTTGAGTTGAGGGACAGAGAGGTACAGTGAGGGAAAGTGTCAGTGTGCTATTCTGTTCTAAAATTATTTTGCTGAACCATATTTTCAATCCTTGAGTTGAGGGACAGAGAGGTACAGTGAGTGAAACTGACAGTGTGCTGTTCTGTTCTAAACCAAATTTGCTGTTCCATATTTTCAATCCTTGAGTTGAGGGACAGAGAGGTACAGTGAGGGAAAGTGTCAGTGTGCTATTCTGTTCTAAAACTAATTTGCTGGACCATATTTTCAATCCTTGAGTTGAGGGACAGAGAGGTACAGTGAGTGAAACTGACAGTGTGCTGTTCTGTTCTAAACCAAATTTGCTGTTCCATATTTTCAATCCTTGAGTTGAGGGACAGAGAGGTACAGTGAGGGAAAGTGTCAGTGTGCTATTCTGTTCTAAAATTATTTTGCTGAACCATATTCTCAATCCTTGAGTTGAGGGACAGAGAGGTACAGTGAGTGAAACTGACAGTGTGCTGTTCTGTTCTAAACCAAATTTGCTGTTCCATATTTTCAATCCTTGAGTTGAGGGACAGAGAGGTACAGTGAGGGAAAGTGTCAGTGTGCTATTCTGTTCTAAAATTATTTTGCTGAACCATATTTTCAATCCTTGAGTTGAGGGACAGAGAGGTACAGTGAGTGAAACTGACAGTGTGCTGTTCTGTTCTAAACCAAATTTGCTGTTCCATATTTTCAATCCTTGAGTTGAGGGACAGAGAGGTACAGTGAGGGAAAGTGTCAGTGTGCTATTCTGTTCTAAGATTATTTTGCTGAACCATATTTTCAATCCTTGAGTTGAGGGACAGAGAGGTACAGTGAGTGAAACTGACAGTGTGCTGTTCTGTTCTAAACCAAATTTGCTGTTCCATATTTTCAATCCTTGAGTTGGGGGACAGAGAGGTACAGTGAGTGAAACTGACAGTGTGCTGTTCTGTTCTAAACCAAATTTGCTGTTCCATATTTTCAATCCTTAAGATGAGGGACAGAGAGGTACAGTGAGTGAAACTGACAGTGTGCTGTTCTGTTCTAAACCAAATTTGCTGTTCCATATTTTCAATCCTTGAGTTGAGGGACAGAGAGGTACAGTGAGTGAAACTGACAGTGTGCTGTTCTGTTCTAAACCAAATTTGCTGTTCCATATTTTCAATCCTTGAGTTGAGGGACAGAGAGGTACAGTGAGGGAAAGTGTCAGTGTGCTATTCTGTTCTAAAATTATTTTGCTGAACCATATTTTCAATCCTTGAGTTGAGGGACAGAGAGGTACAGTGAGTGAAACTGACAGTGTGCTGTTCTGTTCTAAACCAAATTTGCTGTTCCATATTTTCAATCCTTGAGTTGAGGGACAGAGAGGTACAGTGAGGGAAAGTGTCAGTGTGCTATTCTGTTCTAAAATTATTTTGCTGAACCATATTTTCAATCCTTGAGTTGAGGGACAGAGAGGTACAGTGAGTGAAACTGACAGTGTGCTGTTCTGTTCTAAACCAAATTTGCTGTTCCATATTTTCAATCCTTGAGTTGAGGGACAGAGAGGTACAGTGAGTGAAACTGACAGTGTGCTGTTCTGTTCTAAACCAAATTTGCTGTTCCATATTTTCAATCCTTGAGTTGAGGGACAGAGAGGTACAGTGAGGGAAAGTGTCAGTGTGCTATTCTGTTCTAAAACTAATTTGCTGTTCCATATTTTCAATCCTTAAGATGAGGGACAGAGAGGTACAGTGAGGGAAAGTGTCAGTGTGCTATTCTGTTCTAAAATTATTTTGCTGAACCATATTTTCAATCCTTGAGTTGAGGGACAGAGAGGTACAGTGAGTGAAACTGACAGTGTGCTGTTCTGTTCTAAACCAAATTTGCTGTTCCATATTTTCAATCCTTGAGTTGAGGGACAGAGAGGTACAGTGAGGGAAAGTGTCAGTGTGCTATTCTGTTCTAAAATTATTTTGCTGAACCATATTTTCAATCCTTGAGTTGAGGGACAGAGAGGTACAGTGAGTGAAACTGACAGTGTGCTGTTCTGTTCTAAACCAAATTTGCTGTTCCATATTTTCAATCCTTGAGTTGAGGGACAGAGAGGTACAGTGAGGGAAAGTGTCAGTGTGCTATTCTGTTCTAAAACGAATTTGCTGGACCATATTTTCAATCCTTGAGTTGAGGGACAGAGAGGTACAGTGAGTGAAACTGACAGTGTGCTGTTCTGTTCTAAACCAAATTTGCTGTTCCATATTTTCAATCCTTGAGTTGAGGGACAGAGAGGTACAGTGAGGGAAAGTGTCAGTGTGCTATTCTGTTCTAAAATTATTTTGCTGAACCATATTTTCAATCCTTGAGTTGAGGGACAGAGAGGTACAGTGAGTGAAACTGACAGTGTGCTGTTCTGTTCTAAACCAAATTTGCTGTTCCATATTTTCAATCCTTGAGTTGAGGGACAGAGAGGTACAGTGAGGGAAAGTGTCAGTGTGCTATTCTGTTCTAAAACTATTTTGCTGAACCATATTTTCAATCCTTGAGTTGAGGGACAGAGAGGTACAGTGAGTGAAACTGACAGTGTGCTGTTCTGTTCTAAACCAAATTTGCTGTTCCATATTTTCAATCCTTGAGTTGAGGGACAGAGAGGTACAGTGAGGGAAAGTGTCAGTGTGCTATTCTGTTCTAAAACTAATTTGCTGGACCATATTTTCAATCCTTGAGTTGAGGGACAGAGAGGTACAGTGAGTGAAACTGACAGTGTGCTGTTCTGTTCTAAACCAAATTTGCTGTTCCATATTTTCAATCCTTGAGTTGAGGGACAGAGAGGTACAGTGAGGGAAAGTGTCAGTGTGCTATTCTGTTCTAAAATTATTTTGCTGAACCATATTCTCAATCCTTGAGTTGAGGGACAGAGAGGTACAGTGAGTGAAACTGACAGTGTGCTGTTCTGTTCTAAACCAAATTTGCTGTTCCATATTTTCAATCCTTGAGTTGAGGGACAGAGAGGTACAGTGAGGGATAGTGTCAGTGTGCTATTCTGTTCTAAAATTATTTTGCTGAACCATATTTTCAATCCTTGAGTTGAGGGACAGAGAGGTACAGTGAGTGAAACTGACAGTGTGCTGTTCTGTTCTAAACCAAATTTGCTGTTCCATATTTTCAATCCTTAAGATGAGGGACAGAGAGGTACAGTGAGTGAAACTGACAGTGTGCTGTTCTGTTCTAAACCAAATTTGCTGTTCCATATTTTCAATCCTTGAGTTGAGGGACAGAGAGGTACAGTGAGGGAAAGTGTCAGTGTGCTATTCTGTTCTAAAATTATTTTGCTGAACCATATTTTCAATCCTTGAGTTGAGGGACAGAGAGGTACAGTGAGTGAAACTGACAGTGTGCTGTTCTGTTCTAAACCAAATTTGCTGTTCCATATTTTCAATCCTTGAGTTGAGGGACAGAGAGGTACAGTGAGGGAAAGTGTCAGTGTGCTATTCTGTTCTAAAACTATTTTGCTGAACCATATTTTCAATCCTTGAGTTGAGGGACAGAGAGGTACAGTGAGTGAAACTGACAGTGTGCTGTTCTGTTCTAAACCAAATTTGCTGTTCCATATTTTCAATCCTTGAGTTGAGGGACAGAGAGGTACAGTGAGGGAAAGTGTCAGTGTGCTATTCTGTTCTAAGATTATTTTGCTGAACCATATTTTCAATCCTTGAGTTGAGGGACAGAGAGGTACAGTGAGTGAAACTGACAGTGTGCTGTTCTGTTCTAAACCAAATTTGCTGTTCCATATTTTCAATCCTTAAGATGAGGGACAGAGAGGTACAGTGAGTGAAACTGACAGTGTGCTGTTCTGTTCTAAACCAAATTTGCTGTTCCATATTTTCAATCCTTGAGTTGAGGGACAGAGAGGTACAGTGAGGGAAAGTGTCAGTGTGCTATTCTGTTCTAAAATTATTTTGCTGAACCATATTTTCAATCCTTGAGTTGAGGGACAGAGAGGTACAGTGAGTGAAACTGACAGTGTGCTGTTCTGTTCTAAACCAAATTTGCTGTTCCATATTTTCAATCCTTGAGTTGAGGGACAGAGAGGTACAGTGAGGGAAAGTGTCAGTGTGCTATTCTGTTCTAAAACTATTTTGCTGAACCATATTTTCAATCCTTGAGTTGAGGGACAGAGAGGTACAGTGAGTGAAACTGACAGTGTGCTGTTCTGTTCTAAACCAAATTTGCTGTTCCATATTTTCAATCCTTGAGTTGAGGGACAGAGAGGTACAGTGAGGGAAAGTGTCAGTGTGCTATTCTGTTCTAAAACTAATTTGCTGGACCATATTTTCAATCCTTGAGTTGAGGGACAGAGAGGTACAGTGAGTGAAACTGACAGTGTGCTGTTCTGTTCTAAACCAAATTTGCTGTTCCATATTTTCAATCCTTGAGTTGAGGGACAGAGAGGTACAGTGAGGGAAAGTGTCAGTGTGCTATTCTGTTCTAAAATTATTTTGCTGAACCATATTCTCAATCCTTGAGTTGAGGGACAGAGAGGTACAGTGAGTGAAACTGACAGTGTGCTGTTCTGTTCTAAACCAAATTTGCTGTTCCATATTTTCAATCCTTGAGTTGAGGGACAGAGAGGTACAGTGAGGGAAAGTGTCAGTGTGCTATTCTGTTCTAAAATTATTTTGCTGAACCATATTTTCAATCCTTGAGTTGAGGGACAGAGAGGTACAGTGAGTGAAACTGACAGTGTGCTGTTCTGTTCTAAACCAAATTTGCTGTTCCATATTTTCAATCCTTGAGTTGAGGGACAGAGAGGTACAGTGAGGGAAAGTGTCAGTGTGCTATTCTGTTCTAAGATTATTTTGCTGAACCATATTTTCAATCCTTGAGTTGAGGGACAGAGAGGTACAGTGAGTGAAACTGACAGTGTGCTGTTCTGTTCTAAACCAAATTTGCTGTTCCATATTTTCAATCCTTAAGATGAGGGACAGAGAGGTACAGTGAGTGAAACTGACAGTGTGCTGTTCTGTTCTAAACCAAATTTGCTGTTCCATATTTTCAATCCTTGAGTTGAGGGACAGAGAGGTACAGTGAGGGAAAGTGTCAGTGTGCTATTCTGTTCTAAAATTATTTTGCTGAACCATATTTTCAATCCTTGAGTTGAGGGACAGAGAGGTACAGTGAGTGAAACTGACAGTGTGCTGTTCTGTTCTAAACCAAATTTGCTGTTCCATATTTTCAATCCTTGAGTTGAGGGACAGAGAGGTACAGTGAGTGAAACTGACAGTGTGCTGTTCTGTTCTAAACCAAATTTGCTGTTCCATATTTTCAATCCTTGAGTTGAGGGACAGAGAGGTACAGTGAGGGAAAGTGTCAGTGTGCTATTCTGTTCTAAAACTATTTTGCTGAACCATATTTTCAATCCTTGAGTTGAGGGACAGAGAGGTACAGTGAGTGAAACTGACAGTGTGCTGTTCTGTTCTAAACCAAATTTGCTGTTCCATATTTTCAATCCTTGAGTTTAGGGACAGAGAAGGACACTCGTAGAAATTATCAGTGTGCTATTCTGTGCTAAATCTTGTTTGTAGGGAGGGACAGAGTAGGACAGTGAGGGAAAGTGTCAGTGTGCTATTCTGTTCTAAAACTATTTTGCTGAACCATATTTTCAATCCTTGTGTTTAGGGACAGAGAAGGCTAGGCAGGGGACAGTGTCAGTGTCATTGTTGCTAAGCCTCCTGCACAGTATACACCTGAAGGTAGCCCTTATTGCTGTTTTTCCCATCTCCCTGCAGGCCATCCATTAAAATGTCTGGAAGGCAACCAAGGAGAGGCAGACAGTCAGGAGGCAAAAAAAGAGGGCAAGCAGGCTCTGTGTCTGGGGGCAACAGTGCTGGTCGTGTACGCGGTGCATTGTCATCAGCACATGGCCATGGGACACGCTTGTCCTTGTTTTCGGCAGCTGGACATGTTGAGCCACATCATGCCGAAGACTTGGTAGAGTGGATGACCAAGCCCACCTCATCCTCCTCATCCTCTCTCACCCAGGCTCAGGGTACTGGCAAAGCAGCTGCCAAAGCGTCCTCTTCTCTGGTATCATTATCTTCATTAGTCAATCCTTCCCTAGACCCACCATGCCCTCCTCCTGAGGAGTCCCCCGAACTGTTTGAGCACAGTGTTGGGTACATGCTCCAGGAGAATGCCCAGCGTTTGGAAGGATCTGATGATGAAACCCAGCTAGAGGAAGGCAGCAGCGTGAGAGCAGAGAGAGGGGATGCTCAAGAAGGACACCAATCTGGCAGTCATGCTCCAGCAGCTGCAGCATATTGCCAGATTGGCTCCAGTGATGAGGAGGGAGGGGATGATGAGGTCACTGACTCCACGTGGGTGCCTAATAGGAGAGAGGAGGAGGATGAGGAGGAGGCACATCTCCAACGAGGCAGGATGCCCTTGAGTGGCCAGCGTATGGGCAGCACACCGACGGAATCACACCGCAGAGCTCCGCCTGTGCAGGGCGCTGCCTCTGCCCGTCATGCAAAAAGTTCTTTGGTGTGGGCCTTTTTTGAGGCGAGTGCATCAGATCGCACAGCTGCTGTTTGCAACATATGTCTCAAGCGTATATCGCGTAGCCAAAACATCAGCCGCTTGGGCACCACATGCTTGATCAGACATATGTTGACCTGCCATGCAGCTCGTTGGCAAGCCTACCTTAAAGACCCACACCAAAGAACAAAGCTGACCTCTTCTTGCACCGCATCAGCTGGGATCTCCAACCCCACTATACCTTCACTCCTCTCTGAAACCTGCTCTGAGAGGAATGAAGGTGTAGAATTAGGTGTGTCACAGGCAAGTACTTGCGGGCACTCTGCTAGCAGTACACCAACGTCCGATTCTAGCAGGCAAATTTCCCTGCCCCAGCTGCTGGACCGTCGAAAGAAGTTCACTCCCAGGCATCCACATGCCCAGCGGTTGAATGCTAGCTTGGCTAAATTGCTAGCGCTTCAACTGCTGCCTTTTCAGTTGGTAGACTCGGCCCCCTTCCGTGAGTTTGTGCAATGTGCGGTTCCTCAGTGGCAGGTTCCCAAACGCCACTTTTTCACACGGAAGGCTATTCCGGCTCTCTACAGGCATGTGGAAGGCAATGTCTTGGCCTCGCTGGACAGGGCGGTCAGCGGTAAGGTGCATATTACCGCTGACTCATGGTCCAGCAGGCATGGACAGGGACGTTACCTTTCTTTCACGGCCCATTGGGTCACTCTTTTGGCAGCTGGGAAGGATGCAGGACAAGGTGCAGTAGTGTTGGAGGTTGTTCCACCGCCACGCCTCCAAAATGCTACTACTGGTTGTGACACACCTCTCTCCTCCACCCCTCCTCTTCTTCTTCCTCCATGGCCTCTTCCTGTGGTTTGTCCTGGGAACCAGCGGTGCTCCGTAGGCGTTCAAGGGGCTACGCAAGTACGCAGGCAAAAAGATGCCATGCCGTGCTTGCGCTGGTGTGTTTGGGGGACAGGAGCCACACTGGGGCAGAGGTCCTGTCTGCTCTGCAGGGGCAGGCCGAGAGGTGGTTGACGCCACACCAGCTTAAGCCAGGAATGGTGGTTTGCGACAATGGCACCAACCTCCTCTCCGCCCTCCGACAGGGACAACTGACCCATGTGCCCTGTATGGCTCACGTCCTTAACCTGGTGGTGCATCGGTTCTTGGGCAGGTACCCGGGCTTACAGGATGTCCTGAGGCAGGCCAGGAAAGTCTGTGTGCATTTCTGCAGATCTTATAATGCCAGTGCTCGCCTGGCTGAGCTTCAAAAGGAGTTGAACCTGCCCAAGAACCGCCTTATATGTGACATGCCCACCAGGTGGAACTCAACGTTGGCCATGCTGCAGCGGCTGCACACACAGCAGAGGGCCATCAATGAGTACCTGTGCGACTACGGCACCAGGACAGGGTCAGGGGAGCTCGGTTTTTTTTTCACCACGCCAGTGGGGCATGATCAGGGATGCATGCACTGTCCTGGCACCATTTGAGGAGGCCACGAGGATGGTGAGCAGTGACAGTGCATGCATCAGTGACACTGTACCTCTTGTCCACCTGTTGGAGCACACGCTGCGTGGAATAATGGACAGGGCACTTGAGGCAGAACAGAGGCAGGAAGAGGAGGACTTCCTTGCCTCTCAAGGCCCCCTTTACCCAGACAGTGTTCCTTCTGTCCCACCCATCGCACAGGAAGAGGAGAAGGAGGAGGAGGAGGAGGAGGATTGTGTCAAGATGGAGGTGGAGGCTGGCACTCAGCATCATCAGCAGCAGTCTTTTAGGGATTATTTACAGTCCCAAGAAACCAGTGGACTTGTACGTGGCTGGGAGGAGGTGGCTGCGGATCATGTCGTCCTTAGTGACCCAGAGGACTCCGGACTGAATGCCTCAGCTAACCTACGCTGCATGGCCTCCCTGATCCTGCAAAGTCTGCGGAAGGATCCTCGTATTCTTCGGATCAAGGAGAGGGACCATTACTGGCTGGCCACTCTCCTTGATCCACGGTACAAGGGTAAGGTTGCGGACCTTATCGTACCGTCGCAGAGGGAGCAGAGGATGAGACAACTCCGGGAGGCCTTGCAGAAAGGTCTGTGCAACGCGTTCCCAGAGACTGGGAGGTTACAAACTCCTGGTCCTGGACAACGAGTTGCTTAGGCTTCGGGAAGTCAAAGAAGAAGCGGTGGGGAAGGTGGCCGTCTGACCGATGCGTTCAGACAATTCTTTAGTCCGCAGCCCCAAAGTATGATCGGTTCCAGCAACCATCGCCAGCGTCTGATATACATGGTGCAGGAATACCTAGGGGCAAGGTCAGACTTGGACACCTTCCCCACCGAAAATCCTCTGGCTTACTGGGTCTTGAGGATGGATCACTGGCCAGAGCTTGCACAGTATGCAATTGAGCTACTGGCCTGTCCTGCATCCAGCGTTCTTTCAGAACGCACATTCAATGCTGCTGGAGGATTTGTCACGGATCACAGGGTGCGCCTGTCCACCGACTCGGTTGATCGACTGACTTTCATCAAGATGAACCAGTCTTGGATCACCACCAGCTACCACACACCAGATGCTGATATAACAGACTAATTGATTTTAAAATGTCACATCCCTTCAAGACTGATGCTGATGCTGAGTGCCTGTGCTGTTATGTTGACTGGCTGTCCTCCTCCTCCTCCTCAATGATACGATTAACGATGATAGCTTGGAAGATCATTTTGGTTTATGGGTGATGCCACCAGTGGCTAAGGCTCAATTTTTCAGCCCCTGTTTAACAGGGGCGTGTAATTAAAATTTTTGATGCAATACTTTGCAACAGGCCTCATTGCTGTGCTCCAAGTACAGTATCTGTGAGGGGTTGCAGTGTTGTGCCACCAGTGCCTAAGGCCCAATTTTTCAGCCCCTGTTCAACAGGGGCATGCAATTATAATTATTGATCTAATAATTCACAGCAGGGCCCATTGCTGCGCCCACCAAGAGTAACTGTCAGGCCTTACAGTGTTGTGGCACCAGCACCACCATCACCACCACCACCACCACCAAAGGTCCAATTTTTAAGCCCCTGTTCAACAGGGGCATGCAATTATAATTATTGATCTAATAATTCACAGCAGGGCCCATTGCTGCGCCCACCAAGAGTAACTGTCAGGCCTTACAGTGTTGTGGCACCAGCACCACCATCACCACCACCACCACTACCAAAGGCCTAATTTTTCAGCCCCTGTTCAACAGGGGCATGCAATTACAATTCTTGATCTAATAATTCACAGCAGGGCCCATTGCTGCGCCCACCAAGAGTAACTGTCAGGCCTTACAGTGTTGGGGCACCAGCACCACCATCAAAGGCCCAATTTTTACTACCACTGATCAACAATTATATGTTATTACAATTCCTGATATAATAGTTGACAGCAGGGCGTTCCAGCACCCACCAAGAGTAACTGTGAGTGCTTACAGTGTTGTGCCAACACCAACACCTAAGGGGCCAATTTCTGCAGAGTATATACGGCAGGTCCCTACTTTCAAACATCCAACTTACAAACGACTACTACTTGCAAACGGAAGAAGACAACAGGAAGTGAGAGGAAATCTACCCCTTGGAAGGAAAATTCTCTCCTGTAAGAATTAATATGGGAGAAAGGTGTCTCCTCTCTACTGATGCTTTATCACCAATCCTTGTTTCAATAAAAACACCACATTTCAAAAACAGTTGTCATTGGGACGCAAAGTGAGGTGAAATGTTCTGAACAGGGGCACAGACAGCAAAAAAAATGTGACAGGGGTGATAACCGTTCCCTATGTTTTACAAAAAGCTAAAAAAAAGGAATTTGCCATGGAGCTCCACTTAAACAATGCAGCTGTTCAAAATTATAAACAGATTCTACATAAGAACAAACCTACAGTCCCTGTCTTGTATGCACCGCCTGTATACGGCTGTTCAGAGTATATAGGGCCTTTTTTATTTTGTGTGCGGGGTTCCCCTTAATATCCATACAAGACCCAAAGGGGCTGGTAATGGGCTTGGGTAGGGGGGGGGGTTGATGGGGTAGCTATGCCATTTTTCCTAAAGATTTTCATCCATATTACCGGGACCACACATTGCATTAAAGCCGCAAGCAGTTTTAAATGACTTTTTTCCCTCTAGAAATGTTATTTTGTGCAGGGACAGTTCTAAACACGGGAAACACGTGGCACTTCACAGGCATACTTTAGACACCCCCCAGGTACAATATTTAAAGGAATATTTGACTTTTTTTTTTTCACTTTATGCATCATTAAAATGACTGCTCCCGGAAAACGTCCGTTTTTAAAACTTCTTTTTGCATTGATACATGTCCCCTGGTGCAGAAGCCGGGTTCCCAAACTCTGTTTCGGACAATAACATGGATAATAGTCGTTATAATTAGCACTTTAGAATCCGAACGTTCGCATCCATTGTATTTAATAGGGTTCTAATGTTCATGCGAACTTTCGGTCCGTTCGCGGGTTCTGGTGCGAACCGAACCCGGGGGTGTTCGGCTCATCACTACTGGGGACATGACCTAGGAGTTGTTGGAGACTGGGGACATAATATAGGAGTTGTTGGAGACTGGAGGCATGATATTGAAATTGTTGGAGACTGGGGACATGATCTCGGAGATGTTGGAGACAGGGGACATGATCTAGGAGATGTTGGAGACAGGGGACATTATATAGGAGTTGTTGGAGACTGGGGATATGATCTAGGAGATGTTGGAGATTGGGGACATAATCTAGGAGATGTTGGAGACAGGGGACATGATCTAGGAGATGTTGGAGACTGGGGACATGATCTAGGAGTTGTTGGAGACTGGAGACATGATCTAGGAGATGTTGGAGACTGGGGACATCATACAGGAGTTGTTGGAGACTGGGGACATGATCTAGGAGTTGAAGACTGTGGACATGATCTAGGAGATGTTGGAGACTGGGGACATGATCTAGGAGATGTTGGAGACTGGGGACATCATACAGCAGTTGTTGGAGACTGGGGACATGATCTAGGAGTTGAAGACTGTGGACATGATCTAGGAGATGTTGGAGACTGGGGACATGATCTAGGAGATGTTGGAGACTGGGGACATCATACAGGAGTTGTTGGAGGCTGGGGACATGACCTAGGAGTTGTTGGAGACTGGGGACATGATCTAGTAGTTGTTGGAGACTGGGGACATAATATAGGAGTTGTTGGAGACTGGAGGCATGATATTGAAATTGTTGGAGACTGGGGACATGATCTCGGAGATGTTGGAGACAGGGGACATGATCTAGGAGATGTTGGAGACAGGGGACATTATATAGGAGTTGTTGGAGACTGGGGACGTGATCTAGGAGATGTTGGAGATTGGGGACATAATCTAGGAGATGTTGGAGACAGGGGACATGATCTAGGAGATGTTGGAGGCTGGGGACATGATCTAGGAGTTGTTGGAGACTGGAGACATGATCTAGGCGATGTTGGAGACTGGGGACATGATCTAGGAGTTGTTGGAGACTGGAGGCATGGTATTAAAATTGTTGGAGACTGGAGGCATAATAAAGGAGTTGTTGGAGACTGGGGACATGATCAAGGAGATGGAGACTGGGGACATCATACAGAAGTTGTTGGAGACTGGGGATGTGATCTAGGAGTTGAAGACTGTGGACATGATCTAGGAGATGTTGGAGACTGGGGACATGATCTAGGAGATGTTGAAGACTGGAGACATGATCTAGGAGATGCTGGAGACTGGGGACATCATACAGGAGTTGTTGGAGACTGGGGGCATGACCTAGGAGTTGTTGGAGACTGGGGACATGATGTAGTAGTTGTTGGAGACTGGGGACATAATATAGGAGTTGTTGGAGACTGGGGACATAATCTAGGAGATGTTGGAGACAGGGGACATTATATAAGAGTTGTTGGAGACTGGGGACATGATCTAGGCGATGTTGGAGACTGGGGACATGATCTAGGAGTTGTTGGAGACTGGGAACATGATCTAGGAGTTGTTGGAGACGGGACATGATCTAGGAGTTGTTGGAGACTGGGGACATGATCTAGGAGTTGTTGGAGACTGGGGACATGATCTACGAGTTGTTGGAGACTGGGGACATAATACAGAAGTTGTTGGAGACTGGGGACGTGATCTAGGAGTTGAAGACTGTGGACATGATCTAGGAGATGTTGGAGACTGGGGACATGATCTAGGAGATGTTGCAGACTGGGGACATGATATAAGAGATGTTGGAGACTGGGGACATCATACAGGAGTTGTTGGAGACTGGGGGCATGACCTAGGAGATTTTGGAGACAGGGGACATTATATAAGAGTTGTTGGAGACTGGGGTCATGATCTAGGAGTTGTTGGAGACTGGGGACATAATATAGGAGTTGTTGGAGATGTCGTAGAAATATTGGTTGTTTGCAGAGCCTATATTTCTTGTGCTAAATAAGCACACACTTTAGATTCATCTTTTTGCAATAATGCTATCTTTAGCTAAGTTTGCTAAGATCCACTCACCGTTCATTCGTCCCATCATTCATCCCAAGAAAGGCAGCACCACACAGTTATGTTCTCATCTCAGCCTCCCAGCATGACTGCCAAGCCGACGCCTAATCATAGGCTTTTATTAAACTCAAAAGATCTCAGACAGGAGGTGATTGGCTGCAGCAACCAATTCCCTCCCCCCATGGGAGGGGACATCACAGGATGTCCCTTCCACACAGGAAAATGGCAATACAAGGACATCCCTTCCAACAGGGAATGCAGTACATGAATCCCACTCAAGAAATATAGATTAAAGGATTCAATACAATAATACATACAATGAATACAATAACGTATGATGGCTAAAGTTACCGTTGATAGGAATCCTCATTCTGCGCTATTCCATAGAAAAACGCATATTCAGATTATACTATTATTAAATGGGGGAGGGAGGCTATCTGCAGACGCGCGCTACGAATCCCAACCAATGTTGATCAGACACAGCAGACACAAGAGCACGCATCTGCCCATAACCAATGATGTCGTTGCAGAGTGAGGATACCCCCTCCCCAACGATCGTCCGTGCTAATGCACAGAGGGCCCCCGTCGGTGGACATATCCGCACCCTGCAAACATCACACTCCAACCTCAAGACGTTTTCCCCTTTTAGACGGGATTCAACCAGCCTCAGACTACCCCAATCAGCTCTTTTAGAGCGGGTTGCGGAAGTACTAACACTGGGTGACACTATGACAATACATATTAAATACATCTCCATAAAAATCTCCACAACAGAGACTGGAGGCATGACATTGAAATTGTTGGAGACTGGGGACATAATATAGGAGTTGTTGGAGACTGGGGACATGATCTAGGAGATGTTGGAGACTGGGGACATGATCTAGGAGATGTTGGAGACAGGGGACATTATATAAGAGTTGTTGGAGACTGGGGACATGATCTAGGCGATGTTGGAGACTGGGGACATGATATAGGAGTTGTTGGAAACTGGAGGCATGATATTGAAATTGTTGGAGACTGGGGACATGATCTCGGAAATGTTGGAGACAGGGGACATGATCTAGGAGATGTTGGAGACAGGGGACATTATATAGGAGTTGTTGGAGACTGGGGACATGATCTAGGAGATGTTGGAGATTGGGGACATAATCTGGGAGATGTTAGAGACAGGGGACATGATCTAGGAGATGTTGGAGACTGGGGACATGATCTAGGAGTTGTTGGAGATTGGGGACATGATCTAGGCGATGTTGGAGACTGGGGACATGATCTAGGAGTTGTTGGAGACTGGGGGCATGGTATTAAAATTGTTGGAGACTGGAGGCATAATAAAGGAGTTGTTGGAGACTGGGGACATGATCAAGGAGATGGAGACTGGGGACATCATACAGAAGTTGTTGGAGACTGGGGACGTGATCTAGGAGTTGAAGACTGTGGACATGATCTAGGAGATGTTGGAGACTGGGGACATGATCTAGGAGATGTTGAAGACTGGGGACATGATATAAGAGATGTTGGAGACTGGGGACATCATACAGGAGTTGTTTGAGACTGGGGGCATGACCTAGGAGTTGTTGGAGACTGGGGACATGATCTAGTAGTTGTTGGAGACTGGGGACATAATATAGGAGTTGTTGGAGACTGGAGGCATGACATTGAAATTGTTGGAGACTGGGGACATAATATCGGAGTTGTTGGAGACTGGGGACATGATCTAGGAGATGTTGGAGAATGGGGACATGATCTAGGAGATGTTGGAGACAGGGGACCTTATATAGGAGTTGTTGGAGACTGGGGACATGATCTAGGAGATTTGGAAACAGGGGACTTTATATAAGAGTTGTTGGAGACTGGGGACATGATCTAGGCGATGTTGGAGACTGGGGACATGATCTAGGAGTTGTTGGAGACTGGGGACATGATCTAGGAGTTGTTGGAGACTGGGGACATGATCTAGGAGTTGTTGGAGACTGGGGACATGATCTAGGAGATGTTGGAGACTGGGGACATGATCTAGGAGTTGTTGGAGACTGGGGGCATGGTATTAAAATTGTTGGAGACTAGAGGCATAATAAAGGAGTTGTTGGAGACTGGGGACATGATCTAGGAGTTGGAGACTGTGGACATGATCTAGGAGATGTTGGAGACTGGGGACATGATCTAGGAGATGTTGGAGACTGGGGACATCATACAGGAGTTGTTGGAGACTGGGGACATGATCTAGGAGTTGAAGACTGTGGACATGATCTAGGAGATGTTGGAGACTGGGGACATGATCTAGGAGATGTTGGAGACTGGGGACATCATACAGGAGTTGTTGGAGGCTGGGGACATGACCTAGGAGTTATTGGAGACTGGGGACATGATCTAGTAGTTGTTGGAGACTGGGGACATAATATAGGAGTTGTTGGAGACTGGAGGCATGATATTGAAATTGTTGGAGACTGGGGACATGATCTCGGAGATGTTGGAGACAGGGGACATGATCTAAGAGATGTTGGAGACAGGGGACATTATATAGGAGTTGTTGGAGACTGGGGACATGATCTAGGAGATGTTGGAGATTGGGGACATAATCTAGGAGATGTTGGAGACAGGGGACATGATCTAGGAGATGTTGGAGACTGGGGACATGATCTAGGAGTTGTTGGAGACTGGAGACATGATCTAGGAGATGTTGGAGACTGGGGACATCATACAGGAGTTGTTGGAGACTGGGGACATGATCTAGGAGTTGAAGACTGTGGACATGATCTAGGAGATGTTGGAGACTGGGGACATGATCTAGGAGATGTTGGAGACTGGGGACATCATACAGGAGTTGTTGGAGACTGGGGACATGATCTAGGAGTTGAAGACTGTGGACATGATCTAGGAGATGTTGGAGACTGGGGACATGATCTAGGAGATGTTGGAGACTGGGGACATCATACAGGAGTTGTTGGAGGCTGGGGACATGACCTAGGAGTTGTTGGAGACTGGGGACATGATCTAGTAGTTGTTGGAGACTGGGGACATAATATAGGAGTTGTTGGAGACTGGAGGCATGATATTGAAATTGTTGGAGACTGGGGACATGATCTCGGAGATGTTGGAGACAGGGGACATGATATAGGAGATATTGGAGACAGGGGACATTATATAGGAGTTGTTGGAGACTGGGGACGTGATCTAGGAGATGTTGGAGATTGGGGACATAATCTAGGAGATGTTGGAGACAGTGGACATGATCTAGGAGATGTTGGAGACTGGGGACATGATCTAGGAGTTGTTGGAGACTGGAGACATGATCTAGGCGATGTTGGAGACTGGGGACATGATCTAGGAGTTGTTGGAGACTGGAGGCATGGTATTAAAATTGTTGGAGACTGGAGGCATAATAAAGGAGTTTTTGGAGACTGGGGACATGATCAAGGAGATGGAGACTGGGGACATCATACAGAAGTTGTTGGAGACTGGGGATGAGATCTAGGAGTTGAAGACTGTGGACATGATCTAGGAGATGTTGGAGACTGGGGACATGATCTAGGAGATGTTGAAGACTGGAGACATGATCTAGGAGATGCTGGAGACTGGGGACATCATACAGGAGTTGTTGGAGACTGGGGACATGACATAGGAGTTGTTGGAGACTGGGGACATGATCTAGTAGTTGTTGGAGACTGGGGACATAATATAGGAGTTGTTGGAGACTGGGGACATAATCTAGGAGATGTTGGAGACAGGGGACATTATATAGGAGTTGTTGGAGACTGGGGACATGATCTAGGAGATTTTGCAGACAGGGGACATTATATAAGAGTTGTTGGAGACTGGGGACATGATCTAGGCGATGTTGGAGACTGGGGACATGATCTAGGAGTTGTTGGAGACTGGGAACATGATCTAGGAGTTGTTGGAGACTGGGGACATGATCTAGGAGTTGTTGGAGACTGGGGACATGATCTAGGAGTTGTTGGAGACTGGGGACATGATCTACGAGTTGTTGGAGACTGGGTACATAATACAGAAGTTGTTGGAGACTGGGGACGTGTACTAGGAGTTGAAGACTGTGGACATGATCTAGGAGATGTTGGAGACTGGGGACATGATCTAGGAGATGTTGCAGACTGGGGACATGATATAAGAGATGTTGGAGACTGGGGACATCATACAGGAGTTGTTGGAGACTGGGGGCATGACCTAGGAGATGTTGGAGACAGGGGACATTATATAGGAGTTGTTGGAGACTGGGGACATGATCTAGGAGATTTTGGAGACAGGGGACATTATATAAGAGTTGTTGGAGACTGGGGGCATGATCTAGGAGTTGTTGGAGACTGGGGACATGATCTAGGAGTTGTTGGAGACTGGGGACATGATCTAGGAGATGTTGGAGACTGGGGACATGATCTAGGAGTTGTTGGAGACTGGGGGCATGGTATTAAAATTGTTGGAGACTAGAGGCATAATAAAGGAGTTGTTGGAGACTGGGGACATGATCTAGGAGTTGGAGACTGTGGACATGATCTAGGAGATGTTGGAGACTGGGGACATGATCTAGGAGATGTTGGAGACTGGGGACATCATACAGGAGTTGTTGGAGACTGGGGACATGATCTAGGAGTTGAAGACTGTGGACATGATCTAGGAGATGTTGGAGACTGGGGACATGATCTAGGAGATGTTGGAGACTGGGGACATCATACAGGAGTTGTTGGAGGCTGGGGACATGACCTAGGAGTTATTGGAGACTGGGGACATGATCTAGTAGTTGTTGGAGACTGGGGACATAATATAGGAGTTGTTGGAGACTGGAGGCATGATATTGAAATTGTTGGAGACTGGGGACATGATCTCGGAGATGTTGGAGACAGGGGACATGATCTAAGAGATGTTGGAGACAGGGGACATTATATAGGAGTTGTTGGAGACTGGGGACATGATCTAGGAGATGTTGGAGATTGGGGACATAATCTAGGAGATGTTGGAGACAGGGGACATGATCTAGGAGATGTTGGAGACTGGGGACATGATCTAGGAGTTGTTGGAGACTGGAGACATGATCTAGGAGATGTTGGAGACTGGGGACATCATACAGGAGTTGTTGGAGACTGGGGACATGATCTAGGAGTTGAAGACTGTGGACATGATCTAGGAGATGTTGGAGACTGGGGACATGATCTAGGAGATGTTGGAGACTGGGGACATCATACAGGAGTTGTTGGAGACTGGGGACATGATCTAGGAGTTGAAGACTGTGGACATGATCTAGGAGATGTTGGAGACTGGGGACATGATCTAGGAGATGTTGGAGACTGGGGACATCATACAGGAGTTGTTGGAGGCTGGGGACATGACCTAGGAGTTGTTGGAGACTGGGGACATGATCTAGTAGTTGTTGGAGACTGGGGACATAATATAGGAGTTGTTGGAGACTGGAGGCATGATATTGAAATTGTTGGAGACTGGGGACATGATCTCGGAGATGTTGGAGACAGGGGACATGATATAGGAGATATTGGAGACAGGGGACATTATATAGGAGTTGTTGGAGACTGGGGACGTGATCTAGGAGATGTTGGAGATTGGGGACATAATCTAGGAGATGTTGGAGACAGTGGACATGATCTAGGAGATGTTGGAGACTGGGGACATGATCTAGGAGTTGTTGGAGACTGGAGACATGATCTAGGCGATGTTGGAGACTGGGGACATGATCTAGGAGTTGTTGGAGACTGGAGGCATGGTATTAAAATTGTTGGAGACTGGAGGCATAATAAAGGAGTTTTTGGAGACTGGGGACATGATCAAGGAGATGGAGACTGGGGACATCATACAGAAGTTGTTGGAGACTGGGGATGAGATCTAGGAGTTGAAGACTGTGGACATGATCTAGGAGATGTTGGAGACTGGGGACATGATCTAGGAGATGTTGAAGACTGGAGACATGATCTAGGAGATGCTGGAGACTGGGGACATCATACAGGAGTTGTTGGAGACTGGGGACATGACATAGGAGTTGTTGGAGACTGGGGACATGATCTAGTAGTTGTTGGAGACTGGGGACATAATATAGGAGTTGTTGGAGACTGGGGACATAATCTAGGAGATGTTGGAGACAGGGGACATTATATAGGAGTTGTTGGAGACTGGGGACATGATCTAGGAGATTTTGCAGACAGGGGACATTATATAAGAGTTGTTGGAGACTGGGGACATGATCTAGGCGATGTTGGAGACTGGGGACATGATCTAGGAGTTGTTGGAGACTGGGAACATGATCTAGGAGTTGTTGGAGACTGGGGACATGATCTAGGAGTTGTTGGAGACTGGGGACATGATCTAGGAGTTGTTGGAGACTGGGGACATGATCTACGAGTTGTTGGAGACTGGGTACATAATACAGAAGTTGTTGGAGACTGGGGACGTGTACTAGGAGTTGAAGACTGTGGACATGATCTAGGAGATGTTGGAGACTGGGGACATGATCTAGGAGATGTTGCAGACTGGGGACATGATATAAGAGATGTTGGAGACTGGGGACATCATACAGGAGTTGTTGGAGACTGGGGGCATGACCTAGGAGATGTTGGAGACAGGGGACATTATATAGGAGTTGTTGGAGACTGGGGACATGATCTAGGAGATTTTGGAGACAGGGGACATTATATAAGAGTTGTTGGAGACTGGGGGCATGATCTAGGAGTTGTTGGAGACTGGGGACATAATATAGGAGTTGTTGGAGATGTCGTAGAAATATTGGTTGTTTGCAGAGCCTATATTTCTTGTGCTAAATAAGCACACACTTTAGATTCATCTTTTTGCAATAATGCTATCTTTAGCTAAGTTTGCTAAGATCCACTCACCATTCATTCGTCCCATCATTCATCCCAAGAAAGGCAGCACCACACAGTTATGTTCTCATCTCAGCCTCCCAGCAGGACTGCCAAGCCGATGCCTAATCATAGGCTTTTATTAAACTCAAAAGATCTCAGACAGGAGGTGATTGGCTGCAGCAACCAATCCCCTCCCCCCATGGGAGGGGACATCACAGGATGTCCCTTCCACACAGGAAAATGGCAATACAAGGACATCCCTTCCAACAGGGAATGCAGTACATGAATCCCACTCAAGAAATATAGATTAAAGGATTCAATACAATAATATATACAATGAATACAATAACGTATGATGGCTAAAGTTACCGTTGATAGGAATCCTCATTCTGCGCTATTCCATAGAATAACGCATATTCAGATTATACTATTATTAAATGGGGGAGGGAGGCTATCTGCAGATGCGCGCTACGAATCCCAACCAATGTTGATCAGACACAGCAGACACAAGAGCACGCATCTGCCCATAACCAATGATGTCGTTGCAGAGCGAGGATACCCCCTCCCCAACGATCGTCCGTGCTAATGCACAGAGGGCCCCCGTCGGTGTACATATCCGCACCCTGCAAACATCACACTCCAACCTCAAGACGTTTTCCCCTTTTAGACGGGATTCAACCAGCCTCAGACTACCCCAATCAGCTCTTTTAGAGCGGGTTGCGGAAGTACTAACACTGGGTGACACTATGACAATACATATTAAATACATCTCCATAAAAATCTCCACAACAGAGACTGGAGGCATGACATTGAAATTGTTGGAGACTGGGGACATAATATAGGAGTTGTTGGAGACTGGGGACATGATCTAGGAGATGTTGGAGACTGGGGACATGATCTAGGAGATGTTGGAGACAGGGGACATTATATAAGAGTTGTTGGAGACTGGGGACATGATCTAGGCGATGTTGGAGACTGGGGACATGATCTAGTAGTTGTTGGAGACTGGGGACATAATATAGGAGTTGTTGGAGACTGGAGGCATGACATTGAAATTGTTGGAGACTGGGGACATAATATAGGAGTTGTTGGAGACTGGGGACATGATCTAGGTGATGTTGGAGACTGGGGACATGATCTAGGAGTTGTTGGAGACTGGGGACATGATCTAGGAGTTGGAGACTGGGGACATGATCTAGGAGTTGTTGGAGACTGGGGACATGATCCAGGAGCTGTTGGAGACTGGGGACATGATCTAGGAGATGTTGGAGACTGGGGACATGATCTAGGAGTTGTTGGAGACAAGGGGCATGGTATTAAAATTGTTGGAGACTAGAGGCATAATAAAGGAGTTGTTGGAGACTGGGGACATGATCTAGGAGTTGGAGACTGTGGACATGATCTAGGAGATGTTGGAGACTGGGGACATGATCTAGGAGATGTTGGAGACTGGGGACATCATACAGGAGTTGTTGGAGACTGGGGACATGATCTAGGAGTTGAAGACTGTGGACATGATCTAGGAGATGTTGGAGACTGGGGACATGATCTAGGAGATGTTGGAGACTGGGGACATCATACAGGAGTTGTTGGAGACTGGGGACATGACCTAGGAGTTGTTGGAGACTGGGGACATGATCTAGTAGTTGTTGGAGACTGGGTACATAATATAGGAGTTGTTGGAGACTGGAGGCATGATATTGAAATTGTTGGAGACTTGGGACATGATATAGGAGTTGTTGGAAACTGGAGGCATGATATTGAAATTGTTGGAGACTGGGGACATGATCTCGGAGATGTTGGAGACAGGGGACATTATATAGGAGTTCTGGAGACTGGGGACATGATCTAGGAGATGTTGGAGATTGGGGACATAATCTGGGAGATGTTGGAGACAGGGGACATGATCTAGGAGATGTTGGAGACTGGGGACATGATCTAGGAGTTGTTGGAGACTGGGGACATGATCTAGGAGATGTTGGAGACTGGGGACATGATCTAGGCGATGTTGGAGACTGGGGACATGATCTAGGAGTTGTTGGAGACTGGGGACATGATCTAGGAGTTGTTGGAGACTGGGGACATGATCTAGGAGATGTTGGAGACTGGGGACATGATCTAGGCGATGTTGGAGACTGGGGACATGATCTAGGAGTTGTTGGAGACTGGGGGCATGGTATTAAAATTGTTGGAGACTGGAGGCATAATAAAGGAGTTGTTGGAGACTGGGGACATGATCAAGGAGATGGAGACTGGGGACATCATACAGAAGTTGTTGGAGACTGGGGACGTGATCTAGGAGTTGAAGACAGTGGACATGATCTAGGAGATGTTGGAGACTGGGGACATGATCTAGGAGATGTTGAAGACTGGGGACATCATACAGGAGTTGTTGGAGACTGGGGGCATGACCTAGGAGTTGTTGGAGACTGGGGACATGATCTAGTAGTTGTTGAAAACTGGGGACATAATATAGGAGTTGTTGGAGACTGGAGGCATGACATTGAAATTGTTGGAGACTGGGGACATAATATAGGAGTTGTTGGAGACTGGGGACATGATCTAGGAGATGTTGGAGAATGGGGACATGATCTAGGAGATGTTGGAGACAGGGGACCTTATATAGGAGTTGTTGGAGACTGGGGACATGATCTAGGAGATTTGGAAACAGGGGACATTATATAAGAGTTGTTGGAGACTGGGGACATGATCTAGGCGATATTGGAGACTGGGGACATGATTTAGGAGTTGTTGGAGACTGGGGACATGATCTAGGAGTTGTTGGAGACTGGGGACATGATCTAGGAGTTGTTGGAGACTGGGGACATGATCTAGGAGATGTTGGAGACTGGGGACATGATCTAGGAGTTGTTGGAGACTGGGGGCATGGTATTAAAATTGTTGGAGACTAGAGGCATAATAAAGGAGTTGTTGGAGACTGGGGACATGATCTAGGAGTTGAAGACTGTGGACATGATCTAGGAGATGTTGGAGACTGGGGACATGATCTAGGAGATGTTGGAGACTGGGGACATCATACAGGAGTTGTTGGAGGCTGGGGACTAGGGATGAGCTACGTGTTCGAGTCGAACATACGTTCGACTCGAACATCGGCTGTTCGATCGTTCGACGAAGATCGAACGATTTTGGGCCTTTCGCGCCAAATTCGAGTGACGCGAACGGCCCACAATGCACTACGCCATCGCAGTGTCATCCAGGCGCTGTGATTGGCCAAGCATGCACTGTGACCCCGCATGCTTGGCCAATCACAGCGCCGGCAGTGAGGAGAGCAATGATTGGCCACAGGCAGGATGCCTGTGGCCAATTATTGCTGAGGGGGTTTAGTACACGCCCCACACTATAAAAGGCCGCCAGCGCGGCGGCCTTGTGTAGTGTGTTCCGGAGCAGGGAAAGAGAAGCATAGGCAGGGACAGTGTCATTTTTTTTCCTTTACTAATCCTGGATTCCTTGTGTTTAGGGACAAATAAGGATAGGTAGGGAGAGTGTCAGTGACAGTGTGCTATTCTGTGCTAATCCTTGTTTGTAGGGACAGAGAGGTACAGTGAGGGAAAGTGTCAGTGTGCTATTCTGTGCTAAATCTTGTTTGTAGGGAGGGACAGAGTAGGACAGTGAGGGAAAGTGTCAGTGTGCTATTCTGTTCTAAACCAATTTTGCTGAACCATATTTTCAATCCTTGAGTTTAGGGACAGAGAGGTACAGTGAGTGAAACTGACAGTGTGCTATTCTGTTCTAAACCAATTTTGCTGTTCCATATTTCAAATCCTTGAGTTTAGGGACAGAGAAGGACACTCGTGGCAATTATCAGTGTGCTATTCTGTGCTAAATCTTGTTTGTAGGGAGGGACAGAGTAGGACAGTGAGGGAAAGTGTCAGTGTGCTATTCTGTTCTAAACCAATTTTGCTGTTCCATATTTTCAATCCTTGAGTTTAGGGACAGAGAAGGACACTCGTGGCAATTATCAGTGTGCTATTCTGTGCTAAATCTTGTTTGTAGGGAGGGACAGAGTAGGACAGTGAGGGAAAGTGTCAGTGTGCTATTCTGTTCTAAACCAATTTTGCTGTTCCATATTTCAAATCCTTGAGTTTAGGGACAGAGAAGGACACTCGTGGCAATTATCAGTGTGCTATTCTGTGCTAAATCTTGTTTGTAGGGAGGGACAGAGTAGGACAGTGAGGGAAACTGACAGTGTGCTATTCTGTTCTAAACCAATTTTGCTGTTCCATATTTGAAATCCTTGAGTTTAGGGACAGAGAAGGACACTCGTGGAAATTAGCAGTGTGCTATTCTGTGCTAAATCTTGTTTGTAGGGAGGGACAGAGTAGGACAGTGAGGGAAAGTGTCAGTGTGCTATTCTGTTCTAAACCAATTTTGCTGAACCATATTTTCAATCCTTGAGTTTAGGGACAGAGAGGTACAGTGAGTGAAACTGACAGTGTGCTATTCTGTTCTAAACCAATTTTGCTGTTCCATATTTGAAATCCTTGTGTTTAGGGACAGAGAAGGATAGGCAGGGGACAGTGTCAGTGTCCTTGTTGCTAAGCCTCCTGCACAGTATACACCTGAAGGTAGCCCTTATTGCTCTTTTTCCCATCTCCCTGCAGGCCATCCATTAAAATGTCTGGAAGGCAAACAAGGAGAGGCAGACAGTCAGGAGGCAAAAAAAGAGGGCAAGCAGGCTCTGTGTCTGGGGGCAACAGTGCTGGTCGTGGACGCGGTGCATTGTCATCAGCACATGGCCATGGGACACGCTTGTCCTTCTTTTCGGCAGCTGGACATGTTGAGCCACATCATGCCGAAGACTTGGTAGAGTGGATGACCAAGCCCACCTCATCCTCCTCATCCTCTCTCACCCAGGCTCAGGGTACTGCCAAAGCAGCTGCCAAAGCGTCCTCTTCTCTGGTATCATTATCTTCATTAGTCAATCCTTCCCTAGACCCACCATGTCCTCCTCCTGAGGAGTCCCCCGAACTGTTTGAGCACAGTGTTGGGTACATGCTCCAGGAGGATGCCCAGCGTTTCGAAGGATCTGATGATGATACCCAGCTACAGGAAGGCAGCAGCGTGAGAGCAGAGAGAGGGGATGCTCAAGAAGGACACCAATCTGGCAGTCATGCTCCAGCAGCTGCAGCATACTGCCAGATTGGCTCCAGTGATGAGGAGGGAGGGGATGATGAGGTCACTGACTCCACATGGGTGCCTAATAGGAGAGAGGAGGAGGAGGAGGAGGATGAGGAGGAGGCACATCTCCAACGAGGCAGGATGCCCTTGAGTGGCCAGCGTATGGGCAGCACACCGACGGAATCACACCGCAGAGCTCCGCCTGTGCAGGGCGCTGCCTCTGCCCGTCATTCAAAAAGTTCTTTGGTGTGGGCCTTTTTTGAGGCTAGTGCATCAGATCGCACAGCTGCTGTTTGCAACATATGTCTCAAGCGTATATCGCGTGGCCAAAACATCAGCCGCTTGGGCACCACATGCTTGATCAGACATATGTTGACCTGCCATGCAGCTCGTTGGCAAGCCTACCTTAAAGACCCACACCAAAGAACAAAGCTGACCTCTTCTTGCACCGCATCAGCTGGGATCTCCAACCCCACTATAACTTCAGTCCTCTCTGAAACATGCACTGAGAGGAATGAAGGTGTAGAATTAGGTGTGTCACAGCCAAGTACTTGCGGGCACTCTGCTAGCAGTACACTGACGTCCGATTCTAGCAGGCAAATTTCCCTGCCCCAGCTGCTGGACCGTCGAAAGAAGTTCACTCCCAGCCATCCACATGCCCAGCGGTTGAATGCTAGCTTGGCTAAATTGCTAGCGCTTCAACTGCTGCCTTTTCAGTTGGTAGACTCGGCCCCCTTCCGTGAGTTTGTGCAATGTGCGGTTCCTCAGTGGCAGGTTCCCAAACGCCACTTTTTCGCACGGAAGGCGATTCCGGCTCTCTACAGGCATGTGGAAGGCAATGTCTTGGCCTCGCTGGACTCGCCTCGCCCTTAGCTATTCTGTGCTAAATCTTGTTTGTAGGGAGGGACAGAGTAGGACAGTGAGGGAAAGTGTCAGTGTGCTATTCTGTTCTAAACCAATTTTGCTGAACCATATTTTCAATCCTTGAGTTTAGGGACAGAGAGGTACAGTGAGTGAAACTGACAGTGTGCTATTCTGTTCTAAACCAATTTTGCTGTTCCATATTTGAAATCCTTGAGTTTAGGGACAGAGAAGGACACTCGTGGAAATTAGCAGTGTGCTATTCTGTGCTAAATCTTGTTTGTAGGGAGGGACAGAGTAGGACAGTGAGGGAAAGTGTCAGTGTGCTATTCTGTTCTAAACCAATTTTGCTGTTCCATATTTGAAATCCTTGAGTTTAGGGACAGAGAAGGACACTTGTGGAAATTATCAGTGTGCTATTCTGTGCTAAATCTTGTTTGTAGGGAGGGACAGAGTAGAACAGTGAGGGAAAGTGTCAGTGTGCTATTCTGTTCTAAACCAATTTTGCTGTTCCATATTTTCAATCCTTGAGTTTAGGGACAGAGAAGGACACTCGTGGAAATTATCAGTGTGCTATTCTGTGCTAAATCTTGTTTGTAGGGAGGGACAGAGTAGGACAGTGAGGGAAAGTGTCAGTGTGCTATTCTGTTCTAAACCAATTTTGCTGTTCCATATTTGAAATCCTTGAGTTTAGGGACAGAGAAGGACACTCGTGGAAATTAGCAGTGTGCTATTCTGTGCTAAATCTTGTTTGTAGGGAGGGACAGAGTAGGACAGTGAGGGAAAGTGTCAGTGTGCTATTCTGTTCTAAACCAATTTTGCTGTTCCATATTTTCAATCCTTGAGTTTAGGGACAGAGAAGGACACTTGTGGAAACTATCAGTGTGCTATTCTGTGCTAAATCTTGTTTGTAGGGAGGGACAGAGTAGGACAGTGAGTGAAACTGACAGTGTGCTATTCTGTTCTAAACCAATTTTGCTGTTCCATATTTGAAATCCTTGAGTTTAGGGACAGAGAAGGACACTCGTGGAAATTAGCAGTGTGCTATTCTGTGCTAAATCTTGTTTGTAGGGAGGGACAGAGTAGGACAGTGAGGGAAAGTGTCAGTGTGCTATTCTGTTCTAAACCAATTTTGCTGAACCATATTTTCAATCCTTGAGTTTAGGGACAGAGAGGTACAGTGAGTGAAACTGACAGTGTGCTATTCTGTTCTAAACCAATTTTGCTGTTCCATATTTGAAATCCTTGTGTTTAGGGACAGAGAAGGATAGGCAGGGGACAGTGTCAGTGTCCTTGTTGCTAAGCCTCCTGCACAGTATACACCTGAAGGTAGCCCTTATTGCTCTTTTTCCCATCTCCCTGCAGGCCATCCATTAAAATGTCTGGAAGGCAAACAAGGAGGGGCAGACAGTCAGGAGGCAAAAAAAGAGGGCAAGCAGGCTCTGTGTCTGGGGGCAACAGTGCTGGTCGTGGACGCGGTGCATTGTCATCAGCACATGGCCATGGGACACGCTTGTCCTTCTTTTCGGCAGCTGGACATGTTGAGCCACATCATGCCGAAGACTTGGTAGAGTGGATGACCAAGCCCACCTCATCCTCCTCATCCTCTCTCACCCAGGCTCAGGGTACTGCCAAAGCAGCTGCCAAAGCGTCCTCTTCTCTGGTATCATTATCTTCATTAGTCAATCCTTCCCTAGACCCACCATGTCCTCCTCCTGAGGAGTCCCCCGAACTGTTTGAGCACAGTGTTGGGTACATGCTCCAGGAGGATGCCCAGCGTTTGGAAGGATCTGATGATGATACCCAGCTAGAGGAAGGCAGCAGCGTGAGAGCAGAGAGAGGGGATGCTCAAGAAGGACACCAATCTGGCAGTCATGCTCCAGCAGCTGCAGCATACTACCAGATTGGCTCCAGTGATGAGGAGGGAGGGAATGATGAGGTCACTGACTCCACGTGGGTGCCTAATAGGAGAGAGGAGGAGGAGGAGGAGGATGAGGAGGAGGCACATCTCCAACGAGGCAGGATGCCCTTGAGTGGCCAGCGTATGGGCAGCACACCGACGGATTCACACCGCAGAGCTCCGCCTGTGCAGGGCGCTGCCTCTGCCCGTCATTCAAAAAGTTCTTTGGTGTGGGCCTTTTTTGAGGCGAGTGCATCAGATCGCACAGCTGCTGTTTGCAACATATGTCTCAAGCGTATATCGCGTGGCCAAAACATCAGCCGCTTGGGCACCACATGCTTGATCAGACATATGTTGACCTGCCATGCAGCTCGTTGGCAAGCCTACCTTAAAGACCCACACCAAAGAACAAAGCTGACCTCTTCTTGCACCGCATCAGCTGGGATCTCCAACCCCACTATACCTTCAGTCCTCTCTGAAACCTGCTCTGAGAGGAATGAAGGTGTAGAATTAGGCGTGTCACAGCCAAGTACTTGCGGGCACTCTGCTAGCAGTACACCAACGTCCGATTCTAGCAGGCAAATTTCCCTGCCCCAGCTGCTGGACCGTCGAAAGAAGTTCACTCCCAGCCATCCACATGCCCAGCGGTTGAATGCTAGCTTGGCTAAATTGCTAGCGCTTCAACTGCTGCCTTTTCAGTTGGTAGACTCGGCCCCCTTCCGTGAGTTTGTGCAATGTGCGGTTCCTCAGTGGCAGGTTCCCAAACGCCACTTTTTCGCACGGAAGGCGATTCCGGCTCTCTACAGGCATGTGGAAGGCAATGTCTTGGCCTCGCTGGACAGGGCGGTCAGCGGTAAGGTGCATATTACCGCTGACTCATGGTCCAGCAGGCATGGACAGGGATGTTACCTTTCTTTCACGGCCCATTAGGTCACTCTTTTGGCAGCTGGGAAGGATGCAGGACAAGGTGCAGTAGTGTTGGAGGTTGTTCCACCGCCACGCCTCCAAAATGCTACTACTGGTTGTGACACACCTCTCTCCTCCACCCCCTCCTCTTCTTCTTCCTCCATGGTCTCTTCCTGTGGTTTGTCCTCGGAACCAGCGGTGCTCCGTAGGCGTTCAAGGGGCTACGCAAGTACGCAGGCAAAAAGATGCCATGCCGTGCTTGCGCTGGTGTGTTTGGGGGACAGGAGCCACACTGGGGCAGAGGTCCTGTCTGCTCTGCAGGGGCAGGCCGAGAGGTGGTTGACGCCACGCCAGCTTAAGCCAGGAATGGTGGTTTGCGACAATGGCACCAACCTCCTCTCCGCCCTCCGACAGGGACAACTGACCCATGTGCCCTGTATGGCTCACGTCCTTAACCTGGTGGTGCAGCGGTTCTTGGGCAGGTACCCGGGCTTACAGGATGTCCTGAGGCAGGCCAGGAAAGTCTGTGTGCATTTCCGCAGATCTTATAATGCCAGTGCTCGCCTGGCTGAGCTGCAAAAGGAGTTGAACCTGCCCAAGAACCGCCTTATATGTGACATGCCCACCAGGTGGAACTCAACGTTGGCCATGCTGCAGCGGCTGCACACGCAAAAGAGGGCCATCAATGAGTACCTGTGCGACTACGGCACCAGGACAGGGTCAGGGGAGCTCGGGTTTTTTTCACCACGCCAGTGGGGCATGATCAGGGATGCATGCACTGTCCTGGCACCATTTGAGGAGGCCACGAGGATGGTGAGCAGTGACAGTGCATGCATCAGTGACACTGTACCTCTTGTCCACCTGTTGGAGCACACGCTGCGTGGAATAATGGACAGGGCACTTGAGGCAGAACAGAGGCAGGAAGAGGAGGAGTTCCTTGCCTCTCAAGGCCCCCTTTACCCAGACAGTGTTCCTTCTGTCCCACCCATCGCACAGGAAGAGGAGGAGGAGGAGGAGGAGGAGGATTGTGTCAGCATGGAGGTGGAGGCTGGCACTCAGCATCATCAGCAGCAGTCTTTTAGGGATGATTTACAGTCCCAAGAAACCAGTGGACTTGTACGTGGCTGGGAGGAGGTGGCTGCGGATCATGTCGTCCTTAGTGACTCAGAGGACTCCGGACTGAATGCCTCAGCTAACCTACGCTGCATGGCCTCCCTGATCCTGCAAAGTCTGCGGAAGGATCCTCGTATTCTTCGGATCAAGGAGAGGGACCATTACTGGCTGGCCACTCTCCTTGATCCACGGTACAAGGGTAAGGTTGCGGACCTTATCGTACCGTCGCAGAGGGAGCAGAGGATGAGACAACTCCGGGAGGCCTTGCAGAAAGGTCTGTGCAACGCGTTCCCAGAGACTGGGAGGTTACAAACTCCTGGTCCTGGACAACGAGTTGCTGAGGCTTCGGGCAGTCAAAGAAGGAGCGGTGGGGAAGGTGGCCGTCTGACCGATGCATTCAGACAATTCTTTAGTCCGCAGCCCCAAAGTATGATCGGTTCCAGCAACCATCGCCAGCGTCTGATATACATGGTCCAGGAATACCTAGGGGCAAGGTCAGACTTGGACACCTTCCCCACCGAAAATCCTCTGGCTTACTGGGTCTTGAGGATGGATCACTGGCCAGAGCTTGCACAGTATGCAATTGAGCTACTGGCCTGTCCTGCATCCAGCGTTCTTTCAGAACGCACATTCAGTGCTGCTGGAGGATTTGTCACGGATCACAGGGTGCGCCTGTCCACCGACTCGGTTGATCGACTGACTTTCATCAAGATGAACCAGTCTTGGATCACCACCAGCTACCACACACCAGATGCTGATATAACAGACTAATTGATTTTAAAATGTCACATCCCTTCAAGACTGATGCTGAGTGCCTGTGCTGTTATGTTGACTGGCTATCCTCCTCCTCCTTCTCAATGATACGATTAATGATGATAGCTTGGAAGATCATTTTGGTTTATGGGTGACGCCACCAGTGGCTAAGGCCCAATTTTTCAGCCCCTGTTTAACAGGGGCGTGTAATGAAAATTTTTGATGCAATACTTTGCAACAGGCCTCATTGCTGTGCTCCAAGTACAGTATCTGTGAGGGGTTGCAGTGTTGTGCCACCAGTGCCTAAGGCCCAATTTTTCAGCCCCTGTTCAACAGGGGCATGCAATTATAATTATTGATCTAATAATTTACAGCAGGGCCCATTGCTGCGCCCACCAAGAGTAACTGTCAGGCCTTACAGTGTTGTGGCACCAGCACCACCATCACCACCACCACCACCACCACCAAAGGCCCAATTTTTCAGCCCCTGTTCAACAGGGGCATGCAATTATAATTATTGATCGAATAATTCACAGCAGGACCCATTGCTGCGCCCACCAAGAGTAACTGTCAGGCCTTACAGTGTTGTGGCACCAGCACCACCATCACCACCACCACCACCACCAAAGGCCCAATTTTTCAGCCCCTGTTCAACAGGGGCATGCAATTATAATTATTGTTCGAATAATTCACAGCAGGGCCCATTGCTGCGCCCACCAAGAGTAACTCTCAGGCCTTACAGTGTTGTGGCACCAGCACCACCATCACCACCACCACCACCACCACCACCAAAGGCCCAATTTTTCAGCCCCTATTCAACAGGGGCATGCAATTATAATTATTGATCTAATAATTCACAGCAGGGCCCATTGCTGCGCCCACCAAGAGTAACTGTCAGGCCTTACAGTGTTGTGGCACCAGCACCACCATCAAAGGCCCAATTTTTACTACCACTGATCAACAATTATATGTTATTACAATTCCTGATATAATAGTTGATAGCAGGGCGTTCCAGCACCCACCAAGAATAACTGTGAGTGCTTTCAGTGTTGTGCCAACACCAACACCTAAGGGGCCAATTTCTGCTGAGTATATACGGCAGGTCCCTACTTTCAAACATCCAACTTACAAACTACTACTACTTGCAAACGGAAGAAGACAACAGGAAGTGAGAGGAAATCTACCCCTTGGAAGGAAAATTCTCTCCTGTAAGAATTAATATGGGAGAAAGGTGTCTCCTCTCTACTGATGCTTTATCACCAATCCTTGTTTCAATAAAAACACCACATTTCAAAAACAGTTGTCATTGGGACGCAAAGTGAGGTGAAATGTTCTGAACAGGGGCACAGACAGCAAAAAAAATGTGACAGGGGTGATAACCGTTCCCTATGTTTTACAAAAAGCTAAAAAAAAGGAATTTGGCATGGAGCTACACTTAAACAATGCAGCTGTTCAAAATTACAAACAGATTCTACATAAGAACAAACCTACAGTCCCTGTCTTGTATGCACCGCCTGTATACGGCTGTTCAGAGTATATAGGGCTTTTTTTATTTTGTGTGCGGGGTTCCCCTTAATATCCATACAAGACCCAAAGGGGCTGGTAATGGGCTGGGGTAGGGGGGGGGGTGTGTGATGGGGTAGCTATGCCATTCTTCTCAAAGATTTTCATCCATATTACCGGGACCAGACATTACATTAAAGCCGCAAGCAGTTTTAAATGGCTTTTTTTCCTTTAGAAATGTTATTTTGTGCAGGGACAGTTCTAAACACGGGAAACACGTGGCACTTCACAGGCATACTTTAGACACCCCCCAGGTACAATATTTAAAGGAATATTTGACTTTTTTTTTTCACTTTATGCATCATTAAAATGACTGCTCCCGGAAAACGTCCGTTTTTAAAACTTCTTTTTGCATTGATACATGTCCCCTGGTGCACAACCCGGGTTCCCAAACTCTGTTTCGGACAATAACATGGATAATAGTCGTTATATAATTAGCACTTTAGAATCCGAACGTTTGCATCCATTGTATTTAATAGGGTTCTAATGTTCGTGCGAACTTTCGGTCCGTTCGCGGGTTCTGGTGCGAACCGAACCCGGGGGTGTTCGGCTCATCACTAGACATGATCTAGGAGTTGGAGACTGTGGACATGATCTAGGAGATGTTGGAGACTGGGGACATGATCTCAGAGATGTTGGAGACAGGGGACATTATATAGGAGTTGTTGGAGACTGGGGACATGATCTAGGAGATTTTGAAGACAGGGGACATGATCTAGGAGTTGTTGGAGACTGGGGACATGTTCTAGGAGATGTTGGAGACTGGGAACATGATCAAGGAGTTGTTGGAGACAGGGGACATTATATAGGAGTTGTTGGAGACTGGGGACATGATCTAGGAGATGTTGGAGATTGGGGACATGATCTAGGAGATGTTGGAGACAGGGGACATTATATAGGAGTTGTTGGAGACTGGGGACATGATCTAGGAGATGTTGGAGATTGGGGACATAATCTAGGAGATGTTGGAGACAGGGGACATGATCTAGGAGATGTTGGAGACTGGGGAAATTATCTAGGAGTTGTTGGAGACTGGGGACATGATCTAGGCGATGTTGGAGACTGGGGACATGATCTAGGAGTTGTTGGAGACTGGGGGCATGGTATTAAAATTGTTGGAGACTGGAGGCATAATAAAGGAGTTGTTGGAGACTGGGGACATGATCAAGGAGATGGAGACTGGGGACATCATACAGAAGTTGTTGGAGACTGGGGACGTGATCTAGGAGTTGAAGACTGTGGACATGATCTAGGAGATGTTGGAGACTGGGGACATGATCTAGGAGATGTTGAAGACTGGGGAGATGATATAAGAGATTTTGGAGACTGGGGACATCATACAGGAGTTGTTGGAGACTGGGGGCATGACCTAGGAGTTGTTGGAGACAGGAGACATGATCTAGTAGTTGTTGGAGACTGGGGACATAATATAGGAGTTGTTGGAGACTGGAGGCATGACATTGAAATTGTTGGAGACTGGGGACATGATCTAGGAGATGTTGGAGACTGGGGACATGATCTAGGAGATGTTGGAGACAGGGGACATTATATAGGAGTTGGTGGAGACTGGGGACATGATCTAGGAGATTTTGGAGATAGGGGACATTATATAAGAGTTGTTGGAGACTGGGGACATGATCTAGGCGATGTTGGAGACTGGGGACATGATCTAGGAGTTGTTGGAGACTGGGGACATGATCTAGGAGTTGTTGGAGACTGGGGGCATGGTATTAAAATTGTTGGAGACTAGAGGCAGAATAAAGGAGTTGTTGGAGACTGGGGACATGATCTAGGAGTTGGAGACTGTGGACATGATCTAGGAGACGTTGGAGACTGGGGACATGATCTCAGAGATGTTGGAGACAGGGGACATTATATAGGAGTTATTGGAGACTGGGGACATGATCTAGGAGATTTTGGAGACAGGGGACATTATATAGGAGATTTTGGAGACAAGGGGCATGATCTAGGAGTTGTTGGAGACTGGGGACATGTTCTAGGAGATGTTGGAGACTGGGGACATGATCTAGGAGTTGTTGGAGACTGGGGACATGATCTAGGAGATGTTGAAGACTGGGGACAAGATCTAGGAGTTGGAGACTGTGGATATGATCTAGGACAGGGATATGCAATTAGCGGACCTCCAGCTGTTGAAAAACTACAAGTCCCATCATGCCTCTGCATCTGGGTGTCATGCTTTCTGCTGTCAGAGTCTCGCTATGCCTCATGGGACTTGTAGTTTGGCAACAGCTGGAGGTCCGCTAATTGCATATCCCTGATCTAGGAGATGTTGGAGACTGGGGACATGATCTAGGAGTTGTTGGAGACTGGGGACATGACCTAGGAGTTGTTGGAGACTGGGGACATGATCTAGGAGTTGTTGGAGACTGGGAACATGATATAGGGGTTGTTGGAGACTGGGGACATGATATAGGGGTTGTTGGAGACTGGGGACATGAAATAGGAGTTGTTGGAGACTGGGGACATGGTATAGTTATTAGAGACTGGGGACATGATCTAGGAGATGTTGGAGACTAGGGAAAATTTTATTGGAATTGTTGGAGACTGGGGACATAATTTAGGAGTTGTTGGAGACTGGGGACATGATCTAGGAGTTGTTGGAGACTGGGGGCATGGTATTAAAATTGTTGGAGACTAGTGGCATAATAAAGGAGTTGTTGGAGACTGGGGACATGGTTTAGGAGTTGTTGAAGACTGGGGACATGATCTAGGAGTTGGAGACTGGGGACATCATACAGAAGATGTTGAAGACTGGGGACATGATCTAGGAGTTGGAGATTGGGGACATGATCTAGGAGATGTTGGAGACTGGGGACATGATATAAGAGATTTTGGAGACTGGGGACATCATACAGGAGTTGTTGGAGACTGGGGATATGACCTAGGAGTTGGAGACTGGGGACATGATCTAGGAGTTGTTGGAGACTGGAGGCATGATATTGAAATTGTTGGAGACTGGGGACATGATCTAGGAGATGTGGGAGACTGGGGACATGATTTAGGAGATGTTGGAGAATGGGGAAATGATCTAGGAGATGTTGGAGACTGGGGACATAATCTAGGTGTTGGTGGAGACTGGGGACATGATCTAGGAGTTGTTGGAGACTGGGGACATGATCTAGGAGATGTTGGAAAATGGGGACATGATCTAGGAGATGTTGGAGACTGGGGACATGATCTAGGTGTTGGTGGAGACTGGGGACATGATATAGGAGTTGTTGGAGTCTGGGGACATGATATAGGAGTTGTTGGAGACTGGGGACATGATATAGGAGTTGTTGGAGACTGGGGACATGATATTGAAATTGTTGTAGACTGGGGACATGATCTAGGAGTTGTTGGAGACTGGGGACATGATCTAGGAGATGTTGGAGACTGGGGACATGATCTAGGAGATGTTGGAGTCTGGGGACATGATCTAGGAGTTGTTGGAGACTGGGGGCATGACCTAGTAGATGTTTGAGACTGGGGGCATGATCTAGGAGTTGTTGGAGACTGGAGGCATGATCTAGGAGTTGTTGGAGACTGGGGACATGATCTAGGAGTTGGAGACTGGGGACATGATCTAGGAGTTGGAGACTGGGGACATGATCTAGGAGTTGTTGGAGACTGGGGACATGATCTAGGAGTTGGAGACTGGGGACATGATCTAGGAGTTGGAGACTGGGGACATGATCTAGGAGTTGTTAGAGACTGGGGACATGATCTAATAGATGTTGGAGACTGGGGACATCATACAGGAGTTGTTGGAGACTGGAGGCATGATATAGGAGTTGTTGGAGACTGGGGACATGATCTAGGAATTGTTGGAGACTGGGGACATGGTCTAGGAGATGTTGGAGACTGGGGACATGATCTAGGAGATGTTGGAGACTGGGGACATGGTCTAGGAGTTTTCGGAGACTGGGGACATGATCTAGGAGATGTTGGAGACTGGGGACATGGTCTAGGAGTTGTTGGAGACTGGGGACATGATCTAGGAGATGTTGGAGACTGGGGACATGGTCTAGGAGTTGTTGGAGACTGGGGACATGATCTAGGAATTGTTGGAGACTGGGGACATGGTCTAGGAGATGTTGGAGCCTGGGGACATGATCTAGGAGATGTTGGAGACTGGGGACATGGTCTAGGAGTTGTTGAAGATTGGGGACATGATATAGGAGTTGTTAGAGACTGGGGACATGATAGGACAGTCTTTCCCAACCCTTTAAACACTGAAGAACCTTTGAAATAACTTTCCGAGGTTAGGGAATCCCAACTAAAAGTTACTATATCTACAACCCATGGTAGTGGTGGCCATTGGGAAGAATTACCCCCTTGCAGATGGCTAAAAAGGATCAATGGTGTCAGTGAGAATTTATCTATGAGGCAGAAATTGCTCATTGCTCAAGGAACCCCTAACAACCCCTGGAGGAACCCCTAACAACCCCTGGAGGAACCCCTAACAACCTCTGGAGGAACCCCTAACAACCACTGGAGGAACCCCTAACAACCTCTGGAGGAACCCCTAACAACCTCTGGAGGAACCCTGGTAGAAATCTTGGTCCAGCACTTGTCCCAATCCCTAATTTATAGAATTGAGCTATTTCTATAACATTGTTGGGCACTAACTTCTCTCCATTCTGTGGTTGAGGGACGCTTCAAATTATTTCATCCCACTCAAGGATCTCAAACTGATACTTTGTTTTATTGAACAAAATGTATAATGATTTATTTACATTTTTAAAAACAATAATAATGTTTTCTAATCTCAAAATCTCCCTATAACTTCAGTAACAAGTAAATTTCAGAAAAAAAATGACTTCTGGGTATACATTTTTCCATCACATGCTCAGTTTATTTGCCCACATTTCTGACAGGTTCACTTTAATAAGATTCTAGGAACTGCTTTAGATAAAGTCCCTCCTTATACTATTTCATACTTTATGAGGAATGTAGTTTTAAAGATTAAAGATCTTGTTTCGTTTTCGCAAATCTGAGATTTAAGATGAAAATATAAATGTTTGAATTATATTTCTATCTATAAGAAATGCAGAATGTTGGAATCTTAACCATTCACTAACTATATTTTTTATTAGCAATACATGAGCTCTTGCAGGACACAATGGTCTAATTATCATTACAGACTGTCATCAATGCTCTGCCTCCCTCCCCCGAGGATTGTGTCTCACAATTATCTTAACAAGCTGGACATCTCTTTCCAGCCTCACAGTCAGTGTAATGAAGGCTGCGGGGAGGCCGCTGTTTCCTCTGGACAGTGCTATGTCCCCGCTCACCTCTTTGCATCATTAATTGTCTGATTAGCAGCTCTGCATTATTCAGGGACTCCTTGGGGGCCGTCCCTAAGGATCCTGTGCTTAGTAAACAGTCAGCGGTCAGGGGGCCTTTTAGAACTTGGACTTAATGAGGTTTCCCAATTAAAATTTTACCTGATTAGAGCTAATTGGAGAAGACATTGACCTTGGGAGACCTTCGCAGAGACTAAGCCACTCACTTCATTCATGTCTTAATGCAGAGGAAAAAAAAAAGATATTTTCTATGATCAGTGTTGAGATGTATTTTATTTAATCACGATAAATGAATGTCTACAATACAATTACATAAACCACAATGAGTATAATACACAATACAGTATAATAATCACAATACTCTTTGTTCTTCACTCAGCTAACAATTTGATTATTTTTCATGAAAATAAAGAAAATTGTGTTAAATATTAATGTCATTTTTTGATTTGAGATCTTAAAGTGCCTATTGTTTGATTGTGTGGCCATGGGTGGATGGAGAGGTGATGGTGGAGAATATGCCTCCATTTAGAAACAGGAGAGGATCATTCTTGATGCCTGTAGAAGCCAAATCCTAGGTTCTCATGAAGGACACCAGGAAGGTGAAGATTAAAGCCCACCATTTTGATTGTGTGGTAGAGGTGCCCAAGGCTGGATAGAGAGACGAGGGTGAAGAATATGTCCCCTCTCAGAAGAAGTAGGGGGTCTTCTCGATGGCTAGGGAAGCCCAATCCTAGGTTCTCATGAAGGACACCAGGAAGGTGAAGATTAAAGCCCACCATTTTGATTGCATGGTAGAGGTGCCCAAGGGTAGATAGAGAGATGAGGGTGAAGAATATGTCCCCTCTCAGAAGAAGAAGTGGGTCTTCTCGATGGCTAGGGAAGCCCAATCCTAGGTTCTCATGAAGGACACCAGGAATGTGAAGATTAAAGCCCACCATTTGATTGTGTGGTAGAGGTGCCCAAGGGTGGATAGAGAGATGAGGGTGAAGAATTGGACAGTTCTGAATCAGAAGAAGGAGGGGGTCGCTTTCAATGCTTGGGAAAACCAAACCTAGGTTCTCATGAAGGAAACCAGGAAGGTGAAGATTAAAGCCCACCATTTGATTATGTGGTAGAGGTGCCCAAGGGTGGATAGAGTGATGAGGGTGAAGAATTAGACAGTTCTCAATCAGAAGAAGGAGGGGGTCGCTCTCAATGCCTGGGGAAACCAATCCTAGGTTCTCATGAAGGAAATCGGGAAGGTGTAGATAACTAGGTTGTTATAGAAACAAGGCCACCATTTGATTGTGTGGTAGTGGTGCCTGTGGGTGGATAGAGAGATCAGGGTAAAGAATAGGACAGATCTGAATCAGAAGAAGTAGGGGTTTCTCTCAATATCTGAGGAGCCCAATCTTAGGTTCTCATGAAGGACATCAGGAAGGTGTAGATACCCTGTAGCTAGGTTGCTATTGAAACAAGCCAACTATTTGTGTGGTAGAGGTCCCTGTGGGTAGATGGAGAGATGAGGGTGAAGAATTGGACAGTTCCCAAACAGAAGAAGGAGGGGGTCACTCTCAATGCCTGGGAAAACCAATCCTAGGTTCTCATGAAGGACAGTGGGAAGGTGTAGATAACTAGGTTGCTATTGAAAGAAGCCCACCATTTCTGTAGTAGACGTCCCTGTGGGTGGGTGGAGAGATGATGGTGAAGAATAGGACAGTCTCCTATCAAAACAAGGAGAGGGTCACTCTCGATACCTGGGGGAACACAATCCTAGGTTCCTATGAAGGAAATCAGGATGGTGTAGATACTGTAACTAGGTTGCCATTGAAAAAAGCCTACCATTTGATTGTGTGGCAGAGGTACCCATGGGTCGATGGAGAGATGATGGTGAAGAATAGGATAGTCTCCACTCAGAAGAAGAAGAAGAGGGACCTCTCAATATCTGAGGGGCCCAATCTTAGGTTCTCATGAAGGACATCAGGAAGGTGTAGATAACAAGGTTTCTATTGAAAAAAAAGCCCAACATTTAATTGTGTGGCAGATGTGCTAATGAGTGGATAGAGAGATGATGGTGAAGAATATGTCCCCTCTCAGAAGAAGAAGTGGGTCTTCTCGATGGCTAGGGAAGCCCAATCCTAGGTTCTCATGAAGGACACCAGGAAGGTGAAGATTAAAGCCCACCATTTTGCTTGTGTGGTAGAGGTGCCCAAGGCTGGATAGAGAGATGAGGGTGAAGAATATGTCCCCTCTCAGCAGAAGAAGGGGGTCTTCTCGATGGCTAGGGAAGCCCAATCCTAGGTTCTCATGAAGGACACCAGGAAGGTGAAGATTAAAGCCCACCATTTGATTGCGTGGTAGAGGTGCCCAAGGCTGGATAGAGAGATGAGGGTGAAGAATATGTCCCCTCTCAGCAGAAGAAGGGGGTCTTCTCGATGGCTAGGGAAGCCCAATCCTAGGTTCTCATGAAGGACACCAGGAAAGTGAAGATTAAAGCCCACCATTTGATTGTGTGGTAGAGGTGCCCAAGGCTGGATAGAGAGATGAGGGTGAAGAATATGTCCCCTCTCAGAAGAAGAAGGGGGTCTTCTCGATGGCTAGGGAAGCCCAATCCTAGGTTCTCATGAAGGACACCAGGAAGGTGAAGATTAAAGCCCACCATTTTGATTGCATGGTAGAGGTGCCCAAGGGTGGATAGAGAGATGATGGTGAAGAATATGTCCCCTCTCAGCAGAAGAAGGGGGTCTTCTCGATGTCTGGGGGAGCCCAATCCTAGGTTCTCATGAAGGACACCAGGAAGGTGTAGATAACTAGGTTTCTATTGAAAAAGCCCAACCTTTGATTGGGTGGCAGAGGTGCCTGTGGGTGGATGGAGAGATAATGGTGAGGACTGAGGAATTGGTCTGTCCCCACTCAGAAGAGAAAGGTGGTCCTCTCGATGCCTGGGGGAGCCAATCTTAGGTGTGGCAAAGGTGCCCATGAGTGAATGGAGAGATGATGGTGATGATATTTCATACCTTTGGTAATAGGGATATGCCAAACCGCTGAACCTAAACCCCATTGAAATCAATGGAAACCAAATCTGACAAATCAAATTTTGTGGGCTAATTTTCCCATGTTCTGGGCTAATGAGTTTTCATACAAAAAAAAATATAACCAAGAAATAAAAACACCTAAAAAAAAAAACAATTACCCAAAATGTCCCTGTTTGTAAATCCTTCATCTATCATGATACCCGCAGACTCTCCAAAATGAAGAGTCCAATGGACCTGGCTAGGGATGAGCCGAACAACCCCCCCCCCACCCCCGGTTCGGTTCGCACCAGAACACCACAAACAGGCAAAAAAAGTTTTTTTATGGCTTGGTTCATACCTAGGCATTTTTTTGCGTGTTTCCAGTTTTGCAGAAACACACTTCAGTCCATGTAACATGGTTTCCTATGGATGTAGTTCACATCTGTGCATTTTATGGAAAGGGCCGGGGACGTTTTTCTGGTTTTTGGTTCCATAGACTTCAACGGATGAAAAGCATGTATTGAAAAACACAAAATGCACCCAGAATATGCAAACTGCAACCTGCAAAAACCTTAAACGGACGTTTTTTTCAGGAGAAGTGATTTTAATGATGGTTAAAGTGAAACTATAAAAATGAAATATTCCTTTAAATTTTGTGCCTGGGGGGTCCCCTTAGTCTGCCTGTAAAGTGTTGCATCTGTGCGATGTGTATTACAGGGCCGCAGCAATTTAAACCGTGACATTCATACCCATTCACCAAAAAAAGTAAAAACCACAAAAGACAGTTTTTGACAATTCCTTTATTATTATAGAAAAAAAAAAAGGGTCCCGCGATGTTCACCCATCTTCAATCACACCGCCCGACGGACCAGAAAAATATATAATAAAAAAAAAAAATACTCTACCTATATGGGAGACGTCCCACCGACTGTTGTCTTTTCACTTTTACAGCTGTTATATAGGCAAGGGCGGGGCCACTCGCTTAGGTAACCGGATGACCCTGCCCCCCGTCTGACATTACATGACGTCAGAAGTGGGTAGGGGCCCTCGGTTAAGTCACGGGGTGGCCCCGCCTTTGTCTATATAACATCTGTCACAACCAAGAGACCTCCCATGGAGGCGGAGCTTTTTTTCCCTTATATTTTTCGGATTCATCGGGCGGCGTGATTAAAGATGGATGGACACCGCGGGACAATTTATTATTATTTTTTTTTAATAAAGGAATAGTCAAAAACTGTGGTCTTTACTTTTTGACACTTTTTTTTGTAAATGAGTATGGGGTGTATCCGATCTGGGGGCCTCCTTGTTAAAGGGGGGCTTCCAGATTCCGATAAGCCCCCCCCCCGTCCGCAGACCTCAAAACCAATGACCAGGGTTGTGGGGACCCCAAAGCACAATAAAAACAAAGTCACGGACTGTTCTCTGAGTCTGGAGTGCCTGTAAAAATGTGGTGTGCCTGGCTGTGCCGGGCGGAGGATCCCAGTCTACTTGCGGCTCCTTAGGGGGTGCACAAACATATGAAGAAAGACCGAACATTTCAGTTTCTGTTATAAAATTTAGCAAAAATTTTTTTGTTCTGTGCACTGATAGGCTCCACTGATGACACGGCACTGATGAGAAGGCACTGATAGACTGTACTTATGGGCACTGATAGGCTGCACTGATGACACGGCACTGATGGGAAGGCACTGATAGGCTGTACTGATGGGCACTGATAGGCTGCACTGATGACACGGCACTGATGGGAAGGCACTGATAGGCTGCACTGATGACACGGCACTGATGGGAAGGCACTGATAGATTGTACTGATGGGCACTGATAGGCTGCACTGATGACACGGCACTGATGGGAAGGCACTGATAGGCTGTACTGATGGGCACTGATAGGCTGCACTGATGACACGGCACTGATGGGAAGGCACTGATAGGCTGCACTGATGACACGGCACTGATGGGAAGGCACTGATAGATTGTACTGATGGGCACTGATAGGCTGCACTGATGACACGGCACTGATGGGAAGGCACTGATAGGCTGTACTGATGGGCACTGATAGGCTCCACTGATGACACAGCACTGATGGGAAGGCACTGATAGGCTGTACTGATGGGCACTGATAGGCTCCACTGATGACACAGCACTGATGGGAAGGCACTGATAGGCTGTACTGATGGGCACTGATAGGCTCCACTGATGACACGGCACTGATGGGAAGGCACTGATAGTGCTTTCTCATAAGTGCCGTGTCATCAGTACAGTCTATCAGTGCCTTCTCATCAGTGCCGTGTCATCAGTACAGTCTGATAGGCTGTACTGATGGGCACTGATAGGCTGCACTGATAGACTGTACTGATGGGCACTGATAGACTGTACTGATGGGCACTTATAGGCTGCACTGATGACACGGCACTGATGGGAAGGCACTGATAGGCTCCACTGATGGGCACTGATAGGCTGCACTTATGACACGGCACTGATGGGAAGGCACTGATAGGCTGTACTGATGGGCACTGATAGGCTGCACTGATGACACGGCACTGATGGGAAGGCACTGATAGGCTGCACTGATAGAAAGGCACTGATAGGCTGTACTGATGGGCACTGATAGGCTGCACTGATGGGTACTGATGGGGCTGCACTGATGATCAGGACACGGATGATCAATACCCTGATTATCGGTGTAGATGTCCCTTGTCACACTTGCTGGTTACCGGCTCTCCTCTCCTCACACTGTGACAGCACAGGAGGAAAGGAATGCCGATAACCGACAAGTCTGTTTACATGTGACCAGCTGTGATTGGACACAGCTGATCACATGGTAAAGGAATTCTGTGGTTGTCCCTTTACCACGATCTGTGATCACAACACAAAGTCACAGCACTCTGAAGAGAAGAGACAAATGATGAGATGGCCGGTGGCACACCTAGTCCAGGTGCTCTGGCTCAGGCTGCCCCTCCCACATCCGGAAACGAATCACAAATGTACATAGAAGATCCGGCAACACTGGAAATTCAGTCTTTATTTTTATTGTTGTCTTATGACCACGATAAAAAGAAGACGCGTTTCGTCACGCAGGCCTTGTTCACAGCACATTCTAAAGTGACACGCGTATCATATATATGTATATCGTTTAACCGCTTCCCACCCGCCCACCGCCATATGACATCCTGGACTTGAATGATGGGTGGAGCTACAGGCATCATTCAGATATCGTCTTTTAGCGCCAGCGATTTCCTACACCATAAGAATGATCATAGCGGCTGTTCCGCTGCTTGATCGTTCTTACGGGAGGCGAGAGGGGACGTCCCCCCGCCCCCCTCCGGTGCTTCTACCGACTCACCGCTACGATTGGTGAGTCGGAGACAGGATCCGCCGGCCCCTGGATGTTTGTCATAGAGATTTCCAGCGGACCAGATGGTCGCCGGAGTCTCTATGATCGCCGGAAGCCGAGCGCGATGTTATGACGTCACGCCCGGCCTCTGCATTCAAAAAAATGGCGCCGCCTCGGCTGGGGAGCCAGGATCATTTTTTTTTATTTCAGGCTTCCCAGCCTAGAGGTGAGATGTGGGGTCTTATTGACCCCCTCCCCCCCCCATATCTCACTGTAAAGAGGACCTGTCATGTCATATTCCTATTACAAGGGATTCCTTGTAATAGTAATTAAAAGTGATCAAAAATGATTATATATTTTTTTAATTCAAGCTAAAATAAATAAAGTAAAATTAGCAATAAAAAAAAAAGATTTTAAAGCGCCCCTGTCCCCGGTAGCTCGCACGCAGAAGCGAACGCATACGTAAGTCCCGCCCACATATGAAAACTGTGTTCAAACCACACATGTGAGGTATCGCCGCGAACGTTAGAGCGGGAGCAATAATTCTATCCCTAGACCTCCTCTGTAACTCAAAACATGCATCCAGTAAAAAAAAAATTATGTGTCGCCTATGGGGATTTTTAAGTAGCGAAATTTGGCGCCATTCCACGAACATGTGAAATTTTGAAGCGTGACATGTTAGGTATCCATTTACTCGGCGTAACTTCATCTTTCACATTATGCAAAAACATTGGGCTAACTTTATTGTTTTTTTGTTTTTTTTAAGCACAAAACAGTTTTTTGTTCCAAAAAAAACGCGTTCAAAAAATTGCTGTGCAAATATCGTGTGAGATAAAAAGTTGCAATGACCGCCATTGTATTCTCTAGGGTCTTTGCTAAAAAAAAAACATATATAATGTTTTGGGGTTCTAAGTAATTTTCTAGCAATAAAATTATGATTTTTACATGTAGGAGAGAAATGTCAGAATTGGCCTGGGTGGCGAGGGGCTAATAAGGTTTATCAAATGTGTTAAAACACTTTAAATATCACCATTCAGGCAATTTGTCATATTTTACATTCCATTGGTTTACAAAAGGTTAAGAATCCACCTCGGGGGCGGGGACACACACCGGAGGCTCCGGGAACGTGAGGTATGGTGGATCTTTAGCCTTCACACCAGATCACCACTTGGCATGAACCATAGATACGACGTTAACTCTGATTTTATTCAATCGGAAATCCGATCGTGTGTACAGGGCATTACACATCCCATAATAGTTGACGCAGACACCCACAATAGACAATAGAATAGTCACACCCCAAACCACCACAGCAAATAGTCCACAACAGCCAACACACAATATACACACAATATATACAATGTATACAGCATTGAGTCTGACTAGCACAGATCATAGTGGGGTTCTCATTCATGTGCCCCTATTAGAGACACAGGGTGATCTACACATAAGAGGGGCCGGGGAAGCTGAACAAGGAGCCTCCAGAACTCTCCAGGGCAAACTGAGGCGCACAAACCCCCAACCCAAAGTCACTCCCGTCACACATCTCCCCTTTCAGCAGGAGACTAACACAGGAGGAGACCCCAGACGGGTTGACTCCGAAGTTAGTCCATAGTTCCAGTCCTCCAATGCCGGTATCCACACAGTACCCCAAATAAATTGTCCCAGAGTATTACTTACCCAGCCAACCTCTGCCTCTCTCAGAGAACATACCCGCCGCTGGGGAGAGGCCTGGACTGGCCCTTCTCCCTGGAGTCCTTTCAGCTGCTGGAGAGAAGACAGGGTGACTGGGCTCAGTCCGTCATGCTGTTGGGGATCTGGGCCAACTGCCCAGCATCCCTGGATTATACAAGTGGAGACTGAAGTCCCATCCACTTGTGGTAGTTGAAAATCCCACAGTGCTTGCAAAGCAAGGCTGGCATCCTCCTGTCTCAGTGTCGCACCATTTTCTGGGGTTGTGTCAGTGGAGGAGACCGAAGTCCCATCCACTTTCACAGGAACTCCGTCCTCTGTTAGTTGAGGGCAGAGGCCAGCAGCACTCTGCTCTGTTGCCAGCTCTTCTGCTGGGTGGCTGTGAGTGGAGACCGCAGTCCCATCTCCCGATATCAGCTCAAGCTGTATTTGTTTGCAGAGGCCAGTAGCATTCTGCCCTGCTGCCAGTGATTCAGCTGGGAGTAAAAGCTTTACTACTTCAGCTTGTCGCTGGAGAGAGGGGCTAACTGCCCCGGCTCCCTGGAACTCCACAGTTGTTGCCGGTGCTGGGCAGAGGTTGGTAGCACTCTGCCCTGTTGCCTTTTCTGTTAGTGGAGACCACAGGCTCATCCACCGACACCAGATCAAGCTGCAGTTGTGAGGTGACGACTGAATTCTCTCATTTAATCCTGATCTGCAGCTCGGACAGACTACCACCTCCTCACCCTGGGCCTCCAGAATTTCTTCAGGTGTAGGGCAGAGGTCTTGGACCCTCTGTCCGGTTGCCAGCACTTCAGCTGGGTTGGAGTCATAATTTTGGGGTGCTGTCTGCTGCTGAAACTCCACGTCTCTGTTATTGTCTCCCAGGTTTAAAAATCCTCGTTGGGGAGGGGAAATGGCAGCTTCCTCTCCCTGCATCTCTGCAATCCACTGGGGAAAAAGAAACACCACCTTCTCACCTCGGGCCTCCGAAACTACCACGGGTGTGAAGCAGGTGCCTGCAGTACTCTGTCCTGCTGCCAGCACTTCTGCTGGGGGTTTGCTAGGTGGTTCCTCCTCTACAGAAACGTCTATTAAATCCCCAGTCTCTGGAATTGCTAAATGTGTGGGACAGAGGTCTTGGACCCTCTGTTCGGTTGCCAGCACTTCAGCTGGAGAAGATTCTGGTAACTCCGCTGATGCTGCTAGCAGAAAATCCCATGTCTCTGGCAGTATTGTGGGAGAAAGGCCGACAACCTCTTCTATCAGGGAGGCTGAAGCTGTTGTTGGGCAGAGGTTAGCAGAGCTCTGCCTTGTTGTCAGCACTTCAGCGTTGGAGATGGCAATCTCTGTAGTTACCACTGCCAATTCTCTGGCATGCTGCTGAACTCATTCTAGCAGTTTCCTGTATGCCCTTTCCAGATGCTGTTCCTTCCTAACAAATAGTCTAGATCAGGTTTAAGCTCTGAGGCCCCTGCAAAATCGAGCATAGCCTCTCTGTGTTCTCGAAAACCTCAAGGGTAGGTTCCCCTTCATCGCCAAACACAAAACAATCTGTAAGGCTCTCCCACAGCAATCCAGGGCCACCAAAGTCATATCCCCCCGGAGAGCATTCTGTTGTCTCTCCTAAATATTCCTCCTTTGCGTGCCATTGCAGAGCCCGATACCGATTGTCCAGCTCTATCTCATGCTGGACCAGCCTGTCCAACTCAGTCACCCATTGCTCCTGGGGCCGCTCTCCCAGGAATTTAATCCGTATCTCCCTTTGTTCACTGGCCTGCTGCTCTGGGGTTGGAAAGCACTTGCCTTGTTGCATACCAGCAACTTGGAGGCATCTAATCCAGTGTCTTACCCGAATGTGCTGCCTGACCTCCAGGTATTCATCCGCAGACACAGACCTGGTGTATGCTGAAAGGACAATCTGCAGCAGCCCCGGGAATTCTGATGACAGATCCATATCTCCGCTGGGGTGGCTGAAGGCTGCTATCCGATCTTGGATCCAGGTGGAGGTCTTCACAGCCAGGAAGCACGATCCCGCTGCTGCCAACCAGTTGTGAGGAACCCTCTGTCCTCAAACAGATCTAGGTCCGCCGTCAATGCTTCCTCTGTTCAGAACCAGCACTTATCCCAGACTCTCCAGCCATCCCAGTCACCAGACAGCACCTCAGTGTAGGGTAAAAACCAACAGACTCTTTATTCAAGTGTAGCGGGGTCTTCAAATTTAGGGGAATGTTTGAGTGGTAGTTGTACTCAAACACCTTAATTGATAGGGCTTTAAAACACATTTAATACCGCAGGTGGGATGCTGTTGTGTAGTTCCCCAGGTCTGTGGATGGCGCTGCAATCGGAGGCTAGGGTTGAACCACTGGTATGGTGCTGTGCCTTGGATGTCCCCTCTCGGCGCTGGTATGGTGGGCGTGGTCAGGATATAAAAGGGGCAGACGCTGCCTGTAGGGTGTGAATTCCCGGGGGTCCTACCCCGGGGAGTGTGTTGCTGTTCTGTGGATCAGTCCCAGGCACCTTTAGCTCTGGGGCTGCAACTGAAGGCCTTGGGTCCGGCACCTTTGGCTGGAGCCCACGGAGGGAGGAAGAATCCCAGGGTGCTGCCTTGCGAGGAGACCCGTTTCTAAGATGAGGAGGCCGGGGAAGGACCGTTCAGAGGGACTGGTGAGAGATCGCAGTGAAGGAAGGGGCCAGGTAACTCTCTGGAGGGATGTCATCTTCCCGATAGAGGCCTAATACCACAAGCAACGTTCACCAGGTCTGTGGCAGAGACCCAACATTCACCAGATCTGTGGGAGAGTTTGTGCAGAGACTGTGTGTACTTTAGTTCGAGCACCATTCCGGCTGCTAGGATCCACTCTAATGGGAGACTATCCGGGTGAGCTAAGCCTACTTGAGAGATAAGTAGTGAGTCATACCTTTTCGTTTGTGCCTGGACTTACTCCAACACCTTTTTGCTGTCCTGTTCTCCATCCACCCTGTTCTATCTAATGACTGTGCATATGAGAAATAAGACCCAGTTATACACCACTCAACCTCTTCACACAAGAGGGTACGGGCACATAGCACGGTGTGCCCTTTTCCTGCGAGTGAGCCAAAGGCAGGTAAAGAGTTTGTGTGCTACACGTGGGGGCTCAGAGTCCAGGATCCTGTACGCTGCAACCAAGCCTGCAAGAAGTATCGGCATGGATCCGTCGGTAGTGACACAGTGGTGCATAACAGCCGGCACTTGTCCAGACATGGCGGTAGTTATTGAACTCCCTGGGGAAGACTGGCAAGAGGACGATGTAGAGTGGCTCATGGTGCTGCTGTCCCCAAGTCAGAAGGCATGGGTAATGGATCTAAAGTTGGACCCGGAGGCCTCCTTTACCTACGCATTGGTGGAATGGCATGAAGGGATACCAGAGAGTTTTAGAGGGCAGTGTGTTACAGGCCCGAAAATCAATACCAGCAGCCCTCTTAGCTGGGGCTATTGCTACACAAGCACATGTTAACAGATATCTCACTTCAAAACACTCCCCCCACCCTTGGGAAACAGGGCGGGTTAAACTGTCCAATGACAATGGTGATACAGGTCAGGTGTGTTCCAACTTCTCATCAGTAAACAGTCTTAGCAGGGGGGCTACTGTAGGAATGCCCCCTCCCTTTCCTCACAGCAAGACACTTACACATCCCACAATAGTTGAGGCAGCCGCAATAGACAATAGAATGGTCACACCCCATCCCATCACAGCAAATAGTACACAACAGCCAACACACAATATACACACAATATATACAATGTATACAGCATTGAGTCTGACTAGTACAGATCATAGTGGGGTTCTCATTCATGTGCCCCTATTAGAGACACAGGGTGATCTACACATAAGAGGGTCGGGGAAGCTGGACAAGGAGCCTCCAGAACTCTCCAGGGCAAGCTGAGTCACACCAACCCCCCACCCAAAGTGACTCCTGTCACAGATGTACATTGCACTGTGTAGGGATTACACACACACAGGGATGTTACCCATTTACCTTGATTGAAGATAACATCTGATTGGTGGAGATGAACTTCTATGTGCATATATATGCTGTTGTGTGTCACTTTAGAATGTGCTGTGAACAAGGCCTGCTTCATTGATTCATGATGTCTAGTCATTGCACACAATGCAATTTCATCTTCCTAAGAACTTCATTCTACTGATAAAAGAAGACTTGCGCTGGACTACAGTGGGCAATCATTAGGGACAAAGCCCACCTGACCATCTCAATACCAGCTGGTTTCCTATATTCCAAGAAACTCAGTCGGATCATTGAAGGAAGCTGGTGGGCACCGCCAACACACTAAAGGGGGTGGTGTGGCCACGCCAACGGCACAGTCTGCTGCCTAGAAAGACCACAGGGAGAACTGGTGAGTGGGTCTTTGGCCCACCATTGTTCTGTTTACCGACATTGAAGATACTCCTTGCGAAACTGGGTACAGCAGCAAAAAAATGAAGCAAAAGAATTGAAAAAAAAAAATTTGAAAAAAAAATTATATTTTTACTCACCAGAAATACCTGTTGCTATGCGGAAGTCCCTAATCTTCCTCTTCCTTATTGGAAGTGGATCTTCTTCATCCCTTCTACTCGCGGTGTCTTCTGGTGAATGGGACGCGCTGCCTTCTGGGAACTGTGAGTAATCACGGAGAGCAGTCGCCCATTCACAAATCGGCGCGAGACTCGCGCATGTGCAGTAGGAAACGGGCAGTGAAGCCGTAAGGCTTCACTGCCTGTTTCCCTTAGTGTGGATGGCGGCGCGGGACCTGTCAGGATTGAGGGATCGGCATCGGGGGGGCCATCATCACGGGCGAGTAGGACAGGTAAGTGGGTAAATCGCGGGTGGAGCTCCGCTTTAAGGGGAACTCCGCGCCAAAAAAAAATGGTGTGGGGTTCCCCCAAAAATCCATACCAGACCCTTCAGGTCTGGTATGGATTTTAAGGGGAACCCCGCACCAAAATTAAAAAAAAAATGGCTTGGGGTTCCCCCAAGAATCAATATCAGACCCTTATCTGAGCATGCAACCTGGCAGGAAAAGAGAGGGGAATGAGAGAGCGCCCCCCCTCCTGAACCGTACCAGGCCACATGCCCTCAACATGGGGGAGAATGTTGATGGGGACAAGGGCCTCATCCCCACAACCCTTGCCTGGTGGTTGTGGGGGTCTGCAGGCGGGGGGCTTATTGGAATATGGAAGACCCCTTTAACAAAGGGGACCCCCAGATCCCGACCCCCCCTACATTGTACCCCTACCATTTCACAAAAGAAAGTGTAAAAAATTGTAAAAAAACACACAGACACAGTTGGGATAAGTCCTATATAAAAAAAAAAAAAAAAAAAGATTCTAGCGGTGGTAATCCACTCCCAATCTCCACTCCTGTGATGTCAGTATCCAGCGACGGATGATCTGCAGGCTCCAGCGATGATGTCCAGCGAGGAACAGCACACGGTCCTGTCACCACCGGAGACACCCCGGGAATGACGTCGCGGCAGCCTGACAGGTCTTATGTAGCTGAGGACGGGGCCACCCGTCACGTGATCCCGTTCCCCCTCTGACGCAAGGGGAAACCCCGGCTTTCCCAGTGACGTGACAGTTGACCCCGCCCCCTCTGATGTAGCGCAGGTTTCCCAGCGCTACATCAGGAGAGCACCTAATGGAATACGAAGATGTTTTCTCAACCATCCATGACATGGATGTTGGGTGTGCTAAAAGTATTCAGCACAGTATTTCGCCTGAATGGATAGCACCCCATTTAGAGAAAGACCCAGGTGCATACCTCATAAAGCTCTGGATGATGTTCGAGAGTGCTTGCTCCAAATGAAAGATCAAAACATCATTGTTGAGTCTAAAAGCCTATATGCATCCCCAATAGTGGTGGTCATAAAGAAAAATGGTGGAGTACGAATATGTGTTGATTATAGGACTCTTATTCGGCAAACGGTCCCAGATCAATACACGCTACTTCGCATTGAGGAAACTCTTAATGCCCTGCAAGGCAGAAAATGGTTCACAGTAATAGATTTAAGATCCGGTTATTACCAAGTACTAATGAATGAGGAAGATCATGAAAAGACAGCTTTTATCTGCCCCCTGGGGTTTCTCAAGTTTGCCCGCATGCCTCAGGGCATTAGTGGTGCGCCTGCAACCTTCCAGCGTCTAATGGATCGGACACTGGGAGACCTTTTTTCCCACTCAATGTATTGTAAATGTCTACCTAGATGACATAATTGTTTTTGGCTCCACTCTGGAGGAGAATGACCAGAGACTGTTTAAAGTGCTAGATCGTCTGAGGAAAGAAGGTCTGAAACTCTCCCTGGACAAATGTAAGTTTTCCCGCTCTTCAGTAAACTTTGTGGGTCACATAGTATCTGCAGAAGGGGTAGCAACTGATCCTGCTAAAGTGGAGACTGTGGTAACCTGGCCCCGTCCCACAAATCTGAAAGAACTGAGGTCCTTCTTGGGGTTTTGTGGCTAATATCGCCGCTTCATTAGAGGCTATTCCAAGACTGCTCGGCCTCTTAATGACTTGCTCAAAGAAACCCCTGGCATTGAAACAACCAGCAAAACTCCTTTCAGTGAGAGTTGGATTTCTGTTTGTGAGGACGCTTTTCTACAGATTAAGAAAAGTCTTATGCCGCGCACACGCGACCATTTTTCTCGTCTGGAAAAATGAAATTTTTTCTCTTGGACGAGAAAAGCGGCCGTGTGTAGGCCTTCCAGCATTTTTCCCGACGAGAAAAATGACAAGAATCACGACGAGAAAAATTACAACATGCTCTAATTTTTCTCGTCGCAGTCTTCCCATAGGGAAACACTGCTAGGGAGCCTACACATGGCCGGTTTTCTCGACCAAGAGAAAACCTGTCATGAAAACCGGCCGTGTGTAGGGGACCAAGCCGGTCCTCGTTTTCATCACCGTGAAACTCGATCGTGTGTACACGGCATCACAGAAGTGCCAGTGTAGGCTTATGCAGACCCACAAAAGCCATACATTCTGCATGAAGATGCCAGCTATGATGGATTAGGAGGAGTCCTACATCAGGATTACCCAGGGGGACTAAGAACTGCTGCTTATGTGGCAATACCCCCAGTTAAGAGGGCTGTTGGAATAGATTTTCGGGCCTGTAACACGCTGCTGTCAACCCCCAGTAACTGGCTCTAACCTCCCTTGGCACAGATAGCAATAAGATGGGATTGTAAAACCCGTTAGCTATGGGGATCACAATGCCGCAACAAACATGTAACCACACAGCAATAGGCTTAACCACAAGTTCTTTTACTGGGTATGAAGCATGCAGTTCAAACAGTAATACATTCATATATGCAGAGCCCTGCAATGTTGAACACACACACAGCATACAACAAGTGCTAAGTTAACTAGTACAACACAAGCTAAGTGTCCTTTAGCTATGCTCGCGAGCTTTCCCCTCGTGGGCAAGATGGCGACCAGACAATATCTAACAGTCTACAGCCAGGCCTGACTATTGCAGATACGGTGCTTCTGTTGGGAAGGATCTTCGCTAGCAATGGTGGTGCACTTTGTAGGTTATTTGTAATCCACAGGTAACACAACAGTTGGCTGCTTGACAAATAATAAAAGTTCAACTAACGTTTCACAGCACACTGTCCCTCCAGCGTGCAATGTAACACTCTCTGGTAGTGGCGGTTCCTGAACAAGGAACACTGGGCCTAAGATTAGTCAATAATCTCTGAGCAAGTGCTCTCTCCCCCGACCGGACCAGTCCATACAACCGACTTCCACAGCTGGAACTTCAGCACACAGTCTCCCGACACCCGCAGTCTCTGATCCTCCCGACAGTCCTTGGAAGGATGATGGACAAGATGACTCCTGGGTTCTTCCCGTGAAGGTCGGAGGGCTCTTTGGATCTCAGGGCCCAACTCTTAGGCCCAGTTCAGTGGCAGACCCAGCGTAGGTTCCACTTGCTAGGTGGGCGGCGTCCAAAGAGACCCGCCTGTTGTTCCGCACCCCTTTAAATAGGCCTTCCCCAGCAGACCTTGCACCGGGCAATGCACTCTGGGTGTCCCACTGCACACTGGGTAACGTAGTCTTTTAGAGCTCCTTAAAATGACACCCCGCTTCACCTATATTAGTCGCAGTCTAAGCCCAGCAGAAAGGAATTATCCTGTTCACAGACTGGAATTTCTTGCCCTGAAGTGGGCTATTGTTGAAAAGCTGCATGATTACTTGTATGGGGCTCAGTTTGAGGTGAGAACTGACAACAACCCCCTGACTTATGTTTTGACTACAGCTAAGCTGGATGCCACTGGTCATAGGTGGCTTGCTGCCTTGTCTAATTACCAATTCACTCTCAAGTACAAGCCAGGGCCCAAAAATATTGGAGCTGATGCTCTCTCTAGGTGTCCTGGGTTGCCAGTGAACTTAGAAGAAAGTGAATGGGAGGAAGTACCTGGGCCTGTTGTGGCTGCCTACTGTGTTACAGCAGCTGTACAAGAAGACAATATCTTTTCTTCTGACTTATGAGTTATTGACTCCTTGGGAGCTGGTGAAGAGTGTATCCCAAACATGTATTGCTGCCCCACTGCTTTAGGGGCAGGGCTGGACTGGGACAAAAATTTGGCCTTGGACTTCATCCAGACCGGCCCACTTTAATTCAATAAAATGCTGCCCCTCACCCCCCAAAAAATGACGCCCACCAAAAGGCCCCTACATCCATTATTTTATATCATGAGAGGGTGAGAGAGAGGGGAATGAGAGAGAGAGAGAGAGGGAGGGTTGAGGGAGAGGGGGTGGGAGAGAGAGGGGGGTGAGTGTAAGAGAGAGGGAGTGAGTGTAAAAGAGAGGGGGTGAGTGTAGGACCCCTTTCACACTGAGGCGTTTTTCAGGCACTTTTGGACTAAAAATAGCGTCTGTAAAGCGCCTGAAAAATGCCTCCGCTGCAGTCTGTAACGGCACCCCAAGTATGCAAGGGGTTAACACCGTTAGGATATTCCCTTTCCAACCACACGACAGCCACCAGACACTCCAACCAGCTGAATAAGACCCCATACGAATGATTCTCCCCCCAGATATGAGACAACGCTCTGTATTCAAGTTCCAAAACAGGGAATGACTTTATTTTCAAAACACATGGTAACACATTTCTCTTCAAAACCTTCCCCTCCCATCCTTTGGGGAACAGGGCGGGTTAAACTGTCCAATGACAATGGTGATACAGGTCAGGTGTGTTCAAACTTCTCCTTTGATAAACAGTCTTAGGCAGAAGGGTTGATTCCCCCCCCCCCTCCTCACAGAAGACACTTCCACATCCCATAATATGGAGCCAGACGCTTTACCAAGCTCCAATCCACATCATCACAATGAAAGGGCCTGTAGCATAGGTGAGGCTCATTAGCATTACACAAGGAGACAGGAGACATATCAGCCTCTCTTAATTTAACCTGTTGAGTTCATAAAACAGTAAATAGTTCTTTGCAGCTATCCTGGGGAATATTGTGGATAAATATTACAGACCCATTTTAAGCAATCCAAGCCATATTCTCAATGTCCATTGTTTCCTGGCTCACCCTGTGTCCAAAGTGACCCCCATGTCACACAGTCCCAGTGTGAAAGCCCAATTGCTTTCACACTGGGGCGCTGCCAGGGCGATAAAAAAAAGTCCTCCAAGCAGCATCTTTGGGGCGGTGGAGGAGCGGTGTACACACCGCTCCTGTCCATTGAAATGAATGGCCACCGCTCCTGAAGCGCCTGCAAAGCACTTCAGCAGCAGCACTACACGGGCGCATTTAACCTTTAATTCGGCTGCTAGCGGGGGTTAAAAGCTCCTGCTAGAAGCCGAATAGCGCAGCTAAAACGACAGTAAAGTGCTGCTAAAACTAGCAGTGTTTTACCGTCAATGCCCGCCCCAGTGTGAAAGCAGTCTAAGAGTCAGGGAGTGAATGAGACAGAGGAAAGGGTAGAGAGACAAAGGGGGGAGCTGAGAGACAGAGGGGGGGCTGAGAGACAGGGGGCTGAGAGACAGGGGAGCTGAGAGACAGAAGGGGGCTGAGAGACAGAGGGAGGGAGCTGAGAGACAGAGGGGGGTCTGAGAGACAGAGGGGGGTCTGAGAGACAGAGGGGGAAGCTGAGAGACAGAGGGGGGGCTGAGAGACAGGGGGCTGAGAGACAGGGGAGCTGATAGACAGAGGGGGCTGAGAGACAGAGGGAGGGAGCTGAGAGACAGAGGGGGAGCTAAGAGATAGAGGGGGAGAGCTGAGAGATAGAGGAGGGAGCTGAAAGACAGTGGGGGGCTGAGAGACAGAGGAGGGGTCTGAGAGACAGAGGGGGAGCTGAGAGACAGAGGGGGAGCTGAGAGACAGAGGGGGGAGCTAAGAGACAGAGGGGGGAGCTAAGAGACAGAGGGGGGGCTGAGAGACAGGGGGCTGAGAGACAGGGGAGCTGAGAGACAGGGGAGCTCAGAGACAGAGGGGGGCTGAGAGACAGAGGGAGGGAGCTGAGAGACAGAGGGGGGAGCTGAGAGATAGAGGGGGAGAGCTGAGAAATAGAGGAGGGGACTGGGAGACAGTGGGGGGGCTGAGAGACAGAGGAGGGGTCTGAGAGACAGAGGGGGGGGGCTGAGAGACAGAGGGGGAGCTGAGAGATAGAGGGGGCTGAGAGACAGAGGAGGGGGCTAAAAGTGGGGGGGACTGAGAGACACGGAGACTGAGAGACAGAGGGGAGGACTGAGAGACAGAGGGGGGTCTGAGAGACAGAGGGGGTTCTCAGAGACAGAAGGGGGGTCTGAGATACAGAGGGGGGGTCTGAGATACAGAGGAGGGGTCTAAGAAACAGAGGGGGGTCTGAGAGAAGGAGGGGGTCTGAGAGATAATGGGGGTGCTGGGAGACAGAGGGGGGAGCTGAGAGACAGAGGGGGAGCTGAGAGACAGAGGGGGATCTGAGAGACAGAGGGGGAGCTGAGAAACAGAGGAGGAGAGCTGAGAGATAGAGGAGGGGTCTGAGAGACAGAGGAGGGGTCTGAGAGACAGAGGAGGGGTCTGAGAGACAGAAGGGGGGAGGTCTGAGAGACAGAGGGGGGTCTGAGAGACAGAGGGGGTCTGAGAGATAGAGGGGGGCTGAGAGACAGAGGAGGGGCTAAAAGAGGGGGGGACTGAGAGACACAGGGACTGAGAAACAGAGGGGGTCTGAGAGACAGAGGGGGGTCTGAGATACAGAGGGGGTCTGAGAGACAGAGGAGGGGGTCTGAGAGACAGAGGAGGCTCTGAGAGACAGAGGGGGGTCTGAGAGTTAGTGGGGGCTGAGAGATAGTGGGGGGGTTGAGAGACAGAGAAGGGGGCTGAAAGAGGGGGGACTGAGAGACACGGGGACTGAGAGAAAGAGGGGGGACTGAGAGACAGAGGGGCAGAGAGACAGAGGGGAGGGCTGAGACAGACCACATAGCACTGTCCCTTTCTGCAGTCCCTCCTCCTCTGCTCACCCCCGCTGTCTCAGTGTTCTGGCATGTTTGTGTAGGATGCCGGGTACCTGATGGCCAGCAGCGGCAGTGCCGAGTCTCCCTCTTGATCCGGGGGCTGCTCTAGCTGCTCTGCTCCTTACAGCGGCGCATGTTCTCTTCCTCCGGGCTCCCAGTCAGCCTGCCCTCCGGCCCAGGCCGCATGGTTCCTGGAGCAGAGAGGAGGTGGAGGAATCAAGGTTTTGGGAGCGCTGGGGTGGCCGCGCTCGCTCCTGTTCGCCTCTTCGGTGGTCAGGGAGGGGGTGGAGCTCTTCTCCCTCCTCGGCTTTTACATCCAACTGCCCTCCTCGCTGGCCACCTTCCCCGAATTTCCGCCGGTGTTTGCTGCCATGCTCCCGCTGCCGCCAAACTCTGCATTAAAAAAAAGCCCACAAAAAAAACGGCCCACTGAGCCATCGGCCCACCGGGAAACTCCTGGTAGTCCCGATGGCCAGTCCATCCCTGTTTAAGGGTACCAGAAAACATCCAGCTGCAAGAGAAAGATATGATCCTTCTACAAAAGAGAGATACAGTAATCAGACATGTTAGAGAATCTGTTTTCTGCAAAGATCCTAGTTACATGAGAAAAACCCTACCTGAGCAGAGTACCTCCTATCTTAAAGAATGGGATAAACTCAAAATAATTGCTGGACTTTTATACCGGGTACATTTGTTCCATGATCATCCTGGAAGGAGACACCTAGTGCTCCCTCAAGTCTACAGAACATCTGTTTTGAGAACTTTGCATTACCAACATGGACATCTAAGAGTTGAAAAAACCTACGGACTAATCCAAGACCGGGGGAATCTGTTGTTGAGGGAATCTATTGCCACCGTTGTGTGAGATGTCTACAATGGAAAACTTTACCTACTCGAGCTGCTCCTATGGAACACTTAAAAAGGTTTGGTCCAATGGATTTAGTGTGCATGGACTTTTTGTGTATTGACAATGACAGCAGTGGTGTGGGAAATGTTCTGATTGTGACTAATCACTATACTCGATATGCTCAAGCCTATCCCACCAAAGATCAGAAAGCAGTAACTGTAGCTAAAGTCTTGTGGGAGAAGTTTTTTGTTCATTATGGATTGCCAAATGGACTTCACTCTGACCAGGGGCGGGACTTTGAAAGTCGCCTAATTAAAGAGCTGTTAACATTGCTTAACATTGACAAGAGCCGCACCACACCTTATCATCCAGAGGGTGATGCTCTCCCTGAACGTTTTGATCGCACCTTGTTGAACATGTTGGGTACCCTTCCTAATGGTGCCAAGCAAACCTGGAGCCGACATGTTGGAGCTATGATACATGCCTACAATTGTACCAGACATAAATCAACTGGTTTCTCTCCTTATTTTCTCATGTTTGGGAGAGAAGCCCGTCTCCCTATTGACATTAGGGATGAGCCGAACACCCCCCGGTTCGGTTTGCACCATAAGATGTGAACAGACCTAAAGTTCGCGCAAACTATTGCAGGAAATAGCCAATGACGTAGGCGGGATCCCGCCTACGTCATTGGCTATTCCCCGGCAAGCGGGGAAAGCTGGGGCTTACCCTATGATGTGACCGGTGACCCCGCCCCCTCGTACGTCATGGGGGTTTCGTGTGAAGTGGAGACTGGAGGAGACTGCAGCACTGGACATAGAGAACAACGCTGGACAGACTGGATTACATCGCTGGAATGGGTTTTTTTTTTTTTTTAATAAAGGACTTTTCCCAACTGTGTCTGGGTGTTTTTTAAAAAAAAATATACACTTTCTTTGTGAAATGTACCCCATTACCAATTCACATAGGGGGGGGGGCCGGAATCTGGGGGTCCCCTTTGTTGAAGGGGTCTTCCAGATTCCGATAAGCCCCCCGCCCGCAGACCCCCACAACCACCGGGCAAGGGTTGTGGGGATGAAGCCCTTGTCCTCATCAACATGGGGACATGGTGCTTTGGGGTCCGGACCCCAAAGCATCCTCCCCATGTTGAGGGCATGTGGCCTGGTAAGGTTCAGGAGGGGGGGAGCGCTTTCTCGTCCCCCCCCTTTATCTGTGGCCTGCCAGGTTGCGTGCTCGGATAAAGGGTCTGGTATAGATTTTTGGGGGGAACTCCACGCCATTTTTTTTTTAATTTGGCGTGGAGTTCCCCTTTAAATCCATAACAGACCTGAAGGGTCTGGTATGGATATTTGGGGGGAACCCCACGTAATTTTTTCTTTTAATTTGACGCAGGGTTTCCCTTAATATCCCATACCAGACCTGAAGGGCCTGGTAATTGAATTTGGGGGGACCCCCGCGCATTTTTTATCAATGACTTTCAATGACTGTTCTCTGTATTGCCGGGAGCAAACAATTCATCATAGCCGCGAGTGAGTTTTAAATTACTTTTTTTCCTTCAGAAATGACACTTTGTGCAGGGACAGTTCTAAGCACGGGAAACAAGCGCTACTTTACAGGCATACTATAGACACCCCCCAGGTACGAATTTTAAAGGAATATTTCACTTTTATGGTTTCACTTTAAGCATTATTAAAATCACTGCTCCCGAAAAAACTGCAGTTTTTAAAACTTTTTTTTTGCATTGATACATGTCCCCTGGGGCAGGACCCGCGTCCCCAAACACTTTTTATGACAATAACTTGCATATAAGCCTTTAAAATGAGCACTTTAGATTTCTCCCATAGACTTTTACAGGGTGTTCCACGGCTTTTCGAATTTGCCGCGAACACCCCAAATTGTTCGCTGTTCGGCGAACGGGCGAACAGGCAATGTTCGAGTCGAACATGAGTTCGACTCGAACTCGAAGCTCATCCCTAATTGACATTCAGTTGGGTGTGTCTACTGATGGAGTGAAAAATAGAAATCACTACCAGTATGTGGAATGACTTAAACAGAGTTTAGAAGAGGCCTATCAAATGGCTGAGGAAAATACTGCAAAAATAAATGCTGCCAATAAAAGGCGTTTTGATGCCAAAGTTTGTTACAAAGACTTACAACCTGGTGATAAAGTGCTTCTCCGCAATTTGGGACCTTCAGCCAAACATAAATTAGCTGATCGTTGGCGAAATGAGTTGTTTGAAGTTATAGGAAAACTGCCTAGAATTCCAGTCTACAGGATTCGAGGACCTGAGGGTCGGATCAAAGCCTGGCATAGGAATCACTTGCTTCCAGTACCACAAGTTGCTACTGCTGATGAGGAGCCACAATTTGATATTGTTACAGATTCTAATGATGTGCCTTGTGGAGACCTGGGAGACCAGAGTGATGACACTGACTGGTTTACACCTCCACCAGAGTCTCCTGTACAGGTTCCTTCACCTATTACTGATGGGGGGCCTTCCTCAGAGGGGAGGTCTGGACCCAGCTACTCCTGTTTTTGAAACAACAGCCCAAAACTTTGTGCCTACAGTTCCCAGCATGGTTGGAGCACCAAGTTTTCCCACTAATGCTGTCCCAGAGTTATCTGGAATAATGCCTGAGGGCTTGAGGAGAGGAGATTGTGTTTGACGACCTCCACCAACGTTTACTTATGACACCTTGGGAAGACCTTGCTATGCTGTACAGAACTATGTACAACCTCATGTTCTGATGGACATGATTGCAGCTCATTCTAGACTGGTTAGCATGATGCCCTATGTAACGGCACCCCAAGTATGAAAGGGGTTAACGCCGTTTAAGATATTCCCTCCCTGAACACACATCCACTACCGACCCTCCACAGTCAATTGACCGCTTCCCATAGGATTAATCCTTCCAGACATACGAGACACACGCTCTGTATCTTTCCAACTGGACTGACTTCTTTATTGAAACACTGCAAGTTTTATACACACAGAGAGGAGTTTCTTATCTTCCTCTCACAATGCACTTTTGACAAGACCTAATTTATATGAGCTAATTAACTACAGCTGATGACTCAGACACATGACCTTTAGGCTAGCCTTACCGTCTCATAGACTACACATTATTTTGACATCTCTTAAGAGACAATAGGTGGGTTCGTTAGCTAATCCCTTTTCCAGTTAAATGACTAGGCATGACCTTTATATACACACAAGTACAGAGTTAATTATCACTATTCACAATGAAAGGATCTTTAGAACACATCAGCCCTTTCCAATTAACCTGTTGGGTTCAGGATCAACACAAATAGTTATTTACAGATATCCTGGGAAATATTGTGGAATAATATTACAGACCCATTTTCAAACAATCCAAGACATATTCTCAATGTCCATTATTTCCTGGCTCATACTTTCTAAGAACTTCTGGGTTCCAGGGGCCCACCCATTACACCCTATATGTTACTAACCATATTTCCTTTGCAGCTAATCTCTGTAATAGATTGCTTCTGGAGAAGTGGTCTGCAGAAGGCGACAACCATGTTATCTTTTGCTATGTTTTGAGTGTATATGCTTGCCGGGTCTGAAGGATTTTCAGCAGGGGGAGAATGTAGTGATGTGATAATTTCTTTGCCCATTTACCAAGTGTACACTCTTGTTATGCAGTGTTTGTTTGCCCTTTTTCAATATGGTTGCTATGCTCTCTGTCTCACCAAGGATGAGGTCATCAAGAAGAGCAGAGGATGGCAAGGGGTTTTGTGGGTAAGTGGGTAAGTGGGTGGAGAGACAGAGATGTGAGGTGAGAACTGTAAAGGCTGCTAAGAGAACACAGACTGAGTAAGTGCTTGTCAGGGAAATCTTCCGTCCAACAGCGCCAATCAGCGCCCAATGCGCACGCGCGGCGGAATGACGCTTCGGCGCATGCGCGGGACGGCGCTTCTACGTTCTCGGGTGCGCGGCGGCGCACCAATAGGAATCCAGGCGGGCCTATTTAAAGAAACCCAGCTGCACTGACAAGTTGCTGGTTAGTCAGCTTTCCTGTGTACCCAAGACTCTGGAAAACTAACTGAAAATCTCCTTGTGACCCGGACTGGCTTGATTCCCCTGATCTCTCTCCTGGACCTGACCCTCGGCTTGTTATACGGACTTCTGCCTACTCTTGTGTTTGACCCTCGGCCTGTGACTCGGATCTGCTGCCTGTCTACAACCCTTGACCTCCTGCTTGTACCTTTGGACTTCCACGTTTCCTTTGAACTCCTGCCTTGTTCCCGGTATTTTCTGGACTTGTTACTTATTGCTGTGCTAGACCCCCAGCCGGGACTGTTACCTCTGCAGTTGCAACCCGGACTCAGCCTGCACCGGCTTCTATTGACTCTTGCTGCTTGAACTATACCGATCCAGCTAGTTCCTGCTAGAAGCCTGCTCTTCAGTCTACTCAGCACTACCGGACCGTCTACAAGTACCCACCACCTGCTGGTAGCCGGTGCCGCTTCTCGCCATCCACTCCCTGTCTCACCTCCAGGGAGTGGAGTGCGTCAAGTCGCAAAGGTGAACCACTCTCGGCATCTCGGCCTCGGTAAGTACATACCTTAACAGTGCTGCTGCTGCAGATTCACCTCAATGAGAAATACATACACTACTTAATAAATTTGTGTTCCTGTTTGGAAAATACTTTATGTTGGATGGTTCACTGAATGTTATTTCTTCAATACATAAACTTTCAAATACAATGCTGTGTGGATTACTGTCTATCTGAAGATATATTTCTCACTTGGGATTCACTTGCTATTCACGAGCCCCAATGGAGCGGAGGCACTGCGCATGTTAGAGATCCTGTACTGATCACACAGATTATGAAGACTCTGCTCCTAAAATACTATACAGGTGGCGCCATCATACCTCAGAGAGAGAAAAGAATAGTGCTACACTTGCATTCCCTACGTTGCCATTTTATTGCTACCTAGCACTGCTTGTCCTGTTTGACCGGGGCTTAACTTGGTGTCTGGCCCCTCTTATATGTGTACCAGCATTATTTATTAGACTGTCCAACTCTGTGCAGGACAATATACATATATATCATCAATAAGCGCGCCAACGTCTTCAAGGGCCCCAACGTGCTGTTATGCTGATTGGGGATAAGTCTAGTTTGGGTACCCTAATTACCAGAAGAAGCCCTCAGTGTATTGTTTATGCTGTCATATTTTCCACTATTATGCTCTGCCTGGTTTTACCCTCATCTAATACAGTCAACTATTTATCAAAAAGTCTTGCATCTAATTTCAGGGTAGTGTAATGCCGCGGTACACACGATTGGAATTTCCGACAACAAATGTTCGATGTGAGTTTTTGGTCGGATATTCCGACCGCGTGTAGGCTCCATCGGACATTTGCTGTCAGAATTTGAGAGCTGGTTCTCAATTTTTCCGACAACAAAAGTTTGATCGTGTGTAGCCATTTCCAACGCACAAAAACCCTACGCATGTTCGGAATCATTGTACTTCATTTTTCTCGGCTCGTCGTAGTGTTGTACGTCACCGCGTTCTTGACATTCGGAATTTCCGAGCAACATTTGTGTGACCGTGTGTATGCAAGACAAGTTTGAGCCAACATCCGTCAGAAAAAAAATCCACGGTTTTGTTGCCAGAAATTCCGCTCGTGTGTACGCGGCATAAGTAGTAGTGTAACTGGGGTGCCAGTGGGGCGGAGGCCGTGAGCAGAGTCGAGGTAAAAGCAGAGGACTCAATATAACCAGCAGCTCCTGTGGGGGTGGTGCTACATGTGTAATTTAGGATAGGAACTTAAAGGGGTTGTAAACCTACGTGTTTTTCACCTTAATGCATCCTATGCGTTAAGGTGAAAAAACACCTTGCAGTATCCGGACCCCCCGTTTTATTACCTGAGCCCCAAATTTCCGTGGGCTCGTCCCCACCATTCTTCTCTCCTTGGAGTCTTAGCTTTGATTGGATAGATTGATAGCAGTGCAGCCATTGGCTCCCGCTGCTGTCAATCAAATCCAATAACGCGGGCACTGGGGGGGGCGGGGCCGAGTCATACACTCAGCGTCTGTGGACGCTGGGTGTATGACACAGGAGCGCGCCCACAAGGTAACCCCCTCGGGAGAGAGCTTCCCAGAGGGGGTTATCTAATGCGGGGAGGAGCCGCAAGAGCCGCTGTGGGACCCCAGAACAGGAGGTTCGGGGCCACTCTGTGCAAAACGAACTGCACAGTGGAGGTAGGTATGACATGTTTGTTAAAAAAAAAAAAAAGCGGGAACCTTTAGTGTCACTTTAAAATGAAGTTTAGATATTAATCAAATAAACCCATCCACACCAAATTCACAGAGCTATCAGTTTTCCAGTTGGCAGTCTGTATTTTTATGAATCTAAAAAATCAATCCACAACATTAGAGATTCATGTTGATAAAACCCAAAACCAAAAAGTTCTTCTTGGTCTTGGGTGAAGCTATAGGCTCTTTCAATGTTCAATCCCATTCGAACAGTACATGATTTCCCCCTATGTTGCAAATATTTGCGTCAATATAAAACTCACTTGGCATTGGCTGAAAACAAAAGAAGGACATCAAGACATAAAAATATCTACAGTATGTGGTGGACTAACAACATTTGAGTCCTTCTTTCGAATCTCCTTCACTGATACTCAGTCTTGGTCAGACTCTAATGACCATTTACTAGACAAGCATCCCGTGCTTCGATCTTTCCAGATGGTGGTCTTGCCATCCAGTTGACAAACACCTGGTGCTACACCAATGACCAAGATAATAACTTAACATGAAGATGATATAACCTGAAGGCGTGATAAGGATCAGTGAGGCATAGCCTTGTTCTTCTGGGATTTGGTGAGGCACCTTCTGATCTCTTTCACTCCAAATCCATAGACAAAGGGATTTAGAGAGGCTGGGGTCATGTGGTAGATGGCACTAATCATGTTCTCAACATCAGGAGTAATTTGTGTGTGTACTCTTGGCATAACAGAAGAAAACAGTGCAGCGAGGTAAATAATCATGGCCACCGTAAGGTGGGTACCACACGTGTTCAAGGCTTTATGACGAGCCTTCCCAACGGCAATCTTCAAGGCCGTGTAAAGAATGCAGGAGTAAGACAGCAGAATAAAGCTGACATCACTCACTGTGGCCAAGATTCGGACCACGAGGCCTACAGCTTGTGGTTTGGAGGTATCTCCACAGGCAAGGTTTAGAAGCCCCATGTTCTCACAGACGAAATTCAGAATGATATTGGACCTACAGAAGCGGACACTAGCGGTCAGTATTACTACTGGAGAAATAAAGAGGGTACTCCTCGCGATCCCAGCAACAGACAACTGGACCAGCAAACGTGTGGTCATGATATCGTTGTATCTTAATGGTCTACAGACGGCTATGAACCTGTCCAGGGCCATTGAAAGCATAACACTAGACTCATAAAGAGAAATGAAGGCAATATAAAAAATCTGAATGAGGCAGCCAGCCAGAGTTATCCGGTTCAAATCAAAAGACAACCCAACTAGAAGTTTCGGCAGGATGGAGGCTGTGTAGGAAACATTAATGGTCAAAAGAAGGGATATAAGGAAGTACATGGGGGAGTGCAGGCTCGGTTCAACAAAGACCCGATAGATAACAAGGAGGTTTCCAGACAAGATTATTACATATATTACAGTAAATGGAATTATTAACAATTTCCTGTTTTTTATTATGCCGGGAAACCCAAAGAGGACAAATTCTGTGTAGGAAATGATGGTTTCGTTTTGGGTTAGTCCTTCCATGTTGGAAATAATCAAATCTTCTTGAGCTATGTCTGAAAGAAATAATAATATGGGGGTATGAAATTTGATTTATTGACATACATTTCGCAGGTAATTAATGGTGAATTTGTGTTGGTGAGGCCAGAATCCAAACTCAACGACCCCAACTGGCATATTAAGAGATGAACAGCTTGTGCTCCAGTTAGCCTTTGAGATCATAACAGGTTGCCAAGGTCTTTGCAGGTCTCATAGAAGTGCTTAAGAGTGCTTAAGAGAAATTTCAAACCTCCTTTAGGTACAGCCATTCTCCAACAGCTTTGGGCAAAGTATGCATTCTGTAAGGCCCTTAACCCTCTTGGAATCCTAAGATTGATAGAAACTGAAGTCATTTTGGCTGCAATTGCTAAAATTTTTACAATAAAACTCCAAAATGCATAACTACTGTATGTGCCCCTATACAGTCTGCTATATAGTTGCACAAGGGCTCACTAGAATGTAAGAGTCCATTAGTAGATGTGAGTGATGTGAGAGGGAGAACACCCCTCCTTACCCCTGCCTAAAAGATTTGGATGATGGGGAAGGAGAATAGAAGAGACTAGAAGGAGGTAAAAAAAAAAGAAGGAGGTAGTCACCATGATGCCTGTGACGGGAGTCACTTTGGCTTGTGGAACCCAACTTACCTTGGAGAGCTTTGGAAACTCCTTGTCCAGCTCCCTCGTCCGCTCTTATGTGTAATTCACCCTGTGTCTAATAGGGACACAGGGTGACCAGAACCCCAGTTGGGTCTGCCTAACCCGAGTCACCGTACAACCACACCGGACTCAGCATTTCCTTTCCTTGTGCGGTCGTCCCCCCAAAAACACCATTCGCACTTCCAACTGCGACCAGTACCTTTCCTGAAAGGGGGAGAGCAGTGTTCCCTGGTGTCGCTGCTCACGGGCTAGCGCTTCCTTCCAGAGTTCCCAGCGGACAGAATTATACCATCCCAGCAGGATCTGCTCTGACACTGGTCCCCTGTGCTGTATCCGCATCTCTCACAACCTCCTTTTCTAATTCCTCTTCCATGGCAGCTGGTATCTGTACCTCTCCTCTCCTGCATTCCAGACCTTGGATCCATGTAGAGGTTTGTATGTCCCAGACTGCAGAAAGCATCCCGCTGCTTGCCACCAAATGTGACAGACTCTGGACACCATGTTGGGTATCTCCGCCAAGAAGCTGCTTCCTAAGTTCTGGAAAACGAGACCTGCAAGTCTGGCTATAGTTACACCAATAACTAGGGCCTTGCCTAGTTACTAGGCAATACCAGTTTTGGAGTAAACCAGAATAATAACTGTTTATTTGAACACAGGTACAGAGATATACACTCAGGGGACAATCACCCCCCTTTCTTTGCATAATGACACAGGATGGGGTAAACTTTACCTCCGCCAGTAGCATGACACATGACACAGGTGTATTCAACTTTCCAATAGTAGACCGTATTTGGGAGGGGCTGCGGTGTGGTTGTACGGTGAGTCAGGTTAGGCAGACCGGACTAGGGTTCTCGGTCACCCTGTGCCCCTAATAGACACAGGGTGACTTACACATAGGAGGGTCTGGGGGAGCTGGACAAGGAGTTTCTGGAGCTCTACAAGGTAAACTGGTTTCCATAAGCTCCTCAACCAAAGTGACTATCGTCACAATGCCCTATCTGGTTTCCTGTCTGCAGATAGGTACCCCCTTCTCTTTCTGCCTTACTGGGACTAAAACAGACACAAAGCTCCTCCCATTTCTGGTCAGTGTAATTTGGGTAGGAGGGGGAGTCAGGTGTAGCAGGGAGTGGTGTTCATATCCTGACACAAGGGCATTGCTAGGGTCCCAAAAGACTCAATGTACCATGAGGAATGGTCTTTGAATAACGTATGTACTGTATAGTGTGGTACCATGTGTTGCAGTAATGCATGTGTTACCCCAATGCAGAGGAGTGAAGAGGGCCTATCACTACTACAAGAGAGGTACAGGAGGGTGGTATGGGCAACTGCCAGAAGAAGAGAGATATGTCACCTCTTGACCCCAGCTGGAGGCCCAGTGGTAAACCCTGCCAGTTAATCTTTACTTCCCATGATTTATTCCAATGAATTGGAATACAATATTTTCAGTGAATTTCCAAACAAAAAAATAAAATAGAACAAACACACCCAAACACACCCAACTGGTATTGGCAACTGTAACCCATGCATGAGACAGGAAAGCTCAGGAAAGCTCAGCAGGATTGTCGTGCTGTCATGTACCTGGTTGGAGGCTGAAGGGAGAAGATGGCTTCCCTTGCTGTACTGGTCCAAACACTCCTGGATATGGTGACAGGGTGTGCAAGGCCCAAAGTGGCATGGGTTGCCGAGGGTCCAGGTTGCTGATCTTGCAGGTAGTCAGCAGGAGCTATCTCTAGCCAGGAGTCTCAGAGGTGTCATGGAAAGGTACTGTAGCTGGCAGACTATTTACACTCATGGCAGGATAATTTCAGAGCAGATTCGGACAGTAGTGTTGTTGAGGCGAAGGACAAGCCAAGGTCATGCCAAGGTGAGCGATAGAGTCTGGAGCCATGCCAAGGTCCGAGTAGGAGATGATAGAAAGGTCAAGAGCCAAGCCAAGGTCATACACAGAAGATCAATGGAAGCAAAGTCGTTTAACACACTAAGGTCACAATCAGGAGTCAAGCAAAGGGAAGTGCAGAGTAAGCCAATAACAGGTAGTCAGAGTAACCACGAGATCAGGATACACAGGAACAGGAATCATGGACTAGGTGAAGATCATCCAGCAGTTACCTGTCACTACTCTTTTCTTTACGTTGTACGTCACTGTGTTCTTGACGGTCGGAATTTGGTGTGACAGTGTGTATGCAAGACAGCTTTAACGGAATTCCGTCTGAAAAATCAGATCGTGTGTACAGGGCATAAGTGTTGCTATGGGTATGATATGTTATGGGTACCTGGGGCCCTCAACCTTCCCTCTCCAAGAATGTAAAGAAATTTCTGAAGCCCCATACACACTATCAGTTTTTCTGTGGGTCTTTGTCTTCAGGTTTACCAAAACCATGTAATATGAGGTCAAACCTTGAAGTCTCGTACACACGACCGGTTTTCTCAGCAAGAAAACTGCTGGGAGAGCTTTTTGCCATGAAAACTGCGTGTGTATGCTTGTCCGAGGGGAAAAAAATGCGCATGCTCAGAATCAAGGATGAGACGGGAGCGCTCGTTCTGGTAAAACTAGCGTTCGTAATGGAGATATCACATTTGTCACGCTGTAACGGACTGAAAAGCACAAGGCTGAAAAGCGCGAATCGTCTCTCCCCAAACTTTACTAATACGAGATCAGCAAAAGCAGCCCAAAGGGTGGTGCCGTTGGAATGGAACTTCCCCTTTATAGTGCCGTCGTACGTGTTGTACGTCACCGCGCTTTGGATGGGCGGACTTTTGTCTGAGCGTGTGTATGCAAGGCAGGCTGAGAGGAATTCTGTCGGGAAAAAACAGTCCTGTGTACTAGGCATTAGTCACCGTACACCTTTTCCCAACCTTAGGCCCCGTACACCTTTTCCCAGCCTTAGGCCTTGTACACCTTGTCCCAACCTTAGGCCCTGTACACCTTGTCCCAACTTTAGGTCCTGTAAACTTTTTCCAAACTTAGGCCCTGCACACCTTGTCCCAACCTTAGGCCCTGTAACCTTTTCCCAACCTTAGGCCCTGTACACCTTGTCCCAACCTTAGGCCCTGTACACCTTGTCCCAACCTTAGGCCCCGTACACCTTGTCCCAACCTTAGGCCCTGTACACCTTGTCCCAACCTTAGGTCCTCTAACCTCTATTCAACCTTAGGCTGGTACACCTTGTCTAAACCTTAGGTTTTCTACACCTTGTCCCAACTTTAGGCCCTGTACACCTTGTCCCAAACTTAGTTTCTGTACACCTTGTCCCAACCTTAGGCCCTGTACACAGTGTCGCAAACTTAGTTCCTGTATACCTTGCCCCAAACTTAGTTCCTGTACACCTTGTCCCAACTTTAGGCCCTGTACACCTTGTCCCAAACTTAGTTTCTGTACACCTTGTCCCAACCTTAGGTCCTGTAACCTTGTCCCAACTTAGGCCCTGTACACCTTGTCAGAACCTTAGGCCCTGTACATCTTGTCTCAACTTTAGATCTTGTACACCTTGGGCCACCTTGCAAACGGATATTCATTCTTGTTAAATGATCATGGCAGATGAAAGGGATTCGATTATCATCATATCAGCATTGCATGACCCGTCTCTCTGGGATGGAAACACCTACCTGTCTATCAGTCATGAGTTTACTCTATGACCATTAAAATGACAGCCGGTGATATAGATGAACAGTACAGCCGGTGAAAGAGATGGACAGTACAGCCGGTGATAGAGATGGACAGTACAGCCGGTGATATAGATGGACAGTACAGCCGGTGATAGAGATGGACAGTACAGCCGGTGATAGAGATGGACAGTACAACCGGTGATAGAGATGGACAGTACAACCGGTGATAGAGATGGTCAGTACAACCGGTGATAGAGATGGACAGTACAGCCGGTGATAGAGATGAACAGTACAGCCGGTGATAGAGATGGACAGTACAGCCGGTGATAGAGATGGACAGTACAGCCGGTGATAGAGATGGACAGTACAACCGGTGATAGAGATGGACAGTACAGCCGGTGATAGAGATGAACAGTACAGCCGGTGATAGAGATGGACAGTACAACCGGTGATAGAGATGGACAGTACAGCCGGTGATAGAGATGGACAGTACAGCCGGTGATAGAGATGGACAGTACAACCGGTGATAGAGATGAACAGTACAGCCGGTGATAGAGATGGACGGTACAGCCAATGATATAGATGGACAGTACAACCGGTGATAGAGATGGACAGTACAACCGGTGATAGAGATGGACAGTACAGCCGGTGATAGAGATGGACGGTACAGCCGGTGATAGAGATGGACAATACAGCCGGTGATAGAGATGGACAGTACAGCTGGTGATAGAGATGGACAGTACAGCCGGTGATATAGATGGACAGTACAGCCGGTGATAGAGATGGACAGTACGGGCTGCCTTGAGAATTTATATACTTTAGAACTCCTGTGGGATTGCCAGACAATTAATTGCTGTCACTCACCAGGTCCCCAGACGGGAAGGAGACCTCCTTCAGGACAATTGCAATTACTTATTCCATTTTCCTTAGAGGTGAATTATTAATACACCAATATACTGATCAATGTGATTGACTGCCTTCTGGATGGTGAATATCTAGAATGTCGATCTACCTAGATCCAGTTCATGCCAAGAAACCCACAGAACTTCATCACTCTAAAAACTGATACCAATGATGCGCCCCCATACTTAAAAATACCTCACTGGACTCCACCAATCTTAACAACCTGCGTCCCATCTCTTTACTCCCCATTTTATCCAAACTCCTCGAACGTCTGGTCTACAAAAGACGGAGAGACCACCTCACTGAGAATAACCTTCTTGTTCCCCTTCTGTCTGGATTTCGCCCTCAACACTCCACAGAATCTGCCCTCCTAAAACTAACAAACGATCTACTAACGGCCAAAACCAATGGACACTATTCTGTGCTCCTACTCCTGGACCTTTCAGCTGCCTTTAATACGGTTGACCACCCCCTCCTCTTCAAAAAACTCCACACCTTTGGTCTCTGTTACTGTACTCTTCACTGGTTTGCTTCCTACTTATCAAAACGCACCTTTAGCGTTTCTTACAACCCTACTTCCTCCTCTCCTCTTCCTTTCTCTTTTGGGGTCCCCCAAGGTTCTGTTCTTGGACCTCTCCTATTCTCGATCTACACCTCCTCCCTGGGTCAGCGGATAGCCTCCCATGGCTTCCAATACCATTTCTATGCTGACGACTCCAAAGGAATTGGCAGAGAGGAGTGGATGACTCTGAATTTAGGTCAGTAGAGGGATTGGTAGAGAGGGGTGGAGGACACTGAATGGAGGTCAGTGGAGGGATTGACAGAGAGGGGTGGAGGACACTGAATGAAGGCCAGTGGGGGGATTGGCAGAGAGGAGTGGAGGACAGTGAATGGGGGCCAGTGGAGGGATTGACAGAGAGGGGTGGAGGACACTGAATGGAGGCCAGTGGGGGGATTGGCAGAGAGGGGTGGAGGACACTCAATGAAGGCCAGTGGAGGGATTGGTAGAGAGGGATGGAGGACACTGAATGGAGACCAGTGGAGGGATTGGTAGAGAGGGGCGGAGGACAGTGAATGGAGGCCAGTGGAGGGATTGGTAGAGAGGGGTGGAGGACACGGAATGGAGATCAGTGGAGGGATTGGTAGAGAGGGGTGGAGGACACTGAATAGAAGCCAGTGGAGGGAATGGCAGAGAGGGGTGAAGGACACTGAATGGAGACCAGTGGAGGGATTGGCAGAGAGGGGTGGAGGACAATGAATGGAGGCCAGTGGAGGGATTGGCAGAGGGTGGTGAAGGACACTGAATGAAGGCCAGTGGAGGGATTGGTAGAGAGGGGTGGAGGACACTGAATGAAGGCCAGTGGAGGGATTGGTAGAGAGGGGTGGAGGACACTGAATGGAGGCCAGTGGAGGGATTGGTAGAGAGGGGTGGAGGACACTGAATGGAGACCAGTGGAGGGATTGGCAGAGAGGGGTGGAGGACACTGAATGAAGGCCAGTGAAGGGATTGGTAGAGAGGGGGGGAGGACACTGAATGGAGGCCAGTGGGGGGATTGGCAGAGGGGGGTGGAGGACACTGAATGGAAACCAGTGGAGGGATTGGCACAGAAGAGTGGAGGAGAATGAATGGAGGCCAGTGGAGGGATTGGCAGAGGGGGGTGGAGGACACTGAATGAAGGCCAGTGAAGGGATTGGTAGTGAGGGGTGGAGGACACTGAATGAAGGCCAGTGGAGGGATTGGTAGAGAGGGGTGGAGGACACTGAATGGAGGCCAGTGGAGGGATTGGTAGAGAGGGGTGGAGGACAGTGAATGGAGGCCAGTGGAGGGAATGGCAGAGAGGGGTGGAGGACACTGAATGAAGGCCAGTGGAGGGATTGGTAGAGAGGAGTGGAGGACACTGAATGGAGACCAGTGGAGGGATTGGTAGAGAGGGATGGAGGACACTGAATGGAGACCAGTGGAGGGATTAGTAGAGAGGGGTGGAGGACACTGAATGGAGGTCAGTGGAGGGATTGGTAGAGAGGGATGGAGGACACCGAATGGAGACCAGTGGAGAGATTGGTAGAGAGGAGTGGAGGACACTGAATGGAGGTCAGTGGAGGGATTGGTAGAGAGGGATGGAGGACACTGAATGGAGGTCAGTGGATGGATTGGTAGAGAGGGGTGGAGGACACTGAATGGAGGTCAGTGGAGGGATTGGTAGAGAGGGGTGGAGGACACTGAATGGACACAAGTGGAGGGATTGGTAGAGAGGGGTGGAGGACACTGAATAGAAGCCAGTGGAGGGATTGGTAGAGAGGGGTGGAGGACACTGAATGGAGGTCAGTGGAGGGATTGGTAGAGACAACCTGCGTCCCATCTCTTTACTCCCCATTTTATCCAAACTCCTCGAACGTCTGGTCTACAAAAGACGGAGAGACCACCTCACTGAGAATAACCTTCTTGTTCCCCTTCTGTCTGGATTTCGCCCTCAACACTCCACAGAATCTGCCCTCCTAAAACTAACAAACGATCTACTAACGGCCAAAACCAATGGACACTATTCTGTGCTCCTACTCCTGGACCTTTCAGCTGCCTTTAATACGGTTGACCACCCCCTCCTCTTCAAAAAACTCCACACCTTTGGTCTCTGTTACTGTACTCTTCACTGGTTTGCTTCCTACTTATCCAAACGCACCTTTAGCGTTTCTTACAACCCTACTTCCTCCTCTCCTCTTCCTTTCTCTTTTGGGGTCCCCCAAGGTTCTGTTCTTGGACCTCTCCTATTCTCGATCTACACCTCCTCCCTGGGTCAGCGGATAGCCTCCCATGGCTTCCAATACCATTTCTATGCTGACGACTCCAAAGGAATTGGCAGAGAGGAGTGGATGACTCTGAATTTAGGTCAGTAGAGGGATTGGTAGAGAGGGGTGGAGGACACTGAATGGAGGTCAGTGGAGGGATTGACAGAGAGGGGTGGAGGACACTGAATGAAGGCCAGTGGGGGGATTGGCAGAGAGGAGTGGAGGACAGTGAATGGGGGCCAGTGGAGGGATTGACAGAGAGGGGTGGAGGTCAGTGGAGGGATTGGTAGAGAGGGATGGAGGACACTGAATGGAGGTCAGTGGATGGATTGGTAGAGAGGGGTGGAGGACACTGAATGGAGATCAGTGGAGGGATTGGTAGAGAGGGGTGGAGGACACTGAATGGAGACCAGTGGAGGGATTGGTAGAGAGGAGTGGAGGACACTGAATGGACACCAGTGGAGAGATTGGTAGAGAGGGGTGGAGGACACTGAATGGAGGTCAGTGGAGGGATTGGTAGAGAGGGGTGGAGGACACTGAATGGAGACCAGTGGAGGGATTGGTAGAGAGGGGTGGAGGACACTGAATGGAGGTCAGTGGAGGGACTGGTAGAGAGGGGTGGAGGACACTGAATGGACACCAGTGGAGGGATTGGTAGAGAGGGGTGGAGGACACTGAATGGAGGTCAGTGGAGGGATTGGTAGAGAGGGGTGGAGGACACTGAATGGAGACCAGCGGAGGGATTGGTAGAGAGGGGTGGAGGACACTGAATGGAGATCAGTGGAGGGATTGGTAGAGAGGGGTGGAGGACACTGAATGGAGACCAGTGGAGGGATTGGTAGAGAGGAGTGGAGGACACTGAATGGACACCAGTGGAGAGATTGGTAGAGAGGGGTGGAGGACACTGAATGGAGGTCAGTGGAGGGATTGGTAGAGAGGGGTGGAGGACACTGAATGGAGACCAGTGGAGGGATTGGTAGAGAGGGGTGGAGGACACTGAATGGAGGTCAGTGGAGGGACTGGTAGAGAGGGGTGGAGGACACTGAATGGACACCAGTGGAGGGATTGGTAGAGAGGGGTGGAGGACACTGAATGGAGGTCAGTGGAGGGATTGGTAGAGAGGGGTGGAGGACACTGAATGGAGACCAGCGGAGGGATTGGTAGAGAGGGATGGAGGACATTGAATGGAGGTCAGTGGATGGATTGGTAGAGAGGGGTGGAGGACACTGAATGGAGGTCAGTGGAGGGATTGGTAGAGAGGGGTGGAGGACACTGAATGGAGGTCAGTGGAGGGATTGGTAGAGAGGGGTGGAGGACACTGAATGGAGACCAGTAGAGGGATTGGTAGAGAGGGGTGGAGGACACTGAATGGAGACCAGTGGAGGGATTGGTAGAGAGGGGTGGAGGACACTGAATGGAGGTCAGTGGAGGGATTGGTAGAGAGGGGTGGAGGACACTGAATGGAGACCAGTGGAGGGATTGGTAGAGAGGAGTGGAGGACACTGAATGGACACCAGTGGAGAGATTGGTAGAGAGGGGTGGAGGACACTGAATGGAGGTCAGTGGAGGGATTGGTAGAGAGGGGTGGAGGACACTGAATGGAGGTCAGTGGAGGGATTGGTAGAGAGGGGTGGAGGACACTGAATGGACACAAGTGGAGGGATTGATAGAGAGGGGTGGAGGACACTGAATGGAGGTCAGTGGAGGGATTGGTAGAGAGGGGTGGAGGATACTGAATGGAGACCAGTGGAGGGATTGGTAGAGAGGGGTGGAGGACACTGAATGGAGGTCAGTGGAGGGATTGGTAGAGAGGGGTGGAGGACACTGAATGGAGACCAGTGGAGGGATTGGTAGAGAGGGGTAGAGGGCACTCAATGGAGACCAGTGGAGGGATTGGTAGAGAGGGATGGAGGACACTGAATGGAGGTCAGTGGATGGATTGGTAGAGAAGGGTGGAGGATACTGAATGGAGACCAGTGGAGGGATTAGTAGAGAGGGGTGGAGGACACTGAATGGAGGTCAGTGGAGGGATTGGTAGAGAGGGGTGGAGGACACTGAATGGAGGTCAGTGGAGGGATTGGTAGAGAGGGGTGGAGGACACTGAATGGAGACCAGTGGAGGGATTGGTAGAGAGGGGTGGAGGACACTGAATGGAGACCAGTGGAGGGATTGGTAGAGAGGGGTGGAGGACACTGAATGGAGACCAGTGGAGGGATTGGTAGAGAGGGGTGGAGGACACTGAATGGAGGTCAGTGGAGGGATTGGTAGAGAGGGGTGGAGGACACTGAATGGAGGTCAGTGGAGGGATTGGTAGAGAGGGGTGGAGGACACTGAATGGAGACCAGTGGAGGGATTGGTAGAGAGGGGTGGAGGACACTGAATGGACACCAGTGGAGGGATTGGTAGAGAGGGGTGGAGGACACTGAATGGAGGTCAGTGGAGGGATTGGTAGAGAGGGGTGGAGGACACTGAATGGAGACCAGCGGAGGGATTGGTAGAGAGGGATGGAGGACATTGAATGGAGGTCAGTGGATGGATTGGTAGAGAGGGGTGGAGGACACTGAATGGAGGTCAGTGGAGGGATTGGTAGAGAGGGGTGGAGGACACTGAATGGAGGTCAGTGGAGGGATTGGTAGAGAGGGGTGGAGGACACTGAATGGAGACCAGTAGAGGGATTGGTAGAGAGGAGTGGAGGACACTGAATGGAGACCAGTGGAGGGATTGGTAGAGAGGGGTGGAGGACACTGAATGGAGGTCAGTGGAGGGATTGGTAGAGAGGGGTGGAGGACACTGAATGGAGACCAGTGGAGGGATTGGTAGAGAGGAGTGGAGGACACTGAATGGACACCAGTGGAGAGATTGGTAGAGAGGGGTGGAGGACACTGAATGGAGGTCAGTGGAGGGATTGGTAGAGAGGGGTGGAGGACACTGAATGGAGGTCAGTGGAGGGATTGGTAGAGAGGGGTGGAGGACACTGAATGGACACAAGTGGAGGGATTGATAGAGAGGGGTGGAGGACACTGAATGGAGGTCAGTGGAGGGATTGGTAGAGAGGGGTGGAGGATACTGAATGGAGACCAGTGGAGGGATTGGTAGAGAGGGGTGGAGGACACTGAATGGAGGTCAGTGGAGGGATTGGTAGAGAGGGGTGGAGGACACTGAATGGAGACCAGTGGAGGGATTGGTAGAGAGGGGTAGAGGGCACTGAATGGAGACCAGTGGAGGGATTGGTAGAGAGGGATGGAGGACACTGAATGGAGGTCAGTGGATGGATTGGTAGAGAAGGGTGGAGGATACTGAATGGAGACCAGTGGAGGGATTAGTAGAGAGGGGTGGAGGACACTGAATGGAGGTCAGTGGAGGGATTGGTAGAGAGGGGTGGAGGACACTGAATGGAGGTCAGTGGAGGGATTGGTAGAGAGGGGTGGAGGACACTGAATGGAGACCAGTGGAGGGATTGGTAGAGAGGGGTGGAGGACACTGAATGGAGACCAGTGGAGGGATTGGTAGAGAGGGGTGGAGGACACTGAATGGAGACCAGTGGAGGGATTGGTAGAGAGGGGTGGAGGACACTGAATGGAGACCAGTGGAGGGATTGGCAGAGAGGGGTGGAGGACACTGAATGGGGACCAGAGGAGGGATTGGTAGAGAGGGGTGGAGGACACTGAATGGAGGTCAGTGGAGGGATTGGTAGAGAGGGGTGGAGGACACTGAATGGAGGTCAGTGGAGGGATTGGTAGAGAGGGGTGGAGGACACTGAATGGAGACCAGTGGAGGGATTGGTAGAGAGGGGTGGAGGACACTGAATGGAGACCAGTGGAGGGATTGGTAGAGAGGGGTGGAGGACACTGAATGGAGACCAGTGGAGGGATTGGTAGAGAGGAGTGGAGGACACTGAATGGACACCAGTGGAGAGATTGGCAGAGAGGGGTGGAGGACACTGAATAAAGGCCAGTGGAGGGATTGGTAGAGAGGTGTGGAGGACAGTGAATGGACACCAGTGGAGAGATTGGCAGAGAGGGGTGGAGGACACTGAATGGAGACCAGTGGAGAGATTGGTAGAGAGGGATGGAGGACACTGAATGGAGGTCAGTGGAGGGATTGGTAGAGAGGGGTGGAGGACACTGAATGGAGACCAGAGGAGGGATTGGTAGAGAGGAGTGGAGGACACTGAATGGACACCAGTGGAGAGATTGGCAGAGAGGGGTGGAGGACACTGAATGGAGACCAGTGGAGGGATTGGTAGAGAGGGGTGGAGGACACTGAATGGAGACCAGTGGAGGGATTGGTAGAGAGGGGTGGAGGACACTGAATGGAGACCAGTGGAGGGATTGGTAGAGAGGAGTGGAGGACACTGAATGGACACCAGTGGAGAGATTGGCAGAGAGGGGTGGAGGACACTGAATAAAGGCCAGTGGAGGGATTGGTAGAGAGGTGTGGAGGACAGTGAATGGAGACCAGTGGAGGGATTGGTAGAGAGGGGTGGAGGACACTGAATGGAGGTCAGTGGAGGGATTGGTAGAGAGGGGTGGAGGACACTGAATGGAGGTCAGTGGAGGGATTGGTAGAGAGAGGTGGAGGACACTGAATGGAGACCAGTGGAGGGATTGGTAGAGAGGGGTGGAGGACACTGAATGGAGGTCAGTGGAGGGATTGGTAGAGAGGGGTGGAGGACACTGAATGGAGGTCAGTGGAGGGATTGGTAGAGAGAGGTGGAGGACACTGAATGGAGACCAGTGGAGGGATTGGTAGAGAGGGGTGAAGGACACTGAATGGAGACCAGTGGAGGGATTGGTAGAGAGGGGTGGAGGACACTGAATGGAGACCAGTGGAGGGATTGGTAGAGAGGAGTGGAGGACACTGAATGGACACCAGTGGAGAGATTGGCAGAGAGGGGTGGAGGACACTGAATAAAGGCCAGTGGAGGGATTGGTAGAGAGGTGTGGAGGACAGTGAATGGAGAACAGTGGAGAGATTGGCAGAGAGGGGTGGAGGACACTGAATAAAGGCCAGTGGAGGGATTGGTAGAGAGGTGTGGAGGACAGTGAATGGAGAACAGTGGAGAGATTGGCAGAGAGGGGTGGAGGACACTGAATAAAGGCCAGTGGAGGGATTGGTAGAGAGGTGTGGAGGACAGTGAATGGAGGACAGTGAATGGAGAACAGTGGAGAGATTGGCAGAGAGGGGTAGCAGACGCTGAAGTATTGGTAAGGGGTATGAGTCTGGCAGCAGCATTCATGATGGACTGAAGGGGGGAGGAGTCTATGTAAAGGTAATCCAATAAGGAGGGAGTTGCAGTAGTCGAGGCGAGGGATAACCAGGGAGTGGAGTAGGAGCTTTGTGGTGTCATTGGTTAGGAAGGATGTTTCGGAGGTTCAGGCAGCAAGATTTGGATGGTGATTGGATGTGGGGCCTAAAGAATAGATTAGGATTACCCCTAGCACCCTGACATGCAGGGACGGGTTGATATTTGCACCGTTGATCTTGCCAGGGAGATCAGGGGAAGGGGCACGTGGGGGAGGAAATATTATGAGCTTGGTTTTTTCGGATAGTGGTGTGACATCCAGACTGATATGTCTGTTAGTAAATTAGTGATACGTGAGAAGACTAAAGGGGTGAGCTGAGGGGTAGAGAGAAAAATGCGAA